>JAQMRL010000003.1:68218968-70618968 GCA_035578175.1 Catonia carolina | reverse complement strand
CCTAAAACTCTATGAAATCACAGCTATCGGGATCGTAATTTATCTGCTTATATTTTCGCTACGATAATTAAGCGAATGCTGTCGCCGAATTATCTTTTATTTATCTCATCTGTACGAATCAGGTGTTAAAGGTTATAGTTTTACACTGCCTGTGTAGAAGATATAAATACTGCTTATAAATTTCCCGTTAACTAACAGATCCTAAATCAACGAAAAATATACTTCACAAGACGTTACTTGACAAATCATTTTTGACCTACGCTATTATTGTGTTCAACAGAAACGAAAATATATGTATCAAAATATAACTGGTATTCAACAAACGATCTATTTGGGTTGCGTGAGTAAGTCGGGCCAAGTTCAGTGTGATGCGCATGTGACGTCAACGGCTCAGGTAATAATTGCCCAATCAGAGTCTCGTATTGTCGGCCAATAAGAAAGCCCAGTTTTAACCAATTAGATGTCTTCTATTGCGTCATTTTGATTGGTTAATATTGTCCAATCAGAGAGTTTATATTACTGTACTACGTCACACCGATGTCAACCAATGACAAAGTGTTTTGCGCGTTACGTCATTCGACAGGATATGCTGCTTTCTGATTGGTCCGTACTGATTCTGGGCGTCACGTCGAGTGTGATTGTAATATAAAGTCCACACCCAATGTCAACTTCTAGTTAACGGTAGGGCCGAACATATGAAGGTACCTTTTAATGAGATTTATAGTTTCTAGGTAATAATCACTTACGAAATATATACTACCCCATTGTAGAGATTGTTCGAGTTCTTAAGGAAATTAAAAATTTGTTTCTGTTGCAGCTAAATGTTAACACGGCTTTTTAAAAAATCACGAGTGTTCATTCGATACCGACACAAAGAAAAAAACAAAAGAGAGTTGTCTATTTTTCCTAGTTGTTCGATTTTTGTAACCTAATTTATGGCCAGTAATGTATCATATTTTTAAAGGAACGACTTTCTACAACAGCAAATAAATATTACGATACGTAGAAGGCAACTGAAAAATCTAATTCAAAATATCTTGAGACGAAACAAAGTCAATATCCTACCGGGTAAGAAAATATACCTGATTAATCCGTTTTATAACAAGAAAACTATTTTGCTCTACCAACGAGCATTAGTCGAAAAATAATAATCAACGGTTTGACAAAGTGATGATATAATGGCCGATGTAATTTTGAAAAAACTTTTCTGGCTTTACTCTTATTTCATTAGTTCCTGTATTTTAAGATAGATGAAATTTATTGTGGCCATAATGAAAAGGTAGAGTGTTAAACATTTTTTGCACGTAATTTGCTAGTTGCTGACTGTAAATATGTATTCATTTTTATCACAGGGTCAGCCAATTATATAACTAAAGCACATAAGAACAGAAGAGGTAGAGGTATAAATGACACTACTCAGAGTTATCTCATCTGAGATTCATGAATTTCATTTTACAATCAAACCCTGTTGATAATGTAATACAGGTGTCATTCGGAGAGTCGAAAGTACATGATTTTCCGAAGGACTGGCATTCTGACAAGTATAATTATAAACGCTGCGAGAAGACCATGTAAACCAACTCAACTCATCTCACTCAGAAACGATTTTAGAGGTTCAAACCACCTTGTCCGCTGCTTACCTAAAAAACAACTTTCATTGCACAACAATTTCAACAGCCAGCATTTTAGTTTACTGACAAATTGGATTGAAAATAAGTAATTTTATTAGCTTACCTTGCTTAAGAGAACGCATGTATTGTTCGGTTTCGGAACGTTAAAACGTCGCATCTGATAATGCTTATAAAATAGTAATATTCGAACAAGCTGCCTACATAAACACTGATTACAGGCCTAAAACTCTATGAAATCACAGCTATCGGGATCGTAATTTATCTGCTTATATTTTCGCTACGATAATTAAGCGAATGCTGTCGCCGAATTATCTTTTATTTATCTCATCTGTACGAATCAGGTGTTAAAGGTTATAGTTTTACACTGCCTGTGTAGAAGATATAAATACTGCTTATAAATTTCCCGTTAACTAACAGATCCTAAATCAACGAAAAATATACTTCACAAGACGTTACTTGACAAATCATTTTTGACCTACGCTATTATTGTGTTCAACAGAAACGAAAATATATGTATCAAAATATAACTGGTATTCAACAAACGATCTATTTGGGTTGCGTGAGTAAGTCGGGCCAAGTTCAGTGTGATGCGCATGTGACGTCAACGGCTCAGGTAATAATTGCCCAATCAGAGTCTCGTATTGTCGGCCAATAAGAAAGCCCAGTTTTAACCAATTAGATGTCTTCTATTGCGTCATTTTGATTGGTTAATATTGTCCAATCAGAGAGTTTATATTACTGTACTACGTCACACCGATGTCAACCAATGACAAAGTGTTTTGCGCGTTACGTCATTCGACAGGATATGCTGCTTTCTGATTGGTCCGTACTGATTCTGGGCGTCACGTCGAGTGTGATTGTAATATAAAGTCCACACCCAATGTCAACTTCTAGTTAACGGTAGGGCCGAACATATGAAGGTACCTTTTAATGAAATTTATAGTTTCTAGGTAATAATCACTTACGAAATATATACTACCCCATTGTAGAGATCTTTCGAGTTCTTAAGGAAATTAAAAATTTGTTTCTGTTGCAGCTAAATGTTAACACGGCTTTTTAAAAAATCACGAGTGTTCATTCGATACCGACACAAAGAAAAAAACAAAAGAGAGTTGTCTATTTTTCCTAGTTGTTCGATTTTTGTAACCTAATTTATGGCCAGTAATGTATCATATTTTTAAAGGAACGACTTTCTACAACAGCAAATAAATATTACGATACGTAGAAGGCAACTGAAAAATCTAATTCAAAAAATCTTGAGACGAAACAAAGTCAATATCCTACCGGGTAAGAAAATATACCTGATTAATCCGTTTTATAACAAGAAAACTATTTTGCTCTACCAACGAGCATTAGTCGAAAAATAATAATCAACGGTTTGACAAAGTGATGATATAATGGCCGATGTAATTTTGAAAAAACTTTTCTGGCTTTACTCTTATTTCATTAGTTCCTGTATTTTAAGATAGATGAAATTTATTGTGGCCATAATGAAAAGGTAGAGTGTTAAACATTTTTTGCACGTAATTTGCTAGTTGCTGACTGTAAATATGTATTCATTTTTATCACAGGGTCAGCCAATTATATAACTAAAGTACATAAGAACAGAAGAGGTAGAGGTATAAATGACACTACTCAGAGTTATCTCATCTGAGATTCATGAATTTCATTTTACAATCAAACCCTGTTGATAATGTAATACAGGTGTCATTCGGAGAGTCGAAAGTACATGATTTTCCGAAGGACTGGCATTCTGACAAGTATAATTATAAACGCTGCGAGAAGACCATGTAAACCAACTCAACTCATCTCACTCAGAAACGATTTTAGAGGTTCAAACCACCTTGTCCGCTGCTTACCTAAAAAACAACTTTCATTGCACAACAATTTCAACAGCCAGCATTTTAGTTTACTGACAAATTGGATTGAAAATAAGTAATTTTATTAGCTTACCTTGCTTAAGAGAACGCATGTATTGTTCGGTTTCGGAACGTTAAAACGTCGCATCTGATAATGCTTATAAAATAGTAATATTCAAACAAGCTGCCTACATAAACACTGATTACAGGCCTAAAACTCTATGAAATCACAGCTATCGGGATCGTAATTTATCTGCTTATATTTTCGCTACGATAATTAAGCGAATGCTGTCGCCGAATTATCTTTTATTTATCTCATCTGTACGAATCAGGTGTTAAAGGTTATAGTTTTACACTGCCTGTGTAGAAGATATAAATACTGCTTATAAATTTCCCGTTAACTAACAGATCCTAAATCAACGAAAAATATACTTCACAAGACGTTACTTGACAAATCATTTTTGACCTACGCTATTATTGTGTTCAACAGAAACGAAAATATATGTATCAAAATATAACTGGTATTCAACAAACGATCTATTTGGGTTGCGTGAGTAAGTCGGGCCAAGTTCAGTGTGATGCGCATGTGACGTCAACGGCTCAGGTAATAATTGCCCAATCAGAGTCTCGTATTGTCGGCCAATAAGAAAGCCCAGTTTTAACCAATTAGATGTCTTCTATTGCGTCATTTTGATTGGTTAATATTGTCCAATCAGAGAGTTTATATTACTGTACTACGTCACACCGATGTCAACCAATGACAAAGTGTTTTGCGCGTTACGTCATTCGACAGGATATGCTGCTTTCTGATTGGTCCGTACTGATTCTGGGCGTCACGTCGAGTGTGATTGTAATATAAAGTCCACACCCAATGTCAACTTCTAGTTAACGGTAGGGCCGAACATATGAAGGTACCTTTTAATGAGATTTATAGTTTCTAGGTAATAATCACTTACGAAATATATACTACCCCATTGTAGAGATCTTTCGAGTTCTTAAGGAAATTAAAAATTTGTTTCTGTTGCAGCTAAATGTTAACACGGCTTTTTAAAAAATCACGAGTGTTCATTCGATACCGACACAAAGAAAAAAACAAAAGAGAGTTGTCTATTTTTCCTAGTTGTTCGATTTTTGTAACCTAATTTATGGCCAGTAATGTATCATATTTTTAAAGGAACGACTTTCTACAACAGCAAATAAATATTACGATACGTAGAAGGCAACTGAAAAATCTAATTCAAAATATCTTGAGACGAAACAAAGTCAATATCCTACCGGGTAAGAAAATATACCTGATTAATCCGTTTTATAACAAGAAAACTATTTTGCTCTACCAACGAGCATTAGTCGAAAAATAATAATCAACGGTTTGACAAAGTGATGATATAATGGCCGATGTAATTTTGAAAAAACTTTTCTGGCTCTACTCTTATTTCATTAGTTCCTGTATTTTAAGATAGATGAAATTTATTGTGGCCATAATGAAAAGGTAGAGTGTTAAACATTTTTTGCACGTAATTTGCTAGTTGCTGACTGTAAATATGTATTCATTTTTATCACAGGGTCAGCCAATTATATAACTAAAGCACATAAGAACAGAAGAGGTAGAGGTATAAATGACACTACTCAGAGTTATCTCATCTGAGATTCATGAATTTCATTTTACAATCAAACCCTGTTGATAATGTAATACAGGTGTCATTCGGAGAGTCGAAAGTACATGATTTTCCGAAGGACTGGCATTCTGACAAGTATAATTATAAACGCTGCGAGAAGACCATGTAAACCAACTCAACTCATCTCACTCAGAAACGATTTTAGAGGTTCAAACCACCTTGTCCGCTGCTTACCTAAAAAACAACTTTCATTGCACAACAATTTCAACAGCCAGCATTTTAGTTTACTGACAAATTGGATTGAAAATAAGTAATTTTATTAGCTTACCTTGCTTAAGAGAACGCATGTATTGTTCGGTTTCGGAACGTTAAAACGTCGCATCTGATAATGCTTATAAAATAGTAATATTCAAACAAGCTGCCTACATAAACACTGATTACAGGCCTAAAACTCTATGAAATCACAGCTATCGGGATCGTAATTTATCTGCTTATATTTTCGCTACGATAATTAAGCGAATGCTGTCGCCGAATTATCTTTTATTTATCTCATCTGTACGAATCAGGTGTTAAAGGTTATAGTTTTACACTGCCTGTGTAGAAGATATAAATACTGCTTATAAATTTCCCGTTAACTAACAGATCCTAAATCAACGAAAAATATACTTCACAAGACGTTACTTGACAAATCATTTTTGACCTACGCTATTATTGTGTTCAACAGAAACGAAAATATATGTATCAAAATATAACTGGTATTTAACAAACGATCTATTTGGGTTGCGTGAGTAAGTCGGGCCAAGTTCAGTGTGATGCGCATGTGACGTCAACGGCTCAGGTAATAATTGCCCAATCAGAGTCTCGTATTGTCGGCCAATAAGAAAGCCCAGTTTTAACCAATTAGATGTCTTCTATTGCGTCATTTTGATTGGTTAATATTGTCCAATCAGAGAGTTTATATTACTGTACTACGTCACACCGATGTCAACCAATGACAAAGTGTTTTGCGCGTTACGTCATTCGACAGGATATGCTGCTTTCTGATTGGTCCGTACTGATTCTGGGCGTCACGTCGAGTGTGATTGTAATATAAAGTCCACACCCAATGTCAACTTCTAGTTAACGGTAGGGCCGAACATATGAAGGTACCTTTTAATGAGATTTATAGTTTCTAGGTAATAATCACTTACGAAATATATACTACCCCATTGTAGAGATCTTTCGAGTTCTTAAGGAAATTAAAAATTTGTTTCTGTTGCAGCTAAATGTTAACACGGCTTTTTAAAAAATCACGAGTGTTCATTCGATACCGACACAAAGAAAAAAACAAAAGAGAGTTGTCTATTTTTCCTAGTTGTTCGATTTTTGTAACCTAATTTATGGCCAGTAATGTATCATATTTTTAAAGGAATGACTTTCTACAACAGCAAATAAATATTACGATACGTAGAAGGCAACTGAAAAATCTAATTCAAAATATCTTGAGACGAAACAAAGTCAATATCCTACCGGGTAAGAAAATATACCTGATTAATCCGTTTTATAACAAGAAAACTATTTTGCTCTACCAACGAGCATTAGTCGAAAAATAATAATCAACGGTTTGACAAAGTGATGATATAATGGCCGATGTAATTTTGAAAAAACTTTTCTGGCTTTACTCTTATTTCATTAGTTCCTGTATTTTAAGATAGATGAAATTTATTGTGGCCATAATGAAAAGGTAGAGTGTTAAACATTTTTTGCACGTAATTTGCTAGTTGCTGACTGTAAATATGTATTCATTTTTATCACAGGGTCAGCCAATTATATAACTAAAGCACATAAGAACAGAAGAGGTAGAGGTATAAATGACACTACTCAGAGTTATCTCATCTGAGATTCATGAATTTCATTTTACAATCAAACCCTGTTGATAATGTAATACAGGTGTCATTCGGAGAGTCGAAAGTACATGATTTTCCGAAGGACTGGCATTCTGACAAGTATAATTATAAACGCTGCGAGAAGACCATGTAAACCAACTCAACTCATCTCACTCAGAAACGATTTTAGAGGTTCAAACCACCTTGTTCGCTGCTTACCTAAAAAACAACTTTCATTGCACAACAATTTCAACAGCCAGCATTTTAGTTTACTGACAAATTGGATTGAAAATAAGTAATTTTTTTAGCTTACCTTGCTTAAGAGAACGCATGTATTGTTAGGTTTCGGAACGTTAAAACGTCGCATCTGATAATGCTTATAAAATAGTAATATTCGAACAAGCTGCCTACATAAACACTGATTACAGGCCTAAAACTCTATGAAATCACAGCTATAGGGATCGTAATTTATCTGCTTATATTTTCGCTACGATAATTAAGCGAATGCTGTCGCCGAATTATCTTTTATTTATCTCATCTGTACGAATCAGGTGTTAAAGGTTATAGTTTTACACTGCCTGTGTAGAAGATATAAATACTGCTTATTAATTTCCCGTTAACTAACAGATCCTAAATCAACGAAAAATATACTTCACAAGACGTTACTTGACAAATCATTTTTGACCTACGCTATTATTGTGTTCAACAGAAACGAAAATATATGTATCAAAATATAACTGGTATTCAACAAACGATCTATTTGGGTTGCGCGAGTAAGTCGGGCCAAGTTCAGTGTGATGCGCATGTGACGTCAACGGCTCAGGTAATAATTGCCCAATCAGAGTCTCGTATTGTCGGCCAATAAGAAAGCCCAGTTTTAACCAATTAGATGTCTTCTATTGCGTCATTTTGATTGGTTAATATTGTCCAATCAGAGAGTTTATATTACTGTACTACGTCACACCGATGTCAACCAATGACAAAGTGTTTTGCGCGTTACGTCATTCGACAGGATATGCTGCTTTCTGATTGGTCCGTACTGATTCTGGGCGTCACGTCGAGTGTGATTGTAATATAAAGTCCACACCCAATGTCAACTTCTAGTTAACGGTAGGGCCGAACATATGAAGGTAGCTTTTAATGAGATTTATAGTTTCTAGGTAATAATCACTTACGAAATATATACTACCCCATTGTAGAAATCTTTCGAGTTCTTAAGGAAATTAAAAATTTGTTTCTGTTGCAGCTAAATGTTAACACGGCTTTTTAAAAAATCACGAGTGTTCATTCGATACCGACACAAAGAAAAAAACAAAAGAGAGTTGTCTATTTTTCCTAGTTGTTCGATTTTTGTAACCTAATTTATGGCCAGTAATGTATCATATTTTTAAAGGAATGACTTTCTACAACAGCAAATAAATATTACGATACGTAGAAGGCAACTGAAAAATCTAATTCAAAATATCTTGAGACGAAACAAAGTCAATATCCTACCGGGTAAGAAAATATACCTGATTAATCCGTTTTATAACAAGAAAACTATTTTGCTCTACCAACGAGCATTAGTCGAAAAATAATAATCAACGGTTTGACAAAGTGATGATATAATGGCCGATGTAATTTTGAAAAAACTTTTCTGGCTTTACTCTTATTTCCTGTTCCTGTTCCTTATTAGTTCCTGTATTTTAAGATAGATGAAATTTATTGTGGCCATAATAAAAAGGTAGAGTGTTAAACATTTTTTGCACGTAATTTGCTAGTTGCTGACTGTAAATATGTATTCATTTTTATCACAGGGTCAGCCAATTATATAACTAAAGCACATAAGAACAGAAGAGGTAGAGGTATAAATGACACTACTCAGAGTTATCTCATCTGAGATTCATGAATTTCATTTTACAATCAAACCCTGTTGATAATGTAATACAGGTGTCATTCGGAGAGTCGAAAGTACATGATTTTCCGAAGGACTGGCATTCTGACAAGTATAATTATAAACGCTGCGAGAAGACCATGTAAACCAACTCAACTCATCTCACTCAGAAACGATTTTAGAGGTTCAAACCACCTTGTCCGCTGCTTACCTAAAAAACAACTTTCATTGCACAACAATTTCAACAGCCAGCATTTTAGTTTACTGACAAATTGGATTGAAAATAAGTAATTTTATTAGCTTACCTTGCTTAAGAGAACGTATGTATTGTTCGGTTTCGGAACGTTAAAACGTCGCATCTGATAATGCTTATAAAATAGTAATATTCGAACAAGCTGCCTACATAAACACTGATTACAGGCCTAAAACTCTATGAAATCACAGCTATCGGGATCGTAATTTATCTGCTTATATTTTCGCTACGATAATTAAGCGAATGCTGTCGCCGAATTATCTTTTATTTATCTCATCTGTACGAATCAGGTGTTAAAGGTTATAGTTTTACACTGCCTGTGTAGAAGATATAAATACTGCTTATAAATTTCCCGTTAACTAACAGATCCTAAATCAACGAAAAATATACTTCACAAGACGTTACTTGACAAATCATTTTTGACCTACGCTATTATTGTGTTCAACAGAAACGAAAATATATGTATCAAAATATAACTGGTATTCAACAAACGATCTATTTGGGTTGCGTGAGTAAGTCGGGCCAAGTTCAGTGTGATGCGCATGTGACGTCAACGGCTCAGGTAATAATTGCCCAATCAGAGTCTCGTATTGTCGGCCAATAAGAAAGCCCAGTTTTAACCAATTAGATGTCTTCTATTGCGTCATTTTGATTGGTTAATATTGTCCAATCAGAGAGTTTATATTACTGTACTACGTCACACCGATGTCAACCAATGACAAAGTGTTTTGCGCGTTACGTCATTCGACAGGATATGCTGCTTTCTGATTGGTCCGTACTGATTCTGGGCGTCACGTCGAGTGTGATTGTAATATAAAGTCCACACCCAATGTCAACTTCTAGTTAACGGTAGGGCCGAACATATGAAGGTACCTTTTAATGAGATTTATAGTTTCTAGGTAATAATCACTTACGAAATATATACTACCCCATTGTAGAGATCTTTCGAGTTCTTAAGGAAATTAAAAATTTGTTTCTGTTGCAGCTAAATGTTAACACGGCTTTTTAAAAAATCACGAGTGTTCATTCGATACCGACACAAAGAAACAAACAAAAGAGAGTTGTCTATTTTTCCTAGTTGTTCGATTTTTGTAACCTAATTTATGGCCAGTAATGTATCATATTTTTAAAGGAATGACTTTCTACAACAGCAAATAAATATTACGATACGTAGAAGGCAACTGAAAAATCTAATTCAAAATATCTTGAGACGAAACAAAGTCAATATCCTACCGGGTAAGAAAATATACCTGATTAATCCGTTTTATAACAAGAAAACTATTTTGCTCTACCAACGAGCATTAGTCGAAAAATAATAATCAACGGTTTGACAAAGTGATGATATAATGGCCGATGTAATTTTGAAAAAACTTTTCTGGCTTTACTCTTATTTCATTAGTTCCTGTATTTTAAGATAGATGAAATTTATTGTGGCCATAATGAAAAGGTAGAGTGTTAAACATTTTTTGCACGTAATTTGCTAGTTGCTGACTGTAAATATGTATTCATTTTTATCACAGGGTCAGCCAATTATATAACTAAAGCACATAAGAACAGAAGAGGTAGAGGTATAAATGACACTACTCAGAGTTATCTCATCTGAGATTCATGAATTTCATTTTACAATCAAACCCTGTTGATAATGTAATACAGGTGTCATTCGGAGAGTCGAAAGTACATGATTTTCCGAAGGACTGGCATTCTGACAATAATAATTATAAACGCTGCGAGAAGACCATGTAAACCAACTCAACTCATCTCACTCAGAAACGATTTTAGAGGTTCAAACCACCTTGTCCGCTGCTTACCTAAAAAACAACTTTCATTGCACAACAATTTCAACAGCCAGCATTTTAGTTTACTGACAAATTGGATTGAAAATAAGTAATTTTATTAGCTTACCTTGCTTAAGAGAACGCATGTATTGTTCGGTTTCGGAACGTTAAAACGTCGCATCTGATAATGCTTATAAAATAGTAATATTCGAACAAGCTGCCTACATAAACACTGATTACAGGCCTAAAACTCTATGAAATCACAGCTATCGGGATCGTAATTTATCTGCTTATATTTTCGCTACGATAATTAAGCGAATGCTGTCGCCGAATTATCTTTTATTTATCTCATCTGTACGAATCAGGTGTTAAAGGTTATAGTTTTACACTGCCTGTGTAGAAGATATAAATACTGCTTATAAATTTCCCGTTAACTAACAGATCCTAAATCAACGAAAAATATACTTCACAAGACGTTACTTGATAAATCATTTTTGACCTACGCTATTATTGTGTTCAACAGATACGAAAATATATGTATCAAAATATAACTGGTATTCAACAAACGATCTATTTGGGTTGCGTGAGTAAGTCGGGCCAAGTTCAGTGTGATGCGCATGTGACGTCAACGGCTCAGGTAATAATTGCCCAATCAGAGTCTCGTATTGTCGGCCAATAAGAAAGCCCAGTTTTAACCAATTAGATGTCTTCTATTGCGTCATTTTGATTGGTTAATATTGTCCAATCAGAGAGTTTATATTACTGTACTACGTCACACCGATGTCAACCAATGACAAAGTGTTTTGCGCGTTACGTCATTCGACAGGATATGCTGCTTTCTGATTGGTCCGTACTGATTCTCGGCGTCACGTCGAGTGTGATTGTAATATAAACTCCACACCCAATGTCAACTTCTAGTTAACGGTAGGGCCGAACATATGAAGGTACCTTTTAATGAGATTTATAGTTTCTAGGTAATAATCACTTACGAAATATATACTACCCCATTGTAGAGATCTTTCGAGTTCTTAAGGAAATTAAAAATTTGTTTCTGTTGCAGCTAAATGTTAACACGGCTTTTTAAAAAATCACGAGTGTTCATTCGATACCGACACAAAGAAAAAAACAAAAGAGAGTTGTCTATTTTTCCTAGTTGTTCGATTTTTGTAACCTAATTTATGGCCAGTAATGTATCATATTTTTAAAGGAATGACTTTCTACAACAGCAAATAAATATTACGATACGTAGAAGGCAACTGAAAAATCTAATTCAAAATATCTTGAGACGAAACAAAGTCAATATCCTACCGGGTAAGAAAATATACCTGATTAATCCGTTTTATAACAAGAAAACTATTTTGCTCTACCAACGAGCATTAGTCGAAAAATAATAATCAACGGTTTGACAAAGTGATGATATAATGGCCGATGTAATTTTGAAAAAACTTTTCTGGCTTTACTCTTATTTCATTAGTTCCTGTATTTTAAGATAGATGAAATTTATTGTGGCCATAATGAAAAGGTAGAGTGTTAAACATTTTTTGCACGTAATTTGCTAGTTGCTGACTGTAAATATGTATTCATTTTTATCACAGGGTCAGCCAATTATATAACTAAAGCACATAAGAACAGAAGAGGTAGAGGTATAAATGACACTACTCAGAGTTATCTCATCTGAGATTCATGAATTTCATTTTACAATCAAACCCTGTTGATAATGTAATACAGGTGTCATTCGGAGAGTCGAAAGTACATGATTTTCCGAAGGACTGGCATTCTGACAAGTATAATTATAAACGCTGTGAGAAGACCATGTAAACCAACTCAACTCATCTCACTCAGAAACGATTTTAGAGGTTCAAACCACCTTGTCCGCTGCTTACCTAAAAAACAACTTTCATTGCACAACAATTTCAACAGCCAGCATTTTAGTTTACTGACAAATTGGATTGAAAATAAGTAATTTTATTAGCTTACCTTGCTTAAGAGAACGCATGTATTGTTCGGTTTCGGAACGTTAAAACGTCGCATCTGATAATGCTTATAAAATAGTAATATTCGAACAAGCTGCCTACATAAACACTGATTACAGGCCTAAAACTCTATGAAATCACAGCTATCGGGATCGTAATTTATCTGCTTATAATTTCGCTACGATAATTAAGCGAATGCTGTCGCCGAATTATCTTTTATTTATCTCATCTGTACGAATCAGGTGTTAAAGGTTATAGTTTTACACTGCCTGTGTAGAAGATATAAATACTGCTTATAAATTTCCCGTTAACTAACAGATCCTAAATCAACGAAAAATATACTTCACAAGACGTTACTTGACAAATCATTTTTGACCTACGCTATTATTGTGTTCAACAGAAACGAAAATATATGTATCAAAATATAACTGGTATTCAACAAACGATCTATTTGGGTTGCGTGAGTAAGTCGGGCCAAGTTCAGTGTGATGCGCATGTGACGTCAACGGCTCAGGTAATAATTGCCCAATCAGAGTCTCGTATTGTCGGCCAATAAGAAAGCCCAGTTTTAACCAATTAGATGTCTTCTATTGCGTCATTTTGATTGGTTAATATTGTCCAATCAGAGAGTTTATATTACTGTACTACGTCACACCGATGTCAACCAATGACAAAGTGTTTTGCGCGTTACGTCATTCGACAGGATATGCTGCTTTCTGATTGGTCCGTACTGATTCTGGGCGTCACGTCGAGTGTGATTGTAATATAAAGTCCACACCCAATGTCAACTTCTAGTTAACGGTAGGGCCGAACATATGAAGGTACCTTTTAATGAGATTTATAGTTTCTAGGTAATAATCACTTACGAAATATATACTACCCCATTGTAGAGATCTTTCGAGTTCTTAAGGAAATTAAAAATTTGTTTCTGTTGCAGCTAAATGTTAACACGGCTTTTTAAAAAATCACGAGTGTTCATTCGATACCGACACAAAGAAAAAAACAAAAGAGAGTTGTCTATTTTTCCTAGTTGTTCGATTTTTGTAACCTAATTTATGGCCAGTAATGTATCATATTTTTAAAGGAACGACTTTCTACAACAGCAAATAAATATTACGATACGTAGAAGGCAACTGAAAAATCTAATTCAAAATATCTTGAGACGAAACAAAGTCAATATCCTACCGGGTAAGAAAATATACCTGATTAATCCGTTTTATAACAAGAAAACTATTTTGCTCTACCAACGAGCATTAGTCGAAAAATAATAATCAACGGTTTGACAAAGTGATGATATAATGGCCGATGTAATTTTGAAAAAACTTTTCTGGCTTTACTCTTATTTCATTAGTTCCTGTATTTTAAGATAGATGAAATTTATTGTGGCCATAATGAAAATGTAGAGTGTTAAACATTTTTTGCACGTAATTTGCTAGTTGCTGACTGTAAATATGTATTCATTTTTATCACAGGGTCAGCCAATTATATAACTAAAGCACATAAGAACAGAAGAGGTAGAGGTATAAATGACACTACTCAGAGTTATCTCATCTGAGATTCATGAATTTCATTTTACAATCAAACCCTGTTGATAATGTAATACAGGTGTCATTCGGAGAGTCGAAAGTACATGATTTTCCGAAGGACTGGCATTCTGATAAGTATAATTATAAACGCTGTGAGAAGACCATGTAAACCAACTCAACTCATCTCACTCAGAAACGATTTTAGAGGTTCAAACCACCTTGCCCGCTGCTTACCTAAAAAACAACTTTCATTGCACAACAATTTCAACAGCCAGCATTTTAGTTTACTGACAAATTGGATTGAAAATAAGTAATTTTATTAGCTTACCTTGCTTAAGAGAACGCATGTATTGTTCGGTTTCGGAACGTTAAAACGTCGCATCTGATAATGCTTATAAAATAGTAATATTCGAACAAGCTGCCTACTTAAACACTGATTACAGGCCTAAAACTCTATGAAATCACAGCTAACGGGATCGTAATTTATCTGCTTATATTTTCGCTACGATAATTAAGCGAATGCTGTCGCCGAATTATCTTTTATTTATCTCATCTGTACGAATCAGGTGTTAAAGGTTATAGTTTTACACTGCCTGTGTAGAAGATATAAATACTGCTTATAAATTTCCCGTTAACTAACAGATCCTAAATCAACGAAAAATATACTTCACAAGACGTTACTTGACAAATCATTTTTGACCTACGCTATTATTGTGTTCTACAGAAACGAAAATATATGTATCAAAATATAACTGGTATTCAACAAACGATCTATTTGGGTTGCGCGAGTAAGTCGGGCCAAGTTCAGTGTGATGCGCATGTGACGTCAACGGCTCAGGTAATAATTGCCCAATCAGAGTCTCGTATTGTCGGCCAATAAGAAAGCCCAGTTTTAACCAATTAGATGTCTTCTATTGCGTCATTTTGATTGGTTAATATTGTCCAATCAGAGAGTTTATATTACTGTACTACGTCACACCGATGTCAACCAATGACAAAGTGTTTTGCGCGTTACGTCATTCGACAGGATATGCTGCTTTCTGATTGGTCCGTACTGATTCTGGGCGTCACGTCGAGTGTGATTGTAATATAAAGTCCACACCCAATGTCAACTTCTAGTTAACGGTAGGGCCGAACATATGAAGGTACCTTTTAATGAGATTTATAGTTTCTAGGTAATAATCACTTACGAAATATATACTACCCCATTGTAGAGATCTTTCGAGTTCTTAAGGAAATTAAAAATTTGTTTCTGTTGCAGCTAAATGTTAACACGGCTTTTTAAAAAATCACGAGTGTTCATTCGATACCGACACAAAGAAAAAAACAAAAGAGAGTTGTCTATTTTTCCTAGTTGTTCGATTTTTGTAACCTAATTTATGGCCAGTAATGTATCATATTTTAAAAGGAATGACTTTCTACAACAGCAAATAAATATTACGATACGTAGAAGGCAACTGAAAAATCTAATTCAAAATATCTTGAGACGAAACAAAGTCAATATCCTACCGGGTAAGAAAATATACCTGATTAATCCGTTTTATAACAAGAAAACTATTTTGCTCTACCAACGAGCATTAGTCGAAAAATAATAATCAACGGTTTGACAAAGTGATGATATAATGGCCGATGTAATTTTGAAAAAACTTTTCTGGCTTTACTCTTATTTCATTAGTTCCTGTATTTTAAGATAGATGAAATTTATTGTGGCCATAATGAAAAGGTAGAGTGTTAAACATTTTTTGCACGTAATTTGCTAGTTGCTGACTGTAAATATGTATTCATTTTTATCACAGGGTCAGCCAATTATATAACTAAAGCACATAAGAACAGAAGAGGTAGAGGTATAAATGACACTACTCAGAGTTATCTCATCTGAGATTCATGAATTTCATTTTACAATCAAACCCTGTTGATAATGTAATACAGGTGTCATTCGGAGAGTCGAAAGTACATGATTTTCCGAAGGACTGGCATTCTGACAAGTATAATTATAAACGCTGCGAGAAGACCATGTAAACCAACTCAACTCATCTCACTCAGAAACGATTTTAGAGGTTCAAACCACCTTGCCCGCTGCTTACCTAAAAAACAACTTTCATTGCACAACAATTTCAACAGCCAGCATTTTAGTTTACTGACAAATTGGATTGAAAATAAGTAATTTTATTAGCTTACCTTGCTTAAGAGAACGCATGTATTGTTCGGTTTCGGAACGTTAAAACGTCGCATCTGATAATGCTTATAAAATAGTAATATTCGAACAAGCTGCCTACATAAACACTGATTACAGGCCTAAAACTCTATGAAATCACAGCTATCGGGATCGTAATTTATCTGCTTATATTTTCGCTACGATAATTAAGCGAATGCTGTCGCCGAATTATCTTGTATTTATCTCATCTGTACGAATCAGGTGTTAAAGGTTATAGTTTTACACTGCCTGTGTAGAAGATATAAATACTGCTTATAAATTTCCTGTTAACTAACAGATCCTAAATCAACGAAAAATATACTTCACAAGACGTTACTTGACAAATCATTTTTGACCTACGCTATTATTGTGTTCAACAGAAACGAAAATATATGTATCAAAATATAACTGGTATTCAACAAACGATCTATTTGGGTTGCGTGAGTAAGTCGGGCCAAGTTCAGTGTGATGCGCATGTGACGTCAACGGCTCAGGTAATAATTGCCCAATCAGAGTCTCGTATTGTCGGCCAATAAGAAAGCCCAGTTTTAACCAATTAGATGTCTTCTATTGCGTCATTTTGATTGGTTAATATTGTCCAATCAGAGAGTTTATATTACTGTACTACGTCACACCGATGTCAACCAATGACAAAGTGTTTTGCGCGTTACGTCATTCGACCGGATATGCTGCTTTCTGATTGGTCCGTACTGATTCTGGGCGTCACGTCGAGTGTGATTGTAATATAAAGTCCACACCCAATGTCAACTTCTAGTTAACGGTAGGGCCGAACATATGAAGGTACCTTTTAATGAGATTTATAGTTTCTAGGTAATAATCACTTACGAAATATATACTACCCCATTGTAGAGATCTTTCGAGTTCTTAAGGAAATTAAAAATTTGTTTCTGTTGCAGCTAAATGTTAACACGGCTTTTTAAAAAATCACGAGTGTTCATTCGATACCGACACAAAGAAAAAAACAAAAGAGAGTTATCTATTTTTCCTAGTTGTTCGATTTTTGTAACCTAATTTATGGCCAGTAATGTATCATATTTTTAAAGGAATGACTTTCTACAACAGCAAATAAATATTACGATACGTAGAAGGCAACTGAAAAATCTAATTCAAAATATCTTGAGACGAAACAAAGTCAATATCCTACCGGGTAAGAAAATATACCTGATTAATCCGTTTTATAACAAGAAAACTATTTTGCTCTACCAACGAGCATTAGTCGAAAAATAATAATCAACGGTTTGACAAAGTGATGATATAATGGCCGATGTAATTTTGAAAAAACTTTTCTGGCTTTACTCTTATTTCATTAGTTCCTGTATTTTAAGATAGATGAAATTTATTGTGGCCATAATGAAAAGGTAGAGTGTTAAACATTTTTTGGACGTAATTTGCTAGTTGCTGACTGTAAATATGTATTCATTTTTATCACAGGGTCAGCCAATTATATAACTAAAGCACATAAGAACAGAAGAGGTAGAGGTATAAATGACACTACTCAGAGTTATCTCATCTGAGATTCATGAATTTCATTTTACAATCAAACCCTGTTGATAATGTAATACAGGTGTCATTCGGAGAGTCGAAAGTACATGATTTTCCGAAGGACTGGCATTCTGATAAGTATATTATAAACGCTGTGAGAAGACCATGTAAACCAACTCAACTCATCTCACTCAGAAACGATTTTAGAGGTTCAAACCACCTTGTCCGCTGCTTACCTAAAAACAACTTTCATTGCACAACAATTTCAACAGCCAGCATTTTAGTTTACTGACAAATTGGATTGAAAATAAGTAATTTTATTAGCTTACCTTGCTTAAGAGAACGCATGTATTGTTCGGTTTCGGAACGTTAAAACGTCGCATCTGATAATGCTTATAAAATAGTAATATTCGAACAAGCTGCCTACATAAACACTGATTACAGGCCTAAAACTCTATGAAATCACAGCTATCGGGATCGTAATTTATCTGCTTATAATTTCGCTACTATAATTAAGCGAATGCTGTCGCCGAATTATCTTTTATTTATCTCATCTGTACGAATCAGGTGTTAAAGGTTATAGTTTTACACTGCCTGTGTAGAAGATATAAATACTGCTTATAAATTTCCCGTTAACTAACAGATCCTAAATCAACGAAAAATATACTTCACAAGACGTTACTTGACAAATCATTTTTGACCTACGCTATTATTGTGTTCAACAGAAACGAAAATATATGTATCAAAATATAACTGGTATTCAACAAACGATCTATTTGGGTTGCGTGAGTAAGTCGGGCCAAGTTCAGTGTGATGCGCATGTGACGTCAACGGCTCAGGTAATAATTGCCCAATCAGAGTCTCGTATTGTCGGCCAATAAGAAAGCCCAGTTTTAACCAATTAGATGTCTTCTATTGCGTCATTTTGATTGGTTAATATTGTCCAATCAGAGAGTTTATATTACTGTACTACGTCACACCGATGTCAACCAATGACAAAGTGTTTTGCGCGTTACGTCATTCGACAGGATATGCTGCTTTCTGATTGGTCCGTACTGATTCTGGGCGTCACGTCGAGTGTGATTGTAATATAAAGTCCACACCCAATGTCAACTTCTAGTTAACGGTAGGGCCGAACATATGAAGGTAGCTTTTAATGAGATTTATAGTTTCTAGGTAATAATCACTTACGAAATATATACTACCCCATTGTAGAGATCTTTCGAGTTCTTAAGGAAATTAAAAATTTGTTTCTGTTGCAGCTAAATGTTAACACGGCTTTTTAAAAAATCACGAGTGTTCATTCGATACCGACACAAAGAAAAAAACAAAAGAGAGTTGTCTATTTTTCCTAGTTGTTCGATTTTTGTAACCTAATTTATGGCCAGTAATGTATCATATTTTAAAAGGAATGACTTTCTACAACAGCAAATAAATATTACGATACGTAGAAGGCAACTGAAAAATCTAATTCAAAATATCTTGAGACGAAACAAAGTCAATATCCTACCGGGTAAGAAAATATACCTGATTAATCCGTTTTATAACAAGAAAACTATTTTGCTCTACCAACGAGCATTAGTCGAAAAATAATAATCAACGGTTTGACAAAGTGATGATATAATGGCCGATGTAATTTTGAAAAAACTTTTCTGGCTCTACTCTTATTTCATTAGTTCCTGTATTTTAAGATAGATGAAATTTATTGTGGCCATAATGAAAAGGTAGAGTGTTAAACATTTTTTGCACGTAATTTGCTAGTTGCTGACTGTAAATATGTATTCATTTTTATCACAGGGTCAGCCAATTATATAACTAAAGCACATAAGAACAGAAGAGGTAGAGGTATAAATGACACTACTCAGAGTTATCTCATCTGAGATTCATGAATTTCATTTTACAATCAAACCCTGTTGATAATGTAATACAGGTGTCATTCGGAGAGTCGAAAGTACATGATTTTCCGAAGGACTGGCATTCTGACAAGTATAATTATAAACGCTGCGAGAAGACCATGTAAACCAACTCAACTCATCTCACTCAGAAACGATTTTAGAGGTTCAAACCACCTTGTCCGCTGCTTACCTAAAAAACAACTTTCATTGCACAACAATTTCAACAGCCAGCATTTTAGTTTACTGACAAATTGGATTGAAAATAAGTAATTTTATTAGCTTACCTTGCTTAAGAGAACGCATGTATTGTTCGGTTTCGGAACGTTAAAACGTCGCATCTGATAATGCTTATAAAATAGTAATATTCAAACAAGCTGCCTACATAAACACTGATTACAGGCCTAAAACTCTATGAAATCACAGCTATCGGGATCGTAATTTATCTGCTTATATTTTCGCTACGATAATTAAGCGAATGCTGTCGCCGAATTATCTTTTATTTATCTCATCTGTACGAATCAGGTGTTAAAGGTTATAGTTTTACACTGCCTGTGTAGAAGATATAAATACTGCTTATAAATTTCCCGTTAACTAACAGATCCTAAATCAACGAAAAATATACTTCACAAGACGTTACTTGACAAATCATTTTTGACCTACGCTATTATTGTGTTCAACAGAAACGAAAATATATGTATCAAAATATAACTGGTATTCAACAAACGATCTATTTGGGTTGCGTGAGTAAGTCGGGCCAAGTTCAGTGTGATGCGCATGTGACGTCAACGGCTCAGGTAATAATTGCCCAATCAGAGTCTCGTATTGTCGGCCAATAAGAAAGCCCAGTTTTAACCAATTAGATGTCTTCTATTGCGTCATTTTGATTGGTTAATATTGTCCAATCAGAGAGTTTATATTACTGTACTACGTCACACCGATGTCAACCAATGACAAAGTGTTTTGCGCGTTACGTCATTCGACAGGATATGCTGCTTTCTGATTGGTCCGTACTGATTCTGGGCGTCACGTCGAGTGTGATTGTAATATAAAGTCCACACCCAATGTCAACTTCTAGTTAACGGTAGGGCCGAACATATGAAGGTAGCTTTTAATGAGATTTATAGTTTCTAGGTAATAATCACTTACGAAATATATACTACCCCATTGTAGAGATCTTTCGAGTTCTTAAGGAAATTAAAAATTTGTTTCTGTTGCAGCTAAATGTTAACACGGCTTTTTAAAAAATCACGAGTGTTCATTCGATACCGACACAAAGAAAAAAACAAAAGAGAGTTGTCTATTTTTCCTAGTTGTTCGATTTTTGTAACCTAATTTATGGCCAGTAATGTATCATATTTTAAAAGGAATGACTTTCTACAACAGCAAATAAATTGTACGATACGTAGAAGGCAACTGAAAAATCTAATTCAAAATATCTTGAGACGAAACAAAGTCAATATCCTACCGGGTAAGAAAATATACCTGATTAATCCGTTTTATAACAAGAAAACTATTTTGCTCTACCAACGAGCATTAGTCGAAAAATAATAATCAACGGTTTGACAAAGTGATGATATAATGGCCGATGTAATTTTGAAAAAACTTTTCTGGCTTTACTCTTATTTCATTAGTTCCTGTATTTTAAGATAGATGAAATTTATTGTGGCCATAATGAAAATGTAGAGTGTTAAACATTTTTTGCACGTAATTTGCTAGTTGCTGACTGTAAATATGTATTCATTTTTATCACAGGGTCAGCCAATTATATAACTAAAGCACATAAGAACAGAAGAGGTAGAGGTATAAATGACACTACTCAGAGTTATCTCATCTGAGATTCATGAATTTCATTTTACAATCAAACCCTGAAGTTAATGTAATACAGGTGTCATTCGGAGAGTCGAAAGTACATGATTTTCCGAAGGACTGGCATTCTGATAAGTATATTATAAACGCTGTGAGAAGACCATGTAAACCAACTCAACTCATCTCACTCAGAAACGATTTTAGAGGTTCAAACCACCTTGTCCGCTGCTTACCTAAAAAACAACTTTCATTGCACAACAATTTCAACAGCCAGCATTTTAGTTTACTGACAAATTGGATTGAAAATAAGTAATTTTATTAGCTTACCTTGCTTAAGAGAACGCATGTATTGTTCGGTTTCGGAACGTTAAAACGTCGCATCTGATAATGCTTATAAAATAGTAATATTCGAACAAGCTGCCTACATAAACACTGATTACAGGCCTAAAACTCTATGAAATCACAGCTATCGGGATCGTAATTTATCTGCTTATAATTTCGCTACGATAATTAAGCGAATGCTGTCGCCGAATTATCTTTTATTTATCTCATCTGTACGAATCAGGTGTTAAAGGTTATAGTTTTACACTGCCTGTGTAGAAGATATAAATACTGCTTATAAATTTCCCGTTAACTAACAGATCCTAAATCAACGAAAAATATACTTCACAAGACGTTACTTGACAAATCATTTTTGACCTACGCTATTATTGTGTTCAACAGAAACGAAAATATATGTATCAAAATATAACTGGTATTCAACAAACGATCTATTTGGGTTGCGTGAGTAAGTCGGGCCAAGTTCAGTGTGATGCGCATGTGACGTCAACGGCTCAGGTAATAATTGCCCAATCAGAGTCTCGTATTGTCGGCCAATAAGAAAGCCCAGTTTTAACCAATTAGATGTCTTCTATTGCGTCATTTTGATTGGTTAATATTGTCCAATCAGAGAGTTTATATTACTGTACTACGTCACACCGATGTCAACCAATGACAAAGTGTTTTGCGCGTTACGTCATTCGACAGGATATGCTGCTTTCTGATTGGTCCGTACTGATTCTGGGCGTCACGTCGAGTGTGATTGTAATATAAAGTCCACACCCAATGTCAACTTCTAGTTAACGGTAGGGCCGAACATATGAAGGTACCTTTTAATGAGATTTATAGTTTCTAGGTAATAATCACTTACGAAATATATACTACCCCATTGTAGAGATCTTTCGAGTTCTTAAGGAAATTAAAAATTTGTTTCTGTTGCAGCTAAATGTTAACACGGCTTTTTAAAAAATCACGAGTGTTCATTCGATACCGACACAAAGAAAAAAACAAAAGAGAGTTGTCTATTTTTCCTAGTTGTTCGATTTTTGTAACCTAATTTATGGCCAGTAATGTATCATATTTTTAAAGGAACGACTTTCTACAACAGCAAATAAATATTACGATACGTAGAAGGCAACTGAAAAATCTAATTCAAAATATCTTGAGACGAAACAAAGTCAATATCCTACCGGGTAAGAAAATATACCTGATTAATCCGTTTTATAACAAGAAAACTATTTTGCTCTACCAACGAGCATTAGTCGAAAAATAATAATCAACGGTTTGACAAAGTGATGATATAATGGCCGATGTAATTTTGAAAAAACTTTTCTGGCTTTACTCTTATTTCATTAGTTCCTGTATTTTAAGATAGATGAAATTTATTGTGGCCATAATGAAAAGGTAGAGTGTTAAACATTTTTTGCACGTAATTTGCTAGTTGCTGACTGTAAATATGTATTCATTTTTATCACAGGGTCAGCCAATCATATAACTAAAGCACATAAGAACAGAAGAGGTAGAGGTATAAATGACACTACTCAGAGTTATCTCATCTGAGATTCATGAATTTCATTTTACAATCAAACCCTGTTGATAATGTAATACAGGTGTCATTCGGAGAGTCGAAAGTACATGATTTTCCGAAGGACTGGCATTCTGACAAGTATAATTATAAACGCTGTGAGAAGACCATGTAAACCAACTCAACTCATCTCACTCAGAAACGATTTTAGAGGTTCAAACCACCTTGCCCGCTGCTTACCTAAAAAACAACTTTCATTGCACAACAATTTCAACAGCCAGCATTTTAGTTTACTGACAAATTGGATTGAAAATAAGTAATTTTATTAGCTTACCTTGCTTAAGAGAACGCATGTATTGTTCGGTTTCGGAACGTTAAAACGTCGCATCTGATAATGCTTATAAAATAGTAATATTCGAACAAGCTGCCTACATAAACACTGATTACAGGCCTAAAACTCTATGAAATCACAGCTATCGGGATCGTAATTTATCTGCTTATATTTTCGCTACGATAATTAAGCGAATGCTGTCGCCGAATTATCTTTTATTTATCTCATCTGTACGAATCAGGTGTTAAAGGTTATAGTTTTACACTGCCTGTGTAGAAGATATAAATACTGCTTATAAATTTCCCGTTAACTAACAGATCCTAAATCAACGAAAAATATACTTCACAAGACGTTACTTGACAAATCATTTTTGACCTACGCTATTATTGTGTTCAACAGAAACGAAAATATATGTATCAAAATATAACTGGTATTCAACAAACGATCTATTTGGGTTGCGTGAGTAAGTCGGGCCAAGTTCAGTGTGATGCGCATGTGACGTCAACGGCTCAGGTAATAATTGCCCAATCAGAGTCTCGTATTGTCGGCCAATAAGAAAGCCCAGTTTTAACCAATTAGATGTCTTCTATTGCGTCATTTTGATTGGTTAATATTGTCCAATCAGAGAGTTTATATTACTGTACTACGTCACACCGATGTCAACCAATGACAAAGTGTTTTGCGCGTTACGTCATTCGACAGGATATGCTGCTTTCTGATTGGTCCGTACTGATTCTGGGCGTCACGTCGAGTGTGATTGTAATATAAAGTCCACACCCAATGTCAACTTCTAGTTAACGGTAGGGCCGAACATATGAAGGTAGCTTTTAATGAGATTTATAGTTTCTAGGTAATAATCACTTACGAAATATATACTACCCCATTGTAGAGATCTTTCGAGTTCTTAAGGATATTAAAAATTTGTTTCTGTTGCAGCTAAATGTTAACACGGCTTTTTAAAAAATCACGAGTGTTCATTCGATACCGACACAAAGAAAAAAACAAAAGAGAGTTGTCTATTTTTCCTAGTTGTTCGATTTTTGTAACCTAATTTATGGCCAGTAATGTATCATATTTTAAAAGGAATGACTTTCTACAACAGCAAATAAATTGTACGATACGTAGAAGGCAACTGAAAAATCTAATTCAAAATATCTTGAGACGAAACAAAGTCAATATCCTACCGGGTAAGAAAATATACCTGATTAATCCGTTTTATAACAAGAAAACTATTTTGCTCTACCAACGAGCATTAGTCGAAAAATAATAATCAACGGTTTGACAAAGTGATGATATAATGGCCGATGTAATTTTGAAAAAACTTTTCTGGCTTTACTCTTATTTCATTAGTTCCTGTATTTTAAGATAGATGAAATTTATTGTGGCCATAATGAAAAGGTAGAGTGTTAAACATTTTTTGCACGTAATTTGCTAGTTGCTGACTGTAAATATGTATTCATTTTTATCACAGGGTCAGCCAATTATATAACTAAAGCACATAAGAACAGAAGAGGTAGAGGTATAAATGACACTACTCAGAGTTATCTCATCTGAGATTCATGAATTTCATTTTACAATCAAACCCTGTTGATAATGTAATACAGGTGTCATTCGGAGAGTCGAAAGTACATGATTTTCCGAAGGACTGGCATTCTGACAAGTATAATTATAAACGCTGTGAGAAGACCATGTAAACCAACTCAACTCATCTCACTCAGAAACGATTTTAGAGGTTCAAACCACCTTGCCCGCTGCTTACCTAAAAAACAACTTTCATTGCACAACAATTTCAACAGCCAGCATTTTAGTTTACTGACAAATTGGATTGAAAATAAGTAATTTTATTAGCTTACCTTGCTTAAGAGAACGCATGTATTGTTCGGTTTCGGAACGTTAAAACGTCGCATCTGATAATGCTTATAAAATAGTAATATTCGAACAAGCTGCCTACATAAACACTGATTACAGGCCTAAAACTCTATGAAATCACAGCTATCGGGATCGTAATTTATCTGCTTATATTTTCGCTACGATAATTAAGCGAATGCTGTCGCCGAATTATCTTTTATTTATCTCATCTGTACGAATCAGGTGTTAAAGGTTATAGTTTTACACTGCCTGTGTAGAAGATATAAATACTGCTTATAAATTTCCCGTTAACTAACAGATCCTAAATCAACGAAAAATATACTTCACAAGACGTTACTTGACAAATCATTTTTGACCTACGCTATTATTGTGTTCAACAGAAACGAAAATATATGTATCAAAATATAACTGGTATTCAACAAACGATCTATTTGGGTTGTGTGAGTAAGTCGGGCCAAGTTCAGTGTGATGCGCATGTGACGTCAACGGCTCAGGTAATAATTGCCCAATCAGAGTCTCGTATTGTCGGCCAATAAGAAAGCCCAGTTTTAACCAATTAGATGTCTTCTATTGCGTCATTTTGATTGGTTAATATTGTCCAATCAGAGAGTTTATATTACTGTACTACGTCACACCGATGTCAACCAATGACAAAGTGTTTTGCGCGTTACGTCATTCGACCGGATATGCTGCTTTCTGATTGGTCCGTACTGATTCTGGGCGTCACGTCGAGTGTGATTGTAATATAAAGTCCACACCCAATGTCAACTTCTAGTTAACGGTAGGGCCGAACATATGAAGGTACCTTTTAATGAGATTTATAGTTTCTAGGTAATAATCACTTACGAAATATATACTACCCCATTGTAGAGATCTTTCGAGTTCTTAAGGAAATTAAAAATTTGTTTCTGTTGCAGCTAAATGTTAACACGGCTTTTTAAAAAATCACGAGTGTTCATTCGATACCGACACAAAGAAAAAAACAAAAGAGAGTTGTCTATTTTTCCTAGTTGTTCGATTTTTGTAACCTAATTTATGGCCAGTAATGTATCATATTTTAAAAGGAATGACTTTCTACAACAGCAAATAAATATTACGATACGTAGAAGGCAACTGAAAAATCTAATTCAAAATATCTTGAGACGAAACAAAGTCAATATCCTACCGGGTAAGAAAATATACCTGATTAATCCGTTTTATAACAAGAAAACTATTTTGCTCTACCAACGAGCATTAGTCGAAAAATAATAATCAACGGTTTGACAAAGTGATGATATAATGGCCGATGTAATTTTGAAAAAACTTTTCTGGCTTTACTCTTATTTCATTAGTTCCTGTATTTTAAGATAGATGAAATTTATTGTGGCCATAATGAAAAGGTAGAGTGTTAAACATTTTTTGCACGTAATTTGCTAGTTGCTGACTGTAAATATGTATTCATTTTTATCACAGGGTCAGCCAATTATATAACTAAAGCACATAAGAACAGAAGAGGTAGAGGTATAAATGACACTACTCAGAGTTATCTCATCTGAGATTCATGAATTTCATTTTACAATCAAACCCTGTTGATAATGTAATACAGGTGTCATTCGGAGAGTCGAAAGTACATGATTTTCCGAAGGACTGGCATTCTGATAAGTATATTATAAACGCTGTGAGAAGACCATGTAAACCAACTCAACTCATCTCACTCAGAAACGATTTTAGAGGTTCAAACCACCTTGTCCGCTGCTTACCTAAAAAACAACTTTCATTGCACAACAATTTCAACAGCCAGCATTTTAGTTTACTGACAAATTGGATTGAAAATAAGTAGTTTTATTAGCTTACCTTGCTTAAGAGAACGCATGTATTGTTCGGTTTCGGAACGTTAAAACGTCGCATCTGATAATGCTTATAAAATAGTAATATTCGAACAAGCTGCCTACATAAACACTGATTACAGGCCTAAAACTCTATGAAATCACAGCTATCGGGATCGTAATTTATCTGCTTATATTTTCGCTACGATAATTAAGCGAATGCTGTCGCCGAATTATCTTTTATTTATCTCATCTGTACGAATCAGGTGTTAAAGGTTATAGTTTTACACTGCCTGTGTAGAAGATATAAATACTGCTTATAAATTTCCCGTTAACTAACAGATCCTAAATCAACGAAAAATATACTTCACAAGACGTTACTTGACAAATCATTTTTGACCTACGCTATTATTGTGTTCAACAGAAACGAAAATATATGTATCAAAATATAACTGGTATTCAACAAACGATCTATTTGGGTTGCGTGAGTAAGTCGGGCCAAGTTCAGTGTGATGCGCATGTGACGTCAACGGCTCAAGTAATAATTGCCCAATCAGAGTCTCGTATTGTCGGCCAATAAGAAAGCCCAGTTTTAACCAATTAGATGTCTTCTATTGCGTCATTTTGATTGGTTAATATTGTCCAATCAGAGAGTTTATATTACTGTACTACGTCACACCGATGTCAACCAATGACAAAGTGTTTTGCGCGTTACGTCATTCGACAGGATATGCTGCTTTCTGATTGGTCCGTACTGATTCTGGGCGTCACGTCGAGTGTGATTGTAATATAAAGTCCACACCCAATGTCAACTTCTAGTTAACGGTAGGGCCGAACATATGAAGGTAGCTTTTAATGAGATTTATAGTTTCTAGGTAATAATCACTTACGAAATATATACTACCCCATTGTAGAGATCTTTCGAGTTCTTAAGGAAATTAAAAATTTGTTTCTGTTGTAGCTAAATGTTAACACGGCTTTTTAAAAAACCACGAGTGTTCATTCGATACCGACACAAGGAAAAAATCAAAAGAGAGTTGTCTTTTTTTCCTAGTTGTTCGATTTTTGTAACCTAATTTATGGCCAGTAATGTATCATATTTTAAAAGGAATGACTTTCTACAACAGCAAATAAATATTACGATACGTAGAAGGCAACTGAAAAATCTAATTCAAAATATCTTGAGACGAAACAAAGTCAATATCCTACCGGGTAAGAAAATATACCTGATTAATCCGTTTTATAACAAGAAAACTATTTTGCTCTACCAACGAGCATTAGTCGAAAAATAATAATCAACGGTTTGACAAAGTGATGATATAATGGCCGATGTAATTTTGAAAAAACTTTTCTGGCTTTACTCTTATTTCATTAGTTCCTGTATTTTAAGATAGATGAAATTTATTGTGGCCATAATGAAAAGGTAGAGTGTTAAACATTTTTTGCACGTAATTTGCTAGTTGCTGACTGTAAATATGTATTCATTTTTATCACAGGGTCAGCCAATTATATAACTAAAGCACATAAGAACAGAAGAGGTAGAGGTATAAATGACACTACTCAGAGTTATCTCATCTGAGATTCATGAATTTCATTTTACAATCAAACCCTGTTGATAATGTAATACAGGTGTCATTCGGAGAGTCGAAAGTACATGATTTTCCGAAGGACTGGCATTCTGATAAGTATATTATAAACGCTGCGAGAAGACCATGTAAACCAACTCAACTCATCTCACTCAGAAACGATTTTAGAGGTTCAAACCACCTTGTCCGCTGCTTACCTAAAAAACAACTTTCATTGCACAACAATTTCAACAGCCAGCATTTTAGTTTACTGACAAATTGGATTGAAAATAAGTAATTTTATTAGCTTACCTTGCTTAAGAGAACGCATGTATTGTTCGGTTTCGGAACGTTAAAACGTCGCATCTGATAATGCTTATAAAATAGTAATATTCGAACAAGCTGCCTACATAAACACTGATTACAGGCCTAAAACTCTATGAAATCACAGCTATCGGGATCGTAATTTATCTGCTTATATTTTCGCTACGATAATTAAGCGAATGCTGTCGCCGAATTATCTTTTATTTATCTCATCTGTACGAATCAGGTGTTAAAGGTTATAGTTTTACACTGCCTGTGTAGAAGATATAAATACTGCTTATAAATTTCCCGTTAACTAACAGATCCTAAATCAACGAAAAATATACTTCACAAGACGTTACTTGACAAATCATTTTTGACCTACGCTATTATTGTGTTCAACAGAAACGAAAATATATGTATCAAAATATAACTGGTATTCAACAAACGATCTATTTGGGTTGCGTGAGTAAGTCGGGCCAAGTTCAGTGTGATGCGCATGTGACGTCAACGGCTCAGGTAATAATTGCCCAATCAGAGTCTCGTATTGTCGGCCAATAAGAAAGCCCAGTTTTAACCAATTAGATGTCTTCTATTGCGTCATTTTGATTGGTTAATATTGTCCAATCAGAGAGTTTATATTACTGTACTACGTCACACCGATGTCAACCAATGACAAAGTGTTTTGCGCGTTACGTCATTCGACAGGATATGCTGCTTTCTGATTGGTCCGTACTGATTCTGGGCGTCACGTCGAGTGTGATTGTAATATAAAGTCCACACCCAATGTCAACTTCTAGTTAACGGTAGGGCCGAACATATGAAGGTACCTTTTAATGAGATTTATAGTTTCTAGGTAATAATCACTTACGAAATATATACTACCCCATTGTAGAGATCTTTCGAGTTCTTAAGGAAATTAAAAATTTGTTTCTGTTGTAGCTAAATGTTAACACGGCTTTTTAAAAAACCACGAGTGTTCATTCGATACCGACACAAAGAAAAAATCAAAAGAGAGTTGTCTCTTTTTCCTAGTTGTTCGATTTTTGTAACCTAATTTATGGCCAGTAATGTATCATATTTTAAAAGGAATGACTTTCTACAACAGCAAATAAATATTACGATACGTAGAAGGCAACTGAAAAATCTAATTCAAAATATCTTGAGACGAAACAAAGTCAATATCCTACCGGGTAAGAAAATATACCTGATTAATCCGTTTTATAACAAGAAAACTATTTTGCTCTACCAACGAGCATTAGTCGAAAAATAATAATCAACGGTTTGACAAAGTGATGATATAATGGCCGATGTAATTTTGAAAAAACTTTTCTGGCTTTACTCTTATTTCATTAGTTCCTGTATTTTAAGATAGATGAAATTTATTGTGGCCATAATGAAAAGGTAGAGTGTTAAACATTTTTTGCACGTAATTTGCTAGTTGCTGACTGTAAATATGTATTCATTTTTATCACAGGGTCAGCCAATTATATAACTAAAGCACATAAGAACAGAAGAGGTAGAGGTATAAATGACACTACTCAGAGTTATCTCATCTGAGATTCATGAATTTCATTTTACAATCAAACCCTGTTGATAATGTAATACAGGTGTCATTCGGAGAGTCGAAAGTACATGATTTTCCGAAGGACTGGCATTCTGATAAGTATATTATAAACGCTGCGAGAAGACCATGTAAACCAACTCAACTCATCTCACTCAGAAACGATTTTAGAGGTTCAAACCACCTTGTCCGCTGCTTACCTAAAAAACAACTTTCATTGCACAACAATTTCAACAGCCAGCATTTTAGTTTACTGACAAATTGGATTGAAAATAAGTAATTTTATTAGCTTACCTTGCTTAAGAGAACGCATGTATTGTTCGGTTTCGGAACGTTAAAACGTCGCATCTGATAATGCTTATAAAATAGTTATATTCGAACAAGCTGCCTACATAAACACTGATTACAGGCCTAAAACTCTATGAAATCACAGCTATCGGGATCGTAATTTATCTGCTTATATTTTCGCTACGATAATTAAGCGAATGCTGTCGCCGAATTATCTTTTATTTATCTCATCTGTACGAATCAGGTGTTAAAGGTTATAGTTTTACACTGCCTGTGTAGAAGATATAAATACTGCTTATAAATTTCCCGTTAACTAACAGATCCTAAATCAACGAAAAATATACTTCACAAGACGTTACTTGACAAATCATTTTTGACCTACGCTATTATTGTGTTCAACAGAAACGAAAATATATGTATCAAAATATAACTGGTATTCAACAAACGATCTATTTGGGTTGCGTGAGTAAGTCGGGCCAAGTTCAGTGTGATGCGCATGTGACGTCAACGGCTCAGGTAATAATTGCCCAATCAGAGTCTCGTATTGTCGGCCAATAAGAAAGCCCAGTTTTAACCAATTAGATGTCTTCTATTGCGTCATTTTGATTGGTTAATATTGTCCAATCAGAGAGTTTATATTACTGTACTACGTCACACCGATGTCAACCAATGACAAAGTGTTTTGCGCGTTACGTCATTCGACAGGATATGCTGCTTTCTGATTGGTCCGTACTGATTCTGGGCGTCACGTCGAGTGTGATTGTAATATAAAGTCCACACCCAATGTCAACTTCTAGTTAACGGTAGGGCCGAACATATGAAGGTAGCTTTTAATGAGATTTAAAGTTTCTAGGTAATAATCACTTACGAAATATATACTACCCCATTGTAGAGATCTTTCGAGTTCTTAAGGAAATTAAAAATTTGTTTCTGTTGCAGCTAAATGTTAACACGGCTTTTTAAAAAATCACGAGTGTTCATTCGATACCGACACAAAGAAAAAAACAAAAGAGAGTTGTCTATTTTTCCTAGTTGTTCGATTTTTGTAACCTAATTTATGGCCAGTAATGTATCATATTTTAAAAGGAATGACTTTCTACAACAGCAAATAAATATTACGATACGTAGAAGGCAACTGAAAAATCTAATTCAAAATATCTTGAGACGAAACAAAGTCAATATCCTACCGGGTAAGAAAATATACCTGATTAATCCGTTTTATAACAAGAAAACTATTTTGCTCTACCAACGAGCATTAGTCGAAAAATAATAATCAACGGTTTGACAAAGTGATGATATAATGGCCGATGTAATTTTGAAAAAACTTTTCTGGCTTTACTCTTATTTCATTAGTTCCTGTATTTTAAGATAGATGAAATTTATTGTGGCCATAATGAAAAGGTAGAGTGTTAAACATTTTTTGCACGTAATTTGCTAGTTGCTGACTGTAAATATGTATTCATTTTTATCACAGGGTCAGCCAATTATATAACTAAAGCACATAAGAACAGAAGAGGTAGAGGTATAAATGACACTACTCAGAGTTATCTCATCTGAGATTCATGAATTTCATTTTACAATCAAACCCTGTTGATAATGTAATGCAGGTGTCATTCGGAGAGTCGAAAGTACATGATTTTCCGAAGGACTGGCATTCTGATAAGTATATTATAAACGCTGCGAGAAGACCATGTAAACCAACTCAACTCATCTCACTCAGAAACGATTTTAGAGGTTCAAACCACCTTGTCCGCTGCTTACCTAAAAAACAACTTTCATTGCACAACAATTTCAACAGCCAGCATTTTAGTTTACTGACAAATTGGATTGAAAATAAGTAATTTTATTAGCTTACCTTGCTTAAGAGAACGCATGTATTGTTCGGTTTCGGAACGTTAAAACGTCGCATCTGATAATGCTTATAAAATAGTAATATTCGAACAAGCTGCCTACATAAACACTGATTACAGGCCTAAAACTCTATGAAATCACAGCTATCGGGATCGTAATTTATCTGCTTATATTTTCGCTACGATAATTAAGCGAATGCTGTCGCCGAATTATCTTTTATTTATCTCATCTGTACGAATCAGGTGTTAAAGGTTATAGTTTTACACTGCCTGTGTAGAAGATATAAATACTGCTTATAAATTTCCCGTTAACTAACAGATCCTAAATCAACGAAAAATATACTTCACAAGACGTTACTTGACAAATCATTTATGACCTACGCTATTATTGTGTTCAACAGAAACGAAAATATATGTATCAAAATATAACTGGTATTCAACAAACGATCTATTTGGGTTGCGTGAGTAAGTCGGGCCAAGTTCAGTGTGATGCGCATGTGACGTCAACGGCTCAGGTAATAATTGCCCAATCAGAGTCTCGTATTGTCGGCCAATAAGAAAGCCCAGTTTTAACCAATTAGATGTCTTCTATTGCGTCATTTTGATTGGTTAATATTGTCCAATCAGAGAGTTTATATTACTGTACTACGTCACACCGATGTCAACCAATGACAAAGTGTTTTGCGCGTTACGTCATTCGACAGGATATGCTGCTTTCTAATTGGTCCGTACTGATTCTGGGCGTCACGTCGAGTGTGATTGTAATATAAAGTCCACACCCAATGTCAACTTCTAGTTAACGGTAGGGCCGAACATATGAAGGTACCTTTTAATGAGATTTATAGTTTCTAGGTAATAATCACTTACGAAATATATACTACCCCATTGTAGAGATCTTTCGAGTTCTTAAGGAAATTAAAAATTTGTTTCTGTTGCAGCTAAATGTTAACACGGCTTTTTAAAAAATCACGAGTGTTCATTCGATACCGACACAAAGAAAAAAACAAAAGAGAGTTGTCTATTTTTCCTAGTTGTTCGATTTTTGTAACCTAATTTATGGCCAGTAATGTATCATATTTTAAAAGGAATGACTTTCTACAACAGCAAATAAATATTACGATACGTAGAAGGCAACTGAAAAATCTAATTCAAAATATCTTGAGACGAAACAAAGTCAATATCCTACCGGGTAAGAAAATATACCTGATTAATCCGTTTTATAACAAGAAAACTATTTTGCTCTACCAACGAGCATTAGTCGAAAAATAATAATCAACGGTTTGACAAAGTGATGATATAATGGCCGATGTAATTTTGAAAAAACTTTTCTGGCTTTACTCTTATTTCATTAGTTCCTGTATTTTAAGATAGATGAAATTTATTGTGGCCATAATGAAAAGGTAGAGTGTTAAACATTTTTTGCACGTAATTTGCTAGTTGCTGACTGTAAATATGTATTCATTTTTATCACAGGGTCAGCCAATTATATAACTAAAGCACATAAGAACAGAAGAGGTAGAGGTATAAATGACACTACTCAGAGTTATCTCATCTGAGATTCATTAATTTCATTTTACAATCAAACCCTGTTGATAATGTAATACAGGTGTCATTCGGAGAGTCGAAAGTACATGATTTTCTGAAGGACTGGCATTCTGACAAGTATAATTATAAACGCTGCGAGAAGACCATGTAAACCAACTCAACTCATCTCACTCAGAAACGATTTTAGAGGTTCAAACCACCTTGTCCGCCGCTTACCTAAAAAACAACTTTCATTGCACAACAATTTCAACAGCCAGAATTTTAGTTTACTGACAAATTGGATTGAAAATAAGTAATTTTATTAGCTTACCTTGCTTAAGAGAACGCATGTATTGTTCGGTTTCGGAACGTTAAAACGTCGCATCTGATAATGCTTATAAAATAGTAATATTCGAACAAGCTGCCTACATAAACACTGATTACAGGCCTAAAACTCTATGAAATCACAGCTATCGGGATCGTAATTTATCTGCTTATATTTTCGCTACGATAATTAAGCGAATGCTGTCGCCGAATTATCTTTTATTTATCTCATCTGTACGAATCAGGTGTTAAAGGTTATAGTTTTACACTGCCTGTGTAGAAGATATAAATACTGCTTATAAATTTCCCGTTAACTAACAGATCCTAAATCAACGAAAAATATACTTCACAAGACGTTACTTGACAAATCATTTTTGACCTACGCTATTATTGTGTTCAACAGAAACGAAAATATATGTATCAAAATATAACTGGTATTCAACAAACGATCTATTTGGGTTGCGTGAGTAAGTCGGGCCAAGTTCAGTGTGATGCGCATGTGACGTCAACGGCTCAGGTAATAATTGCCCAATCAGAGTCTCGTATTGTCGGCCAATAAGAAAGCCCAGTTTTAACCAATTAGATGTCTTCTATTGCGTCATTTTGATTGGTTAATATTGTCCAATCAGAGAGTTTATATTACTGTACTACGTCACACCGATGTCAACCAATGACAAAGTGTTTTGCGCGTTACGTCATTCGACCGGATATGCTGCTTTCTGATTGGTCCGTACTGATTCTGGGCGTCACGTCGAGTGTGATTGTAATATAAAGTCCACACCCAATGTCAACTTCTAGTTAACGGTAGGGCCGAACATATGAAGGTACCTTTTAATGAGATTTATAGTTTCTAGGTAATAATCACTTACGAAATATATACTACCCCATTGTAGAGATCTTTCGAGTTCTTAAGGAAATTAAAAATTTGTTTCTGTTGCAGCTAAATGTTAACACGGCTTTTTAAAAAATCACGAGTGTTCATTCGATACCGACACAAAGAAAAAAACAAAAGAGAGTTGTCTATTTTTCCTAGTTGTTCGATTTTTGTAACCTAATTTATGGCCAGTAATGTATCATATTTTTAAAGGAATGACTTTCTACAACAGCAAATAAATTGTACGATACGTAGAAGGCAACTGAAAAATCTAATTCAAAATATCTTGAGACGAAACAAAGTCAATATCCTACCGGGTAAGAAAATATACCTGATTAATCCGTTTTATAACAAGAAAACTATTTTGCTCTACCAACGAGCATTAGTCGAAAAATAATAATCAACGGTTTGACAAAGTGATGATATAATGGCCGATGTAATTTTGAAAAAACTTTTCTGGCTTTACTCTTATTTCATTAGTTCCTGTATTTTAAGATAGATGAAATTTATTGTGGCCATAATGAAAAGGTAGAGTGTTAAACATTTTTTGCACGTAATTTGCTAGTTGCTGACTGTAAATATGTATTCATTTTTATCACAGGGTCAGCCAATTATATAACTAAAGCACATAAGAACAGAAGAGGTAGAGGTATAAATGACACTACTCAGAGTTATCTCATCTGAGATTCATGAATTTCATTTTACAATCAAACCCTGTTGATAATGTAATACAGGTGTCATTCGGAGAGTCGAAAGTACATGATTTTCCGAAGGACTGGCATTCTGATAAGTATATTATAAACGCTGTGAGAAGACCATGTAAACCAACTCAACTCATCTCACTCAGAAACGATTTTAGAGGTTCAAACCACCTTGTCCGCTGCTTACCTAAAAAACAACTTTCATTGCACAACAATTTCAACAGCCAGCATTTTAGTTTACTGACAAATTGGATTGAAAATAAGTAATTTTATTAGCTTACCTTGCTTAAGAGAACGCATGTATTGTTCGGTTTCGGAACGTTAAAACGTCGCATCTGATAATGCTTATAAAATAGTAATATTCGAACAAGCTGCCTACATAAACACTGATTACAGGCCTAAAACTCTATGAAATCACAGCTATCGGGATCGTAATTTATCTGCTTATATTTTCGCTACGATAATTAAGCGAATGCTGTCGCCGAATTATCTTTTATTTATCTCATCTGTACGAATCAGGTGTTAAAGGTTATAGTTTTACACTGCCTGTGTAGAAGATATAAATACTGCTTATAAATTTCCCGTTAACTAACAGATCCTAAATCAACGAAAAATATACTTCACAAGACGTTACTTGACAAATCATTTTTGACCTACGCTATTATTGTGTTCAACAGAAACGAAAATATATGTATCAAAATATAACTGGTATTCAACAAACGATCTATTTGGGTTGCGTGAGTAAGTCGGGCCAAGTTCAGTGTGATGCGCATGTGACGTCAACGGCTCAGGTAATAATTGCCCAATCAGAGTCTCGTATTGTCGGCCAATAAGAAAGCCCAGTTTTAACCAATTAGATGTCTTCTATTGCGTCATTTTGATTGGTTAATATTGTCCAATCAGAGAGTTTATATTACTGTACTACGTCACACCGATGTCAACCAATGACAAAGTGTTTTGCGCGTTACGTCATTCGACCGGATATGCTGCTTTCTGATTGGTCCGTACTGATTCTGGGCGTCACGTCGAGTGTGATTGTAATATAAAGTCCACACCCAATGTCAACTTCTAGTTAACGGTAGGGCCGAACATATGAAGGTACCTTTTAATGAGATTTATAGTTTCTAGGTAATAATCACTTACGAAATATATACTACCCCATTGTAGAGATCTTTCGAGTTCTTAAGGAAATTAAAAATTTGTTTCTGTTGTAGCTAAATGTTAACACGGCTTTTTAAAAAATCACGAGTGTTCATTCGATACCGACACAAAGAAAAAATCAAAAGAGAGTTGTCTATTTTTCCTAGTTGTTCGATTTTTGTAACCTAATTTATGGCCAGTAATGTATAATATTTTAAAAGGAATGACTTTCTACAACAGCAAATAAATATTACGATACGTAGAAGGCAACTGAAAAATCTAATTCAAAATATCTTAAGACGAAACAAAGTCAATATCCTACCGGGTAAGAAAATATACCTGATTAATCCGTTTTATAAGAAGAAAACTATTTTGCTCTACCAACGAGCATTAGTCGAAAAATAACAATCAACGGTTTGACAAAGTGATGATATAATGGCCGATGTAATTTTGAAAAAACTTTTCTGGCTTTACTCTTATTTCATTAGTTCCTGTATTTTAAGATAGATGAAATTTATTGTGGCCATAATGAAAAGGTAGAGTGTTAAACATTTTTTGCACGTAATTTGCTAGTTGCTGACTGTAAATATGTATTCATTTTTATCACAGGGTCAGCCAATTATATAACTAAAGCACATAAGAACAGAAGAGGTAGAGGTATAAATGACACTACTCAGAGTTATCTCATCTGAGATTCATGAATTTCATTTTACAATCAAACCCTGTTGATAATGTAATACAGGTGTCATTCGGAGAGTCGAAAGTACATGATTTTCCGAAGGACTGGCATTCTGATAAGTATATTATAAACGCTGCGAGAAGACCATGTAAACCAACTCAACTCATCTCACTCAGAAACGATTTTAGAGGTTCAAACCACCTTGTCCGCTGCTTACCTAAAAAACAACTTTCATTGCACAACAATTTCAACAGCCAGCATTTTAGTTTACTGACAAATTGGATTGAAAATAAGTAATTTTATTAGCTTACCTTGCTTAAGAGAACGCATGTATTGTTCGGTTTCGGAACGTTAAAACGTCGCATCTGATAATGCTTATAAAATAGTTATATTCGAACAAGCTGCCTACATAAACACTGATTACAGGCCTAAAACTCTATGAAATCACAGCTATCGGGATCGTAATTTATCTGCTTATATTTTCGCTACGATAATTAAGCGAATGCTGTCGCCGAATTATCTTTTATTTATCTCATCTGTACGAATCAGGTGTTAAAGGTTATAGTTTTACACTGCCTGTGTAGAAGATATAAATACTGCTTATAAATTTCCCGTTAACTAACAGATCCTAAATCAACGAAAAATATACTTCACAAGACGTTACTTGACAAATCATTTTTGACCTACGCTATTATTGTGTTCAACAGAAACGAAAATATATGTATCAAAATATAACTGGTATTCAACAAACGATCTATTTGGGTTGCGTGAGTAAGTCGGGCCAAGTTCAGTGTGATGCGCATGTGACGTCAACGGCTCAGGTAATAATTGCCCAATCAGAGTCTCGTATTGTCGGCCAATAAGAAAGCCCAGTTTTAACCAATTAGATGTCTTCTATTGCGTCATTTTGATTGGTTAATATTGTCCAATCAGAGAGTTTATATTACTGTACTACGTCACACCGATGTCAACCAATGACAAAGTGTTTTGCGCGTTACGTCATTCGACAGGATATGCTGCTTTCTGATTGGTCCGTACTGATTCTGGGCGTCACGTCGAGTGTGATTGTAATATAAAGTCCACACCCAATGTCAACTTCTAGTTAACGGTAGGGCCGAACATATGAAGGTACCTTTTAATGAGATTTATAGTTTCTAGGTAATAATCACTTACGAAATATATACTACCCCATTGTAGAGATCTTTCGAGTTCTTAAGGAAATTAAAAATTTGTTTCTGTTGCAGCTAAATGTTAACACGGCTTTTTAAAAAATCACGAGTGTTCATTCGATACCGACACAAAGAAAAAAACAAAAGAGAGTTGTCTATTTTTCCTAGTTGTTCGATTTTTGTAACCTAATTTATGGCCAGTAATGTATCATATTTTAAAAGGAATGACTTTCTACAACAGCAAATAAATATTACGATACGTAGAAGGCAACTAAAAAATCTAATTCAAAATATCTTGAGACGAAACAAAGTCAATATCCTACCGGGTAAGAAAATATACCTGATTAATCCGTTTTATAACAAGAAAACTATTTTGCTCTACCAACGAGCATTAGTCGAAAAATAATAATCAACGGTTTGACAAAGTGATGATATAATGGCCGATGTAATTTTGAAAAAACTTTTCTGGCTTTACTCTTATTTCATTAGTTCCTGTATTTTAAGATAGATGAAATATATTGTGGCCATAATGAAAAGGTAGAGTGTTAAACATTTTTTGCACGTAATTTGCTAGTTGCTGACTGTAAATATGTATTCATTTTTATCACAGGGTCAGCCAATTATATAACTAAAGCACATAAGAACAGAAGAGGTAGAGGTATAAATGACACTACTCAGAGTTATCTCATCTGAGATTCATGAATTTCATTTTACAATCAAACCCTGTTGATAATGTAAAACAGGTGTCATTCGGAGAGTCGAAAGTACATGATTTTCCGAAGGACTGGCATTCTGATAAGTATATTATAAACGCTGCGAGAAGACCATGTAAACCAACTCAACTCATCTCACTCAGAAACGATTTTAGAGGTTCAAACCACCTTGTCCGCTGCTTACCTAAAAAACAACTTTCATTGCACAACAATTTCAACAGCCAGCATTTTAGTTTACTGACAAATTGGATTGAAAATAAGTAATTTTATTAGCTTACCTTGCTTAAGAGAACGCATGTATTGTTCGGTTTCGGAACGTTAAAACGTCGCATCTGATAATGCTTATAAAATAGTAATATTCGAACAAGCTGCCTACATAAACACTGATTACAGGCCTAAAACTCTATGAAATCACAGCTATCGGGATCGTAATTTATCTGCTTATATTTTCGCTACGATAATTAAGCGAATGCTGTCGCCGAATTATCTTTTATTTATCTCATCTGTACGAATCAGGTGTTAAAGGTTATAGTTTTACACTGCCTGTGTAGAAGATATAAATACTGCTTATAAATTTCCCGTTAACTAACAGATCCTAAATCAACGAAAAATATACTTCACAAGACGTTACTTGACAAATCATTTTTGACCTACGCTATTATTGTGTTCAACAGAAACGAAAATATATGTATCAAAATATAACTGGTATTCAACAAACGATCTATTTGGGTTGCGTGAGTAAGTCGGGCCAAGTTCAGTGTGATGCGCATGTGACGTCAACGGCTCAGGTAATAATTGCCCAATCAGAGTCTCGTATTGTCGGCCAATAAGAAAGCCCAGTTTTAACCAATTAGATGTCTTCTATTGCGTCATTTTGATTGGTTAATATTGTCCAATCAGAGAGTTTATATTACTGTACTACGTCACACCGATGTCAACCAATGACAATGTGTTTTGCGCGTTACGTCATTCGACCGGATATGCTGCTTTCTGATTGGTCCGTACTGATTCTGGGCGTCACGTCGAGTGTGATTGTAATATAAAGTCCACACCCAATGTCAACTTCTAGTTAACGGTAGGGCCGAACATATGAAGGTACCTTTTAATGAGATTTATAGTTTCTAGGTAATAATCACTTACGAAATATATACTACCCCATTGTAGAGATCTTTCGAGTTCTTAAGGAAATTAAAAATTTGTTTCTGTTGCAGCTAAATGTTAACACGGCTTTTTAAAAAATCACGAGTGTTCATTCGATACCGACACAAAGAAAAAAACAAAAGAGAGTTGTCTATTTTTCCTAGTTGTTCGATTTTTGTAACCTAATTTATGGCCAGTAATGTATCATATTTTTAAAGGAATGACTTTCTACAACAGCAAATAAATATTACGATACGTAGAAGGCAACTGAAAAATCTAATTCAAAATATCTTGAGACGAAACAAAGTCAATATCCTACCGGGTAAGAAAATATACCTGATTAATCCGTTTTATAACAAGAAAACTATTTTGCTCTACCAACGAGCATTAGTCGAAAAATAATAATCAACGGTTTGACAAAGTGATGATATAATGGCCGATGTAATTTTGAAAAAACTTTTCTGGCTTTACTCTTATTTCATTAGTTCCTGTATTTTAAGATAGATGAAATTTATTGTGGCCATAATGAAAAGGTAGAGTGTTAAACATTTTTTGCACGTAATTTGCTAGTTGCTGACTGTAAATATGTATTCATTTTTATCACAGGGTCAGCCAATTATATAACTAAAGCACATAAGAACAGAAGAGGTAGAGGTATAAATGACACTACTCAGAGTTATCTCATCTGAGATTCATGAATTTCATTTTACAATCAAACCCTGTTGATAATGTAATACAGGTGTCATTCGGAGAGTCGAAAGTATATGATTTTCCGAAGGACTGGCATTCTGACAAGTATAATTATAAACGCTGTGAGAAGACCATGTAAACCAACTCAACTCATCTCACTCAGAAACGATTTTAGAGGTTCAAACCACCTTGTCCGCTGCTTACCTAAAAAACAACTTTCATTGCACAACAATTTCAACAGCCAGCATTTTAGTTTACTGACAAATTGGATTGAAAATAAGTAATTTTATTAGCTTACCTTGCTTAAGAGAACGCATGTATTGTTCGGTTTCGGAACGTTAAAACGTCGCATCTGATAATGCTTATAAAATAGTAATATTCGAACAAGCTGCCTACATAAACACTGATTACAGGCCTAAAACTCTATGAAATCACAGCTATCGGGATCGTAATTTATCTGCTTATATTTTCGCTACGCTAATTAAGCGAATGCTGTCGCCGAATTATCTTTTATTTATCTCATCTGTACGAATCAGGTGTTAAAGGTTATAGTTTTACACTGCCTGTGTAGAAGATATAAATACTGCTTATAAATTTCCCGTTAACTAACAGATCCTAAATCAACGAAAAATATACTTCACAAGACGTTACTTGACAAATCATTTTTGACCTACGCTATTATTGTGTTCAACAGAAACGAAAATATATGTATCAAAATATAACTGGTATTCAACAAACGATCTATTTGGGTTGCGTGAGTAAGTCGGGCCAAGTTCAGTGTGATGCGCATGTGACGTCAACGGCTCAGGTAATAATTGCCCAATCAGAGTCTCGTATTGTCGGCCAATAAGAAAGCCCAGTTTTAACCAATTAGATGTCTTCTATTGCGTCATTTTGATTGGTTAATATTGTCCAATCAGAGAGTTTATATTACTGTACTACGTCACACCGATGTCAACCAATGACAATGTGTTTTGCGCGTTACGTCATTCGACCGGATATGCTGCTTTCTGATTGGTCCGTACTGATTCTGGGCGTCACGTCGAGTGTGATTGTAATATAAAGTCCACACCCAATGTCAACTTCTAGTTAACGGTAGGGCCGAACATATGAAGGTACCTTTTAATGAGATTTATAGTTTCTAGGTAATAATCACTTACGAAATATATACTACCCCATTGTAGAGATCTTTCGAGTTCTTAAGGAAATTAAAAATTTGTTTCTGTTGCAGCTAAATGTTAACACGGCTTTTTAAAAAATCACGAGTGTTCATTCGATACCGACACAAAGAAAAAAACAAAAGAGAGTTGTCTATTTTTCCTAGTTGTTCGATTTTTGTAACCTAATTTATGGCCAGTAATGTATCATATTTTTAAAGGAATGACTTTCTACAACAGCAAATAAATATTACGATACGTAGAAGGCAACTGAAAAATCTAATTCAAAATATCTTGAGACGAAACAAAGTCAATATCCTACCGGGTAAGAAAATATACCTGATTAATCCGTTTTATAACAAGAAAACTATTTTGCTCTACCAACGAGCATTAGTCGAAAAATAATAATCAACGGTTTGACAAAGTGATGATATAATGGCCGATGTAATTTTGAAAAAACTTTTCTGGCTTTACTCTTATTTCATTAGTTCCTGTATTTTAAGATAGATGAAATTTATTGTGGCCATAATGAAAAGGTAGAGTGTTAAACATTTTTTGCACGTAATTTGCTAGTTGCTGACTGTAAATATGTATTCATTTTTATCACAGGGTCAGCCAATTATATAACTAAAGCACATAAGAACAGAAGAGGTAGAGGTATAAATGACACTACTCAGAGTTATCTCATCTGAGATTCATGAATTTCATTTTACAATCAAACCCTGTTGATAATGTAATACAGGTGTCATTCGGAGAGTCGAAAGTATATGATTTTCCGAAGGACTGGCATTCTGACAAGTATAATTATAAACGCTGTGAGAAGACCATGTAAACCAACTCAACTCATCTCACTCAGAAACGATTTTAGAGGTTCAAACCACCTTGTCCGCTGCTTACCTAAAAAACAACTTTCATTGCACAACAATTTCAACAGCCAGCATTTTAGTTTACTGACAAATTGGATTGAAAATAAGTAATTTTATTAGCTTACCTTGCTTAAGAGAACGCATGTATTGTTCGGTTTCGGAACGTTAAAACGTCGCATCTGATAATGCTTATAAAATAGTAATATTCGAACAAGCTGCCTACATAAACACTGATTACAGGCCTAAAACTCTATGAAATCACAGCTATCGGGATCGTAATTTATCTGCTTATATTTTCGCTACGCTAATTAAGCGAATGCTGTCGCCGAATTATCTTTTATTTATCTCATCTGTACGAATCAGGTGTTAAAGGTTATAGTTTTACACTGCCTGTGTAGAAGATATAAATACTGCTTATAAATTTCCCGTTAACTAACAGATCCTAAATCAACGAAAAATATACTTCACAAGACGTTACTTGACAAATCATTTTTGACCTACGCTATTATTGTGTTCAACAGAAACGAAAATATATGTATCAAAATATAACTGGTATTCAACAAACGATCTATTTGGGTTGCGTGAGTAAGTCGGGCCAAGTTCAGTGTGATGCGCATGTGACGTCAACGGCTCAGGTAATAATTGCCCAATCAGAGTCTCGTATTGTCGGCCAATAAGAAAGCCCAGTTTTAACCAATTAGATGTCTTCTATTGCGTCATTTTGATTGGTTAATATTGTCCAATCAGAGAGTTTATATTACTGTACTACGTCACACCGATGTCAACCAATGACAAAGTGTTTTGCGCGTTACGTCATTCGACAGGATATGCTGCTTTCTGATTGGTCCGTACTGATTCTGGGCGTCACGTCGAGTGTGATTGTAATATAAAGTCCACACCCAATGTCAACTTCTAGTTAACGGTAGGGCCGAACATATAAAGGTACCTTTTAATGAGATTTATAGTTTCTAGGTAATAATCACTTACGAAATATATACTACCCCATTGTAGAGATCTTTCGAGTTCTTAAGGAAATTAAAAATTTGTTTCTGTTGCAGCTAAATTTTAACACAGCTTTTTAAAAAATCACGAGTGTTCATTCGATACCGACACAAAGAAAAAAACAAAAGAGAGTTGTCTATTTTTCCTAGTTGTTCGATTTTTGTAACCTAATTTATGGCCAGTAATGTATCATATTTTAAAAGGAATGACTTTCTACAACAGCAAATAAATATTACGATACGTAGAAGGCAACTGAAAAATCTAATTCAAAATATCTTGAGACAAAACAAAGTCAATATCCTACCGGGTAAGAAAATATACCTGATTAATCCGTTTTATAACAAGAAAACTATTTTGCTCTACCAACGAGCATTAGTCGAAAAATAATAATCAACGGTTTGACAAAGTGATGATATAATGGCCGATGTAATTTTGAAAAAACTTTTCTGGCTTTACTCTTATTTCATTAGTTCCTGTATTTTAAGATACATGAAATTTATTGTGGCCATAATGAAAAGGTAGAGTGTTAAACATTTTTTGCACGTAATTTGCTAGTTGCTGACTGTAAATATGTATTCATTTTTATCACAGGGTCAGCCAATTATATAACTAAAGCACATAAGAACAGAAGAGGTAGAGGTATAAATGACACTACTCAGAGTTATCTCATCTGAGATTCATGAATTTCATTTTACAATCAAACCCTGTTGATAATGTAATACAGGTGTCATTCGGAGAGTCGAAAGTACATGATTTTCCGAAGGACTGGCATTCTGACAAGTATAATTATAAACGCTGTGAGAAGACAATGTAAACCAACTCAACTCATCTCACTCAGAAACGATTTTAGAGGTTCAAACCACCTTGTCCGCTGCTTACCTAAAAAACAACTTTCATTGCACAACAATTTCAACAGCCAGCATTTTAGTTTACTGACAAATTGGATTGAAAATAAGTAATTTTATTAGCTTACCTTGCTTAAGAGAACGCATGTATTGTTCGGTTTCGGAACGTTAAAACGTCGCATCTGATAATGCTTATAAAATAGTAATATTCGAACAAGCTGCCTACATAAACACTGATTACAGGCCTAAAACTCTATGAAATCACAGCTATCGGGATCGTAATTTATCTGCTTATATTTTCGCTACGATAATTAAGCGAATGCTGTCGCCGAATTATCTTTTATTTATCTCATCTGTACGAATCAGGTGTTAAAGGTTATAGTTTTACACTGCCTGTGTAGAAGATATAAATACTGCTTATAAATTTCCCGTTAACTAACAGATCCTAAATCAACGAAAAATATACTTCACAAGACGTTACTTGACAAATCATTTTTGACCTACGCTATTATTGTGTTCAACAGAAACGAAAATATATGTATCAAAATATAACTGGTATTCAACAAACGATCTATTTGGGTTGCGTGAGTAAGTCGGGCCAAGTTCAGTGTGATGCGCATGTGACGTCAACGGCTCAGGTAATAATTGCCCAATCAGAGTCTCGTATTGTCGGCCAATAAGAAAGCCCAGTTTTAACCAATTAGATGTCTTCTATTGCGTCATTTTGATTGGTTAATATTGTCCAATCAGAGAGTTTATATTACTGTACTACGTCACACCGATGTCAACCAATGACAAAGTGTTTTGCGCGTTACGTCATTCGACAGGATATGCTGCTTTCTGATTGGTCCGTACTGATTCTGGGCGTCACGTCGAGTGTGATTGTAATATAAAGTCCACACCCAATGTCAACTTCTAGTTAACGGTAGGGCCGAACATATGAAGGTACCTTTTAATGAGATTTATAGTTTCTAGGTAATAATCACTTACGAAATATATACTACCCCATTGTAGAGATCTTTCGAGTTCTTAAGGAAATTAAAAATTTGTTTCTGTTGCAGCTAAATGTTAACACGGCTTTTTAAAAAATCACGAGTGTTCATTCGATACCGACACAAAGAAAAAAACAAAAGAGAGTTGTCTATTTTTCCTAGTTGTTCGATTTTTGTAACCTAATTTATGGCCAGTAATGTATCATATTTTTAAAGGAATGACTTTCTACAACAGCAAATAAATATTACGATACGTAGAAGGCAACTGAAAAATCTAATTCAAAATATCTTGAGACGAAACAAAGTCAATATCTTACCGGGTAAGAAAATATACCTGATTAATCCGTTTTATAACAAGAAAACTATTTTGCTCTACCAACGAGCATTAGTCGAAAAATAATAATCAACGGTTTGACAAAGTGATGATATAATGGCCGATGTAATTTTGAAAAAACTTTTCTGGCTTTACTCTTATTTCATTAGTTCCTGTATTTTAAGATAGATGAAATTTATTGTGGCCATAATGAAAAGGTAGAGTGTTAAACATTTTTTGCACGTAATTTGCTAGTTGCTGACTGTAAATATGTATTCATTTTTATCACAGGGTCAGCCAATTATATAACTAAAGCACATAAGAACAGAAGAGGTAGAGGTATAAATGACACTACTCAGAGTTATCTCATCTGAGATTCATGAATTTCATTTTACAATCAAACCCTGTTGATAATGTAATACAGGTGTCATTCGGAGAGTCGAAAGTACATGATTTTCCGAAGGACTGGCATTCTGACAAGTATAATTATAAACGCTGTGAGAAGACCATGTAAACCAACTCAACTCATCTCACTCAGAAACGATTTTAGAGGTTCAAACCACCTTGTCCGCTGCTTACCTAAAAAACAACTTTCATTGCACAACAATTTCAACAGCCAGCATTTTAGTTTACTGACAAATTGGATTGAAAATAAGTAATTTTATTAGCTTACCTTGCTTAAGAGAACGCATGTATTGTTCGGTTTCGGAACGTTAAAACGTCGCATCTGATAATGCTTATAAAATAGTAATATTCGAACAAGCTGCCTACATAAACACTGATTACAGGCCTAAAACTCTATGAAATCACAGCTATCGGGATCGTAATTTATCTGCTTATATTTTCGCTACGATAATTAAGCGAATGCTGTCGCCGAATTATCTTTTATTTATCTCATCTGTACGAATCAGGTGTTAAAGGTTATAGTTTTACACTGCCTGTGTAGAAGATATAAATACTGCTTATAAATTTCCCGTTAACTAACAGATCCTAAATCAACGAAAAATATACTTCACAAGACGTTACTTGACAAATCATTTTTGACCTACGCTATTATTGTGTTCAACAGAAACGAAAGTATATGTATCAAAATATAACTGGTATTCAACAAACGATCTATTTGGGTTGCGTGAGTAAGACGGGCCAAGTTCAGTGTGATGCGCATGTGACGTCAACGGCTCAGGTAATAATTGCCCAATCAGAGTCTCGTATTGTCGGCCAATAAGAAAGCCCAGTTTTAACCAATTAGATGTCTTCTATTGCGTCATTTTGATTGGTTAACATTGTCCAATCAGAGAGTTTATATTACTGTACTACGTCACACCGATGTCAACCAATGACAAAGTGTTTTGCGCGTTACGTCATTCGACCGGATATGCTGCTTTCTGATTGGTCCGTACTGATTCTGGGCGTCACGTCGAGTGTGATTGTAATATAAAGTCCACACCCAATGTCAACTTCTAGTTAACGGTAGGGCCGAACATATGAAGGTACCTTTTAATGAGATTTATAGTTTCTAGGTAATAATCACTTACGAAATATATACTACCCCATTGTAGAGATCTTTCGAGTTCTTAAGGAAATTAAAAATTTGTTTCTGTTGCAGCTAAATGTTAACACGGCTTTTTAAAAAATCACGAGTGTTCATTCGATACCGACACAAAGAAAAAAACAAAAGAGAGTTGTCTATTTTTCCTAGTTGTTCGATTTTTGTAACCTAATTTATGGCCAGTAAAGTATCATATTTTTAAAGGAATGACTTTCTACAACAGCAAATAAATATTACGATACGTAGAAGGCAACTGAAAAATCTAATTCAAAATATCTTGAGACGAAACAAAGTCAATATCCTACCGGGTAAGAAAATATACCTGATTAATCCGTTTTATAACAAGAAAACTATTTTGCTCTACCAACGAGCATTAGTCGAAAAATAATAATCAACGGTTTGACAAAGTGATGATATAATGGCCGATGTAATTTTGAAAAAACTTTTCTGGCTTTACTCTTATTTCATTAGTTCCTGTATTTTAAGATAGATGAAATTTATTGTGGCCATAATGAAAAGGTAGAGTGTTAAACATTTTTTGCACGTAATTTGCTAGTTGCTGACTGTAAATATGTATTCATTTTTATCACAGGGTCAGCCAATTATATAACTAAAGCACATAAGAACAGAAGAGGTAGAGGTATAAATGACACTACTCAGAGTTATCTCATCTGAGATTCATGAATTTCATTTTACAATCAAACCCTGTTGATAATGTAATACAGGTGTCATTCGGAGAGTCGAAAGTACATGATTTTCCGAAGGACTGGCATTCTGACAAGTATAATTATAAACGCTGTGAGAAGACCATGTAAACCAACTCAACTCATCTCACTCAGAAACGATTTTAGAGGTTCAAACCACCTTGTCCGCTGCTTACCTAAAAAACAACTTTCATTGCACAACAATTTCAACAGCCAGCATTTTAGTTTACTGACAAATTGGATTGAAAATAAGTAATTTTATTAGCTTACCTTGCTTAAGAGAACGCATGTATTGTTCGGTTTCGGAACGTTAAAACGTCGCATCTGATAATGCTTATAAAATAGTAATATTCGAACAAGCTGCCTACATAAACACTGATTACAGGCCTAAAACTTAATGAAATCACAGCTATCGGGATCGTAATTTATCTGCTTATATTTTCGCTACGATAATTAAGCGAATGCTGTCGCCGAATTATCTTTTATTTATCTCATCTGTACGAATCAGGTGTTAAAGGTTATAGTTTTACACTGCCTGTGTAGAAGATATAAATACTGCTTATAAATTTCCCGTTAACTAACAGATCCTAAATCAACGAAAAATATACTTCACAAGACGTTACTTGACAAATCATTTTTGACCTACGCTATTGTTGTGTTCAACAGAAACGAAAATATATGTATCAAAATATAACTGGTATTCAACAAACGATCTATTTGGGTTGCGTGAGTAAGTCGGGCCAAGTTCAGTGTGATGCGCATGTGACGTCAACGGCTCAGGTAATAATTGCCCAATCAGAGTCTCGTATTGTCGGCCAATAAGAAAGCCCAGTTTTAACCAATTAGATGTCTTCTATTGCGTCATTTTGATTGGTTAATATTGTCCAATCAGAGAGTTTATATTACTGTACTACGTCACACCGATGTCAACCAATGACAAAGTGTTTTGCGCGTTACGTCATTCGACAGGATATGCTGCTTTCTGATTGGTCCGTACTGATTCTGGGCGTCACGTCGAGTGTGATTGTAATATAAAGTCCACACCCAATGTCAACTTCTAGTTAACGGTAGGGCCGAACATATGAAGGTACCTTTTAATGAGATTTATAGTTTCTAGGTAATAATCACTTACGAAATATATACTACCCCATTGTAGAGATCTTTCGAGTTCTTAAGGAAATTAAAAATTTGTTTCTGTTGCAGCTAAATGTTAACACGGCTTTTTAAAAAATCACGAGTGTTCATTCGATACCGACACAAAGAAAAAAACAAAAGAGAGTTGTCTATTTTTCCTAGTTGTTCGATTTTTGTAACCTAATTTATGGCCAGTAATGTATCATATTTTTAAAGGAATGACTTTCTACAACAGCAAATAAATATTACGATACGTAGAAGGCAACTGAAAAATCTAATTCAAAATATTTTGAGACGAAACAAAGTCAATATATTACCGGGTAAGAAAATATACCTGATTAATCCGTTTTATAACAAGAAAACTATTTTGCTCTACCAACGAGCATTAGTCGAAAAATAATAATCAACGGTTTGACAAAGTGATGATATAATGGCCGATGTAATTTTGAAAAAACTTTTCTGGCTTTACTCTTATTTCATTAGTTCCTGTATTTTAAGATAGATGAAATTTATTGTGGCCATAATGAAAAGGTAGATTGTTAAACATTTTTTGCACGTAATTTGCTAGTTGCTGACTGTAAATATGTATTCATTTTTATCACAGGGTCAGCCAATTATATAACTAAAGCACATAAGAACAGAAGAGGTAGAGGTATAAATGACACTACTCAGAGTTATCTCATCTGAGATTCATGAATTTCATTTTACAATCAAACCCTGTTGATAATGTAATACAGGTGTCATTCGGAGAGTCGAAAGTACATGATTTTCCGAAGGACTGGCATTCTGACAAGTATAATTATAAACGCTGTGAGAAGACCATGTAAACCAACTCAACTCATCTCACTCAGAAACGATTTTAGAGGTTCAAACCACCTTGTCCGCTGCTTACCTAAAAAACAACTTTCATTGCACAACAATTTCAACAGCCAGCATTTTAGTTTACTGACAAATTGGATTGAAAATAAGTAATTTTATTAGCTTACCTTGCTTAAGAGAACGCATGTATTGTTCGGTTTCGGAACGTTAAAACGTCGCATCTGATAATGCTTATAAAATAGTAATATTCGAACAAGCTGCCTACATAAACACTGATTACAGGCCTAAAACTCTATGAAATCACAGCTATCGGGATCGTAATTTATCTGCTTATATTTTCGCTACGATAATTAAGCGAATGCTGTCGCCGAATTATCTTTTATTTATCTCATCTGTACGAATCAGGTGTTAAAGGTTATAGTTTTACACTGCCTGTGTAGAAGATATAAATACTGCTTATAAATTTCCCGTTAACTAACAGATCCTAAATCAACGAAAAATATACTTCACAAGACGTTACTTGACAAATCATTTTTGACCTACGCTATTATTGTGTTCAACAGAAACGAAAATATATGTATCAAAATATAACTGGTATTCAACAAACGATCTATTTGGGTTGCGTGAGTAAGTCGGGCCAAGTTCAGTGTGATGCGCATGTGACGTCAACGGCTCAGGTAATAATTGCCCAATCAGAGTCTCGTATTGTCGGCCAATAAGAAAGCCCAGTTTTAACCAATTAGATGTCTTCTATTGCGTCATTTTGATTGGTTAACATTGTCCAATCAGAGAGTTTATATTACTGTACTACGTCACACCGATGTCAACCAATGACAAAGTGTTTTGCGCGTTACGTCATTCGACCGGATATGCTGCTTTCTGATTGGTCCGTACTGATTCTGGGCGTCACGTCGAGTGTGATTGTAATATAAAGTCCACACCCAATGTCAACTTCTAGTTAACGGTAGGGCCGAACATATGAAGGTACCTTTTAATGAGATTTATAGTTTCTAGGTAATAATCACTTACGAAATATATACTACCCCATTGTAGAGATCTTTCGAGTTCTTAAGGAAATTAAAAATTTGTTTCTGTTGCAGCTAAATGTTAACACGGCTTTTTAAAAAATCACGAGTGTTCATTCGATACCGACACAAAGAAACAAACAAAAGAGAGTTGTCTATTTTTCCTAGTTGTTCGATTTTTGTAACCTAATTTATGGCCAGTAATGTATCATATTTTTAAAGGAATGACTTTCTACAACAGCAAATAAATATTACGATACGTAGAAGGCAACTGAAAAATCTAATTCAAAATATCTTGAGACGAAACAAAGTCAATATCCTACCGGGTAAGAAAATATACCTGATTAATCCGTTTTATAACAAGAAAACTATTTTGCTCTACCAACGAGCATTAGTCGAAAAATAATAATCAACGGTTTGACAAAGTGATGATATAATGGCCGATGTAATTTTGAAAAAACTTTTCTGGCTTTACTCTTATTTCATTAGTTCCTGTATTTTAAGATAGATGAAATTTATTGTGGCCATAATGAAAAGGTAGATTGTTAAACATTTTTTGCACGTAATTTGCTAGTTGCTGACTGTAAATATGTATTCATTTTTATCACAGGGTCAGCCAATTATATAACTAAAGCACATAAGAACAGAAGAGGTAGAGGTATAAATGACACTACTCAGAGTTATCTCATCTGAGATTCATGAATTTCATTTTACAATCAAACCCTGTTGATAATGTAATACAGGTGTCATTCGGAGAGTCGAAAGTACATGATTTTCCGAAGGACTGGCATTCTGACAAGTATAATTATAAACGCTGTGAGAAGACCATGTAAACCAACTCAACTCATCTCACTCAGAAACGATTTTAGAGGTTCAAACCACCTTGTCCGCTGCTTACCTAAAAAACAACTTTCATTGCACAACAATTTCAACAGCCAGCATTTTAGTTTACTGACAAATTGGATTGAAAATAAGTAATTTTATTAGCTTACCTTGCTTAAGAGAACGCATGTATTGTTCGGTTTCGGAACGTTAAAACGTCGCATCTGATAATGCTTATAAAATAGTAATATTCGAACAAGCTGCCTACATAAACACTGATTACAGGCCTAAAACTCTATGAAATCACAGCTATCGGGATCGTAATTTATCTGCTTATATTTTCGCTACGATAATTAAGCGAATGCTGTCGCCGAATTATCTTTTATTTATCTCATCTGTACGAATCAGGTGTTAAAGGTTATAGTTTTACACTGCCTGTGTAGAAGATATAAATACTGCTTATAAATTTCCCGTTAACTAACAGATCCTAAATCAACGAAAAATATACTTCACAAGACGTTACTTGACAAATCATTTTTGACCTACGCTATTATTGTGTTCAACAGAAACGAAAATATATGTATCAAAATATAACTGGTATTCAACAAACGATCTATTTGGGTTGCGTGAGTAAGTCGGGCCAAGTTCAGTGTGATGCGCATGTGACGTCAACGGCTCAGGTAATAATTGCCCAATCAGAGTCTCGTATTGTCGGCCAATAAGAAAGCCCAGTTTTAACCAATTAGATGTCTTCTATTGCGTCATTTTGATTGGTTAACATTGTCCAATCAGAGAGTTTATATTACTGTACTACGTCACACCGATGTCAACCAATGACAAAGTGTTTTGCGCGTTACGTCATTCGACCGGATATGCTGCTTTCTGATTGGTCCGTACTGATTCTGGGCGTCACGTCGAGTGTGATTGTAATATAAAGTCCACACCCAATGTCAACTTCTAGTTAACGGTAGGGCCGAACATATGAAGGTACCTTTTAATGAGATTTATAGTTTCTAGGTAATAATCACTTACGAAATATATACTACCCCATTGTAGAGATCTTTCGAGTTCTTAAGGAAATTAAAAATTTGTTTCTGTTGCAGCTAAATGTTAACACGGCTTTTTAAAAAATCACGAGTGTTCATTCGATACCGACACAAAGAAACAAACAAAAGAGAGTTGTCTATTTTTCCTAGTTGTTCGATTTTTGTAACCTAATTTATGGCCAGTAATGTATCATATTTTTAAAGGAATGACTTTCTACAACAGCAAATAAATATTACGATACGTAGAAGGCAACTGAAAAATCTAATTCAAAATATCTTGAGACGAAACAAAGTCAATATCCTACCGGGTAAGAAAATATACCTGATTAATCCGTTTTATAACAAGAAAACTATTTTGCTCTACCAACGAGCATTAGTCGAAAAATAATAATCAACGGTTTGACAAAGTGATGATATAATGGCCGATGTAATTTTGAAAAAACTTTTCTGGCTTTACTCTTATTTCATTAGTTCCTGTATTTTAAGATAGATGAAATTTATTGTGGCCATAATGAAAAGGTAGAGTGTTAAACATTTTTTGCACGTAATTTGCTAGTTGCTGACTGTAAATATGTATTCATTTTTATCACAGGGTCAGCCAATTATATAACTAAAGCACATAAGAACAGAAGAGGTAGAGGTATAAATGACACTACTCAGAGTTATCTCATCTGAGATTCATGAATTTCATTTTACAATCAAACCCTGTTGATAATGTAATACAGGTGTCATTCGGAGAGTCGAAAGTACATGATTTTCCGAAGGACTGGCATTCTGACAAGTATAATTATAAACGCTGTGAGAAGACCATGTAAACCAACTCAACTCATCTCACTCAGAAACGATTTTAGAGGTTCAAACCACCTTGTCCGCTGCTTACCTAAAAAACAACTTTCATTGCACAACAATTTCAACAGCCAGCATTTTAGTTTACTGACAAATTGGATTGAAAATAAGTAATTTTATTAGCTTACCTTACTTAAGAGAACGCATGTATTGTTCGGTTTCGGAACGTTAAAACGTCGCATCTGATAATGCTTATAAAATAGTAATATTCGAACAAGCTGCCTACATAAACACTGATTACAGGCCTAAAACTCTATGAAATCACAGCTATCGGGATCGTAATTTATCTGCTTATAATTTCGCTACGATAATTAAGCGAATGCTGTCGCCGAATTATCTTTTATTTATCTCATCTGTACGAATCAGGTGTTAAAGGTTATAGTTTTACACTGCCTGTGTAGAAGATATAAATACTGCTTATAAATTTCCCGTTAACTAACAGATCCTAAATCAACGAAAAATATACTTCACAAGACGTTACTTGACAAATCATTTTTGACCTACGCTATTATTGTGTTCAACAGAAACGAAAATATATGTATCAAAATATAACTGGTATTCAACAAACGATCTATTTGGGTTGCGTGAGTAAGTCGGGCCAAGTTCAGTGTGATGCGCATGTGACGTCAACGGCTCAGGTAATAATTGCCCAATCAGAGTCTCGTATTGTCGGCCAATAAGAAAGCCCAGTTTTAACCAATTAGATGTCTTCTATTGCGTCATTTTGATTGGTTAATATTGTCCAATCAGAGAGTTTATATTACTGTACTACGTCACACCGATGTCAACCAATGACAAAGTGTTTTGCGCGTTACGTCATTCGACCGGATATGCTGCTTTCTGATTGGTCCGTACTGATTCTGGGCGTCACGTCGAGTGTGATTGTAATATAAAGTCCACACCCAATGTCAACTTCTAGTTAACGGTAGGGCCGAACATATGAAGGTACCTTTTAATGAGATTTATAGTTTCTAGGTAATAATCACTTACGAAATATATACTACCCCATTGTAGAGATCTTTCGAGTTCTTAAGGAAATTAAAAATTTGTTTCTGTTGCAGCTAAATGTTAACACGGCTTTTTAAAAAATCACGAGTGTTCATTCGATACCGACACAAAGAAAAAAACAAAAGAGAGTTGTCTATTTTTCCTAGTTGTTCGATTTTTGTAACCTAATTTATGGCCAGTAATGTATCATATTTTTAAAGGAATGACTTTCTACAACAGCAAATAAATATTACGATACGTAGAAGGCAACTGAAAAATCTAATTCAAAATATCTTGAGACGAAACAAAGTCAATATCCTACCGGGTAAGAAAATATACCTGATTAATCCGTTTTATAACAAGAAAACTATTTTGCTCTACCAACGAGCATTAGTCGAAAAATAATAATCAACGGTTTGACAAAGTGATGATATAATGGCCGATGTAATTTTGAAAAAACTTTTCTGGCTTTACTCTTATTTCATTAGTTCCTGTATTTTAAGATAGATGAAATTTATTGTGGCCATAATGAAAAGGTAGAGTGTTAAACATTTTTTGCACGTAATTTGCTAGTTGCTGACTGTAAATATGTATTCATTTTTATCACAGGGTCAGCCAATTATATAACTAAAGCACATAAGAACAGAAGAGGTAGAGGTATAAATGACACTACTCAGAGTTATCTCATCTGAGATTCATGAATTTCATTTTACAATCAAACCCTGTTGATAATGTAATACAGGTGTCATTCGGAGAGTCGAAAGTACATGATTTTCCGAAGGACTGGCATTCTGACAAGTATAATTATAAACGCTGTGAGAAGACCATGTAAACCAACTCAACTCATCTCACTCAGAAACGATTTTAGAGGTTCAAACCACCTTGTCCGCTGCTTACCTAAAAAACAACTTTCATTGCACAACAATTTCAACAGCCAGCATTTTAGTTTACTGACAAATTGGATTGAAAATAAGTAATTTTATTAGCTTACCTTACTTAAGAGAACGCATGTATTGTTCGGTTTCGGAACGTTAAAACGTCGCATCTGATAATGCTTATAAAATAGTAATATTCGAACAAGCTGCCTACATAAACACTGATTATAGGCCTAAAACTCTATGAAATCACAGCTATCGGGATCGTAATTTATCTGCTTATATTTTCGCTACGATAATTAAGCGAATGCTGTCGCCGAATTATCTTTTATTTATCTCATCTGTACGAATCAGGTGTTAAAGGTTATAGTTTTACACTGCCTGTGTAGAAGATATAAATACTGCTTATAAATTTCCCGTTAACTAACAGATCCTAAATCAACGAAAAATATACTTCCCAAGACGTTACTTGACAAATCATTTTTGACCTACGCTATTATTGTGTTCAACAGAAACGAAAATATATGTATCAAAATATAACTGGTATTCAACAAACGATCTATTTGGGTTGCGTGAGTAAGTCGGGCCAAGTTCAGTGTGATGCGCATGTGACGTCAACGGCTCAGGTAATAATTGCCCAATCAGAGTCTCGTATTGTCGGCCAATAAGAAAGCCCAGTTTTAACCAATTAGATGTCTTCTATTGCGTCATTTTGATTGGTTAATATTGTCCAATCAGAGAGTTTATATTACTGTAGTACGTCACCCCGATGTCAACCAATGACAAAGTGTTTTGCGCGTTACGTCATTCGACCGGATATGCTGCTTTCTGATTGGTCCGTACTGATTCTGGGCGTCACGTCGAGTGTGATTGTAATATAAAGTCCACACCCAATGTCAACTTCTAGTTAACGGTAGGGCCGAACATATGAAGGTACCTTTTAATGAGATTTATAGTTTCTAGGTAATAATCACTTACGAAATATATACTACCCCATTGTAGAGATCTTTCGAGTTCTTAAGGAAATTAAAAATTTGTTTCTGTTGCAGCTAAATGTTAACACGGCTTTTTAAAAAATCACGAGTGTTCATTCGATACCGACACAAAGAAAAAAACAAAAGAGAGTTGTCTATTTTTCCTAGTTGTTTGATTTTTGTAACCAAATTTATGGCCAGTAATGTATCATATTTTTAAAGGAATGACTTTCTACAACAGCAAATAAATATTACGATACGGAGAAGGCAACTGAAAAATCTAATTCAAAATATCTTGAGACGAAACAAAGTCAATATCTTACCGGGTAAGAAAATATACCTGATTAATCCGTTTTATAACAAGAAAACTATTTTGCTCTACCAACGAGCATTAGTCGAAAAATAATAATCAACGGTTTGACAAAGTGATGATATAATGGCCGATGTAATTTTGAAAAAACTTTTCTGGCTTTACTCTTATTTCATTAGTTCCTGTATTTTAAGATAGATGAAATTTATTGTGGCCATAATGAAAAGGTAGAGTGTTAAACATTTTTTGCACGTAATTTGCTAGTTGCTGACTGTAAATATGTATTCATTTTTATCACAGGGTCAGCCAATTATATAACTAAAGCACATAAGAACAGAAGAGGTAGAGGTATAAATGACACTACTCAGAGTTATCTCATCTGAGATTCATGAATTTCATTTTACAATCAAACCCTGTTGATAATGTAATACAGGTGTCATTCGGAGAGTCGAAAGTACATGATTTTCCGAAGGACTGGCATTCTGACAAGTATAATTATAAACGCTGTGAGAAGACCATGTAAACCAACTCAACTCATCTCACTCAGAAACGATTTTAGAGGTTCAAACCACCTTGTCCGCTGCTTACCTAAAAAACAACTTTCATTGCACAACAATTTCAACAGCCAGCATTTTAGTTTACTGACAAATTGGATTGAAAATAAGTAATTTTATTAGCTTACCTTGCTTAAGAGAACGCATGTATTGTTCGGTTTCGGAACGTTAAAACGTCGCATCTGATAATGCTTATAAAATAGTAATATTCGAACAAGCTGCCTACATAAACACTGATTACAGGCCTAAAACTCTATGAAATCACAGCTATCGGGATCGTAATTTATCTGCTTATATTTTCGCTACGATAATTAAGCGAATGCTGTCGCCGAATTATCTTTTATTTATCTCATCTGTACGAATCAGGTGTTAAAGGTTATAGTTTTACACTGCCTGTGTAGAAGATATAAATACTGCTTATAAATTTCCCGTTAACTAACAGATCCTAAATCAACGAAAAATATACTTCACAAGACGTTACTTGACAAATCATTTTTGACCTACGCTATTATTGTGTTCAACAGAAACGAAAATATATGTATCAAAATATAACTGGTATTCAACAAACGATCTATTTGGGTTGCGTGAGTAAGTCGGGCCAAGTTCAGTGTGATGCGCATGTGACGTCAACGGCTCAGGTAATAATTGCCCAATCAGAGTCTCGTATTGTCGGCCAATAAGAAAGCCCAGTTTTAACCAATTAGATGTCTTCTATTGCGTCATTTTGATTGGTTAATATTGTCCAATCAGAGAGTTTATATTACTGTACTACGTCACACCGATGTCAACCAATGACAAAGTGTTTTGCGCGTTACGTCATTCGACAGGATATGCTGCTTTCTGATTGGTCCGTACTGATTCTGGGCGTCTCGTCGAGTGTGATTGTAATATAAAGTCCACACCCAATGTCAACTTCTAGTTAACGGTAGGGCCGAACATATGAAGGTACCTTTTAATGAGATTTATAGTTTCTAGGTAATAATCACTTACGAAATATATACCATTGTAGAGATCTTTCGAGTTCTTAAGGAAATTAAAAATTTGTTTCTGTTGCAGCTAAATGTTAACACGGCTTTTTAAAAAATCACGAGTGTTCATTCGATACCGACACAAAGAAACAAACAAAAGAGAGTTGTCTATTTTTCCTAGTTGTTCGATTTTTGTAACCTAATTTATGGCCAGTAATGTATCATATTTTTAAAGGAATGACTTTCTACAACAGCAAATAAATATTACGATACGTAGAAGGCAACTGAAAAATCTAATTCAAAATATCTTGAGACGAAACAAAGTCAATATCCTACCGGGTAAGAAAATATACCTGATTAATCCGTTTTATAACAAGAAAACTATTTTGCTCTACCAACGAGCATTAGTCGAAAAATAATAATCAACGGTTTGACAAAGTGATGATATAATGGCCGATGTAATTTTGAAAAAACTTTTCTGGCTTTACTCTTATTTCATTAGTTCCTGTATTTTAAGATAGATGAAATTTATTGTGGCCATAATGAAAAGGTAGAGTGTTAAACATTTTTTGCACGTAATTTGCTAGTTGCTGACTGTAAATATGTATTCATTTTTATCACAGGGTCAGCCAATTATATAACTAAAGCACATAAGAACAGAAGAGGTAGAGGTATAAATGACACTACTCAGAGTTATCTCATCTGAGATTCATGAATTTCATTTTACAATCAAACCCTGTTGATAATGTAATACAGGTGTCATTCGGAGAGTCGAAAGTACATGATTTTCCGAAGGACTGGCATTCTGACAAGTATAATTATAAACGCTGTGAGAAGACCATGTAAACCAACTCAACTCATCTCACTCAGAAACGATTTTAGAGGTTCAAACCACCTTGTCCGCTGCTTACCTAAAAAACAACTTTCATTGCACAACAATTTCAACAGCCAGCATTTTAGTTTACTGACAAATTGGATTGAAAATAAGTAATTTTATTAGCTTACCTTGCTTAAGAGAACGCATGTATTGTTCGGTTTCGGAACGTTAAAACGTCGCATCTGATAATGCTTATAAAATAGTAATATTCGAACAAGCTGCCTACATAAACACTGATTACAGGCCTAAAACTCTATGAAATCACAGCTATCGGGATCGTAATTTATCTGCTTATATTTTCGCTACGATAATTAAGCGAATGCTGTCGCCGAATTATCTTTTATTTATCTCATCTGTACGAATCAGGTGTTAAAGGTTATAGTTTTACACTGCCTGTGTAGAAGATATAAATACTGCTTATAAATTTCCCGTTAACTAACAGATCCTAAATCAACGAAAAATATACTTCACAAGACGTTACTTGACAAATCATTTTTGACCTACGCTATTATTGTGTTCAACAGAAACGAAAATATATGTATCAAAATATAACTGGTATTCAACAAACGATCTATTTGGGTTGCGTGAGTAAGTCGGGCCAAGTTCAGTGTGATGCGCATGTGACGTCAACGGCTCAGGTAATAATTGCCCAATCAGAGTCTCGTATTGTCGGCCAATAAGAAAGCCCAGTTTTAACCAATTAGATGTCTTCTATTGCGTCATTTTGATTGGTTAATATTGTCCAATCAGAGAGTTTATATTACTGTACTACGTCACACCGATGTCAACCAATGACAAAGTGTTTTGCGCGTTACGTCATTCGACAGGATATGCTGCTTTCTGATTGGTCCGTACTGATTCTGGGCGTCACGTCGAGTGTGATTGTAATATAAAGTCCACACCCAATGTCAACTTCTAGTTAACGGTAGGGCCGAACATATGAAGGTACCTTTTAATGAGATTTATAGTTTCTAGGTAATAATCACTTACGAAATATATACTACCCCATTGTAGAGATCTTTCGAGTTCTTAAGGAAATTAAAAATTTGTTTCTGTTGCAGCTAAATGTTAACACGGCTTTTTAAAAAATCACGAGTGTTCATTCGATACCGACACAAAGAAAAAAACAAAAGAGAGTTGTCTATTTTTCCTAGTTGTTCGATTTTTGTAAACTAATTTATGGCCAGTAATGTATCATATTTTTAAAGGAATGACTTTCTACAACAGCAAATAAATATTACGATACGTAGAAGGCAACTGAAAAATCTAATTCAAAATATCTTGAGACGAAACAAAGTCAATATCCTACCGGGTAAGAAAATATACCTGATTAATCCGTTTTATAACAAGAAAACTATTTTGCTCTACCAACGAGCATTAGTCGAAAAATAATAATCAACGGTTTGACAAAGTGATGATATAATGGCCGATGTAATTTTGAAAAAACTTTTCTGGCTTTACTCTTATTTCATTAGTTCCTGTATTTTAAGATAGATGAAATTTATTGTGGCCATAATGAAAAGGTAGAGTGTTAAACATTTTTTGCACGTAATTTGCTAGTTGCTGACTGTAAATATGTATTCATTTTTATCACAGGGTCAGCCAATTATATAACTAAAGCACATAAGAACAGAAGAGGTAGAGGTATAAATGACACTACTCAGAGTTATCTCATCTGAGATTCATGAATTTCATTTTACAATCAAACCCTGTTGATAATGTAATACAGGTGTCATTCGGAGAGTCGAAAGTACATGATTTTCCGAAGGACTGGCATTCTGACAAGTATAATTATAAACGCTGTGAGAAGACCATGTAAACCAACTCAACTCATCTCACTCAGAAACGATTTTAGAGGTTCAAACCACCTTGCCCGCTGCTTACCTAAAAAACAACTTTCATTGCACAACAATTTCAACAGCCAGCATTTTAGTTTACTGACAAATTGGATTGAAAATAAGTAATTTTATTAGCTTACCTTGCTTAAGAGAACGCATGTATTGTTCGGTTTCGGAACGTTAAAACGTCGCATCTGATAATGCTTATAAAATAGTAATATTCGAACAAGCTGCCTACATAAACACTGATTACAGGCCTAAAACTCTATGAAATCACAGCTATCGGGATCGTAATTTATCTGCTTATATTTTCGCTACGATAATTAAGCGAATGCTGTCGCCGAATTATCTTTTATTTATCTCATCTGTACGAATCAGGTGTTAAAGGTTATAGTTTTACACTGCCTGTGTAGAAGATATAAATACTGCTTATAAATTTCCCGTTAACTAACAGATCCTAAATCAACGAAAAATATACTTCACAAGACGTTACTTGACAAATCATTTTTGACCTACGCTATTATTGTGTTCAACAGAAACGAAAATATATGTATCAAAATATAACTGGTATTCAACAAACGATCTATTTGGGTTGCGTGAGTAAGTCGGGCCAAGTTCAGTGTGATGCGCATGTGACGTCAACGGCTCAGGTAATAATTGCCCAATCAGAGTCTCGTATTGTCGGCCAATAAGAAAGCCCAGTTTTAACCAATTAGATGTCTTCTATTGCGTCATTTTGATTGGTTAATATTGTCCAATCAGAGAGTTTATATTACTGTACTACGTCACACCGATGTCAACCAATGACAAAGTGTTTTGCGCGTTACGTCATTCGACCGGATATGCTGCTTTCTGATTGGTCCGTACTGATTCTGGGCGTCACGTCGAGTGTGATTGTAATATAAAGTCCACACCCAATGTCAACTTCTAGTTAACGGTAGGGCCGAACATATGAAGGTACCTTTTAATGAGATTTATAGTTTCTAGGTAATAATCACTTACGAAATATATACAACCCAATTGTAGAGATCTTTCGAGTTCTTAAGGAAATTAAAAATTTGTTTCTGTTGCAGCTAAATGTTAACACGGCTTTTTAAAAAATCACGAGTGTTCATTCGATACCGACACAAAGAAAAAAACAAAAGAGAGTTGTCTATTTTTCCTAGTTGTTCGATTTTTGTAACCTAATTTATGGCCAGTAATGTATCATATTTTTAAAGGAATGACTTTCTACAACAGCAAATAAATATTACGATACGTAGAAGGCAACTGAAAAATCTAATTCAAAATATCTTGAGACGAAACAAAGTCAATATCCTACCGGGTAAGAAAATATACCTGATTAATCCGTTTTATAACAAGAAAACTATTTTGCTCTACCAACGAGCATTAGTTGAAAAATAATAATCAACGGTTTGACAAAGTGATGATATAATGGCCGATGTAATTTTGAAAAAACTTTTCTGGCTTTACTCTTATTTCATTAGTTCCTGTATTTTAAGATAGATGAAATTTATTGTGGCCATAATGAAAAGGTAGAGTGTTAAACATTTTTTGCACGTAATTTGCTAGTTGCTGACTGTAAATATGTATTCATTTTTATCACAGGGTCAGCCAATTATATAACTAAAGCACATAAGAACAGAAGAGGTAGAGGTATAAATGACACTACTCAGAGTTATCTCATCTGAGATTCATGAATTTCATTTTACAATCAAACCCTGTTGATAATGTAATACAGGTGTCATTCGGAGAGTCGAAAGTACATGATTTTCCGAAGGACTGGCATTCTGACAAGTATAATTATAAACGCTGTGAGAAGACCATGTAAACCAACTCAACTCATCTCACTCAGAAACGATTTTAGAGGTTCAAACCACCTTGTCCGCTGCTTACCTAAAAAACAACTTTCATTGCACAACAATTTCAACAGCCAGCATTTTAGTTTACTGACAAATTGGATTGAAAATAAGTAATTTTATTAGCTTACCTTGCTTAAGAGAACGCATGTATTGTTCGGTTTCGGAACGTTAAAACGTCGCATCTGATAATGCTTATAAAATAGTAATATTCGAACAAGCTGCCTACATAAACACTGATTACAGGCCTAAAACTCTATGAAATCACAGCTATCGGGATCGTAATTTATCTGCTTATATTTTCGCTACGATAATTAAGCGAATGCTGTCGCCGAATTATCTTTTATTTATCTCATCTGTACGAATCAGGTGTTAAAGGTTATAGTTTTACACTGCCTGTGTAGAAGATATAAATACTGCTTATAAATTTCCCGTTAACTAACAGATCCTAAATCAACGAAAAATATACTTCACAAGACGTTACTTGACAAATCATTTTTGACCTACGCTATTATTGTGTTCAACAGAAACGAAAATATATGTATCAAAATATAACTGGTATTCAACAAACGATCTATTTGGGTTGCGTGAGTAAGTCGGGCCAAGTTCAGTGTGATGCGCATGTGACGTCAACGGCTCAGGTAATAATTGCCCAATCAGAGTCTCGTATTGTCGGCCAATAAGAAAGCCCAGTTTTAACCAATTAGATGTCTTCTATTGCGTCATTTTGATTGGTTAATATTGTCCAATCAGAGAGTTTATATTACTGTACTACGTCACACCGATGTCAACCAATGACAAAGTGTTTTGCGCGTTACGTCATTCGACAGGATATGCTGCTTTCTGATTGGTCCGTACTGATTCTGGGCGTCACGTCGAGTGTGATTGTAATATAAAGTCCACACCCAATGTCAACTTCTAGTTAACGGTAGGGCCGAACATATGAAGGTACCTTTTAATGAGATTTATAGTTTCTAGGTAATAATCACTTACGAAATATATACTACCCCATTGTAGAGATCTTTCGAGTTCTTAAGGAAATTAAAAGTTTGTTTCTGTTGCAGCTAAATGTTAACACGGCTTTTTAAAAAATCACGAGTGTTCATTCGATACCGACACAAAGAAAAAAACAAAAGAGAGTTGTCTATTTTTCCTAGTTGTTCGATTTTTGTAAACTAATTTATGGCCAGTAATGTATCATATTTTTAAAGGAATGACTTTCTACAACAGCAAATAAATATTACGATACGTAGAAGGCAACTGAAAAATCTAATTCAAAATATCTTGAGACGAAACAAAGTCAATATCCTACCGGGTAAGAAAATATACCTGATTAATCCGTTTTATAACAAGAAAACTATTTTGCTCTACCAACGAGCATTAGTCGAAAAATAATAATCAACGGTTTGACAAAGTGATGATATAATGGCCGATGTAATTTTGAAAAAACTTTTCTGGCTTTACTCTTATTTCATTAGTTCCTGTATTTTAAGATAGATGAAATTTATTGTGGCCATAATGAAAAGGTAGAGTGTTAAACATTTTTTGCACGTAATTTGCTAGTTGCTGACTGTAAATATGTATTCATTTTTATCACAGGGTCAGCCAATTATATAACTAAAGCACATAAGAACAGAAGAGGTAGAGGTATAAATGACACTACTCAGAGTTATCTCATCTGAGATTCATGAATTTCATTTTACAATCAAACCCTGTTGATAATGTAATACAGGTGTCATTCGGAGAGTCGAAAGTACATGATTTTCCGAAGGACTGGCATTCTGACAAGTATAATTATAAACGCTGTGAGAAGACCATGTAAACCAACTCAACTCATCTCACTCAGAAACGATTTTAGAGGTTCAAACCACCTTGTCCGCTGCTTACCTAAAAAACAACTTTCATTGCACAACAATTTCAACAGCCAGCATTTTAGTTTACTGACAAATTGGATTGAAAATAAGTAATTTTATTAGCTTACCTTGCTTAAGAGAACGCATGTATTGTTCGGTTTCGGAACGTTAAAACGTCGCATCTGATAATGCTTATAAAATAGTAATATTCGAACAAGCTGCCTACATAAACACTGATTACAGGCCTAAAACTCTATGAAATCACAGCTATCGGGATCGTAATTTATCTGCTTATATTTTCGCTACGATAATTAAGCGAATGCTGTCGCCGAATTATCTTTTATTTATCTCATCTGTACGAATCAGGTGTTAAAGGTTATAGTTTTACACTGCCTGTGTAGAAGATATAAATACTGATTATAAATTTCCCGTTAACTAACAGATCCTAAATCAACGAAAAATATACTTCACAAGACGTTACTTGACAAATCATTTTTGACCTACGCTATTATTGTGTTCAACAGAAACGAAAATATATGTATCAAAATATAACTGGTATTCAACAAACGATCTATTTGGGTTGCGTGAGTAAGTCGGGCCAAGTTCAGTGTGATGCGCATGTGACGTCAACGGCTCAGGTAATAATTGCCCAATCAGAGTCTCGTATTGTCGGCCAATAAGAAAGCCCAGTTTTAACCAATTAGATGTCTTCTATTGCGTCATTTTGATTGGTTAATATTGTCCAATCAGAGAGTTTATATTACTGTACTACGTCACACCGATGTCAACCAATGACAAAGTGTTTTGCGCGTTACGTCATTCGACCGGATATGCTGCTTTCTGATTGGTCCGTACTGATTCTGGGCGTCACGTCGAGTGTGATTGTAATATAAAGTCCACACCCAATGTCAACTTCTAGTTAACGGTAGGGCCGAACATATGAAGGTACCTTTTAATGAGATTTATAGTTTCTAGGTAATAATCACTTACGAAATATATACTACCCCATTGTAGAGATCTTTCGAGTTCTTAAGGAAATTAAAAATTTGTTTCTGTTGCAGCTAAATGTTAACACGGCTTTTTAAAAGATCACGAGTGTTCATTCGATACCGACACAAAGAAAAAAACAAAAGAGAGTTGTCTATTTTTCCTAGTTGTTCGATTTTTGTAACCTAATTTATGGCCAGTAATGTATCATATTTTTAAAGGAATGACTTTCTACAACAGCAAATAAATATTACGATACGTAGAAGGCAACTGAAAAATCTAATTCAAAATATCTTGAGACGAAACAAAGTCAATATCCTACCGGGTAAGAAAATATACCTGATTAATCCGTTTTATAACAAGAAAACTATTTTGCTCTACCAACGAGCATTAGTCGAAAAATAATAATCAACGGTTTGACAAAGTGATGATATAATGGCCGATGTAATTTTGAAAAAACTTTTCTGGCTTTACTCTTATTTCATTAGTTCCTGTATTTTAAGATAGATGAAATTTATTGTGGCCATAATGAAAAGGTAGAGTGTTAAACATTTTTTGCACGTAATTTGCTAGTTGCTGACTGTAAATATGTATTCATTTTTATCACAGGGTCAGCCAATTATATAACTAAAGCACATAAGAACAGAAGAGGTAGAGGTATAAATGACACTACTCAGAGTTATCTCATCTGAGATTCATGAATTTCATTTTACAATCAAACCCTGTTGATAATGTAATACAGGTGTCATTCGGAGAGTCGAAAGTACATGATTTTCCGAAGGACTGGCATTCTGACAAGTATAATTATAAACGCTGTGAGAAGACCATGTAAACCAACTCAACTCATCTCACTCAGAAACGATTTTAGAGGTTCAAACCACCTTGTCCGCTGCTTACCTAAAAAACAACTTTCATTGCACAACAATTTCAACAGCCAGCATTTTAGTTTACTGACAAATTGGATTGAAAATAAGTAATTTTATTAGCTTACCTTGCTTAAGAGAACGCATGTATTGTTCGGTTTCGGAACGTTAAAACGTCGCATCTGATAATGCTTATAAAATAGTAATATTCGAACAAGCTGCCTACATAAACACTGATTACAGGCCTAAAACTCTATGAAATCACAGCTATCGGGATCGTAATTTATCTGCTTATATTTTCGCTACGATAATTAAGCGAATGCTGTCGCCGAATTATCTTTTATTTATCTCATCTGTACGAATCAGGTGTTAAAGGTTATAGTTTTACACTGCCTGTGTAGAAGATATAAATACTGCTTATAAATTTCCCGTTAACTAACAGATCCTAAATCAACGAAAAATATACTTCACAAGACGTTACTTGACAAATCATTTTTGACCTACGCTATTATTGTGTTCAACAGAAACGAAAATATATGTATCAAAATATAACTGGTATTCAACAAACGATCTATTTGGGTTGCGTGAGTAAGTCGGGCCAAGTTCAGTGTGATGCGCATGTGACGTCAACAGCTCAGGTAATAATTGCCCAATCAGAGTCTCGTATTGTCGGCCAATAAGAAAGCCCAGTTTTAACCAATTAGATGTCTTCTATTGCGTCATTTTGATTGGTTAATATTGTCCAATCAGAGAGTTTATATTACTGTACTACGTCACACCGATGTCAACCAATGACAAAGTGTTTTGCGCGTTACTTCATTCGACAGGATATGCTGCTTTCTGATTGGTCCGTACTGATTCTGGGCGTCACGTCGAGTGTGATTGTAATATAAAGTCCACACCCAATGTCAACTTCTAGTTAACGGTAGGGCCGAACATATGAAGGTACCTTTTAATGACATTTATAGTTTCTAGGTAATAATCACTTACGAAATATATACTACCCCATTGTAGAGATCTTTCGAGTTCTTAAGGAAATTAAAAATTTGTTTCTGTTGCAGCTAAATGTTAACACGGCTTTTTAAAAAATCACGAGTGTTCATTCGATACCGACACAAAGAAAAAAACAAAAGAGAGTTGTCTATTTTTCCTAGTTGTTCGATTTTTGTAACCTAATTTATGGCCAGTAATGTATCATATTTTTAAAGGAATGACTTTCTACAACAGCAAATAAATATTACGATACGTAGAAGGCAACTGAAAAATCTAATTCAAAATATCTTGAGACGAAACAAAGTCAATATCCTACCGGGTAAGAAAATATACCTGATTAATCCGTTTTATAACAAGAAAACTATTTTGCTCTACCAACGAGCATTAGTCGAAAAATAATAATCAACGGTTTGACAAAGTGATGATATAATGGCCGATGTAATTTTGAAAAAACTTTTCTGGCTTTACTCTTATTTCATTAGTTCCTGTATTTTAAGATAGATGAAATTTATTGTGGCCATAATGAAAAGGTAGAGTGTTAAACATTTTTTGCACGTAATTTGCTAGTTGCTGACTGTAAATATGTATTCATTTTTATCACAGGGTCAGCCAATTATATAACTAAAGCACATAAGAACAGAAGAGGTAGAGGTATAAATGACACTACTCAGAGTTATCTCATCTGAGATTCATGAATTTCATTTTACAATCAAACCCTGTTGATAATGTAATACAGGTGTCATTCGGAGAGTCGAAAGTACATGATTTTCCGAAGGACTGGCATTCTGACAAGTATAATTATAAACGCTGTGAGAAGACCATGTAAACCAACTCAACTCATCTCACTCAGAAACGATTTTAGAGGTTCAAACCACCTTGTCCGCTGCTTACCTAAAAAACAACTTTCATTGCACAACAATTTCAACAGCCAGCATTTTAGTTTACTGACAAATTGGATTGAAAATAAGTAATTTTATTAGCTTACCTTGCTTAAGAGAACGCATGTATTGTTCGGTTTCGGAACGTTAAAACGTCGCATCTGATAATGCTTATAAAATAGTAATATTCGAACAAGCTGCCTACATAAACACTGATTACAGGCCTAAAACTCTATGAAATCACAGCTATCGGGATCGTAATTTATCTGCTTATATTTTCGCTACGATAATTAAGCGAATGCTGTCGCCGAATTATCTTTTATTTATCTCATCTGTACGAATCAGGTGTTAAAGGTTATAGTTTTACACTGCCTGTGTAGAAGATATAAATACTGCTTATAAATTTCCCGTTAACTAACAGATCCTAAATCAACGAAAAATATACTTCACAAGACGTTACTTGACAAATCATTTTTGACCTACGCTATTATTGTGTTCAACAGAAACGGAAATATATGTATCAAAATATAACTGGTATTCAACAAACGATCTATTTGGGTTGCGTGAGTAAGTCGGGCCAAGTTCAGTGTGATGCGCATGTGACGTCAACGGCTCAGGTAATAATTGCCCAATCAGAGTCTCGTATTGTCGGCCAATAAGAAAGCCCAGTTTTAACCAATTAGATGTCTTCTATTGCGTCATTTTGATTGGTTAATATTGTCCAATCAGAGAGTTTATATTACTGTACTACGTCACACCGATGTCAACCAATGACAAAGTGTTTTGCGCGTTACGTCATTCGACAGGATATGCTGCTTTCTGATTGGTCCGTACTGATTCTGGGCGTCACGTCGAGTGTGATTGTAATATAAAGTCCACACCCAATGTCAACTTCTAGTTAACGGTAGGGCCGAACATATGAAGGTACCTTTTAATGAGATTTATAGTTTCTAGGTAATAATCACTTACGAAATATATACTACCCCATTGTAGAGATCTTTCGAGTTCTTAAGGAAATTAAAAATTTGTTTCTGTTGCAGCTAAATGTTAACACGGCTTTTTAAAAAATCACGAGTGTTCATTCGATACCGACACAAAGAAAAAAACAAAAGAGAGTTGTCTATTTTTCCTAGTTGTTCGATTTTTGTAAACTAATTTATGGCCAGTAATGTATCATATTTTTAAAGGAATGACTTTCTACAACAGCAAATAAATATTACGATACGTAGAAGGCAACTGAAAAATCTAATTCAAAATATCTTGAGACGAAACAAAGTCAATATCCTACCGGGTAAGAAAATATACCTGATTAATCCGTTTTATAACAAGAAAACTATTTTGCTCTACCAACGAGCATTAGTCGAAAAATAATAATCAACGGTTTGACAAAGTGATGATATAATGGCCGATGTAATTTTGAAAAAACTTTTCTGGCTTTACTCTTATTTCATTAGTTCCTGTATTTTAAGATAGATGAAATTTATTGTGGCCATAATGAAAAGGTAGAGTGTTAAACATTTTTTGCACGTAATTTGCTAGTTGCTGACTGTAAATATGTATTCATTTTTATCACAGGGTCAGCCAATTATATAACTAAAGCACATAAGAACAGAAGAGGTAGAGGTATAAATGACACTACTCAGAGTTATCTCATCTGAGATTCATGAATTTCATTTTACAATCAAACCCTGTTGATAATGTAATACAGGTGTCATTCGGAGAGTCGAAAGTACATGATTTTCCGAAGGACTGGCATTCTGACAAGTATAATTATAAACGCTGTGAGAAGACCATGTAAACCAACTCAACTCATCTCACTCAGAAACGATTTTAGAGGTTCAAACCACCTTGTCCGCTGCTTACCTAAAAAACAACTTTCATTGCACAACAATTTCAACAGCCAGCATTTTAGTTTACTGACAAATTGGATTGAAAATAAGTAATTTTATTAGCTTACCTTGCTTAAGAGAACGCATGTATTGTTCGGTTTCGGAACGTTAAAACGTCGCATCTGATAATGCTTATAAAATAGTAATATTCGAACAAGCTGCCTACATAAACACTGATTACAGGCCTAAAACTCTATGAAATCACAGCTATCGGGATCGTAATTTATCTGCTTATATTTTCGCTACGATAATTAAGCGAATGCTGTCGCCGAATTATCTTTTATTTATCTCATCTGTACGAATCAGGTGTTAAAGGTTATAGTTTTACACTGCCTGTGTAGAAGATATAAATACTGCTTATAAATTTCCCGTTAACTAACAGATCCTAAATCAACGAAAAATATACTTCACAAGACGTTACTTGACAAATCATTATTGACCTACGCTATTATTGTGTTCAACAGAAACGAAAATATATGTATCAAAATATAACTGGTATTCAACAAACGATCTATTTGGGTTGCGTGAGTAAGTCGGGCCAAGTTCAGTGTGATGCGCATGTGACGTCAACGGCTCAGGTAATAATTGCCCAATCAGAGTCTCGTATTGTCGGCCAATAAGAAAGCCCAGTTTTAACCAATTAGATGTCTTCTATTGCGTCATTTTGATTGGTTAATATTGTCCAATCAGAGAGTTTATATTACTGTACTACGTCACACCGATGTCAACCAATGACAAAGTGTTTTGCGCGTTACGTCATTCGACAGGATATGCTGCTTTCTGATTGGTCCGTACTGATTCTGGGCGTCACGTCGAGTGTGATTGTAATATAAAGTCCACACCCAATGTCAACTTCTAGTTAACGGTAGGGCCGAACATATGAAGGTACCTTTTAATGACATTTATAGTTTCTAGGTAATAATCACTTACGAAATATATACTACCCCATTGTAGAGATCTTTCGAGTTCTTAAGGAAATTAAAAATTTGTTTCTGTTGCAGCTAAATGTTAACACGGCTTTTTAAAAAATCACGAGTGTTCATTCGATACCGACACAAAGAAAAAAACAAAAGAGAGTTGTCTATTTTTCCTAGTTGTTCGATTTTTGTAACCTAATTTATGGCCAGTAATGTATCATATTTTAAAAGGAATGACTTTCTACAACAGCAAATAAATATTACGATACGTAGAAGGCAACTGAAAAATCTAATTCAAAATATCTTGAGACGAAACAAAGTCAATATCCTACCGGGTAAGAAAATATACCTGATTAATCCGTTTTATAACAAGAAAACTATTTTGCTCTACCAACGAGCATTAGTCGAAAAATAATAATCAACGGTTTGACAAAGTGATGATATAATGGCCGATGTAATTTTGAAAAAACTTTTCTGGCTTTACTCTTATTTCATTAGTTCCTGTATTTTAAGATAGATGAAATTTATTGTGGCCATAATGAAAAGGTAGAGTGTTAAACATTTTTTGCACGTAATTTGCTAGTTGCTGACTGTAAATATGTATTCATTTTTATCACAGGGTCAGCCAATTATATAACTAAAGCACATAAGAACAGAAGAGGTAGAGGTATAAATGACACTACTCAGAGTTATCTCATCTGAGATTCATGAATTTCATTTTACAATCAAACCCTGTTGATAATGTAATACAGGTGTCATTCGGAGAGTCGAAAGTACATGATTTTCCGAAGGACTGGCATTCTGACAAGTATAATTATAAACGCTGTGAGAAGACCATGTAAACCAACTCAACTCATCTCACTCAGAAACGATTTTAGAGGTTCAAACCACCTTGTCCGCTGCTTACCTAAAAAACAACTTTCATTGCACAACAATTTCAACAGCCAGCATTTTAGTTTACTGACAAATTGGATTGAAAATAAGTAATTTTATTAGCTTACCTTGCTTAAGAGAACGCATGTATTGTTCGGTTTCGGAACGTTAAAACGTCGCATCTGATAATGCTTATAAAATAGTAATATTCGAACAAGCTGCCTACATAAACACTGATTACAGGCCTAAAACTCTATGAAATCACAGCTATCGGGATCGTAATTTATCTGCTTATATTTTCGCTACGATAATTAAGCGAATGCTGTCGCCGAATTATCTTTTATTTATCTCATCTGTACGAATCAGGTGTTAAAGGTTATAGTTTTACACTGCCTGTGTAGAAGATATAAATACTGCTTATAAATTTCCCGTTAACTAACAGATCCTAAATCAACGAAAAATATACTTCACAAGACGTTACTTGACAAATCATTTTTGACCTACGCTATTATTGTGTTCAACAGAAACGAAAATATATGTATCAAAATATAACTGGTATTCAACAAACGATCTATTTGGGTTGCGTGAGTAAGTCGGGCCAAGTTCAGTGTGATGCGCATGTGACGTCAACGGCTCAGGTAATAATTGCCCAATCAGAGTCTCGTATTGTCGGCCAATAAGAAAGCCCAGTTTTAACCAATTAGATGTCTTCTATTGCGTCATTTTGATTGGTTAATATTGTCCAATCAGAGAGTTTATATTACTGTACTACGTCACACCGATGTCAACCAATGACAAAGTGTTTTGCGCGTTACGTCATTCGACAGGATATGCTGCTTTCTGATTGGTCCGTACTGATTCTGGGCGTCACGTCGAGTGTGATTGTAATATAAAGTCCACACCCAATGTCAACTTCTAGTTAACGGTAGGGCCGAACATATGAAGGTACCTTTTAATGAGATTTATAGTTTCTAGGTAATAATCACTTACGAAATATATACTACCCCATTGTAGAGATCTTTCGAGTTCTTAAGGAAATTAAAAATTTGTTTCTGTTGCAGCTAAATGTTAACACGGCTTTTTAAAAAATCACGAGTGTTCATTCGATACCGACACAAAGAAAAAAACAAAAGAGAGTTGTCTATTTTTCCTAGTTGTTCGATTTTTGTAAACTAATTTATGGCCAGTAATGTATCATATTTTTAAAGGAATGACTTTCTACAACAGCAAATAAATATTACGATACGTAGAAGGCAACTGAAAAATCTAATTCAAAATATCTTGAGACGAAACAAAGTCAATATCCTACCGGGTAAGAAAATATACCTGATTAATCCGTTTTATAACAAGAAAACTATTTTGCTCTACCAACGAGCATTAGTCGAAAAATAATAATCAACGGTTTGACAAAGTGATGATATAATGGCCGATGTAATTTTGAAAAAACTTTTCTGGCTTTACTCTTATTTCATTAGTTCCTGTATTTTAAGATAGATGAAATTTATTGTGGCCATAATGAAAAGGTAGAGTGTTAAACATTTTTTGCACGTAATTTGCTAGTTGCTGACTGTAAATATGTATTCATTTTTATCACAGGGTCAGCCAATTATATAACTAAAGCACATAAGAACAGAAGAGGTAGAGGTATAAATGACACTACTCAGAGTTATCTCATCTGAGATTCATGAATTTCATTTTACAATCAAACCCTGTTGATAATGTAATACAGGTGTCATTCGGAGAGTCGAAAGTACATGATTTTCCGAAGGACTGGCATTCTGACAAGTATAATTATAAACGCTGTGAGAAGACCATGTAAACCAACTCAACTCATCTCACTCAGAAACGATTTTAGAGGTTCAAACCACCTTGTCCGCTGCTTACCTAAAAAACAACTTTCATTGCACAACAATTTCAACAGCCAGCATTTTAGTTTACTGACAAATTGGATTGAAAATAAGTAATTTTATTAGCTTACCTTGCTTAAGAGAACGCATGTATTGTTCGGTTTCGGAACGTTAAAACGTCGCATCTGATAATGCTTATAAAATAGTAATATTCGAACAAGCTGCCTACATAAACACTGATTACAGGCCTAAAACTCTATGAAATCACAGCTATCGGGATCGTAATTTATCTGCTTATATTTTCGCTACGATAATTAAGCGAATGCTGTCGCCGAATTATCTTTTATTTATCTCATCTGTACGAATCAGGTGTTAAAGGTTATAGTTTTACACTGCCTGTGTAGAAGATATAAATACTGCTTATAAATTTCCCGTTAACTAACAGATCCTAAATCAACGAAAAATATACTTCACAAGACGTTACTTGACAAATCATTTTTGACCTACGCTATTATTGTGTTCAACAGAAACGAAAATATATGTATCAAAATATAACTGGTATTCAACAAACGATCTATTTGGGTTGCGTGAGTAAGTCGGGCCAAGTTCAGTGTGATGCGCATGTGACGTCAACGGCTCAGGTAATAATTGCCCAATCAGAGTCTCGTATTGTCGGCCAATAAGAAAGCCCAGTTTTAACCAATTAGATGTCTTCTATTGCGTCATTTTGATTGGTTAATATTGTCCAATCAGAGAGTTTATATTACTGTACTACGTCACACCGATGTCAACCAATGACAAAGTGTTTTGCGCGTTACGTCATTCGACCGGATATGCTGCTTTCTGATTGGTCCGTACTGATTCTGGGCGTCACGTCGAGTGTGATTGTAATATAAAGTCCACACCCAATGTCAACTTCTAGTTAACGGTAGGGCCGAACATATGAAGGTACCTTTTAATGAGATTTATAGTTTCTAGGTAATAATCACTTACGAAATATATACAACCCAATTGTAGAGATCTTTCGAGTTCTTAAGGAAATTAAAAATTTGTTTCTGTTGCAGCTAAATGTTAACACGGCTTTTTAAAAAATCACGAGTGTTCATTCGATACCGACACAAAGAAAAAAACAAAAGAGAGTTGTCTATTTTTCCTAGTTGTTCGATTTTTGTAACCTAATTTATGGCCAGTAATGTATCATATTTTTAAAGGAATGACTTTCTACAACAGCAAATAAATATTACGATACGTAGAAGGCAACTGAAAAATCTAATTCAAAATATCTTGAGACGAAACAAAGTCAATATCCTACCGGGTAAGAAAATATACCTGATTAATCCGTTTTATAACAAGAAAACTATTTTGCTCTACCAACGAGCATTAGTTGAAAAATAATAATCAACGGTTTGACAAAGTGATGATATAATGGCCGATGTAATTTTGAAAAAACTTTTCTGGCTTTACTCTTATTTCATTAGTTCCTGTATTTTAAGATAGATGAAATTTATTGTGGCCATAATGAAAAGGTAGAGTGTTAAACATTTTTTGCACGTAATTTGCTAGTTGCTGACTGTAAATATGTATTCATTTTTATCACAGGGTCAGCCAATTATATAACTAAAGCACATAAGAACAGAAGAGGTAGAGGTATAAATGACACTACTCAGAGTTATCTCATCTGAGATTCATGAATTTCATTTTACAATCAAACCCTGTTGATAATGTAATACAGGTGTCATTCGGAGAGTCGAAAGTACATGATTTTCCGAAGGACTGGCATTCTGACAAGTATAATTATAAACGCTGTGAGAAGACCATGTAAACCAACTCAACTCATCTCACTCAGAAACGATTTTAGAGGTTCAAACCACCTTGTCCGCTGCTTACCTAAAAAACAACTTTCATTGCACAACAATTTCAACAGCCAGCATTTTAGTTTACTGACAAATTGGATTGAAAATAAGTAATTTTATTAGCTTACCTTGCTTAAGAGAACGCATGTATTGTTCGGTTTCGGAACGTTAAAACGTCGCATCTGATAATGCTTATAAAATAGTAATATTCGAACAAGCTGCCTACATAAACACTGATTACAGGCCTAAAACTCTATGAAATCACAGCTATCGGGATCGTAATTTATCTGCTTATATTTTCGCTACGATAATTAAGCGAATGCTGTCGCCGAATTATCTTTTATTTATCTCATCTGTACGAATCAGGTGTTAAAGGTTATAGTTTTACACTGCCTGTGTAGAAGATATAAATACTGCTTATAAATTTCCCGTTAACTAACAGATCCTAAATCAACGAAAAATATACTTCACAAGACGTTACTTGACAAATCATTTTTGACCTACGCTATTATTGTGTTCAACAGAAACGAAAATATATGTATCAAAATATAACTGGTATTCAACAAACGATCTATTTGGGTTGCGTGAGTAAGTCGGGCCAAGTTCAGTGTGATGCGCATGTGACGTCAACGGCTCAGGTAATAATTGCCCAATCAGAGTCTCGTATTGTCGGCCAATAAGAAAGCCCAGTTTTAACCAATTAGATGTCTTCTATTGCGTCATTTTGATTGGTTAATATTGTCCAATCAGAGAGTTTATATTACTGTACTACGTCACACCGATGTCAACCAATGACAAAGTGTTTTGCGCGTTACGTCATTCGACAGGATATGCTGCTTTCTGATTGGTCCGTACTGATTCTGGGCGTCACGTCGAGTGTGATTGTAATATAAAGTCCACACCCAATGTCAACTTCTAGTTAACGGTAGGGCCGAACATATGAAGGTACCTTTTAATGAGATTTATAGTTTCTAGGTAATAATCACTTACGAAATATATACTACCCCATTGTAGAGATCTTTCGAGTTCTTAAGGAAATTAAAAATTTGTTTCTGTTGCAGCTAAATGTTAACACGGCTTTTTAAAAAATCACGAGTGTTCATTCGATACCGACACAAAGAAAAAAACAAAAGAGAGTTGTCTATTTTTCCTAGTTGTTCGATTTTTGTAAACTAATTTATGGCCAGTAATGTATCATATTTTTAAAGGAATGACTTTCTACAACAGCAAATAAATATTACGATACGTAGAAGGCAACTGAAAAATCTAATTCAAAATATCTTGAGACGAAACAAAGTCAATATCCTACCGGGTAAGAAAATATACCTGATTAATCCGTTTTATAACAAGAAAACTATTTTGCTCTACCAACGAGCATTAGTCGAAAAATAATAATCAACGGTTTGACAAAGTGATGATATAATGGCCGATGTAATTTTGAAAAAACTTTTCTGGCTTTACTCTTATTTCATTAGTTCCTGTATTTTAAGATAGATGAAATTTATTGTGGCCATAATGAAAAGGTAGAGTGTTAAACATTTTTTGCACGTAATTTGCTAGTTGCTGACTGTAAATATGTATTCATTTTTATCACAGGGTCAGCCAATTATATAACTAAAGCACATAAGAACAGAAGAGGTAGAGGTATAAATGACACTACTCAGAGTTATCTCATCTGAGATTCATGAATTTCATTTTACAATCAAACCCTGTTGATAATGTAATACAGGTGTCATTCGGAGAGTCGAAAGTACATGATTTTCCGAAGGACTGGCATTCTGACAAGTATAATTATAAACGCTGTGAGAAGACCATGTAAACCAACTCAACTCATCTCACTCAGAAACGATTTTAGAGGTTCAAACCACCTTGTCCGCTGCTTACCTAAAAAACAACTTTCATTGCACAACAATTTCAACAGCCAGCATTTTAGTTTACTGACAAATTGGATTGAAAATAAGTAATTTTATTAGCTTACCTTGCTTAAGAGAACGCATGTATTGTTCGGTTTCGGAACGTTAAAACGTCGCATCTGATAATGCTTATAAAATAGTAATATTCGAACAAGCTGCCTACATAAACACTGATTACAGGCCTAAAACTCTATGAAATCACAGCTATCGGGATCGTAATTTATCTGCTTATATTTTCGCTACGATAATTAAGCGAATGCTGTCGCCGAATTATCTTTTATTTATCTCATCTGTACGAATCAGGTGTTAAAGGTTATAGTTTTACACTGCCTGTGTAGAAGATATAAATACTGCTTATAAATTTCCCGTTAACTAACAGATCCTAAATCAACGAAAAATATACTTCACAAGACGTTACTTGACAAATCATTTTTGACCTACGCTATTATTGTGTTCAACAGAAACGAAAATATATGTATCAAAATATAACTGGTATTCAACAAACGATCTATTTGGGTTGCGTGAGTAAGTCGGGCCAAGTTCAGTGTGATGCGCATGTGACGTCAACGGCTCAGGTAATAATTGCCCAATCAGAGTCTCGTATTGTCGGCCAATAAGAAAGCCCAGTTTTAACCAATTAGATGTCTTCTATTGCGTCATTTTGATTGGTTAATATTGTCCAATCACAGAGTTTATATTACTGTACTACGTCACACCGATGTCAACCAATGACAAAGTGTTTTGCGCGTTACGTCATTCGACCGGATATGCTGCTTTCTGATTGGTCCGTACTGATTCTGGGCGTCACGTCGAGTGTGATTGTAATATAAAGTCCACACCCAATGTCAACTTCTAGTTAACGGTAGGGCCGAACATATGAAGGTACCTTTTAATGAGATTTATAGTTTCTAGGTAATAATCACTTACGAAATATATACTACCCCATTGTAGAGATCTTTCGAGTTCTTAAGGAAATTAAAAATTTGTTTCTGTTGCAGCTAAATGTTAACACGGCTTTTTAAAAGATCACGAGTGTTCATTCGATACCGACACAAAGAAAAAAACAAAAGAGAGTTGTCTATTTTTCCTAGTTGTTCGATTTTTGTAACCTAATTTATGGCCAGTAATGTATCATATTTTTAAAGGAATGACTTTCTACAACAGCAAATAAATATTACGATACGTAGAAGGCAACTGAAAAATCTAATTCAAAATATCTTGAGACGAAACAAAGTCAATATCCTACCGGGTAAGAAAATATACCTGATTAATCCGTTTTATAACAAGAAAACTATTTTGCTCTACCAACGAGCATTAGTCGAAAAATAATAATCAACGGTTTGACAAAGTGATGATATAATGGCCGATGTAATTTTGAAAAAACTTTTCTGGCTTTACTCTTATTTCATTAGTTCCTGTATTTTAAGATAGATGAAATTTATTGTGGCCATAATGAAAAGGTAGAGTGTTAAACATTTTTTGCACGTAATTTGCTAGTTGCTGACTGTAAATATGTATTCATTTTTATCACAGGGTCAGCCAATTATATAACTAAAGCACATAAGAACAGAAGAGGTAGAGGTATAAATGACACTACTCAGAGTTATCTCATCTGAGATTCATGAATTTCATTTTACAATCAAACCCTGTTGATAATGTAATACAGGTGTCATTCGGAGAGTCGAAAGTACATGATTTTCCGAAGGACTGGCATTCTGACAAGTATAATTATAAACGCTGTGAGAAGACCATGTAAACCAACTCAACTCATCTCACTCAGAAACGATTTTAGAGGTTCAAACCACCTTGTCCGCTGCTTACCTAAAAAACAACTTTCATTGCACAACAATTTCAACAGCCAGCATTTTAGTTTACTGACAAATTGGATTGAAAATAAGTAATTTTATTAGCTTACCTTGCTTAAGAGAACGCATGTATTGTTCGGTTTCGGAACGTTAAAACGTCGCATCTGATAATGCTTATAAAATAGTAATATTCGAACAAGCTGCCTACATAAACACTGATTACAGGCCTAAAACTCTATGAAATCACAGCTATCGGGATCGTAATTTATCTGCTTATATTTTCGCTACGATAATTAAGCGAATGCTGTCGCCGAATTATCTTTTATTTATCTCATCTGTACGAATCAGGTGTTAAAGGTTATAGTTTTACACTGCCTGTGTAGAAGATATAAATACTGATTATAAATTTCCCGTTAACTAACAGATCCTAAATCAACGAAAAATATACTTCACAAGACGTTACTTGACAAATCATTTTTGACCTACGCTATTATTGTGTTCAACAGAAACGAAAATATATGTATCAAAATATAACTGGTATTCAACAAACGATCTATTTGGGTTGCGTGAGTAAGTCGGGCCAAGTTCAGTGTGATGCGCATGTGACGTCAACGGCTCAGGTAATAATTGCCCAATCAGAGTCTCGTATTGTCGGCCAATAAGAAAGCCCAGTTTTAACCAATTAGATGTCTTCTATTGCGTCATTTTGATTGGTTAATATTGTCCAATCAGAGAGTTTATATTACTGTACTACGTCACACCGATGTCAACCAATGACAAAGTGTTTTGCGCGTTACGTCATTCGACCGGATATGCTGCTTTCTGATTGGTCCGTACTGATTCTGGGCGTCACGTCGAGTGTGATTGTAATATAAAGTCCACACCCAATGTCAACTTCTAGTTAACGGTAGGGCCGAACATATGAAGGTACCTTTTAATGAGATTTATAGTTTCTAGGTAATAATCACTTACGAAATATATACTACCCCATTGTAGAGATCTTTCGAGTTCTTAAGGAAATTAAAAATTTGTTTCTGTTGCAGCTAAATGTTAACACGGCTTTTTAAAAGATCACGAGTGTTCATTCGATACCGACACAAAGAAAAAAACAAAAGAGAGTTGTCTATTTTTCCTAGTTGTTCGATTTTTGTAACCTAATTTATGGCCAGTAATGTATCATATTTTTAAAGGAATGACTTTCTACAACAGCAAATAAATATTACGATACGTAGAAGGCAACTGAAAAATCTAATTCAAAATATCTTGAGACGAAACAAAGTCAATATCCTACCGGGTAAGAAAATATACCTGATTAATCCGTTTTATAACAAGAAAACTATTTTGCTCTACCAACGAGCATTAGTCGAAAAATAATAATCAACGGTTTGACAAAGTGATGATATAATGGCCGATGTAATTTTGAAAAAACTTTTCTGGCTTTACTCTTATTTCATTAGTTCCTGTATTTTAAGATAGATGAAATTTATTGTGGCCATAATGAAAAGGTAGAGTGTTAAACATTTTTTGCACGTAATTTGCTAGTTGCTGACTGTAAATATGTATTCATTTTTATCACAGGGTCAGCCAATTATATAACTAAAGCACATAAGAACAGAAGAGGTAGAGGTATAAATGACACTACTCAGAGTTATCTCATCTGAGATTCATGAATTTCATTTTACAATCAAACCCTGTTGATAATGTAATACAGGTGTCATTCGGAGAGTCGAAAGTACATGATTTTCCGAAGGACTGGCATTCTGACAAGTATAATTATAAACGCTGTGAGAAGACCATGTAAACCAACTCAACTCATCTCACTCAGAAACGATTTTAGAGGTTCAAACCACCTTGTCCGCTGCTTACCTAAAAAACAACTTTCATTGCACAACAATTTCAACAGCCAGCATTTTAGTTTACTGACAAATTGGATTGAAAATAAGTAATTTTATTAGCTTACCTTGCTTAAGAGAACGCATGTATTGTTCGGTTTCGGAACGTTAAAACGTCGCATCTGATAATGCTTATAAAATAGTAATATTCGAACAAGCTGCCTACATAAACACTGATTACAGGCCTAAAACTCTATGAAATCACAGCTATCGGGATCGTAATTTATCTGCTTATATTTTCGCTACGATAATTAAGCGAATGCTGTCGCCGAATTATCTTTTATTTATCTCATCTGTACGAATCAGGTGTTAAAGGTTATAGTTTTACACTGCCTGTGTAGAAGATATAAATACTGCTTATAAATTTCCCGTTAACTAACAGATCCTAAATCAACGAAAAATATACTTCACAAGACGTTACTTGACAAATCATTTTTGACCTACGCTATTATTGTGTTCAACAGAAACGAAAATATATGTATCAAAATATAACTGGTATTCAACAAACGATCTATTTGGGTTGCGTGAGTAAGTCGGGCCAAGTTCAGTGTGATGCGCATGTGACGTCAACGGCTCAGGTAATAATTGCCCAATCAGAGTCTCGTATTGTCGGCCAATAAGAAAGCCCAGTTTTAACCAATTAGATGTCTTCTATTGCGTCATTTTGATTGGTTAATATTGTCCAATCAGAGAGTTTATATTACTGTACTACGTCACACCGATGTCAACCAATGACAAAGTGTTTTGCGCGTTACTTCATTCGACAGGATATGCTGCTTTCTGATTGGTCCGTACTGATTCTGGGCGTCACGTCGAGTGTGATTGTAATATAAAGTCCACACCCAATGTCAACTTCTAGTTAACGGTAGGGCCGAACATATGAAGGTACCTTTTAATGACATTTATAGTTTCTAGGTAATAATCACTTACGAAATATATACTACCCCATTGTAGAGATCTTTCGAGTTCTTAAGGAAATTAAAAATTTGTTTCTGTTGCAGCTAAATGTTAACACGGCTTTTTAAAAAATCACGAGTGTTCATTCGATACCGACACAAAGAAAAAAACAAAAGAGAGTTGTCTATTTTTCCTAGTTGTTCGATTTTTGTAACCTAATTTATGGCCAGTAATGTATCATATTTTTAAAGGAATGACTTTCTACAACAGCAAATAAATATTACGATACGTAGAAGGCAACTGAAAAATCTAATTCAAAATATCTTGAGACGAAACAAAGTCAATATCCTACCGGGTAAGAAAATATACCTGATTAATCCGTTTTATAACAAGAAAACTATTTTGCTCTACCAACGAGCATTAGTCGAAAAATAATAATCAACGGTTTGACAAAGTGATGATATAATGGCCGATGTAATTTTGAAAAAACTTTTCTGGCTTTACTCTTATTTCATTAGTTCCTGTATTTTAAGATAGATGAAATTTATTGTGGCCATAATGAAAAGGTAGAGTGTTAAACATTTTTTGCACGTAATTTGCTAGTTGCTGACTGTAAATATGTATTCATTTTTATCACAGGGTCAGCCAATTATATAACTAAAGCACATAAGAACAGAAGAGGTAGAGGTATAAATGACACTACTCAGAGTTATCTCATCTGAGATTCATGAATTTCATTTTACAATCAAACCCTGTTGATAATGTAATACAGGTGTCATTCGGAGAGTCGAAAGTACATGATTTTCCGAAGGACTGGCATTCTGACAAGTATAATTATAAACGCTGTGAGAAGACCATGTAAACCAACTCAACTCATCTCACTCAGAAACGATTTTAGAGGTTCAAACCACCTTGTCCGCTGCTTACCTAAAAAACAACTTTCATTGCACAACAATTTCAACAGCCAGCATTTTAGTTTACTGACAAATTGGATTGAAAATAAGTAATTTTATTAGCTTACCTTGCTTAAGAGAACGCATGTATTGTTCGGTTTCGGAACGTTAAAACGTCGCATCTGATAATGCTTATAAAATAGTAATATTCGAACAAGCTGCCTACATAAACACTGATTACAGGCCTAAAACTCTATGAAATCACAGCTATCGGGATCGTAATTTATCTGCTTATATTTTCGCTACGATAATTAAGCGAATGCTGTCGCCGAATTATCTTTTATTTATCTCATCTGTACGAATCAGGTGTTAAAGGTTATAGTTTTACACTGCCTGTGTAGAAGATATAAATACTGCTTATAAATTTCCCGTTAACTAACAGATCCTAAATCAACGAAAAATATACTTCACAAGACGTTACTTGACAAATCATTTTTGACCTACGCTATTATTGTGTTCAACAGAAACGGAAATATATGTATCAAAATATAACTGGTATTCAACAAACGATCTATTTGGGTTGCGTGAGTAAGTCGGGCCAAGTTCAGTGTGATGCGCATGTGACGTCAACGGCTCAGGTAATAATTGCCCAATCAGAGTCTCGTATTGTCGGCCAATAAGAAAGCCCAGTTTTAACCAATTAGATGTCTTCTATTGCGTCATTTTGATTGGTTAATATTGTCCAATCAGAGAGTTTATATTACTGTACTACGTCACACCGATGTCAACCAATGACAAAGTGTTTTGCGCGTTACGTCATTCGACAGGATATGCTGCTTTCTGATTGGTCCGTACTGATTCTGGGCGTCACGTCGAGTGTGATTGTAATATAAAGTCCACACCCAATGTCAACTTCTAGTTAACGGTAGGGCCGAACATATGAAGGTACCTTTTAATGAGATTTATAGTTTCTAGGTAATAATCACTTACGAAATATATACTACCCCATTGTAGAGATCTTTCGAGTTCTTAAGGAAATTAAAAATTTGTTTCTGTTGCAGCTAAATGTTAACACGGCTTTTTAAAAAATCACGAGTGTTCATTCGATACCGACACAAAGAAAAAAACAAAAGAGAGTTGTCTATTTTTCCTAGTTGTTCGATTTTTGTAAACTAATTTATGGCCAGTAATGTATCATATTTTTAAAGGAATGACTTTCTACAACAGCAAATAAATATTACGATACGTAGAAGGCAACTGAAAAATCTAATTCAAAATATCTTGAGACGAAACAAAGTCAATATCCTACCGGGTAAGAAAATATACCTGATTAATCCGTTTTATAACAAGAAAACTATTTTGCTCTACCAACGAGCATTAGTCGAAAAATAATAATCAACGGTTTGACAAAGTGATGATATAATGGCCGATGTAATTTTGAAAAAACTTTTCTGGCTTTACTCTTATTTCATTAGTTCCTGTATTTTAAGATAGATGAAATTTATTGTGGCCATAATGAAAAGGTAGAGTGTTAAACATTTTTTGCACGTAATTTGCTAGTTGCTGACTGTAAATATGTATTCATTTTTATCACAGGGTCAGCCAATTATATAACTAAAGCACATAAGAACAGAAGAGGTAGAGGTATAAATGACACTACTCAGAGTTATCTCATCTGAGATTCATGAATTTCATTTTACAATCAAACCCTGTTGATAATGTAATACAGGTGTCATTCGGAGAGTCGAAAGTACATGATTTTCCGAAGGACTGGCATTCTGACAAGTATAATTATAAACGCTGTGAGAAGACCATGTAAACCAACTCAACTCATCTCACTCAGAAACGATTTTAGAGGTTCAAACCACCTTGTCCGCTGCTTACCTAAAAAACAACTTTCATTGCACAACAATTTCAACAGCCAGCATTTTAGTTTACTGACAAATTGGATTGAAAATAAGTAATTTTATTAGCTTACCTTGCTTAAGAGAACGCATGTATTGTTCGGTTTCGGAACGTTAAAACGTCGCATCTGATAATGCTTATAAAATAGTAATATTCGAACAAGCTGCCTACATAAACACTGATTACAGGCCTAAAACTCTATGAAATCACAGCTATCGGGATCGTAATTTATCTGCTTATATTTTCGCTACGATAATTAAGCGAATGCTGTCGCCGAATTATCTTTTATTTATCTCATCTGTACGAATCAGGTGTTAAAGGTTATAGTTTTACACTGCCTGTGTAGAAGATATAAATACTGATTATAAATTTCCCGTTAACTAACAGATCCTAAATCAACGAAAAATATACTTCACAAGACGTTACTTGACAAATCATTTTTGACCTACGCTATTATTGTGTTCAACAGAAACGAAAATATATGTATCAAAATATAACTGGTATTCAACAAACGATCTATTTGGGTTGCGTGAGTAAGTCGGGCCAAGTTCAGTGTGATGCGCATGTGACGTCAACGGCTCAGGTAATAATTGCCCAATCAGAGTCTCGTATTGTCGGCCAATAAGAAAGCCCAGTTTTAACCAATTAGATGTCTTCTATTGCGTCATTTTGATTGGTTAATATTGTCCAATCAGAGAGTTTATATTACTGTACTACGTCACACCGATGTCAACCAATGACAAAGTGTTTTGCGCGTTACGTCATTCGACCGGATATGCTGCTTTCTGATTGGTCCGTACTGATTCTGGGCGTCACGTCGAGTGTGATTGTAATATAAAGTCCACACCCAATGTCAACTTCTAGTTAACGGTAGGGCCGAACATATGAAGGTACCTTTTAATGAGATTTATAGTTTCTAGGTAATAATCACTTACGAAATATATACAACCCAATTGTAGAGATCTTTCGAGTTCTTAAGGAAATTAAAAATTTGTTTCTGTTGCAGCTAAATGTTAACACGGCTTTTTAAAAAATCACGAGTGTTCATTCGATACCGACACAAAGAAAAAAACAAAAGAGAGTTGTCTATTTTTCCTAGTTGTTCGATTTTTGTAACCTAATTTATGGCCAGTAATGTATCATATTTTTAAAGGAATGACTTTCTACAACAGCAAATAAATATTACGATACGTAGAAGGCAACTGAAAAATCTAATTCAAAATATCTTGAGACGAAACAAAGTCAATATCCTACCGGGTAAGAAAATATACCTGATTAATCCGTTTTATAACAAGAAAACTATTTTGCTCTACCAACGAGCATTAGTTGAAAAATAATAATCAACGGTTTGACAAAGTGATGATATAATGGCCGATGTAATTTTGAAAAAACTTTTCTGGCTTTACTCTTATTTCATTAGTTCCTGTATTTTAAGATAGATGAAATTTATTGTGGCCATAATGAAAAGGTAGAGTGTTAAACATTTTTTGCACGTAATTTGCTAGTTGCTGACTGTAAATATGTATTCATTTTTATCACAGGGTCAGCCAATTATATAACTAAAGCACATAAGAACAGAAGAGGTAGAGGTATAAATGACACTACTCAGAGTTATCTCATCTGAGATTCATGAATTTCATTTTACAATCAAACCCTGTTGATAATGTAATACAGGTGTCATTCGGAGAGTCGAAAGTACATGATTTTCCGAAGGACTGGCATTCTGACAAGTATAATTATAAACGCTGTGAGAAGACCATGTAAACCAACTCAACTCATCTCACTCAGAAACGATTTTAGAGGTTCAAACCACCTTGTCCGCTGCTTACCTAAAAAACAACTTTCATTGCACAACAATTTCAACAGCCAGCATTTTAGTTTACTGACAAATTGGATTGAAAATAAGTAATTTTATTAGCTTACCTTGCTTAAGAGAACGCATGTATTGTTCGGTTTCGGAACGTTAAAACGTCGCATCTGATAATGCTTATAAAATAGTAATATTCGAACAAGCTGCCTACATAAACACTGATTACAGGCCTAAAACTCTATGAAATCACAGCTATCGGGATCGTAATTTATCTGCTTATATTTTCGCTACGATAATTAAGCGAATGCTGTCGCCGAATTATCTTTTATTTATCTCATCTGTACGAATCAGGTGTTAAAGGTTATAGTTTTACACTGCCTGTGTAGAAGATATAAATACTGCTTATAAATTTCCCGTTAACTAACAGATCCTAAATCAACGAAAAATATACTTCACAAGACGTTACTTGACAAATCATTTTTGACCTACGCTATTATTGTGTTCAACAGAAACGAAAATATATGTATCAAAATATAACTGGTATTCAACAAACGATCTATTTGGGTTGCGTGAGTAAGTCGGGCCAAGTTCAGTGTGATGCGCATGTGACGTCAACGGCTCAGGTAATAATTGCCCAATCAGAGTCTCGTATTGTCGGCCAATAAGAAAGCCCAGTTTTAACCAATTAGATGTCTTCTATTGCGTCATTTTGATTGGTTAATATTGTCCAATCAGAGAGTTTATATTACTGTACTACGTCACACCGATGTCAACCAATGACAAAGTGTTTTGCGCGTTACGTCATTCGACAGGATATGCTGCTTTCTGATTGGTCCGTACTGATTCTGGGCGTCACGTCGAGTGTGATTGTAATATAAAGTCCACACCCAATGTCAACTTCTAGTTAACGGTAGGGCCGAACATATGAAGGTACCTTTTAATGAGATTTATAGTTTCTAGGTAATAATCACTTACGAAATATATACTACCCCATTGTAGAGATCTTTCGAGTTCTTAAGGAAATTAAAAATTTGTTTCTGTTGCAGCTAAATGTTAACACGGCTTTTTAAAAAATCACGAGTGTTCATTCGATACCGACACAAAGAAAAAAACAAAAGAGAGTTGTCTATTTTTCCTAGTTGTTCGATTTTTGTAACCTAATTTATGGCCAGTAATGTATCATATTTTTAAAGGAATGACTTTCTACAACAGCAAATAAATATTACGATACGTAGAAGGCAACTGAAAAATCTAATTCAAAATATCTTGAGACGAAACAAAGTCAATATCCTACCGGGTAAGAAAATATACCTGATTAATCCGTTTTATAACAAGAAAACTATTTTGCTCTACCAACGAGCATTAGTTGAAAAATAATAATCAACGGTTTGACAAAGTGATGATATAATGGCCGATGTAATTTTGAAAAAACTTTTCTGGCTTTACTCTTATTTCATTAGTTCCTGTATTTTAAGATAGATGAAATTTATTGTGGCCATAATGAAAAGGTAGAGTGTTAAACATTTTTTGCACGTAATTTGCTAGTTGCTGACTGTAAATATGTATTCATTTTTATCACAGGGTCAGCCAATTATATAACTAAAGCACATAAGAACAGAAGAGGTAGAGGTATAAATGACACTACTCAGAGTTATCTCATCTGAGATTCATGAATTTCATTTTACAATCAAACCCTGTTGATAATGTAATACAGGTGTCATTCGGAGAGTCGAAAGTACATGATTTTCCGAAGGACTGGCATTCTGACAAGTATAATTATAAACGCTGTGAGAAGACCATGTAAACCAACTCAACTCATCTCACTCAGAAACGATTTTAGAGGTTCAAACCACCTTGTCCGCTGCTTACCTAAAAAACAACTTTCATTGCACAACAATTTCAACAGCCAGCATTTTAGTTTACTGACAAATTGGATTGAAAATAAGTAATTTTATTAGCTTACCTTGCTTAAGAGAACGCATGTATTGTTCGGTTTCGGAACGTTAAAACGTCGCATCTGATAATGCTTATAAAATAGTAATATTCGAACAAGCTGCCTACATAAACACTGATTACAGGCCTAAAACTCTATGAAATCACAGCTATCGGGATCGTAATTTATCTGCTTATATTTTCGCTACGATAATTAAGCGAATGCTGTCGCCGAATTATCTTTTATTTATCTCATCTGTACGAATCAGGTGTTAAAGGTTATAGTTTTACACTGCCTGTGTAGAAGATATAAATACTGCTTATAAATTTCCCGTTAACTAACAGATCCTAAATCAACGAAAAATATACTTCACAAGACGTTACTTGACAAATCATTTTTGACCTACGCTATTATTGTGTTCAACAGAAACGAAAATATATGTATCAAAATATAACTGGTATTCAACAAACGATCTATTTGGGTTGCGTGAGTAAGTCGGGCCAAGTTCAGTGTGATGCGCATGTGACGTCAACGGCTCAGGTAATAATTGCCCAATCAGAGTCTCGTATTGTCGGCCAATAAGAAAGCCCAGTTTTAACCAATTAGATGTCTTCTATTGCGTCATTTTGATTGGTTAATATTGTCCAATCAGAGAGTTTATATTACTGTACTACGTCACACCGATGTCAACCAATGACAAAGTGTTTTGCGCGTTACGTCATTCGACCGGATATGCTGCTTTCTGATTGGTCCGTACTGATTCTGGGCGTCACGTCGAGTGTGATTGTAATATAAAGTCCACACCCAATGTCAACTTCTAGTTAACGGTAGGGCCGAACATATGAAGGTACCTTTTAATGAGATTTATAGTTTCTAGGTAATAATCACTTACGAAATATATACTACCCCATTGTAGAGATCTTTCGAGTTCTTAAGGAAATTAAAAATTTGTTTCTGTTGCAGCTAAATGTTAACACGGCTTTTTAAAAGATCACGAGTGTTCATTCGATACCGACACAAAGAAAAAAACAAAAGAGAGTTGTCTATTTTTCCTAGTTGTTCGATTTTTGTAACCTAATTTATGGCCAGTAATGTATCATATTTTTAAAGGAATGACTTTCTACAACAGCAAATAAATATTACGATACGTAGAAGGCAACTGAAAAATCTAATTCAAAATATCTTGAGACGAAACAAAGTCAATATCCTACCGGGTAAGAAAATATACCTGATTAATCCGTTTTATAACAAGAAAACTATTTTGCTCTACCAACGAGCATTAGTCGAAAAATAATAATCAACGGTTTGACAAAGTGATGATATAATGGCCGATGTAATTTTGAAAAAACTTTTCTGGCTTTACTCTTATTTCATTAGTTCCTGTATTTTAAGATAGATGAAATTTATTGTGGCCATAATGAAAAGGTAGAGTGTTAAACATTTTTTGCACGTAATTTGCTAGTTGCTGACTGTAAATATGTATTCATTTTTATCACAGGGTCAGCCAATTATATAACTAAAGCACATAAGAACAGAAGAGGTAGAGGTATAAATGACACTACTCAGAGTTATCTCATCTGAGATTCATGAATTTCATTTTACAATCAAACCCTGTTGATAATGTAATACAGGTGTCATTCGGAGAGTCGAAAGTACATGATTTTCCGAAGGACTGGCATTCTGACAAGTATAATTATAAACGCTGTGAGAAGACCATGTAAACCAACTCAACTCATCTCACTCAGAAACGATTTTAGAGGTTCAAACCACCTTGTCCGCTGCTTACCTAAAAAACAACTTTCATTGCACAACAATTTCAACAGCCAGCATTTTAGTTTACTGACAAATTGGATTGAAAATAAGTAATTTTATTAGCTTACCTTGCTTAAGAGAACGCATGTATTGTTCGGTTTCGGAACGTTAAAACGTCGCATCTGATAATGCTTATAAAATAGTAATATTCGAACAAGCTGCCTACATAAACACTGATTACAGGCCTAAAACTCTATGAAATCACAGCTATCGGGATCGTAATTTATCTGCTTATATTTTCGCTACGATAATTAAGCGAATGCTGTCGCCGAATTATCTTTTATTTATCTCATCTGTACGAATCAGGTGTTAAAGGTTATAGTTTTACACTGCCTGTGTAGAAGATATAAATACTGCTTATAAATTTCCCGTTAACTAACAGATCCTAAATCAACGAAAAATATACTTCACAAGACGTTACTTGACAAATCATTTTTGACCTACGCTATTATTGTGTTCAACAGAAACGAAAATATATGTATCAAAATATAACTGGTATTCAACAAACGATCTATTTGGGTTGCGTGAGTAAGTCGGGCCAAGTTCAGTGTGATGCGCATGTGACGTCAACGGCTCAGGTAATAATTGCCCAATCAGAGTCTCGTATTGTCGGCCAATAAGAAAGCCCAGTTTTAACCAATTAGATGTCTTCTATTGCGTCATTTTGATTGGTTAATATTGTCCAATCAGAGAGTTTATATTACTGTACTACGTCACACCGATGTCAACCAATGACAAAGTGTTTTGCGCGTTACTTCATTCGACAGGATATGCTGCTTTCTGATTGGTCCGTACTGATTCTGGGCGTCACGTCGAGTGTGATTGTAATATAAAGTCCACACCCAATGTCAACTTCTAGTTAACGGTAGGGCCGAACATATGAAGGTACCTTTTAATGACATTTATAGTTTCTAGGTAATAATCACTTACGAAATATATACTACCCCATTGTAGAGATCTTTCGAGTTCTTAAGGAAATTAAAAATTTGTTTCTGTTGCAGCTAAATGTTAACACGGCTTTTTAAAAAATCACGAGTGTTCATTCGATACCGACACAAAGAAAAAAACAAAAGAGAGTTGTCTATTTTTCCTAGTTGTTCGATTTTTGTAACCTAATTTATGGCCAGTAATGTATCATATTTTTAAAGGAATGACTTTCTACAACAGCAAATAAATATTACGATACGTAGAAGGCAACTGAAAAATCTAATTCAAAATATCTTGAGACGAAACAAAGTCAATATCCTACCGGGTAAGAAAATATACCTGATTAATCCGTTTTATAACAAGAAAACTATTTTGCTCTACCAACGAGCATTAGTCGAAAAATAATAATCAACGGTTTGACAAAGTGATGATATAATGGCCGATGTAATTTTGAAAAAACTTTTCTGGCTTTACTCTTATTTCATTAGTTCCTGTATTTTAAGATAGATGAAATTTATTGTGGCCATAATGAAAAGGTAGAGTGTTAAACATTTTTTGCACGTAATTTGCTAGTTGCTGACTGTAAATATGTATTCATTTTTATCACAGGGTCAGCCAATTATATAACTAAAGCACATAAGAACAGAAGAGGTAGAGGTATAAATGACACTACTCAGAGTTATCTCATCTGAGATTCATGAATTTCATTTTACAATCAAACCCTGTTGATAATGTAATACAGGTGTCATTCGGAGAGTCGAAAGTACATGATTTTCCGAAGGACTGGCATTCTGACAAGTATAATTATAAACGCTGTGAGAAGACCATGTAAACCAACTCAACTCATCTCACTCAGAAACGATTTTAGAGGTTCAAACCACCTTGTCCGCTGCTTACCTAAAAAACAACTTTCATTGCACAACAATTTCAACAGCCAGCATTTTAGTTTACTGACAAATTGGATTGAAAATAAGTAATTTTATTAGCTTACCTTGCTTAAGAGAACGCATGTATTGTTCGGTTTCGGAACGTTAAAACGTCGCATCTGATAATGCTTATAAAATAGTAATATTCGAACAAGCTGCCTACATAAACACTGATTACAGGCCTAAAACTCTATGAAATCACAGCTATCGGGATCGTAATTTATCTGCTTATATTTTCGCTACGATAATTAAGCGAATGCTGTCGCCGAATTATCTTTTATTTATCTCATCTGTACGAATCAGGTGTTAAAGGTTATAGTTTTACACTGCCTGTGTAGAAGATATAAATACTGCTTATAAATTTCCCGTTAACTAACAGATCCTAAATCAACGAAAAATATACTTCACAAGACGTTACTTGACAAATCATTTTTGACCTACGCTATTATTGTGTTCAACAGAAACGAAAATATATGTATCAAAATATAACTGGTATTCAACAAACGATCTATTTGGGTTGCGTGAGTAAGTCGGGCCAAGTTCAGTGTGATGCGCATGTGACGTCAACGGCTCAGGTAATAATTGCCCAATCAGAGTCTCGTATTGTCGGCCAATAAGAAAGCCCAGTTTTAACCAATTAGATGTCTTCTATTGCGTCATTTTGATTGGTTAATATTGTCCAATCAGAGAGTTTATATTACTGTACTACGTCACACCGATGTCAACCAATGACAAAGTGTTTTGCGCGTTACTTCATTCGACAGGATATGCTGCTTTCTGATTGGTCCGTACTGATTCTGGGCGTCACGTCGAGTGTGATTGTAATATAAAGTCCACACCCAATGTCAACTTCTAGTTAACGGTAGGGCCGAACATATGAAGGTACCTTTTAATGACATTTATAGTTTCTAGGTAATAATCACTTACGAAATATATACTACCCCATTGTAGAGATCTTTCGAGTTCTTAAGGAAATTAAAAATTTGTTTCTGTTGCAGCTAAATGTTAACACGGCTTTTTAAAAAATCACGAGTGTTCATTCGATACCGACACAAAGAAAAAAACAAAAGAGAGTTGTCTATTTTTCCTAGTTGTTCGATTTTTGTAACCTAATTTATGGCCAGTAATGTATCATATTTTTAAAGGAATGACTTTCTACAACAGCAAATAAATATTACGATACGTAGAAGGCAACTGAAAAATCTAATTCAAAATATCTTGAGACGAAACAAAGTCAATATCCTACCGGGTAAGAAAATATACCTGATTAATCCGTTTTATAACAAGAAAACTATTTTGCTCTACCAACGAGCATTAGTCGAAAAATAATAATCAACGGTTTGACAAAGTGATGATATAATGGCCGATGTAATTTTGAAAAAACTTTTCTGGCTTTACTCTTATTTCATTAGTTCCTGTATTTTAAGATAGATGAAATTTATTGTGGCCATAATGAAAAGGTAGAGTGTTAAACATTTTTTGCACGTAATTTGCTAGTTGCTGACTGTAAATATGTATTCATTTTTATCACAGGGTCAGCCAATTATATAACTAAAGCACATAAGAACAGAAGAGGTAGAGGTATAAATGACACTACTCAGAGTTATCTCATCTGAGATTCATGAATTTCATTTTACAATCAAACCCTGTTGATAATGTAATACAGGTGTCATTCGGAGAGTCGAAAGTACATGATTTTCCGAAGGACTGGCATTCTGACAAGTATAATTATAAACGCTGTGAGAAGACCATGTAAACCAACTCAACTCATCTCACTCAGAAACGATTTTAGAGGTTCAAACCACCTTGTCCGCTGCTTACCTAAAAAACAACTTTCATTGCACAACAATTTCAACAGCCAGCATTTTAGTTTACTGACAAATTGGATTGAAAATAAGTAATTTTATTAGCTTACCTTGCTTAAGAGAACGCATGTATTGTTCGGTTTCGGAACGTTAAAACGTCGCATCTGATAATGCTTATAAAATAGTAATATTCGAACAAGCTGCCTACATAAACACTGATTACAGGCCTAAAACTCTATGAAATCACAGCTATCGGGATCGTAATTTATCTGCTTATATTTTCGCTACGATAATTAAGCGAATGCTGTCGCCGAATTATCTTTTATTTATCTCATCTGTACGAATCAGGTGTTAAAGGTTATAGTTTTACACTGCCTGTGTAGAAGATATAAATACTGCTTATAAATTTCCCGTTAACTAACAGATCCTAAATCAACGAAAAATATACTTCACAAGACGTTACTTGACAAATCATTTTTGACCTACGCTATTATTGTGTTCAACAGAAACGGAAATATATGTATCAAAATATAACTGGTATTCAACAAACGATCTATTTGGGTTGCGTGAGTAAGTCGGGCCAAGTTCAGTGTGATGCGCATGTGACGTCAACGGCTCAGGTAATAATTGCCCAATCAGAGTCTCGTATTGTCGGCCAATAAGAAAGCCCAGTTTTAACCAATTAGATGTCTTCTATTGCGTCATTTTGATTGGTTAATATTGTCCAATCAGAGAGTTTATATTACTGTACTACGTCACACCGATGTCAACCAATGACAAAGTGTTTTGCGCGTTACGTCATTCGACAGGATATGCTGCTTTCTGATTGGTCCGTACTGATTCTGGGCGTCACGTCGAGTGTGATTGTAATATAAAGTCCACACCCAATGTCAACTTCTAGTTAACGGTAGGGCCGAACATATGAAGGTACCTTTTAATGGATTTATAGTTTCTAGGTAATAATCACTTACGAAATATATACTACCCCATTGTAGAGATCTTTCGAGTTCTTAAGGAAATTAAAAATTTGTTTCTGTTGCAGCTAAATGTTAACACGGCTTTTTAAAAAATCACGAGTGTTCATTCGATACCGACACAAAGAAAAAAACAAAAGAGAGTTGTCTATTTTTCCTAGTTGTTCGATTTTTGTAACCTAATTTATGGCCAGTAATGTATCATATTTTAAAAGGAATGACTTTCTACAACAGCAAATAAATATTACGATACGTAGAAGGCAACTGAAAAATCTAATTCAAAATATCTTGAGACGAAACAAAGTCAATATCCTACCGGGTAAGAAAATATACCTGATTAATCCGTTTTATAACAAGAAAACTATTTTGCTCTACCAACGAGCATTAGTCGAAAAATAATAATCAACGGTTTGACAAAGTGATGATATAATGGCCGATGTAATTTTGATAAAACTTTTCTGGCTTTACTCTTATTTCATTAGTTCCTGTATTTTAAGATAGATGAAATTTATTGTGGCCATAATGAAAAGGTAGAGTGTTAAACATTTTTTGCACGTAATTTGCTAGTTGCTGACTGTAAATATGTATTCATTTTTATCACAGGGTCAGCCAATTATATAACTAAAGCACATAAGAACAGAAGAGGTAGAGGTATAAATGACACTACTCAGAGTTATCTCATCTGAGATTCATGAATTTCATTTTACAATCAAACCCTGTTGATAATGTAATACAGGTGTCATTCGGAGAGTCGAAAGTACATGATTTTCCGAAGGACTGGCATTCTGACAAGTATAATTATAAACGCTGTGAGAAGACCATGTAAACCAACTCAACTCATCTCACTCAGAAACGATTTTAGAGGTTCAAACCACCTTGTCCGCTGCTTACCTAAAAAACAACTTTCATTGCACAACAATTTCAACAGCCAGCATTTTAGTTTACTGACAAATTGGATTGAAAATAAGTAATTTTATTAGCTTACCTTGCTTAAGAGAACGCATGTATTGTTCGGTTTCGGAACGTTAAAACGTCGCATCTGATAATGCTTATAAAATAGTAATATTCGAACAAGCTGCCTACATAAACACTGATTACAGGCCTAAAACTCTATGAAATCACAGCTATCGGGATCGTAATTTATCTGCTTATATTTTCGCTACGATAATTAAGCGAATGCTGTCGCCGAATTATCTTTTATTTATCTCATCTGTACGAATCAGGTGTTAAAGGTTATAGTTTTACACTGCCTGTGTAGAAGATATAAATACTGCTTATAAATTTCCCGTTAACTAACAGATCCTAAATCAACGAAAAATATACTTCACAAGACGTTACTTGACAAATCATTTTTGACCTACGCTATTATTGTGTTCAACAGAAACGGAAATATATGTATCAAAATATAACTGGTATTCAACAAACGATCTATTTGGGTTGCGTGAGTAAGTCGGGCCAAGTTCAGTGTGATGCGCATGTGACGTCAACGGCTCAGGTAATAATTGCCCAATCAGAGTCTCGTATTGTCGGCCAATAAGAAAGCCCAGTTTTAACCAATTAGATGTCTTCTATTGCGTCATTTTGATTGGTTAATATTGTCCAATCAGAGAGTTTATATTACTGTACTACGTCACACCGATGTCAACCAATGACAAAGTGTTTTGCGCGTTACGTCATTCGACAGGATATGCTGCTTTCTGATTGGTCCGTACTGATTCTGGGCGTCACGTCGAGTGTGATTGTAATATAAAGTCCACACCCAATGTCAACTTCTAGTTAACGGTAGGGCCGAACATATGAAGGTACCTTTTAATGGATTTATAGTTTCTAGGTAATAATCACTTACGAAATATATACTACCCCATTGTAGAGATCTTTCGAGTTCTTAAGGAAATTAAAAATTTGTTTCTGTTGCAGCTAAATGTTAACACGGCTTTTTAAAAAATCACGAGTGTTCATTCGATACCGACACAAAGAAAAAAACAAAAGAGAGTTGTCTATTTTTCCTAGTTGTTCGATTTTTGTAACCTAATTTATGGCCAGTAATGTATCATATTTTAAAAGGAATGACTTTCTACAACAGCAAATAAATATTACGATACGTAGAAGGCAACTGAAAAATCTAATTCAAAATATCTTGAGACGAAACAAAGTCAATATCCTACCGGGTAAGAAAATATACCTGATTAATCCGTTTTATAACAAGAAAACTATTTTGCTCTACCAACGAGCATTAGTCGAAAAATAATAATCAACGGTTTGACAAAGTGATGATATAATGGCCGATGTAATTTTGAAAAAACTTTTCTGGCTTTACTCTTATTTCATTAGTTCCTGTATTTTAAGATAGATGAAATTTATTGTGGCCATAATGAAAAGGTAGAGTGTTAAACATTTTTTGCACGTAATTTGCTAGTTGCTGACTGTAAATATGTATTCATTTTTATCACAGGGTCAGCCAATTATATAACTAAAGCACATAAGAACAGAAGAGGTAGAGGTATAAATGACACTACTCAGAGTTATCTCATCTGAGATTCATGAATTTCATTTTACAATCAAACCCTGTTGATAATGTAATACAGGTGTCATTCGGAGAGTCGAAAGTACATGATTTTCCGAAGGACTGGCATTCTGACAAGTATAATTATAAACGCTGTGAGAAGACCATGTAAACCAACTCAACTCATCTCACTCAGAAACGATTTTAGAGGTTCAAACCACCTTGTCCGCTGCTTACCTAAAAAACAACTTTCATTGCACAACAATTTCAACAGCCAGCATTTTAGTTTACTGACAAATTGGATTGAAAATAAGTAATTTTATTAGCTTACCTTGCTTAAGAGAACGCATGTATTGTTCGGTTTCGGAACGTTAAAACGTCGCATCTGATAATGCTTATAAAATAGTAATATTCGAACAAGCTGCCTACATAAACACTGATTACAGGCCTAAAACTCTATGAAATCACAGCTATCGGGATCGTAATTTATCTGCTTATATTTTCGCTACGATAATTAAGCGAATGCTGTCGCCGAATTATCTTTTATTTATCTCATCTGTACGAATCAGGTGTTAAAGGTTATAGTTTTACACTGCCTGTGTAGAAGATATAAATACTGCTTATAAATTTCCCGTTAACTAACAGATCCTAAATCAACGAAAAATATACTTCACAAGACGTTACTTGACAAATCATTATTGACCTACGCTATTATTGTGTTCAACAGAAACGAAAATATATGTATCAAAATATAACTGGTATTCAACAAACGATCTATTTGGGTTGCGTGAGTAAGTCGGGCCAAGTTCAGTGTGATGCGCATGTGACGTCAACGGCTCAGGTAATAATTGCCCAATCAGAGTCTCGTATTGTCGGCCAATAAGAAAGCCCAGTTTTAACCAATTAGATGTCTTCTATTGCGTCATTTTGATTGGTTAATATTGTCCAATCAGAGAGTTTATATTACTGTACTACGTCACACCGATGTCAACCAATGACAAAGTGTTTTGCGCGTTACGTCATTCGACAGGATATGCTGCTTTCTGATTGGTCCGTACTGATTCTGGGCGTCACGTCGAGTGTGATTGTAATATAAAGTCCACACCCAATGTCAACTTCTAGTTAACGGTAGGGCCGAACATATGAAGGTACCTTTTAATGAGATTTATAGTTTCTAGGTAATAATCACTTACGAAATATATACTACCCCATTGTAGAGATCTTTCGAGTTCTTAAGGAAATTAAAAATTTGTTTCTGTTGCAGCTAAATGTTAACACGGCTTTTTAAAAAATCACGAGTGTTCATTCGATACCGACACAAAGAAAAAAACAAAAGAGAGTTGTCTATTTTTCCTAGTTGTTCGATTTTTGTAACCTAATTTATGGCCAGTAATGTATCATATTTTAAAAGGAATGACTTTCTACAACAGCAAATAAATATTACGATACGTAGAAGGCAACTGAAAAATCTAATTCAAAATATCTTGAGACGAAACAAAGTCAATATCCTACCGGGTAAGAAAATATACCTGATTAATCCGTTTTATAACAAGAAAACTATTTTGCTCTACCAACGAGCATTAGTCGAAAAATAATAATCAACGGTTTGACAAAGTGATGATATAATGGCCGATGTAATTTTGAAAAAACTTTTCTGGCTTTACTCTTATTTCATTAGTTCCTGTATTTTAAGATAGATGAAATTTATTGTGGCCATAATGAAAAGGTAGAGTGTTAAACATTTTTTGCACGTAATTTGCTAGTTGCTGACTGTAAATATGTATTCATTTTTATCACAGGGTCAGCCAATTATATAACTAAAGCACATAAGAACAGAAGAGGTAGAGGTATAAATGACACTACTCAGAGTTATCTCATCTGAGATTCATGAATTTCATTTTACAATCAAACCCTGTTGATAATGTAATACAGGTGTCATTCGGAGAGTCGAAAGTACATGATTTTCCGAAGGACTGGCATTCTGACAAGTATAATTATAAACGCTGTGAGAAGACCATGTAAACCAACTCAACTCATCTCACTCAGAAACGATTTTAGAAGTTCAAACCACCTTGTCCGCTGCTTACCTAAAAAACAACTTTCATTGCACAACAATTTCAACAGCCAGCATTTTAGTTTACTGACAAATTGGATTGAAAATAAGAAATTTTATTAGCTTACCTTGCTTAAGAGAACGCATGTATTGTTCGGTTTCGGAACGTTAAAACGTCGCATCTGATAATGCTTATAAAATAGTAATATTCGAACAAGCTGCCTACATAAACACTGATTACAGGCCTAAAACTCTATGAAATCACAGCTATCATGATCGTAATTTCTCTGCTTATATTTTCGCTACGATAATTAAGCGAATGCTGTCGCCGAATTATCTTTTATTTATCTCATCTGTACGAATCAGGTGTTAAAGGTTATAGTTTTACACTGCCTGTGTAGAAGATATAAATACTGCTTATAAATTTCCCGTTAACTAACAGATCCTAAATCAACGAAAAATATACTTCACAAGACGTTACTTGACAAATCATTTTTGACCTACGCTATTATTGTGTTCAACAGAAACGAAAGTATATGTATCAAAATATACCTGGTATTCAACAAACGATCTATTTGGGTTGCGTGAGTAAGACGGGCCAAGTTCAGTGTGATGCGCATGTGACGTCAACGGCTCAGGTAATAATTGCCCAATCAGAGTCTCGTATTGTCGGCCAATAAGAAATCCCAGTTTTAACCAATTAGATGTCTTCTATTGCGTCATTTTGATTGGTTAATATTGTCCAATCAGAGAGTTTATATTACTGTACTACGTCACACCGATGTCAACCAATGACAAAGTGTTTTGCGCGTTACGTCATTCGACAGGATATGCTGCTTTCTGATTGGTCCGTACTGATTCTGGGCGTCACGTCGAGTGTGATTGTAATATAAAGTCCACACCCAATGTCAACTTCTAGTTAACGGTAGGGCCGAACATATGAAGGTACCTTTTAATGAGATTTATAGTTTCTAGGTAATAATCACTTACGAAATATATACTACCCCATTGTAGAGATCTTTCGAGTTCTTAAGGAAATTAAAAATTTGTTTCTGTTGCAGCTAAATGTTAACACGGCTTTTTAAAAAATCACGAGTGTTCATTCGATACCGACACAAAGAAAAAAACAAAAGAGAGTTGTCTATTTTTCCTAGTTGTTCGATTTTTGTAACCTAATTTATGGCCAGTAATGTATCATATTTTTAAAGGAATGACTTTCTACAACAGCAAATAAATATTACGATACGTAGAAGGCAACTGAAAAATCTAATTCAAAATATCTTGAGACGAAACAAAGTCAATATCCTACCGGGTAAGAAAATATACCTGATTAATCCGTTTTATAACAAGAAAACTATTTTGCTCTACCAACGAGCATTAGTCGAAAAATAATAATCAACGGTTTGACAAAGTGATGATATAATGGCCGATGTAATTTTGAAAAAACTTTTCTGGCTTTACTCTTATTTCATTAGTTCCTGTATTTTAAGATAGATGAAATTTAATGTGGCCATAATAAAAAGGTAGAGTGTTAAACATTTTTTGCACGTAATTTGCTAGTTGCTGACTGTAAATATGTATTCATTTTTATCACAGCGTCAGCCAATTATATAACTAAAGCACATAAGAACAGAAGAGGTAGAGGTATAAATGACACTACTCAGAGTTATCTCATCTGAGATTCATGAATTTCATTTTACAATCAAACCCTGTTGATAATGTAATACAGGTGTCATTCGGAGAGTCGAAAGTACATGATTTTCCGAAGGACTGGCATTCTGACAAGTATAATTATAAACGCTGTGAGAAGACCATGTAAACCAACTCAACTCATCTCACTCAGAAACGATTTTAGAGGTTCAAACCACCTTGTCCGCTGCTTACCTAAAAAACAACTTTCATTGCACAACAATTTCAACAGCCAGCATTTTAGTTTACTGACAAATTGGATTGAAAATAAGTAATTTTATTAGCTTACCTTGCTTAAGAGAACGCATGTATTGTTCGGTTTCGGAACGTTAAAACGTCGCATCTGATAATGCTTATAAAATAGTAATATTCGAACAAGCTGCCTACATAAACACTGATTACAGGCCTAAAACTCTATGAAATCACAGCTATCGGGATCGTAATTTATCTGCTTATATTTTCGCTACGATAATTAAGCGAATGCTTTCGCCGAATTATCTTTTATTTATCTCATCTGTACGAATCAGGTGTTAAAGGTTATAGTTTTACACTGCCTGTGTAGAAGATATAAATACTGCTTATAAATTTCCCGTTAACTAACAGATCCTAAATCAACGAAAAATATACTTCACAAGACGTTACTTGACAAATCATTTTTGACCTACGCTATTATTGTGTTCAACAGAAACGAAAATATATGTATCAAAATATAACTGGTATTCAACAAACGATCTATTTGGGTTGCGTGAGTAAGTCGGGCCAAGTTCAGTGTGATGCGCATGTGACGTCAACGGCTCAGGTAATAATTGCCCAATCAGAGTCTCGTATTGTCGGCCAATAAGAAAGCCCAGTTTTAACCAATTAGATGTCTTCTATTGCGTCATTTTGATTGGTTAATATTGTCCAATCAGAGAGTTTATATTACTGTACTACGTCACACCGATGTCAACCAATGACAAAGTGTTTTGCGCGTTACGTCATTCGACCGGATATGCTGCTTTCTGATTGGTCCGTACTGATTCTGGGCGTCACGTCGAGTGTGATTGTAATATAAAGTCCACACCCAATGTCAACTTCTAGTTAACGGTAGGGCCGAACATATGAAGGTACCTTTTAATGAGATTTATAGTTTCTAGGTAATAATCACTTACGAAATATATACTACCCCATTGTAGAGATCTTTCGAGTTCTTAAGGAAATTAAAAATTTGTTTCTGTTGCAGCTAAATGTTAACACGGCTTTTTAAAAAATCACGAGTGTTCATTCGATACCGACACAAAGAAAAAAACAAAAGAGAGTTGTCTATTTTTCCTAGTTGTTCGATTTTTGTAACCTAATTTATGGCCAGTAATGTATCATATTTTTAAAGGAATGACTTTCTACAACAGCAAATAAATATTACGATACGTAGAAGGCAACTGAAAAATCTAATTCAAAATATCTTGAGACGAAACAAAGTCAATATCCTACCGGGTAAGAAAATATACCTGATTAATCCGTTTTATAACAAGAAAACTATTTTGCTCTACCAACGAGCATTAGTCGAAAAATAATAATCAACGGTTTGACAAAGTGATGATATAATGGCCGATGTAATTTTGAAAAAACTTTTCTGGCTTTACTCTTATTTCATTAGTTCCTGTATTTTAAGATAGATGAAATTTATTGTGGCCATAATGAAAAGGTAGAGTGTTAAACATTTTTTGCACGTAATTTGCTAGTTGCTGACTGTAAATATGTATTCATTTTTATCACAGGGTCAGCCAATTATATAACTAAAGCACATAAGAACAGAAGAGGTAGAGGTATAAATGACACTACTCAGAGTTATCTCATCTGAGATTCATGAATTTCATTTTACAATCAAACCCTGTTGATAATGTAATACAGGTGTCATTCGGAGAGTCGAAAGTACATGATTTTCCGAAGGACTGGCATTCTGACAAGTATAATTATAAACGCTGTGAGAAGACCATGTAAACCAACTCAACTCATCTCACTCAGAAACGATTTTAGAGGTTCAAACCACCTTGTCCGCTGCTTACCTAAAAAACAACTTTCATTGCACAACAATTTCAACAGCCAGCATTTTAGTTTACTGACAAATTGGATTGAAAATAAGTAATTTTATTAGCTTACCTTGCTTAAGAGAACGCATGTATTGTTCGGTTTCGGAACGTTAAAACGTCGCATCTGATAATGCTTATAAAATAGTAATATTCGAACAAGCTGCCTACATAAACACTGATTACAGGCCTAAAACTCTATGAAATCACAGCTATCGGGATCGTAATTTATCTGCTTATATTTTCGCTACGATAATTAAGCGAATGCTTTCGCCGAATTATCTTTTATTTATCTCATCTGTACGAATCAGGTGTTAAAGGTTATAGTTTTACACTGCCTGTGTAGAAGATATAAATACTGCTTATAAATTTCCCGTTAACTAACAGATCCTAAATCAACGAAAAATATACTTCACAAGACGTTACTTGACAAATCATTTTTGACCTACGCTATTATTGTGTTCAACAGAAACGAAAATATATGTATCAAAATATAACTGGTATTCAACAAACGATCTATTTGGGTTGCGTGAGTAAGTCGGGCCAAGTTCAGTGTGATGCGCATGTGACGTCAACGGCTCAGGTAATAATTGCCCAATCAGAGTCTCGTATTGTCGGCCAATAAGAAAGCCCAGTTTTAACCAATTAGATGTCTTCTATTGCGTCATTTTGATTGGTTAATATTGTCCAATCAGAGAGTTTATATTACTGTACTACGTCACACCGATGTCAACCAATGACAAAGTGTTTTGCGCGTTACGTCATTCGACAGGATATGCTGCTTTCTGATTGGTCCGTACTGATTCTGGGCGTCACGTCGAGTGTGATTGTAATATAAAGTCCACACCCAATGTCAACTTCTAGTTAACGGTAGGGCCGAACATATGAAGGTACCTTTTAATGAGATTTATAGTTTCTAGGTAATAATCACTTACGAAATATATACTACCCCATTGTAGAGATCTTTCGAGTTCTTAAGGAAATTAAAAATTTGTTTCTGTTGCAGCTAAATGTTAACACGGCTTTTTAAAAAATCACGAGTGTTCATTCGATACCGACACAAAGAAAAAAACAAAAGAGAGTTGTCTATTTTTCCTAGTTGTTCGATTTTTGTAACCTAATTTATGGCCAGTAATGTATCATATTTTTAAAGGAATGACTTTCTACAACAGCAAATAAATATTACGATACGTAGAAGGCAACTGAAAAATCTAATTCAAAATATCTTGAGACGAAACAAAGTCAATATCCTACCGGGTAAGAAAATATACCTGATTAATCCGTTTTATAACAAGAAAACTATTTTGCTCTACCAACGAGCATTAGTCGAAAAATAATAATCAACGGTTTGACAAAGTGATGATATAATGGCCGATGTAATTTTGAAAAAACTTTTCTGGCTTTACTCTTATTTCATTAGTTCCTGTATTTTAAGATAGATGAAATTTATTGTGGCCATAAAGAAAAGGTAGAGTGTTAAACATTTTTTGCACGTAATTTGCTAGTTGCTGACTGTAAATATGTATTCATTTTTATCACAGGGTCAGCCAATTATATAACTAAAGCACATAAGAACAGAAGAGGTAGAGGTATAAATGACACTACTCAGAGTTATCTCATCTGAGATTCATGAATTTCATTTTACAATCAAACCCTGTTGATAATGTAATACAGGTGTCATTCGGAGAGTCGAAAGTACATGATTTTCCGAAGGACTGGCATTCTGACAAGTATAATTATAAACGCTGTGAGAAGACCATGTAAACCAACTCAACTCATCTCACTCAGAAACGATTTTAGAGGTTCAAACCACCTTGTCCGCTGCTTACCTAAAAAACAACTTTCATTGCACAACAATTTCAACAGCCAGCATTTTAGTTTACTGACAAATTGGATTGAAAATAAGTAATTTTATTAGCTTACCTTGCTTAAGAGAACGCATGTATTGTTCGGTTTCGGAACGTTAAAACGTCGCATCTGATAATGCTTATAAAATAGTAATATTCGAACAAGCTGCCTACATAAACACTGATTACAGGCCTAAAACTCTATGAAATCACAGCTATCGGGATCGTAATTTATCTGCTTATATTTTCGCTACGATAATTAAGCGAATGCTGTCGCCGAATTATCTTTTATTTATCTCATCTGTACGAATCAGGTGTTAAAGGTTATAGTTTTACACTGCCTGTGTAGAAGATATAAATACTGCTTATAAATTTCCCGTTAACTAACAGATCCTAAATCAACGAAAAATATACTTCACAAGACGTTACTTGACAAATCATTTTTGACCTACGCTATTATTGTGTTCAACAGAAACGGAAATATATGTATCAAAATATAACTGGTATTCAACAAACGATCTATTTGGGTTGCGTGAGTAAGTCGGGCCAAGTTCAGTGTGATGCGCATGTGACGTCAACGGCTCAGGTAATAATTGCCCAATCAGAGTCTCGTATTGTCGGCCAATAAGAAAGCCCAGTTTTAACCAATTAGATGTCTTCTATTGCGTCATTTTGATTGGTTAATATTGTCCAATCAGAGAGTTTATATTACTGTACTACGTCACACCGATGTCAACCAATGACAAAGTGTTTTGCGCGTTACGTCATTCGACAGGATATGCTGCTTTCTGATTGGTCCGTACTGATTCTGGGCGTCACGTCGAGTGTGATTGTAATATAAAGTCCACACCCAATGTCAACTTCTAGTTAACGGTAGGGCCGAACATATGAAGGTACCTTTTAATGAGATTTATAGTTTCTAGGTAATAATCACTTACGAAATATATACTACCCCATTGTAGAGATCTTTCGAGTTCTTAAGGAAATTAAAAATTTGTTTCTGTTGCAGCTAAATGTTAACACGGCTTTTTAAAAAATCACGAGTGTTCATTCGATACCGACACAAAGAAAAAAACAAAAGAGAGTTGTCTATTTTTCCTAGTTGTTCGATTTTTGTAACCTAATTTATGGCCAGTAATGTATCATATTTTAAAAGGAATGACTTTCTACAACAGCAAATAAATATTACGATACGTAGAAGGCAACTGAAAAATCTAATTCAAAATATCTTGAGACGAAACAAAGTCAATATCCTACCGGGTAAGAAAATATACCTGATTAATCCGTTTTATAACAAGAAAACTATTTTGCTCTACCAACGAGCATTAGTCGAAAAATAATAATCAACGGTTTGACAAAGTGATGATATAATGGCCGATGTAATTTTGAAAAAACTTTTCTGGCTTTACTCTTATTTCATTAGTTCCTGTATTTTAAGATAGATGAAATTTATTGTGGCCATAATGAAAAGGTAGAGTGTTAAACATTTTTTGCACGTAATTTGCTAGTTGCTGACTGTAAATATGTATTCATTTTTATCACAGGGTCAGCCAATTATATAACTAAAGCACATAAGAACAGAAGAGGTAGAGGTATAAATGACACTACTCAGAGTTATCTCATCTGAGATTCATGAATTTCATTTTACAATCAAACCCTGTTGATAATGTAATACAGGTGTCATTCGGAGAGTCGAAAGTACATGATTTTCCGAAGGACTGGCATTCTGACAAGTATAATTATAAACGCTGTGAGAATACCATGTAAACCAACTCAACTCATCTCACTCAGAAACGATTTTAGAGGTTCAAACCACCTTGTCCGCTGCTTACCTAAAAAACAACTTTCATTGCACAACAATTTCAACAGCCAGCATTTTAGTTTACTGACAAATTGGATTGAAAATAAGTAATTTTATTAGCTTACCTTGCTTAAGAGAACGCATGTATTGTTCGGTTTCGGAACGTTAAAACGTCGCATCTGATAATGCTTATAAAATAGTAATATTCGAACAAGCTGCCTACATAAACACTGATTACAGGCCTAAAACTCTATGAAATCACAGCTATCGGGATCGTAATTTATCTGCTTATATTTTCGCTACGATAATTAAGCGAATGCTGTCGCCGAATTATCTTTTATTTATCTCATCTGTACGAATCAGGTGTTAAAGGTTATAGTTTTACACTGCCTGTGTAGAAGATATAAATACTGCTTATAAATTTCCCGTTAACTAACAGATCCTAAATCAACGAAAAATATACTTCACAAGACGTTAATTGACAAATCATTTTTGACCTACGCTATTATTGTGTTCAACAGAAACGAAAATATATGTATCAAAATATAACTGGTATTCAACAAACGATCTATTTGGGTTGCGTGAGTAAGTCGGGCCAAGTTCAGTGTGATGCGCATGTGACGTCAACGGCTCAGGTAATAATTGCCCAATCAGAGTCTCGTATTGTCGGCCAATAAGAAAGCCCAGTTTTAACCAATTAGATGTCTTCTATTGCGTCATTTTGATTGGTTAATATTGTCCAATCAGAGAGTTTATATTACTGTACTACGTCACACCGATGTCAACCAATGACAAAGTGTTTTGCGCGTTACGTCATTCGACAGGATATGCTGCTTTCTGATTGGTCCGTACTGATTCTGGGCGTCACGTCGAGTGTGATTGTAATATAAAGTCCACACCCAATGTCAACTTCTAGTTAACGGTAGGGCCGAACATATGAAGGTACCTTTTAATGAGATTTATAGTTTCTAGGTAATAATCACTTACGAAATATATACTACCCCATTGTAGAGATCTTTCGAGTTCTTAAGGAAATTAAAAATTTGTTTCTGTTGCAGCTAAATGTTAACACGGCTTTTTAAAAAATCACGAGTGTTCATTCGATACCGACACAAAGAAAAAAACAAAAGAGAGTTGTCTATTTTTCCTAGTTGTCCGATTTTTGTAACCTAATTTATGGCCAGTAATGTATCATATTTTTAAAGGAATGACTTTCTACAACAGCAAATAAATATTACGATACGTAGAAGGCAACTGAAAAATCTAATTCAAAATATCTTGAGACGAAACAAAGTCAATATCCTACCGGGTAAGAAAATATACCTGATTAATCCGTTTTATAACAAGAAAACTATTTTGCTCTACCAACGAGCATTAGTCGAAAAATAATAATCAACGGTTTGACAAAGTGATGATATAATGGCCGATGTAATTTTGAAAAAACTTTTCTGGCTTTACTCTTATTTCATTAGTTCCTGTATTTTAAGATAGATGAAATTTATTGTGGCCATAATGAAAAGGTAGAGTGTTAAACATTTTTTGCACGTAATTTGCTAGTTGCTGACTGTAAATATGTATTCATTTTTATCACAGGGTCAGCCAATTATATAACTAAAGCACATAAGAACAGAAGAGGTAGAGGTATAAATGACACTACTCAGAGTTATCTCATCTGAGATTCATGAATTTCATTTTACAATCAAACCCTGTTGATAATGTAATACAGGTGTCATTCGGAGAGTCGAAAGTACATGATTTTCCGAAGGACTGGCATTCTGACAAGTATAATTATAAACGCTGTGAGAAGACCATGTAAACCAACTCAACTCATCTCACTCAGAAACGATTTTAGAGGTTCAAACCACCTTGTCCGCTGCTTACCTAAAAAACAACTTTCATTGCACAACAATTTCAACAGCCAGCATTTTAGTTTACTGACAAATTGGATTGAAAATAAGTAATTTTATTAGCTTACCTTGCTTAAGAGAACGCATGTATTGTTCGGTTTCGGAACGTTAAAACGTCGCATCTGATAATGCTTATAAAATAGTAATATTCGAACAAGCTGCCTACATAAACACTGATTACAGGCCTAAAACTCTATGAAATCACAGCTATCGGGATCGTAATTTATCTGCTTATATTTTCGCTACGATAATTAAGCGAATGCTGTCGCCGAATTATCTTTTATTTATCTCATCTGTACGAATCAGGTGTTAAAGGTTATAGTTTTACACTGCCTGTGTAGAAGATATAAATACTGCTTATAAATTTCCCGTTAACTAACAGATCCTAAATCAACGAAAAATATACTTCACAAGACGTTACTTGACAAATCATTTTTGACCTACGCTATTATTGTGTTCAACAGAAACGAAAATATATGTATCAAAATATAACTGGTATTCAACAAACGATCTATTTGGGTTGCGTGAGTAAGTCGGGCCAAGTTCAGTGTGATGCGCATGTGACGTCAACGGCTCAGGTAATAATTGCCCAATCAGAGTCTCGTATTGTCGGCCAATAAGAAATCCCAGTTTTAACCAATTAGATGTCTTCTATTGCGTCATTTTGATTGGTTAATATTGTCCAATCAGAGAGTTTATATTACTGTACTACGTCACACCGATGTCAACCAATGACAAAGTGTTTTGCGCGTTACGTCATTCGACAGGATATGCTGCTTTCTGATTGGTCCGTACTGATTCTGGGCGTCACGTCGAGTGTGATTGTAATATAAAGTCCACACCCAATGTCAACTTCTAGTTAACGGTAGGGCCGAACATATGAAGGTACCTTTTAATGAGATTTATAGTTTCTAGGTAATAATCACTTACGAAATATATACTACCCCATTGTAGAGATCTTTCGAGTTCTTAAGGAAATTAAAAATTTGTTTCTGTTGCAGCTAAATGTTAACACGGCTTTTTAAAAAATCACGAGTGTTCATTCGATACCGACACAAAGAAAAAAACAAAAGAGAGTTGTCTATTTTTCCTAGTTGTTCGATTTTTGTAACCTAATTTATGGCCAGTAATGTATCATATTTTTAAAGGAATGACTTTCTACAACAGCAAATAAATATTACGATACGTAGAAGGCAACTGAAAAATCTAATTCAAAATATCTTGAGACGAAACAAAGTCAATATCCTACCGGGTAAGAAAATATACCTGATTAATCCGTTTTATAACAAGAAAACTATTTTGCTCTACCAACGAGCATTAGTCGAAAAATAATAATCAACGGTTTGACAAAGTGATGATATAATGGCCGATGTAATTTTGAAAAAACTTTTCTGGCTTTACTCTTATTTCATTAGTTCCTGTATTTTAAGATAGATGAAATTTATTGTGGCCATAATGAAAAGGTAGAGTGTTAAACATTTTTTGCACGTAATTTGCTAGTTGCTGACTGTAAATATGTATTCATTTTTATCACAGGGTCAGCCAATTATATAACTAAAGCACATAAGAACAGAAGAGGTAGAGGTATAAATGACACTACTCAGAGTTATCTCATCTGAGATTCATGAATTTCATTTTACAATCAAACCCTGTTGATAATGTAATACAGGTGTCATTCGGAGAGTCGAAAGTACATGATTTTCCGAAGGACTGGCATTCTGACAAGTATAATTATAAACGCTGTGAGAAGACCATGTAAACCAACTCAACTCATCTCACTCAGAAACGATTTTAGAGGTTCAAACCACCTTGTCCGCTGCTTACCTAAAAAACAACTTTCATTGCACAACAATTTCAACAGCCAGCATTTTAGTTTACTGACAAATTGGATTGAAAATAAGTAATTTTATTAGCTTACCTTGCTTAAGAGAACGCATGTATTGTTCGGTTTCGGAACGTTAAAACGTCGCATCTGATAATGCTTATAAAATAGTTATATTCGAACAAGCTGCCTACATAAACACTGATTACAGGCCTAAAACTCTATGAAATCACAGCTATCGGGATCGTAATTTATCTGCTTATATTTTCGCTACGATAATTAAGCGAATGCTGTCGCCGAATTATCTTTTATTTATCTCATCTCTACGAATCAGGTGTTAAAGGTTATAGTTTTACACTGCCTGTGTAGAAGATATAAATACTGCTTATAAATTTCCCGTTAACTAACAGATCCTAAATCAACGAAAAATATACTTCACAAGACGTTACTTGACAAATCATTTTTGACCTACGCTATTATAGTGTTCAACAGAAACGAAAATATATGTATCAAAATATAACTGGTATTCAACAAACGATCTATTTGGGTTGCGTGAGTAAGTCGGGCCAAGTTCAGTGTGATGCGCATGTGACGTCAACGGCTCAGGTAATAATTGCCCAATCAGAGTCTCGTATTGTCGGCCAATAAGAAAGCCCAGTTTTAACCAATTAGATGTCTTCTATTGCGTCATTTTGATTGGTTAATATTGTCCAATCAGAGAGTTTATATTACTGTACTACGTCACACCGATGTCAACCAATGACAAAGTGTTTTGCGCGTTACGTCATTCGACAGGATATGCTGCTTTCTGATTGGTCCGTACTGATTCTGGGCGTCACGTCGAGTGTGATTGTAATATAAAGTCCACACCCAATGTCAACTTCTAGTTAACGGTAGGGCCGAACCTATGAAGGTACCTTTTAATGAGATTTATAGTTTCTAGGTAATAATCACTTACGAAATATATACAACCCAATTGTAGAGATCTTTCGAGTTCTTAAGGAAATTAAAAATTTTTTTCTGTTGCAGCTAAATGTTAACACGGCTTTTTAAAAAATCACGAGTGTTCATTCGATACCGACACAAAGAAAAAAACAAAAGAGAGTTGTCTATTTTTCCTAGTTGTTCGATTTTTGTAACCTAATTTATGGCCAGTAATGTATCATATTTTTAAAGGAATGACTTTCTACAACAGCAAATAAATATTACGATACGTAGAAGGCAACTGAAAAATCTAATTCAAAATATCTTGAGACGAAACAAAGTCAATATCCTACCGGGTAAGAAAATATACCTGATTAATCCGTTTTATAACAAGAAAACTATTTTGCTCTACCAACGAGCATTAGTCGAAAAATAATAATCAACGGTTTGACAAAGTGATGATATAATGGCCGATGTAATTTTGAAAAAACTTTTCTGGCTTTACTCTTATTTCATTAGTTCCTGTATTTTAAGATAGATGAAATTTATTGTGGCCATAATGAAAAGGTAGAGTGTTAAACATTTTTTGCACGTAATTTGCTAGTTGCTGACTGTAAATATGTATTCATTTTTATCACAGGGTCAGCCAATTATATAACTAAAGCACATAAGAACAGAAGAGGTAGAGGTATAAATGACACTACTCAGAGTTATCTCATCTGAGATTCATGAATTTCATTTTACAATCAAACCCTGTTGATAATGTAATACAGGTGTCATTCGGAGAGTCGAAAGTACATGATTTTCCGAAGGACTGGCATTCTGACAAGTATAATTATAAACGCTGCGAGAAGACCATGTAAACCAACTCAACTCATCTCACTCAGAAACGATTTTAGAGGTTCAAACCACCTTGTCCGCTGCTTACCTAAAAAACAACTTTCATTGCACAACAATTTCAACAGCCAGCATTTTAGTTTACTGACAAATTGGATTGAAAATAAGTAATTTTATTAGCTTACCTTGCTTAAGAGAACGCATGTATTGTTCGGTTTCGGAACGTTAAAACGTCGCATCTGATAATGCTTATAAAATAGTAATATTCGAACAAGCTGCCTACATAAACACTGATTACAGGCCTAAAACTCTATGAAATCACAGCTATCGGGATCGTAATTTATCTGCTTATATTTTCGCTACGATAATTAAGCGAATGCTGTCGCCGAATTATCTTTTATTTATCTCATCTCTACGAATCAGGTGTTAAAGGTTATAGTTTTACACTGCCTGTGTAGAAGATATAAATACTGCTTATAAATTTCCCGTTAACTAACAGATCCTAAATCAACGAAAAATATACTTCACAAGACGTTACTTGACAAATCATTTTTGACCTACGCTATTATTGTGTTCAACAGAAACGAAAATATATGTATCAAAATATAACTGGTATTCAACAAACGATCTATTTGGGTTGCGTGAGTAAGTCGGGCCAAGTTCAGTGTGATGCGCATGTGACGTCAACGGCTCAGGTAATAATTGCCCAATCAGAGTCTCGTATTGTCGGCCAATAAGAAAGCCCAGTTTTAACCAATTAGATGTCTTCTATTGCGTCATTTTGATTGGTTAATATTGTCCAATCAGAGAGTTTATATTACTGTACTACGTCACACCGATGTCAACCAATGACAAAGTGTTTTGCGCGTTACGTCATTCGACAGGATATGCTGCTTTCTGATTGGTCCGTACTGATTCTGGGCGTCACGTCGAGTGTGATTGTAATATAAAGTCCACACCCAATGTCAACTTCTAGTTAACGGTAGGGCCGAACATATGAAGGTACCTTTTAATGAGATTTATAGTTTCTAGGTAATAATCACTTACGAAATATATACTACCCCATTGTAGAGATCTTTCGAGTTCTTAAGGAAATTAAAAATTTGTTTCTGTTGCAGCTAAATGTTAACACGGCTTTTTAAAAAATCACGAGTGTTCATTCGATACCGACACAAAGAAAAAAACAAAAGAGAGTTGTCTATTTTTCCTAGTTGTTCGATTTTTGTAACCTAATTTATGGCCAGTAATGTATCATATTTTTAAAGGAATGACTTTCTACAACAGCAAATAAATATTACGATACGTAGAAGGCAACTGAAAAATCTAATTCAAAATATCTTGAGACGAAACAAAGTCAATATCCTACCGGGTAAGAAAATATACCTGATTAATCCGTTTTATAACAAGAAAACTATTTTGCTCTACCAACGAGCATTAGTCGAAAAATAATAATCAACTGTTTGACAAAGTGATGATATAATGGCCGATGTAATTTTGAAAAAACTTTTCTGGCTTTACTCTTATTTCATTAGTTCCTGTATTTTAAGATAGATGAAATTTATTGTGGCCATAATGAAAAGGTAGAGTGTTAAACATTTTTTGCACGTAATTTGCTAGTTGCTGACTGTAAATATGTATTCATTTTTATCACAGGGTCAGCCAATTATATAACTAAAGCACATAAGAACAGAAGAGGTAGAGGTATAAATGACACTACTCAGAGTTATCTCATCTGAGATTCATGAATTTCATTTTACAATCAAACCCTGTTGATAATGTAATACAGGTGTCATTCGGAGAGTCGAAAGTACATGATTTTCCGAAGGACTGGCATTCTGACAAGTATAATTATAAACGCTGTGAGAAGACCATGTAAACCAACTCAACTCATCTCACTCAGAAACGATTTTAGAGGTTCAAACCACCTTGTCCGCTGCTTACCTAAAAAACAACTTTCATTGCACAACAATTTCAACAGCCAGCATTTTAGTTTACTGACAAATTTAATTGAAAATAAGTAATTTTATTAGCTTACCTTGCTTAAGAGAACGCATGTATTGTTCGGTTTCGGAACGTTAAAACGTCGCATCTGATAATGCTTATAAAATAGTAATATTCGAACAAGCTGCCTACATAAACACTGATTACAGGCCTAAAACTCTATGAAATCACAGCTATCGGGATCGTAATTTATCTGCTTATATTTTCGCTACGATAATTAAGCGAATAATGTCGCCGTATTATCTTTTATTTATCTCATCTCTACGAATCAGGTGTTAAAGGTTATAGTTTTACACTGCCTGTGTAGAAGATATAAATACTGCTTATAAATTTCCCGTTAACTAACAGATCCTAAATCAACGAAAAATATACTTCACAAGACGTTACTTGACAAATCATTTTTGACCTACGCTATTATTGTGTTCAACAGAAACGAAAATATATGTATCAAAATATAACTGGTATTCAACAAACGATCTTTTTGGGTTGCGTGAGTAAGTCGGGCCAAGTTCAGTGTGATGCGCATGTGACGTCAACGGCTCAGGTAATAATTGCCCAATCAGAGTCTCGTATTGTCGGCCAATAAGAAAGCCCAGTTTTAACCAATTAGATGTCTTCTATTGCGTCATTTTGATTGGTTAATATTGTCCAATCAGAGAGTTTATATTACTGTACTACGTCACACCGATGTCAACCAATGACAAAGTGTTTTGCGCGTTACGTCATTCGACAGGATATGCTGCTTTCTGATTGGTCCGTACTGATTCTGGGCGTCACGTCGAGTGTGATTGTAATATAAAGTCCACACCCAATGTCAACTTCTAGTTAACGGTAGGGCCGAACATATGAAGGTACCTTTTAATGAGATTTATAGTTTCTAGGTAATAATCACTTACGAAATATATACTACCCCATTGTAGAGATCTTTCGAGTTCTTAAGGAAATTAAAAATTTGTTTCTGTTGCAGCTAAATGTTAACACGGCTTTTTAAAAAATCACGAGTGTTCATTCGATACCGACACAAAGAAAAAAACAAAAGAGAGTTGTCTATTTTTCCTAGTTGTTCGATTTTTGTAACCTAATTTATGGCCAGTAATGTATCATATTTTAAAAGGAATGACTTTCTACAACAGCAAATAAATATTACGATACGTAGAAGGCAACTGAAAAATCTAATTCAAAATATCTTGAGACGAAACAAAGTCAATATCCTACCGGGTAAGAAAATATACCTGATTAATCCGTTTTATAACAAGAAAACTATTTTGCTCTACCAACGAGCATTAGTCGAAAAATAATAATCAACGGTTTGACAAAGTGATGATATAATGGCCGATGTAATTTTGAAAAAACTTTTCTGGCTTTACTCTTATTTCATTAGTTCCTGTATTTTAAGATAGATGAAATTTATTGTGGCCATAATGAAAAGGTAGAGTGTTAAACATTTTTTGCACGTAATTTGCTAGTTGCTGACTGTAAATATGTATTCATTTTTATCACAGGGTCAGCCAATTATATAACTAAAGCACATAAGAACAGAAGAGGTAGAGGTATAAATGACACTACTCAGAGTTATCTCATCTGAGATTCATGAATTTCATTTTACAATCAAACCATGTTGATAATGTAATACAGGTGTCATTCGGAGAGTCGAAAGTACATGATTTTCCGAAGGACTGGCATTCTGATAAGTATATTATAAACGCTGTGAGAAGACCATGTAAACCAACTCAACTCATCTCACTCAGAAACGATTTTAGAGGTTCAAACCACCTTGTCCGCTGCTTACCTAAAAAACAACTTTCATTGCACAACAATTTCAACCGCCAGCATTTTAGTTTACTGACAAATTGGATTGAAAATAAGTAATTTTATTAGCTTACCTTGCTTAAGAGAACGCATGTATTGTTCGGTTTCGGAACGTTAAAACGTCGCATCTGATAATGCTTATAAAATAGTAATATTCGAACAAGCTGCCTACATAAACACTGATTACAGGCCTAAACCTCTATGAAATCACAGCTATCGGGATCGTAATTTATCTGCTTATATTTTCGCTACGATAATTAGGCGAATGCTGTCGCCGAATTATCTTTTATTTATCTCATCTGTACGAATCAGGTGTTAAAGGTTATAGTTTTACACTGCCTGTGTAGAAGATATAAATACTGCTTATAAATTTCCCGTTAACTAACAGATCCTAAATCAACGAAAAATATACTTCACAAGACGTTACTTGACAAATCATTTTTGACCTACGCTATTATTGTGTTCAACAGAAACGAAAATATATGTATCAAAATATAACTGGTATTCAACAAACGATCTATTTGGGTTGCGTGAGTAAGTCGGGCCAAGTTCAGTGTGATGCGCATGTGACGTCAACGGCTCAGGTAATAATTGCCCAATCAGAGTCTCGTATTGTCGGCCAATAAGAAAGCCCAGTTTTAACCAATTAGATGTCTTCTATTGCGTCATTTTGATTGGTTAATATTGTCCAATCAGAGAGTTTATATTACTGTACTACGTCACACCGATGTCAACCAATGACAAAGTGTTTTGCGCGTTACGTCATTCGACAGGATATGCTGCTTTCTGATTGGTCCGTACTGATTCTGGGCGTCACGTCGAGTGTGATTGTAATATAAAGTCCACACCCAATGTCAACTTCTAGTTAACGGTAGGGCCGAACATATGAAGGTACCTTTTAATGAGATTTATAGTTTCTAGGTAATAATCACTTACGAAATATATACTACCCCATTGTAGAGATCTTTCGAGTTCTTAAGGAAATTAAAAATTTGTTTCTGTTGCAGCTAAATGTTAACACGGCTTTTTAAAAAATCACGAGTGTTCATTCGATACCGACACAAAGAAAAAAACAAAAGAGAGTTGTCTATTTTTCCTAGTTGTTCGATTTTTGTAACCTAATTTATGGCCAGTAATGTATCATATTTTTAAAGGAATGACTTTCTACAACAGCAAATAAATATTACGATACGTAGAAGGCAACTGAAAAATCTTATTCAAAATATCTTGAGACGAAACAAAGTCAATATCCTACCGGGTAAGAAAATATACCTGATTAATCCGTTTTATAACAAGAAAACTATTTTGCTCTACCAACGAGCATTAGTCGAAAAATAATAATCAACGGTTTGACAAAGTGATGATATAATGGCCGATGTAATTTTGAAAAAACTTTTCTGGCTTTACTCTTATTTCATTAGTTCCTGTATTTTAAGATAGATGAAATTTATTGTGGCCATAATGAAAAGGTAGAGTGTTAAACATTTTTTGCACGTAATTTGCTAGTTGCTGACTGTAAATATGTATTCATTTTTATCACAGGGTCAGCCAATTATATAACTAAAGCACATAAGAACAGAAGAGGTAGAGGTATAAATGACACTACTCAGAGTTATCTCATCTGAGATTCATGAATTTCATTTTACAATCAAACCCTGTTGATAATGTAATACAGGTGTCATTCGGAGAGTCGAAAGTACATGATTTTCCGAAGGACTGGCATTCTGACAAGTATAATTATAAACGCTGTGAGAAGACCATGTAAACCAACTCAACTCATCTCACTCAGAAACGATTTTAGAGGTTCAAACCACCTTGTCCGCTGCTTACCTAAAAAACAACTTTCATTGCACAACAAATTCAACAGCCAGCATTTTAGTTTACTGACAAATTGGATTGAAAATAAGTAATTTAATTAGCTTACCTTGCTTAAGAGAACGCATGTATTGTTCGGTTTCGGAACGTTAAAACGTCGCATCTGATAATGCTTATAAAATAGTAATATTCGAACAAGCTGCCTACATAAACACTGATTACAGGCCTAAAACTCTATGAAATCACAGCTATCGGGATCGTAATTTATCTGCTTATATTTTCGCTACGATAATTAAGCGAATGCTGTCGCCGAATTATCTTTTATTTATCTCATCTGTACGAATCAGGTGTTAAAGGTTATAGTTTTACACTGCCTGTGTAGAAGATATAAATACTGCTTATAAATTTCCCGTTAACTAACAGATCCTAAATCAACGAAAAATATACTTCACAAGACGTTACTTGACAAATCATTTTTGACCTACGCTATTATTGTGTTCAACAGAAACGAAAATATATGTATCAAAATATAACTGGTATTCAACAAACGATCTATTTGGGTTGCGTGAGTAAGTCGGGCCAAGTTCAGTGTGATGCGCATGTGACGTCAACGGCTCAGGTAATAATTGCCCAATCAGAGTCTCGTATTGTCGGCCAATAAGAAAGCCCAGTTTTAACCAATTAGATGTCTTCTATTGCGTCATTTTGATTGGTTAATATTGTCCAATCAGAGAGTTTATATTACTGTACTACGTCACACCGATGTCAACCAATGACAAAGTGTTTTGCGCGTTACGTCATTCGACAGGATATGCTGCTTTCTGATTGGTCCGTACTGATTCTGGGCGTCACGTCGAGTGTGATTGTAATATAAAGTCCACACCCAATGTCAACTTCTAGTTAACGGTAGGGCCGAACATATGAAGGTACCTTTTAATGAGATTTATAGTTTCTAGGTAATAATCACTTACGAAATATATACAACCCAATTGTAGAGATCTTTCGAGTTCTTAAGGAAATTAAAAATTTTTTTCTGTTGCAGCTAAATGTTAACACGGCTTTTTAAAAAATCACGAGTGTTCATTCGATACCGACACAAAGAAAAAAACAAAAGAGAGTTGTCTATTTTTCCTAGTTGTTCGATTTTTGTAACCTAATTTATGGCCAGTAATGTATCATATTTTTAAAGGAATGACTTTCTACAACAGCAAATAAATATTACGATACGTAGAAGGCAACTGAAAAATCTAATTCAAAATATCTTGAGACGAAACAAAGTCAATATCCTACCGGGTAAGAAAATATACCTGATTAATCCGTTTTATAACAAGAAAACTATTTTGCTCTACCAACGAGCATTAGTCGAAAAATAATAATCAACGGTTTGACAAAGTGATGATATAATGGCCGATGTAATTTTGAAAAAACTTTTCTGGCTTTACTCTTATTTCATTAGTTCCTGTATTTTAAGATAGATGAAATTTATTGTGGCCATAATGAAAAGGTAGAGTGTTAAACATTTTTTGCACGTAATTTGCTAGTTGCTGACTGTAAATATGTATTCATTTTTATCACAGGGTCAGCCAATTATATAACTAAAGCACATAAGAACAGAAGAGGTAGAGGTATAAATGACACTACTCAGAGTTATCTCATCTGAGATTCATGAATTTCATTTTACAATCAAACCCTGTTGATAATGTAATACAGGTGTCATTCGGAGAGTCGAAAGTACATGATTTTCCGAAGGACTGGCATTCTGACAAGTATAATTATAAACGCTGCGAGAAGACCATGTAAACCAACTCAACTCATCTCACTCAGAAACGATTTTAGAGGTTCAAACCACCTTGTCCGGTGCTTACCTAAAAAACAACTTTCATTGCACAACAATTTCAACAGCCAGCATTTTAGTTTACTGACAAATTGGATTGAAAATAAGTAATTTTATTAGCTTACCTTGCTTAAGAGAACGCATGTATTGTTCGGTTTCGGAACGTTAAAACGTCGCATCTGATAATGCTTATAAAATAGTAATATTCGAACAAGCTGCCTACATAAACACTGATTACAGGCCTAAAACTCTATGAAATCACAGCTATCGGGATCGTAATTTATCTGCTTATATTTTCGCTACGATAATTAAGCGAATGCTGTAGCCGAATTATCTTTTATTTATCTCATCTGTACGAATCAGGTGTTTTACACTGCCTGTGTAGAAGATATAAATACTGCTTATAAATTTCCCGTTAAGTAACAGATCCTAAATCAACGAAAAATATACTTCACAAGACGTTACTTGACAAATCATTTTTGACCTACGCTATTATTGTGTTCAACAGAAACGAAAATATATGTATCAAAATATAACTGGTATTCAACAAACGATCTATTTGGGTTGCGTGAGTAAGTCGGGCCAAGTTCAGTGTGATGCGCATGTGACGTCAACGGCTCAGGTAATAATTGCCCAATCAGAGTCTCGTATTGTCGGCCAATAAGAAAGCCCAGTTTTAACCAATTAGATGTCTTCTATTGCGTCATTTTGATTGGTTAATATTGTCCAATCAGAGAGTTTATATTACTGTACTACGTCACACCGATGTCAACCAATGACAAAGTGTTTTGCGCGTTACGTCATTCGACAGGATATGCTGCTTTCTGATTGGTCCGTACTGATTCTGGGCGTCACGTCGAGTGTGATTGTAATATAAAGTCCACACCCAATGTCAACTTCTAGTTAACGGTAGGGCCGAACATATGAAGGTACCTTTTAATGAGATTTATAGTTTCTAGGTAATAATCACTTACGAAATATATACAACCCAATTGTAGAGATCTTTCGAGTTCTTAAGGAAATTAAAAATTTTTTTCTGTTGCAGCTAAATGTTAACACGGCTTTTTAAAAAATCACGAGTGTTCATTCGATACCGACACAAAGAAAAAAACAAAAGAGAGTTGTCTATTTTTCCTAGTTGTTCGATTTTTGTAACCTAATTTATGGCCAGTAATGTATCATATTTTAAAAGGAATGACTTTCTACAACAGCAAATAAATATTACGATACGTAGAAGGCAACTGAAAAATCTAATTCAAAATATCTTGAGACGAAACAAAGTCAATATCCTACCGGGTAAGAAAATATACCTGATTAATCCGTTTTATAACAAGAAAACTATTTTGCTCTACCAACAAACATTAGTCGAAAAATAATAATCAACGGTTTGACAAAGTGATGATATAATGGCCGATGTAATTTTGAAAAAACTTTTCTGGCTTTACTCTTATTTCATTAGTTCCTGTATTTTAAGATAGATGAAATTTATTGTGGCCATAATGAAAAGGTAGAGTGTTAAACATTTTTTGCACGTAATTTGCTAGTTGCTGACTGTAAATATGTATTCATTTTTATCACAGGGTCAGCCAATTATATAACTAAAGCACATAAGAACAGAAGAGGTAGAGGTATAAATGACACTACTCAGAGTTATCTCATCTGAGATTCATAAATTTCATTTTACAATCAAACCCTGTTGATAATGTAATACAGGTGTCATTCGGAGAGTCGAAAGTACATGATTTTCCGAAGGACTGGCATTCTGACAAGTATAATTATAAACGCTGCGAGAAGACCATGTAAACCAACTCAACTCATCTCACTCAGAAACGATTTTAGAGGTTCAAACCACCTTGTCCGGTGCTTACCTAAAAAACAACTTTCATTGCACAACAATTTTAACAGCCAGCATTTTAGTTTACTGACAAATTGGATTGAAAATAAGTAATTTTATTAGCTTACCTTGCTTAAGAGAACGCATGTATTGTTCGGTTTCGGAACGTTAAAACGTCGCATCTGATAATGCTTATAAAATAGTAATATTCGAACAAGCTGCCTACATAAACACTGATTACAGGCCTAAAACTCTATGAAATCACAGCTATCGGGATCGTAATTTATCTGCTTATATTTTCGCTACGATAATTAAGCGAATGCTGTAGCCGAATTATCTTTTATTTATCTCATCTGTACGAATCAGGTGTTAAAAATTATAGTTTTACACTGCCTGTGTAGAAGATATAAATACTGCTTATAAATTTCCCGTTAAGTAACAGATCCTAAATCAACGAAAAATATACTTCACAAGACGTTACTTGACAAATCATTTTTGACCTACGCTATTATTGTGTTCAACAGAAACGAAAATATATGTATCAAAATATAACTGGTATTCAACAAACGATCTATTTGGGTTGCGTGAGTAAGTCGGGCCAAGTTCAGTGTGATGCGCATGTGACGTCAACGGCTCAGGTAATAATTGCCCAATCAGAGTCTCGTATTGTCGGCCAATAAGAAAGCCCAGTTTTAACCAATTAGATGTCTTCTATTGCGTCATTTTGATTGGTTAATATTGTCCAATCAGAGAGTTTATATTACTGTACTACGTCACACCGATGTCAACCAATGACAAAGTGTTTTGCGCGTTACGTCATTCGACAGGATATGCTGCTTTCTGATTGGTCCGTACTGATTCTGGGCGTCACGTCGAGTGTGATTGTAATATAAAGTCCACACCCAATGTCAACTTCTAGTTAACGGTAGGGCCGAACATATGAAGGTACCTTTTAATGAGATTTATAGTTTCTAGGTAATAATCACTTACGAAATATATACAACCCAATTGTAGAGATCTTTCGAGTTCTTAAGGAAATTAAAAATTTTTTTCTGTTGCAGCTAAATGTTAACACGGCTTTTTAAAAAATCACGAGTGTTCATTCGATACCGACACAAAGAAAAAAACAAAAGAGAGTTGTCTATTTTTCCTAGTTGTTCGATTTTTGTAACCTAATTTATGGCCAGTAATGTATCATATTTTTAAAGGAATGACTTTCTACAACAGCAAATAAATATTACGATACGTAGAAGGCAACTGAAAAATCTAATTCAAAATATCTTGAGACGAAACAAAGTCAATATCCTACCGGGTAAGAAAATATACCTGATTAATCCGTTTTATAACAAGAAAACTATTTTGCTCTACCAACGAGCATTAGTCGAAAAATAATAATCAACGGTTTGACAAAGTGATGATATAATGGCCGATGTAATTTTGAAAAAACTTTTCTGGCTTTACTCTTATTTCATTAGTTCCTGTATTTTAAGATAGATGAAATTTATTGTGGCCATAATGAAAAGGTAGAGTGTTAAACATTTTTTGCACGTAATTTGCTAGTTGCTGACTGTAAATATGTATTCATTTTTATCACAGGGTCAGCCAATTATATAACTAAAGCACATAAGAACAGAAGAGGTAGAGGTATAAATGACACTACTCAGAGTTATCTCATCTGAGATTCATGAATTTCATTTTACAATCAAACCCTGTTGATAATGTAATACAGGTGTCATTCGGAGAGTCGAAAGTACATGATTTTCCGAAGGACTGGCATTCTGACAAGTATAATTATAAACGCTGTGAGAAGACCATGTAAACCAACTCAACTCATCTCACTCAGAAACGATTTTAGAGGTTCAAACCACCTTGTCCGCTGCTTACCTAAAAAACAACTTTCATTGCACAACAATTTCAACAGCCAGCATTTTAGTTTACTGACAAATTGGATTGAAAATAAGTAATTTTATTAGCTTACCTTGCTTAAGAGAACGCATGTATTGTTCGGTTTCGGAACGTTAAAACGTCGCATCTGATAATGCTTATAAAATAGTAATATTCGAACAAGCTGCCTACATAAACACTGATTACAGGCCTAAAACTCTATGAAATCACAGCTATCGGGATCGTAATTTATCTGCTTATATTTTCGCTACGATAATTAAGCGAATGCTGTCGCCGAATTATCTTTTATTTATCTCATCTGTACGAATCAGGTGTTAAAGGTTATAGTTTTACACTGCCTGTGTAGAAGATATAAATACTGCTTATAAATTTCCCGTTAACTAACAGATCCTAAATCAACGAAAAATATACTTCACAAGACGTTACTTGACAAATCATTTTTGACCTACGCTATTATTGTGTTCAACAGAAACGAAAATATATGTATCAAAATATAACTGGTATTCAACAAACGATCTATTTGGGTTGCGTGAGTAAGTCGGGCCAAGTTCAGTGTGATGCGCATGTGACGTCAACGGCTCAGGTAATAATTGCCCAATCAGAGTCTCGTATTGTCGGCCAATAAGAAAGCCCAGTTTTAACCAATTAGATGTCTTCTATTGCGTCATTTTGATTGGTTAATATTGTCCAATCAGAGAGTTTATATTACTGTACTACGTCACACCGATGTCAACCAATGACAAAGTGTTTTGCGCGTTACGTCATTCGACCGGATATGCTGCTTTCTGATTGGTCCGTACTGATTCTGGGCGTCACGTCGAGTGTGATTGTAATATAAAGTCCACACCCAATGTCAACTTCTAGTTAACGGTAGGGCCGAACATATGAAGGTACCTTTTAATGAGATTTATAGTTTCTAGGTAATAATCACTTACGAAATATATACTACCCCATTGTAGAGATCTTTCGAGTTCTTAAGGAAATTAAAAATTTGTTTCTGTTGCAGCTAAATGTTAACACGGCTTTTTAAAAAATCACGAGTGTTCATTCGATACCGACACAAAGAAAAAAACAAAAGAGAGTTGTCTATTTTTCCTAGTTGTTCGATTTTTGTAACCTAATTTATGGCCAGTAATGTATCATATTTTTAAAGGAATGACTTTCTACAACAGCAAATAAATATTACGATACGTAGAAGGCAACTGAAAAATCTAATTCAAAATATCTTGAGACGAAACAAAGTCAATATCCTACCGGGTAAGAAAATATACCTGATTAATCCGTTTTATAACAAGAAAACTATTTTGCTCTACCAACGAGCATTAGTCGAAAAATAATAATCAACGGTTTGACAAAGTGATGATATAATGGCCGATGTAATTTTGAAAAAACTTTTCTGGCTTTACTCTTATTTCATTAGTTCCTGTATTTTAAGATAGATGAAATTTATTGTGGCCATAATGAAAAGGTAGAGTGTTAAACATTTTTTGCACGTAATTTGCTAGTTGCTGACTGTAAATATGTATTCATTTTTATCACAGGGTCAGCCAATTATATAACTAAAGCACATAAGAACAGAAGAGGTAGAGGTATAAATGACACTACTCAGAGTTATCTCATCTGAGATTCATAAATTTCATTTTACAATCAAACCCTGTTGATAATGTAATACAGGTGTCATTCGGAGAGTCGAAAGTACATGATTTTCCGAAGGACTGGCATTCTGACAAGTATAATTATAAACGCTGCGAGAAGACCATGTAAACCAACTCAACTCATCTCACTCAGAAACGATTTTAGAGGTTCAAACCACCTTGTCCGCTGCTTACCTTAAAAACAACTTTCATTGCACAACAATTTCAACAGCCAGCATTTTAGTTTACTGACAAATTGGATTGAAAATAAGTAATTTTATTAGCTTACCTTGCTTAAGAGAACGCATGTATTGTTCGGTTTCGGAACGTTAAAACGTCGCATCTGATAATGCTTATAAAATAGTAATATTCGAACAAGCTGCCTACATAAACACTGATTACAGGCCTAAAACTCTATGAAATCACAGCTATCGGGATCGTAATTTATCTGCTTATATTTTCGCTACGATAATTAAGCGAATGCTGTCGCCGAATTATCTTTTATTTATCTCATCTGTACGAATCAGGTGTTAAAGGTTATAGTTTTACACTGCCTGTGTAGAAGATATAAATACTGCTTATAAATTTCCCGTTAACTAACAGATCCTAAATCAACGAAAAATATACTTCACAAGACGTTACTTGACAAATCATTTTTGACCTACGCTATTATTGTGTTCAACAGAAACGAAAATATATGTATCAAAATATAACTGGTATTCAACAAACGATCTATTTGGGTTGCGTGAGTAAGTCGGGCCAAGTTCAGTGTGATGCGCATGTGACGTCAACGGCTCAGGTAATAATTGCCCAATCAGAGTCTCGTATTGTCGGCCAATAAGAAAGCCCAGTTTTAACCAATTAGATGTCTTCTATTGCGTCATTTTGATTGGTTAATATTGTCCAATCAGAGAGTTTATATTACTGTACTACGTCACACCGATGTCAACCAATGACAAAGTGTTTTGCGCGTTACGTCATTCGACAGGATATGCTGCTTTCTGATTGGTCCGTACTGATTCTGGGCGTCACGTCGAGTGTGATTGTAATATAAAGTCCACACCCAATGTCAACTTCTAGTTAACGGTAGGGCCGAACATATGAAGGTACCTTTTAATGAGATTTATAGTTTCTAGGTAATAATCACTTACGAAATATATACAACCCAATTGTAGAGATCTTTCGAGTTCTTAAGGAAATTAAAAATTTGTTTCTGTTGCAGCTAAATGTTAACACGGCTTTTTAAAAAATCACGAGTGTTCATTCGATACCGACACAAAGAAAAAAACAAAAGAGAGTTGTCTATTTTTCCTAGTTGTTCGATTTTTGTAACCTAATTTATGGCCAGTAATGTATCATATTTTTAAAGGAATGACTTTCTACAACAGCAAATAAATATTACGATACGTAGAAGGCAACTGAAAAATCTAATTCAAAATATCTTGAGACGAAACAAAGTCAATATCCTACCGGGTAAGAAAATATACCTGATTAATCCGTTTTATAACAAGAAAACTATTTTGCTCTACCAACGAGCATTAGTCGAAAAATAATAATCAACGGTTTGACAAAGTGATGATATAATGGCCGATGTAATTTTGAAAAAACTTTTCTGGCTTTACTCTTATTTCATTAGTTCCTGTATTTTAAGATAGATGAAATTTATTGTGGCCATAATGAAAAGGTAGAGTGTTAAACATTTTTTGCACGTAATTTGCTAGTTGCTGACTGTAAATATGTATTCATTTTTATCACAGGGTCAGCCAATTATATAACTAAAGCACATAAGAACAGAAGAGGTAGAGGTATAAATGACACTACTCAGAGTTATCTCATCTGAGATTCATGAATTTCATTTTACAATCAAACCCTGTTGATAATGTAATACAGGTGTCATTCGGAGAGTCGAAAGTACATGTTTTTCCGAAGGACTGGCATTCTGACAAGTATAATTATAAACGCTGTGAGAAGACCATGTAAACCAACTCAACTCATCTCACTCAGAAACGATTTTAGAGGTTCAAACCACCTTGTCCGCTGCTTACCTAAAAAACAACTTTCATTGCACAACAATTTCAACAGCCAGCATTTTAGTTTACTGACAAATTGGATTGAAAATAAGTAATTTTATTAGCTTACCTTGCTTAAGAGAACGCATGTATTGTTCGGTTTCGGAACGTTAAAACGTCGCATCTGATAATGCTTATAAAATAGTAATATTCGAACAAGCTGCCTACATAAACACTGATTACAGGCCTAAAACTCTATGAAATCACAGCTATCGGGATCGTAATTTATCTGCTTATATTTTCGCTACGATAATTAAGCGAATGCTGTCGCCGAATTATCTTTTATTTATCTCATCTGTACGAATCAGGTGTTAAAGGTTATAGTTTTACACTGCCTGTGTAGAAGATATAAATACTGCTTATAAATTTCCCGTTAACTAACAGATCCTAAATCAACGAAAAATATACTTCACAAGACGTTACTTGACAAATCATTTTTGACCTACGCTATTATTGTGTTCAACAGAAACGAAAATATATGTATCAAAATATAACTGGTATTCAACAAACGATCTATTTGGGTTGCGTGAGTAAGTCGGGCCAAGTTCAGTGTGATGCGCATGTGACGTCAACGGCTCAGGTAATAATTGCCCAATCAGAGTCTCGTATTGTCGGCCAATAAGAAAGCCCAGTTTTAACCAATTAGATGTCTTCTATTGCGTCATTTTGATTGGTTAATATTGTCCAATCAGAGAGTTTATATTACTGTACTACGTCACACCGATGTCAACCAATGACAAAGTGTTTTGCGCGTTACGTCATTCGACAGGATATGCTGCTTTCTGATTGGTCCGTACTGATTCTGGGCGTCACGTCGAGTGTGATTGTAATATAAAGTCCACACCCAATGTCAACTTCTAGTTAACGGTAGGGCCGAACATATGAAGGTACCTTTTAATGAGATTTATAGTTTCTAGGTAATAATCACTTACGAAATATATACTACCCCATTGTAGAGATCTTTCGAGTTCTTAAGGAAATTAAAAATTTGTTTCTGTTGCAGCTAAATGTTAACACGGCTTTTTAAAAAATCACGAGTGTTCATTCGATACCGACACAAAGAAAAAAACAAAAGAGAGTTGTCTATTTTTCCTAGTTGTTCGATTTTTGTAACCTAATTTATGGCCAGTAATGTATCATATTTTTAAAGGAATGACTTTCTACAACAGCAAATAAATATTACGATACGTAGAAGGCAACTGAAAAATCTAATTCAAAATATCTTGAGACGAAACAAAGTCAATATCCTACCGGGTAAGAAAATATACCTGATTAATCCGTTTTATAACAAGAAAACTATTTTGCTCTACCAACGAGCATTAGTCGAAAAATAATAATCAACGGTTTGACAAAGTGATGATATAATGGCCGATGTAATTTTGAAAAAACTTTTCTGGCTTTACTCTTATTTCATTAGTTCCTGTATTTTAAGATAGATGAAATTTATTGTGGCCATAATGAAAAGGTAGAGTGTTAAACATTTTTTGCACGTAATTTGCTAGTTGCTGACTGTAAATATGTATTCATTTTTATCACAGGGTCAGCCAATTATATAACTAAAGCACATAAGAACAGAAGAGGTAGAGGTATAAATGACACTACTCAGAGTTATCTCATCTGAGATTCATGAATTTCATTTTACAATCAAACCCTGTTGATAATGTAATACAGGTGTCATTCGGAGAGTCGAAAGTACATGATTTTCCGAAGGACTGGCATTCTGACAAGTATAATTATAAACGCTGTGAGAAGACCATGTAAACCAACTCAACTCATCTCACTCAGAAACGATTTTAGAGGTTCAAACCACCTTGTCCGCTGCTTACCTAAAAAACAACTTTCATTGCACAACAATTTCAACAGCCAGCATTTTAGTTTACTGACAAATTTAATTGAAAATAAGTAATTTTATTAGCTTACCTTGCTTAAGAGAACGCATGTATTGTTCGGTTTCGGAACGTTAAAACGTCGCATCTGATAATGCTTATAAAATAGTAATATTCGAACAAGCTGCCTACATAAACACTGATTACAGGCCTAAAACTCTATGAAATCACAGCTATCGGGATCGTAATTTATCTGCTTATACTTTCGCTACGATAATTAAGCGAATGCTGTCGCCGAATTATTTTTTATTTATCTCATCTGTACGAATCAGGTGTTAAAGGTTATAGTTTTACACTGCCTGTGTAGAAGATATAAATACTGCTTATAAATTTCCCGTTAACTAACAGATCCTAAATCAACGAAAAATATACTTCACAAGACGTTACTTGACTAATCATTTTTGATCTACGCTATTATTGTTTTTAACAGAAACAAAAATATTTATAGTTAAATATTCTACTATTACTAGCCATTATATTAGTTATAGCTATTATATTACTTTTTTCATTCAATTTTACTCTTTGAGATACTAGATTTATTTGATAATTAGCGAATACTATTATTTAAAGAACGTAGTTTTACTCACAAGAAGAAAACTTTTAGTTTTTTCTGGATATCGGATGCTTTTCCTTTAAAATATATACATAAACGTTATTGTAACGTGAAAGTGTATATTTTATTGTAATGGCAAATTTTTGGGTAGAAAATAGGACGGTTTAGCTACTACAGAACGGAAGATGAGAGATTGATGAGGTATTTTTTTGGAGTGGCCAAGGAAAACAGTGGAAATACCTTGTCTAAGGCAACTTAATATTATCAGAGGACGGAGATTCAAATCTTTCAATTATTGAGAATCAGAGATACAAGATATGGAAGTGAGTTTCTGGAGTTATCATTTTACCATGCCGTGTCGCGCTAAAACCGAGACATTTTGAAAAATAAAACAGATATAGAAGAAACTTGACTTATATTGTAAGATAATTTGCAACTAATGGAAGATATGTTGTGGTAACTACGTACTTAATTCATAAATAATTGTACACTTCTTGAATACGATTGTTTGACTCTAGCTTAATTTTATTCAACTCATAAGATTTAAATATTATATATAAAAGTTACCCCTTCATAATAAAAGAAAATCATAAAAAAGTATCCCTTCTTCTTACCAGAAGAAGGGATAGGCTAGTGGGGCATATCTTAAGATATCCAGGTATTGGTCTATGAACAATGGAGGGTAATATTGAGGAAGTGAATTTTAGGGGAGGCAAAGGTTAGAGTATATAAAGCAAATTACAAAAGATGTAGGTTGTTACAGGTATGTAGATATAAAACGACTTGCGCAAGATAGGACAGCTTGGAGAACTGTATCAAAACAGTCGAGAGACTGATGACAAAAAGTATAAAAAAATTATTCCTTTCTTTATCACAAAATAACCCATTTTTTAAATTTAAAATTGCACATTTTAAATCTTAAAATTTTAAAATAAATTTAAAAATGACCGACTCCATTGCGTAGTGACTAGCACGCGCTAGCCTACAAAGCGAAAGGTTCCAGGTTAAACTATAGGGTGATTCAAAAAGAGCGCCGGTTTTTAAACGGCTGGTAAATTTTTGTTTATCGGTTGGCAACATTGTTTGACCTCATTTCTATTTCGGAGAACATTCCGATTGACGATTCAGTTGTAGTTTCTCTTGTTCGCAGTGTAATACTCTCGCAGTCTCTGTCTAACCATGGAGAAGTTTACTATTGCGCAACGAGTGTTAATCGTCAAAACATTTTACCAGAGTGGAGAGAGTTATGCGGCTACTGTCAGGCGACGTCGCGGTACTCTAGGACGTATGAAGCACCGAATGAATCAACAGTTCGCAGGCTCATGAAAAAGTTTTTTGAGACGGGTTCATCAGTCGACCTTAAAAGTTCTGGACGTCGTCGTTCTGGCCGAACTGAGCAGAACGTTGCGTTGGTTCGTGACAGTGTGGCTGTTAGCCCAGCAAAATCAATACGTCGCCGTTCTCAACAATTGGGTTTAAGATGTTCTTCTGTACGGAGAATTCTTCGGTACGATCTCCAATATCACCCGTATAAAATTCAGTTGACGCAACATTTGAAAGTGGCAGACCACCAGAAGAGACGACAGTTTGTTGACTGGGTATTGAGAAAACGGCAGGATGATGACACCTTCGCAAACAAAATCATTTTCAGTGATGAGGCGCACTTCCACTTAAACGGTTTTGTTAATAAACAGAACTGCCGTATGTGGGGTTTAGAAAACCCCACATACGGAAACTTGTCCCACATAGTCGAAACTTGTCGTGCAGTAATATCCAATTTCATGGACAGAGTTGATGCGTGCCAGCGCAGTAGAGGAGGACACATGCGTGACATCATTTTTCATACATGAAATCGGAAGGTAAGATGAACTTGTTGATGTATTTATTTTCAGTTTTTCAACAAAATAAATCTCTTAATTTGATATATCAAAACCGGCGCTCTTTTTGAATCACCCTTTAGGTCTAGGCTAGGGTCTGGAAATTTTAACAAATTAAAAAACACCGTTATAGTACCAAAACTCACAAAAGTCATTAATGGTCAAACCTACATCGATGTACTTATCTTCTTCTGCCTTTCAAGGATAAGCATCTCTGCCTGTTCCGAACCTCTCAGACCTGCCCATCTTTTTCTCGGGCGTCCTCGTTCTCTCCTAACCTCCGGCTTATAGCCCAGTGTCTGCTTAGGTATCCTATCCTCCCTCATTCTGTTCACATGCTGTAACCACTGCGTACTGTTCTGAGATACCTTGTCGTTTATAGAGAAGATGTTGAGTAAGAACTCAACATCCGAGAAAACCGAGATAAGGAAAGATCCTTATCTCGGTTTTCATCAGGAAAACCGAGATAAGGAAAGATCCTTATCTCGGTTTTCCTGTAACGATCTTCTCTACTACACCCATACGTATATCGAAGAAATTTCATTTCAGATGCTTTAAATCTACTCTCGTCTCGCTTTGATAGCACCCAAGTTTCACTGCCAATTAGTAGGGTCGGCACTGCTAGTGTTTTATAAAATCTTACCCTTGTGTTTTTGCTGGTGCTATTTTTTTATCTGTCGATGTACTTATATTTATTTAAAAACTTTGCATAAATATTGGTAACTCCATTCAAGTAACCATTCAAGTTTTAAGTAACTTACTCCATTCCAAGTCAAAGAACCAACAAGAATTTAAATAATGCTTTAAGAAGAACATAATTAATTATAAATTAAAATGAATCTCTTTTAAATGACTTTATTTAAAGATTTAATTTGAGAGAAAAATAATTTTTACCTTTTAAACCATCTTAATAAAAAAATAAATAAATTTTCTTTATTATAAAATTAAAATTTTGATCAACTGAAACAAGCTAATTTTCATCACTTTGCATTAAAACATTTGGTGTGAAAAATTCACACGACTTTCTTATGCCAATGCAAATAATGAACAATATAACCTAATATTAGTAATAAAACATTAGAAATAAACAAAAAACTAACCGCAAAAAACATAATCTAATTTTAATCATGAATGAATTATGCAAAATGAAAACCAACCTTAGTTTGGGTTAATAATATGGGAAATCGCTCGTTCACGAAAAACTAGGCTCTGTCGAGCAAAATGCTCGTATAAAAGTTGTAGACCTTTAAATTTTATAAAAATTTAATTACATACACTTTTGTCGTAAAATGCTAAAATGCTAAGGCTAAAATCTTTAAAATCAATTTTACACATTTTTGTGAAAAAAAAAACAGAAAATCGCCAATAACCGCTAAATCAAAATCTGGTATAAAAAAAAGTTTTGAAATAAAAGTTGTAGATTTTTAAATTCTCTAGAACTTTTATACATGTTTACACTAAATTGCATATTAAAGCCGCAATCATAAAGAAAACATTTTTTTCTACGAAAGCTCAGCCTTACCAAGAATTTCAGTAGACATGGCACCTACCCTATCTTATAGAGTATAAAAAATGTAGTAAATGAGGCGATTTTTTAAAAAAATCGTATGAGCCGTTTTTGAGAAAATCGCAAAAAGTGAAAAATTACACGAATAAACTACTGCTTCCGGTTGACCGATTTGGATGAAAACGTTCGCGTCGGTTTCTCAATAGTTAGCCTAACACACAAACAAACGCGCGCGCGCGCAGACACACACACACACACGCACATACAGACCAATTGCTAAAAAATATGTTTTTTGGGTTCAAGAGGTCTAATAATGTGTGGATCCGGTGAAAACTCGATTTCAAAAAATCGACATGAAAACAATACTTCCTTCCTCATTCATATAGGCAAGCGAAAGTAAAAATACATAATGATTACAAAATAATTAACCCTGGACTAATCGCTACAGAAAATGTTGTCATTTTTTCGGCTAATCGATGATAAGGAGATCGGTCTTAAATTTAGTGAATGAATGACATTGTTACAGCAATGGAAAGGAAGGATAAGATAAGAGGAGTTGGTTGATAGCGACGAATAGTGCTTGAAGTTGTCATTAATGGGTTAGAACTACGAAGCTACCACCGGTAATCAAAAAGGAAATTTTCAACTTATTAGTAAAATTTTCTGTCCCCTAACCCATCGGGGGAAATCATTATTTCTTTAAATATTGAAAATTTGTTAAGACCCACTATTACGAATTAAATTATAATGAATATTGTAGAAAATACAGATTGTTAGTTTTATGAAAGATCCTGTAATTGAATAAAAATTGGCTTATTAAAATTAACAGCCACTGGAGATAAAATATTTTTAATGTTTGATTTTTGTTGAAATATTTTACATTTGATGAGAAGCAGACTTATTGAACACTATTTTTTCTTAAGGTCATCAGCCGAAAGGCTGGTTTGAACTTGTAGAGATTTTACTAAATAAAAGGTGGAGTGAGTTGGTTTACAAGTGCCTTTCTCACTGAGTAGAAAAAGTACGCTTATCAGCCTTCCTCACTGAGTGGAAAAGTAAGCTTATAAGCATGGCGCTGTGGAAAACTTAGAGGAATATTCTCTGTGAATCTGTTAAGCTTTTGCTTGTAAAATATTCAACACTAACCAAAAACATTTAATAAATTTAATTCATTTTTATATAAAGAAACAAATAGCACAACGACCTTGACATGCAAAATAAACTAAGTATGTGGAATTGATGGTATAAAAAGCGAAAATCGTATCAAAAATCCAGAAATAGGATTTCATATAATGGATGAAGTTGTGACTTAAAAACTAAAAGAAAATAAGATGTCAAAAATATGTTAAATGTACAGATTTGCGATTGCTTCAGAAATGAAGGTATGCTGTATTTTTATCTCAAAAATATGATAATGCTATCAGATGAAGTTGTCACCCTCTGTAAAAATAGCTTAAACAGAAAAGGTGAAGGTAGATCACAACAAATTGATCTGAAACCAAAAGATTTCGTTTATTTAGGAAAAAATGACGAACTGGTAAAAAGTGAGTGAATCGCGGTTATAAAATTATGGACGTGTAGTGTCCATCTCTTTGGGCAAGTAACTGAGAGCAACTTTTTTTTAATTTTTATTACGGTACTGTACATTGAGCTGCTCAACTTCCGTATATGAGAGTAACTTAAATACGATTCAAGTCTTTTGACAAAATGTTTAAGAATTTTTTTCTGTCGTTCCTTTTTATTAAGCAACAAACCCAATTATTTCAAAATTCCAAGGTAAAAACAATTAGCTGAATCATTTTATAGTAAATTTCACGATCGGCTAAATTACCATCCAAACAAATTAGCCTGAGATCTAGCTGGTCTCAGGATGGAAATGTCCAACCACACTACGACTAGAGTGGAAGTGGAGCAAAGCCCTCTTGACCTGAAAAGTGAGTAACGCCCAAAGTTCGTACTGAAGAAAGTTCTGCTGGGTAGTTCTCCTGGCAATGAAATTCCCCTCCACCCTAATTAAATAGTTTTAAATAACATTAACAGAAATTATGATGTTCAGTGAGCAGTACCTTTTTCAAAATCAAGGAAAAATCCTGATTTAATTTCTCTCGTTATAATATTCTTTTGGCTAATTAAAACAACATAATTAGTACTTCTGAGAAAAGTCCTGGGGGTATTATTCCGCTCAGTGTACAATACCGTTCCAAATGTTGAGAAAAATAAATAAATTATCGTTGTGTAAAGTGATAAAAAGCTAATTCATAATGAATACTTAATTAAAATTTTAACTTACAACGTAAATAAAAAATAAAATTATTGTTGTTTTTTGCTCTTCGTGGTGACCCAGTTTGGAAACGGAGAACCACATAAATGGCAAAAATTGCTGTGGCGTTTCTTTTAAATATTGTGTACAAAGTGTCTGAATAATAAAAAGTTCATGTCAGTTTAGAATCTCCTTTGTAATTTTACAGTTATTTTATGTAATTAAATCGTGGTAATTAAATGTTGTCTTAAACTAATTTCTACAACAAATTTAATTTTTAACGAGAAAATAAAAGATTACTCGTGAATCAAAACGTCAGGCATAATGCACAGACTAGCGTGTACATACGTACGCATATTGCATCACGAACGCTGATCTTGTTTTAGCGGACATGTAGCCTAAGGAACAAGCTTTTGTACGTGTGCTTAAGCTGCACCAGATTTTACGCTTGTTGTAGCTTGTGTTTCCAATTTTACATACAATAATTAGGTGTTGTTGTTGTTTCGGTCAACAGCCGAAAGGCTGGTTTGAATGTGTATATGAACGTTTTCCAATATTTTAATAAAGGAACACACCTGCAAAGTTTAGCAGAATTCTCCCGGGACACTAAATATGACAAGTCAAAATGTTTGGAATAGAAACGGGAAGGTTAATCTAGGCTTTATACTAGGGTTAATACCTGGTTATACCAGGCATTCTTTTGGTGTAGCAAAGAAAACTGTGCGGAAATACTAACCAAGACAGCCAGACATTACAAAATTAAATTAATTAATTGACTAAAATTATATTTACTACAAATTAATTAATTAATTGACTAAAAATAATAAATTTAATAGTTACAATAATGAGTATAGATCTTCATAAAGTATAACAGCGTAGAAAAAAAATCTAGATCAGTTTCTTTTTCTTACTAGACATTTTCTTAGACTAGATCCCACTTCAAATGTTTGTGATATCCTATATAAAATTTGTGCTTGACTAAATGTCATAAAAAATATATAAATGTCATAAAAAAATAATATGAGAAAAGATTACCATAAAAGCTTGTTGGAAATATTTAATGTGACATATGAAGTCATGTTTTTATACAATTTTGTCGAAAGTTACTTCTTACCTTTGTGGTGATCCAACTTAAAAATATATAATGTTCAATTTCACCTCAGATTACAAAAGCGAACTCCTCAAAACCGGTTAAGACAGAGTTTTTCATTTCTTTATTGTTAAGATTTATAAACTATATGAATTTAAAAATTACATCAAAGCCCACAAAATCGTCTATAAATAAGGTCTGTACAATCATAATACAATAATTAGGTGTTGTTGTTGTTTCGGTCAACAGCCGAAAGGCTGGTTTGAACCTTTAGAGGTTTTACTAAGTAAAACAAGGAGTGAGGTGGTTTACCATTGCCTTCCTCACTGAGTGAAAAACTATGCTTATCAGCATGCCGGGCCCTCTGAAAAGCACATATTTTCCACTCTGCAAATGACACCTTCACTTCATTCACCACAGGGTCTGGCTGTATAATGAAATTCATTACTTTCAGAGGAGATAACTCTGATTAGTGTCTTTTACACCTCTACCTCTTCTGTTCTTAAATGATTCAGTCATTTAATTGGCTGACCATGTGATAAGAAACAGAACTATTTATTTTAGCCCTGCAACTAACAGATTGAGTGTAAATAATTTGACACTCTACCTGTCTGTTATGGGCAGAATAATTAGGTACGTAGGCCTACTATTAATTATTTTTAGTAATTTTTAATAACTTTTTGATCTCAAAACAGAAAAAATATTTATTCTCTTTATTAATTTACTTGTTTCTGTATAATAAAATAAAACGATAAGTATAATAGCGAAAAAGTAACACAATGACTTGAAGAAGCAATTCACGCATTTAGTGTTATTTCCGATTACAAAAAAATAACAATTTGGGGTTAATTAGTTGAATTGCTTTTCAGGTTTAAATGATATTAAATAAAATGAATGTATCTAAGCCTAAGATGTTTCTGATCCACCCTCCAACTAGAGGCATTGTCGGAAATCTTCTTCTATGAATTCGGCCAACTATAAAGGTCCTTGTATTTGTCAAACTTCCGGTGAAAATTCTGATAGAAATATTTTATATTACCTCGTATATGTGGTTTTTGTAAATTGTTACGTTTTTTACATACCTAGAAAACTCCGTTATGAATCACACAATATAGACTGAAAGAACTGCAAACGAGCAATATTATAATATTATTACTTGACTTGCTGAATCATAAATTTAAATAGCGTATGTTCAAATTTATTAGAGAAAATAAATTGCATAATAATTCTGGTGTTGGTTTTTTTAGTTATATTAAAAATAATTGGCGTTTTCGAACGTTCCCATATGCATACTATATATACTGGAAAATTAGGGTTAACTGGAGGAAAAGATAGGATTAGCTGTTGTATTAATTGAACAAGTAAATCGTACGTAACAAAATTAACAGTTGTTCTATACTGTACTATATCTAGAATCAAATACAGCCTATATAAATGTGATAACTACAAATATTTCGGAAGTTTAAATTCTGCTGAATAAATTTTTAAATATTTGTTATTATCCCTTAGAGAAATAGCTTACGTAGAAGAACAATTATTATCAGAATTTCTCATCCATTTGATTTTGACTTTCCATTTATAAAATTGAATCTCTAGAGCGTTATAGAACCCCTGAAGAATTTATTTTATGGTAACTTTTATATTGAAATACGCATGTATATGGTATATTTTTCATTCAATCTGTGCGTTTCTGCTGATGTAAGTCAGATTATACTCCATTTAGAAATGAAGTAATTAAAAATATGTTTATTAGTTGGTTGTATGAATTTATACAGTCCTCAAAAATGTACTGTACTGTAAAAAATGCTTACAAAAATATCTATTCGTTCGTGTGTATAATAAAACCAGTGTATCTGTGAATTGGGTGTAATATCATCCTATACAAATATTCTTTGCATGTCGAGTATTTAATTAGTACGATGCAATGAAATATGACTGAAATCCTTATTTTATCTTTTGTATCATTTCGGTGAAATGTTGAGCCATTAGTGTTCTAAACTATGATTTATTTCCTGTTATACGCAAGTTGTTTTCTCATATAAGTACTGTAATATTGCCATCTGTTAGATATAACACGAACTATTTCAGTCATACACGATCATTTAACTCTGGCAATATGTAGTTTAATTTTGCATAAATTTGTTTAATATAATTTCTTAATATTATAAAACATGATTGTTTAATAAATAATTGTATGATTTATTACTTTATCGGAAAAATTTATGTAAAAAACCACCCGTGTTTGAAATATTATTGAAACAGGTTAATTTATGATCTAAAGTCTGTATAGGAAACGGATTAGGCACCTATTGAACCAAGACGTACTCTACTTTCAGGCGATGAAGTAATGGAAGGGGTAATAACGTCATGTGGCCGGTCGGCCAACTGAATCAGTATACCAAATTTTTGTGCTCATGTTAGTGAAGTGATTAAGAAATATTACCTACATTGATATATTGCTTGTGTTTAAGCTTTTGTTTTAATTATACGAGAATTGTTCATTTTTTGGTAACTAACATTAATTTATGTAAATAACACAGAAAATTAACGTGGGTAGTACAGTTAGTTTATTACATTTAGATTAAAACGATGGTGCCGAAGTTATGTGAACTGGAATTAAAAGTAATTACAAATCTGCCAAGAGTCATACTAAATATGTGTCAGTGTTAAAGTTTCCAAAAGAAGCAAACCTCGCAGAAAATGTAAAGAATGAATTTCTCGGTAGGATAAAGTAATTACTGAAAAAACTGTTGTTTGTATAAAACATTTTGAGGAAGACCGTATTTTAACCAGTGTATTACCTACACGATGATGAAGTGTTTGTTTTTTAACTTATTTAATTTAATTTTCCAACTGTCCAAAGATAATTAGCAGAAATTATCAGAATCTGTGTTAAATAAGTCAAATTTGAAATGAAAATGACGTGGATGGGTTTGAGGAAGACACCACCCAGTGACAGTGCTCCAGAGAGTTAAAATTGTATTAAATTTAAATTTATAATTAAATATTTGTTACTAGTGTTGTGTTAATATGTCATTTATCTACTCAATCGGCGTTTCAACCGTCTTTGTGCGATTTTTGTTAGAGCGGTGGAATTTTTAATGCCTATTAAGTAATTACTATGATTCTGAAGTCTTGTCTCTGACTTACGGTAAAAGTCTGTAAGTGTTTCGTTGACATGTGATGAAGAGTTAAAATTATTTAAAAACTATCATATTACTGAAGTTTCTTATCCTACAGTTATTCTTGTTATATTTTTGGATTTGTGTTGTTTAGGTTATCAGCCGAAAGGCTGGTTTGAACCTGAAGAGGTTTTACTCAGTAAAACGAGGAGAGAGGTGGTTTACTGTGCCTTCCTCACTGAGTGGAAAAGTATGCTTATCAGCATGCCGGGCCCTCTGCAAAGCACATATTTTCCACTCTGCAAATGACACCTTCACTTCATTCACCACAGGGTCTGGCTGTATGATAAAATTCATTACTTTCAGAGGAGAAATCTCTGATTAGTGTCTTTTACACCTCTACCTCTTCTGTTCCTTAATGATTCAGTCATTTAATTGGCTGTCCATGTGATAAGAAACAAAACTATTTTAGCCCTGCAACGAACAGATTGAGTGTAAATAATTTGACACTATAATAAGAATTTTGTAACAATAATTTTGATAATGTTATGGGCAAATTTTGGATTAACAAACTAAAAACCTGATTTAAACAAAACGTTATTGTACTGTACTTTATAACAACACACCCCTTTTAGTTGCTTAAGAACTGGGTTATCAAAGAAAAATTAATCGTAATTCCCTATAACTTTTAACTAGTTATATTTGCAAGTCTTTAACTAATCTATCATTAGGTTTATTAACCATTAATAATAATGCAGAAAAACGTGAATATGTATTGTTGGAAAAGAGAAGAAATTAGCCGACTTTTAGCGATTGAACCCAATTCTGTATTAAAAATACATTTATAATAATGTTTAGTGAAGTGTAATTTTTGCTAAAGTCGTTAAGTGAATTTTTTTTATTTGTACAGATAGTCATTAATTGCGTGCTTTGTAAAACCAGTAGCAAAACAAAGGATAATTGGAAATTGTTATGCTATTAAGTCTTTTGAATTTATTACCCGTGGGGTTGACAGGTGCCGAGTTAGATACAAGTTAATTGCGTTACTTTTAATGTTTTCTGAATGTTTTATGACGATCCTTTGAATTCATATGAAGTTCCTCCTCTGTTAGGTCAACTGCAGTACACTAAAGTTCTATCACTGTCATTTTTCACTTGCATCAAAAACTATAGTATCCCTGAATATTAGGTCCCTTCGTAAAATATCTTAGTTTTATGCTTCGTGAGGGGAAGATTTTTTTGTTTTACATCCAACTATTTTGCAATTACCGCTAAAACAGATGGTGAGAAGAATGATAGATCAAGGTTAATGATTAAATATGCCAGACCTGACCGAGAATCAAACCCGGGACCCCGGTTTAGAACCCAGTTGCGCTAACCACTACGAGGGGGAGAATGGCTTTAAGGGGAAGAAGAAGAGGCTATCAAAAAAATAGACACACTCAGAATCGTTTAAGTTTCTTCTGAAGAACTCAAAAAACAAAACCGATTTTCCAGATGTTTTAAAATTTGAAAAAAAAATTTTTTTACTAACTTTATTCGCAACTGTATACTAAAATAAATAGAGAAAACTTGATAAAATTAAAGAAGGGATGACAAGAAATATAAATGAAAAATAACAGTAATACCCATTGGTACAAAATATGTTCTATGAGATAATGTTCATAATCCATGAATGGTAAATAACAACATTACAAGAAATGAAGAAAGAAAATTAAAATAAGATAAAATAAATCACTTTATAGAAGATCTCGGGCCCATTGGTGTTTCAACCTGCGTTGCAGAATCCCTGGTAGTGATGGATCCGATAGTTTGGTGATCAATTCGTTAGTTAATTTTGTTGTTGACATGAAAAGGTGCGCAGGTAATTAAACGTAGGAATTTTTACTGAAAGGCTTGTAATTTTTGTAGGTTCCTCGGTTTAGCTGTGCCATAAATTTGTAGCCCATATATCCATATTGGTTTAAAATAAACTTTTTATAGTAATAATTTATTTTTAGAATCACTGAAGAGCGGCGTCCAAGTAGTCGGAATGGTTCTTTCAGTTTTGAGTTCAAAGTAAGTCTTTTGGTTTTTATATGAGTCGCCCAGGTGAGTTCTCTTATATTGGTGAAAAATAATTAAAACTATTTTTTCATATTTGCCTTTACTATTATTATTTTCAATCATTATTTTCTTTTATATTGGTGAAAAATAGTTAAAATTATTTTTCATATTTGCCTTGAACACAAAAAACTTATAATATCAATACTATTTTGGTAGTAAATAATATGAAAATTTTATAGTTTTTAGAGGATTAATGCAAATTTCAGACAAACAATGAACCATACACAATAAGCTGAGTAACATTCACAGTTTATATAACTGTTTATTTTATTCTATTATTTTAAAAACTTATATGGAAAATTGCACAAATTTGTTGAAACAATTTTTAGAATTATATTGTAGGTTGAAATAAAGATTTATTTGCTTATTTTAAAAATAGTATAGTTGAAATTAATACAACGATTACTTTTGAAATAAAAATTTATTCAATACTGTTGATTCAGTCTACGTAAACAAAACAAAAGGAAGTTAAAAATTTGCATAATGTACTCTGCGCTTTTTATTCAACACGGAGGCAACAACACTGTCAGACAATAGCCATTGCAAAATTAGATTTTGCAGAGAATTAAAATATTTAAAGAATTGCTAATCTGCATTACACTAATAAGAAGAATACTGTAAATTTACATGAATTCCAAGTACAAATGAAACAAAGATGAAGCCTGGAAAGGAAAATGTTTAATTTAATGTAAAATGTAAGTAGGTTATATGATAATATGAAATGCAGTTAGTAGTTGTCAAAGAAATGAAGAAAAAGTAACAAACAAAGCACTTTTACGTAGATGTATGACAATATTTGTATAACTTTATTTGTATAGCTACAGCATAATAATTGTTATTGTGTTTCTTGACAGCCAGGTCAGCAGTAATGTTTATCAGCTTCTAATGAACGTTAAATTATTAGTAATGAATATTATTTCTATTACTTTAACACACTAGTTTTCTTCCATTGCCATTTCTTTAAGTGATTGAAGATATAAGAAATAATTTTAATTTTAACAAAGAAGTATTTATAAGAAAATGTTTAAGGAGTACTTCACTCAATTAATATTTTAATAATATTAAACTTTTGAAAGGCAATAAATATTAATTAAAATACATCTCCGACAAATTAGAAAATTAAAAGAAATAAAGTAGGCTACATAATTTGTAGATTTCGTCGCTTACTGGTATATAATATACACCTCCAAAGAAGTGGAAGTGGTAATTTTAAGTACCTGAGACTAAGCTGCTTGCAAGCGAGCCAGATTGTCTTTACTTTTTCCAATTTTTGTTGTAAGTAATCTACCACAAAAAATAAATTTTTATACGAGAATTTTTAAGCAAGACACAGGTGTTCCAATCTAGAAACTTAAGGCTTGCTTATTGAGAACCTTGATATGTCAGAAACAACACCGTTTATCCGGACCTTTGGAATACTTACTTAAAATCCGTCACAAGAGTGTTTTACAAATTATTAATTAAAAAAAAAATAGTTCATCCAAATGATCTCGCTCGACATATTGTCTGTTATTCAAACCAAGAGGTCTCTACTCCATTTTCCCTTCAGTCGTCACACAGTTGGGAAGTTCCTTGTAGCTAGATCACAGGCTAGTTGGTTTGGATGGTCATCTAGAAATGTACTAAATAAGGACGCGGTTAGCTCCTTTACAGTTGGAATTTTTAAATCGTCGTGGAGGGTTTTATTGCTTACATAAAAAGGAAAGCCAGATGCAAGTCTTAAGAATTTTGATTGAAAGGCTTTAATCGACTTGAAATTACTCTCTGCCTCTACATCAAAGAGCTGGACACCATAAGTCAAGATTGGTCTTAAAAGGGATTTATATATTAAATTTTAATTTTTTTTACTTTAGTTTATTTAAAATCACTTCAATAGATTCATCATTAGCGACTATTTTGGCATAAGGAACAATGGGTTTAAGAGGGGAGTATACCTTAATTTTTAATTTTTTACTGATACTCAGAAGCAATAATCTTTTTAGCACAATAAAATAGTATGTGCAATAGCATTTAAAAAAATATTCTGAGTTTAAAAAAATATTAACCCGCACCCCTACAATAAACCAAAATAGCGGATTTTAGCGCAATCTTAGAACCAACATATATCTTTTTAATTATGTTTTAATAAAATTTATTTAAAGTTATGTCAAATTAAAGAGAAAATTCTGCTCTGTGATCTGTAAAACGCTTTTTTTAAGATATCGTTTGTAAGGAACAAAATAATTTTTTTAATGTGTAAGCAAAAATTTACTTCATTTTACGTAATTGAGCTAATTTTAAACATTCTACGTAACGATTACAGTAAAAAAGGTTCTATCAAATCACAGAATGTGAAAATATAAACAATTTTTAAAAAATACAGCTCCAGCTTCTTTAGATCAAAAGTTATGTTCATTCTAGCATTTAAACTACACGCAAAAAAATATATAATTTGCGGAAAACGATAAAACAAAATTACTAAGTTTTATTCGTACCGCCATTACACCCTTATATATATATATAATTTGTATAATGTTACTTAGCAGCTACTTATGATAAAACAAAATTATACCACCTTTTTAAGAACAGAATGGAAATTAATTTAGAACAAAATAAATGTTGGTGTAAAATAAAGGTAGACTCCCCTCTTAAACGTGCAAAAATTTTCTTTATCTTATTCAATTGTTGTTAGTAGTACTTATTATTAGTTATGGATTAAATAGGGAATAAGAAAAAAATTAAAGTAAGAGATAATCAAAATTAAACTATATTATTAAATTTTTATCTATTTCGATACAAATAGTGACCAAATTTCCAAGATGTACTATGAATTTAATTTTTTTACCAAAAATATTTAGGTCGAAGATAAAAGACTTAACACTGATACGTGTTGTCATTGTATAGGAATTTTAATTATGTAAATGAACTACCAAAAGATAATTAATTAACTTGAGCCTCAATAATTAATAATTTACTTATAAGCAATTAACCAAATTTATTGAGTGTATTGATTTGTATTATAAGTCGAGGTACGTATACTGCAGCACATTACAGGTAACTGTGTAAGTACCATTAATCATTGACTCTATGCAGGGTTGTGTTTGTGCAGCATGATTATTCCAATCTGCTATTCATTACACAAAATATATAGGTATACCAGATTAATTTACAGTTATTTGTAGTGAATAGTAGTTAGATTTGGTCAATCTAAACCCAATGGAGTTAAAACTGAATTCATAAGACTGGAATTAATGTGAAGGGGTATCTATTCAATTTTAAAAACGGTTTTGTGAATTGTTTTCTCTTAAGGAATAATTGTTCAGGTGTAACCAAAATGTAAATGGAAAATAAATTTAAAGTTTGTAAATGATGTCAGGCTTCATTTTTTTTCTCAAGCTTCCGTCATTCCTTCTATCAGTCTGTCATAAACTACAGTACTGTAATGTTTTTACTAATATCAGAGAGTTTTAAGAAACGTATAACTTTAAAACCGAACCTCAGATTCGCATTTCGAGCTTTATCAAAAATGTGCTACTCTATTTTACTATTCCTACTTTTTAGAAGTAGATTTTAAAGGAGAAAATAATTTTATGATCACAACATGCATAAGGAATCAGGTTGTGCGCTAGGAGAGCACAGTCGTAGAATCAAATTTCCTGGTTTGAGCGTTAGTGTGTTCCAAATAATGTGTTAAAAAAACACTTTTCAATAAGTGAAAGCACTTATTAGATCAGAAGTGTCGGGTGTGCCGCTAGAATTAGGTCTCAATCTCTTTTCATTACTAAGCTCCAATCATGCACTTAATTGTTAAAACCTAATAATTTAACAGAGCTACATAAAAAATCGCTTTTAGCAAAAATGAATAGGATGCTAAGAAACCTCCTAAAAATCATAAAACTCTTCACATATAATGGAAGTGATGAATTGATGTTCCTAACATCCTATTTGTTTTTTTTTATTGTTGTTAATTAGGTCATTATCTGAAAGGCTGTTTTGAAACTCTAGAGGCTTTACTTAGTAAAAAGAAGGGTGAGGTGGTTTACCATGCCTTCCTCACTGAGTGGAAAAGTAGCCTATGCTTATCAGTATGCCAGGTTCTCCGAAAAGTATCTACTTTCTACCCTGCAAATGACACCTTCACTTCTAACACCACAGGGTCTGACTGTATAATGAAATTTATCACTCTCAGAAGAGATAATTTTGAATAGTGTATTTTACACCTCTACCTATGCTATTCTTAAAGTCTTTAGTTATATAATTGACTGACCGAGTGATAAGAAACAGAACTTTTTTTGTAGCTTTGGAACTAACAGATCAAGTGCAAATAATTTAACACTCCACCTGCCAGTTATGGGCAACTTTTTTAATTACAAAACCAATTTTTTATTTGGGTTTACAACACAAAAGCACTTTTTTTAATGAGTCCTTCCTTCCTTCAACACAAAGTAGTTCAGTTATTTGAATGAGGCACCTAACCGCATTTTTTCCCAGTTAGTGTTATAATAACTTTGCTGTAAGTTCGGTTAATTATTGTGCTGTAAAATTAGTTTAATTAGAAAATGTATTGTGTATGGATAAGTAATTAACTTATTTTATTGTTCCAAAAACCGATGTAAAATTTGTAACTTGGAAATTATGTGTGTGAATAAAAAAAATAATATAATAATGTTTCATTGTGATTTCCGAAACAAAATACGGTTATTAAAGTGATATATTTTTGGGAATCACAATAAATGTTTGAAGCCATGAACATTTTAATTTAGAGATCCAAGATGAGAGTAGGTGATTATTGAAATTAGATGCTAAAATTTGTTTTTCAACTTAACCCTATCATGTTTAAACCACTTTCTAGTACAAGTAAAACTACAATGCGGATCACAACTTGTTACATAATTCATATTAAGTAACATATTCATATTCCTAAAGCTTAACTTTAAACGCTGTAATCATGAGACCTTATCATTTATAGTCCTCGTTTCTAAACACCTGGCACGGTAGTGATAAATAGTCATACTACGAATTAGCAACGCTAGCTCGTAATGTAAATGACTCTAATATACATCTGAAGTGAGCAAATATTACAAAGGACTTACTCTAAAATTCTTTATATTACATGTTTAGAGAGAAAAATACTTAATAAGAAAATTTTAGATCTATGTTAATGGTATTTACTAAACAAACAAAATTAAATACCTTAGAATGTGTTAAAAATAAACGCTGAGTTTTTTTCTCTACAACCAAATAATTAAAAAGAAATTCGAATACAACAAAATAAGTAATGCAATTTAACTCTGAACTTTTTAAGTTTATGTTAACTTTAAACACTAATTAAACTAAAAAAATCTCTTTTTAGAATTAACATCTGTGGCATACTTTCAGCTTTTGTTTCAAAGCCACCGTATTGTGCTTAATGAGCTTCACTGTTTTGATACGCAAAGTTCTCGAGTCAAATTAACTTTTTTATGGTAGTTATGATTACATTTTAAACGCGTTTTTCTTCCATCATTTTTTATTTCAACATTTAATAGTACTTATATGTGCAAATCATTTTTTGTTTATAAGGAAGTTTATTTAATATTTTTTCCATGTCTGACTATTTCGCTAGAAAGGAAATAAATTAATTTACTGTTAAATCAAATATTTTTTGTTCTTTCCTAAATTCCATGAATCTTTAACCAGAATTTTTCTATTTATGTGCAGTACACCCCTTCTGCGTATTTTACTTTACTTTTTAAAACCTATTATTTTATTATTTATTAATATATGGCGAAGCGCTATATATTATGACAATATCTAAAGGAAATGTGGGTTCGAGAATTTTCGAGGAAGACCGAGCTATTAAGAATGTAAATAACGTAATAACGTAATGTAAAAGCTTGAAAAATAAGATTAATAAATAGTGTTTTCTGAAAAATAGTTAGAAATATCATGTGTAATATAAATGACCTTTTGTAGTAAAGGTAGACCTGGCTTTTGTTGTACAGGTATTGCGAGAGCCGGGTACCTGTTTAGATAATTAGCCTTTTGGTAACACCTTTTATTCTATCCTAATTTGTTTACAGTTGTTAAGATTTTTCAAGAAGCTGTCACAAGAATTTTGTATTTTATTATTATACTTATCGAAAATCTCTGTATTTTATCGAACTCTCCATTAGCCCACCTAAATAAGTGACGCGAGTTATTCAGTGAGTCAGTATTTGATCTGTCTTCCACGAGTATATGTTGCTTAGTGCTTAACGGTTACGTTTGGAGTAGGCCAGCGTATTGTGAATTACTCTGTATTGTTTAACGTTTATTTACTCTGTATCTTTTCTGTAAGTAGTATTAAGTAAATTAGTGGTTATTTATTGTATTAGTTAATTATAGCCTAATTAGTTTGTTATTTATTAAGTTAATTCATTGTAATATACTTGTAGATTGTAGTAACTTATTTAATTGTAATTCTTAGTTGTAATAAATTTGTAATTTTAAACTTTAGTGTGTTAATTATTTAATTTACCCAGATCCCGAAACGGACCTTGAGATAAGTGGCACAATATTATATTTTTTCTGCCTTAATGTATTTCCAGAACACCCCTTCATTTATTCTCTTACATTAACACAAACAAAAGTGTGTTTATTAAAGATAACATTTTGTTTTTTTAATTATTGCTACATTACAATCTATTCATTTAATTTGAGAAAAAAGAAACTAATTTGGCAAAGAGAGCGAAAAAATAAAGGAAGCCAAACATACTTCTAACCTCTGTGATAACATGAAAAAAAATCGAAATAAGTAAAATACAAAAGAATGTTACAATAAGGAAAGTTCTAAAAGTTAGAACGTTTCAAGTTGAATTTTGAATTACAATTACTGTCAGAAATGAATTGCTTGTCAACTTTGTTGTTCGTATTTTAAATATTTAACCCCGAAATCTGAAATTTTCTGTCTTTAAGTTGATAATCCCAGAATGAATTTGTTACTTATGTACAAGGATATGTTCAACATCTTTCTGATAATTTTAAACTGAAATTGTTCAAACATTTCAATATTGAAATTTACAAAATACCCCAAGTTGTATTCCATTAAAATTTGTATTAAAATGTATTTATGTATCGTAGTGGTAGTGCGATAGCCTACAACGCGGGGATCACGGGTTCAATTCCCGGCCCGGGTCTGGAAATTTTAAAAATTCAAAACCTATCGTTCCAGTTACATGGTGGGTTTTATACTGCTCGACAAACAAAAATGAACTGGATAAAAAATTAACTGAAAATAAAATAATTTAATTGTAACCTGTTCGTAAAGATAGACAATGTTAAACAATCACGCGAGTGTGATCTACCAACAGGTATTTCTCCTGTATTAGAAAATATCACTTTGTCATTATTGTACCGACAAAATAGATATGAATCATGGTACAATGTTACAAGTAAAGAGTAATATGCAAATACTGTACCACAGTTCACGGCTGACACATGATGTCCTTTTCAAAAAGTTAATTTTGAAAAATGGACTTATATATTTTACCTCCGGTGTACAGAAATGTCTTACTTAGGAGAAATGTTATAAAATCCATCAGAACGTTAAGACTATTGCATATAAAAATTTATTCGCAAAATTATAGGAAACTAAGTTTTGGTGAAAATAAAAGACATTTTGAAATAATAAAATGGAAACCAGTTTTTTTATATTACAAAACTTACTCGTAACTAACAAAGCGTTAATAGAATATTACAAAATTGAACGAAAAGCTTTTTTAATACCAATAAAATTGCCACCATAGAATACAGAAATTCCATACCGATAAAAATTAGGTAAGCCAACTTGAACAAGAAAGTACCAAGCCGATATTAAATTTTCCTTCATGAAGGTATTTAGATCGATGGTTTTTTCATAAGGCCTCTGTTTAATACGTTTTCCCTTTATCGAAAATTTTCATAAACTAATTTGTAGTCTGACGAACAACTTTAATAAAAAAGTATTCACAACTAAAAAATTTACGTTGTATTGCAGCCAGTAATATTAATTACAAAATGTAATCTTTGTAAAAGAAATTTTAATTAAATATCGTCACGTTTTAAGCAGAGTATCCAAACAAACACTGAAATAGATTAAGCTATAAAATTAAAAACAAGCTCAGAATTATTAATTGATTTCTTTTCTACAGAAAATATTTGTCAATTGGAGCAAAGTTACTGTTAGAAAATTTCTAAGTAATTTAACTAAAACGATTCTAATGAATGGATTAATAAGACATCCTTTTTAATAGTTTTTAGAAGAAAGATAATTTTGCATTTAATCATATATTATAATACACGAAGATGCACAAATTGCATCTCATAACTTGCAGCAACACTTAGACAGCGTACAAAATTGGCAAAAAAAGTGGCGTATAAAAACAAATGAACAGAATAGTCTGCACGTCACATTTACACTAAAACGGGAAACATGTTCACCAGTGGTTTTTAACAACGTACAAATTCCACAATCCGATACGGCAAAATATCTTGGCCTCCACCTGGACAGGCGTCTAACATGGAGGACTCACATATGGAACAAACGAAAACAGTTAAATCTTAAATACCAACAGCTGTATTGGATGCTTAATGGAAAATCCAAATTATCGGCACAAAACAAATTGTTACTATATAAAACTGTACTTAAACCTGTGTGGACATATGGGATACAACTCTGGGGCACAGCAAGTCACAGTAACATTAAAATAATTCAACGGTTTCAGTCAAAAATACTTCGAAACATCATGGACTCACCTTGGTACATATCCAACACTATATTGCACAGAGACACGAACACTCCCACGGTACACGAAGCTATACAGAAATTTTGCATCAGTTACCAAACAAGACTTGAAAATCATCAGAATCCAGAAGCCATCAATCTCCTAAACAACAGTGGAACACACAGAAGACTATGCAGACTACACCCTACAGATTTATTTTAATATGTGATTGTGTAATTTTTTTTACATTCCTGGCAAGATCAATTCAACAAAATGGGAAATTTTATAGAGTAATACCAAGGGGTATTACTTACTCAAGATTTATACTTACAACACATCTACTCATTGTTCTATGAGAGCAGATCGTAGATTTACAGTAATTCAAAAAAAAAATCATATATTATAAAAAATCCAATAAAATAAAATGCGTTTTAAAATGTGTGTTCAAACATTTTATTTTTTTGGAAAATTTGCTACTTTGATAATATCTAATTTTGTTATATTAAAAAATTACGGTTTACCGATTGTATATGCTCTGATTATTTTAAATATTAATTAAATTATATTTAATTACACAGACTTAAACCTTTTGACATTTTAGACTTACCGAACTAACTTAAAAATTACCAGCGACAACTACAGCCAATAAAATCTTTCTTTTAATTTTTAATTTAGCCAACAATAAGTTTTAAATTTTGTAATTATTATAAACAACACGTTGAAATTTAACTTAAGCAAACAATTACAATTAATTTTTAAATTGGAGTTACGCTAGTAGGCGTAATCTCCATCAAGATTTATTTTCCAAATCTATAAAACTTGCTTACAGTTAGATAATTTAACTCTGTATCTAAGAAGTAAAGGAAATTAACTCCATTTTTGTAATTTTTCAGAAGAACTAAAAACATGAAGTTTTTGTTCTTTTTTAAAAAATTTCTGAAGGTGTTAGAATTTTGTTTAAATATATACCAAATATAGCCTACGATACAGAAATTTAAATGACTAAACAACTTTCTTAACATCTCTCTGACTACCCACAGTAGCTACTTGAGTTAATCAAACGTAAACAAAACTTAGATAAAACATATTGTGCTAACTCTATTCTGATAAAGAAACACTATTTTATTCACAACAATGTTTGAAAAAATTACAGAATTTAAGCAAATTCTGAGGCCTATCAGTAATATAATATAAACAAAATAATTCAAAATAAAATTACTTATTGTCAATAACGAGTATACATTCAATTAGAGTTAAAAATAGCAAAGATTTTAAAAATCTTCCGCGTAATATACAAAAGTGGAGTTAATGGACTTACTGTAACTGTTAAAAAATAGAAGCAAGTCATATACAAGTTAATACTGTAAACCATTAGATAGAGCATTTTTTGCTGATTTTCAAACTTCATTTTGCGAAAATTGGAGTTAACACCCTTTACCTCTAGGGCACAGCTGATTGTAAATATTACTATTCATAAAAGTTAAAAAATAAATAAAATATATAGTAATTATATTTAATTTTACTAAGAAGATTGAGGTAAATTAAACAAAACTATTTTTTTATCCCTAATGGGTACGTTGCAATGATCTGTTCAATTTTTAACAATTAGCAACTCCATGACCGAATGAGTTGAATATGATAATTGTGTATGACATGTTAATAAGGCTTAATCTTATACAGACTCAGGCCAGTCAATCCTGAAGAAGTTTAGTTAATTGAATCAAAACCATCAGAGTACACCGGTAAATACTGTCTTTAACAAAAAAAATTAACAAATCAAAAAGCTAACACTAAAAATATTTGACTAAATCAAAGAATGATTTCGAAATAGTATAATTTGAGGAGAAAATAAAGCATAAAATTGATATACCTTTCTTAATGCTTTAATAGACGTTTTAAGTTTGCTATTAAACAATTCGTGAACTTTTGTTTAATGAAAAAGTTACATTTAAAATCACGAGAAAGAAATATTTTTAATACGTTTATCTGAAACAGATTACTTACTGTAAGAGGGTAGGTGTTGTGTGTTTTGGAGATATTACAAAAGTATAATATGTAAGAAATATACTACTCTATTCTCCAATAACATAAAATAAATAAAAGAAAAAAGCTCATGATATATTTTATGTTAAACTTGGAAACATAAAATGAGGTAGCGATGAGAAAAAGATTCTACCATGCCTTAGGGTAGGACAGCTGACATTAGACCAAGCGTAAAAGTTTATCAGCTTTCCATTTGACACCCGTAGTATAATATTTACTTCTTTTTCTTTGAATTATGGTATCATATATGCGTTATATTTCGTTTGTGTATTTCAGTACATAGGCTGAAGTAAATTTCCTTTTTTTAGTAGATGTTTCACAAGTTTAATATGTTCATAAGCACGTCATTAGTGCTTTCATGCGTAAAACGTTCACATTAATATACCTCACGTTTAGCAGGTTTAATTTCAATTACAAAAAAATTATCTATGTATTTTCCAAGGAAATTCAAACGTTTTTTGATTTTAATACGTTCTTATTTCTACTTGGATGTATCCAGGGAAGTAGGAATCCAACCGTTTTCTCGCACTTAATTGGGTAAACGTTACTTTATTACTTGTAAAACTTTGATAAATCGAATGAATAAATTAATTTAAAATATTATGATACTAAAAACTTGTTTGACAAGTTTAAAATGTACAGGTTAAAATTAATTAATCTACAAATTTTTTGTAGTAGTGAATTTTGTACATAAGAAAATTTTATGCACTTTTGTGTACTTATTACCTCTGCGGTATGTTATGATTTTATGGTCAAATACAGATGTGTTTAATCCTTGGATGAATACAAAATTCGTTCGTTTTCAATAGAATAAAATAATTTTTTACGTTGGCCGCCTCCTAGATGTAGTGTTTTCAAATACAATATACAAAATACATTATCTATAAATAATAAATTTTACAGATCACTTACGAATTATTACTATTACTTTTACTCCTTTGTTGAAATATACCAAAATTTCTCCTAAAGTAAAGTTGAAGAGTATTTATGATCAAACCTGGTACTTAAGTCTAACATTTATTGTATCAGTTCGTCTTTCAAATGTATAGTTGCAATTATCCAGTTAGTTTATCGTAAAATAATTCGGATGGCTGTTTAGCACGTGTTCGAACGTTCTGGTAAATCTAGTAATTTCCTCTCTTGTAATATTATTTTAGAATAATTTTTTACTTTCTCTAGCCTATATGAATATATAGGAAGTAAAGTATTGTTTTCACGTCGATCTTTCGAAATTGAGTTTTCACCGGATATACACGTTTTCAGACCCCCTGAACGCAAAAACAGTGTTTTTAGCAAATTGGTCTGTGTGTGTGTGTGTGTGCGCGCGCGCGCGTGTGTGTGCGTGTTCGTGTGTGTGTGTGTGTGTGTTACTTTATTATCTAAACATAATATTTTAATAGTTTTCATAAAATAAGCAGGTGTAAACACTCACACAACTTTCTCTTGTCAATGCAAATAATGTCCCATACAACCAAACATTAGTAATAAAACATTAAAAACTAACCTCAAAAACATAACCTTATTTTAATCATAAGTGTATGATGCAAAATGAAAACCAACCTCAGTTTGGCTTAATAATACAGAAAATCACTCTTAGACGCTCTGTAGAGGAAAATACTAAAAACAAAAGTTGTAGATCTTTTAATTTTCTATAAATTTTATTACACATTTGTCGTAAAATCCATATTACGGCCGAAATCTTTAAAAAAATCAATTTTTTTAAAGGTTTTCATGAAAAACAACAGAAAATCACTAATTACCGCTATATTAAGCGTTAAACAAAGAAATTTTTGAAATAAAAGTTTTAGGTTTTTAAAGTGTCTACAACTTTGATTATGTACACTTTTGCCCTAAAATGCATTTAAATGTGTCAATTTAAAAAAAAACATATTTTTCTACAAGAGCACAGCCTTCCCAAGAATTTCAGCAGACATGGCGCCTACTCTATCTTATAGAGCATAAAAAATGTAGTAAATGAGGCGATTTTTAAAAAAATCGTAGGAGCCGTTTTTGTGAAAATCGCAAAAAAGTGAAAAATTACACAAAATTTGTGTAATTTTTCACTTTTTCCGATTTAATAACCATGCGATTTAAATAATAATTTTTATTATTTAATAATAAACCACTACTTCCGGTTGACCAATTTTGATGAAAATGTTTGTGTTGGTTCCTTTAGAGGTATCTAAGTTAATTTCAAGTTTTAACTTCGTATGATGTTCCGTTCTTGAGATATTGTGTTCACACAAACATACAGACACACACACAGACACACAGACGCTTTAAACATTGTTTTTGGGTTCAAGGGGTCTGAAAACGTGTATATCCGGTGAAAACTCGATTTCGAAAAATCGACGTGAAAACAATACTTTCCTTCCTATGCATTTATATAAGCAAGAGAAAGTTAAAATACAATATTTACGTAATAATCCTTTTACAAATTGTGTAAAATTCTTAATTTTATTACAGAAATTCTGATACATTTCATATTACATTATGTGCATTTACTTTACTCATTATGTACTGCATTCAAATGTTGGCTCGTTCAGTGAAATATGAACACATATCAAAATGAATATCAAAATTCATAATGTAATTAAAATATTATTATGTGATGGAATATCCGAGTCTGCAAATAATTTACGAATAAACTACAAAACTACTTCAAACTTAACAAGCCCGTCTATTGTTTGAACAATAATTAAGTATGTGAACATATAGTGTACTTGAGATTTAAATTCAAAATTTCAGTATAATACTCTATGATGCTATTACTAGCGGAAATAATTTATTCCTCTATGGCAGTTAATTAACATTAAAGAAGTTTTTATGATGAGTTCCCTCCGGTGTTTTCGTGATATAAAAGAGAAATATAATTTTACCGAGTAGTTTCTTTCATGTAATTATTAAAAACTAGTATATCGTATACCTGAAGATTTTCATTATTATGTATAACAAGCTCTTTTTCAATTTTTGAAACTACCAATAGAAATTTAATCAAATTTTAGTCTTTAATGTCAAATAATTAAGCTTATGTCAAAGCTTTATCCTTGTCTTTCGGACTGAAAGAACAAGTGGCTTAGAAGAGACAAGGCGCGCGGAATTAAAATAATGCTAGCACTACTGTAGCCAATAATTCTACAAATTGTACATAATTTTGTTCCTTATTAGTTGAATAGAAAAACTATAAAATTTGTATTTCGACTACCTGCACCTAAGGAGTCAAAATGGTTAAACTAACTAAAACTAACTGACATTATTTAGCCTATATAATTTCCCAAAGAGCTACAGGTTTAAAAATCGCCGAACGTATACGTTTAAATACGATGTAATAAACTACATGAATTTTTATCACTTGATTCTGAAGTTTGAAAACGAGTAATGACCCTAAAACAATGAATATTATTTCTTTACCTTCCCAAATAGCTGAAATTCTGAAAATCGGCATTTAAATTTATAAGCGATTTTCTACAGCTTAAACATGTTGTTTTAAGCATCCTAAATTCCACAGCCTCCTATCATGCTAACTGTCATCATCCAAGCCTTGTCTCACCATCACCTCCATCACACCATCATCCATTTTCTTGGTGGTCGTCCACGCTTTCTTCTTTTGTGCGAGCTCCATTTTCACACTCTACTAGCTCGTCTACACTCCTACAGTCTCCTAATATGACAATACCAGTTTAGTCACCTTCCCTCCATACTATCAATCACAGTCTCTGCAGCTTGACATTTGTGTTCTTAAAATTAAAAATAGGAAAAATAAAGGGTGAAATTAGATCGGAGAAACCGGGAAGATAAATGAATGCCCCTTCTGAGGCTAACATTAAACCTCGTTGCAAGCGCACTTGCTTATATTATACACACGTTACTTTAAGATTAAAGTGTTTAAAGTGAAATTTTTAAATAACTATAATTTTCTATTTTAAAATTTCGTAGTTGGTAACTCAACATGCGATCCTGGGTTCGAATCCCACTCAGGCACGGCATATTTTCATACGTTACAAAAACTCACTTCATCCTCTATTGTACAAAGTTACACCCCGACGTCGTCGCTAATGCCCTCTGCAGTTGATGCGACGTTAAATTAAAAATTTCTATTTTTAAAAAATAGCCCCTTAATGATAAAACGGCTGGCCCGTTGGTGTAGTGGTTAGCGCAACTGGCTTCTACACCGGGGTCCCGGGTTGGATTCCCGGTCAGTCTGGCATTTTTTCATCACTCATTTTCATTAGCATCATTATCCACCGTCTCCATTAACAGAAATTGCAGAACAGTCAGACGTAAAATAAACAAACAAATCAATGGTAAAACCCTAATTATGAAAATTTAAATATTATTCAAAAGAGAAACTCAGAGAAACTGAAAATTAGTTACAACTTTAATAAATTAATACACAGTCAAATATTTAGGTGTTTATTAAATAACACGTCAATTTAGTTTGCCTTTCTTGTAACTGCAAAAGTTCCTATTTCCCACACCAAGATTAAACATGTTTATATTATTTAGTGTGATAAAGAAGTTTATTTATTTATTCAAGTGAATTTAATTTTTACACTAATAAAATATATACTTTATACGGTTTGTAATACAAAAAAAATCGATTTTTTTTAATAAATTTAATTGAAATAAAAATTTTATTTACTTACGTTTATTTTCCAATATTCAATATTTAACTAAATATTTTCATTTGCTCACCTTTAATATTTATAAATGCTTGTTAACACATTAATTTTCTAATTCTCCAATAATTCTTTAAACAAACTTAAAGACAGTTTGGGATTCCAAACAAAAAACCATTATCATTATCACCTTACATAAGAAAATTATGGTTCAAAACTGAACCAATAAATTACACTTTTTCTGTTCAGAATCTTTTAGGACAGCTTTATAATGGTTTGCTTGGTAAAGTCATCAATAATACAAGACTCGCTTACTTAAACTGTCGGAAAATCTCCAACTTTATCTTATCAATACGAATTAAGTGATTTAAATTATGGTATAAATTTTGTAATAAATAATAAAATAAAAGCATAAAAATACATAAAAGAAGGAATCTTATTTGGTTTTCTTTATTTTACGTAAAAATATTTTTACTTCTTTCTAACGATTGATTCTATATGTTTCAAAGCGAGATTATCATTATTAGATTATCACGACCATGAAGAAATTTGATCCTGGATTACTAATACAACGTTCCAAAAGAAAAAGCAGTTTATGGAGGACGCCCGCCTGAGTGTACAACTCTAATTGAACTGTTATCATTATAGCGGCTGTTCTACAATACCAGGCTATTTACCAAAAACGGCAATAATTTGTATTGAATACAAGGTAGAGTCAAAAACTTCCCGGAATCGGTTAATAGAAAGTTGATTTTAAGTAAATAAGTTTAAGTAAGTAGGATTTTAACAGAATTGATTGCAAGTATGTATAACATTTTAATCCTATTTGCCTTCAAAATACTCTCCTCCTGCATCTACGCACTTATTTCACCGTTCATACAATCGTTGGAAAAACTCCTAAAAGCCATTTTTCGAAAGTTCTGTCAGCTGTTTCGTCACATGTTCATGATGTTGAATCAGTAAAACGATGTCCCTTCAATGTCATTTTCAGTTGTGAAAACAGGTAAAACTCCGGTGGTGCAAGATCGGAAGAATATTGGAGGATGTTCCAGAGTGTGACATGGTTCTTTGTAAGATATTTTTTCACCATTAGGGATCGATGTGACAGAAAATTGTCATGCAACAAAACGAATCATTCCCTGCCCATTTTTCAAGCCGTTTTCGTCGAATTGCATCTCGTAACCGTTTTAAGATCTCTGTGTACAATTCTTTGTTGATTGTTTTCCCTGTTGTCGCCTGTTTGCACGGACAAGTTGTCGAACGCACTCAATATTCTCATCTGTGGTAGAAGTGGAAGACCACTCAGTCCGAACGTCATCTTTAATTTTTGTGCAACTATCACGAAAATGCTTGTGTCACTCGTAAACTGCCGTTTTTTAAGTGCTAACTCTAACTGCCTGCTGAATGGCACAGCACCTTCCATAGTAGTGATACCAACCTTCCAAACAATTATTTCCCTTCCAGCAAACAAATGCTTGACTGCAAGTGACCATTCCGGGAACTTTTTGACCCTATTACGTATATCTTCATCACAGATTCCTCCTCTCCATATCTCTCAAAACAACATCCTTCCACTCCTTTCTGAGTCATCTTTACTTCATCCGTCTAGTTCTTGTTGAAACCTGTAGCCAAATTTTTCGAGGCTATCTCATCATTCCATACCCCAGAATTTGACATTTCATCATAAAATGGAATAAAAAAATGCAAAAAAGGCTTAAATGGAATAAAGAACAGAGGGAATTTTGTAATGTGCCCATGCGTCTGTGATACCACTTAGAATAATAAAAATACAACTAAGAATAATTAAAAGGGAAATTTTACTTTCGAAAAGGGACTTTTTGTTCAGAAAAGTTCCACCATTCAGAGACTTACTATCATGCTATTTCAAATGGGTTGTACTTTATTAGACAAAAGTTTATTTATTGATTAATTTGAGACAATCTAAACCAGTTCTTCAAATGCCACCATTGAATTGGTTTGGTATACCTTGGATGTGGAAGAATGATACAGAAAAAACTTGACGGTCACTCTTAGACGATAAAACTGCATAACTGTTAATATTGTGACAATATCGAAAAGGAAAGAGTGTTTGAGAATGACCAAGAGTTTAAAAATATTAACGTAAATAATAAGAGTAATAAATAGGGTTTTCCGAGAAATAGTTAGAAATATTATGTGTAATATAAATGGTCTTTTATAGTACTGGTAGTGCAGGTTTATTATTGTACGGGTATTGTGAGAGCCGGGTACCTATTTAGATATTTGACCTTTTTGTAACACCTTTTATTCAATCCTTATTTATTTACAGTTGTTAAGATTTATCCAGAAGCCGTAGAAGGATTTTGTATTTTATTATTATATCAAAAATTTCTGTCTTCTCTCGAACTCTCCATTAGCCCACCTATACAAGCGCCGGTTTGTTTACAGTCTAGTTTAATTTTGATTTTCCTGTGTTTGTGTTAGCGAATTGCGTAGCGCTTAACGGTTACGTTAAAAAAAGGTCAACGTTACTCTGTATTGTTTAACGTTTATTCGGTATAATTTTTGTAAGTAATATTAAGTAAATTGGTTAAGTTATTTATTGTATTAATTAATTATAATTAGTTTGGTATTTATTAAATAATTTAATTGTAATCTACTGGTAGATTTTAGTCACTTATTTAATTGTAATTATTAGTTGTAATAAATACTTGTAATTTTAAACTTTAGTGTGTTAATTATTTAATTTACCCAGATCCCGAAACGGACCTTAGAGATAAGGTCACAATATTAATATTATTCCAATTCCACAACCAACTTAAACACGTTACCAAAGTTTACAATTAGATAGAAAACCCACATGTAACAAACACGTCACAAACACTCGCCACAAAATCAAAACATGTTTCTTTCAACTGAAACGCCTGTTCGATAGACATTCCAAATTAAATAAATCACGTAGAGATCCACATGACAGTCATAATACGTTTCTGAACGTATAGAGTTCAACTTCGACAATCTGCTTAAGCTTCACCCACGAAACATAGGCTACATAAACTCTAATGAAATGCATCTGTTATATCACAAATATAATGCTACACAAAAGCTTACAAATACCGTATAATAACCAACGTCGCGAAACAAATATACAGAGCTATACAGGACAATAATTTGTATTACATGCAATGCTCTTTTACAAAACATATAGGCCTACACTAGGGTGATATCGGGTACTCATCATAGACATTTAAAACTCCTCTGGAAAAGAGAACTTCATGGGGTGGGCCAATTATAGAACTGAGGTGATGGATCTAGCTCCAACAATTAGATCACATTTTGGAATATTGACAGATTTTTTTTATTGACAGTCCTGAACGTGTTTTCGTATTGACACTTTCAAACACTTTTTTTATGAAAAGTTTTTTATATTTAGCTCCAAAATTATTTTATATTATTCCGCATAAAGTTAGAAATTCTGAAAATTCAAATACTTGTCTTACAAGACTGAGAGATTGGCTTTTGTAATTGAATGATATTGAAAACATTTTAGTTTAGCCTTAATTTCTCTCCCCTCCCAAAGATAAACAGTGCTGTTATTTGTTTATTTTCAGTAAATACTGGTATTAGAATGTTATCTTGATTTATTTATTTATTTATTTATTTATGGTCGCATCGACTACAAGGTCATTAGCGACCACGTTACATACAAATACATGTAGTACAAAATTTCCAAAGAAGACACAAACAAACACAATAAGGTCAGCAATAAAAACAGAATGAAAAATTAGTTAAGTTCAATGAAAATTTAGACAACATAAAAAATAAAATAACACAATGAAAAATAACATTTATGTGGTTTTACAATTACATCAAATCTGAAATTTTGTGATATTTTAAAAAAATTATTGTGTTTTGAACCGCTACTTTGTCTACCAAATTGAGTGCTAAAAAATAAATAAATTATAAATTAATTAATTAATTAAATTATTTATAAATCAATCATAAATAAACAAATATAAATTGTTGTTAATTTTAAATAGTGTTCGTGTGGAATGCGAAGTTTGACAGTCTGTGATGAAGTGGTAGATTGAAAGTGGCGAGTTGCAATGTGTACTATGTTGTGCTTCATCTTTCTTCAGTAAGTGTTTGTGTGTAAGTGTAGAGTGTCCAGTGCGTAATCGTATAAGTAGTACTTGATACCTTCGAAGCTATTGGTGAGGCTGTGGGGATTCAAAAATATGTTTTCTGAGGTGTTGAAGTTTCGTTGGAGGATGTTGAGACCAGATGTGGTTCCAGTGTTGTTTAATTTGGTTGTGCAGGCGGTCTCCTGATATCTGTATGAGACGAGAGTTATCTTGATTTGTCTGAATGATTTCGTTCAGGGTAACTGTTTACCTCATTAATTAATTATTTTATCTTGTACTAGCAACCCCCGCTCGCTTCGCTTCACAGCAGCTAATGTAGGCCTCATTAAATTATTTTAAAACCTCTTTATGTACAATACTTGTGGTTTTTTCCCTGTGGCCACAAAATAAATTGTTTTTCTGCACTTCCAGCTCTATAAAATTGTCAACATAAAGTTGTCCATGAGTGAAACACTCTTGTCTCAAATTGATGCCTACCGTTTTAAATGTTTGTCCCTGTGATTTAACAGAATTGAATAGAATGCATAGAAGAATACCGATGGGAAAGAAAAGACAGTTGATATGTGGCTGAGAGAAGAGACAGTAATACGTGGGTGCAGTACGCATAGTAACTGGAAATAATATAACTCATTCACTTACAGTCGAATGAAAACAAATACATAAAATATACAGTACAAAAATTAAAATGTTGAATATTTCCGAATTTTTAATGTTTATGAAATCGAATGTTATTCTTCAACGTTTTTCTATGAAATATAAAAGTTGAATCGTGTTTCTAGCCCAAAAAGTACACCATCCAAAGGACTTAGAAAAAATAAAAGTGCTATGCACCCGATGGACTAAAACATGCGACATCGTCAAAGTTTAATTTGCTCACTTAATTAAGGTTACTTAAAGTTGCAAAATAGCCTATATTGATCAGGAAGCTCTAAGCTATGCAATAATGAAAGATTTTTTAAAATCAGTTCAGTAGTTTTGAGATTCGCCCATACAAGCGAACAAAGCAACAGACGTTTCTTCTTTATTATATTAGTATAGATAAGTAAATTTTGTTTCATTTTCATGAAAAGTGTTTGCTTCTTATTATTATAATACACACACAGGGCAGAAGTACCCTGAATCATAATTATACTATTACTGTTGTCTTAGTTATATTTGATTATATTTTCTTTAATTTTATTACGTATCGGAGTCATGTTTTTTGTAGTAACTATGTCAGTTTAGTTTGATCGTGTTTGTTTTTTCTTTATAGTTTTATGTAATTGTTACTTCCAATCAGGCTCTTGCCTTGGAGATCCTAAATATTTACATAACCTTGGTTTTATTTGAAATTTCTTAAAAGAAAAATATATGTAGCTCGTATTTGTATGTATTTTTCTGTGTAAGTTGTAAGATTATCTTAACTATGAGATGGTCTAATTACAATGATTATAATAAGATTGATGAGATTACGTAGAGTTAGTAAGTAGAGTAAGTTATATTGTACTTTTGTAAAAATAGTACGATATGGAATAAAGTTCTAATTTTAAATGTTCAATAAAAATATTACTAAATAAATTTTACCTACAATTGACATTTTGTCAGAAAGTTGACACTACACTTAAATATATTAAGATTAGGATAATATAAGAAACGACAAAACATTTTACACTCGATTTTTTGATACATCAGCAGATCATGACAATTAACTAAAATGCGCACTTTAGTGGTTATTTTTCATGGGCAAGAAGACTAAGACTCCGTTCATAGAATCGAGAACTTTTAGAATAAAATAAACTATTTTTTAAACAAATGTACTACATTTACTGGCAGCAATGTCTAAAGTTACTTATTAATTTAAAATAAAAAAATGTATTTTTTTTATTGTGCATAACTTTTTATAAATAAATTTATTTAAACATTTTACTTTCAAAAACTTTTTATAGTATTTGTTTATGTTACAATAGTTGCTTGTTATATTTTATTAATGTAGTTCCAATTAAGAAATAAAAGAGAAAAAACATTTCACCCTTAAGGTACGTTAGAGGGCAAAAATTTGTATAAATTAATGCTAAAATTAAATATTAACAATGTTTTATTTGCTCTTTAGTCATCATACATTTGTTATTTTTTGTTTAAAAGCATTTAAAATGTTTTAACCGCATTCAGTTTGTTTAAACTTTAGTAATTTGTAGTATTAATTTACTTATAATTTTATCACTAAATTTCAGCCGCTTTCAGCAGCATGAACAATATATTCACATCTGTATCTACAAAAAATATTCGTATGCTTACATGTTACATCGTCTCCATACTGCGTCATGGTGTGAATTCCTGGACAGTCAATTAAGCACTAAGAAAATAGAAGTTTTCGAAATGTAGTTAAATGTGCACTCAATCTGTTCGTTGCAGGGCTAAAATAGTTTTGTTTCTTATCACATGGACAGCCAATTTAATGACTGAATCATTAAGGAACAGAAGAGGTAGAGGTGTAAAAGACACTAATCAGAGTTATCTCCTCTGAAAGTAATGAATTTCATTATACAGCCAGACCCTGTGGTGAATGAAGTGAAGGTGTTATTTGTAGAGTGGAAAATATTAGCTTTTCAGAGAGCCCGGAATGCTGATAAGCGTACTTTTCCACTCAGTGAGGAAGGCAGTTGTAAACCACCTCACTCCTCTTTTAGTTAAACCTCTACAGGTTCAAACTAACCTTTCTGCTGATGACCTAAACAACAAGTTAAATCTCATAACGTTGCGGATATCATGGAAACACTGTATAAACAACACAAAAGTACTCCAAAGAATGAAAAAAAAAATAAAGACATCATGAACACCACTAAAAAACGCAAGGCCCAATACTTCGGACATCTCATAAGGATTAAAAGAAAATATGTATAACTCCAATTTATCACACAGGGTAAATGCAGCCCAAGACAAAAATGAATATCTTGGTTTCAGAACCCGAGGACGTTGTGTGGCAAAATCTAACGAATTGTTCAGAATTGCAACCAGCAAAGTGAGAATAGCAATTTTGATTTTTCGAAACGGTTAAGCATTATAAGAAGAAGAAAATTTGTTTAACAGCTAAATTTCACTAGTCCATAAAATAAGACAAGAATTAAATTGTACAAAGTGATTTGTTTATAACCTTTCACTATCTACAATCTGCAGCGGATACGATATGAAAATAAATCAAAAGTGGGTTTAATAAACAAATATTCACGGGAAAATTTTCTCGTGAACCCGGGTAACTACAGTGATTTTCCGTGGTATTCGTTGTTAAGGGAAATACGTTCAAAACAAATTTCTTTAACTTTTTACTACTTTTTTCAAAACATTATATTATTAAAACATTATATTTTTGTACCCTGAACAAAATAGTACATGTAATAACATTTTTGTTTTACTTCAATAAATAAGTAGTAAAATTGAAAACAATGTCATGGCTAAACCAACGAAATTTCATTTGTGTAAATGCCAACTTTTTAGACTTTTATTCTGTCTTATTTCAAAATTGAAATACATTACCATTTTTCTAAAAAAAATCATAAATTTTGTCCTATGCAATCGATTTCCAAGATTATTTTAAAAATCACTCAGAATTTTGTTCATTAGAGCACCTTGTATCCAAAATTTTTTTTTCTTGAATTTTTATTACGGTACTGTACATTAAGCTGCAAAATTTCCGCAAATGATATTTAAATGGTGGTGGGGAGTTTCGCATTAAGGAGAAGAAGTACCCAGTGGCACATTTTCCATTTGTAACTATGGGTATTATCCGTTATTTAGACCAAGAGGTCTCTACTCCATTTTCGCCTTAGACGTCGCACAGGTGGAAAGTTCCTTGTAGCTAGATCACGGGCTAGTTGGTTTGGATGGACATCTAGTCGTTCGTGAAATTTACTATACAAGGACGCGGTTAGCTCCTTCACTGTCGGAATTTTGAAATCGTCGTGGAGGGTTTTATTGCTTACATAAAAAGGAGCGCCAGAAGCAAGTCTTAAGAATTTTGATTGAAAGGCCTGGATTGACTTTAAATTACTCTCTGCCGCTACTCCAAATAGCTGGACACCATAAGTCCAGATTGGTCTCAAAAGGGTTTTGTATCATAAAATTTTGGAGCGGAGGTTCAATTTTGATCGAGGGTTAATTAAGCAGTAGAGTAGCTTCTTGCGGCGGTTAAGTTCTAAACGTTTAGTACGCAGATGATGCTTCCAAGTTAGTCGTCTGTCAAGCCATAAACCAAGATACCGCACCACTCTGGCTTGAGGGATATGAACGTTATTCAGCATCACAGGTGGACAAGTTTGACGTCGTAAGGTAAACGTAACCTGTGTTGACTTAACTGGGTTCACCTTAATACGCCAACAGTCCTGTATTAATAAAAGATGTCGCTGTACTAACCTGGAAGCCTCATCCGCGCCCTTTTCCCGTACAAGAATTGCTGTGTCGTCAGCATACGTCGCGGTTACCGATGTGTCCAAAATAGGCATATCCGATGCAAATACGCTATATAAAAATGGGGATAGTATTGCCCCTTGGGGTACTCCGGCGTTAATTTTGTGCAGCTCAGAGTAAGCAGTACCGTGCTGGACTTCAAAGAATCTATGCTCTAAAAATGATTTTACAACCAAATAGTACGAGTCACTTAAAACACTTTTCAATTTAAATAGTAGTCCATCATGCCATACTTTGTCGAACGCGGAGCTGATATCCGAGAAAATGCCAGTGACATACTCTTTCCTTTCTAGACCCTCCGAAATGAAGTCCACCACTCGGTGCAGTTGTTGTGTCGTCGAATGCAGCGGCCGAAATCCAAATTGATGAGGTGGAATAATGTTGGCGTCTTCACATTGTATCTGCAAGCGTGGTAGTAAGAGGCGTTCGAATAATTTCCCTGTCGTCGGAAGGAGACTGATGGGACGGTAGGATGAAGGTAGGTAATACGGCTTTCCGGGCTTCAAGAAAAGCTTAACTACGGCAAATTTCCATTCTGCAGGAACATACGCCACACGAAGGACTGCATTGAATAATAGTAGTAAAAAGCGTAAGCCATTTCTCGGTAGGTGTTGCAGTATCTCAGATGTAATGAGATCAAATCCCGGCGATTTTCTCTTTGGCAGCCGTTGTACTGCCTTTTCGACATCATCGATCGTAAATGGTTGTGGAGGCAGTGAAAGCTGGAGAGGTGACTGCAGTTCTTCATCGATGGTTTGTATAAAATTCACGTCCTGCACATCTTCATGTGGTTTGAATACACTGGTTAGATGAGTCGCAAAGAGAGTAGCTTTCTCGTTTTCCGTTTTCGCCCAAGTATCATCTGGATTTCTCAGTGGCAAAGAAACACTTCGGTGTTGTAAAAGCTTCTTAGATGTCCGCCATAGTGAGTCTGTGCTTTCAAACCATCGATGTTAAAAAAGTCTCAAAATGCTCTGCTTTTAATCTGGCTAATTCTTTCTTCAGACGGTTGGCGAGTCTATTGAGATATTGTTTATCGTCTGGTAGACGAGAAGTTTGCCACCTGTGTCTAGCTTGCCTTTTCTCTCATATCAGGCGTCTAACATACTGCGGAACATCTTGAGTGGTAGGGTAACGTTTAATGGGTGTAGATGATTCCCAGGCAGCTTTCTGTACTTCGGTCGTAAAATGTTGCACAGCCTTGTCAAGATCGTCATTCGATTTAAGTTGTATGTTTTGCGTTAGGTTGTTCTTAATTTTTTCTTTGAATGAGTCCCAGTTCATTCGTCCAAGATTTAGAGTTGGTTTTGGTGGGATCAGCACCGGTTCAGTGCTCAGCGTAGTGATTACAACCGAGTGGTCAGAGGAGAGATCATTTGTAGCTGTAGTTGCAAGGTGGTAATTTCGCATTCCTTTGGAGAAAAGAAAATCGAGCAGATCAGGTTGACGGTTTCTAGCAGCGGGCCAATAGGTTGGTGTACCTGGAGAATGTACTTGTAACTGGCCATCATAAATAACTTTGTGAAGGGCTCGACCTCTTGATGTTGTAAGACGTGAGCCCCAGGCTGGATGTTTGGCGTTGAAATCTCCTCCTGCAATGAAGCAATCGCCTGGATCAGAACGCAATTGTTGGAAATGTCCCTCATTTGTCAGCGGGCGAGGTGGGCAGTAGATTGCAGCTGTAGTGACGTCAAACCCACGTGTTAACACAGTTATTGCTGTGGCTTGCAAATGTTCACTAGGTGGTGTCATAGGATGGAAATAATGTTGGATTCCTCGACGTATTAATATTGCAGTTCCACCATGACCTGTATCGTCTGGATGATCGGTTCTGTAGATGTTAAATCCTTGGATATTCAAGCGACTGCGAGAAGTCAGGTGTGTTTCTGTTAGCAAAGCAATGTCAATACGCTCTTCATGTAGAAATAGTTCTACTTCATTTCGGTGTTGAAGGATGCCATTGGCGTTCCATAACATGATGACGAGTGAACTAGCTGTTGTTCTATTATTTACCATGGTTGGTTAAGAGCATCTGGATCAGTTGACTCATCATTGTGATGACCGGAGTGAAGAGGTCTTTTATCTCTGTGAGGAAACTTGTAAGCTGATTCGAAATATCCTGAGATGTAGGCAAACAGTCGTGTTCAGCTGGCTTCTGGTCAGATTTCACAGCTTGACTGTACGTGGAGAATCGACGAGGTGGAGTCTTTGGTAACGTAATTGTTTGACTACGAGTTTCAGAGGTACCAGGTGGCGGTAAGATTGGATAGTTAGAATCTGTTGAAGACGATTTCTTCGTATCGGTCACTGTTGATGCTGGAGATCGACGGTGCTGTAATTGGCGGTGCACTGTACAACCTCTGTAATTGGATGGGTGTGCCCCGCCGCATAAAACACATGTCGGCGGTGTTTCTCGGGTTTTAGAGCATGAGCTCGACTCGTGTGGACCTGCACACCGCACACAGCGGGGTAATAAATTACAGTAGGTTTTAGTGTGACCGTATCGTTGGCAGCGGGCACACTGAGCGATTTGTCGCCTTTGCCTCGGTTCTTCGATTTTAACTTTGCATTGGAGCAGTGCGGTCAAGTCAAAAATTTCACCATTTTTCTTATCTGGCTCCAAATCAATGTAAAAAAGTGGTAACTTCACTTTATCGCGAGACAGTATATTTGTCACATTACGCACCTTAAACCCTAATTTCGTAATTTCCTCGCTAATTATTTCTGAGGGTATAGTGTGGTGCAACCCTCGTACTACTACACGATATGCTTTGTCCTCCTTTAATTGGTAAGTGTGGAATTCTGCGTTGTTAGTGCGCAGGCACTGTACTAGCCTCCTATAATCATCAGAATGTAGTGTGTAGATAGTGATAGATAGTGATGCCAGTACAGCGGTATTTATCTGTACCTAGCAAATTCGTAAGATAACCCTGAAATTTCACGAAATCCACCTCTGATTTCAAGTGCACAGGAGGAGGCCTCGACTGTTTTGTTGTAATGAGTGATGTATTGGAGTTACCTGTAACGCTTTCTTCTACTGCATCTGCTGCAGTCGGAAGTAGGTCGAATCTGTTTAAAATTGGGACGTGTTCGTCTCTCTCGAGGGTCCCTAAAACGTTTTGTTGAACTATTTTCCAGCCCATTTTCATGTAACTGCCTTTTTCTCTTGGGAACGACATCTGTCCACTCTATTCTGTCTGTATCGCTAGAATTGTTGTCGACGTGAGCACTTATTATCGACAACATTTCGGACGTGCTCATTGTTGCCTGATCGGCCATGGCCGTAGGCGACTTTTTTTTTTCAAAATAACATTATTTGCAATCAGTTTTTTAAAAATAAACTATAAGCAAATCTTTTGAATGTACAAATCACAAGTTGAGGCCTCATTACCCTGAGTACCTCTCATTACATCAATTATTCATGTGTTCAAAGAGAAAATTACTATGTACAAAGATATTTACATTTTACAAAATAGAATACTTTTCACTAAAATTTTATATACATTTAAACTCTTTCAGACAAGTCCAAAACATGGTAACGTTTCAGGCGCCTAACTTCTTCTGCATTATTTAGAAGATTTATGGCTAATTCGTTTTCGTGGCTTTCAAGTCTTGCCTGATATTTTCTATTAAAACGCCTGACCTCGTCCATTACATCAGGAAGGTTGCAATAATGTTGTATTTCTGCATTCCTTGCAAACCATGGTGCCCTTGTTATAGCCCGAAGAACCTTATTTTGGAACCTTTGAATTATCTCTATGTTACTTCTGCTGGTAGTTCCCCAAAGTTGAACGCCGTACAACCAGACTGGTTTTAGTAACATTTTGTAAAGTAGCAACTTATTCTCAAGAGAGAGTGAAGAGTTCCCACCAATCAGCCAGTACATCCTTTTGTATTTCAGATTTAATTCGTTCCTCTTCATTCTCACATGGGTTTTCCAAGTTAACCGCCTGTCAAGATGCATACCCAGGTACTTTACAACTTCACTTTGTGGTAAATCAACACCTCCAAGTTTTACTGGTGGACAATTATTCCTCCGCATTGTAAATGTAACATGCTGCGATTTTGCAGTATTGATCTTCACTCTCCATTTTTGAAGCCATGGTTGGATTTGGTCTAAACATTCCTGAAGTTTGTTTGAAGCAACTATAGGATCTCCACTTGTAGCAAGCAATGCCTTATCGTCAGCAAATGTAGCTTGAACTACCCCTTCAGTTGTTGGTAAGTCTGCTTCATACAATGAATACAAATACGGGCCTAGAACTGAACCCTGAGGTACACCAGAGGTAATGTACCTGGAAGATGACAGCTCGTCTTGGTATTTCACTTGAAAAAACCGATTTTCCAGATAAGATCGTAAAATCAAAAAGAAAGGTTGGCTTAACGTTCTCTTAACTTTGTATAATAGGCCGACATGCCAAATCTTGTCAAAAGCCTGTTGAGCATCTAAAAAACCAGCAGAACAATACATTCCTCCCTCCAAACTGTCTGTAACCACTTTTACTACTCTATGTATTTGTTCAATCGTTGAATGACCCTTCCGAAATCCAAACTGATGGTCTGGTATCAATTTACATTCAGTCAAAACTGGTTGCAGTCTTTTTAAAAAAAGCTTTTCAAAAACTTTAGATAATACGGGCAATAAACTAATCGGTCTGTATGATGAAGCTAAATCTGGTGGTTTATTAGGTTTCAAAATCATTATTATGGTGGAAAACTTCCACTGTGATGGATAATGGGTAATCCTGAGTACACTGTTGAACAACCAAGTTATAAATACTATTCCTTTTCTTGGGAGGTTTTTTAAGAGTTTGGGTGTTATCATGTCATAACCGGATGCCTTTCTTAATTTTAAACTCTTAATAATAGTCATAACTTCTCTCACTCTAAATGGTTTAATCGGCATGCTCATTGGAAGAGGACTGTCTAAAAATTCATTGATTTCAGTTTCATCTACATTAGGATCAGCCTGATATAGTTTAAAAACAGCGAAGAGATGTTCGGCAAATACTTCTGCTTTTTCTTTATTGGTTTTTGCCCAGTCACCATTTCGGTTTCTGATAGGTGGAATAGACTGGATTGGGCGTTTAAAATTTTTAGTTACTTTCCAAAGAGAGTATTCATCAGTATTAGTTGCAGTCAAACTCTGTAACTGCTCTGATAAAACTCTGTAACCGTAGGCGACTGATAAAAATATTAAAAACAAATAAACTATAAAGGCCAGATGTAAAGTAAAATAGGAAAATTATATTGTGCATATAATGTTAAATATCTGCCACTCACCGTTTGCAGCAAAAGTCTCGCTGGTATTAATATTTTAAATAATTTTTGCTGCGGAAAAAAATCGATAAAAAAATAAAAATAAAAGCAAATACTCCAGCTATACGTGCTTAGTGCACTAGATTGGAATTTTATATTTAATTTGAAAAGAATTTACAAAATTATTAAATAGTAAATTGACTTAAGTGCACCCAAATTATGATCTCTAAGACTCGTTGCTGCTTTTTAACCCTTACCTTGATTTTAGGGCATGAGGGTAAATTTTTGAAATAATTTTTATTTACGATTTACTAAGAATAGCTGAATTTAAAGCACAAAAACGTTTAATTTGAAATGCAACAAAGAAAAAAGGTAGGCTTCACTCCTACATAATACGAGTATAATTTCTATTTTAAAAAATGTATAATTTTTTTAATTTATTAAATTGTTTCATTAAAAGAAGATTTCCACGAAATAATTAATTGAGGAAATAAAAATGTTTAGAAAATCCTTTTTACTGTTTCCTATATAAATTTCTTATTTTTGAGTTGTATTATTATTCCGTATTTTACGGAACTTTTTAAAAAGTTTACATACATTATAAATAATAATATAACAGATAGAAAAGCACAATTTATTCAAATATGAATTACAAAAAGACCGTGTACGCTGTAATCGTTATAGACTGTATAAAACGAAAGTTTAAATCGTTAATAAAAAAAGTGACTCGTATTTTATAACTTACAGTTCTTTTAACTGAACACAAATTAAATGCAAAATAATGAAAAACGTAAAATGGAAGGAATTCTCAACGAATTGCTCATCTAAGATACCAACATTATTATTCAAGATAATAATTTTCATTTTCCAACATTAGCTTTTTAAATAGCTGTTCTAAAATTGCTCTTTAACAATCATACAATGAAGTTTTTTTAATACAAGCTAAGAATATGAATATTTAAGAGAGTTTATTATGCATTATTTATTAAAAGATTTCAAAAATGTTTTTTTTCTACAATTTAATTCATGAACCTGAACTTTTTATCCTTTTAATACTTATTTCATAAATTTCTATATTTACAAATTTCAGTAATTTTAATTTGAAAAGTTTAACGTTCCTTAAGGTCTAATAAAACAGTGGGCTATTGGAAGGGTCTATAACATTCCTTATTCCAATTAAATTAAAGCAAATGGTGAGTTTAACAAAAAATAAAAAATATTTTTAATTTCTTGGTTATACATTCTATTATATGATAATAATATTATATTATACATATACATTATACATAATATTCTATTATATGATCCCACACAAATATTTCTATAAAATATATTCTGTTTATTAACGTTATAAAATTTTAATCTATAATATCTATCTAATTAGCATAAAAAATTTATTTTCCGCCTTAGGCTTCCTTTGAGTCCTTTTTGCTTCTCCGAAACAATGAGTTGGATTTCAACTTACTTACATCAACAATTAGCTCATTTGCCTACCACCATATTAATATTTCTTCGTAAACCTATAATAATACTATATTTCTAATATTATATTTATTATAATTCAATTATAATTAATATATTTTTATTTTATACATTTTTGATATTATTTTCTTATTCTGCCATTTTTTTTAATTTTTTTTTTTTTGATTAATCATAAGCAAATGAAACTCGAGGGTACTTTTTTACATAATCTACTCGTATTTATTATAACTGTCAAGTTTCCCGTCTGTAGATTGTGCTATACGCCCGGAATATTAATTCAAAAATAGCAACCACTTTATGGGATTGCCCATGAAGAGCTCCATGGGATTGTCGGTATTGACAAAAAAAATTAATATATCGTATGGTAAATGTAATTAAAATTGAAAGATTTTTTAAGCCCCAGTTGCAGCACTATAGTAAACTGTCAGTCTTAAGTGAGTTGTTTTATTTGTTTTCTTTCATCCCAAATCTTCTTTATATTCTCAGATCTGGCCCAATTCTGCACGCCGGTTAGGTTATATTGTCGAACTTTTCTAATTATTAGTGATAATTTAAATTTCGGGTCCTTGAGTATTATTTTAAGGTTTATTATTGCAATATTTTTTTAGTTTATAGTTATCATTATTATTATTATTATTATTAATAATAATATAAAACATTTTATAGGTACACGAGGTGTAGTTATTAAATAACGAGACTAGCGTTGTAAAAACTTTAATTTTAATTTTATACATAAACACTTATTGTCATCTTCAATATACACTTCTTCTCTATCCCTACAATGCTCCATGCGAATTTGCTTATGTTGGAAACAGTGCTGAAAATCATCTTCTGTCAGCTCCTTCAGGACACGTGCCGCTCAAAAATGTTTGAAATGAAGCTCGCAAACATGCTTGTACTGACACTTAATACCCGATTGAAAATGACCCAAATTTTTTGGAAACGATAATAACATGTGATGAAACGTGGTTTTTTACTCATGATCCAGAAACGGAGCGCCAATCCATGCACTAGCGTTATCTGTCAAGAGGTTCTTAGCCAAGTACAGCATCTCAATGTTAGAAAATCCACCTTATTCACCAGATCTTGCACCATGTGACTTCTACCTGTTTCCTAAGATGAAATCAGCATTAAAATGGACAATATTTGAGTCCGTGGAAGCTGTAAAAGAGAAAGCGGCACGTATCCTGAAGGAGCTGACAGAAAATGACTTCCAGTACTGTTTCCAACAATGGAAAATTCGCATGAAGCGTTGCAGGGATTGAGAAGGAGTGTATATTGAAGGTGGCAATAAGTGATTATGTATAAATTTAAAATGAAAGTTTTTACAACGTCAGTCTCGTTATTTAATAGCCACACCTCGTATTAATATATTTTTTCAAATAGTATATAGATGGCTAAAACAACTTTTACCCTATTTCTCCGGCTTATTACTTTCTTACCTAAATAAGAGTTTACTACACGATGATTGATGTAAGTCTGAACTAAACGTCAGAGACAAATGAAACTAAACCGATGACTCCATTACAAATTACAATGTCACCGAAAGAGACTGAAAAGATGAATGTACACAATTCCCTCACATGTTTTTAAAACAAAAGAAATAATAGAAATAATGGATGAATTTAGTGTAATACGTTTCGTCTAATACATTTTAAAATGAATTGTTATTCTTTAGGTAAATAAAAGCGTCCTTTTATTTTATTTTTGTTTATTTGAAGAGATTTTATGATAGCAATTTTACGTGAACTCAATTCAATTCCTTGTCAAAGTGAAATTTACAAAGAAGAAGTATTACAATGATAATAGTTATACAACTATGCAAAAATCATAGATTATAATACAATAGTCAGATAAATTAAAGCATATACTAAGAAATCTCTATAAATAAACTACTACTTCTGGTGTACCGATTTTGATGAAACTTTTTATGTTGCGCTCTCTAGTAACTAGCTTGAGCAATCCTACTTTTGATATCACTGTGCTTCTGCCATTCTTTGTTATTTTACTCCCTAGATAGGAGAATTCCCCAATTTCTTGTATGTTTTCGCTGCCTACTTTTAAATTTCCCATCTCTTCTAAACCACTCTTGCTGCTGCACAACACGTTTGGTTTGTTCTTATTATGCTGGAGAATATTACATTAAAAATTTCCAATTGCTGAATCAGCGTGTAGGTTTACACTTATCCTATTTTAAATCTGTTGTACTTTATTTTTGGCTTGATAGAATAACACAAATAAAATGTTTTACTTTTATTTTTAAACCAGCAGATTACCTTTATAAAAAAACTGTCATTTATACGTACTACCTAATTTAATTATGTGTAGATTTAATACTAATGTAAAGTACGGATTTAAAAAATGGCAAAATCCTATTAATGGGTTTTTGTTGTTGGTTGTCATCCTGTCACCCGACTAAGTCCCATTTCAAGCCAGTGTATACACAATTAATTTAAAATATGGGATATTCGGCGTACATATTTAAAATTATAGTTGTAAATGTTATTGTTACAGGAAATTTAGGAATTGGTTAAATAAGTTCACTTTAAGAAATTCGACTGGCAAGTATTATTACTTTAGAGACAAAGTACTTACGTCAACGTTATTGTAACATTAAGCTTCCGGCTTACAATTTTAGTTCATGTGCAGTTAGTTGAGTGAAAAAGGGATGAAATGTAGTTAAATGAATGAAGATTTCTGCATCGATGACAGTGATGCTTCTGAATAAAGAGCTCGTGAGTTACAAAACATTTTCTAAGGTTTCTAATTTTCTAAACTTCCAAAAAACTTTTCTATAGGTGTAAACATGAAGCGTAAATAAGAATAGATTTTATACGAAAAAATGTTTTCTACATGAACGTATAAATTTAAACAGAAATTTCACAACCAGAAATTTTTTATTGAATGACAATAGAAATAACGTGAAATAAAATATTAAGTTTAGGGCGTTTAACACATTTTACATCAATTCATAAAAGAAAAATGTATTTGAATCATATTGTATTTTTGTTGCTATCGTGTCAGTTCTTTCATGAATCATTGGGTTGATATACAACCAAACGAAATATAAAAATTTGCACTCAAATTTTTATTAAACAAGTTTTCCTGAAATAAATACTTAAAATATGCATGAGGTTTCTTTTCAAGAAAAAAACGTATGCTACCAGATGGGGCTAGGGGCTACCAGATGGGTTGAATGATAAAATCGTACTTCGGAATGTATACTTTAAAGTGAAACAAGGTAATAACTTATTTCAGCTGTATCCTGTTATAGCTGGAGCACCCAAAGAGTAGCGTCCTTGATCCAGTGATGTCCCTACATGTTATAACACTTTCATGACAATGTTTGCAGATATTGCGATGCTGTTAATAATTCTGATCCGACAGAAGCTTCTCAAAAAATCTTGCAGCTAATTGGCTTAATAATATAAAATCAAAATAAATTAACTAAAATCTTAACAAGTAACCATGTGCTTAGAAGAATTTCCCACATGATACAATCAATAATTTTTCGTATTCCACACAGTAATGACGTCGTATGATATCTTGGCTTACACCTTGATAGACGACTGCGCACATTAAAAAAACCTTCACAAATTCAAAACACGTTTTTATTCACAGAAAAAAAAATGGATAGAGCTCAAATTTATTTCTATCTCTCCTAATACGATAAGCCACTTCAGTGCCATTCACGTAGACTATTTAAATAAATTTATCTCCATCATAACATTCGTTACGGGTAGGTAATAGTTCTTTATTTAGATTAGGAAAAGCAAATCTAACTTGTGGCTTTATTTTTAATTTTGTACGTCAAAAATAATATGACAGGTAGGAGAAGAATGAATAAAAAATTTCTCTTTCACTCTAACAAAAATCCTTTTACATTTGTATTAGTAAGCTACTAGTTTTGTTTTTAAGGTAATATTCAGAGTGACTAGTAAAAAAACTCCCTCCAAAGGGAAAAAATGTCTTCATCAATATTTTCATTCTGTAAATTCTTGTACATAATTAAGGGAATTTTAAATTGCCAAAAAAGTTTCCCTAGTACCACCAAACTAGTTCCAACAAACAAGTTTCTCCACCAAACCATTAAGTTATTTCTAAGACCTCCCCCATAACTAGCAGGTTTTTTTTTTTGGTTTAACGTCCGACTGTTCGGCAATTACTGCTAATGCAGACGGTGAAGAATGAAATGATTTTTGTAACGTATGAAAATATGCCGTACCTGAATGGGATTCGAACCCAAGACCGCATGATGAGTAATGGGCAGGTGAAGTGTTAAATTAATTGCACTCGATCTGTTGGTTCCAGGGCTACAAAGAATAGTTCTGTTTTTTATCATGTAGTCAGCCAATTATGTGACTGAACTATTTAAGAACACAAAAGGTAGAGTTGTAAAAGACACTGGTCAGAGTTATCTCCTCTGAGTTATGAATTTTACTATACAACCAGACCCTGTGGTGAATGAAGTGAAGGTGTCATTTGCAGGGGGGAAGTGGGCGCTTTTCGGAGGGTTTAGCATGCTGATAAGCATACTCTTTCAACTCAGCGAGGAAGGCAAGAGTAAACCACCTCACTCCTCGTTTTTACTTAGTAAAACCTCTAGAGGTTCAAACTAGCCTTTCGGCTGTTGATCTAAACAACAACAAACAACAACTTACTCATTAAAATGTGTGAGTGCTGTTATATAAATAAAATATTTATATAGAAGTTTTACATAAATTTCCAGTACACCTAAGGGAATTAAAAGCTACAAATTACGTTAAAAATAAATTAAGACTTCACGTTTCTCTAAAAACCAAATTGGAATTTGTGTTTTCTTAAGCCTTTCACGAATCTATTAATTTAATAATCTCAGAATTCCGTGGTTTGTTACCAAAATGTCCGAACTAAGTTGACACTTTGACTAGAGAAATTCAGCGCTAAAACCCTGTGTCAACAGTCTTATTAAGAAACTTTATACCGACTATCTTTAATATGCTAAAAATGAAGTTCATAAATGGGCTCTCTTCCCAATCTCTTTCTGACAACCTTTCATGATTTTAGTAAGGGTTTGGAAATGACATTTAATGGTATGATGAGAAAATCTTGGTAATTTGTCAAATTCATTTCCTTGAATGACTCAATTTGGTAAGAAACCATGAATGGGTAATATTTCTTCTACAAATAAAAATCTCTAGTATCATAATTATTTTTAAATCACAATCATATTATTAAAAACAACATTTTTTATCTTTGTAGCTTATTTAATTACATTAAGTGAATAATATTTTCAGTTATGAAGTGACACAATTTTTTACAGTTTACATAAATATTTCTTAAAGGTTATGTATTATTAAGGAAATTAGCCCATTCATTCGAAAGAAAGGAAAACTTCGTTAACGTCTGCCTATCCAATCCCGTTCATCTAAATCTATTTACACATCGTTAAAGTATCAGGAAGTCAAATTACATTAAAATCAAGAATTCGAAGCTCATCTTTGAGATATTGTCTTTTTAAACATTTTCTTTCAAAGAACGAAAAATTCAGTTTGTTTCAAAGTTCAATCATAAATTATTTTACAATAATTTTCTGTGTAAATATTGAGATTAGTTTCACCTTTGTTAGTAAAACCAACATTTTCTTTTGTAATTTATCTTAAACACTTTGAAATTATTTCTTTTTAAGATTAATTAAGATGTTACGGTCTTTTATGTTATGATTGGATTTCAAAGCTCTACTTAACTTTTTTAATTATCAAAGAGAATTTATAATTAGATATTTTTTATAATTTATAATCTCTTTAAGCCGCATCAATATTTTAGGTCATTAGTAATTACTGTTTGTGTTTCGGATCTACATAAAGCAATACATAAACTTTCCTGGACATAGCTGGGGATTGATCCGTGCTTTTCAACCTAAATGTGCTGTCTACATTACCACCGATAGTCTTAAAAGTTTTGTTATTACAGTATATTACAAAAATTTTTAAGAGTTTGAATTTTTCAGGTTTAAATTCAGGTCAGTTTAAATTCCTACGTTATACTTTTCTGAGTAAAATAAAAAGCTAAACCGTTTAGTTTTGCCTTCCTAAAATAAACCCCCAAAAGAACCTAAAAACCAAAAAACTAAAATTATGAAAGTTTTCATAATTGTGGTGTTTTTTAAGGAAAAAGCAGTGCTGAATTCCAACGAAAACAAAAAGGGAAGTGTATTTTTATACTTACATTTGTAAAAGTACTTTCCTTCACCACGCCTGTCCATCTTCTTCTGTCCACCATTTCTCCTCCTCTATTCATTTCCAGTTGTATCCCCGTCCCTCCACACTCCTCTTAACTTCATCCTTCCTTCTTTTTCTTGCTTATCTTCCTGATCTTGTTCCTTCCAACCTTCCTTCTTTCATCCTTCTAGGTAACCTCCTCCATTCTCTTCACATGGTCATACTATCTTATCCTCATTTTCTCCACCCTCTCCCTCAGACATTCCATATTTAGCTCCGCTCTAATCTCGATATTCTTTATTCTATCTCTCTTTGTCCTACCCTTTATTGCTCTTAAGAACTTCATCTCCCCTGCCTCCGGATCAGAAATATACTTTCCACAAAATAATTGCCAAAGGCGAAAGGATACGGCTATTTTTATAAACCAGGAAGTAAAAAGAACCTGGAATTTTTGTACAAAACCAAACTAGCATGGTATGGTCGATAAACTGTATTATAAAAAATACTTCATGAGAAATAAATCTGAGGATACGAGAGGAATCTTGAAAATACATGTAATTTATGAGATTAAAATCTCATTATAATTATTTCTTTGCCCTGTTAATTAATAGAATTAATCTATTTTTTATCTATTAATTAATAAAAATACAGAGCATCGCTTCATTTCTTCTAAGTAAACTTCCTATAACTTGTGTAGACATTCTTTAGCTCCAGTTTTAGATCTTTAAATCCAAAAAGATAAATATCAAAATATCTGAATTGGAATTACAAATAAATACCAAAGTTTTCTTAATGTAAACACGTACAGTTAAATAAAATACATATCATCCAAAAGAAAACGAAAATATTGACGACAAATAAACCAACGAAAACAAAAAGGGAAGTGTATTTTTATACTTACATTTGTAAAAATACTTTCTTTCTTTTTTATTGAGACAAGTGTTCATAGTTTTTTGGAGGATATTCCGAGTGTAAATCAGTCAAACGCCGAGAGAAGTTTTAGAGAAACAATATTTTTACTCTCTCTTTGGGGAAAACTGTAAAGATTCACAATTCAATTATGGTTTACGTCCGAAAATGTTTTCCATCTTTCTTTCAAGTATTTTTATCACTTGACAATTTCTTTTTAAAGTTTTAAGTTATTGACTGTCATTTTTTTCATTTAATAATAAAATATTAGAACAGTTTTCCAGAGAAAGTTACATTAAGTTATATAAAAATATAATATTGTATAAATTATTTATTAACTTATTTTCAAAAATATTAAATTTTTTGACTTAAATTATTGTTATCCTAGGATTTTCATAAACTACCGTATTAACGGTTATTTTTACGATATTCTTATGGTTTAATTGTTAGTGAAACATCCTATTTTCAGGACGTGTAACCTAAATTATATAATAACATAAGTATAAAATAATGTATGGATTCCAAATCTATGGCACGGCTAAATTCTCATTTATGGTTAAACTGCAACGTATTCAACCAAAAATGCTGAGAATATTTGTTAACACTTCTTTGTAGGTTGTTTTAAAAACAAACATTCTTAACAGATTTTACCATCCTTTCTTCTTCTTCTTACAATGCCAACTACATCACTGAAGATTGGCTGCTACTCTGGTAAATCGCTCTCTGTTATGAACCCCCCCCCTCAAAAGAGTGTCCGTACACGTGTTTTCCCAGTCTCTAATACTCTTCAATCATGATAATTTTTTCGCCAAGGTCTTCGCCTGCCCTCAACTTTATCCAAAAAAAATTAGCCTGAAAAGCTTATCTCGTATTTATCACTAATGTATAATTGACTAAGGTAGATCCCTTCACATAAGTAAAATAATCCAACAGACATTCCAGCAATTCATATCAAAAGTTTAAAAGAATAAAACCTAACTAATTTTATTCTTAATTGTCCGCATTTACCAGGTAACCCCAATAGTCAGCTGCGTAGAGGAGAAGCAGATTTGGGATTTACTAGTGTTCTGATTTGTTCTCAGTAAAACAAATTGTTGAACTAACACAATCTTGTAATATTTGAAAATTTTGATTACATTTTTATTGATTTAAAACCCAATTTTATACATTTATAAGAACAGCCTTTTCATGTAAAAATCAATGTAATAACGTTTAAACGTGATGCCCCTAATGAATGGTGTTCTCCTCAGACGCATTAAAGTAAATCAAATAACCTATAAAAATATTTACTAGCTGTGCAGAGCTGCAAAATTTTAAATTTCAACATGAAACATTGTAAGGAAATTTATAACACCTTTTTTTGGTTTTTTGGTTTAACGTCCGACTGTTCTGCAATTACTGCTAATGCAGACGGTGAAGGATGAAATGATATTTTGTAGCGTATGAAATATATATTTAATATAGGCCTATATATTAGTGTTTAGTAATATTTAAAAAATTTTAATACAAAAATTATTAGTGTATCATATACAATTCGATTTTCAAACAGGAATTTATTAAATTCAACTATAGCCCCGCTAACTTTACTTAATCTAATTTTAAGCTGCAGAAACACCTTAGTCACAATCTTAAAAATGAAATATCTTCTTTAGGTAGGTTTTACATTTTAAAGTAAATGTGAACACAAAAAAGAAGTTCCAAGAAGTAATTGTAGATTTTAACTACTTGTATTTTATTTATTTTACAACTGTAAAAAAACAACGTGCAAAATTGTTCACAACTAACTTAAAAAAAACCAACCGCGTTTATGACTTTGAGGAGAACACCACACAGCGATAGTTCTCCAGAGTACGATAATTGTTTTCATTTTTAAATTGTACTTTTGTGTACGAAATAAATGTTACAGTTGCGTTAATGTACCATGCCTCTACTCCATCGGCGTTTCAATCGTCTTTGTGCGATTCCTGGTAGGTCTGCAGAATTCATATTGCATATAAAGAGATTGTTATGATTTTGAAGTTTGTCTCTGAACCTGCGGTACAGTTTTAGATATGTGTCGTTGACGTAAGGAATGTGTAAGTCATCGTGTAGTGTTCTATTAGATAGGTAACTTCGACAATGAGTAATCAGTCGTAAGAAAATTCGAGAATAAAAAAATTAAATTTTATTAAAGTAAGAAGAACAAAGTTTTAACAAAATATGTTAAATAATAGGTTGAACTTGAAAAGGGTTTTGTTTATAAAATAATCAAGGCAAATCAATAAATAATTTACAATACTTAAAGAAGTTATTATTTTATTTATCATGTTATTCAGAAATACGTAGTCTGTTGCAAGGGATGTCCTACATCTACCTTAAAGATAGATGTAAAACTTTCTGATTAGTTTACCAATATTCTGAGTAGTACCTAGATTAACATGCATTAATTCTCACAAAGCACTGACCTACAATCATTATCAATCTAACAATGGTCTGAACATACAGTTTTCTAAAGAGTTATCTTTTTGGGTAAAATCTTGATAGTGTCGTCAATGTTAAAATATTACCACCTTAGGATATATCAAAAGAAGTATTATCAGTAGCAAACCCTTTCGTATAGTAGTATAATCACCTTCCGTGCTATTGGAATTCCAAACTTAACAATAACTTAGAGTGCGTGCAGTGCAATCCCTTCAAAGAAGCGTTAAAATATCGTTATCCTAAATCGAACAAGGGTAAATATATATTTTCACGTGGAATAGGAAAATAAAATAATTCTCCACTTTACGATACGAATTGCAATAGAAATCAAATCGTTATAATCGTTTTTAAATTGATATTTTAATATAAATTGCACGTAACCTCATTGTTAGCTTCAATAAGCTGTATTAAATAAACAGATCTGTTGCTTTTCCCGGTAAAACCTTCGAGCCAATTGCTCCCAGCAGTAATGGAGGGAGGATTCAAATAATGGGTAATCCCTCATAAAATAAACACATTCCCATTCCTTTTACAAGTTTAATCATGAATCATAACACCTGTTTACTACATATAAGTGTGAAATGTTAAATTCTAAATAATTGTTGTAACTACAAGTAAATATTAAAGTTAAATGTAGAATTAATTAAATGTCAATAAAGTAATTTCCCCCGAGGAAAAATTTGAAGAGTGAATGAATAAATTATATTGTAAAGCAAGAAGCCAGAACATTTCTTTTTATTTTAATCTAGAATTTCACATATGGTCATCGGCAGCAGTAATGTGTAAATTAATGGCTGAGTGCAGTGTTAGCTCAGTTCCACTCTACGCATGCGCCACATCGCCTTTCGTACTGGAAAGAATTACCTATACTTAGTGGTGGCACGCATATGTACGAATATATCAGATTATCCTTTCTAACGAAATTGTACGCGAGTAAATAATTATAAAACGCATTATGAACCAATAAATGCTACAATTATTAAGTTTAATTTTAAGGTACGGCGAATTTATGGGTCATCTCTTCATTGTATAGAATTTTATTAATCTGCTAATTCTAAAATATCTTTTCCCATTAAACAACTCACTTCGTGACTATTTTCAATCAGATGAATAGTTGGTGAAGTCAAGTGGCTTTCAAGACAATTCATGTACTTCTGACTGACTCTTCTTATTTCTCCAATTACTGTGAAATTATTCAATTCTTTTACTTGGAGAAAAAATTCAAAGTGTATTTAAAACAATTCTCCGTTAACACTGTAAAAATTGTTGAATGAGGAAAATTCAGGAGTCAAGGTGGTGCGGCATTAGCTGTGAACTCAAAATTTGTGTTATTGAATTATTTTGTTACAACTAAACAAGGCAGGACCTTCTGTCTGCTTTCCGTTATTTGGGTTGCATCCTAACCTACAAAAAAACATGTGTATTAAGTATAAACAGATTTGAGGTAATATGTGGACCTATACAGCATAATCTATAATAAACAGTAAAAAAGGGTACGGGGTTAAAATTTTACAACGTATTGGTTGTTTTCATATTAGCTTATGGAAGTGAAATCTGAACTGTGGATTTAAGAGAGTAAAGCTGATTTCAGGCAGCAGAAATTAGATTCCTTTGGACTATCAAAGGTTGTTCCAAATTAGACAAACTTTGGAATCAAGATCAGATCGATCAGATCTAGGAATGGAACCACTAATAATACTAACTAGAATCAGTGATTAAATAAACGAGATGGAGGGATCATGTTCATCGGATGCTCCTAGGAAGAATTCCCCTCGAAGCACTGAAGTTGGAATTGTGGGAAGGAGAGTTGTCCGTCTTAAAGACAATGGTCAGAGTCGGTTTTTCTGATCGGTTTTAACAGGCACGTTTCCTTATCTGTGGTGGAAAAAGAATAAACTAAACTACCATAAATTATAATTAATACAAAAATTAAATAAAAGAGAAACTTACCTATCTCGTCTTGTGTAAATTTACTTGTAGTTATACTAAACGATTGATGAATTAATGCTAAAACAATTTGACTGATTATCACCACAGACGATAACATGATTTAATAAGTATAACTTTATAACTAATTAGTAAGAAGTTTTAACATCTACACTGTTTAATCATAACTATTTAAATGTTAATTCTAACGATGCACAACACAGAAATATAGTTCAATAAATTTTAAGTTATTAATCATAAATACTGAAGAGTTTCAAGAAATTCTTTAATTTTTAAATATTAATTACTTTAAAAATCACGAAAATATATTTAAAAAACAATAATAAATAAAATGTTTTATTTAATAACAAATTATTTTATTTTAAAAATGTATTATTTATTTAGTCGATTATATTTTAAGAGAATTATGGCAATTACAAAAATATATTGTTTCAATAGAAATCTTCAACAGAAATAGATTTTATTTCGTTTATAACTATTTAATTTTAATTTATGTATTTAGTCATGTTAACCTTTTTTTAAAAGTTTTTTTGGATGATATTCATATAACCCCTTTATTACGCTTTTAAAATGATTAACGACGGCAAATTTTCAAAATTGCCTGATTATTCCTTGTGAAATAGTAAACTACTGAAATTTGCTTTCTTAGTGATTGTAACCTAATAAATAATAGAGGAAAAACCAGTACAATTTTATTTATTTATTTATTATCTAATGAAAAATATTTCCATTAGATTTGGACCACGAAAATGGTACCAGGAAAGGAAAATTAATTTTATATAAACACATATGTGTATTTTTTATTCGATTGATTTTTTAAGTCATCTTTAAAATTTGGAAAATTGATGCTTGGTAATACTAAAAGATTTTTGTTCTAACTCAACAATTAAATTTTGAAACTACTCTATATTTTACATACTGAAAAATAAACATGTGAAAAATGGAAAAAGGTAAAATCGAAACCACAACTAGGTTTAGAAAATGAAGTAAATAAAACAAATTAATTGTACATAAAAAAATTACAAAAATTCTTTTAGAGGAAATATTTCAGTGGATAAATCAAAGAGTGGACATAAAAAAGGTAAAATTATGAGACAAAAACGTATTATCGTACCTACGAGTATTTCATTTTTGTCAATTATATTTTTTATGTTTATTTAAGATCGCATTAACAATTAAGTTTTTAGCGAACACAGTTACAAAACAATTATAGAATTGTTTGTTATTCAAATGTCTTATGTAACTGTAAAGTCTCTCAGGAACAGAAACAGGTTATGTACACCCTTATTGTCTGTTAGAATGAGTTCGCATTTTGTCTTGTGTTGAAGTATTCTCTTAGTTCACGTGAACCTGATTGGGCATTGCATGAGGGTTTTTTTGTATTTTATTGTTTTTGTTTAAATTTAAAATTAATGTATCTTCTTAAATCTTGTTATACGTATTAATCGTTCAATTTTTCGTATCTTTGTTCTTGTTTTCATTAATTTTCTTTTTTATATTCAATCGTTAAATTATTTACTTGAATTATTTATTAAGAAAATTTTGCTATTTATTTTCAGGTATTTCTTAAACTTGACGTATGCCATTCTATATAATAAAACCGCACTCAAACAATTTAATAATTATGTTGTTTATATTGTGTTAACGGTTTGTAAGAATCTGGAACCTTCTAAAAGGCTATCTTAACAACCTATATATATAAAAAAAATATATATATATATAAATAACTGTGCACTAGTGAATCTTGAATGAGTCTTGTTTGTGAACTTGTACTGTAAAGTTGAATAAAGGTTGTTGTCATTCAGAATATTGATATCTTATTATTTTAAAATAAAGAATCGTACACTTATTACGTATAACTGTTAGATGGTCATAACGTATTGAACTGTTTCAGAATAAAAGATCACATTTTTTAAAAAAAATGTTACACAATACATAAGAGAGATAATATACATGAAAGTTACTCTTTTTTTTCTTTAAACATTTCATCCTATAAAATATTACAAAACATATTCTACAATACAACATTAAAAAGAGTATTAAAATAGGTCTACTAAGAAAATATAGTGTGAAATAAATTTAAAAACAATTTCCATATTCTGGCATTGGGTGAAAGGAACCGTAAGGGTTAAGTTACGACAAACATCTTCTATCTTCTGGCAATAAATCTCAAAAGATGGTGCAAAATTTAATAACATAGAAGTACTGTATTATCAAAACAAAATAATATAGAAAACAAAATCGTAAAACCTACATGTATATAAATGTAACGACTTCTAAAAGATTTTCCCTGTGCTTACTTAAATATTAAAAATTTTTAAATCAGAATTTATTTATTTAAATGCTACGATAACCTTTCAAATAAAGTGGCAGTTAAGAGGGAATTTGAACAAACAGAACTTTGGAGAAGTTTGAAGCACTATCAAGACGGATATAAATACAGTTTTAAGTTTGTTCAACTTTGAGCCCAAATCCTTACATAAAGATTCAGTACAACTGTAATTAATTTATATTTATCATGATACTTAACCAAATAATTTGGAATACAAAATAAAATGAGATTGAGTTATAATTATTGAAATATTAGAAAGTGCAACTATTAATATAAGAGAAGAAATAGTAATGAAAAATTAGGGAAGAAGAAGAATTTAAGGAATAATTAAAAACAATTAGTTTTGGTAGTACAGGTTATGTCAATGAGTATATTGCAACTTATACAATAAAAGACGGCTATTATGTTTTTTTTATTGAGTTGTGTTCTGTGTGAAGTTTTAACAAATATGAATTGTTACTTGGCGTCCGTAGGACTTAAAAATACGGAAAATCACTAATTGACGGTAAATTCGGTTGTGTAAAAAATACTGCTGAAATTAAATTGTAGGTTTTTAATTTACTTTTTTATTGTATACACATTTTGTCGTAAAATGCATACTGAGGCCGCAATCTTCAAATATCGTATTCTTTACCGATTTTGATGAGCAAAAATAGAAAATCACTAATTCACACTAAACTAAGCGCTGTAGAAAAAAATACTTGAAATAAAGTTTTGTATACTTTAAGTTAATTAGTATTTTTTTGTTTCAAAGTCATTATTTTTTATTATCAGATAAAAGAAATTCTTGTTTAAGTAGGACAGATTTACCTCTCAGGCATGAAATTCATTAGAAAATCTGTTACAGAATCAGAATGAATGATGTGTTGGAAATTCGTTTGGAATTAACAAATGAAGTATTTGAAAAGTGTTCATTACGATTTATAATACCTATTACGAAGGGACGTATTGTGTACAATTCATCTAGCGGAGAATTTAATAAGTGACCCTTGATATTACATTCATTAGTTAAATGCTCCTCCCGCTGTATTAATGATGGTTGGTGTGTGAACAAAAGTAATTTACTTTTTTTACTTTTGTGTACAATTTTTCACTTTTGTTTACGGTCTTATCAACTGAAAACTTCATTATTGATTTATATGGGTGATAAAATGAATAATGGTGAAATTTTTATAACATTGAACCAACCCATGATTCTCAATATATATTTGAAATACTTGATTTAAAAATTCAAATCTAAGCCTAATTTTAAATCAAATCTAAAGTTGAAGTTTTAATTTTATTTATTTTAGACAGTTGATTTTTTTTATAATTTATAAGCATACAGAAGAAAAAAATTCAGAACTGACAGTTACACAAACACAATAATTTATACCAACAACTTAACTACGTCAAGATCCAAAACTTAAAAGAAGCACGCACTTTACTTGTTTAGTTTAGCAGCAAAAAACTATTTAAACCAAACTTCAACTTCAACTTTTTATAAAATATAAAAGAAATCGTTTTTCAAAACCCGTCATTTGTCTTCAATATATTTTGTAAATTGTTTTATTATATATTTTTATATTATAAAAACTTCTGTTGAAGTATTGACTGCGTAATTATCTTAAATCATGTAAACAAAATGGTTAAATCTTTAACATTTCTTAATGGTTTCAGATGAAATTTTGCATAGAATCTAAGGATTTTGTGTACTGCTTGAATATCCGAACGCTCTCGGTCTAAATTCGTTCGGAAAATTGACGCTCTACTGTTCGCTCGAACATTACTATTGGATTAAATTGTACTGGTGTAGTTAGATATAATATCACAATCCAAGAATTGGCATTAGTATTCTTTTTTTAGTTTTAGTAAACTTAGAAAAAACCCGTGAAAATTTAATTTTTATTGATTTCCACTATAACTGTGTACGAATAGCTTGAAAGAAAAAAATATATTTTATACTTGGACAAATTAACCGGAATAGAAATTTACATGTTAAATACTCGTATAACGAAATAATATATTATGTAAATTAAATTTACATTTCTGAAAATTTTTTTAATTTTTTGAAGGTAAAAAAAGTATAAAACCAGAATAAAATTCGTTTAATGGACATTTAAAACCCCTCAAAGAAAAATGTTTAAGGGAACAATTTTGTAAATTTTAAAAAGTCAAATGAATCCGAAAATGTCAAAGGGAAATCAAACAATTAAATTTATTTTTTTATTATTATAATAAATTGCAAAAAAAATTATTTGGATCAATACAAGAATAAATTAAAGTTTTTATATTACCATAAAATATATCACGAAAAAATTGGATTTAGTTTTACTTAAAATTTATTAGTGTTTTAAATGAAAACATCTATTATAGCACTAAAAGAAAGTTTTAAAACCAGCTGAGTAAAAAGTGGTTTGAAAAGAATCAGGCAATATAAAAGAAATTTTATTTTTTAATGTTATGAATTATTTTATAAATTTTAGCACGGTAAAATCTTTATAATTTAAATAAAATAATTTTTTATTTTAAGAAATAAAAAAGTTGTATATCCTACATTTATATACAATAGGAAAAGAATAGCACTGTCGTAGTTTAACAACTTAAAAAGAATATAAGTTGTTTAACACGCGAACTTGAATTCGTGATTTTCACACACTGTTCGACATCGATAATATTCGCGTAACCGAACAGAGGCGCATCAAGCCACAGACTGAGTTGAAAGTGGAATACCCCTTGAAAACCTTCAGTTCAAACCCTTCCACCCGATTGCATACCCCTAAAGCACGAAACAATACGGAAACACCCGAGTAAATAATCCTTTCGAATATCACAGATGAGAACCGTGAAACAAAGATCACAGAAGGATTTAGAAATTATATATGTGTTCGTGTGAAGGTGTATATTATACGTGATGGTAGTATTAGTTTCTATCGTCAATATAATATGCACATACTTTCAAGTACGTGCATTGTGTTCCGTTGCTAATAAATTCATGAACTCTAAAGTTTATTTATAGTCTATGTTGTGGAACAGGAGTGGTCATCTACTTTTGAGTATTATTATAAATTCTACGTCAAAAAAGTATATTAATGATTAAATAAAACAAAAATAATTTGAAAAATTGCAACATTTTTGTATTAAAAATGAATACGTGATAAACCTTTTTAAATTATTACCTCATAAAATTTTATAGAAATGAACGTAGATTATATTTTTCCATCAAAATTAAAGAAATTTTGTACTGTTTAGGTCAACATCTAAAAGGTTGGTTGAAACCTATGAAATAAAAGAAAATAGCTGGCCCGTGCGAATAAATTCTCACAATGAATCTAGAGGGACATCAATATCCCTGAACAGATTTTTACTTTGCTAAATTTTATCAGCTTGTATTATCTGATTTATTTCAAACTATTCACCAAATTTTATTCAGTCAATAAATTTTAAACGTTAAATATTCCGTGGTGGCAACAAAAATTAAAGCCGACCGTCTCCGCGGCCCAGTGATTAGCATGCTAAGCTGTAAAGTGGAGGTCCCGGGTTTGATTCCCGGACAGGGCCTGAAAAATTATTACAAGTTTAAACCCACCGTTCCTCAACGCAAAGTAGTCGCTAATAACCAAGATTTTGATGCGACATAAACTAAAAAATAAATTAAAGCTAACGGTACGACGGTTCTTGGTAGTGATATGAATGGTCATTTAAAGGCGTTAAAAATACCCAAAGGACTTCACGCAAAGTGAAATCGGTTCTTCAAAAATTAGTTGTAAACAGTGGTGATCATTGGATAAATATGGCTGTCTAGAAAGGTTTGTCTGTAATTAGATTAGATGTGTGTAGCCTAACAAGATTTGCAGAATGGGTTGTGTTGCAATTTGAACTTTGCGAATAAATATTCTTATAAATGTTTATTGCATTTAAATATTTTTCACATCTCAAAATCTTAAACGTATAACTGTATTAATCGCATTGCAAGAATTCAAACTTCTTAACTTTAATACATTAGACCACATTTTGCATTTTAAATACATAAATGGAAAAACGTTATGTATTTTGGAGATTTACAAAAATTATGGAGCAGTTTTTGGGTATCCAAACAAATGGTATTACATTTTAAAAATCAAATTTTTGAAAACGACTTGTGATCAGTTAAATGTAACTTGTATTTATCAGTAAATCCGTAAATTGTTCGTGTTTTCAAATATTAATCATGTTTTGAAGATAACAATTAAAAAATAAATAATTAAATATTTCCTTATTAACATGTTTTTTCTAAGTAAACCGAGTTTACTTAAAGTAAAATTTTAAAAGGAGCGTACCATTGTCTTCTGAAAAAAGTTTTTAAGAACGGTAGACCTAAAAAGCATTTTCTTTCCTTTAGACAAATGTCAACATCACTTTGTTCATGAAGTCTGGCCTTACAATGAAATCAATATTACTTTTTAAAGAATTAACTCTGATCGAAGTCAATAACATCTCTTTACATAAATGTATTACTAATTTATTTCACATTGCACGATAAAAAAAACAAAACTATCTCGCAGCTCTGGAACCAACAGGTAACTCTCTCTAGAGTTAATTATACCAGTACATCTTCTATTCTTAAATGTCTCATTCGTTATTTCAATAGGCGTAAAAAACCAGAGCTAGTTTTACGGTCATAGAACCTGCAAAAAATTAATTTAATACTCCATCTGTTTGAGACAGACCTTCGACAATATTTAACACATAAAATGTAGATCCTATTTTTTATTTGATTCCATTAAGAAATTTACAGGAGATGTGAAATAACAGATAAAAGTATAAAACATCTGGAAATGACGAAGATGAATACTGTTGGACTCGGATTTGGAAAACGGTGGGATTTGACAAAATTAGAATGAAGAGGATGTCAAGACTAAAACTCCAGTTGATATCAGCATAACAACGAAAGTGAAGCTTAATATTTTGAATATATATAACTCATGAGGAAGATAACTGAAAGTGGATGTGTCAAGTGGTACGAATATAACGGATATAAGTGTCAGAAACGCGGCCTGGGAAGAGAAACCGAGAGATCGTTCTAGAGAGAAATTGCCAAGAAATGAGGGTTATAGATTTGAAGGACGAGTGTAAAAATAGAGTTTAGTGGAAGTTAAGATGCTAGAAACAACGGAGTATGTAGTTTACTCATTACTCATATACTTATATAAACCTCTCTTGATTAGAAAAACATGTTGTTGTTTAGGTCATCAGCCAAAAGGCTGGTTTGAACCTGAAGAGGTTTTACTAAGTAAAACGAGGAGTGAGGTGGTTTACCATTGCCTTCCTCACTGAGTGGAAAAGTACGCTTATTAATATGCCAGGCCCTCTGAAAAGCATATATTTTCCACTCTGCAAATGACACTTTCACTTCATTCACCACAGGGTCTGGCTGTATAATGAAATCCATTACTTTCAGACGAGATAACTCTGATTAGTGTCTTTTACACCTCTACCTCTTCTGTTCTTAAATGATTTAGTCATTTAATTGGCTGACCATGTGATAAGAAACAGAACTATTTATTTCAGTCCTGCAACAAACAGACTGAGTGTAAATAATTTGACACTCCACCTGTCTATTATGGGCAAAGAAAATACATAATTATTTTCCCCACCGTCAGTAATGGAGAAAAATATGCGATCGTTAAAATATTAACATACTCGTTTAATGTTTATTGTTCAAACATCATTAGTGGGTCATATTTAGTGGGAGGATTAGTGGTCTACGTCCAGATTAATTTAAAAGTAGAGTATGGTTTCAAAGCTGTTTAGATTATTTATCAGATAAACTTGTAGCATCATGGTTCTTTTATAAGTAAAAAATAAATAATAATCTCTTTAGATAATAAAAATACGGATTCCTAGAATTATTAATAAGAACTGCAAATCGCAAAAATACTTAATATGCAGTAAGATAATTTACTTTGAGATACTTCGGTCATTATTTTATTTGAAGTACAATATTTTAAATCGACTCTATCTCTCCATCAAAAGATGGTAATTTACAAAAGTCTGCTCCACCCAATATGAACTAACGGAAAATCAGCTGTTTAAAGAAAAGTAATTTTCAAAAAATACAAAATTTACTTATTTACAGGAGCTCCTTCTTATGTTCCCACTCAAACTTTCCACAACGATCTTCATCTGCCTTATATTTAAGGTATCTTTAAAACTCACTACAACATAATTTATTTTTTTAATAATAATTGATAATTATTTTTTCTCATTATTATCATGTCTTACCACCGTTTAAACTTAGTTATTAGATACTTTACGATTGAAAAATGCAATAAAATGGTTTATGCAGTGCGTTCTACCTTTTTTATTGCTAACACAATTTTCCCAAAATTGCAACTTTGAATTCTTATAACTAAAACACGAAGGCATCTATTGAAAAACGGTTTGCGCCATTGTTTTTTTCTTAAAATTTTACATTGAAATGACGTGTCACACGGCCAACATCCCATTTAAAAAATTAAAGTTGAATCCAAGATGGCGGACAAAGATTTTAAAATCAAAAAAAGTTAGATTTTTAAAAATATGCAGATCCGCATAAGCTTCTTTCGCCAAATACGTCTCAGTTACGCAATATAAAGCTGTTTCCATACTTAAAAATCACCCTGTACATGAGTGCGGGGGCGCGTCTTTCGGTACTGTTGATAACAAACAATATTTCTTTATGGTTCATAAATATTATAAGAAGTTTACAATCGATAACCATTTCATTAGAAATTACTTAACTTCTGCTGACCTACAATATTACATAAACGTTAATCAAATTTTAGTCCCATACTTTCTTTGTACTTTTCAATCGATAAATTAATTATTTAAACATTAATAAATTTTTAAACTATCGGCTTAACAATTTCAACGTTTGACATGTTTACATATCTGTAGGTTAAATGACTGTAACTTAATCGAAAATTCACTACGTCTGTCTTTAAATAACTCTAGTCACTTTATTAAAATAGTGAAGTATTAAATAATATTCAAATTACAGTAATGACTGTTCATTTTTCGGAGCCAACTAAACAGATGTTTACTCTTATACAGCCTAAAAGGTTAAAATAAAATTATTCATTCAGGTAGAATGGAATTTGTTAGTTTACTCCAAATTATTTTAATACAGTCAACTCTCCAAATTCGCACATTCGGTGTTCGCGGTTCCATTTTTTATCGTTTACGGTATTCGCGGTGAGCTGAATTCAGTATTCGCGGTTTGTTCCGAATGAAAAAGAATTCAAACCGTAAGTTTTGCGAATTAGTGGACAAATTTTTTTGATCAAACTGCAAAGTCATTTATACTGAAAAGTCAACTGCTTTTTTCACTGAAGTTTGTTAAATTTAAAAAAAAAATAAATAAATTGGTGGATATAGGTTCCTTTTTGCATGATGGCTTGAGGGTGGCATAGTCAAAACACAAAGTAATGCTTAACTAATTGAATTTATTAATAAGAAAATTAAATTATTGATACAGTAATAATTCCAATAATATTAAGTTGAATAAAAATTAAGTTTATAAAAATAAAACATTAATAACACTATAATAAGTTAAAAAATACAAAAAAAATTATTCTCCATGTTCATATTCTGCTTCAGCCGTAGTAGTGGGTAATTTGATTAATGATTGGAAGTAAGACTTGTACTTATCCGGGATGTAGGACTCCAGTTTTTCAAGTCTTCAATTTTGGTTATATTCACAGGAACCTTTCCCAATGGGTAAGCTTTTTTAATAGAAAGTTGGATTGGAATCAAAACTTTTTTTAAAATGAATGTCTGTTTATCAAACCCGTATATAAACTTGCATGCAGTTAATCTCCTGGATATTCTGATGTCATCATAAAGTGGTGGAAACCGCTAATTCCGAAGAATGTTTTTTTCTTTCTTTTTGTGTTGTACGTTTGGTTTTCAAAGAAACACGACTTTTTTATAATACTGGGGTCACCAGTTCTTAAACTCTAGAATTTCTTCAGCTGAAACTTCCGTAACTTCAAATTTATGGGGTTTTTTTAGAGCTTTCTAAAATAATTTTTGTAATTTGTCTCGGACAAATATAAAAATTTTAGTCAAATATAAAAATTTTTTATTTGACGAATCCCTTTCGCAAGGGAGTGTGTCCTCTTATAGGGTAATATTGCTCAATTTTATGAACATCAGATGAGTTGGCATTCCAATCCATTTTTTCTTGGCTCTTTCTTCATATTTCTTCTCCATAAGGATGGATTACTTTTCTTTTTTTGGTTCAATATTCCATAGTATTCCATAGTATTGGTTATACGACAATACCGGCCGCATTGGCGTAGTTGGTAACGTGCTTGCTTCTCATCATGGGGTCTTGTGTTCGAATCCTATTTAGGCACGGCATATTTTCATATGTTACCAAAAGTCATTTCATCCTTCACCGTCTGCATTAGCAGTAATTGCAGAACAGTCGGTCATTAAACCAAAAAAAAAGATGTACATACATACGACAATACCACAACACGATAAAACAATGCATAACATAACCTTTACATCTAAACGTACAGAAAGAAATACTGAGTGCGACGCGCTCTAGTGAGTGATTCGTGCAACGACAAACCCAAGTCCTAAACTTGAGTTCCTTCCAGCACGAAACAAAAGATTGAATTTATTCACACACACCTATTTATTGTTGCTAGAAGAACCGTTTTTACATGAAAAGATTGAGGAACAACTGTATATTGAAAATCCAATGCTGTCTCAATTTTGACCAAATCTGGACTTAGGTTCCTTATTGCATGAGCCAGTTCAATTGAAGTTGCTCACAATATCGGTAGGGATGGATTCAACGAGTTAGAAAAAACTGATGTTATTCAGTTAGTGAAGTCACGACAAAATGAGCTTGCTGATCAGGAATTAGGAAAATTAATACAAAACCATCTGATACAGAAGAGGATGAGGGTGATAGTACGGGTGCTCCCCCAACGTTGAGCACAAAAGTTTTGTCGGAAGTTATCCATGTTTATATAAAATAACAGACTGTATTAATAATGTACGCATAGATATAGTATGTACACAGTATGTATGGAATACGTATAAGTATTGTTTATTAATTTAATTCAATTTCCGTATTGGCCTCCGGGCCAGCCTAGTCAACACGATAAAACAGCTGGTAGAAGGTCGCTATTATTTGTTAAGTAACACTGTTTGGGCAAGCGAATTTTTGTGGTGACAGCTGACAGCCATTCCTGAACAAACTCTACTGGGGTTCCCTGTTCAAACTCATGTCTAATCCACTTCAAAAATACATCAAAAATAGTGATCAAATTGGGTAGTTGTCAATAATGTACAGTTCCCGATAACAAATAATACTAAAAAAGAATCCTTATTCGCGGTTTTTGTATGTATTCCGTATTTGCAGCGAATTTTCGAAACCTAACCCCCACGAATACGGAGAGTTTACTGTTAAATGTAAATACAATTTGATGCTCCTTTTAGTTTTTTTACGTCGTACTGTTTTTCAATTACTGCTAATTCAGATGATGAGCAGGGTGATAAATTAAAATTAGTATTGAAAAAAGGCCACACCTGACCGGGAATCGAACCCAGGACCCCAACGTAGAAGTCTGTGGCACTAACTACTACAGCAAGTGCCGGCTCCTTTCAGTACTAATAATTTGTATTTTGAAAATAATTTGTCAATAGGTCAATAACTTTAGTTGTAAAGGTAGTATTTTTTATCAAATTGCTCACCAACATTAATTTCTCAGTTTGTAATAATAAATTTAGTTTTTCACATCTTTTTAATTGTAAGTATAATATCTGGTCCGTGTGAATAAATTCACAAAATGTATCCTGAGTTATATAACTATACTAATACTTGTTATGTATTTTGATTTGTTAATACATTAATTTGCAAATTTATTCTAAATAAATCGAATCCATAATGCTGTAACTTACAAATGAAATAATGAATGATTAAACTGAAAATTACAATAATATGCACATAAATTACTTCAAAGAGTTTTGGTTCTTAAGATGTTTGAGTACAGTATGGAATTATCAGACTATGTTGAAATGACATGAAACATTGTTTAGTAATTCAATATTTTAAGTTACAAACTTTAAAATAAGCATGAAATACTATATATAAATGATTACAAAATAATGAAAGAACAAAATATTACATGCAATTTAATATTTATGATTATTTATGTATTTCTAAAAAATTCAGAATAAAAGATTTTATTTAAAATTGAAAGTTTATATTAATAAAATTTAAACTTGTTCTAGTAAATGATTCTTAAAAATTTACTTTTATAATAACACAAAAAACCGAAGTTAAAATATTTACATACTTAAAACGCAATGACGCGAAGATTTATCAATTTTCAATTGATTATATAAGCGGTAAGACTCAAATTATTTGTTAATTTCAGATTTATAATAAAAGTTTGGCATATCACCCCTTTCCAGATGGAACGGGCCAAACAGATGCCTACGATGGTTGTTGATAGATAGACAAGTGGCTCGACCGTTAGCCAGAAAATTCCGTTTAATTGTCACACGGTGAAATAGCTTTATCTTGAAGCCGATACATAAAGTTCTAGTTCATGACTTGATAAGTTCTCTACACACTTTGTTACTCTTTCGGCATATAGGCCGCCTGACACAACACTTAAGACAATTTATTTATATCGACCTAATTAGTCTAGATTTACTTTTCAACGGTTTTTAAAATTTACAACCTTACACCCTAACTTATAACTACTATTGCAATTTAACGTATTTTAATGGATTTTTAGGAAATAAATTTTTCGTCTATTTTAAATTTGACTTTAACGTAATGAGAATTATTTATCTATATAAATTAGTAAACTACTAATCAGCCATGCTACAATGCTAAAAAATAATTTTTCTAAAATTATTTGAACATTTTACGAAAAATGAAAGATAAAGCCTGAGTTTGGAACCGCGTATCTCGCAGAGTAAAATACATAAAATTTTCGAGTACGGCTCGTTTTAAAGCTTTGTTTTTTGTTATTTTATTAGTATAAATTTATTAAAGGGATATAGCTTTCGTTCTAACTCGTTACGTCCATCGGAAATGAAAATAACAATTTTTTGTGAAAACACTCTAATTTCTTTACCCTTTGCACTAAAAGACTGAATTTTATTTGACATTAATAAGAAAACAAGCAGAAACACTCCTAAAACACCTCTAATATATATTATATATTATACTATTATACATTATAGTTACTATTGTATATTTTACCTCTTAAAATATTGATACATGCTCTACGTGCTACATGCTCTGGAACATGGACTAAGCAAAAAAACATGCTAAAAAACGGGTAAATAGTTGGTTTCCAAATCGCTAGAAAATTTCTAATACACTCCAGTGTTTCATAATTTATACAAAAAATAACAGAAAACCAAGCTTTAAAACGAGTCGTACCTGAAATTTTATGTCTTACTTGGTGAAATAGACGTTCTAAAACACAGACTTCATCTTTCATTTCACGTATGCTCATAACAGGCAAGTGGAGTGTTAAATTTATTGCACTCAATCTGTTGGTTCCAGGGCTACAACAAATAGTTCTGTTTCTTATTAGGTGTAAAAGACACTAGTCAAAATTGTCTCCTCTGAAAGTAATGAATTTCATTATACAACCAGACCCTGTGGTGAATGAAGTAAAGGTGTCATTTGCAGGGTGGAAAATGGGTGCTTTTCGGAGCGTCTGGCATGCTTCAATAAGCATACTCTTTCAACTCAGTGAGGAAAGCAATATAAACCACCTCACTCCTTGTTTTTACTAAGTAAAACCTCTAAAGGTTCAAACCAGCCTTTCGGCTGTTGACCTAAGCAACATAGATTACACAAATTACAAATTACTCATTAAAATATTAGGTAAATTTAGCAATATTAATAAAGTGACAAACAATATATAAAATTTATTCGTCAAATACACATATTCGAACTTTAAATAGTTACATAATTAGACATTATAATAGTACATTATATATAGTGCATTATATAGCACATAATTAGACATTAATAATGTTGCTTATAAATTATTGTATATTTAAAAGAATCTAAGAAAATAGTTTAATTTAAGTATTCGTTAAAAATAATAATTTTAAAAATAAAAGAAAACAATCTATTAGATGTAACCGTTAGCTCATAAATATATATTAATGGTACCGGCATAATAGTGATACATTTTTGTGTATGTTTGTGTCCAAAATTTAGTAAATGTTTGTATAGGGCGAAAAGTTCGTTAGTTGTCCAAATAGCCCATTAAATATAAAATTAATGAGTCGGTGTTTAAGTAAGCAATCACTACACCGTATATTAACTTGTATTGTGTGTAGTGATTGTTTACACGTGTCTTTTGGAAATTTTAACGGAAAATAAGACCTTCGAGAGTTAAAAGAAGGGTTCTCATTGGTCCGACGTCGTACCTGTACATAGGGGGGGGGGGTTATACCGCGTTTTTACATAGAGGGCAATTTTAATTTTTTAATAGAGTTTGGCGTAATTTCAATACAGTATGTCGTGATTTTAAGAGAATTTGGCGTAATTTCAATAGATGTATGGCGTGATTTTAGAGAGTATGGCTTGATTTTGACACAGTATAAGTGTAATTAATAGAATATGATAGTATTTTCCACTATTAGTTGAGTTACATTTGATTTAAAGTTAATTAAAGGCGCTATCATAGCGTATAGAAGAGATCTCTTCTATACGCTATGGCGCTATACAGTATTTCAATATTTTATATTTTGAGCTGCGGAGAACATCAGTATTGTTAATCAGGTTTTTATAAAAGAAATAATATAAAATTTAAATTGTTAATACTTTTGTATCTTGTATTCATAAATTGTTTAAGTATGATTAAATTATTTAAGTATTATCATAAAATTAATATTAGTTATTTTTATTTTGTTCTGCATTGCATGAATGTTTCCATTCCTCTTAATTATTTGTTGAATACCACATCTTTGGAATAATACTTGACTTTCATTTATATATTTTTTAATTGTACAGGTATGTTACCATACAAATTTATAACGGTACAATAGTTACATAATTGACAATTTTCTCACATTTACAAAAAAACCGTACGTATGCGGTTTTTTCATACTGTACGTATGCGGTCTTGGGTTCGAATCCCACTCAGGCACGGCATATTTTCACACGTTACAAAAAATAATTTCATCCTTCACAGTTACAATTCAACGTCGTCGCTAATGACCACTGTAGTTAATGCGACGTTAAATAAAGCAAAGAAAAAACACCGTAATAAAGATTATCAGTTTACAGTAAACAAAGAACAATTTTTCATAGTTTTCTTGAAATATTAGATCACAAGATACAAAGTCAAAGTCAACTTGATTAATAGTTTCCAATAAGAGGATTTTTACCGTACTCCAGATGTTTTCTGAGTCTCGTTTATTCTGACATATCAAAAGTAATTTAAATAAAGTATGTAATAAATCAGTGTTTTATAACTTGTAATAATAGTTTCCCTACAGTAATGTTTTCCTAGTCGGATTACATGTGTATAATAATTGGTTTTTCTCGATTTTCACTCTTTAATTTGTTAACAGATTTCTTTTTACTTTTATTATTTTAAAGAAGAAATTCAATAATTTTAAGTACAACGAAGAACACAAGCATTAATTTAAAATAATAATAAGTATGTACGCTCTAGATTTTTCAAATATTATGAAACTAAATTTTAGAAACTAAGGTAATTATTTATTTACTAAATAAATAACTTCGTTGGTTGTCACCATTTTAGCCTTCGTATTGTATAAGTGTTGTCCAGCAAATCGATGGTAAAACAATTTTCTTGAGGTTCAAGCCGTTTTTCAAATGTTAAACTAAAATTTTAAATTTCTTCTTCAAAGAAACTTCATAAAGATTTATATAGTTTGATTTTTCATGTCTTCTTTGGTGTGTTTATTCATCCAGAATAATCTATTTTCTAATATAGGCTATATATACAGCTTCCAGTTAAATAGTTTAGTCTAGTGTTTGAAAACAGTAGGGTTTTGCTAGTTATCTTTGTGTATGTATGTAAATAAGAGTCAATTCGTAATTTATTTGGTTGTAAATGGCCATATTTATTTCTAGTTAAGTTTAGTATACATCTTAGGTATTTAATAAATTTTGTAAACATTTAATCTACACTACTATTAGGTTAAGTAATTTATTAGTAGTTTTACTTTAATTTAGTAGTTTAAGTTTTAATTTATTAGTTTTAGTAGATGGCCATAACAAACAAGTGAAGAGTTTAATTATTTGCACTCTATCTGCTAGTTCCAGGGCTATAAAAAATAGTTCTGTTTCTTATCATGTGGTCAGCCAATTATATAACTGAACTATTTAAGAACAGTAGAGATAGAGGTGTAAAAGACATCAGCCAGAGTTATCTCCTCTGAGAGTAATGAATTTCATTATACAGCCAGGACCCTGTGGTGAATGAAGTGAAGGTGTTATTTGCAGGGTGCAAAGTAGATGCTTTTCAGAGAGCCTGGCATGCTGTTAAGCATAGGCTTCTTTTGTAATCAGTGAGGAAGGCAAGGTAAACCACCTCACTTTTCGTTTTACTTATTAAAACCTCTAAAGCTTCAAACCAGCCTTTCGGCTGATGACCTAAACAAAAGTAGTTTAATATAAAAATTTATTGCAGTTGATTAATTTGTTAATACATAATTATTTGTTAAAAGATTAAAAAGAAGTTTTATTATTTATTAATTACGAGATCCTTAAACGAATCCGGAATAACCAACTAAAATTTTAATGATTAATTTCAATAGAATTTTGTTTGATACAATTATTTAATTGATACAAAACTATGTTACTTCTTTTAAAATACGTTTTTTTACAGTTTAGTGATGAAATTTTGATTAAGTTTTTACGTGGGTTTTTTTCTAACATCTGAAAATATTTCCAATCAGTTTAAATTTAAATCAGTTACGTGTGTTTAAATTTGATTTTGTTTTCCCAAAGATCTGTTTTATGTTACTTGAAGAACGATTCTCCCCAGGTGATGAATTGACATGGTTGTCGATAAAGTGATCTTTCAGTCAGTGCCTACTTGTTTTGTGTGCACTCAGTAGAGACAGCTTTTCAAGGGGTATTTTCTGTTAACACTGAAATCCGTTTAGGAAACAAGGCGCCAGTTTCCCACTACTTCAACAAATCATAGGCACCCTTACAACGTTTTAGAAATCACTTGTATTTATATATGTAATACATATAACACGAATCACCTAATGAATCAAAATAAAAACTTATTTTTAATGAAAAAAAAACTTTATTGGCGCTTTCTAAGAGGTAACGATGGAATTTCTAGTATAATAATAGTTTTATATTTTGTATATTTTTTGGATAATTTAAAAGTTTTGATAATAATTTTTTGCTATAATAACCAACTACTGTATTTTCGCTATTCCCTAGATATTTTGTTTGTGCCAATTCAGTGGTTAAATTTTGTTCTTTGTGACCCCGTGATATTTGAACTTGCCTACATTAATTCTGAAACAGAGTGCAAAACGAATAAATTTTTAAAAGTATCCGGCAGCTTGGAATCGATCTCACGTGTTACGTACAATGTATTAATATTTAATAAAAGAGTTTTTTAACTTATATTTTGAATTTGAAACAATGCAGAAAGTTGTACTATAATCAAATATTTTAGACTCTACATTTATTTGATTCAAGTGATCTACTAAGGTCTCAAAAGCAAAAAAAAGAGTTGATTTGATGACATGCGAAAAATAGAAAACCCAGCGGCTTTTCTTTTAATTTATACTGTATTAGAAAAAAATTGATTTGGATAACTGTAAATTATTTAAATAATTGTCGAAGAATTTGTGTTATATTGTAAATGAGATGGGTAAACAGAGATTCATTTTGCGTCTTCCACTCATGATTAAAATTAGGTTACATTATTTGAGGTCAGTTTTTTTTAAATTACTAATGTTTTGTTATATTGTTCATTATTTGCATTGGAGGTCGTGTGAGTGTTTCACACCAAATTGTTACATATTATTTACACCTTATTCAATGTGTAATTACCTATCGCAAAGATAATAATCATTGTTTACTAATTCAAAAGACGTAAGAAAACTATATTTCAGAAATGTAACTTAACTTACATAAATAGTAATAGTACTTTTTAGGTTAAGTTATTTAGTCCAGGATCCTTAGAAATAACCACGGTGTAATGTAGGTAGATATTTATTAAGTAAAGTATCCAGGAGGACGGTTAAGTCAGACTTAAGCATGGTTAACCCTTTTTGTGGTGGGCGTAAAGGATATCCAACTAATTCTTTGGAATGATGCGGGTCTTACAGTGGATTTTTGTAATTTCTTTGTCTAACTTCAACTTTTAAGTTTCATATCTAGTTTAAAATTTACTTAATATGAACACTTTTTACTGCCTCCTTCATAGAACGTGATAATAATACTGGTACACCTGATTTTTATTCAGAAGTAAATTTTTAATCCTTAAATTTTTCCAGTTGAAATTTTACTTGCAAATGTATATTACAACAGATATATTATAATGGCCGCTTCCGTGCCCAGTGGTTAGAGAGCTAGACTGCACTGCACACTGCAAAACGAAAAATTTAATTCTGAGCTTGATATTGTAAATTATTACACGTTAAAACCTATCGATTCTGTAAAATAATCCATAATAGTCACTAATAACCAAATCAGTTGATGTGACTTTTAATAATCTAAATAAAAATAAGATAATTTAAGGAGGTAGTCAACTCAAGATGATCTTTTTTAAAATTTTGATTGTGTTTTGCATTTATTTGAAGTTTAAAATTTTCTAAATCACAACATTTGTTTACTTTGTTTGTACGTTGACAAAAGTTATAAAAACATCTGTTTAAAACAAAGCTCACTAGCAAGGCGAGTGAAATTATTCCTTCAAATTTAATTTTTCCGGAAATGTGGTTTTTGCATGATTGTACATTCTTGGGAATTAAAATATTTTGGTTTGTATTGAAGATATTTGGATGACGTTTTTTTCAAATGTTCATAATTCTTTGCTCTATTATCTGTTGAATGATTATTACAAAATCCTTAATAGGGATTTAGTTACAAAATAATTTGTGAATACATAAAATAAATGTTTTTGAAAATATGGTTTTTCTTCAATAAATTTCTTGTAAGAAAAACTACATACAATCGCATACAACAGATGATAGTCAGCAATTGCCCGTATTTTGTAGCATAAGAATCATGTTGATATCTTTCCTGGTTCCTGAGATATTTGATTCCCCGTAAAAGCCCGCTTTTCCAACCTCACCCTTATATTAGAGGCTATAATTAATTTTTTGGCTTGGTTCAAATGATAAATCATTACTAGTAAATTACTCTTTCATTTAAAATAAATAATGATAAATTATAGCCAGAAGTTTTCATTTTCATTTTCTGGGTTGACTACCCCCTTAAATTTTCTTTTCAAATTGAAATTTGAGTCGATTCTAAAATTTACTTTATAGTGTTTTATCACTCGAGATAAGTTTTAAACGATCTACAGACGATAAAAACACAAACTTTAATTTTTTAGTGAAAATAACATTAGGTGAGTGTATCTTGTACATCGAAATTTTCATTTTGGCGCAGAAATTTCATATTTTTTTAGATTAAGAAAATACATAATTATTTCGTTACATCAAAAGTCACGGAAATAGAGTTTCCATTCGAGTTGTCATTATGTGTCCCGTTACTTTAGAATACGCCACAAAAAGTTTCTATCTCACTCGTAAAGAATATTTGTACAGAATTTTACATTTCTACAGTAAGCAGTAATGGAATTATTTCCAATAAATTGTAATTTCATTTCTAAGTCTAGTAGTTTACCATAACAATCAATAAATTTAAAACCATTATAAAAACAATTCACAAAAATGAAATTTTAATATAACAGACCTTAATAACTATGTAATTTCAGTAAACCACATAATTGAATTAAACATCGAAATTTTAATTTAAATGAGTTCTTTGACTTAATTTATGTATGCTTAGAAAAACGAATTCCCTTTACAGAATAAAAATATTAACGGTTCATTACAGACATAAATTAAGTAAACAAAGGATGTAATGATCAACAGCTTTGTATGTGGAGATAATAGACTAATTTGTAGATGATATTATTAGAACAATAACAAATACGCATCAGTCACCGGATAAAGTAAAATTGATGAGTATTTAGGGATTTTACAGTTGTAAATTAAGTTCAAAGGTTTCACTAACAATATCATGAGAGACTTTTCAAAATGAAAATTATCTACTAATTAATCTGGATGACAAATAAACAGGAAAATAATTTTCTTTACGCACCGTTTATTTTAGAATTTAAAAACAGGTCTAGTATATGTACATTTGCTTTTTAGTTGTACACCCAAAACCAAACGTTACAAAAATTTAAACTATTTTTTAACATTATAGGTGTAGTTTAGAACTTCAGATTACATAAATCTTAATTTATCAAACGAGATAAAATATTCAGGGCTTCAAGAACAGAAATTGCTTATCACCATAACATCTAAATTGCCGGCCGCATTGGCGTAGTTGGTAACGTGCTCGCCTCTCATCATGCGGTCTTGGGTTCGAATCCCATTCAGGCACGGCATATTTTCATACGTTACAAAAAAAAATCATTTCATCCTTCACCGTCTGCATTAGCAGTAATTGCAGAACAGTCGGACGTTAAACAAAAAAATAATGTAAATTGAGAACAATTTTGGCAAGGATAAATTGCTATTATTGCAAACGTAAAATTCTTTTTTTACCCTGATATGTGTACGCTGCAATCTGTCCAATTTAAGAACATTGAACAACCCCATGACCCAATGAGATGATGATATGAGGATGATATGTATGACGAGTAAATGAGGTGTAGTCTTGTACAGAGTCAGGCCGACCATTCCTGAGACAGTATAGTTAATTGAACCCCACCATCAAAGTACAACGGTAACCACTGTCTAGTAATCAAATTCGTATAAAAAAACTACCTTTTGATAGATTTGAATCAGGAACCTTAATCTCCAAAAAATCAGCTGTTAAACAGCTGTCTCGTGGGTAAACGTACCCGGTGGGTAAACGTATGATAAAATGTTAAAAAGTCTGCTTTCAAGTCTTAACATATATACAAATGGTTGGTTTTAGACCAACTAACGCAAAATTAACGAGCTTGACCTGTTGCTTAGGTCATCAGGCTGGTTTGAACCTGAAGAGGTTTTAATAAGTAAAACGAGAAGTGAAGTGGTTTACAATTGCCTTCCTCACTGAGTGGAAAAGTATGCTTATCAGCATGCCGGGCCCTCTGAAAAGCACATATTTTCCACTCTGCAAATGACATCTTCACTTCATTCACCACAGGGTGAAATGAAATTCAATACTTTCAGAGTAGATAACTCTGATTAGTGTCATTTACACCTCTGCCTCTTCTGTTCTTAAATGATTCAGCCTTCTAATTAGCTGACCATTTGATAAGAAACGGAACTATTTATTTTAGCCCTGCAACTAACAGGTTGAGTGTAAATAATTTGGCACTCCACCTGTCTGTTATGGGCAGAAGCTTGACCTATGCGAATAGAATGTTCACAATTCCATTCCCAATTCAGTTAAATTGGATTTCCTTATCAACAGAAAATATACTTTTGATATTACACTTAAAAAATCTTGAAGGAGATAAATAAGTTATTTTTTTACTATACCGTATCTGTTTTTGTAATTTAACGACATAACCCAATTTACTTTGCTCCATCGACTGGTTTTTTTATAATTTGGTTAGAGGTTTATTTGGAGGGGTCGACTTAGAGTGCACCCCTCTGCCAGGGATACATAGCATTTCAAATTTAGTTTAATTTTCTTGACATATAATTAGGAATAAGGAAGCAAAATTTATAAGTTTAAAACCATTAATAGAAAGATGACAAATCATTTTCACTTATAAACTAGCATCAAACGGTTACAGTAATTGAATTTATTACTATAAACTATCCTTATAGCATAATGAATATGTGAGAACACAACTGGCTTGAGCGCGCTGGTTCATTGTTCGCACTACGTTGATTACCACTTTGATAACCAATAACTGCCTAATCAGTGCAGTACCGGAGAAAATGTTCATAGTATGTTTTGTAGAGCATTTAATTCTCTACAAATTCTTTCTTGGACTTTTAATATTTTAATTTAGATTAATCTTTATCCAGTAAAGTAAGTAAAGCTCAAGCCCTAGGGTCAGGACTTCTGGTATGTTATTCAGATAGATGTCAGGACTGTGTATGCCAAATTTGAATTCTATATGAAATTTTTCTACTCAAAAGTCCCTCGGGTTATTTGAACTGATAACCTCTGCAAAACATTAACACATGGGAATTAAGCTCACACTCTATGATACTTAAAATAGCAAACAGGTCAAATCAATAATAAACATTCGTTTATTTTTAAAATGTTTAAATATATTGAATAAATTTATTGTGACCAATTATAAATCATTACAGTAAACAATAAAACCGTGTCAAATATGAATGGGGAACTAAAAATAACATGTGTAAATTAGGAATAAATTACTACCTACTTAAAAATGTGGTTGTTTGAGTAATCAACCGAAAGGCTGGTTTAAAATTCTAGAGGCTTTACTAAGTAAAACGAGGAGTGAAATGATTAAACATTGCCATCCTCACTCAGTGGAAACATAGCCTATGCTTATCAGTATGCCAGACATTCTGAAAAGCATCTACTTTCCACCCTGCAAATGACACCTTCGCTTCATTCGCCACACGGTCTGGTTGTATAATGATATAATTCATTACTCTCAGAGGAGATAACTCTAACTAGCGTCTTTTACACATCTACGTCTTCTGTTCTTAAACATATAATTTAATCTTCAGTCATATAATTGGCTCACCATGTAATAAGAAACAGAACTATTTATTGTAGCCCGGGAACTAGCAGATTGAGTGCAAATAATTTAATTATGGGAAAACTTATAAATAATTTTATAAAATCTTATTCCAAAATTCTATAGTTTCCTATATATTTTGGGAAATAATATTTCGAACATACGTATTCTGTTGCATTATTAGACGTAACAGTAAAAGATGTAAAATTTGCCAGTCGCAGCGCATTTACAATGATATTTTTTGCAATTAAAAAATATATCTGTATTTAAAAATATTTGAAAGAGAAAGAATATTGCATGATCAAAGTATATTGTAAAAGCAATATTTCAAAACAGAAATCTCGGAAATGTAGATTTATTGAAACAGAATACAAGTCCTTTGTAACCGATTGCAACAATTTATGGAGACTTTTTTAGGAAGTAAACGATTGATGTTAACAAACATTTCTGTACAAAAATATTGTATAATAAACAAATTAGAATGCGCTTAGATAAATTCTGTAAATAATTTTAATATCGGTGCTTCCTTATCACAAGCGCAAACACAGAAGTGAAAAGATAAGTAGGCCAGGCCGCGTAGTGTTTTAATTGGAAAATAAATCATGAAGCTGTCCCAGTCTATATAAACGAAACACATGTTCTGGCTCCATAGACTTTCCCCCAGTTTCTCAATTCCTGAATAAGAAGATTAAATTACTTTTTTAGAATTTTCTAATTTACTGACACAAGCTTTATTCAGTACTGTAAGACGCTGTTAAACAAATAGGCTTACAAATAAAAATTTCAACTTAAGAGACTGTGAAATGGAGTTAAAGAGATTAAAGCATTAAAGTAATATAATACCGTATAAAAAACGAATTTAAAAATTTTCATATAATAAAGATTTCGGTATTTTTAAGTTTTCAGAAGCTGTTTTATTTCAAATTACAAATTAATATTATCACTTCATTATGCTAAATTTCTAGCATAATGAGATTTGAATTTCGTCATAGATTTGAACAGGAGCTCGGTAATTATTTCCATGGGATCACCACACATTCTCTGAACCAACCTTTACTCAACAATTTTGAGTTACTTTTTACCAGCTCATTGACTGACCTTTCGTAGATATTTTTACTTTTTCTTGCCTATATGAATATATAGAAAGGAAGGTATTGTTTTCTTGTCGATTTTTCGAAATCGAGTTTTCACCGAATCTACACGTTTTCAGACCCCTGAACCCAAAAAAACCATGTTTTTAGCTATTGGTCTGTGTGTATGTGGGTGACTTTGTAAGTGTGCGGACAGAATATCTCAAGAACGGAACATCGTACGAACCTGAAACTTGAAACCTAAGTTAGATACTACTAGAGGACCCGACACAAACATTTTCATCAAAATCGGTCAACCGGAAGAAGTAGTTTATTCTTGTCATTTTTCTTTATTTTCGATTTTCTCAAAAACGGCTCCGATGATTTTTTTTAAATCGCCTTATTTACTAAATTGATTATGTTCTATAAGATAGGGTAGGCGTCATGGCTGCTGAAATTCTTGGAATGGCTGTTTTTTAAGATTGCGGCTTTGGTATGCATTTTAGCGTAAAAATTTATAATAAAAGTTGTAGAGAATTTAAAATCCTACAACTTTTATTTCAAACATTTTTTTGTGTAACTTAGTTTAGCGGTAATTAGCGATTTTCTGGTTTTTTTCACGAATCTTGTTAAAAACTAATTTTTTTAAAGATTTCAGCCTTAGTATGCATTTTACGACAAAAGTGTATATAATCACATTTATTGGAAGTTAAAAGATTTTTTATTTAGAGCATTTTTCTCTACAGAGCCTAGTTTAGCGTGAAAGAGTGATTTTCCGTATTTTTAAGCCAAACTGAGGTTGATTTTCATTTCGCGTTTTTTACTCATGATTAAAATTAGGTTATGTTTATTGAAGTTAGTTTTTTTGTTTATTTCGTCATGTTTTATTGTTAATTATTTGCATTGGCAATAGAAAGTTGTGTGAGTATTTCACACCAGATTTTTTTAAATACATTTGAAAGTCCTCAACAACTTACTACTACTGTAATTCCATGTTGATGTAACAATCAATCTACCATAATTTCAATGATCGTTTTTATTTCAGTACTATACGTAGATAGAACAAACAAGGTAATAATGAAAAGGTACGGGATAGATGAAAAAAACAATGGAAAAAGTAAACATAAGGTATGAAAAAAAATCATTTAACATGTCTCTCATTAGGTCGAAATGATAAAAGAGAAAGATAAAGAACATTATACATAGTAGAGATAATTATACGCAGAGCGGCCGCCAAATAAGCTTGCCGGTCGGTGTAGCTACGCGAACAGTTCAGATTCAGTCGGTAGATTTCGTGTCTTAGTACCGAACTGCTGATTAAATCACAGGCGCTGAACGATGTAAATTATCATCTATTACTGATGTTAAAAACATTCAATGGTAACATTGTATACAACAAAATCAACGCATACCATATACAGCACATTACAGACGAATCTTTTCAGGTTAGCTGATATAATAACGTTGCGAGAGCGACGTGACTCTGATGACAGCTAGTACAGCACTAACCCCCACCACTCGCTAAGGCAACCGAGCGCGCCAATACCAAAGTAAACCTTCTGCGCATTTCATAAAACCGGAAAGCATATTTGGAATCTTCTAAAGACAACGGAGGTAAATTACCTGCCACGAAAACCATCTCAAAACAATACTTGTCCTATACTGGTTCAATTTTTAGGCGGAAAAATTATATTCTGAGGGGTGAAAGAATCTGATGCATCGTTACAAAAATGTGCATAGAAGTGAACAATGACTATGTAAAAAGGTGAAGTAGCTTCACCTATTACATTCGTAGGAATCTAAAATCGTAAACAAAATTTTTACTTTCTCTTACTTATATGAATATATAGGAAGGAAAGTAGGCTATTGTTTTCTTGTCGATTTTTCAAAATAGAGTGTTCACCGGATCTGCACGTTTTCAGACCCCTGAACACAAAAAACATGTTTTAGCGATTGGTCTGTGTGTATGTAAACAAAATACCTCAAGAACGGAACATTGTACAAAGTTGAAACTTGAAACTTAAGTTTGGTATTAATAGAGGACTCGACACGAACATTTTCATTAAAATCGGTCAACTAGAAGTAGTAGTTTATTCGTGTCATTTTTCACTTTTTTGTAATTTTTTCAAAAATGGCTTTTACGATTTTTTTAAAAATTGGTTCATTTACTACATTGTTTATGCTCTACATGATAAAGTAGACACCATGTCTGCTGAAATTCTTGGGGAAGCTATATTCTCGTAGAAAAAAATGTTTTTTTTTAAGATTGCGGCCTTATTATGAATTTTAGGGCTAAAGTGTATATAATAAAAGTTGTAGATAATTTAAAAATCCGGTAATTTCCGATTTTCTTCTTTTTCTTTTATGAAAATCTGTAAAAAAGCAATTTTATATTGTACGACGAAAGTGTATCAAACCAAATTTATAGAAAATTAAAAGATCTACAACTTTTGTTTTAAGCATATTTGTCTACAGAGCCTAGTTGAGTGAGAAAGAGTGATTTTCCGTATTTTTAAGCCAAATTGAGGTTGATTTTTATTTTACATTATTCACTCATGATAAAAATAAGGTTGTTTTTTTAAGTTAGTTGTTTGTTTATTTCTAATTTTATTACTAATGTTAGGTTGTATTGTTCATTTTTTCATTAGCAAGAGAAAGTTGTGTGAGTGCATCACACCAGATTTTTTTCTAACAATTTGTTTGTAACCGAACAGCCCTTACTTAACGAATATGACTCGTATTTATTACAGAATTACAAAGGCTAACAGAACTTATCCGTATAAGTTTTATTGACATAATAAATCACCATTACATGAATTATAGATTTACAGTTCATTCTTGTTTACAAATAAAATTATTCTATTATTTATTGGAAGGTCCCGGGTTCGATTCCCGGCTCCCATATCTAGAAATTATTACGTGCCAAAACCCATTGTTTCATACCCCAAAATATTGGCTAACAACCAAAAGGTTGATGCGACTTAAAATAAACTAAAAATATTATACATTCTAGTACTTAATCTTTTACTTAATTTCACAGTGCTTTAATAAAATTTCTTATTATAGTAACAGCAATAACGAATAAATTATTATACAAAAACATATTTCACGTTACAAGTAATTAATCAAACCTCTGATCAAAAATTATATTATTTATTAAATAACACATAAATTTAAAAATTTATGAGCAAACATAACTAACTTTAAAATAGAAGAAAGAGTAAAAGAAAAAAATAATATTTGAATCAGCTCTGTGAATAATTAATGTCATTTATTGATAGCTTAGGATCTGATAATATTTTGCTGTAGATTGTTCGTAATTATCAAAAAAGGATCGAATTTAAAGTTATATTTATTGAATAATTTTAATATTTGTAAAATGAATGTACTACCAAATTGCATGATTTTTCTCAAGGTAAAAATATGCTAGATTAAATGTTTTATATCTGAAGGAAGGTATATAATGAAAAAATCTATAAAATATCACCTAGGTCAACCTTATTACTAATAACTTCTACAATATTGCATACAAATCACATTTATTTAATTTCTAGGGATTGTTTAAAATTCTTCTCATGATCAGTTAATCAAATTTAAAATTATAGTTGTCTACTTGTTTTACTAATACTTTCTTCCAAAGAATACGTGTTTATAAGGAGTAGTTGAAGAACAGATAAAAAGAGAGAGTCACGTAACGAGAGTAAGAAGAAACTGATAGGGGGGAGGAAATTTGGTAGAAAGTGATAAGCCGAAGCTGTTAACCTCAACACATGTAAAAGGAATTCCCTTGAGAAAAGGAAATTGGAAAAGTCTACTTATTCCCGGTCCAAGGCACACCTAAACCCTTCACTTACATAGTAAAATGTCGATTTATCGAACAATAAAATCGACCAGAATATTTTATTTCTGAAAAAGACATTAATCAATAATCACTATGAACCTGGTCGGATTACACATTCTTAAAATAGATTTACGCATTGTAGATTATATAAAACGCTTACAGGTTGTAATAACAGTTCACAAGTACATAATTTATAACTGACATTTACTATTAGTTATAGATGTAGACATCTACTAATATAGTATATGATTAATCAATAATAAATAATGTTAGTTTAGATAATTGTATACCTTAACTGACATTAATTACTCCGTAGATATAAAAAATTGAGTTAGTATTCTGGACAAAACAAATTTCTTTTTATAACTTCTTGCCCATAACACGCAGGTGGAGTGTTAAATTATTTGCACTCGATCTGCTAGTTCCAGGGCTACAAAAAATAGTTCTGTTTCTTATAACATAGTCAGCCAATTATATGACTGAATCATTTAATAATAGAAGAGGTAGAGATGTAAAAGACACCAGTCAGAATTATCTCCTCTGAGAGTAATGAATTTCATTATACACCCAGACCCTGTGGTGAATGAAGTGAAAATGTCATTTGCAGGGTGGAAAGTATGTGCTATTCGGGGAACCTGAAATGTTGATAAGCATACTTTTCCACTCAGTGAGGAAGGCAATTTCAAAGCACCTCATTCGTTGTTTTACTAAGTAAAGCTTCTAGAGGTTCAAACAAGCCTTGTGGCTGATGACCGAAACAACAATACCTTATTTAAACAAAATAAATATCTAAATTATTAGCCGATGTTTCAAAAAATTAAAATATTCCTCAAATTGTATTTTTGGCAGAAGGAAAATGAACGATTATTTTCTTTCTTCGAAAACAGAAACTCAGATTATAAATGAAAAATTTCGAATTTCCTCCTCCGTTACCTCCTCCGAGGGCTAGTTGTTAGAGCACTAGACTATGCGGCCCGCTTCAAAGCCAAAGTTCCTGGGTTCGATTCCCTTACTAGGAGATTATTACACATTAAAACTCATTCTATTATGTACCCAATAGTACGTCGCAACAATAGTGAAGTAGCGAATCTGCGTTTTTTGCGAATTTGAGTTATTACCATTATTGGACACTACTTGTGCCCATATACACTGTGGTGAAGTATTATATCTGTATTATAATCCGTTATCGAGAAAACACCATGTGTTTTTTAGCGAAAGTGCATGAGTTAATAATTTCACCACCGTGAACTGTTGAATCTGAAAATTCGTTACTTCACTAATGCGAGTTTTGTTCACTGTCCCCACATTCACAGTGATGAAGTAACGAATCTGCCAGATACGCTACTTCACCATTATTGTTTTCTACGTTCATTTCAGATTCAACACGGTGAAGAAGCGAATCTCGCAAATATTTTATTATTCACAACTCTAGTTTTTCATATAGCTTATTTTATAAGTCACTAAAGTGAAAAATAATAAAGACAGTAATGACAAATTAGTATGTTTTAATGATGTCATAATTGCCTTAACGTTAGTGAACTTTTAATTGCTGTTCTCACGAGCCATAAGGCACTTTGTCATGTTTGTTTATTGGTATGCCTATTCCAGAAATTCACCATTCTGATCAACAAAAATAGTATTTATTATGTTTGGAGGTTTACGTCATAGTTCATTAACCATAAAAGCTAAGTAATTTAATCTCCTGATAAATCAATTTTCATAATTATTTGTCGCATAAATATGTTGTTGTGACCCACGTATTCATTCATTTATTTAACCATTCTCGTTCGATCGAGATCTATTATTGTCAAGTTATTGTCTTTTGTGATTGTTATCATTTTTATACTTTATTCAACTTTATTTTTATAGTTATAGGCCTACTTTAGTTTTCGTAGTTACATTTTCATACTTATTTAATTTTATATTTATTGTTACTGTAGTATTAAGAAGAAAACATGAATATTAAAGAATTTCAATTTTTTCCTAATACGGTATTCAGAAAAATTGATTACAATTCGGAGCAGTTTGATAAATTTGAAGTGAAACTCATACAAGGACGATCTTCACTGTCACGAGTTGTAAAACCGTACAAAAATCTCTTGAAAATTTTTACAGCAAAACATAAAGGTTTAGTAAAACTTTATAACGAATTAATAATCCTTAAAGCCTACCATGAATTCTATTTCAATTCGCCGTCAACGACAAATGTTCCTGACAAACTACCAGAAGCTAATGTGCATGAGAAGTCTGAAGTTGAAGATGATTTTTAACACAATTTGATGTTCTGCTTTAAAAACATTTTGTTAAAGCTATGATTTAATAATTTGATGTTTCTTTAAAATAATTGTAAAAATAGCAGCATATTCTATTAAAAATATTGCATTTATGGACTTAAAATCTCAGACTCGGGACTGGAGTAAAATGTTTAAAACCTTGAAAAGCTAGGAATTACACAATACAAAGAAAGGAAAGTTATCTACGGTCTGTATAAGAAACAAATGTCTGTTATGAGAACTGAGGGGTACGAAAAAGAAGCTGCTGTAAAAAAAGGTGTGCAACAAGGATGTTCATTGTCACCAATACTTTTTAACTTCTGCATAAAAGAGGCTATAAATGAAGTGTAGGAAAAATTTAACACAGGAATAAAAATTCAAGAAGAAACAATAAAACTGCTGAGATTCGCCGATATCGTAGTATTAGCCAAGACAAACAGATAAAGAAAGAACTAGAAGAATTAGAGGATATCTTACATAGAATGGATGAGATCCATGAATCTATGAATGAATGGATGGATGAGATCATGAGAAAGGGTTAGTGACAATTAATAAGAACAAAATGAAAGTGTTGTACAGCAGCAACAGTGGTTTAGAAGAGATGGGACATTTAAAAGTAGGCAACGAAAACATACAGGAAGTCGGGAAATTTTGTTATCTAGGGAGTAAAATAACGGATTAGAAGCACAAGTGATATAAAAAGTAGGATTGCTCAAACTAGAAAGGTCTTTGAAATGAAAAACAGCTTATAAAACAGCAGACTACAAACATTGATTTACAGATTAGAAGAAATTTCTTAAAACACTATGTTTGGAGTGTAGCATTGTACGGAAGTGAAACGTGGGTGATAGGAGCTGTAGAAAGGAAGGATATAAAAGCTTTGGAAATGTGGTGTTACAGGAAAATGTTAAAGATTAGGTGGGTAGACAAAATAAGTAATTTAGAGGTTCTTAGACGAGTGGATGGAAAAAGAAGTTTATGGAGACATCTTACCAGAAGAAGGGATAGAGGCTAGTGGGGTATATCTTAAGACATCCAAGTATTAGTATATCAGTAATGGAGGGTAATATTAAAGGAGTGAATGATACAAGGTGGCAAAGGTTAGAATATTTAAAGCAAATTGCAAAAGATGTAGGGTGTTGCAGGTATGTAGATATGAAACGACTTGCGCAAGATCGAACAGCTTGGATAACTGCAGCAAACCAGCCGAGAGACTGATGACAAAAAAAGACTAAAAATAATAAAACTTTTAGTTCATTACTAAACATCTGTGCAGATTCGTCAGTTTATATAGGTAAACCTTTACCAGTAGAACAAAATATTAATTATTCACCATGGTCAACTAGCGAATCTGTGGTTTTTGGTATTGTCAAGCAATTTTTTTAAATTAATAAATTTAATTCATTCATTAAACCATAACCAACGTGTTAAACATAAAACGCAAATACAACTTCTGCAAAAAGATAAAAGATTGCATTAAAATCTGATTTTATAAAGATTGGCAAAACTTGTTTTCCTTCTCCTGAAAAATCGTACTTTTGCAGATTCGCTACTTCACCATTTTTGCGACGAGTAGTGCGACTACAAATAAATTTTTAAAAACGCACGTTGTTTTTTACACAAATTTTTATAAGAAATATTTTAAACTCGTATATACATTATGTAATATGGAGCCAAAAATTTTAATATAATCTAGTATTTAAATGAATTTCTGTCAAAAACCAGTGATCGTAATTTTCAACGTAGGCCTACTATAGAATATACAATGCCTACATCATACTTTCAACCGTACGGTATTCTCACAACAAAAATTGGTTCGAATTTTTTAACGTACAGTTTACAACGAAAAATTTCAGTAAATAAAAAAATGTTTCAAATTTTTTATTTTAATTTAATTTTAAATTAATACAATTAGATTACGTAAATGTTCTATCTGGTTAAATTTTTTCACAATTTTTTTTTATTTAAAGCGTCGACAATCTATTTTTGGAATAAAATAAGCAGATGCGTGTTTTACAAACAAGGAGTATAAATGTTTCGTTTTTCTCCGTAATTGTATTAAAATGTTCTGTAAAATATAATAATTTTAATGGGTAGGCCCTATAATTTTCATTGTTTAATTTATTTAGAATAAAAATATATTATTATTATTATTATTATTATTATTATTATTATTATTATTATTATTATTATTATTATTATTATTATTATTATTACATTATTATTCAGAATACACTTATTAAAGTTTAGTAAAGATAAGTACACTAAATAAGATTATCTAACACACACTCAATCTGTTCGTTGCAGGGCTAAAATAAATAGTTCTGTTTCTTATCATAAAATTCGTTCAGCCAATTAAATGACTGAATCATTTAAGAACAGAAGAAGTAGACGTGTAAAAAACACTAATTAGAGTTATCTCCTCTGAAAGTAATGCATTTCATTATACAGACAGACCCTGTGGTGAATGAAGTGAAGGTGACTTTGCAGAGTGGAAAATTTGTGCTTTTCAGAGGGCCCTGCATGCTGATAAACGTACTTTTTCACTCAGTGAGGAAGGCATTGGTAAACCACATTACTCCTCGTTTACTTAGTAAAACCTCTACAGGTTTAAACCAGCCTTTCGGCTGATGACCTAAACAAAAAAGATAAGTAGTCGATAAAAAAACATTGATTTTTCTTCGAAAATGTACATTGAAACGCATACGTTTACTGGTATAATCTCTTTTGCCAAAAGTATAGAGCGATCAAGATAAAAGGATCGTATTCAAAACAGATGATGATTATCACTGTTTGTTTTTGTTATCACATGGGTTACTTGTTAAAAGAAAATTTCACCCTCTGACATTTCTATTTCCGTTATTCCTTAAATTGAGGTTTTGGCTCAGAACTAAAGCAGTTGATGGATAATATATGATAAAAAAGAGAGCTGTAAAAATCACAGACCTTAACCAAGGTACAACGGTAGTACTATTCTTTCAAACAATTAAAATCACTATATTTTTTTCACTATATTTAGCAATATTTTCTCGTTACAAAGGAATTAAGTACAAATAATAACCACACTACTGCTATTAGAAAATAACTCGACTACAAACACAATACATTACCAAATTTAACCATATTGTGACAAATGGATAATAGACGGAACGATAGAAGCGGCTATTGTATGAATTTTTTGTTGGTGTATTTTATTTATCTCAGATTCCGACTAGTTCTAATTCATTTGGTGATTTTTCTGGATAGAGTGGAAAGTATTTTTTTTAATACAATCATTTGTTTTGTGAGTAAGATCAATTAATTATATTTAAATTAAGAGTATCTGTTTAAAGTAATAGTTTAATGGGTCTTCTTCTCGTAATGAATTAATTAAATAGACAGATTTGCTTTTGGTATTAATGAATTTTGTATGTATTCGTATTTTTATATTAATGTTCAGTCTAATTTCACTGATTTCTCTTTTACTTTTTTTTATATAATTTAAAAATTCAGTATTATGTTAAACATAATTACAGTAATCTCTAATCTGATTTCCTAAAACTTAGGGATACCTAATTTTGTCACTATTATATTTAAAATTTGTTTTTCCAATCTAAGTTTATTTTTATCACTATTATATTATTAATATTATTGTGTATTTTGTATTAATTTATTTAAGTTTTGAAAATAGTAAGTAATGTTTGTGTTGATTGACAGTAGGGTACTGTAGCTTGTGGTGATAAAATAAATTATATTATTATTATTAATATAACTCACCGGGTTAGTCTAGAGGTATTTATGCCCGCGTATAAGATTGCATTTCTGATAGAGAGATACTGTTGGCTGGGTGAGGTACGCGGTGCAACAGTCATGCCTTTCTAATATCATAGTATTAGTATAGTAATGCTGGCAGCTGATTTTGTACACGTCATAACACTATTAATAACAACTATGACATTTATTATCTAAATTTATATCAGCTGTTTCCTTAATTGATGTTTTTAGGTACTGTAGTACACATTTTCTTCGGGTTGCATAATACAAGTGCAATCTTATACGCCGGCACAATAAAATAGTCACCGTGAGTCAGCTGTTTAACAGCTGATTTTCAGAGATAAAAATTACTGGTTAAAATCCTAGCAAATGTAGTTACTTTCATGTGGATTTGAGTACTAGACCGTGGTTTCCGGTGTACTTTGATGGTTGGAGTTTAATTAACCATATTCTCTCAGGAATGATCGCCCTGGGTCTGTACAAGACTATACCTCATTTATATGTCATATACATCATCCTCATCTCATTGGGTAATGGAGAAGCTTATTGTTCTAAAAAAGATTGCAACATACACACATTAGAGATAAGAAAAAGAAAAATTATTATTATTCTAGTTGTAAATGGCCACATTTTTCGATTGGTAAGTTTAGTGTAAGTCTTAAGTTTTTAATAACAACCGTAATAGTTTTAGTCTACTATTAATTTAAGTACTTACTTTAATTGTAATTTACCAGTAGTTGTTAGTGTAACCATTTACTGTAATTTATTGATAAAGAATTTTTATAAGTTTAAAAGAAAGTTTTATACATTTTTAATAACTAGATCCCGAAAGAAACTGAAATAAATGATACAATACTATATTTCAAAAACTATTTTCTAACGTACAATAACTTTTCCGATAATATTTTAATTTAAATATTTACATTCATGGTATTCAACAGGAATGTTTAATCCATCGTAAACCAAGAAAGAAAAACATAAAACTAAGATAAGATACCGACAATTTTGTGTATCCTAGTATTAACTGCTGCATAGTATGCATAATAACAGTTAGGGTATTTACATAGGGTAGTTAAAAGTGGTTGTAGTGGTACGCCTGTTGTTATAACGCCTAAGAAATTAGCAAACACATTCGTCTCCGGACCACAAAACTACATGGTCCTTAGACCACAAGGAATTTAGCCGCTCATTTGTATTACAGATCTACTATGAAGAGGGTTATTTTATACAAAACAAGGGTGCATGTGCGACACAGAGAGAAAATATTCCTTTTCGTTAGAGAGAAAGAGATACAGATTAAAGACAAAAACAGAGAGATCATTTGAAAATGGTCTAAAATAATTTATAGAACGCTACCTTCTAGTATGGTCGTTGAAAATCCAAAGATTTACTGAGTACACAAATTAAAAACGAGACATTTACTACGTTGGGCAATGTATTATGAACATTTTATTGTACTGAATTATTAACTATAGCTAGTTCAAAAATTTTTATTTGTTTTTACACCATTTTGGCGTTTTTGTAAAACTAATGTTCCAATAAAGTAAACTACTATTAATAATACAAATACAATCTGTATGAGTGTTAAAAGTAATCACGGAAAACTTAGACCTGTGTAATACTTTTTTTTTAATTTTTACATATATATATTTACTATTAAATTAAATAAATAAATAAATTTTTTTGTCAAGTAAAGTTATATAGCCTACATTGTATATGACAAGTCAAAACAATGTAAGAGTAGAAAATGGAAAGTTTATATAATCATAATGCAAATAGGAGACTGACCAGACATTCGCCAAAAAAGTCTGAGCGAAAACTTTACCTGAAAAGCCACACAATACACTAAACTATTTCTAATCGTTTTCAGTGTTCATATTTACAAGTAAACTTTATTATCCACTAAAGTTTTTGCACTATGGTTTATTAAGGGAAACTAAAATATAAATAATTGTATGACAACAATACAAATTAGTTATATACGAACAAACCAATAACGATGTAACATACTTTAATAAGCATTTAACTTAAGTTTGAATAGACTAAATAACATAAATTAATTTATATTTAACCAATTTATTTTTTGTAATGTAATTTATATTTTTACATTATTGATTTATGATTTAGATTTAACATAAATTGATAAAAATATACATACTGTAAAATGTTAAATTTTGTTTTATAGGGGCTTGAATAATGTATTTCTAGTGCCAGAAAATAAATCATTTCTTTTTTATGTTAAGCCCTGGTAAGTATACTTACCAAGGAACGTTTATTGAAATGGGAATGACATAATTTTTAGTGGTAAGAATGCTTATTAAAACACCTTGCTTATATAACGGAAAAATGTGTAGAATAACTTACGTCAACTTTATAATAGCATGAATGCTTGCTTTCCCGTAAAAAAACTCGAAATTTCTGAGCACTGCACAAAAGTAACAACAAAACAAGACGGTTGCGTCCGCTGGTATGAATCCTTACCACAATAGAGTAACTTATGAAGCAATTGGTCGCTGCGCACTAATTTCAAAATGTGGACAGCCTACTTATCAGGGAACATCTATAAAACCATAAAATGCCAATAGGGTTCAACTGCATAGCTTATTCTTTAAAAAAATCGACCCTATTGCCTATGGTAAGTATACTTACCAAAGACATATAAAGGGTTAATTGTTGTTTTGTTAAAGAGGCATCGACATTTAAATCACTAGAGAATACATTACATTATGACGGTAAGAAGGTTTGTGTCAAAATCTTAATATTCAAGCTAAGAATCAAGTCCTAGGTTTTTGGCAAAGCAGTTGAGCGTATTGCTAATTGAGCCACAGAGGGTATAAAACAAATTTACTTTAAATAATTTAAAATTCTATATTTCCCCTTTGGGTCAGCACTGCCAATCAACTGGTAAAACATAACTACAAAAAAATTGAATTTAAACAAAAAATTTGAATGGTAAGAATAAATTCACAGCTGAGAACATACTACTTTTTATTCTGTCAAAATCTAGCCAAACAAACCAATAAACTACCAAAAAGCAGTGAATAAATTAAGTGATTAACAACACTGTGCAGTTCCGTATAGAAATTGAAAGCTAGAAGAAATAAAAACCAAAATAAAAGTTTCATTAATTAAAAATATTATACCGACAATTTTCTTAGTAAATTCAGTTGAATAAATTATATTCGTTCAAAAAATAGATTGCGTGTATTCAGCACAGGAATTTCACAATTATTTTATTTATAGTGTTGACATGTTTACAAAGCTAAAACTTAGAAAACCACGATATAGCAAGCCGGTTATCTAAACATAACCAAATTTTTTTAAGTACTATATTATAACCTTACGTTTTATTTACAATTCACGAAGGTATTTTAATTAAATTGTTGTAGTTTACGTGAATCACGCTAAGGTTTAGTATAAATTATTTTTCTCTGATCCAAACGCTTAGTTACAACATAATATTATTTATTCTAAATTAAATTCAAATAAACAAAACACACATCAGATCATTCACTTGAGAATTCTAACTAAACAACAATCACGAATCTAATTTACCAAACCTTTTTAGTTGACTATTTAATTGAAAATATTTTTAAAAGTATATCAATACCAGAAAACTTTTAGTTAAAATGAGGTAAATTATACAAAAATTTCAATCGTTAATATTAGTGTATTTATAAATCCATTGAAAATTAAATTTTAATAAATTAATTTGAATCTAAGACGGAAATCAAATTTAATAGGATTAACTTTTCCAGTCTGATATTAAAATTGATTGTGTTAATCCTAAGATAAAGAATGTTTTTTAGAGAATACAAACATTAACAAAGGTTTTTTGCCCATAATGGTCAGGTGGAGTGTTAAATTATTTGCACTCGATCTGTTGGTTTCAGGGCTACTAAAAATAGTTCTGTTTCTCATCACATAATCAGCCAATTATATGACTGAACTGTTTAAGAATAGAAGAGGTAAAGGTGTAAAAGACACTAGTCAGAGTTATTTCGTCTGAGATTAATGAATATCACTATACAGCCAGACCCTGCGGTGAATGAAGTGAAGGTGTCATTTGCAGGGTGGAAAGTGGGTGCTTTTTGGAGGGTTTGGCATGCTAATAAGCATAATCTTTTTACTCAGTGAGGAAGGCTATATAAAGCACTTCACTCCTCGTTTTTACTTAGTAAAACCTCTAGAGGTTCAAACCAGTCTTTCGGATCTTGACCTAAACACAACAAAAGTTTGATATTATTTTTCATGAATTCATTTTTCTTTTGAATTTTTTGTTGCATGAAGTGCCAGAACTGACAGCACAATTTGTATATAGCAAAAATTCAAAGGTATAAAATATTAGAGTATTCCCAATTAGGAATTGAATCTGAGGTATTCAACTTATTAATCCATAGTGAGATTCGAACCGTACCTGAGTTACGAAGGTCGTCAAATATAAAACAGTATGATATATAGTTTATTTAATAGTAAGGCTACATAACATAACTAAATAACATTAAAAAAATTCATTCGTTTTCTTTTGTTATTATTATTATTACTGTTGTCTTGAACGGGCGAGGTAACCCTAGAGTTTTTTCGGTCCCAAAATGTCAGCTGGTCACCAAACGCTACTAAGTCGCTGCCAAAGCTAGTGTAACTTAATTTATGGCGTACTTTTTCCAACAAAGGATTTATTGGATAAGCTCCAACATCAGTTTTCTTTAGAAAAAAAAATTAAATTCTTATTAAAGTCACAATGCAGCTAACGTTATCTATTTTTAACTGATACGTACTGGTATAGTATTCAATATTTACACAGCAACATTAATGTATTTATAAATGTACTGCTTAACAAGTGGTTAAATATGTTTATAAACTTCCACTAATCAAAAGAAAATTTCTAAGAAGAGATTATATCGAAATGCATACATTATATTATTTCTGTTTACAGAAAAAATACATTCAAAGTTCAATAATACATGACCGATTTGTTGCCTTAAGTTTTATGGCTAAACTTTTTAACACGATGTTATAATTTGCAGCAAATGTATAATTAATTTTTTTATGTTAAAACAAAAATATAACTTAAAAGTTTTTACAAAAGTGTTTGAAAATATTATAAAGAAATTCATTAAAACTAAGGAAAAAATCTGATGTGAAACACTCACTCGATTTCTTTGCCAATGCAAATAATGCCAATATAACCTAACATTAGTAACAAAACATTAAAAATAAATAAAAAATTAATCTCAAAAACATAACCTAATTTTAATCATGAATGAATGATGCAAAATGAAAACCACTTTTACGGAAAATCACTTTTTGACGTGAAACTACGCTCGGTAGAGAAAAATGCTCTAAATAAAAGTTGTAGATCTTTTAATTTTCTATAAATTTTATTATACAGTTTTATCGTAAAATGCATACTAAGGCTGAAATCTTTAAAAAATCGATTTTTTACAGATTTTCATGAAAAAAAATCAGAAATTCACCAATAGCCATTAAACTAAGCGTTATACAAAAAAATGTTTGAAATAAAAGTTGTAGGATTTTAAATTCTCTACAACGTTTATTATTTACATTTTTGCGCTAGAATAGGCCTTTAGTATTATGCGTAATGGCAATACAATGTTATTAAAAGATCGTTGGAAAATCCGAACGAATCTATATTCCGAACTGCCTATGATTAAAGTTAGTTCAGATTTTCGACACCCTACTGTAGTAGTACGTATATTGCAAAAACCTTTACTAAATACTCAATTTTATACTGGTGCGAAATATGTTTTCTCATCTTTTCTTATTATGCAAGAAAGTCGATTCTCAAAGGAGTATAAAATGTGTATACACAGTAAAGCCTTACCCCATTTGCACAATAGCTCTCGTAACGCTATATACTAAATCTTACTTTAAAAGAGATTCTACTTAAATAAGAGAAAGTACCCAAATAAAATAAAAACATCCGATAAGATGGACAACCTCACTTGCAGACAAAACACTTAGTATATAAAAAATGTCCTTTTAGAGGGCAAGGACCACAGACAAAATCAAAACCAAGCCACTTACAAAAAGGGTAAGGAAGAAGAAAATGGTTTAAAAGTTTTGTTTTGTCTTTGACAGTTGAGTCAATACAATATAACTTTTCTTTCAGAGAAAAACACCTTCAAATCTCAGGTACTTCTAACCTATGTTTAACTGAACCGCATCAAATATAAACAAGATTTTTTTTCCAACATTCGATAAAGTAAGCAACCAGGACCTCTTTCCCTAGAATGAACTTTACTGTTTACTTTTTCTGTTAGTATAATAAACAAAAGTTTTATTGTTATGGTTGTAGCAAACTATAACTAAAACATGAACTTATTGGTAATCGTATTAACAAAATAGATTTGCTAAAACAAAGCTATTTTAATCCGAGTACTTTGGGAATAAACAGTAAGATACAAGTTTATGAAGATTTAATCAGGCCGACAGCAATACTCAAAATGTCACTGCTTAAAACTTTGTGACAAACACTTACCGGATTAGATTCAAACTCTTCATTGAATTGGGCTAAAACTTCTATCACCTTGACAATTCTGTTATCAATACTAAACTTATCAAAAGCTCTAAATGCATTGTTAAGTTTGTAATTCAAAATATGTACAAATGACATTGCGTAGAAAAGTCTCTTAATGTGCATTGAACACTCATTCAATCAGGAAGTACAGAACTAATTTCTTTCACGGGAACTAGATAAATTTTTACTTTCTCTTGCCTGAATGAATATATAGGAAGGAAAGTATTGTTATCATGTCGATTATTCGAAATCGAGTTTTCACCGGATCTACACATTTTCAAACCCCCTGAACCCAAAAAAACATGTTTTTAGCGATTGGTCTGTGTGTAGGTGTGGGTGTGTGGGGGGGAAGAATATCTCAAGAACAGAACATCGTACGAACTTGAAACTTAAAACTTAAGTTAGATACCACTAGAGGACGCGACACGAACATTTTCGTCAAAATCAGTCAACCGAAAGTAGCAGTTTATTCGTGTCATTTTTCATTTTTTTCGATTTGCTCAAAAACGGCTCCTACGATTTTTTAAAATCGCCTCATTTATTAAATTTTTGTGCTCTACAAGATAGGGTAGGCGCCATGTCTGCTGAAATTCTTGGGAAGGATGTTTTCTCGTAAAAAAATTGTTTTTTTAAGATTGAAACTTTAATATGCGTTTTAGCGCAAAAATGTATTAGCCTATATGATAAACGTTGCAGAGAATTTAAAATCCTGCAACTTTTATTTCAAACATTTTTTTGTATAACGCTTAGTTTAGCGCTAATTAGCAATTTTCTGGTTTTTCTCACAAAAAGTGTAAAAAATCGGTTTTTTTAAAGATTTCAGCCTTAGTATTTTTTTTTTTTTGTTTAACGTCCGACTGCTCTGCAATTACTGCTAATGCAGCCGGTGAAGGATGAAATGAAATGTAGGAAATTAAAAGATCTACAACTTTTATTTATAGCATTTTTCTCTACAGGGCCTAGTTTAGCGTAAAAGAGTGATTTTCTATATTTTTAAGCCAAACAGGTTGATTTTCATTTTGCGTCTTTCACTCGTGATTAAAATTAGGTTATGTTTTATGAGGTTAGTTTTTTGTTTATTTTTAATGTTTTATTACTAATATTAGGTTATATTGTTCATTATTTGCATTGGAAAGAGAAAGTCATGTGAGAGTTTCACACCAGATTTTTTTTAAATAACTCGAAACACGTTGTTAAATTATTCCAACTTCACAATATTTAAACTTTTCTTTTATGCCTCCAGATTTTATGAAATTATCATATAATTGTGATCAGGAATTCAACTCAGTTTTGTACTTACATAAAATTTGTAAATATTTGTTCTAAAGTAATGTAGCCTAAATACATACATGAAAATGTATACGAAAATTAACTTTTTAACTGCTTTAATTTACCTCTCCATTTCTCCCTTATGAGAGAAGTTGGAAAACTCCTTATCTGTGCCTGTACATGTAAATGTAGGTAATATATGTAATGCTCTTTCAAGTTTCTAGTTAAACTTGTATTAGAACTTCGGAAGACTATAGTTATGAGCTTGTCGTTTGAGCTGATTTGGATTCATTACTGAACTACCTTAACATTGTTTATACATTAATTTTAATTACTAAAGCATTCATTTTTTATTAATTCATTAATTTTTCTTTGATCCACATAAAACAGATAACCAAATCTTAATATGACACTATTGTAGTTAAATTAGAAATAGAGTAAAATTTTCATGTAAAAATGAAATCACTATGTAGTGATACAGGAGGAAGATGCAATGCTTTGACAACTGATTTTAAAGATAAAATTTAGAAAAAACTTTGTACAGGCTGACTCTAAATTATCGTAAAATAGTTTTGTTTATAATTGTAGAACTGAAAATAAGAAAAAAAGTTCATAACAAACATAAATGTTCGCAAACGCAAGTTACAGCTTTTTTACAAATTAACAAGTTACAGCTAGCGAAATATTTCACCCCGATTTGAGTTACTCTAGTGAAATAAAGTGATACTAAATTTTTTTTTTTTGTCTTGAATTTTTATTACGGTACTGTACATTGAGCTGCACAATTTCCGTAAATGATATTTAAATGGTGGTGGGAGTTTCGCATTAAGGAGAAGAGGTACCCAGTGGCACATTCTCCATTTGTAACTATGGGTATTATCCGTTATTTAGACCAAGAGGTCTCTACTCCATTTTCGCCTTAGACGTCGCACAGGTGGAAAGTTCCTTGTAGCTAGATCACGGGCTAGTTGGTTTGGATGGACATCTAGACGTCCGTGAAATTTACTATACAAGGACGCGGTTAGCTCCTTCACTGTCGGAATTTTGAAATCGTCGTGGAGGGTTTTATTGCTTACATAAAAAGGAGCGCCAGAAGCAAGTCTTAAGAATTTTGATTGAAAGGCCTGGATCGACTTTAAATTACTCTCTGCCGCTACTCCAAATAGCTGGACACCATAAGTCCAGATTGGTCTCAAAAGGGTTTTGTATAATAAAATTTTGGAGCGGAGGTTCAATTTCGATCGAGGGTTAATTAAGCAGTAGAGTAGCTTCTGGCGGCGGTTAAGCTCTAAACGTTTAGTACGCAGATGATGCTTCCAAGTTAGTCGTCTGTCAAGCCACAAACCAAGATACCGCACCACTCTGGCTTGGGGGATATGAACGTTATTCAGCATCACAGGTGGACAAGTTTGACGTCGTAAGGTAAACGTAACCTGTGTTGACTTAACTGGGTTCACCTTAATACGCCAACGGGTAAGCCAGTCCTGTATTAATAAAAGATGTTGCTGTACTAACCTGGAAGCCTCATCCGCGCCCTTTTCCCGTACAAGAATTGCTGTGTCGTCAGCATACGTCGCGGTTACCGATGTGTCCAAAATAGGCATATCCGATGCAAATACGCTATATAGAAATGGGGATAGTATTGCCCCTTGGGGTACTCCGGCGTTAATTTTGTGCAGCTCAGAGTAAGCAGTACCGTGCTGGACTTTAAAGAATCTATGCTCTAAAAATGATTTTACAACCAAATAGTACGAATCATTTAAAACACTTTTCAATTTAAATAGTAGTCCATCATGCCATACTTTGTCGAACGCGGAGCTGATATCCAAGAAAATTCCAGCGACATACTCTTTCCTTTCTAGACCCTCCGAAATGAAGTTCACAACTCGGTGCAGTTGTTGTGTCGTCGAATGTAGCGGCCGAAATCCAAATTGATGAGGTGGAATAATGTTGGCGTCTTCACATTGTATCTGCAAGCGTGGTAATAAGAAACGTTCGAATAATTTTCCTGTCGTCGGAAGGAGACTGATAGGACGGTAGGATGAAGGCAGGTAATACGGCTTTCCGGGCTTCAAGAAAAGTTTAACTACGGCAAATTTCCATTGTCCAGGAACATACGCCACACGAAGGACTGCATTGAATAATAGTAGTAAAAAGCGTAAGCCGTTTCTCGGTAGGTGTTGCAGTATCTCAGATGTAATGAGATCAAATCCCGGCGATTTTCTCTTTGGCAGCCGTTGTACTGCCTTTTCGATATCATCCGTAGTGATTACAACCGAGTGGTCAGAGGAGAGATCATTTGTAGCTGTAGTTGCAAGGTGGTAGTTTCGCATTCCTTTGGAGAAAAGAAAATCGAGCAGATCAGGTTGTCGGTTTCTAGCAGCGGGCCAATAGGTTGGTGTACCTGGAGAATGTACTTGTAACTGGCCATCACAAATAACTTTGTGAAGGGCTCGACCTCTTGATGTTGTAAGACGTGAGCCCCAGGCTGGATGTTTGGCGTTGAAATCTCCTCCTGCAATGAAGCAATCGCCTAGATCAGAACGCAATTGCTGGAAATGTCTCTCATTTGTCAGCGGGCGAGGTGGGCAGTAGATTGCAGCTGTAGTGACGTCAATCCCACGTGTGAACACAGTTATTGCTGTGGCTTGCAAATGTTCACTAGGTGGTGTCATAGGATGGAAATAATGTTGGATTCCTCGTAGTATTAATATTGCAGTTCCACCATGACCTGTATCGTCTGGATGATCGGTTCTGTAGATGTTAAATCCTTGGATATTCAAGCGACTGCGAGAAGTCAGGTGTGTTTCCGTTAGCAAAGCAATGTCAATACGCTCTTCATGTAGAAATAGTTCTACTTCATTTCGGTGTTGAAGGATGCCATTGGCGTTCCATAACATGATGACGAGTGAACTAGCTGTTGTTCTATTATTTACCACGGTTGCTTAAGAGCATCTGGATCAGTTGACTCATCATTGTGATGACCGGAGTGAAGAGGTCTTTTATTTCTGTGAGGAAACTTGTAAGCTGATTCGAAATATCCTGAGGTGTAGGCAAACAGTCGTGTTCAGCTGGCCTCTGGTCAGATTTCACAGCTTGACTGTACGTAGAGAATCGACGAGGTGGAGTTTTTGGTAACGTAATTGTTTGACTACGAGTTTCAGAGGTACCAGGTGGCGGTAAGATTGGATAGTTAGAATCTGTTGAAGACAATTTCTTCGTATCGGTCACTGCTGATGTTGGAGATCGACGGTGCTGTAACTGTCGGTGTACTGTACAACCTCTGTAATTGGATGGGTGTGCCCCGCCGCATAAAACACATGTCGGCGGTGTTTCTCGGGTTTTAGAGCATGAGCTCGACTCGTGTGGACCTGCACACCGCACACAGCGGGGTAATAAATTACAGTAGGTTTTAGTGTGACCGTATCGTTGGCAGCGAGCACACTGAGCGATTTGTCGCCTTTGCCTCGGTTCTTCGATTTTAACTTTACATTGGAGCAGTGCGGTCAAGTCAAAAATTTCACCATTTTTCTTATCTGGCTCCAAATCAATGTAAAAAAGTGGTAACTTTACTTTATCGCGAGACAGTATGTTTGTCACATTACGCATCTTAAACCCTAATTTCGTAACTTCCTCGCTAATTATTTCTGAGGGTATAGTGTGGTGCAACCCTCGTACTACTACACGATATGCTTTGTCCTCCTTTAATTGGTAAGTGTGGAATTCTGCGTTGTTAGTGCGCAGGCACTGTACTAGCCTCCTATAATCATCAGAATGTAGTGTGTAGATAGTGATGCCGGTTCTTGTAGCGGTACAGCGGTATTTATCTGTACCTAGCAAATTTGTGAGATAACCCTGAAATTTCACGAAATCCACGTCTGATTTCAAGTGCACAGGAGGAGGCCTCGACTGTTTTGTTGTAACAGGTGATGTACTGGAGTGACCTGTAACGCTTTCTTCTACTGCATCTGCTGCAGTCGGAAGTGGGTCGAATCTGTTTGAGATTGGGACGTGTCCGTCCCTCACTCGAGGGTCCCTAAAACGTTTAGTTGAACTATTACTTGGTAGACTATTTTCGTGTAATTGCCTTTTTCTCTTGGGAACGACATCTGTCCACTCTATTCTATCTGTATCGCTAGAATTGTTGTCGACGTGAGCACTTATTATCGACATTTCGGACGTGCTCATGGTTGCCTGATCGGCCATGGCCGTAGGCGATTGATAAAAATATTAAAATCAAATAAACTATAAAGTCCAGATGTAAACTAAAATTGGTAAATTATATTGTGCATATAATGTTAAATATCTGCCACTCACCGTTTGCAGCAAAAGTCTTGCTGGTATTAATATTTTAAACAATTTTTGCTGCAGAAGTATAAACACGACTTTTGTTTACAAAAATCAGCTGGTTCCACTGGATCAAGTTAAATTTTTGAGGGTTATATTTTTACAACAAAATATGGTGAACTTTTATGGAAAATTACCTAAACAATCGAATAAAACCAGTCTGGAAGCTGTAGTGTTAACAGTTTTTGAGAAAAAGGATGAAAATAATACGCAAAAATCTTAGTACAAAAGCATAGTCTTCTACGTTTGACACCCAATAACTTTGTTAAATGACCAATAAACAAATTATTTTTCCCAATGAAAATTGTAGAGAATCTATCTATTGTGATTTTGTCTGTACAAGTTTTTTTTAAATGCCCCAAATTTTGTTTCTATGCCAGATGTACCACGTAAACACCGAAAATAAGTTCAGCCGAATTTTTGTCTGTCTGTTTATCTGTTTGTCTGTACGTTACGGCAACACGCAAGAACCGCTGCACCAAATTCAATGAATTTCGATATCTAGGTTTTTGACATAATCGAAATGAAAATAGGCTATAATTTTTTTTAATATCACAAATAGATGTGGAAGTTCAGAGGGAGGGGTGAATAAAAAACTACGAGTATCTCCGTTAAAAGTCAATGTATCAAAAAATGTTATATAATCGATATTATGAAACGTTTAAAGATAAATAAGTTTGAGTATGTAAAGTTTTTCATTTTCATGCGTAATAACGAAGATATTACCAATTAAAAATGCCGTGTCCTACTCAGGCACGGCATATTTTCATACGTTACAAAAAAAATCATTTCATCCTCCATTGTACAATAGTTATACCCCAACGTCGTCGCTAATGACAGTTGTAGTTGATGCGACGTTAAATAAAAAAAAACCATAAACATATCAGCATTTTTAGAATATTCACACAAAATAAACTGAACAATAAACTTAGGCCTACACGCCGGTAAACCCCATATTCATTCAGTCAGTTACCTACCTACCCATTCCACCAGTACCCTTACACCTTCCCTCAGTCACATTCTCAAAAATGAATCAGTCGTCTTAATAGTGGTCATCATCGTGGTGTTCCTATTGTGATTTACCTTTAATTTACCATGAAAATAATAAAGCACTGCATATCTTAATTTAAAAACACCAAGATCTCGCTTTAATTTTACATTCAACTATTTTTTTTTTCATTAATAATTATGCTGACGTCGAAAGGAGGTAGATAACAATGAATAATTAAAGAATATCAGACCTGACAAGGATCGAACTTGATACCCCAACAGACCATCCACAGCACTAAGACAACCGTTTGAAGAACGGGGAATTTAGCTAGTAATAAATTAAATTTATCCGTAATGCAAAAACAATTCAAATGAAGTTATTAGTTCTCAATTACGAGAATTTACAATTCATTTACCAAATTAAGGAAGTAAATTTTCAATTTCAAGACTACGATTTCTGATCTTTTAAAAATTTAGAATTCGAGTACGTGAAGTACTACAACAACTAATACTACACAACTGTCGCACATCCATCTGTTTATCAAATACGCGCTTCTGCTAGGACGAGGAAAAAGAGGAAAGCAAATACTTTTTCTTGTTGAGAAAGTAAACTCGTTTTTTCTTGTTTACAAGTGTATGCAAGAAAAAACCTAATCTTATGAGAATTTTTATTACAATACATTTGTTTTTGGAATAACTTAAGCGTGGTGAGAATACGGAGTTTAGATAATACAAATGCTATCATAAAGTTACAAAATTGGTTGTCTCTTAAATTAAAGATGCTAGTTGTGTATTAAACTACACTCTAAAGAATAATAAATTATAATCTGAGACGTGTTATAATATTTCAACACAGCAAGATTCATGTATTGTGTCTTTTGTTACTCGATGTTTTACTCCGAGTAGATTTATCTAACGAAAAAGAAAAATGATTGTACAAAAACCGAAATAATGGAGATTCCATGGACGAAAATTAAAATAAGATAAAACTAAACTTAAAATAGTTCACATAATCATATTATAAAGCATAATTAGTCATAATAGTTTTCGTTGTTAACAATTAACGGCAAGTTAAGGGGAGCACGGATCGAGAAAATTAAATAAAAAACTATTTTTGGTTTTTTGTTCTGTAATATATTTTGAAATTCTCGCTTTAAAATGGTGTATTATTTATGTTTCTACGACAACTAGAAATATTTTTCTTTAAATTTTATTTGTAGGACTGCATAGCTGGAAAAAACATGTTTCTTTAATGAATGTTCAGTAAGATATTGACATTTCTTTTTACAATAAATTTTATTCCTTTATTAACAGATGTCTTTTTTTTATAGAATAAAGTATTTACTGTATTACTTTTTGTTGGTTAATTTGCTTAACACATTAAAATTGTTTATTTAACATATTGAAAATGCTTATTGTCTTATTTTAAATACGATTTCTCGCAAACATTAATTTTTAACACAAATGGCTCGTTTTCTCAGCTTCTATTAAAGCTACAGTGCTGAAGTTTTTTTTGGATTGTTAATCATATACAGATGTAACTTTTTTTTACGCGTTCAGCTTTTCAAAATTTTGAAAAAAAGAGAAAAAAGTTTTGGGTCAAATTTTTCACCCAAAAATGGTAATTTCGTTAAAAAAAATTCTAGAAATTGAATCTGTAGTCATAAGACAAAATCGTGTCATAAGACACGTAAAAGTTGTAAAAGAGTACGAATTTTCAAAAAAAAAAAAACAAAAATGAAATCTCTATTTGTGATGGTTACTGAGAAAACGGGGCAAAAGTTAACATTAGGTAAGTGAGATAGAGATTCGTGCTCCCCTTAACGATATGGCAAAAACAATTCCCCTTTTGTTTCTCTCTTGTCTTTCCTAGTGTTTCAACTTGAGCTTTCTTGTCCCAACTTCTACTCAAATCTCCTATCAAAACCCTTCAATTTACTTTAAAGTTTTAGCCAAAATAAAAAAACATAAGGACAATATTTTTTTTTTATTTTTTGTTCACAAAATGCATCAAATGTGCCTATTCGAAAATTATTTTATCACTAAATTTTATTTTTTGCACGTTTAAAGTAATTTAATGTTTCAATTTAGAAAATGTTACAGTACAAAAATTTGAAAAACACTGATATTTTTTAAAACTTAATTTTCTCAACTTTCTAAACAGAAAAACTTAAAGACTACAGTAGGTATTGGAAAATTTTCTGAATCCTTTTTCCAGCCCATTTTTTAGTAATTTTTTCACTGTAGGCTTTTCTTAAATATATTTACTGGTCTCACTTTTCTCTTCAAGGAAGCCAAAGTCACTGTAATCATTTTACTCAACCCAATACGTTTTCCTATTTATTTCATTTTTTCAAGGTTCATGATTTCCTTAAACGACTTAACTCATTCCTTACGGTTATGTCCAATGTCAAAAATATTTATCGTGTAAATCATTTTTCATGTATTCTAGATCACCCTTAAATTTTTCTGATTGTATCAATCAACTAACCTTGACAGAAGAACGACCAATTTTGAAAATTCATCCACTTCAAAATCTAAATTGAATTCAAACAGATTTTTTATTATAAAAAAATTATTATTATTGGATTGATACATTTTTGTAACCAATTTCGTGGATTTTTCTGTAATTGAATGAACGAGTTAAATCAGATTTTAATAAAAAGAAAACTTAGTCACCACCAAGGTAAAAGACGTAATATGAGTTTTTAAATGAAAAGTTATAGAATTCATGTTTCTTAACATCTAGTACACTTCTGCTTTAGAATGTATCTCGACTACAATTTTGAAAACGTCGATTTTCCTTTTAGAAGCAGATCTTTCCCAAAGGTGCTACTGATACCATCTTATTGAACTTATGAAATGTATATTTCCAAGGGGTTATAAAACATGAAAATTCGTTCAGAACTGAAGAAAACTTTTTTAATTTTTATTTATGGCAACAATAGTAATTCCTGGAATTACAAATACAAAGTAAGACCACCAAACCGTCGTTAATTGATAAAAAGATACAGCACGTAAATTTGCAGACAATTATTTCTCTAATAATTTTAAAAAAATAAATAGTAGAACCTTTTCGAACGCGGTTTTGATTTATCGTGGATCACTGCGTTTGCAAATTTATTTCACTTTATACGATATTTTTATTGAAAACCGTTTTAATTTTTGTCACGACTCTGAAAATCAAAATTCTATATGCATTGTACTGCCCTCGAACAGATACTACTAAAGAACAACCAAAATGATTTAAAAAACGTTGAACATTTGAAAATAAAACCAAATTCAAAAAATAATGTGGTCTCGTTATACGAAGTAAAGCAAAAGTTATATATGAACTGATAAAATATTAAACTCGTACGGATGAAACTATCAAAGAATTTCAAGTGAGCCGTGGATAATTTAAGAAACTTAAACATCATTTTTCGTTGCATAATGTGAACCAACTAACCAACGAGATATGATCATGAGGCTGGAAAAAATTTCCAACCGAGTTGACAAACTTGTACTTTTGTAATAAACAGAAATGATATTTTCTTTTTATGTGTGTTTGGCGGTAACATGCTAACATAATAACAATTTAAATTAATGATATTGTTTTTTTTTTTACAAAACGCACGTGCAAGAAGCGGGATGGAGTCGAGGGTCTTACACGTGGCGAGAGTGAGATATTTATTAAATTAATTTCTTATTATTATTATTATTTATTAAATTAATAATTAATAAATTATAATTGAATTTATAATACAGTATTACTTGTCATTAACAAAGCTATCCTTCTCAAATTAAGTTTTTTTTCAGAACCTACAGCGGCTAATGATTAAATATTTTCTAATCCTAATTACAATATTTTTATTATTTTGTTTTTTTAATATTTTAATATTTCGGAAAGATATTTATTATTATTTATTTATTAGTAAAGGATGGAGGATAAAACCGTTGAAGGATTATGAAATTTGATTGGTTGAGCTTTAAGACAATGAGCGTGGTTGGTCTAGTTTATAAAGACGGTTTCTATAAAGGTTACTGGGGGACGCTAGCGTTTTTTTTTAAACGAGGCACTCCTTGGGCAACCGGCAGAACAAATGGTGATAAAGTTTAGTAAAACAGCTCAAATGTACAAATAATGTTAAAAGTTTTAGTCAATAAATACATAGTGATTTTAGTTGATAAAAACGTAAATTCTTCAAAATACAACAACATAATATTATTTTAATAACAAGAAATTTAATCCTCATCAACGGATTATTGGCGGATGACTATCAACGTACACCCAGGACGTCATCTGGATAAATTAGTCATGAATAAGGTAATAATTATTGATATATTGTTAAATGGTACCGTAAACACTTAAAATAAAATAATTTTAATGTAGTGAAAATCAATTGGTTATAATTTTATATTTCGTGTAAATCAATATTTTTTGTTTTTATAAAATAAATTGAATTTATAATACAGTATTACTTGTCATTAACAAAGCTATCCTTCTCAAATTAAGTTTTTTTTCAGAACCTACAGCGGCTAATGATTAAATATTTTCTAATCCTAATTACAATATTTTTATTATTTTGTTTTTTTAATATTTTAATATTTCGGAAAGTACAATAAGCGATAAGTTGTTTTACTTTGTTTTACTTTTACTAGTTTTACTTTGTCAGTTAATTATGAATAAAACTATTTTTCAATCGCATTTATTGTTTATCTTCTTAAAATATTTTCTTAAAAATCAATCTTTATTAGTATCCTATCTCAGTTTCTAGATAATAAAAAGTGATGCCTACATACCGAGGATTTACAAAATCCTGATTCTTTCTCAAGTTTTACGATTGCAACTAGTGTTTCTAATGTTTGGTTTTCATTAATACTGCACTACCATAAAAAGGTGAGACTTACTTCAATTTTTTTTGTTCACCGTAGCACTTCGTGGTCTTCCAGGGAACGCGTTTACTGTGGTCGGAAAGGTTTCGGCGTATAAATTTGGTGTACAAGACATGTTTGAAGCCCCTCACCTTCGCGATCATCAATCTTTTCTCTTCAGGGCTCGTAATTATTATTTACATGACAAAACGACATTTTCACAAACCATGTCATAAATAAAACTAAGTATAGGCTTATATTTTACAATTTTAATTTCAATAAATTCAGTGAAAAAAGTTTCATTTTGGGTAACCCTGGATAAGCAAGAATCTGGATCTGTACATCTATCGGTACGGGTTGAAGTGGAAATATATGCCTGTGCTTTCAAATTTATTGTCACGTGTAACACACAATTAATAGATTGTAAATTTCAAATAATAGTAAAAGAGATAATTCGTTATTATCCCTCTATCAGTCGAAAGGGAACGTCTCTACTTATAAAAGGCTAATAAAAGGGTTAATAAAAGGTACTTATAAAAGGCCTGATTTAATAAAAATAACTCGAGTTTATGTTTACGCAATTTTATTTAGAAAATTACCAGCATTAACATTTGATTTATTTTTTGTTATTCTAAATTAGTAGTCATATTATGATCGGTTTTTTTATTAGAAAGTTTGTGTTTACTCCTCCGTATATGGTGCCTAATAATTTACACAAAAAAAACCAATAAATTTTTTGCCACCTCCTTAGCGTAGTGGTAGCGCGCTAACCTACCATGTGGAGGTCCCTAATTCGATTCCCTGCTATGGTATGGAAAAATTAGCAAGTTAAAACCCACCATAGTCGCTAATGACCGAGCTGTTGATACGACTTGAAATAAACTAAAAAAAGTTTAGTGTTATATTCAAACACTATTGACCCATTCCAATTAAATATTTAAATAAGTTTTTTTGTATTCGCTCTTGTGAGCCCGAAGGTAACAGTTTCCTTTTTTCTTTCTTACAGTAGTGATATTACTAAAGCAATAGTGTATAAAATTTCATCATACGCGTCCTGAAAATTGATTTGAAAGTGGGGATTAAAATCAACCCCCAAAAAACTTTCACCCTATTTATTTACTATAAGAAAGAAGACGAGCCTACAAGTTTTTCTTTTCAACTTACTACTACCACAAATAGACAAAATTCGCTACGTAGGATTACATATCAACCGATGACTTACATGGTCTATATAAAACGACAGACATTGGATAACAGGCACGAGTAACTTTTTTTCTTCTTACAAGGCTCTCAAAAGTTCTCCCTCTCTTTAAAACTAAACTGTAAGTTTACCGTTCTCTTTTACAACACTTTGGATGTAAGAATTCAGTTTACGTAGTACCAACCCATCTGTTACATAAGTTTTAAAAAAAGAATATTTCAATAAATACTCGTAGGCGTTAAAACGACAGCGGTTTATAGATTCCAAGAACTTCATTGAATTTTATTTTTTTACTTATTCCCTACATATTAGAAGATAGTGTTTAATATTATTTTTTTAATACTCTACAATATCTACAATATATTCATGTAGACAATTAATGTACTCTATTAACAGAATGCTTCTTTGGAAAATTATTCAGAGGTATTCCTTAACAACAACAATACATTTTAACGGTTATTAAATTTTGAAAGAAAGTATAAGCACGTTGAAATGTTTCTTTATTTTACATACTAGTAGGTCTGTAGGGTAAAGATGTTGTAATCATCCAATCTCTTTACTGTAATAATTTATTAATGGTCAAAATGTTTAAATGTTTATCTAGCCTTTTTATATTATGATGCGCACCTTTTGAAATTTCTTCCATTACTGCAGGGATATTAGGGTTTTGATATATAATGTTATTTTCCAAGTGGTTATGTACTAAGATGTTATTATACCGGGTGAGCATAAAGTCTTGCCCTGATTATAAAACTTTATTGCAGAATAACTGTTTGACATAATAATTTAAATTTGATGCTGTTACATAGGTTAGTGTTAATAGTTTTTTTAAGATTACTTACATTAGTAAACTTCAACGTGTGCCCCCTTGGTAGCTCGGAGAATGTCGAAGCGGTATTCCAGTTCCCGCCAGGTGTTTTGTAACATGTGTTCTGTCACAGTACCCACAGCAGCTTGTATACTAGCCTTCAGTTCGTCAACGTCAGCAGCTGGTGTGGCGAAGACCCTATCCTTGATATAGCCCCAGAAAAAAAGTCAAGGGGAGTAATGTCTGGACAGCGGGGTGGCCAGGGTGTTGGACCATCCCTTCCAATCCACCGATCCTGAAATGTTTTATCCAGGAAATTACGCACTATCAAAGCCCAGTGGGGCGGTGCCCCATCTTGCTGGAAAATTATCCATGGTTGATATTCTTCTAACTGTGGTGCAATGAACTGTTGCAAAACATCTAAGTAAATGTTAGCGTTAATGGTGTTTTCCGTGAAGAAAAACGGCCCGAAAACCTTATTATGCATGAGGCCGCACCAAACATTCACATTTTTGCTGTCTCGCTGTAACTGTACAGTAGCATGTGGATTCTCTGATCCCCATATACGGACATTATGCCTATTTACCATTCCACTGACATGAAAGGTGGATTCATCGGTAAAGCATATGTGATTTAAGTAATCGTTAGCGCCGTCAATCCTGTTGAGAATCTCAGTTGCGAATTCTGCACGTCTCAGAAATTATTCGGTTGCAAGGCCTGCACGATTTGCACTTTATAAGCATGCAACCTAAGCCTTTTATGAAGAATTTTCACCACACTTGCTTGCGGTATTTGAAGTTCACGTGATGCTTGACGAGTTGATTTAGACGGACTCCGTTGAAACGATTCCCGAACAAGATCAACAGTTGCTTCACTCACACTAGGCCTGCCACTTCTAGGAAGATCTTCAACGCTGCCTGTTTCTTTAAACCTTTCATACCATCGCTTTATTGATTTAACATCAGGAGGGCTGCGTCCATAAAAAAGCCCGAAAATTACGCTGAACTGATGGGCGATTTCGTTTCGTGAAACCAAAGCACACATTGTGCTTTCTCCTGCTTCAACGCCATTTCGCCAGCAACTAACGTGAACTAACAGACCACGTCATTGTTGAGGAGCACTAGCGCCATCTATTGGTCACAAAATCTACTAACAATAACCTATGTAACAGCGCCAGATTTAAATTATTACGTCAAACGATTATTCTGTAATAAAATTTTATAATCAGGGTAAGACTTTATGCTCACCCGGTATTATAAAACCCGTTTTTATTCTATTTGTGTTTACTTGTTTGGTTGTCTGAAGAACCAAAGATTAAACCAATGATCGATGTAGAAACAATTAAAAATAAAGCTTGATAATTGGAGGATTTACAAATTCTCCATGGGAGGTCTTACGGAATTTTACTCAAAATAGTCCAAAATTAATGATCTTGATTCCCGACTAAGATCTGGAAATTATAACAATTTAAAACCCACATTGCCATAATCTACTGTAGTCGCTAATGACCAAGATATCGATGGGACTTCACATAAAAACTTCTTAAAAATTTAATAAAAGTTGGATGTGCTATATTTTACCTCAATGTATGTACGTTGCAAAGTGTTCAATTTAACAATAAGCTATCCCTTGACCCGATGGGATAAGGATACGTATAACATGAAAATGAGGTGTAGCTTTGTACAGACTCAGGCTGACCATTCCTGAGAAAGTATGTTTAATTGAACCCCAACCATCAAAGTACAGCAGTAACCACTGCCTAGAATTCAAATCCGTATTTAACTAACATTTACTAGGATTTGAACCACGGAACCTTCCTCTTTGTACATCAGCTCTCAAACAGCTTACTCACGGGACGACTTTACCACTTGATCAACCCCCTCTCTGTAGGTGGAGTGGGTGTTCTATATTGACAACATTTTTGTTTACATTAAAATTATTTTTTTTATATTACCAAGTATCATGTTTTCATGTATTACCAAGTATTACAACCAAAGCCCAGTGAAATGGAAACGAACAACAACAGACGAGGAAAGATGGCCGGTCCACTTCGAGGAACATACCACTTGAATAAGAAAAAAGCACTCTCAAGACAACCCAAAACTATACATTAGAATACTGATAAAACTTTGTGTCTGTACGCGAGAAAGTACCTTAGAATAACGGGGAAGGCTGGTCTAAGAGTAGCATTTTGAGAGAAAGATCCTCTACAAGTTAATAGGTCCGAAGATAGTAGGATTTTTTTTTGTATAGATTACGTGATCAAGAACTGTACAAGGAAAATGAAGATTTGAAAAAGAAGACTAATATTTTACGGACACCTGTATAGAATGGTTGACAAACGGTTGACAAATCAAATTTTGAAGACACTAAATAATACATCTAAGGTGTCGGATAAATGGTTTAAAGAAGTAAGAAAGGATATTGAGAAAACCGGATTAAACCAAGAAAACTTATAAAACGAATAGAATTTAGATAACTATTTACGGACTTTAAGGGCTTCAGCCCTTCTAAAACTTTTTTATTAAAACCCTAGTAAAACTTTTTTATTCTGCAGTCCGTCTTTCATGAAGAGTAAAAACAAAACACAGGGTGTGCAGAAGAAACGATAAAAAGCCTACAGTGAGCAAATACTGAGATTGTGGGCTGCAAAAAGAGCTTCCAGAGACGAATCGAAGAATGCCCAATGGCCATTCAATTAATGCAATTGAAAATGGCCAAGGGCATACTTCAATTGCTGATTTCAAACTCATGGCAGGTAACAAACTACACCTATTTAAACTTCATACAAAAGCTTAATAGACATCATAAACACCATTAATAGTGTTAATAAATTTTATTAATGTAACAATATACAATAATAATTTTCATCGTAATCCGTCAAACTTTGATGTGTTTTAGTCAGAAGGCGGATATTCTTAACATTTTCAGGATATTGTTATTGAATATTTATGTGAAAATAAAGTTTTAACCAGAATACAAATTATATAATTGAGGGAGTAAAATTAACTAAGTTGTTTAATATACTTGTTTCGAATGAATACTAAACATAAACTTTAAATATGTTATTTATACAGATGTTATGCAGGTCCGTTCCTGCTGTAGCGTAAAAAGAAATTTGTTTATAGAAAATTTGCTTTCTGTGTAGACATGAAGACGAGCAAAAAATTAGATTTAAGTTCAAAGTGCGACTGAAAGAGAAAAGAAAATGAGTTGTAGAGTTTGTTAGAGAGTGGAGGGATGAATTTTAAAGAAGCTAGTTTTCAATGTTGTTCGTTCTGCGAATGCACGTACTTTCTCTCTATGATGTATTTGTTAAAGAAAAAAGGAAAACAGAAAAGAACCGTTAAATTATTTTACAAACTGAGACTCCTTAACGTAACGACAATATAACGATTTAGAGTTTCAGAGATTTCACATTTTCCTCATGTATTTTATTTAGAACAAATGTCTCCCTTTCTTAATTACGTTATACTTATTTTTATTGCTTACGTATACATTTCACGGTGTGTTGAATTTATTTAAAATTCTAGAGTAACAGTTTTAAATTACTTTCGTTTTTGAGATTTTAAAACAATCATTATCAGTATTTTAGATATTCGTAACAAACCAGACAATTTCTGAAAATTTCGAAATTAAACTGGAGTTACACAGGGCAAGGGACTATCAACATTTCTCCTAAACTGTTATGTTGAAGAGGATAATCTAGAAATAAGGAAAGGAACAATGAGAGCATTACTTAAGAAAATACATATCTGAGTCTTAAAAACCGGAGTAATGTTTAACTACCTGGGTTTCAGCATTGACCTGATAGAGGCATTAAATAGAACTGATCCACAAGTTATAAAATGAGCAAAGCAGCGGAACTAGAGAACCTTTCAAGAAAACAGAATGTATGATGAACATCCGAACAGGCCGGCATTATTGATATAACAGGCACGCATATACTTGGAGCAGCAGCCCACACCATACCGGCTGAACGACATCGTACCGGATGGTGAAACGATTGCGCATCGTCCTGCCTTTAAAGCCCATACAATATTAGGGTAATGTAATAATAAGTAATCAGTAATTAAGTAATTAATCATTTTCAGGGTTTATATGTAATTTCTTTGTAAGGAAAAACTAAACATGTGTAAATATATATTTTTTGTTTATTTATTTAAGGTCGCATCGACTACAAGGTCATTAGCGACCACGTTACATATAAATACATGTAGTACAAAATTTTCAAAAAAGACAAAATATATAACAGACACAAATAAACACAATAAGGTCATCAATAAAAACAGAATGAAAAATTAGTTAGGTTCAATGAAAATTTAGACGACATAAAAATAAAAAATTGAATGACACAATGAAAAAGAACATTTATGATTTTACAATTATATCAAATCTGAAATTTTGTGAAAGTTAGAAAAATTTATTGTGTTTTGAACCGTTACTTTGTCTACTAAATTGAGTGCTAAATTATTGTTAAATTTAAATAGTGTTCGTGTGGAATGCGTAGTTTGGCAGTCTGTAATGATGTGTTTGATTGAAAGAGGCGTGTTGCAATGTGTACAATATTGTGCTTCATCTTTCTTCAGTAAGTTTTTGTGTGTAAGTGTAGAGTGTCCAATGTGTAATCGTGTAAGTAGTACTTGATGCATTCGAAGCTCCGTGTGAGGCTGTGGATTTTAAAAAATATGTTTTCTGATATTGTGAAGTTACGTTGGAGGATGTTGAGACCAAATTTGGTTCCAGTGTTGTTTGTTTTGGTTATGTAGGTGTCTCCTGATATTTGTAAGAGACGAGAGATGTTTTTCTATCAGTGGGATCTTTAACGCCTCTTTAACGTGTAAATATTTGTATATAAACATATTGCAGTGTGTTTATATCCGAAAAAGTAAGTAAGTAATAAACGGTAAGTCTTCCTATTACATCTTCTTTATCGATTTCCTATTTTCGATTTTCCGGATCGCTTCTGATTCCAATTAGTCTGGATAAACGATGTAGTACTGTATTGTATGCACAATACATGTACTGAGTTCTAACAGTCTACGTCGAAATAGATACAATTTTTTTTTTTTTTGCTTTAACTTTATTTTTACTCCAACCCATTGGTTCGTGTACTAAGTTCTCCATATTTGTCAGGTAATCCATGTCGTCGGCTTAGCAGGAGGTGGAGCAGAGACTTGGGTTAACTTCAATCAATACAGTTTAAATTTAATTACGCTTAATTAAAATACAATCATCGTACTATTAACTTACTAATCAACTTACTATTATTAATTAAATAATTTTAATAATTAAGTTTTGGAAAGACTAACTGTAGTAATTAACTCCGGGAGTCCTACTAATGAGGTGGTATCCTTCTTTAACGTGTAACGTCATTTAAAAAAAAAGTATATTATACGCATATTTGCTGGTTGTGCAAAACCGCACAGTTGTAAATAAAAATAAATATAGTGAAAAAATTAAGATCTAGTGAAAAAAAATAGATCTAGTGGCCGATTTCGGCGTGCAATTATACAAGGAATGTGGTGTCGATATCTTTTAATGATAATGATTTATAAACTGTCATGATGATGATTTTTGTTTTATGAAATGATTTTAAACAGGCATGAAAAGTTAAATTTAAATGTGTTTTATGGTGGTCAGATACATTTAAATTTTAGAACATGAAGACTCTTAGATATTATTTGGCACTTTACGAAACTTATCGATTGAATATTTTCTACGCTTTCTGCTAAAAAGATTACTACGTCTTCCCCTATATTACACTGTGTATCTTGCCCTTTACAGTATGGGAACACCATTCACCATTGTATAACACTATTTTAAAAAGAAACTGTTTAAAGTAATTTAAATTACTACAGATCCATTTTGATTACACTCATATCTCCCGGCACCATACGCGAATTTTAACGAGTGACATGCTTATATGTTTAATGAACTTGATTGTCATTTACAGAATGTAATGTTTTTTTTTAACCGTAATCCGTCAGTTTGCATCAATCCTCAACGAATTATTTATAATGCTATGTCCACCTGGTGCAAGTTGAAAGTAAGGACTTGACAAGTTAATATATTTAACTATTGATTCCTATTTGTACCAGTTTTTATGAATGACTGAATAAATAAATAAAATTTATTGATTAAAGTTTTATAAGACGGTTCCAGCCTTGACATACGGCAGTGACGCATGGATGATGAGGAAAACGGAGGAAAGAAACATCCAAACTGCCGAAATGAAATTCTTAAGGCAAGAATTGGGAAGTTTTCCACTCAACGAGAAAATAAAATCGTTCCCAATGGGTCAATCATTTAAATAGAATGCCAGAAAGCCGCTTGCCTAGTGTAGTGAGAAAATACAAACCAGTGGGAAGTAGAGATATTGGCAAGCCGAAGAAAATATGGGTGCCGGAACAGATAGAAATGCCTAACCCGTGAAGAAAAGAAAAAGAAATTGATTACCACGTAAAATAATATACATTATGCATGATAAGTCATTCTGATTAGTAGAGAGCATACTAATTAGAGAGAGTCGTGAATGAAGCTCACTTTTTATCAGCCAGACCCAGATGGAGAGAGTACAACAGTATTTTTCCTGGGAACAATGATAAACGAGCAATGGGACAATAAAACACGGGAAAAAATTCTGTATAGGCTAAATAAGAGTAGTATGTAACAAAATTAGTCCAATATTCAAAAGCCACAACCATACGCTTTCAGCAAAAATAAAACATTTAAGTTATTAAGTCTTCTCTGCACTTTTGTACGGTGTAGAGTTCTGGTCCATGAATGAAGCCATCATAAGGAAACTGGAAGCATTTGAGATGTGGCTGTATAGTTGAATGCTAAAAGTACCATGAACTGCTCGGATGACAAATGCAGAGGTTCTCAGAAGAATGAAGAATAACATGGAAATCATTTATACCATTAATTGTAGTATGTTCTAATACGGAGGACATAATTATCATGAGGAATAAATCCAGACATTCGTTACTTCAAGCCTTTCTGCAGGGAAAAAGAGAACCTGGCAGAAGAACGGTCTCGTGGCTTCAAAACCTGAAAACTTAGTTTTGGAAAAACTCAGAAGAGCTATTCCGCAGTACAACAAAGTGAAAATTCCAATGATGATCGCCAACATTCGGAATAGATAGGCATCTCTGAAGGAGAAGACGACAAGCCAAAAATTGGAGTAGGAAATCTGAAGTTATAACTATTCTCTCTTGCGTTTGACTGGGCATTTGCTTGAAGTGCCCAAGGTGAACTGAGCGAAAAACCTTTGTTAGAACAGCTGCTCTGAATCTAATCAATTGCAATTAATTATTAATAGTTTTCAGTGTTTATATTCACAAGTAAACTTATTGATTATTCATTAAATATTTTGACTTTCATTAACAAAACAAAAACATATAAATAATTATATGACAGAACAATACAAAGTACCGCATCCCCCTCCCACTAATAAGCCCCGCACCACGATTTTATGGACCGAAATCGAAAAAAATAAATTAGGTATTACCTAATATGATACAAAAAAAACAAAACACCAGATGCAGAATATGAAGTATTTATTCAGTCTTGTTTAAGTTACAATAATAATTAGGTAATTAGTATAATTATTACATTATTATGACCTCATGTATGGGGGCACCGGCAGAGGCACATGTAAAATATGGTATTAGGTGTATTTTTAGCCAAAAAAGACAAAACAATACATAGCAGTAACCCAACAAAAAAGTTGTTTAGACAATACTATATTAAACAAATATAATTAATATAATATACTAAAAAAATATAATAAATAATTCAAAAATTAGCACATGAGAAATTTTTTTTAATTTCAAAATACCAGAAATTTAAGTTATATAAAAAGATTTCAAAAAAACAATTTATTACAAAAATTGTAAATGTAATATGGTACCATTTAAAAAGAATTTTAATTGATAGAAAATGTTGCGTGAATTTGCAATAAATTTATCAAAACACAAAGATAATAAAAATAGAAATGGGCACATCAAATTTTTGAATTAATATTTATTAAAATACATCATTATAGATGGTGATTTATCACCATCATAGATGGTGATTTTATCAAGCAAAATTCACAAACACCCCTTTTGTCGATAAAGCAAACAAGATTAAATTTTTTTAATTTTACAGAATTACTATGAAAATTATTTCTATTTTTATCGATATTGTACTTAAGTTAGAAGTTTAATTTTCGGTAGCAAAACAATAATTTTGACTGGTAAACCATTTTAAAGATGAATTGACTTCCAAAATTTTCATAAAAAAAGTCCTATTTTTCTTTTTAATTATAAAAACATGCCCCGGATCTCCAGCAATGAACTGGAACCCTGTAATAGGGCAAAAGAAAACTCATCATTTAATAGAAATTTACTTTGCGTTAAAAGTAAAAAAGAAGTAGAATTAGTTTAATCACATTACAATAACAAGATAAGTCACAAGATAAGTTAACGGCAAGTACGCCGTTATTTTCATAGTCAAGATCCACAATTACAAGCCAGGCAGAACGGCGCATAGCGCTCGGTAAGAGTTGGAAGAAAAAAGAGAGATGGCAGCAGCGAACGGTGTAAACGAAAACAACAATCGACACAAACTTCCCGCAACCAGAAATCATCGCCCACCAACAAGGAAAACAACGACAAAAGAACAGCGATAAGAAATAAAAAAACCAGATTATATCCAAAATGAACAGAGACTACACAATAACCTATTCATTTCAGAATAGGTAAGGCGTAGATATAATGTCAGCATGTACAGCTTACAGAATCGGTAATCGATTCTCTAAAACAAATAGAAGATACCATCTTACAAAATATTGTTACAACAACAAGCACATAGATACCTAGTGAAACTTTTCATTGAATAGCATTTTTTTTAACTGTAGGGAGTTAAAAGTTCAGAGCTGCGATGTCCAAAATCCGAATAGCCATCATGATTGCCAACCTCCGGTCGGAGAGGGCACGTAAAGAAGAAGAAGGAAAGTTTAGCACTCATTACATGTTATTCCTGATTTCCATCACTGTCATCATCTGTAGAAGAGTTGGCCTCCACGTCGCTCTGCCAAAGGTGATTTTCACAACCATAGAGTTCGTTAAATATTCCGCATTTTTAAAAACTCTTCTGCACTAATTTCTCAGAAATTCCGTTCCAAGCAACAAATTTTATTCAACCACAAATCTGGTAAAAATCTGAGCGCTTGATTCTGCCTGTAGTTGTGAAAACGTCATTTTCTTCAGCCATCCATTTAGTGTATTATTGTTTTTATGCAGTTTTGAATCGTTTGTTAATCCGTACATTGTTACGTTTCCCCCACTGTTATCTTGATTGAAGATCTATGAAACCGTTTCAGTACCGCGTTCATAAGGCATAGTTCGAGTAAGACCCGAACCCTACTTTTTTCTTCTCCAATCTACGAAGAAAAGTGCGGGGTACTCGAATAAATACGGTAACTTATTGCTCTATGTCGCATAAGGTCTATACACAAGTATTTACAAGTATAAAACAACTCATTAAAAATATTAACATAATTTTACACACATTTTTGAACATTAATTTGAATAAGTTTGAACATAAATTGACAGACTTTTGATATTAAATTTGAATTAAAAAATAAAATAGGAAAATAAAACAAATAGGTGATTTAAAATCATAAATATGTACTTTTACACACGAACGAGTTAATTAAAACCAGTTTTTATAAATGGATTTCGGCGGATATTAAAGAATTTATTAATATTATAAAAAAAAATTTCTAGCAGAAACTTCTTGAGTTTCTTTTTAAAAGTTGTGTAGTAGAAGATATCTTAAACTATTATACATAGCTTGTTACATTATGTAACTTATAGCTTGTTATAGGATGTCCAATGTCTCCGACGTTATTTAATACGTTGATAAGATTTTAACAATTTGGAATCAGTAAGTTGACTCAGGTATTCAGCTTTGGAATAACGCATTCCTAAATTCATTGCAGTACGCAGATGACTCAGTTATTATTTTTTACACAGAAGAAAGGCTCCAGTATGCCATTTATAAGTTGCACAATATTAGCGCTTAGTTTGGCATGAGAATATCGGCGCAAAAATTAACGATTATAGCATTCAAGGGAAGATGGCCGGTTCGCTGAAAAATTGTACTTGGCAACCGAACTATAGAGCAAGTTCGAGATTTTAAATATTTAGGATGTAGGATTCCCTATGGCAAAGATGATGACGTGAGTGAGAAACTGGCAAAATTCAGCGCTGAATGCGGTTCTATTCGCAGGACAATAAAAAAGAAAACGAGAAAGGGCACCCAAATGAAATTTTATAGAGCAATGGCTATACCACTCATAACTTATGGGAGTAAAACATGTCTGTCATTACAGAGGAATGAATCTCGTATTCAGGCTGTTGAAATGAGATTTTTGCGGGGAGTCAAAGGTTGTACCCGGTTAGATAGAGTATGTAACGAGCTATACGCACCATGTTAAATGTTCAGTCACTGTAAAACACGTTAAGAATATACTAAGAGAAACTGGTACAACCATTTACTTTGCATGCCAGCACACAGGCTTCCTCTGCGAGCATGGAAATATAAACCTAGAGGGAAGTGAGGCTTGGGAAGAACTAAAAAGAGATGGATGCCGGACCCGGCCATTGAGCCTGATTCTTGACAGATGATGAGGTTGTTATGAATTTTGAGAGTACTGTGCTTTTGCGTATCCGGTTGAACAGCTCTAAAACAAATTTTTTATTAACAAAGAATGTTGTTTAGGTCATCAGCAGAAAGGCTAGTTTGAATCTCTAAAGATTTTACTAAATGAAACGAGGGTGAGGTGATTTACCATAGCCTTCCTCCTGAGTGGAAAAGTATGCTTATCAATATGCCAAGACCTCTGAAAAGCATCTACTTTCCACCCTGTAAATGATACCTTCACTTCATTCACCACAGGGTCTCTTATGGACACAACGAATGAATACCCATATATTTATTTTTAATAGATCTTCATTCTTCTTCAGAAATAATGTAATTCGTTAATGTAAATGCATCGAAACGTTCGTAAATATAGTTCTTTAAAACAGTTTTTTAAAAATAGGTTATAAGTTATAGTATTAAAAACTTTTTAAATTGATCAAGTTCAATAATGCGTTGTTATATCACGCAACGTGCAACCCACCTCCACTTTTCTGCAGTTTTTACTTGCCTTTTAGCTCTCAATTGTACACTTTGATTCTCTTTCCGTATCAGGTTTTCTACCAATAACGTAGAAAGGTTGAATATAACCGATACAATTGAATATTATGAATGTGTAAATTACAGTATTTGCGAAATTTCTTATTCAACGCATGAATCAGAAATAAAAATATTTCAATTCAAAGTAAATAAAAGAAAATTTTTATCAATAGAAACTCCGATCCCTGTTTTAAAATGATGGCAATATGGAAGTGTACAAAAATTTACAAACTGAATACTGAGTAGGACTACGGCATCAATATACACATTTTTACGACGGGGAAAGTGAGAGATAGCAAGAGGTAAGAACGTATTGGAAATGAAAGAAGATCGCGTAATATGAGTGAAGGGGCACCAAAGCCTGAACAAGCTACTTGTGCTTGCTCAAGCAGCACTGTAGGTAATGCGAGTTACTCCAATAAAGGTGGAGTTGATTTAATTTTTAAAAGTTCCGCCCGATGGGCGGATTTCTTAATGCAATTTTATCCAGCGCAGGAATGAGAGAAAAGCCACAAAAGCAGTTTTAAATTCTTTCACTCCTTCTAATTCAAGACCCCAATTCTTTTCCACCCTCAATTAAATTCTTCGGAGTTCTCGTGTTTACATTAAAAAGTATAAAAGCTTATAGCGTAAATTATTATGTAAACATACACAGCATTTCAAAGTGACATAAATTTTCCTGTTTAATCAATTATAAACTTTCTTTTTGTAACTGAAATTAATTTACAGCAATGTACAAAAGCACACAGTTTCCACGTTCGTGCAGCTGATACCGTAAATAATACGTGACTAGAGTTTTATAAGGTTTTAACTTGAAAAAAAATCAAACCTGTACACTAGGACAGTACCAACCATGTATATGAAATTTTTATTACTGTTCTGCATACCAAAATGTTGAAACTCTTATACCAGTTTATTCTAAACAAAAATCCAAGGCGTATTATTTTCCGTAGTCTATATGCCTACTTATAATTGTTGTTTCGGTCATCAGCCGAAAGGCTGGTTTGAACCTTTACAGGTTTTACTATATAAAACGAGGAGTGAGGTGGTTTACAATTGCCTTCCTCACTGAGTGGAAAAGTACGCTTATCATCATGCCGGGCCCTCTGAAAAGCACATACTTTCCACTCTGAAAATGACACTTCCACTTCATTCACCACAGGGTCTGGCTGTATAATGAAATTCATTACTTTCAGAGGAGATAACTCTGATTGGTGTCTTTTACACCTCTCCCTCTACTGTTCTTAAATGATTCAGCCATTTAATTGGCTGACCATATGATAAGAAACAGAACTATTTATTTTAACCCTCAAACTAACAGATTGAGTGTAAATAATTTGACACTCCACATGTCTGTTATGGGGAACTACTTATAATATTGTGACAATATCTAAAGTGAATGTGGGTGAACATTTTCGAGGAAGACTGTAAGATTAAAAATGTTAACGTAAACAACAAGAGTAATAAATAGTATTTTCCGAGAAATAGTTAGAAATATTTTTTGTTTATTATTTAACGTCGCATCAACTGCAATGGTCATTAGCGACAACGTTGGGGTGGAACTTTATGCGATGTAGGATGAAATGGTTTTTGTAACGTATGAAAATATGCCATGCCTGAGTGGGATTCGAACCCAGGACCGCATGATGAGAGGCGAGCATGTTACCAACTGAGCCAATGCGGCCGACATAGTTAGAAATATTATGTGTAATAATAAAGAATCGTTTATAGTAAAGGTAGCTATCCTCAGAACTCCAGAAAACCTATCATTAAGAAAAATTGTAGAAAAATTCATGTGTGCAAAAACAGGAGCTACAATTCCTTGGCTTGAAGAAATCAAAAAAGACAGAACAGAATTAAATCTAACAATTGCTGATGTCAAAGATCGCACACCGGTTTACAAAGAAACAATTAATGACAAAAACAAAATTTTATCAGTAAGAACAATTAAACGAAAAGAACAGGTTTGTTAAAACGAATTGAGAAAAGCAAGATCCGATAGAATGAAAAAGTATTGGCAAGAAAGAAATGAAAAGGAAATAAACTGCCGAAGAAAAAGAACTAACCAAAGAGACTAAAGTGATCCTTTGTGGTCATAAAAAAAAGGTAGCTATTGTTGTACAGGTATTGTGAAAGCCGGGTACCTATTTAGATAAATGGCCTTTTTGTAACACCTTCTATTCAATCCTAATTTGTTTACAGTTGTTAAGATTTATCCAGAAGCCGTGAGAAGGATTTTGAATTTTATTATAACATCGAAAATCTGTCTTTTCTCGAACTCTCTATTAGCCTACCTATATAATCAGTCAGTTTGTTTACGGTCAGTCAGTCTCGATTTGTCTGTGTTTGAGTGAGCGAATGCATTACTAATTACTAATTATTAATGCAATTAGATTAGTCGATTAGTAGAATCGAATTAGTGCTTAACGGCGTTTGGAATAGGCCAGCGTTACTGCGTATTGTTAAGTTTATTCTGTATCATTTTTGTAAGTAGTATTTAGTAAATTGTTTATTTGTTGTTATTAGTTAATTATAATTAGTTTGTTATTTAATATAAGTAATTTAATTGTAATTTACTAGTAGATTTTTGTCACCTTATTAATAATTGTAATTTTAGTTGTAATAAATACTTGTAATTTTAAACTTAAGTGTGTTAATTATTTAATTTACCCAGATCCCGAAACGGAATTTAGAGATAAGTGCCACAATATTAAGAAATAACGTTTGTGTATTAGCCTAGTTTCTTTGTTTGTACGAGATAATCTCAAAAATTACTCAACCGATTTCGAAAATTCTTCCACTGTTGGAAATGTTAAGACTTCCCGAATAAATACCATAATATTTACTCGTTTTCAATATCGCACAAAACCATACAAAGTATATGTTTCAAATGCAGTCGCTTCAGAATACACGTCACCTGGCCTAATCTATTTGAAAAATACCGTATTACTTCGAATTTAAGACGCACCCATGTTTTAGGAAACGATTTTTGAGAAAAAAACATACATCGAATTTAAGACACGTCATAATTACTACGTATTTAGGAAACGATTTTTTGAAAAAATAAAAAATACCCAATATAAATAGTTAAAAAACCGTATATTTTTTAACATAATTTACTTAAAATTAGATACCTTAACATGAAACTAAAAAGTACATACCTGACACAGTAACAGTTTACAAACGTAACACAAGTGTAATGTGTGTATTAATAAAAAAAAAGTAATATAAAAAAAAATTAAATGCAGTAAATTTTGAAATAGTAGTAATTTTTATGGCTAAGTGAGTAGTCTGTTACGTTGGCTTTCTAATTACGTTGTTCATTCTACGTTGTCGAGTCGTCGTCATCGTCATCTTCAGTTACATTGGAGTCGGATGTTGAATCGGATTCGTTTGAATCACTACGATTCCAAAGGACATCATCTTCAGAGCCATCCAACGCATTCGACAAACAGCACTTCAAAAAGGATTTAATGATGATTCCCGGTGGCAACTCTTTCCAAGCATTCGAAATACATTCTACAATCATAGCTGCAGAAGCTCGTTTAATTTTGCCGGTTGGTGTAAGGGGTTGGTCATTTTCAGTCAACCACTGATTGTACTGTGCACGAATACGATCTTTAAAAGATTTATTAACCCCGACATCAAGTGGCTGTAGCTGGCTTGTCATACCTCCAGGAATTACGACTAAATCACATTTTCTATTTGTCAATTTTGTTTTGATGTTATCAGACATGTCCACGAAAAGCATCCATCACTAACATACTGTCTCGTTTCAGAAGTCCACCTGGTCTACGCTCCCATAAACACCCTAACCAATCTTGCATAAGTTCACTCGTCATCTAGGCATTTTTTTGAGCTCGAACAATTACACCATCACAAAACGTTTCTTTTGGCACAGTTTTCCTGTTCAAAATGACATATGGCGGTAACTTATTGCCATCCGCAGTAGCACTCAGCATAACGGTTACTCTTAGCTTTTCGTAACCAGTTGTTTTTACCGTTATTTGTTTTTGTCCCTTCTCACTTATGGTGTAATTTCGTGGCATGTCAAAGAAAACAGCAACTTCATCAGCATTACCGATTTGACTGAGATGGTATTGTTTCTTTAATCGAAGTTGAATTACGTAACGTTGATATTGCACCAATTTATCTTCGTAATCAGATGGTAGCTTCTGGCAAATGGTGGTTCTGCGACGTAATGACAGACATTGTCTTTTCATGAATTTTTCACACCACCCACGGCTAGCTTTAAACTGAAGACCGTCTTTTGTAGCAATGTCTCTGGCTTTTAACATTAACGCTTCTCGTGTTACTGGTAGACCTTTTGCGCGAAGTTCCTTAAAGTATGTTAAAACAGCAGCATCTATTTCCGGATATTTTCCGTGTTTTGGTCCCGAAAAAGATTTTTTCGTTCTTTTACACTCGAATAACTGTTTTTTCATACTACGCCAACGACGTACAGTCGCTTCGTTTACCGAAAACTGTTTACCGGCGGCGCGATTACCGATCTGTTCGGCACATAAAATAACCTTACGTTTAAATTCTGCGTCGTATGTGAAACGTTTTTCCATGGTGGTCAAACGGTTAATAAAACAAGTAGGGAACAACTGAACGGCCCGATTAGTGCTACTACAATGTTCGGGTGTGACACATCGACTGAAGACTAGACAGGAAACGGGAAAACAGAGGGAATAGAGTGTGTGACTCCAGCAAGACGGAGAGGCTATCTCATAGTCAAGCGTTCTCTTTCTAAAAAATGTGCCATACTATCTTTTGCGTTAAAAAATTAACACCCCCACACTTTATACGATAGTAAGAACAACGTCAACAAACGGCGGTGCTGCTCTCCGCACATAGGATCCCGGTGGTTCATTCGGGTTAGTAGTACTTGTACACTAATGCATAACGGTGTATTGGTATTCCGTAATATGGTCAATTTACATTGTACCTCGAATTTAAGACGCACCCATTATTTTAGCCTTATAATTGTGTTAAAAATGTGCGTCTTAAATTCGAAGTAATACGGTATTATAGTCTCTACTGAAATCGATTATCCCTACACACTGGCAAATATTTCGTTCTACGAGTATGTCCCCCTACACACTGGCAAATATTTCGTTCTACGAGTATGTCCCAAGTTTTAATAATCGATCCAAAAAATTTGTTCTATCAGAAAACCTTTTCAACTAATTATTTACCAATTCTCCGTTGAATACCATCCATGCTATTCAATTATAATTCAATTGATGAAATTATTTCGTTAGATCCATTTCATCAGAGTCGAGCTTTAGGTTGATAAGCTCCAAGGCTTTAGAAATTATTTAATTTTTAAATGTATATTATTTACCCTATATTTTGTGGTTTTTTTAGTATTTTTTACGTATTAAGGAAACAATTTTTTAGTAATTTTTTATGTATTAAGGTTTGTCTCTATCTTCAAACTGAAGTTTTATTTTGACACTCTCTACCCAATTGAGTAACTTTATTTTCTCTTATTATTATTTATTGTTTAGATTATTGTTTGTGATTAAAGTCATATATTAATTTATAATATGGTGCCAATCGTGATTTAGTTTGTAATACTGTTTATTTTGTGTGTAATATTGTTTCTACCGTTGGCCCACTTAGACCTTTTGTAAACAATGTATTGTAAATAAATAAAAATAAACACAATATATGGTATTACTTATTTTTTAAATGTTAGTAAAAAATATTTTTGATAGGAATATGAAGTTACCTTTTATTTTATTCTTAAAGGTTTTTCTTTATTTTGTTAAAAAAAAGGTAGTGTAAGTTTAACAATTATTAAAATGTAATGCATCATAATTGATTTCATCGTAATCTTACTAAGCTTACTAAGTAAAAACTTCCTCACCGAGTTAAAGCTTATCGACATGCCTGGCCCTCCAAAAAGCACCCACTTTCTACCCTGCAAATGACACCTTCACTTCATTCACCACAGGGTCTCGCTGTAGTGAGATTCATTACTCTCAGAGGAGACAACTCTGACTAGTGCCTTTTACACCTCTACCTCTTCTGTTCTTAAATAGTTCAGTCATATAATTGGCTGACTATGTGATAAGAAACAGAACTATATTTTGTAGCACTGGAACCGACGGATCGAGTGCAATTAATTTAACACTCCACCTGCCTGTTATGGGTATCAATTTCCGTACTCACGGTTTTAGTATGTATTCCATATTAGCAGCAAATTTTTGGAACCTAACCCCCATGAATACGGAGAGTCTACTGTATTGTAAGCCTACAATAAAAGTACCAGGTACGGTACAACACATCTCTAAATCATGACATTATCCTATATTCTTTCCTTTATTTAAAATTTTTGAAAATTTTTTACGAATAAAATATTAAAAAAAGAAATATCCAAATCCGATTTTTGAAACTTATGTAAACCTTCCAAAAATTAAAAAGATCGTACCATTTGTTTTTTTTTAGAAGTAGATTTTACCTACGTTTTCTTATAGGACTAACATATATTCAGTTAAAGGACTTCAGTGCAAGAGGAGAAATACGACCTGAGAATAGGCCTAATTTGTACAGTCTATGAAAAGTTAGCCTTACTGTTTAGTTAGCCTTTTTATAAAATGTTCTACAGCTAGGCCTATACCGCAGTAGGCTTATTTTTTTTTTTTTTTAATTATTCACGTTGAGAAAAAAACCAAGAAAATAACTAAGTTCTAAGGTTATAATTTCATTCCAAGTTTTTGAATATTTTTCGAAAACATGAACAATTCCGAAAAGTGATTTTGTAAACACGTACATAAGGATGGGCTTCATTCCATTTTTTGTTGTGTAAAGTTTTGACATAACTGGTTAAACAAACTTGCAGATTTAAAAATTGATTTTATCTCTATATTTTTATTGCTCAGCAACAAAACTTTTGCTTTTGTTCTGCAGCATATTTTATACAATTTAACGTCGTAAAGTTTTCATTGTTTCAATTTTTTTATCACTTTATCACAGCAACTGAAACAACTTTATTAGAGTATAACATTTACCTAAGAATAGTAATGCTGTTGTAAAAAAAACCAAGAAAATTTTCCTGTCTATGTAGATGTATGTGTAGTTAGCTTCGACTTCACAACAGCTCCTAAATGAGGAGTCCTGGGTCCCATTCCCCATCATTCTTTTTATTCTTTATTTTCACTTACTACCCTTGAGCACCACATTACCATTAACATGAAACACATTTGGAGGGAAAACCAAGAACACCGTTAAGTCTACTTATAAATACAAATATTTTTTTATTCTTTTATGCGGGCTATTTTTCTATTTGTGTAAACTTCTAAGTATACAAAACCTAAGTTAATAAACTAATCAGATGAAGCAATAATAATAAATGACATGTCACATTTTTTAAATCAATGATCAACTGGTAGACAAATAATTTTCCCAATAATTTTTGTAGCTTTTATTTTTTATCGAAAGCTGTCTTATTTTAAACAACCGCCCTACTTGATAGCAGATTAATGCTGCTCCAATGTATTTTTAATAGATTTTCCAAAATTTTTAATTAAAAAGTATCAGTTTGTCACAAGTTCGAAAGGCCCAACATTCTCCATCAGATCGTCACTGGTGATGAGTCTTAGGTACTCACCTACGACCCGCAGATGAAACAGCAATCATCGGAGTGACACACAACATCGCCTCCCAAACCAAAGAAGGACTTCGAATCAAATGTGATAACTCAGCTCCAACAGATTCCGAAAAAAGCATTGTACCACTGCTTCCAACATTGACAGGATCGATTGAGCAAGTATATGCATGCCAAGGGTCCTTTTTCGAAAGTGATTAGGTAAGCATTGCCATATATAACTTAAGCACACTGAACCACCACTCTGAGAACTTTTTGAATGCCTCTCGTATGCCTACACTAACAAAATCTTGTCTAAAACATTTTCAATAGTAAAATGTAACAAGATATACAAGAATAAAAAAGAATCCCAAAATTACAGTGTTTGTCAAAAGTTTAAGGATACCGCTACTTTTCACATTATTGTATTGGGTTTTGTCCTTAAATATATTTGCTTAACTATAAAATGTAAAACATTAGCCAAATAGCCCTAAAAATTAGTAGTATTTCAGCACACATTCGATTTCTCTATCTTTTATAGAACTATTTTTATTGTATTTTTCTGTTTAAAAAAAAGTCAAATGTAGGCCAAATTTTAATTCTAAGAAATTATAAAATTAAAACAGCTACACTCAGACTAATGAATTTTGGTATGTGTATAGGCTTACAGGAAAGGCACTTTGGGCCAGACTCCTTTTTTTTAAAAAAAAAACATCATCTTGGCCACGGGGTTGAATACATCATTTTTTAACTCTGCAGTTAAAAAAATGTGTTTTTCTAACTTTGCTTGTGTTCGTAATTGCCGCCGTATTAATTTCAAACAGCCGTTACCATTCGATCAGGATTTGAGGAGCTGGTAGCATTGATGAAACAACCGATTCCCGCCACTTGCCATTTATGCTGCAAATTTAATAATAGCAAGTTCTAGATTAATTTCTTAACTTCAAAATGTGAAAATGTGCAAGTCAAGGAATACCAGTGTGAAGTGGGAAATTGTGGGGATTCGGAAACGTGACAAGCTACAGGAAGGTCGCAGGAAAAATTTTGTAAGAAAAATTACATTTTGTATTTTTTTCATGGAGTGTTAAACTTTTGACAGACACTGTGCATAAATGGAAAGACATCTTGTTGGATAGGCAGTGTGGAGCTCTTTTTATTAATTTTTAATGTGCCAAAGTTTATGCTAAAGGTAACAACCAGTTCTCAGTATATCATAGCAGACAGAATAAAGACCAAATACTTGGAATGGTATGGGCACATCCAAATAATGGCAGTGAACAGATGGCCCAAAAGAATGTATTTTTCTATCCGGAGAAGAGAAGAAAAAGAGGTCACCCTTGGAAAACATGGAAACAGGAAGTCGATGATCCTATGGTAGGGAGAGTTTTCTGGGAGGTTGACTCAGATTGACAGAGGATGATGAGCTGTAAAATGTGGAAAGTAAAAAAGTAAGTACCAAAACTTACTCCTCATAATGGATAAAAAAACACTAACATAAAATTAAAATAAGTTTGACTGCCTCAGTTGGACAGTGATTAATGATGAAAGAGGAAGGTTCCAGAGGTTCGAGCACTGGCTTGAGTCTAGTAAAAATTATTACACATTACACAACCCACCATTCCTTAAACCAAAATAGTTGGTCATTCCAATGACCAACTGCTGAAGTGACTTAAATTAAACTTAAAATAAAAAATGGATTTTTTGAGGTTAGGGATACTTAACTTGAATAACTACAGAAATAAATCAATACAAACATAATTTTGAATGAATCATGAAAATTTATTTAAATTTTAACAACAATGAACTAATGGTAACAAATTTTTTTTTAAATTAAAATATACCAGATGGAAGAAAAAATTAATATTGAAATGGATAACAATGTAATAAAATATTCCTAAAAAAATTATCATCAAATAATAAGTTAATTGTTAATAGAATGATCAAGAAAATATATTAAATAATACAAATAAAAGAATATAAATAATCAATTAATCAATAAATATAGTTAATAAACAAAATAACAATAATATGTACATATTATGAAACAACATTTTTATTGGTTATATTTTTGTAATACAATATGTTTATTTATCTGAAGTAGAAATCATTCCCAGTTAAAAAAATAATTAACAAATCAAGGTGAGGTTGATAACCGCGATAAATCAGTTGTTGTAAATACTTTAAAAGATATTTAACAAGTCGTGAGAAAGTTGAATGTTGATGTAAAAGTCTTGAGAATGCAGAATGTGTATGATTACCAGTACTTACATCATATACCCATTCACCATTACGTAAAAGTTCATGAAATGTTAAGATGTTTCGTAAAAGTTCAAATAATGTCTTCTGTAATGGCTCAGAACGTTTGTTCAGTAGACATCTGCAAATAAATTAAAATTGGTAAATAACATACAAAAGAAATATATGAAATTACAATTCTATAAATTATAATACAGCCAACCCTGTATCCGCTGATTTAGTATCCGTGGTTTCACTCATCTGCGGTTTATAATTACTACTAGTTACACACACGCATGCACACAGAACAATCACAAAAATGTGATGTTTAGGTTCAGGGGGTCTGAAAGCACGTATTTCAGGTGAAAACTTAATTTCAACAAATCAACATGAAAACAATACTTTTATTTCCTATAGAGTATTTACATTTATATTTACATTTATATTTACATTTATATTTACATTTATTACATTTATTTATTTTCCTATAGATTTCGAGAAGGCATTTCATAGTTCAGGGGGAAATTATGGAGCGTGTTGTTGGAAAGAGGGTATCCATTACAGCTTATAAGGGCCATTAAGAGTTTATACCTGGCCACCAAGGTTAATATCTCAGCTGGACGACAACTGACAGAAGACATTGAAACAAATAAAGGAGTAAGACAGGGATGCTGTATATCTCCAACGCTTTTTAATATTTATCTGGACGACGCCATCAACAAATGGAAACAAGAATTTGACTTGGGGATACAGCTCGATGAAAGTGTGAGAATCAATGTAATAGCTTATGCAGATGATGTTGTCATGATTCAGGAGTCAGAGGACATGCTACAAAGAGGTATTTATCGGTTGCACTCTGTGTGCAAAGATTATAATTTGAAGATTTCTGGTCGAAAATCTAAAGTTATGGCCTTCATTGGGAAAGACCTAGTGAGATCAAAGATAGAGCTGAATGGGAGCATTCTGGAACAAGTTTCTTCCTTTAATTATTTGGGGTACGAGGTTTCTCCCATAGGTAGTTTTGATGTGGAGAATAAAGTCAACAAATTTAAGCATATTTGCGGGACAATCCACAGAACTTTAAAGAATAAGACAAGGAAGGAAACAAGACTGAAGTTCTATAAGACAATGGCAGTTCCAGTGGTGTTGTATGGGTGTGAGACCTGGGCGCTTACTAGGCGACAACAGAGTAGTTTGAGAGCTGCGGAGATGAGATTTCTCAGGGCTACAAAGGGATGCACATTAGAGGATAGGTTGAGAAGTGAGGATATACGACAGGAGTTAGGTATATACAGCTTGGAAGATAAGATGAGAGCCTACAGGAGTAATTGGTGCATTCATTTGGAGCGCATGGGGGATCAGCGGTTTCCTCGCTTGGCTAGGTACTACAGACCCAAGGGAAAAAGAAGTGTGGGACGGTTGAGAAGAAGATGGTTTCCGGAACGGGCAGACGTGCCTAATCCTTGAAGTGAAGAAGAAGAAGAAGAAGAAGTATTTACATATGGCAAGAGACGGTAAAATTTCTTTTGGAAACCATTTATAAAAAGGCAAGCATACAGTAATCTATCCTAGGCAGTTTGTCTTGACTACTCCAAGTCATGTAATAAAGTATATTATTTTACATGACAATAAAATTTATTTATTAATAACCAGCTGAAACAGTTTTTGTTATCAGTCAATAATTTGAAGAAAAAGACATCAAATAGAACTTTAGATAAAAATAATTTTAATTCAACTTATACAAAAACCTCCATTTCATTACATTCATGACCAAAGAAGTAATAAAATAGGGGAAAAATTAATTATAGAATCCATGATAAAGGATAAAAAAAACACCTGTTTAAGTTCGGTAAAATAACACAGTATCCTCTATTGTACATAGTAAAAAGAATTAGCGATAAATAAATCTTTAAAAGTCTCCCTGCAGCTTGTAATCACGTAAATTACTGCAAACTATTTGTTTTCACTAACCCGAACTCCTTTTAATGTAACTTTAATAAGATTATACAAGAAATTAAAGCACCATTAAGGTCCAGGTTAGCAAAACTAGTAATGTGTTGTCTTTTAGAACATCGTATCATACAGATTAGACTTTAATACCAATTGAAACTTAGCTTAAGTACTGTAATGATAGTACAGCACATATTAATTTTACACTACTTCAGAAATACTGTAAGTGGTTGCTTACATCAGTTTCATTAACCAAAAAACACAAAACAAAGTACAGTGTAGTATAAAACTTCAATCAAAAAATACACGTTTACTGTATATTTTTATAATCCAGTACTGTAAACAGCTATAGAAAAACCATGATCAATAAGAAGAAGTTCTTTACATTTTTTTTAACAACTGAGGAAATTTGTTTTTTCCTGATTAAGCTGGTTACAGGTTCTATCTCTTTATACACTGTTTCATTGGTAAGAATTCTTCAGTGTTCATCTTTCTGATATTTTTTCAATTAAAGCAAGTTCTTACTATCCTTCTCTTGAATTTCAAAATTTTGTCTATGGCCTTAAAGTTAGCTGTAAACAGAGTTTTGCTTCCATACGTCATTTCCAGTCCAGTTTTGTAATATTTCAGTATGGTAACTATGGAGTGACATTTCTTATTGTACATGTTTTTAGTGAGTTTTAAGTAGAGTTTAATACTGTAATACTAATAAATTTTTACCTCCACACTTCATGAGTGTTTTATAATATAACTGGGACTGCTGAAATACAAGATGTATAAAATAATAACAATCATGCGCCAAGGAAAAATTAAAATAATATTCTTAGAAAAAAAATTCTAATTGATAGACTTCAGCATTCCTTGCCCTAAAGAATGGGAGCACCTTAGCTGAGGTGACTGGGCGCATTCCCAGGTTGTGGTTAGAAGGCCATTAAATGGCTTGCTGCGAATAAAAGGTAACCTGAATAAGCAGCTATGGACTGTCAGTGACATAGCATGAGGTGTAGTGAGGTATTTTCTAGGGGGACTGACAGTGAACCTTCAAATGCCTTAGTGCCAATAGGGCTCTGTGTCACGGCAATTTTGACTGTCAGAAAATAAGCCAAGAAGTCCCTTATGTGCAGTGGTACAAGGAAAAAGACCAAGGAGGAAACCAAGAGTGAAATGGATGGGTTCAGTTATGGAAGAAATGGGAAAAGATATGATGCCAAAAGAGCAATGGAGGAGAGATGGTTCAGTGATAGAGAGAGGTGGAGAGGAGTTGCGTTTAGGCCAAACCGAGACAACTTGGAAGAGAGATAATGTGAAGATTATGATGCAACCACAACATTACACTAATTTATCTGTTTAGAAAAAATAGGTGCCTGAACTATCAATCTAAATTGAAAATCCATGATCTATCTAATTATCTATGATAAAAAGACAAATAGTTTCTCAGTCAGCCCAGTCACTTAGCAGGTAGAAAGTCACTGAAATGCTTCATAACACTAGTTGAGTAAATAACTTTTATGGTGACCAGCTGACAGCTATATATTAACAAATTTCAATGAATGCTAGTTTAAACTCATGATTAATCAAGCAAAAACCTCTAGCATAAAATGAAACGGTTCCCAATAACAAAATATAAACACAAACGTACCTAAACACAGTCATTTTAACATAATCAACATGTGAAGCATACAATGCGTCAAGAGTATCTACTTTATGTAAAGCATTCTTGAATTCAATCCAGGAATCTTCTAACGCAATCGCAGTAACATAATTACTTAGAGCTCTGACAAACTGAGTCATTGTGTGACGGAATATCTGTAACTAAAATCAAAAAACAAAATATTACAAATAAAAAGTTGTGAAGAGGGTCTTCTTAAAACAAAAATGTTATAAGGTTTAACCCTTCTGCATCGCTCCGCATTTGGTGCTACTGTAAACTGTAAATGTCAAAACACGCTCCCGAATAAATCCATTTAGCTAAGTTCATTACTGATAAAACATTACAGCTGCTTCTTATAATACGTACCATTTTTGTGAATATAAAAACTTGAAAATCTGTTACGCTTTACGGTTGCTAGAGTTAGTAAAATATTCGCACGCACGAAAATTGGTAGATTACTATTTCATATTATGGCTGTAACGTGCAAAAATTTCAGTTTAGCATAAAATTGTACATAACATGTTTTGGAGAAGAGAGTTACATGAATAAAACCGTGTTTTTATTTTGTATTTTGGGTAACATTTGGTAAGTAATTGCAGTGTGAAGTTTTTAATAATTTTTAAAAAATCAAAAACTCTAAAAAATTGGTTAAGGCCAGTAAAGGAAATAGTTAGGTTGGCAACTCCCCCGCCACCGTATCACTCTGTTATTAAATAAACTCATGACCTTGCTTCAGGAAATAATTTAATATACAAATACACCAGTAACAGAATGTAGTGTGGAAAGGGGGGAGAGGTTCCATGAGTCACAGCAAAGACAGAAAAAATTTACGCTTTCATAAACATCTGCATATCTCAGCCCAGCAACTGCGTAAATGTTATATATCTCTTCAGTCACTATATATACATCACTAAAATAGGACTACAGAAGTACCAACCCTAAAGATGAAATATTCCTAAAGTTACACTATCTGAAAGATTGGTGAAGCAAAAACTTATGTTCAGAAATTCACCTGCCTCATAGCAAGCACTGTCAATAATAAATACATGGTGTTTTATATCAAATTTGCTACGTTTCAGCACGCATATTTTGAGATATCATACGCCCTGATAGCTTTATAAATATGATTGCTACGTGCGCTCGAGCATGCAACTACCCAGACCTCGAATATGCGGTTTCCGGTGCAGAAGGGTTAATGTCTGATATCTATTTTCACTTAATCTTAATCTCACTGTATTTTTCTTTGTTTCCATTAAGATGTTAAACAAAAGTGTGTTTACTATTCATTAATTTTATTATAGAAAAAGAATAAAGTTTTGAAGAACAAGTACACATGCAAAATGGCTTACTAATAGATATCCACTTAAAATACTACAAGCATACAACAATATTGCCAAAATGAATGCACAAATTTCACTGTCACCAAAAAAAAAGAACAAAGAGCTTAAAGTACAATTTTAACAGTTTCTCTAGTAATAATTAAATTTTACATTATTTTATTTGCAGAATAATTACAATTTTTACTGGGTAACCTTTTGTGTAGGTGATATAAAGATGGGAAATGCCAGACCTGCCCAGGAATCAAACCTAAGAACTCTAACATAGAAGCCAGTGACACTGACCACCACACCAACAAGCCAAACTACAGTGGAATATCAACTGAAAAATAATCAAGAATCTACAAGGCTGTTAACATCAATTACTGATGTCAATGCAGAGAACATGATAGTGTTTTTGAAAATCTGTGGTTAAGAAAGAAAATTTAAAAAAGTTTAGTGCAAATTATTTACATAGATAATAAATTTTTGTACACTTGTAAATTATTGTTTCTTTTTAATAGCCTAGAATTACACTATTAGATTTAACTTATGGAATACACTTATGGAATATGACACATGAAATGCCATAATAAAAGAATAAAAGTAATAAAAGTTAATTGTAGTGACTGGAGACAGTATCTGGATTGAATGCCGGAGGAGAGAATACCCTTGAAAGTGAGGACTGTAGACCACAAGGGCAAAGAGACATTGGAAGGCCACAGACAGGTATTGGAAATGGTGAAGAAAAGTGTGATACATCTCTGAGGACTGAATTAATCAAAATAAATAGCTAATCGCTGTACATAGTATAAAATGTAGAAGTGAGTTTGCAACAGAACAGGCCAGAGCCTAAACCTTAATAGCACGAAGAAGAAAAAGAAGAAGGATAAGGAGAAGGAGAAGGAGGAGGAAAGGGGGAGGGGGAGGAGGAGGAGGAGAAGGAGAAGAATCTCTCTAGTGAACTGAATCGAAATCCCTTTCCAGCTCACAGCTGGGATTGTAACCATCAATCCAGGTGATACCTTTGATAATCAAAACATGGAAGGTCTTGTGAAGAAAATTCCACCGTCGCCAAGAAAAACTCTGTCGAGAAGCTGCCAATCAGATCTGGTGGGGCAGCGCTAAAAAGACAAAGACGAATCAGAGTGTCTGGAAACCACCACTAATAACTGCATTACACACACTCCATACAAATGAAAATACAACAAGGTTTCCTTCTTTGCCACCCATAATATTAACTCAATTGTATAAACAGGTAAACTGAAAGTTCTAACTGACATTTGTGACAAAGAAATCAAGAATCATGGCTCTTCAAGAACTTAGAAATTATGACAAACACCCTATCAAAAGATACATCAAAGAGATTAAGTAATTGTTCTGCAGTAATTGCAGAACAGTCAAACGTTAAACCAAAAAAAAAGACAAGGTTAAGAGTGATTTCAATGAAATTGGACTGGCAATTGATTTTATTAGGAAAAAGCAGAAAGACACACAGTGGAGGTTACAGATGAGTTATGGAAACAAAGATCGGACTGTCTTAAAAAGTACTAGCAAAACCGAAAGGCTAGACCAATACATTATCCAAAGAACACTAGAAATTGATTGACTTAGTGGTCTAATGTGCCCTCAAAAAAAGTTCAAAAAAGTTGTCACATTACAATAAACAAAATTTTTGAGTAATTTCTATCTAATATTACACTTTTATTCCTCAGATTATACATGACTACTTTAGCCTACAAAATCAATACAAAGCAATGACTCATCTAGAAACATTTATCAATCGCAAACTTTCATCAATATAAATTTAACCCAAGAAATGTTAGATCAAGATCAATAAAAGGAATCCTAAATTTAATAAATGTGAATAATCATACTTACTTGTCTGTAATGGGTACTTCTCATCATGTTTGGCATTTTAAGTATTTGAATATCTTGCTCAAGAACCCATGCAGTGTGTTGTAATTTCAGTTGAAACGCAAATATTTTATCATAATTAACAATTGCCTCTTCAGTGAGAATGACATTTAATGGCCAATGAGTTCGATATCTCAAAGACAAACAGTTAAGAACTTCTGGATCGGTCAAGAGAAAAGCTAACGGAGTTTCTTTAACAAAGAAAGACAATCTTTCAATGAAAGGTGATTCATTATTAAGTGTTCGGCTAGCACATCGTAGAATTGCGTTTAATCGAAGATGAGTCAGTAATGCCGAAGGATGTTCCACAGTTTCAAGATCAGTAAATATCTGTCTGGTTAATGTACGACCAAATTCACCATCCAATAAGAAAAAATGTTTACGAATACAATATAAATGCTCTATTAATTTTTCATTAATCAAAAATAACCTGAGTATTGCATCGTTTGTAAATGTTTTTTGAACTTCAGTCGGTATTACAACCGATTTAAATAAGCAATTATGTATTGTTGTAACATCAGCACAATCTGCTTGAGATAATGTAGATAATTTTTTCATTAGATATTTGTCAGCGATATCAACAATTAATGGTTTTTTATTTAACAAAAAATTACCTTCTGAATCAACATAATCACAGTTCGTTACAGAGAATGATTTATCCAATTTCTTTCCATCAGACTCATAATCTTCGTTTAAAGTAATTGTTAAACTAGCATCACTTGGAAAAGTCGATGGAGGTAACATAATATCCTGAGATGATTTATCTAAAGAATCATCATTATCAGTTAGTAATGTAATTTTTTCATCCATAGCTTTATGACTACTTGTTTTCAACTCATTACCAGAAGCTGATTTAATGGAGGAAAGATCGATAAAAAAATTATATTCATTGCTCATTACTTTTGCTCTATTTCGAGCAGCTTCCTTTCTTGTTTCTAATACATCAGAATATGCCAACTCTAACTGTTGTGTTCGTTCCTTTATAGCAGATTCATTCGTTTTTAGTTTAATTTCCAAAACTTTATCTTTGCAGCTACTTATTTCATCAAGTTTAATTTTATCAACTTTGACAGCATCATTCATACCATATTCATCTTCAAAAACTTTTTGTTTATTTAATAATGCTTCATGTCTGGCATCAGAAAATAATTTATTCAACCTTTGTTGTTTTTCAGTGGCAGATTCATTGATATATTTATTATTATTTTCCAATTCAGTTTTTTCTACAGTATCAATAAGACATTCAGTGATGTTGTCAACTGCTTTTTTTATCCGTACCACACTTTCTGTGTCAACATTCAAATTTTTAGTATCATCACCAACATTATCTTCAGTTCGACTTCCATGAATAACTTCACTAATTTCTGTTGTCGTATTTTTACTTTTTTTCTTCCCTTTTTTCACTGTCGGTGAACCTTTTGAATAATTAATTTTTAATTTTGATGCATTAGTAATATTTACAACTCTCTCAGAAGAAATACTGCTGGAATTAATCGAATTATTATCGTAGTTGTTGTTTTTGTTATTATTAAAGTTTGTATCATCTCTACTGACATTTCTATTATCTAAATTACTATTTATTTCATCTTTTAAGTTATTTCTACAAATATTGGTATCAGATGAACTAATTTTTGGTTTTATACTTTGATTTTCATTTCTAAATTCTTCTACATCCACGCTAGTAGAGCTATTAACTGTTCTGGGAGAACTACCTGGTAAACTGAGATAATTTAAACAACTCTCAGCACTTGGGCAACTAACAAAACTTGGACAAGATATAAAACTTTCACCATCAGTACTGCTAGCACTATGAGTAACAACTAATGGATTTTCTTTTAGAATGTTATCAATCTTCTCACTTGATTTATTATCTGATAGTGCTGATTTTAATTTCAGTAATTCTTCATGTATATGTCTTTTTTCTTCTATTAGGAACTCTATTCTACTGTTTTCTAATCGTAGTCGTTTCATTTTCCATTCAGCTCTGATTCTGCGATGTTCTGCAGCATCGGATAGCGATTTATAATACTGTACTATCTTACGCCTGAAAGAAAATAATAACACAATTAAAATTATTTCTTGATAAATAATGGACTACTGAATTATACTTATTACATTTACTAAGTTTAATTACATTTATTTTATAACATTTAATTTATTAATGAACTACATCATTATTCAAAAATAAGTCCTGATAATGCATCCTGCAGCTTGAAATCAATACTATTTTATATCACAAATTTCACTGACCTTTTTTAAGCTGCCTTTGTTTTTTATTAATCACTTACATATGTTTCAGTGGATCCACCATCATCAGAGTATATTATACCATTTGAAACTAAATATTTTTAAAATTTAAAGAGGATGTTACATCTTTAGTCATTTGTATAAAGCTCTTTTATACTAAAACTTTTATACAAATGACGGAAGATGTAACATCTTCTATAAATTTTAAAAACTTTTAGTTTCAAACGGTATAATACGAGGGGGTACCCAAAAGAAACCGGAATTATTTTTTAAAACTATTTATTTTTAATTTTTTTACAAAAGAACCTTATCCCCTTCAAAATACTCTCCATTACAACTAATACATTTGTCCCACCGGTGCTTCCACTGTTCAAAACATTTTTTGTACTCCTCTTCAGTGATGGCTGCCAGCTCATCCGTCGTTTTTTTCTTGACATCATCAATGTTGTTAAATCGGAGACCTTTCATGCCCCTTTTCATGCGTGGGAACAAGAAAAAATCACACGGAGCCAGATCGGGTGAGTACGGTGCGTGTGGTAGCAAAACCATGCCGTTTTTCGCCAAAAACTGGGTAACCGAGATTGCCGTGTGTGCAGGCGCGTTGTCGTGGTGGAAAAACCAGTCCCCTGTCTGCCACAAATTAGGTCTTTTACGACGAATGCTGTTTCGTAGTCTTCTTAACACTTCAAGATAAAAAGCTTGATTTACCGTCTGGCCTGGTGGAACGAACTCTGAATGGACAATTCCCCTCACATCAAAAAAACAAATCAGCATTGTTTTGATGTTCAATCTGACTTGACGATTTTTTTTTGGTCGGGGTGATAATGAAGTCTTCCATTGACTGGATTGTTATTTGGTTTCTGGGTCGTACCCATAGCACCAAGACTCGTCACCCGTAATGATCTTTGACATGAAATCTGGATCAGTTTCAAGCTGTTGTTTCAAATCACTACACGTTTCAATTCGACGTTCCTTTTGAGTGTCTGTCAGAACCCGAGGCACAAACTTGGCAGCGACTCTTTTCATTGTCAAGTCTTCTGTTAAAATGCGTTGGACTGAGCTCCAAGATAACCCACTAACCTGTGATATTGGTCAATGGTCTGTCGTCGGTCTGTTCGTACAATTTCTTTCACTTTCACAACATTTTCGTCTGTTCAGGAAGTCGACGGTCGTCCAGAACGAGGTTTGTTCTCAATCGACATGTCGCCATTTTTAAAGCGCAAAAACCACTCGTACACTTGGGTTTTTCCAATAGCGTCGTCTTTGTAAGCTGTGTTCAACATTACAACTGTTTTCGCGGCGTTTTTACCGAGCAAGAAGCAAAATTTCACAGCCGCACGTTGTTCATTAAAACTTGCCATCATGAAAAACGACACGAGCACAAAACAGCACTAGCGAGAACAATCACTGCACGAGAACAGAACAAGCTAGATCAACGAACAAAATGGCATTGAACTGGCAATGAGTAGCGCTACAAGCAGCCTAGTGGCGGGAATTTGTACTGCACAAGCTCCACCCACAGCAGAGCTATTCCGGATACTTTTGGGTACCCCCTCGTATACTCTGATGAGATAATGGTTGATCCACCGAAACACGTGTAAGTGATTAATAGAAAATAGAGGCAGCTTAAAAAAGGTTAGTAAAATTTATTAGATAAAATAGTACATGATTATTATTACACATGACTGAAAAGAAACAGTTAAATAATAACACTTTATGACATACAGTATGAAAACTGTCACTGTAAAACTAACTAACTGTGCAAAAATGAAGAGAAATTAATACAAAAGTTAAAATACATAACATAATTTAAGTTCAAAACATTCAAAAATAAGAGAAACACTTTTTGGACTAGTAGTTCCAAAAGTGTAAAGTTCGAGGCAAAGAGGTGTTCTCATGTTTTATTGGCACGAAGGCTTCTGATTAAGTGAGGCACAATGAGTTACTTAAAATGGATTGTAATGCAGGATTAGAATTAAAACATATAAATATTATCAAAAATTTCTATTAGTACCAGATGGCATTGGTTTAAGTAAATGAACAGATCACAGACCCTGTTTCTATGAAGAGAGGGACATGACTGGGTTGTATTCTTTCACCACATCAGTTTAACTTACACTCAGGCCTAGTTTATAAGCAAGCCTTTAATAATGCTTTAGAAAGGATTAACCAAAATGAAGTATTTCTTAACAATATAAGATATTCTGATAATGCTAATTTTTACAGATTCAGCAGGACTTTAGCGCTTGATGGATAGAATTTCTGAAGAGGGAGAGGCTCTTGGTCTGAAAATCACCCTACTGAAAAACTAAGGTGAAAGTGATTGGCAACCTTTTTCACACTCAGTACAATTTACTTATAGAAGACAACTATTGAGCAGGTTCAGAAATTTAAGTATTTAGGAAGCTGTATTACAGCAGATCTGGAGCCATTAGTGGAGACCAAACTCTTATTAGAATGGCGAGGCTGACATATCTTAACTTGAAGCATCTGCTTGTTAATAATACAACCTATCTTCTTAAAAAAAAGGTTTGGCAAGATGAATATTTACTCTTTTCTTTTGCATGGTATGGAAACATGGACTTTTGAATATGTAGTCCATGAATCATTTACAGTTGAGCCGTTGTTAGTTTGCTCCTACTGTCAACAAACAAAAGCCACCGACTACAGGGCGCACGCTAGAGTCTACGACTTTCTGAATGTCGTATTCCTATTAAGTTAACTATTTTTTTTAAAATTATAAGTACTTAAAGTACTAAAAACATCAGTCATGATATGATGTAGGCCTAATAATTTCATTTAGAAAAATAATTTTAAAAGTATTTAGTATTTAATTACTTTTGAAAATATTTTGTAGTTACTTTTTAATCAGCGTGTACACATTTTGATAAAATGCGCATGCTCACTGACGTCATTATTTGTTTACATTAGGAGCAAACTAAGAGAGGCTGGACTTTAGAAGCTTTTGAGATGCAGTAATTCAGGAGAATGCTCAGGATTTCGTGGGCTGGTTGTGTTACCAATGTGATGTTTTTAGATGTATGTGTGAGGATTGCAAGTTAATGAACATAATCAGAAGAAGGAAATAGTCTACGGTCAGTGATATAGCCAGGATTTTGATCCAGGAGGACTAAGTCAGGAGATTTTATTTGATTTTACAATGGACTGTTATGCATTAGGGCTAGTGAAGGGTACAGTTAATAACAAGCAAAAAAAACGCCACACTTAACCGGGAATTGAACCAGGTACCCAAGGCAATTAGTCTGGTATGAAATTCGAATTATCTGTTCTGAAGTGCGTAAACTCTACAGGCTACAATCAATCAAAACAACGGAGAAGTATTCAAACATTAAAATTGACTTTAGGAAACAAAGAATGAAATTCTTTGGTCATCTTAGTAGATTATCAAAAGATCGATTGACTAAGAAGAGTGTAGACTATGTAACCGCACTTAAAACCTCAACACCAAGGCTTCAGGAAATTCGTAAGGACCTCGAATGTGCAAACATAAGTTCAGCAGATATCGTAGAAAGAGACACATTTCGAGACAAAGTAAATAAGTGGGAAGTTTCACCTGAGCAACCACAGCAAAAACAAGTCAGGCCAAAATGGTCAGAAGAACGTAAACAAACTTTCTCAGAAAGAATGAAAGTCTATTGGAAGAACAGGAAGAACCCATAGAAAAGGTAATTGAGCTGTTTGCTTAACGTCTTCCGCTATTGGGAGAATTCGCTAATAATAATAATAATAATAATAAAATCACAGCTTCTCAGAATAATTAGTGTAAAAAATAAAAGAAAGAAAGAAACTGAATGTTTACACACCAAGATAACCATTAAATACAAGTATAACTGCTTAACTAGCACTATTCATCAGCAATAGTTAGGATACACAACTAAATTAATACACAAGAATTTATAATTAAATTATGGGAAATAAAAGAGAATATCGTTTAAGCTCCCACAGACAATAATGATAAACATCTCAATGTGGCAACAACAGCTGGTAAGTGCAAGCTTACAAATCTGTCAATCTATTTATAGAATTTAACCTTGAAGGTGGGAAAAGATGAACTGGTATGAGAAAATGAAATATTGTAAATTAAGTAAAACTGAACCAGCCAAGTTTCTACAAAAATGTTTTGAAAAACATAATCATACATCATTTTTACTATTCACAAACTACAACAAATCTCTTAGCCAGGTTTTTTTTATTTGTAACCAAAATTAATTTTTCTTAATTTTTTAGTTGATAAAAATTCCGGACAATTATTAGATTGTTCAAAAACATACTTTTCCTCCTCTATTCTAGCAGCCTCAACTAAATTATTTTGTGCTACTGCATCTAATGCTTTGCGTTCCCTTTCTAACTGCTTTTGTCTTTCATCTTTCTTTCTCTGCTCAGCATCAAGCATATCCTGTTTCATTTCTTCAAACTTTTGTTTCTTCTTTTCCTCATTACTCCTTCGTTCCTTCAATTGTGCCTCTAAAACAAGAATGACCATATATTAATACTGAACTTATAATTTCTTATTTATATTTTTAAATAAACTGAAGAATATAATAAAAGGAATTAACTGAAAAGCCGAACAAAATTGTGCTGAACATTTAACATTGAAAAAGCCGAACATTTAACTGAAATAAATCAAATTTAATGTAATTAAACTGTTGCAGTTGAACTGTTTGGTAAATTAATAAAATTATTAATTTTAGTGCTCAGAAAATATGTCATATGGAGGCTTATGCTTCATCAGTATTTTATAATGTATGCTTATCTGGTATGATAAAAGCTAAAGAAAAATATGGAGACAAACCAAATTTCACTTTCATACAATCTGGATACATCTATAGTTCTTTAGAAAAATGAGCAACCACAAAGAAAACACATAGGAGACAATACATACCTCACAAAAAGTAAATGAGTCTATAGCTTAACAAATTTGGAAAAGCATTTTTTGTCTGTGTTAGTCACTGCCATAAATAAATACACAAACAAGTGCAACAGAACTTTTATAATTTAATTCTAAACAAACTCCTAGACCAGCTCAGATTATTATAATACCTCAATACTGAAAAATGTTATGCTTAATTTAATTTAATTAATTTTATGCTTTAGTTTTTACCATGATTATGGTGAGTTAAGTGTAAACACAGAATGAAATATATTCCTGATTTATAACTTATGGGATTTATAAAAAAAAGTGTTTTCTTAAAATTGTGTTTTGTGTTAAAATGTAGGCAATATGTATTCGATTCATACTTATTATAAAAGCAGTAATTGATGTTTTATATTTTTTATTTGTTAAATTTAATTAAAGACATTTTGAGAGGTTATCGCGGATTTGTACAAGTACAAACATGGCCAACAGCATTGATTTACCCAGACATGATCAAACAGCTGTTTTAAGTCAGTGCCTCCCAAATCATTCAACTGATACAAAATACCAAATGTTATTTCAAATTGAATCATCTGGTTCTTCTAATTTTTAGTAACAAAACATTATGTCCTTCTAAACTTTCATAACTACAAAATTGAATGATTTGAAAACTACCTACTAAAATTCTACGTCTTGCAAATGACGTATACATATTTTTGATACGTTGTTATCTCGTTTATAACAATTACTAATAAAATGTTTATTAAAAAATAATAAACCAACATGTTCACTGCATAAATGCTGAAATTATTACTCTCTTTGAATTTATCACTAGTGGTAAGTAATTTTCATATTTACGAAATAGATGCGAATAAAGGCATTTGCCAACTTGCTAACTATGCTATAAATACAATTTTTTAATTTTTAATTAAATTTCGATAATAATCATTTTTTTATGACAATTTGGGAGGATCAGACAAAATGTGTGCAAGAGGATACTCTTGCACACATTTTGTGGAGTAAATTAGAAGATTTAAAGTCTTCTCTTAAGCGTCAATGTGAAGGAGAAAACAAAAAGCATTTTGTCAAAAATAAAAATGTGGAAATCCATCATGCTGAAGACAACAGCACAAAAGGGTTTAGATAAATTGTATGCACACATGAGATCCAACCTGACTAACTACCTACTAGCTAATGGGCAAATTATTTTTTCCATCTGTAGCAGCAGCCATGCCTACATCATCTATGAACATAAATTGATGCCAGAAAACTTCTCTAAAATACCATTTTTCGAAGACATACGACAGTAAACTCATGAATGACTCATATTCATTGACAACTACTTAACGTGATTAACCAAGAAACTCCTGTTGATGTCGTGAAGATTTTAGTAGCAACAAGCCAACCACATTGGTGTAGTTGGTAACGTGCTCGCCTCTCATCATACGGTCTTGGGTTTGAATCCCATTCAGGCACGGTATTTTTTCATACGTTACTAAAATCATTTCATCCTTTTCACCGTCTGCATTAGCAGTAATTGCAGAAGTCAGACGTTAAACCAAAAAAAAAAAAAAAATTGTAGCAGCAAAATGTTGCTACCCTAGCTTTCAAAGGCAGCTATTGAAAGCCTCTTTAGTCCAGTCATCAGTGTAGATGCTGAGCGATATTTTAGGATCTACAACATAGAAATGACCAAAGGAAAAGGCTAAAGGGAGAAAATTTAGAGATTCTGCAACAGTAGCTTTTAATTAAATATTACTGTATTTTGTTATTAATTTTTACTTTCTATTGCCTATATGAATCAGGAAGGGAAGTATTGTTTTCATTCTGATTTTTGAAATCAAATTTTCACCGGATCTAAACGTTTTCAGACCCCCTGAAGCCAAAAAAACATGTTTTTAGTGATTGGTGTGTGTGTGTGTGTGTGTGTGTGTGTGTGTGTGTGTGTGTGCGTGCGCGCGCGCATGTGTGTGTGTGTGAATAAATATTTCAAGAACGGGACATTGTACGAACTTGAAACTTGAAACTTAAGTTAGGTACTGCTAGAGGACCTGACACAAATATTTTTATCAAATTCGGAAATTGTAGTTTATTCGTGTCATTTTTCATTTTTGCGATTTCCTCAAAAATAGCTCCTACGATTTTTTTTTAAAATCACTCAATTTACTAAATGTTTCATGCTCTACAAGATAAGGTAGGCGCCATGTCAGCTGAAATTCTTGGAGAAGCTGTTTTCTCGTAAAAAATTATTTTTTAAGATTGCAGCTTTAATACACATTTCAGCACAAAATTGTATGTAATAAAAGTTGTAGAGAATTTAAAATCCTACAACTTTTATTTCAAACATTTTTTTGTATAATGCTTTGTTTAGCGATTTTCTGTTTTTTTTTTTCGCGAAAATTTTCGTGTAAAACACAATTTTTTAAGATTTCAGCCTTATTATGCATTTTACAACAAAAGTGTATATAATTAAATTTATAAGAAATTAAAAGATCTACAACTTTTATTTAATGCATTTTTCTCTACATAGCCTAGTTTAGCGTGAAAGAGTAATTTTCCGTATTTTTAAGCCAAACTGAGGTTGATTTTCATTCTGCATCTTTCACTAATGATTAATTAGGTCAGTTTTTTGTTTATTTCTAATGTTTCAACACCAATGTTAGGTGTACTGTTAATTTTTTGCATTGGCAAGAGAAAGTCGAGTGAGTGTTTCACACCAAATTTTTGTGTAAGTTTTTACGAATAAATGCAAAATTTTGCTTTTGTATTTTTTAAAGCAAATTTTTAATATTTTATTTGCGAAAATTATTTACCATTACTTATCACCCATGATAACATTTTCTGTTAACACAATGGTTTGCTTATCACGAATTTAGTAACTGCGAACATTTCAAGGAATGGAACATTCACTGTTGGAGAGGGCTTACTATAGCCTACACCATGATGTTCAAATGGACACTTAAAACTTTTTTTGAATATTCCCGGCAACAGCTAACTAAAGATGACCTTCAAAGAAGCATATACATGATCAGCCTGAATGCCAGCAGAATATTTGGTTTTTTTTTTTTGTTTTACGTCTGACTGTTTTGCAATATCTGCTAATGCAGGCAGTGGAGAATGATAATATATGAAAATAAGTGATGAAAAAATGCCAGACCTGACCAGGAATCGAACCCGGGACCCCGGTGTAGAAGCCAGTTGCGCTAACCACTACACCAACAGGCCGGCCAGAATATTTGGTACCAATGGCATTATGTTATAGGTTAAATAAAAGCTATAGAAAACAGGTAGTATTCATGACGTCTCAAGGTGTAACCTAGTATATGAAAGATACTTCCTTTAGCACCTTAAGCCATCAACCAACACAAACTTGTTAATTCAATTTTCTGAGGTAATAAAAACATTATATTTTTACTTTCTATTGCCTATATGAAGGAAAGTATTGTTTTCATGTCGATCTTTTGAAATAAGAGTTTTCACCAGATATACACATTTTCAGACCCCTGAACCCAAAAAAACATGATTTTAGCGATTTGTGTGTGTGTGTGTGTGTGTGTGTGTGTGTGTGTGTGTGTGCGCGCGCGCGCGTGCGTGCGTGCGTGTATAAACAAAATATCTCAAGAACGGAACATTGTACGAAGCGTAAACTTGAAACTTAGGTTAGGTACCACTAGAAGACCCGACACCAACATTTTCATCAAAATCGGCCAACAGGAAGTAGTAGTTCATTCGCATAATTTTTCACTTTTTGCAATTTTCTCAAAAACTACTCCTACAATTTTTTTAAAAATCGCCTCGTTTACTAAATTTTGTATGCTCTACATGATAGGGTAGACACCATGTCTGCTGAAATTCTCATAGAAAACAAATGGTTTTTTTTAAGATTGCGGCCTTAATATGTATTTTAGCAAAAAGTGTATATAACAAAAATAGACCATTTAAAAACCTACGACTTTTATTTCAACATTTCTTTGTACAATGCTTAGTTTAGCAGTAATTAATGATTTTCTGTACTTTTTTCATGAAAATCTGTAAAAAATTGAATTTTTTTAAGATTTAGGACTTAGTATGCATTTAAATGCAAAACATATGTAATCAATTTTATAGGAAATTAAAGGCTCTACAACTTTTGCTTGAAGCATTTTTCTTTACAGAAACTGGTTTAGCGTGAAAGAGTGATTTTCCATATTATTAAGCCAAACTAAGGTTGGTTTTCATTTTGTATCATTCACTCATGATTAAAATAAGTTTACATTATTTGTGGTTAGTTTTTTTTGTTTATTTCTAATGTTTTATTACTAATATTAGGTTATATTGTTCATTATTTGCATTGGTAAAAGAAAATTTTGCGTGTGTCACACCAGATTTTTAATTTTAATTTTCTGTACATTACCTTTTATTGTAGCTAAAGATTTAGCTCTCTGATTAGCTAAAAGTTCAAGTGTTATTTTATCTTCTGAATCAGAACCTAGTGAAAAAATTTCATTTATATCAACTTTTGAACACTGACTGTTAATTAATAGAACATAATTGTTGAAATCTTCTGCTTGTTTATCAAGAGTTACTTGTTCTAAACAAGGTGACATTCTGGGATAATTATTTTCCAGACCTTGACAAAATGGATCCTAAAAAAAACACAAAATCAAATTTTTAGATCAATTTTCCACTAAAATTCATAGAACTGTATATTATCTTACTTTTAATGACAACTAGTCATTAAAAGGATTATTGATTGGGAATCATCAAAAACTTCACAATCCTTCTTTGATTCCTCCTGTCTAGTAGAATTTCTCAGCATCAACATGTCACTGCCAGAAAAATATCAGTACTCAGCCCATTCTATTGATTTTTGCAATGTTTCATGACTTTTCAAAAATGTTACTTTAGCCAAGATGTTCTGAGTTGGTATAACTCTAACCAACAATATTTTTAAATATGTTATGTAAACCCTAAAATCTCGCTGAAATATTACATTTCGTAGTTAAAAGACATTAAAGCCAGACTAATTAAACAGAATAATTTTCTCCAAGAGAATTAAAATAACCATAGGTGTGCATACACCACATTTAATGTCACATACTTAAGGGAACCCGTAACCGGTACCTCAACTCAAGCTAAAATGGAAAACTGTTAAATTTACTCAACAACCTTTGGAGGTAGCCACCTGAAACTCTCCACGCCTGTCAATTCAAAAATACTGTAGTAAAATTCTCATTTGTTGTATAATATTTAAATCCAAAGAAAACTGAAATAATTTGCAAAAATGTTTCAATTTTATCAATACTACATTTAAAAACCATGTTAATTTATAGCCTACCAATTTTTACAATTTTACTAAAGTACTTTGTAAGGGATGCAAATGTTACACTCTCAAAATTTCAGCTGGATACCTTCAATAATTTTTTGAGAAAATAAGTCATTAATATAAGAAAAGTGAATTTCTGGGAATCTTGCATTCAAGTTTTAAACTTTTAAAAAAGTCACTTTAAACACTGAGGTGACCTCAATATTTGATTATAAATGAAACAAATATTATTACAAAGCATAGTAAGAGCTAAATCGCCTCTCCAAGATCAAAATTTTGTTAAAAAAAACAAAAAAGTATTGTGAAAATTGAATCTGTCATAATTTTTTTTAAATATTTCTTAATAACAGAACATTAACTTTAAAAATCAAAAAACTAAATTAAATAAAACTACGAAAAATAATTACTTCTGAATTGCAGAATTTGATTAGATTTAATGTCTTTCCACAGACAAATATATCATCAACAATACTGGATAAAAAGGAAGGAACTTTTTCAGATTTTAATGTAAATGTCTTTCTCCAATAAGAACGATCCAAAGCAACCTCATCAGAGTTTTTCATTTCGATGAAAAATTCTCCGTAAGGATCATCACAAACTCCTTCGAATAACCATTTCTCCAAAAATCTGAAAAAATTAATTACGAAACCATTAAAGTTATCTATTAGTAGTACATAAACAATTATCAAAATTTTAAATTCAGGTTTGTAGTTCAAAACATGTATTACGATTCAAGGCCCCTACACTAAATCAGAATGTCCAGTTTAGGTTTTTCAATAACATTTAATAACATCAGTCTATCAAGATTTTGTCGTAAAATACATATGTCAAGACTTCTCTGACAAATGATTAATTTTAATCAATTCAAATCACACATTTTACTGGTTTGGACAAAACTAAAACATTCACATTACTTTCTGACCTGCTGTTCATTTAATGTCTCCATTCATAAAACTATACCCTTTGCAGGCAACATGACTTTCTGTCACGGTTTACACATAAAAATAACATATTGTTGAGTATCACTCACATACCTCATTAACCTTTTGTGTTTTTGGCAAGATATCTTATCAAACTTTACAGACTCTTTGACACAGTTCCACATTCAAGATTATTTTAAAAGTTAGAGCATTATGGGATATGGGATGCAATATTACACTGGATTAACAGATTTTTATCAGAGCGAAAGGTTAGTGCAGCTTCCAGGTGCCAGATCTAATAAAATTCTCAGTTGCCAGTGGTGTTTTTCAAGGTACATGTCTAGGTCCCATCTTATTTATAATTTACATTTGTGAAATTTTGAGTGGATTGAGATCTCGTCACGCTATGTTTACTGATGATCTAAAAATTTATAACTTTGACCTCTCACCTTCCAATCTTCAGTTCAACCTTGATTGTATTTCGGCATGGTCAGAAGAATGGATGTTGAATCTCAACATTTCAAAATGCTGTGTCTTGAACGTGTGACAGGACAATATTGGTCATGACTATCAGCTTTATGCAAACATTACTTTATCAGTAAATTACTTTATTGACCTTGGTGTTATCATTACAGCAGATTTGAAATAAGCTAAATACACTGATCAAACAAGCCAATCGCACCCATTATTTGATGATAAGGGCCTTCCATCCTATGTCGAAGTAGTTATTTGTAAAGATTTACACTGCACATATTTGCAAAAATTGCAATACACTGTGGCTGTTTGGAACCCTTATGTTTTGGGTGATGAGAACTGTTTAGAGTGAGTGCAGCAACATCCAACCAAGACAGTACCTGCACTTTGGCTCCTTTCACATGATGAGACATTGTTCATTAAATCTTCTTACTCTGGTGTACCGGCATCATTGAGGGGTTTTGATAGAAACATTCAAAATATTAAATGGTTTTTACTCAACTCAAGTTCCATTATTCGTCAGGGATCTCAACAGTAGAACTCAGGGCAACACAACTGCTTTACTATAAGACCACTTTAGCTCAATTCTGAAATAGAATTTCTTCTTGCTGTGTATGGTCGATCTTTGGAACAGGTTTCTCAAAAATGTTGTTGTCAGTGCACCCATATTGAGTGTTTATAAGAAATCTTTTGATTAATCATTTGACACCTTAATTGGTGATCGTTTCAGTATATCATAATTTCATGCTAAAATTGTCTACTTTTGTTTACTGTCATTACTGATTTTATAAGTTAAATCTTTTGGTAAATCAATTGGTTTTTGTGACATAGTATTCACCGTTATGTTTCAGACTAACAAGCTTTTTCTTTAGCTTTTATTTAGTTATATTAATAACAAACTATTCACATTTTTCTTGATGCTTTTGACCGAGTTATATTACACTGCGCAACGTCCGATTTAAACAACTGTAAAACAAATAAATAAAAGTTGTGTTGACTGTTAGGATTGCTAGTATGAACGTTATTGATAGTCTTTTCTATTTCAAAATCGATATTTTAACTCTTTTTGCATCAAAAATCGATCTTTATGCCGCAGTGAGTCTATCCATATGTTTGCTATCATGGCAAGTAAGCATGCGTATATTGATCAAATATTGTCAATCTACTAAACGACAAAGAATTTAGCAGTTTTCATGATAATTCTCATTAAAATAGTATTTGTACTTAATGTGAAACTGAATCATTGGACAACTGAAATTGAAATTGATGAAGACAAATTCATCGGTAGTGATAGGTTATGCAACAATGCTGATATCCCAAACAAAACAGTTAGTTTCGATTGGGTTAAGATTGAGAATTTGCAGGCTCCACAGTTTGAATTTACAAGAAATATGTTTAATAAGAGATAATAACAAGCTGAAGGAATTCATAGTTTCGTAACTTAATTATTGAAATTATACAAAAGTAATAATTTTATGTTACAAGAAAAAGTCCAGCACTGCAGATATAACCAAGTGTAAAAAATAAAACGATTAAGGAGTTAAAGTAGGTTAGGAAAATGGAATAATTTTGAGAAAAAAAGAGTATATTTTACTAGAGTCTGTTTTGGAGTGTTCAACCTATGCCTCAAACAATATTACATTATAATATCAGATGACACAAGTACGGAAAAACTAGATACGTAAATTAAAAAATAAGATGTGAAATTCGTAATTAAAATCTATTTATTATATTTACCTGAAATATACTCGCAAACAATTTTCCAGAACATGATATAGGACATACGAGAATGGTGCCGACACTGTAATTTCAACCGCATCATAGATGCGTGACAATAGAGCACCACCAACAGGTAATGTGAAATTTGGAATAGGAGGACAACAAAGCTGTACCAAAAATTCTAACTCTTGTTGTAATGGATGTAACCATGTAATTAGATCTAATAAACCATAATTCTCTGTTTGTATCATCTTGATAGTCATACCTCTATATACTTGTAACCAGTTAGATATACTTGAACACATTGCCTGTAAAAATCAGTTACAAGATATTAGTGGAATTTATGTAAAAGTATACTTCTAAACCTAGAGATGAGATTCCTTTTAAAATGTCAGAAAAAAGTAAAATTTCTGAGGTGTTCCCAAAAAGTTTGAAATTAAGATCAGAACTACAGGTCAATTAGGATTTGATTCAATGAACATATTACAGTATATAAAAAAAATAGATATTTCAAATGTAGTAGAACATTCCACTTCAAATAAACATACTCGGTCAGATTCTGTTATATGCCCTCAAATGTTAAAAGTTCCCCACACTTTAAATTATTGTAAACAGCTACGAAATATTAGTTATGATTATTTCTGAAAGATTATGCAGTATTTAGGCCTGCTGAACTGATTGTATTATTCAGCTTATCACTACAGTGATATGTCATTATCACTGATCACATGAAAGGTGGAAAAATTCTATATTTACAAGAGCCTTTCGGAAAGTAAGGAACATTTTGATCTGACGAGCCGCACAGGTCCCCCACCACATCTGCTGCTGCCGAGTCATTGACCTTCCACTCACCTTAGGTCAGTCTGGTGCTAACAGCAAGCTGTTATAGTTGTGTATTGATTATTTGTAAGTCTTTACAATGTGTGACAAAATTAACGATCCCGCCAAGTGTGGGGTTCGTAGTGACATATGTTTTTTTGAATGCTAAAGGAGTGCGCCTTATCAAAATTCACAGACAACTAACAGAAGTTTATGGTGATGTGATCCCCCCCATGCCATTCAATTCAAACGGCACGGATTGTTATCTAGGGGTGTTGTACTTCTGCACGATAACACATAACCACATTCTGCTGAGTTGACTAAGAACTAGCAGCAACAGTTTCGATGGGAGCTTTTTGATTACTCGGGCTATAGCCCGGACTTGGCCTAGAGTGATTTCTTTCAGTTTCCCAAACTGAAGAACTATTTCGGCAGAAACCGGAAATGAAGTCATGAACTGAAAGAGGATGTTAGTGAGTGATTAAACAATTTGGCGGCAACTGAGTATGCAGAGAGCATAGCAAAATTGGTGAAACGGTATGACAAATGTTTAAATTTGTATTACGTAGAAAAATATTACATATTTGATTTAATATTACGTATTTAGTATTACATGTATTTGATTACGTAGAAAAATACTTTAAGTATCAGGTTGTAAAAAAAATTTTGTTTGGCTATAATAAAAAAAAAATTCAAAATAGAAAAAAACCGTTCTTTACTTTCTGAACGACCCTCGTACAAATACAAATTTAAATATAAATTTATAAACCACCAGACTAAATTTTAAAATAATGAACTCTATAAGTTGGTAAACCAGATCACATGGTTAACTATTCTACTCAAAATAATTTTTTGTATCGTCAAGCTGATGAAAGTGAGCATGCATTAATATATTGGTGTCCCACGAAGGGGGTTGCTATTTTTGAATTAATATGCCGGACGTATCGCACACTCTACAGACTGGAAACTTTGCAGTTATAATAAATAGATATGTAAAAAAGTACACTCGAGTCTCACTTGCTTATGATTAATCAAAACAAAATGGCAGAAAGTAATTTTATTTGCATAACCATTTCAAATGGGTGATTTGTTACAATGTTACTTAAGTAATAAAATTTAAAAAATGAAAGAAATATGAAAGAGATGAATTATTAATGAACACAATTTGTTTCATTAATTTTTATTTGAAGTGATGTCCATCAATGCACTGAAAACAACAAAACAAAAATGAGTCAAGCCTTTTTGAAAAATTGCCAAGGTATCAACAGTATCATTTTTGATATTATTTTCTTATTCCACCTATTTTATTTATTTTGTTTTGAATAATCATAAGCAAATGAAGCCAGATCAAAAATAGCAACCTCTTTGTGGAACACCTGGTATTAATATTACAACTGATGATGGATACATAATATCCGAAAAGACCTATTGACTGTTTTAATCATGTACGAGTCATCTAATATGTATTTGGTGCTTTTCTTCTATATTATAATCTGTTCTATCTATCTGCTTCTATTAATGGTATACCTAGCTATTAAAATTCACATAACATATTGGTAATAGATGATGTCTTACGGCGTCAAAGAAAGTGTCTTCTGTACATTGGATATCATCTAGCCTTAAGGCATCACAGTACCTAGGTTACTTTTGTTTTTATTCAAGCTACTACATCATACTGGCAGTATTACTGAATATTCTATAGGCATTCAGACTGATACCATCAGTGGTACAGTGAACATCGTCTCTGGTTAGCTGTTTAAGAAATGTTTGATCTATTTGAACATCATAATGAAATTATCTGTCCATAACAGGCAGGTGGAGTGTTTAATTATTTTCACTCCTTCTGCAACTTGCAGGACTACAAAAAATAAATCTGTTTCTTATAACATGGTCAGCCAATTGTATGACTGAAGCATTTAAGAACAGAAGAGGTAGAGGTGTAAAAGACACTAGCCAGGGTTATCTCCTTTGAGAGTAATGAACTTCAATATACAGTCAGACCCTATGGTGAATGAAGTAAAGGTGTCACTTGCCGGGTGGAAAGTAGATGCTTTTCTGAGGGCCTGGCAGGCTAATATGCAAACTTTTCCACTCAGTGAGGAAGGCAATGATAAACCACCTCACTCCTCGTTTTACTTAGTAAAGCCTCTAGAGGTTCAAACCAACCTTTCAGTTGATGAACTAGACAACAATATAATTATAAATCATAAATAAATATAAATACAATTTTTTATGGATTTTTTTTTATGGATTGCGCTGATCAATATCACCCTGTTTTCACTGTGATGCAATGCCAGCATGGCATAGCAACCATGATTCTAACCTCGGCAGTCAATGTGTTAATCATTAATTATTAAAAGGGATATAAGTACAAAAAGCTACAGAATTGTTAAAAGTAAGAGAATAATGCATCACCTCATATACAAGTCCTTTGTGCACATTAACAAAAGAAGCATTACGATTTGACACAGTAACATCATTAGCACTAGATGCTAATGTCGTGTCACTAATAAGATACTGGTTTGAATCAGTATCATCGAAAGTTGCTGGTTTCACGGTTCTTTCATTTGTTTTAATTAATAAACTAAGCAAACGAAAGTTGTTGCCACAGCTAATTAGTTCTCTTGAATATATTTCTACTGCTTCAGGTGTCAACCCTGGTAAACTTACTCCAGGACGTATAACAAAAGTGTTCAGATCCTGCAAAATTATATAAAACACATTAAAATTTAAAATAATAATGAATAAACTCAGGTTATGATTCATTCTTTCCATCTTTTTGAACTTAAATGATGAAGATGAACCCATAATTTATAAAAGAAATACAAAGCAACACGATTTATAAACTTTCCAATTTTAAAAAAGTGCAATAAAAAATATACTTGTATTAATGTTGATATTACTGATTACTCAAAAAAAGCTTATTCGCTACCTGAAAGCTGAGAGATTTTAGACCATCTATAGCAATCCATAAGCTTCAACAAGTGATTTCTTCTTCTACCAATCAAGTATTAGGACCCAGGACCAGTTCTGGCATCCAACTAGTCATCGAACGCCCCAGATCATGACTTCCTCTAAAATTTTGGAGTAATTCTCTGAAGATGATCAGTCCAATTAATGTTACTCCACAACTGTCTCTTTGGAAGAACCAACACCTAATTCTCACTGCATACTCTCTACTCTGAACTGATCCAGTTTTCTTTTTGATTTGGTGTTCTTAGAGACAAACAATTATTAGAAATTATATTGCAGATATTACTAGTTCAGTCTTTAGAAGACGATCGGTCCATTTCCAGTGGTACTCCTTATTGTTTCCTTAAAAGAACCAACAACTTATTCTCCCAGTACACACTTAATTTTGAACCGATCCAGTCTTTTTTTGTTTTGGAGTGGCCCAATATCCAGACTAATGAAATCTTTTAACATGTGGACGAAGAATATTGCAATATAAAAAACAATTGATGATTAGTACTCTGGCTGACAAATTTTATCTTGTTGGACGCACTACTATTTGTACAATTATTACATAATTTGAATGCGTCACATATTGTGTGCAAGGTGGGCACCAAAAAAGCTTACCGACACCCCACTGCCCTAACCAAAGATCCAAAAAGAAGATTCAAAGAAAGAAGTGATATTTGCTATAGATACTTCACTCATGAGAATGCCTTTTGTGTATGGATGGGCTGTGAAGAAAAGAAGAATAAATCTGACAGTGCTGCCAACCTCAACAGTGGACACTACATTTCACTACCATGAAATTACTATATACATTTCAATCAAAGCTGATCAATGATGCATTCCTATATTCTGGCCGTTTCCTTTTTTACTAAGTGTCAAAGAAACTGTTTATGAAGAAGAATAAGCTTCTTCACTGTCTTCTTCCTTCTTCATAATTCAAATTGTGGAAAGAGAAACATCACAGTAGTTAGCTGCATAAACAAAGGCATTTTTGTTTAGCTTCAACTTTCACGTTCCAACATTTTCTGGCCTAATTATGGTCGAAAGTCAGCCAGAACACGGGTCACTGTCAACAAATGTGCGGCCATTTCTAAACCTCTTGTATTTGTGTTTTGCCAATACACTCATTCCTAAGCCTTAAGGATCATTTCAATCATTTCTGCACAACTCTTGTTTGAGTTTGAAGCAAAACTTGACGCAAATTCATTGATCTAATCTCTCCATTATTTCCAGCGATAACAAAATCTGATAAACATAAGCAACACACTCTACAAAAAGACACACAGCATGTAAACTAACACATTCTGTTGACAACAGCGGCATCTGGTGAGTTCGTGAGAAGATACTGGATATGCTTTACCTCACAAAGGTACTAGAAACATTGGCACAGAAATTTTAAGGTAGGTCGGATACTTTTGGGTCACACCTTGTAAATCCTACTTTACATTTTGTGGCAGTTAGTAATTTTACATTACAGTACTTTCGGCAAAACAGTGAAAAGGAGCGCGCACGGCCTGGAAACTACTGGGTGACTAAGAGAATGTTACTGTACTTTTTTCATTATTCACTATACAGTACTTCGTACAATACATCTACATTTATTGTTGACCATATAATATTATTTTAATATCTATATTTATATTGCCTTACTTTATCGTTAAAATTTTTATTATACAAAGCTAAAATATTTATATGCAATTAATTTTTAATTTAATTACATATATTAAGAGTAAACTTACATTCTTTGAGCTGGTGAAACGTAGATTTCTAATTCTTTAAGTTTCCAAAAAGTTTTTTTTTTAAAAAGGTTATAAATTAAGAAGAGAAAGGGGTGCAAGCATCAACAGAGTCATCAATTGACCATTTTCACTGTAATCACTAAATTTGTCACTGCTACGTTTTTCAATATTACTTTTGAAATGATCTAAGACATTGTCTACTACAAACTCCCTCTGAAAGTACTCACTTTTAACTTGTTTTACTTTGCTACACACAGCCTGCCATTCATCCATCCAATTCTTGAGAAAGTGTCATTACACAATTGCATTACATTTTCTATTTTAAAAGTTACACTTCTCACCGATACATAACCTTTAATAGTCGCCCAGATTAGTTTGACTGATCGAGATCTGGGTGATAAGGTGGCAATCTGAGAGGGACTAGACGATTGGTGCGCAATAGTTTATCAAAATGGTACTTTCTTTCGGTGGATTTATATTTTTTAATGAGTTCGTACAACTTCGGTTTCATCATTGAATCAGAGAAAGGGACTCCTCTAGCACGAAGCCAGTCATACATCTCTGCAAAGTACATATTAACAAGTTACATGACAGTAAATATCACAATAAACAACAGATTGTTCAGTGAATACTTGTTTTGACTAGACCCGGTTAAAAGTATTATCCTCCCCACGCATTCTCTCTGTCGAAGGTCATAGCAATCACTCCAACAAATTAACTGTAACCGCTCGTCAAAATTGTTCATATTTTACAGTAGCATGTAAAGTATTTTTATGCCATTGTAAAATATTGTGTTTCACACTAGATTTTTATTATTAAAAAAAATTTAAAGAGCAATTACCTCATCAAAACGAAACGTAGAGGAATTTATACCAATTAAAAGATATCGAACATCTCTGAAGAACTCACAAAGTAATAATGTAGTCAAAACTGACATATTAGATGCATTTCCTGACAATCCTTGGGATAAAGTACTACAAGAAGAATTACCTAGCACAGTACTACTACATTTATTAAGCATTCTACTGTGCTTCTTCCAACATTCTATAACTTCACTACCAGCTTGCGACAAAAACGGTGGTTCCTTCTTCATTTCTGCTTTACCAAGATTTTCCCAGGTGTACCGTAAATTTTCAGTAAGATTTTGTGTTGTCAAGTGGTTCCAAACATCCGGTGAATTTGCTTTACTAGCACTGCAACTATCTCGATCTTCCAGTAATTCTTTGTCTGGTGTTACGTAACCTTCATCCTAGAATACCAAAAGGAAAAAATAATCAGGATGTTACACACAGAAAAACAAGATAATGTTAAAAGGTTTAATATACGATAGCATGTAATACAGAAATATTATTTCCATTGTAAACATCCTATGTTGACAAAGTAATGGCATTTCATTAGATATAATTAACTTTTTATTCCACAAAAATTTTATATCTTTGCAATACACAATTACAGATATTACTGAAATTATCTATATACAGAATGTACCACAGAGAAACAAGGCTTCTTCCTTTAGTGAAATGAATCAAAAAGGTTCATCAAAATATAAATCTGGAAACGCTTTGTTAGCGAGTTATTAAAGAAAATTAATAGTTCAAAAACTATAATTGTAATTAGTTTAACCCTAATAAAACAAAAAATAAAACTAATACTATATAATACAACTAATACGAGCACGCCGCACGCAACGGACAACATTAGGTATGTTATAAGACTGTAAAAACAACAACTAGTTGCCTAGAAACTATCACTGAATATGGAAAGATTAACACTAAACACAAGTACTACTAGGGTCCAACGAATGGAAACATAACTACAAAAGACTGGTGCGCATTACCGGCTGTTGGTGACGAAATACTACATTCTAAAGCAAAAATGAGTTCGTGTTTTGACAGAAACATAACATTACGTCACTGGTACTTTTTGTATTCAATGCTTCCGAAATATTTTGTCACAAACCTTTAAGGGGTTAAATGGATAACAAACACACACAATTTTTAAACAAAACTTGTAGGCAATCTAATTCAACTACCATGTCATTGAAATTACATTTTCGCTACAACCACGGAGTATTTAAAGCTTCAAATTTATTGACTGACCAGAATTTTGAGAATAGACTATGAGAACAGTTTGAGATACATCAGACAACACAAGCTTATCATTATAAGTTTATCACACCAAAACTCTATTCTAGGGATAATGATATCACTCAGGATTCATTATAAAAATTTTTCACACAGGTCAGCTAGACTTAACACAATTCAGTAACACAAAAACCTATACTGATTGCATAAAAATTTAATAAGCAAAAAGCTTATTCAGTATTAAGTTTCGCTTTTTTTGACACAGACTATGGGAATACAGACAAGAAAAAAATCCTTCTATTTTACAACAAAAGTATAAATTACTATTTCACTTTCTTAAAATAAGAAATTTAAAAATTACCAGATGAGAACTCCGTAAACTTGGTATAGTTATTGAACGTGGAACATCAGGATTCAGTTCTGGAATACTTACGGATCTCATTTTTTGTTGATTTGGTACATCACATAGGTTTCTGAAAATTAACAAAAGTACAGTTGAAATAAAATACGAGATGTGGGAATTAAGTTCAGGTAATATAGTTATAACTCGGAAATTGGCAACTCTGTATCATTTGTAAACATATGACTGGAAATAGGGGCCTTACATTTGTTACAGTCGAAGTTTGAAGTCGATAGCTTGTTTGGTTTATGTTTTAGGCGTGTTTTTCAAGAGCAACTTTTTTAATGGTGCTGTGAAAATAAGTGACTTCATTACACACGAGGTTAGCGAGGATTTGTTGTCTCATATTCAGAACGACGGCAGTTATTTGATGAGTCGAGTAGTCACTGGAGGGGAGACCTGGACATTTGAGTATGACCCCGAGACCCGTAAACAAAGTCAGCGGTAGGTGGAAAAGGGTGGGGAGCGGCCAACAAAAACGAGGATGTCCAAGTCTTGACTGAAGGCAATGTTGATCATTTTTTCGATATCCGCCACATCATTCATCGTGAATATGTTCTTGCCAGCCAGACAGCGACTGGACAACTATGTTGGCGTGCTGGAGCAGCTGCGAGCATGCATTTTACATGTGAGACCTGAACTCATCGAGGACGACTGGATCTTCCACCACAACAATGCGCTGGTCTATTAGTCATTCATTATGCCACAGTTTTTGACAAAAAAAGGCATTCCTACATTGCCGAACCCACTCTATAGCACCGATATCGCCCCCTGAGACTTCTTCTTATTCCCCAAGATGAAATCGCACCTCAAGGGAACTCATTATGACAGCGTACAGGAGATCAAGGAAGCTGTAACCACGATCCTGAATGTAGCAACTTCAGAGGATTACCAAGGGTGCTTCCAATCGCGTGAGCAACATTGGAATCATTGTGTAGAGCTACTATGAAGGTCAACAATAAAATTTTGCTTATAACTAAATTTGCTCGTGTTTTATTGACGAATTCCCAGATTTTAAAATTAATTGCTTTAATTGCTACACCTCATTTATAACATGTGATTCCCAGGTTCAATTCTGTCAGGTTTGGTATTTTTTTATCTTTATATCAGAACCAGCCATCTTCATTTACAATTTTCAAAATTAAACATATTGTAACATTAAAATTAATATAACTATACATAGCTACAGATAAAATTTACAGTGTTTATAATGCCAAAATCAATAAAGTTTAAGTAATACTTCTGCAGTGCTCTGGGGGCCACCACAGTCACACTGCAGTGGGGACCCAACTGCCCCTGAGGAAAGGCTAAGCCTGAACTCGGTAGCTGAGCCGTCACTCTTCAGGCTCCGCTTCCACTACACCGGCTCGCTGCTTCTGACCACCAACAACGGCATTATTCAGGGCCAACAACAAAAAACACTCAGGCCTTTTCAGGGCCACCAAACTAACAAGCAAGCTTTCGCCACGTGTCGTCAGCCCCGGTTGGCAACAGTACATACCACTACAATATAATGAATTGCTTTCTAAATAAATTATGATAAATACTGTACTATATTTATCATAATTTATATAATGAATATATACTTTATAAATACTGAACTTCACAATTTCAACACAAAAGGTAGACATAGACTTGACGTTCCCAGAACTCACATTGTTACAGCGTCAAATTTTGTTTTTTTTTTTGAGAGAATTAATTTATTCAATAAACTACCACTATCAGCTAGGGATCTTTCGATTAAAATCTTTAAGACCATGTAATATGATTGGCTCATTTCAAAGACTTTTTATTCCTTAGCAGAATTTAAGGAAGTAGACTGATTTGGATTTCTGACTTTTTTATGTTTTTATTGAATTTTATTTAGTTTTTATAACTACTGTGTATGTTTTTGTATTTGTACGTTTATGATGTATTTGCATTTTATACAGTTTTTTTACCAATGAATTTAAAATTTTTAAAATTTGAAATTATCAAATTTCTAACATTCAATTAGAATTGAATGTTTTCTTCTTTTTCAAATAAATGGGAAGTTAGTTTCAAATTATAAGATGTTAACTTTAAAATGATTGTAAAACTAATGTATATTTCCTAAAGTAATATGAGGTCTGATAGAAAAGTATCCGACCTTATTTTGCAAAAACCTGATGAATATGAATCAAGTGCGTTCGCATGAGCCGACCTTGAACCTTCATGTGCATGCATGAATTTTTTACCGCCTGTCGACAGCATCAGTCCCTGGCAAACAGCAATTGAGTGAGGTTGTGTGTAGTGCTCTCATCGGTTTGTTTGCAAGGAAAATGATGGAATGATTGGAGCAGCATTACTGCATCCACAAACTCCACAAACAGTGATCCAGACTTTATGAACACTACATTCACTGGTGACAAGTCTTGAGTGTGCGGGTACAACCCGGAAACCAAATCCCAGTCGTCACAGTGGAGGCATTCCACATCACGGAGACCAAAGTAAGCCCGCCAAGTGTGCAGCAATGTCAAAGTGATGCTGACTGCTTTCTTTGACTTCCATGGTGTGGTACACCACAAATACGCATCACAAGGGTCAAACAATCACCAAAAAATACTACAGGGATATCCTCCATTGCTTACATCATGATGTGCGCTACAAGAGACCGCAACAGGAAACTGGCGCCTCCATCATGACAATGCTCCAGCACATTCCTCGCACTTGATTCAGACTTTTTTGGCAAAAAACCAGACTCCTGTGGTTCAACAGGCTCCTTACTCTCCTGATATGGCCCCTGCAACTTCTGGCTGTTTCCCAAACTCATGATACCATTGAAAATAACACAATTTTAAACAAGAAAGGACATTACAGCAGCAATAACAGCCGAACTAAACTCCATTCCGAAAGAGGCCTTCTCAGAATCCTTTCAACAATGGCAGCACCATTGGGAGAAGTGTGTGGAGTCCCAAGGAGGCTAGGTGATTAGGTTTCCAACGTTCCAGGTATGGCAGTTCTTTTCCTCAGCCAAAGATTGGATACATTTCGAATATACCTCATTAATGTAAATTTGTAAAACAAATAGTAAATTTGACATGATCCTATACAATTTTATATTATTCTAGGATAGGATATATACTATATCACCTCACTTAATTATCACAAAGAAAAGAGGTAGATCTGATGAGGATTAAGAATAAAACTTACAAGGTGATTTATAGCAGACCCGATGTACAGGCACAAAATACATTTAAGTAAAAATGACAGAATATTTACAACAAAAATAAATTACCTCAGATTCTTATCACTTGATGACCAAGCTGAGCAAAATTTTTCGAAAAGATTCAATCCAGATCCAGGAGGAGCATTGAATGGGAGATCACGAATATCACATACCTTACTAGGTCCATTGGAACTTCCTCTTCCACTTAACATTCTATCATCAAGTATTGAAGGTACATGTGAAAATGCTCTGCTAAGGAAATCATTGCTACTACTCATTGTTGTTAAAGATGTTATTGGTCGTATTGATTCAAACTCAGAAAATTTTGAATCGAAACCCAAAAATTTGCTCTGAAAAAATTAGTAAAATAAAAATCAAGTGGTGCAGGCAGTAATTTTATATTCTTAACTTATTAACCCATGTGTGACTGATAAGTTTAGAATAGTAACTCTTAAAACACTAATTCCAAGATCGCGCGATAGACTTGGCTTTTTTTATCCATCTTTTTACAAAATATTTGAAATTTTTATGAGACATTAAGAAAACTTTGAGAGATGTTTTGGGAAAACAAACATGAAACTCCATTTTTTTTTATGCCAGTTACAATTTGAAAAACAACAACAAAAAATTTTGTTGTAATTTATAGTCGCGTGTTCTCATCAAAATTTGGCAATAAATTATTTTTATTTTTATTCTTTTTAGTCTGGTATTATAGAAAAAGTCTAGCAAAAAATTTGATATATCAAACACCCTTGCTTACCATATTATACGGCTATTCAAGTGTATGTGAGAGTTAAGTGAACATGGATTGTGTGGTAAAAGGAAGGTGGAAAAATCTGCTCTCTTTGAGCTGATGTCATTGACCTATTCCTACAGTTATTTATACGACATCATGTTATTATAATTATGAAAGCACAGAATTTTGTGAACATGTGCATGTAGAAAAAAATGAGAAAAGATAAATTAAAACACCCTAGTTCCATTGTGAAAAAGTGTCTTGAAAACTGGCTATTCTATGACAAACAATTATTGAACAAAATACATACCCCTACCATTCAAGCTTTCAAACGCGGTTATAACTCTATTTTTAGATTAGATACATTGATTCTATTTTTAGACTAGCATGCACCATCGAGGCTTCACATGCGAAAAAGGGTGTAATCAATTTAAGAAAGCTTTATCCACCTTATTGTACAACTCACAACCTCCTGTTCGCTATGCTTCAATGGTAGTTAAACTAAAAGTGTTTTAACTTCTCACCTAACATTAAACATTGAAAAAAAAATCATAATTGCATAAATAAACCAACTAGTACTGGAAACAGATATTTTGTTGATTTCAGTATGAATCACCAGTAGAAGGGGAGAAATATGAACTGGTAATAACTGAATATGTGTAACAAGAAAAAGAAGGTAAAATCTATTTCTTAAAAAAAATTACACAATTTTTTTATCTTCTAATTCATATAATCAATTTGTAAAATAAATTTCACTAAACTTTTTTAAGGTGCTTTGATTTCTACTGTCACTTACACGTGTTTCGGTGGATCCACCATCATCAGAGTACACAATATCATTTAAAACTAAAAATTTTTAAAATGTAAATAAAAAATTTTTCAGTTTTAAATGATATGTGTACTTTGATGATGGTTGATCCACTGAAACACCTTTAAGTGACAGATAGCAGAAATTAAAGCAGCTTAAAAAAGTTTAGTAAGATTTAAGCCTGGTTCAGATGGCGGACTATCACAGTGGTAAGTCGTTACCACTAATCACATACCTGTCGTAACACTGACGCAGCGCTGCCAAATACTATTGTGCACTATGGCAGTCACACCCACTACTTCACATGACAATGCGATGCATGGTATGCGTTTTTTACCCTGCGCTAGTGGTACCACTGACTTTTGCAACCGACTCCCGCCTAGATTAGTACAACAGACGCAAGCATTGACAATGGCGTCAGTCAATAAAACATAAGTATAATTTTTCAAGAAGAACTTAAGTGGGTCCTCTTGTAGCTCAGAATGCAGCTGATAAAACTGGCCTTTAAGAAGGCAAGATCTTAAAATGGGATGAACCCAATATTTTTTTTTTTTTTTTATTGAGTGATGATGCCTACATAAGCCTTGAGCTTGAGCGTAGGTAATGATATGTGGTGATTTACAGATGAAAAAAATGCCAGACCTGACCGGGAATCGAACCTGGGACCCCGGCATAGTAGCCAGTTGCGCTGACCACTACACCAATGGCCGGCCCGTAATATATTGCCTGTAAAATCTTCTTCTTCAGTGAATAGCGCATCGTAGCATAATAAAAAACAAACCCTCCTCTACTTCCATAACTACGGTTCACAAATTTACACTACACAGCAAACACTAAGAAGGTTGAACTTTTATTGAAAAATCGCAATAACAATTATGAAGATCGCAATTTCGGACAACAGCATGTGAACTATTTCACACGATTGCCACACCCGTCAATGGTGTGTGGTGTCGACTTACCACTGTGATAGTCGGCCATCTGAACCCGCCCTTATTGTATAAATTTATTATATGAAATAGAAGTGATTTCAAGCTGCAGGATGAAGCTTGAAAATAAGTATTTTTTAAAAACTATTTTAACTTTTATTTTGAATCTTTAACTGTACTATAGAGAACAACCAAAAGATGAGAGAACACTGATACAATTACCCTACGATTAACACAAACAGATATGAATATAAAATATAACATTCCGGAATGTTAAATTTGAAATCAAAATAATAGAAAACATTTGGTTTTTGGAAGGTTTACTTAACTTTCTATGCAGAGATTGGAAGTGACAATACTATTTCGCTAACTGCCGCATAAATAATTTTCAAAAATTTAGAAAAAGAATTTAAAAGGGAAACAGAAAAGAATGATGGCATATTGTAGTGCAGTACTGCACTGTACCTGATACCTGACAGCATAATACAATACATGATATACGGCATAATACCAATAGATAAAAGAACTAACCATCCCAAATTACCTTACAGTAACCACTTACCTTGAAGTTTTAATAAATTAGTTTCAATTTTTGTTTTTAATGTACTCTGAAGATAATGGATCCTCCTAGACAAGTACGAGGGTAGGCTGATAAGTAATGCACACATGCTTGTAGAAGACAACTAAATAAACTTCAGTAGCGCGCCTGGTGGCATGTGGAAGTACTATTTCTCCTCTACAAGCCTGCGCCGTTTGAAGGCGTTGCTTTCATTCAGTTTGTTTTGAGTAGTGGAAGTATGGCGTCGTGTTCTGGTGCTATGTCAACGAGAATTAAACAACGCGCTGTTATCGAATTTTTAACTGCTGAGAAAGTGAATCCTAGTGAGATTTATCGTCGTTTAAAGGCTGTTTATTGTGACGATACTGTTGATAGGTCTACTGTGAATCGTTGGGTAATAAAATTTCGTGATTGCCAACCTGGAAAAGCCTTAATTGTTGACAAAACACGCAGTGGACGACCAATCACTGCCTCAGACGATAATCGTCGCAAACTCATCGATGATTTGATTCAAAATGACCGGCGAATCACTCAACAGCGTATCGCAAACCAAATTGGAATATCTAAGGAACGTGTTGGCTTCATTATTGAACAATTGGGATACCGTAAAATCTGTGCACGATGGGTACCACGCCGTCTGACAGACGAGAATAAACAGCGTCGATTGGAATGCTGTGAACAACTTTTGAAGCGCTACCGTGACGAAGGAGACGACTTTCTTTTGAATATTGTGACGGGGGACGAGTCATGGGTTCATCATTACGATCCCGAAGAAAAAAGGCAGAGCGCTGAATATCGTCATCCACATTCTCCTGTTGTGAAAAAGTTCAAAACACAACCGTCCGCAAAAAAAATTCTTTTGACTGTGTTTTGGGATGCTCGCCGAGTTTATGTGACTGATTATCTGGAACGAGGGGCAACGGTAAATTCTGCTCAGTATATACAGACTCTGAAACACCTCCGACGTCGAGTTTGTCGTGTTAGAGGCAACCTGGCGCCAATAATTTTGCAACACGACAATGCTCGTCCACACACTTCGCGTGCAACTGGAGAGGCTCTGAGAAACCTGAAGTTTCAACCAATTTTACACCCTCCGTATTCTCCCGACCTTGCGCCTTGCAATTTTTATTTTTTTCCTCTACTGAAGAGAGACCTTAAGGGTAATCATTACAGCTCGGACAATGAGGTGAAGGCAGCTATTGCGTCCTGGGTTCGAGGAAAGTCGGAAGAATTTTTCAGTGACGGAATGAAAAAACTTGTTAAACGTTGGGAGAAATGTGTAATGCTTAACGGTGACTATATTGAAAAATAAATAGATAATTTGGTAGGTTAAGATTTGTACTTTAATTTGTTATTTACCCCATCTTGCTATTTCTTTTTGTTCGTCTTCTACAAGCATGTGTGCATTACTTATCAGCCTACCCTCGTAAGTGTGTAAAATAATATGTAAATGGAAAATTAAAGCAGTAAAATAAGGTTAGTAAAAACAAATTATAGTATTTTTACATTTGTATATATTCTTAGACTGCCCATATAATTTTTTATGTAATTTCCCAACAGCTTACTTAGGTTATTTTAGATTTGTTTGTTTTTAAACATAGTCTTTAACAATATCTATTACACGGATGATGTGGCTGGTCGCGGACAACACGAGCGATTTGCAAGACCTTCTCGATGCAATTGATGAATACAGTAAGACCAATGGGCTTAGTAAAGACAAAAAAAACAAAATTAATGTTAATTAATCAAAAATTAGAATAATTCAGGAGTGCCTCACTGTCACATAACAACCACTTCATAGAGTGAATAAATAAATTCAGCTACCTAGGAACATGGCTCTGTGAAAACTGGGAGTCACATATGGAAATTAGAAGCCGGATAGAGAAGGTCCATGGGGCGTTCGTGAAATTCAAGAAAATCTTTACCAGCACGGATTTTTATCTTGAGCTTATAGTAAGATTTGTAAGGTGTTATGTCTGGTTGGTGTTGTTATGTAACATGGAAAGCTGGACTTTGAAAGTGGCTGCAACAAATAACTTAGAAGCCTTCGAAATGTAGACATATCACAGGATACTTAAAATTATCAAAGATAGATAAGAAATCAAATGAAGAAGTTCTAAGACTGGTGGAAAGAGACCAAAAACTGCTGACCCACATCAAACGCAGGAAAACCATATAACTAAGACATATAATTCATAACCCAAAATATCAACTCCTAATAATAGAAAGAAAGATCGAGAATAGGAGAGAAATTTGGTTGGAAGAAACTGTATGGCTTCGTTATTTCAAGCATTGGATGGGGCTGAAAACTGTGGGAGACCTAATACATACAGCAAGGAACAGAGAGAAGATGATGGAAGTAATCGCTAACATCCACTATTGGATAAGCATTTGAAAAAGAAGAAGAACTAACTGAAACTAAAGAATTAACTGGTCTATACAACTGATACCACAAAAAAGTTAATACAAAATTATTAGATGAGTAATATTATCCACTATACCTGTGCACTAGAAGGACGTATCGGATTTGACATCAATATCAGAAACTGTAATACATTGACTAATGAAGGATAATCAGCCATTAACTCACTTAACCGTTCGACTAAGTTTTGCAGCTCCTGATATTTCTTTTTTGACCAAGTTGTAAATTGACTTGTATATATTCGATTAGCTAATGACGCTATAAGATCATCCTTTTCCAGCAGAGTACCTTTCACAAAATAAATTATCACACACAATTAGACATTGGTCCATCATTTCAACTATATAAAAATCTGGTGTGAACACTCACACAACTTCTCTTGCCAATGCAAATAATTAACATGTAACCTAACATTAGTAATAAAACATTAGTAATTAACAAAAAACTAACCTCAGTAAACATAACCTAATTTTAATAATGAATGAAAGATGTAAAATGAAAATCAACATGTTTGGCTCAAAAATACAGAAAATCACTCTTTCACGCTAACTTAGGCTTTGTAAAGAAAATGCAATAAATAAAAGTTGTAGATCTTTTAATTTCCTATAAATTAGATTATATACACTTTTGTCGTAAAATGCATGCTAAGGCTGAAATTTTTTAAAAAATTTATATTTTTCGTGAGAAAAAACAGAAAATCGCTAGTTCTTGCTATACTAAGCGTTATAAAAAACCGTTTGAGATAAAAGTTGTAGAATTTTAAATTCTCTACAACTTTCATTACATACATTTTTGTACTTAAATGCATATTAACGCCGCAATCTTTAAGAAAACCATTTTTTATGAGAAAACAGCTTTCCAAGAATTTCAGCAGTCTACCCCATCTTATAGAGCATGAAAAATTTAGTAAATGAGGTGATTTTACAAAAAATCGTAGGAGCCGTTTTTGAGAAAATTGCAAAAAAAGTAAAAAATGACACAAATAAACTACTTCCGGTTGACCGATTTTGATGAAAAATGTTCGTGTCACGTCCGATAGTAGAAGAATCTAACTTAAGTTTCAAGTTCGTACGATGTTTCATTCTTGAGATATTCTGTTCACACACACACACACGCACGCGCGCGCGCGCACGCACGCACGCACGCACACACTAAAAACATGTTTTTTGGGTTCAGAGGGTTTGAAAACGTGTAGATCCAGTAAAAATTCAATTTTGAAAAATCTACATGAAATAAATACTTTCCTTCCTATATATTCATATAGGCAAGAAAAAGTAATAGAGAGAATACCTTTCATAAATAAAATGGGGTTAAATTGTCACAGCCAAAATTTTGAGGGCAAACAGTTACGTGAAAGTTATGTCTAGTAATGTATTTATAACAAATTAAAATCATTAACAACACTCACCATAAAATATCCATAATAGAAGAATTTATTAAACATATGTAGTTGGTTACCATAAGTCAATAATACACAAGTGTGAATCAAATATAAACGGTAATTTTGCTATTAAGCATAGAGTAGTAATGTTGTAGGCTAGGTGATACAGCGTGGCATAAAAAGGCATTTTATGAAGAGTGGTGGAACTGACTAGTTAGTTGCTACAATCTGTTCTGCCTTCAGTTCAGCATGAGTGAAGAGGAAATGCATCAGTCTGTTACGCAACACATTGTTATAAAGTGTCTAACAAATGAAGGTGTCAAACCATCAGACATTTTAACACATTTAAGGGAACAGCATTCAGAACACTACACTCTCACAAAATCGAGTGTATTCGTGGGCTCAAGAATTTAAGGGTGAGTGTAAAACTGTTGAAAACGACAGTCATGATCGACACACAGACACGTTTAATGGCTGACATTAAAGCAGTTTGAGAGCTAATTGAACTGATCCCTGAAATTTTTCAGAAACCAAGATTATCAGTGATAATGGATTAGGTACTCCCATAGCTGATATTAACGTGATTTCTTCAATAGTAAACTGGCGATAAAGTATGCGCAATGGAAAAAGATATGGGTTGCTCCAATTATAGCGGAGAGATGACTTGAATGCTAGTGTGAGATGAAGTGAGGAATAGGAAAGATTGTCCTATCAATGGACAAGCTTTCCTGTTCCCACTTCATCTTACACTAGCATTTTCAGGTCATCGCTCCAATATACTTTTCGATATTATTACCGTGACGATTGAGGCATTTGTCCTATCTAAGGACAAGCTTTCCTGTTCCCCACTTCATCTCACACTAGCATTCAAGTCATCTCTCCACTATATATATTACAGGGAAGAATAGCTGGACAACATAGCATGGGGAGAAGACGAATATCCTGGTTGAAATATCTCTGAATCTGGTACTTGAAAACAACAATAAAACTATTGAGCAGCAGTGGATAAAGTTCAGATTGTTTATATGGTGGCCAACATCCGTAACGGATTGGAACCTAAAGAAAAAGAAGAAGAAGAAGAAGAACTTCACTTACCATCAACAACATGATGAGATTTTTTTAGTATTATCTGATGAGATAACGCTTTAAGACTTCTAATAACTTTGTTTTTTTTAGCGCTTGATTCTTCATGTAAGTCCGTGCATAATTTTGTGCATAACTGATCAATCAAAAAAGGTACACCACAATTTAGGTTCTCATCTTGAACTTCATTACTTAACTGGAATCACGAATAAAAGCAAAATTAAAATAAAGATGGTTTTAAGATATAAAACAGATGCCTATCAAAAATATTTTAAGAAAAATGTCACCTCTTGAACTTGCAACTGGAAGATCACATAACATTTCAGAAAATCTGTCAAAAGAAATAATTATGCTTCTTAACAGATCTCTATTTCATATAATGAATTAATATAATAATTTCACTAACCTTCTTTTTAAACTGCGTCACCTTTATTTTATTCCTACTTACACGTGTTTCGGTGGATCCACCATCATCAGAGTAAATGAAAAATTGAAACTAAAAAATTTAGTATTTCTTAACAGATATTCTTAAAATAAATATCAAACGTTTTCTCAATTTTATGATCAACAGGTTAATGGAAATTTAATAATAAACTGTTTTTGTTGACTTCTGGATTCCTTTTATTTTTAAAATACCTTTGAAATGTCTGTGGAAATAGAAATTCTAATTTGTGTTCTGTGCAATTGAAAGTCAATTTGATTTTAACGCGTTTAAAACACAATTTCAGTGCGTGTTTTACACATTTTTGAATATTCATAACTTTTTTCATAGTAAAATATCAAAGTTTAAATTTTTACTGTAATTTCCTCTTATACAGGTACATACTCAAAAAATATTAAATTTTTATCCCATATCCCACCAGAGATATTGTGCTCAAACTTTGCAAACATTGTAAATTTTCAATTTTTAAAAAAATCATAAAAATTAAAGGACACACTCATTAGAGTTGAGATTCTCACTATAGTGAATATAAGTTTATATGTAATTCCAATTATTTGAAAATCAAGTGTGACATACCACTCCTTCATCATAAAACAAGGCTCCAAAAAGTGGCATTTGGTAAATTCTGTTGCCAAACTTTAAGGAACATTTTCACCTATAAGGATCCAAATAAGGCTTCTTATACTGAGATACAAAATTAAAGAGGAGGAAATGCTGAATAAAATGGTCTTTGCTGCAGAATTCTAGCATTATCCAGTCCTAAGAAAAATAAGTTTTCGTTAACATCTGCAAGCCCCCAAATTGGCACACGCTTCAAAACAAAAATGGTCGCCAAAAAGAAAGTGGGCTGCAAAAATATTTAATAAAATCATTTTTGTACTTCCAGTAAATATGGAAATAAATAAAAAATATATATATATTTAAAATGGTCAAGCAACCTTCATTGGATCACTTCATATGGATTAACCCAGAGGAGATAACTCTGATTAGTGTCTTTTACACCTCTACCTCTTCTGTTCCTAAATGATTCAGTCATTTAATTGGCTGAACATGTGATAAGAAACAGAACTATTTATTTTATCCCTGCAACGAACAGATTGAGTGTAAATAATTTGACACTCCACTTGTCTGTTATGGGCAGTTCATCAAAAATCTCAGAAAACAATCTGACTTTTCATTGAAATAACATAATATATGGCCACCTCCATAGTATAGTGTTAGCGCGCTAGCCTATGTCACAGAGATCCCAGGTTCAATTCCCAGCTAGGGTCTGGAAAATTTCATGAGTTAAAACCCACTGTAGTCACTGATAACAGACCTGTTGATGTGACTTTAAATAAACTTTAAAAAAATAAAACAATTCTGTACATTATTATATATTCTGCTCCCTTGAAATGTCTGTATTTTTTGTTAATAAATACTAATAAAAATTTTCAAAAAAATACTCTACGTACACTTTACTGTTTTTAAACCCTAAAAAAATTTTACATATAAAATTTCACATAACTGAAATTGGGACCATCCCCTATATTTCAGCTAACCTGGGTTTTACTATAGTATTGAAAAGCTTACAGTAAACTATACCAAATGCAAGTTAACCATAAATATTAAATTTTCAAATTGACAACTCTAATCTGTACATTAATCACTTTTCTGAACCTCTAAGAATGATCAGATTCAAAATAACTTACCTACAAAACTGGCAACACTGGCTCATCTACTAGACTTCTGCTAAACATGTAGACACATACTATAAAACTATACTACAAATAAACAAGAAAACAATCGCTTTCAACCGTAAATAATTAGCCATTTTATGAACAATCAAGTATCTCATTGCATAAATTTGAAACTACAGAAAAACAATGAACTTGTATGTATAACCAAAATATTAGTTAAAATTTAAAAAATCTCAAAAATTCTTACTAATTTACAAAGAAATTGTATTAATACCATAAACAGTAACAAGGGTTAGTTGTGTTCTAGAAATGGTTAATTCTTTTAAGCCCAGTAAATCTATACTTAGAATTTGCAAATTTCAAAATTTTATTACTTTTAATTACTTTTAAAAAAATCATGAAATAAATATTTGAAGAAATTAATAATTAAAAGGGAATTTTTAACAATAACATTAGTTTATTTTGAAAAATTCAATACATTAAGAAACAATGTCGTAAGAGAGTTTAAAATTAGTTTAAACTAACACTACTAATATACCAGTTCCTATGACAACAGTAACAGGTACCGCAAGCCAACAGTAAAAACAAACCAAACATATAGAACAAATATACGAAGTGAAAATTTCAACTGAATCTACAAAATAATAAAGGTAGGTAAATAGCACTAAATTAACCTTTGTAAGTAATATAACACACAAAAAATAACTTTTGAAAGATACAAACCAAGACATTTTTCATGGCATGTGTTTTTAATATAAAATCATTCTTACTTAATCATTACCTGAGACTTACAAATAAAGATTATAAAATTAACAGTTTTAATACTCAAACTAACAGATTAGTAAATTAGAACTCAAAAGCAACCTTATTTTAAAATACCATTCATTATTATGAACGAGTTTTTTCTCAATACTCAATAGAATACAATGCATGAAATATAATTTTTCAAACACAATCAGTATTATTATTGATGATTTATAGAATAAAGGGTTTAGAACCTTGGATTATATTAAGAATCCTGATTCATAATTTTGGAATAAACTATAAAATTACCAGAGGAACCATTTATCAACTTTCCTTATCAACTTTGTTTTTATCCACAATCAGAAAAGTCTGTCGCTATTTTTTTTAAATAAAATACAAAGTCCACTAATAGATTCAAAGATTGACCATACAACAATGGCAAAGCACAATTTGAAAATTAATCAATATTATACTGATAAACCCTAAAATCTCAAAACATTCCACCAGATCTACATTGTATTGTTAATATCACTTAACTAGTTTTTGATGCTACTTGCATACACGTTCTTAAACTAACTAAATAAACTTTATTGTCACGTAAAATAATATATAGTGTATGACAAGTCAAAATAAAATAAGTAATCGTAAAAATGATAATAATTTTAAATAATAGGTATGTATTACATATGACAAAAATATATATTCAAAAATGTTTGGGATAGATCTTAATTGTGTACAGCATCCATATCAATCCAACTTAATAATTATGCATTAAACAGTTAGCATTTTAATTAACAAAATAAACAACACACCAGATAATAAATAATTATACGACAGAATAATTTGATATACATTTTTAAACATTATTTGAATAATAAGGTTATTTAACAGATACAATATTTTTTAAATAGGAATAATAAAAATAACAATACAAAATTGCAATTTGAAAGTTGTTTTCGTTTTATATTTATATTTTAACTCATTTATTTAACATCGCATAAACAATAGGTCATTTGCAACTATAATTACTTTACAAAACATTTATTAAAAAAAAAAAATACATAAAAATTTTCCCATAAAAGGCGGGTGGAGTATAAAATTATTTGCACTCGATCTGCTAGTTCAAGGGCTACAAAAATAGTTCTGTTTCTTATCACAAGGTCAATCAATTATATGACAAGCATTTAAAAACAGAAGAGGTAGAGGTGTAAAAGACACTAGTCACAGTTATCTCCTCTGAGAGTAATGAATTTCATAATACAATCAGTCCCTGTGGTGAATGAAGTGAAGGTATCATTTGCAGGGTGAAAAGTAGATGCTTTTCAGAAGGTCTGGCATGCTAATTAGCATACTTTTCCACTCAGTGAAGAAGGCAAATGTAAACCACCTCACTCCTTTTTTTATTTAGTAAAGCCTCTAGAGGTTAAAATCTGCCTTTTGGCTGATGACCTAAACAACAACTAAAATTATCTGATACTGGGTAAACAATAACAGTATTGAACATTCTGAAATAATTTTTTTTTTAAATTACAAAAAGACTAAATAATTAACAGAAACTACATATTACAAAGACAAAATAATTAATAGAAATTAAACATTACATTAAAAATTCAATAATGATATAAAACTGTTTTCCTAGCAGAAACTATTTCAGTTTAATTTTAACCTGTATAATGAAAGATCTATCAAATAATTTGGTAGGTTGTTATAAATTTTGAACTGAATCAATGAAAACTATCTAATCAACTAAACAATCATTAAGAATATGAAGCTAACTAGAATATCGATACATTACAAAAACTACCTGTTATCAAACCCAGTAATTGGGGTAATTCACAATTATTGTGAATTATAATATCCAGACAAACCAGCTGTCCGAGACAGGTGGCAGGTATTATACATTTCCAATACCAATCTATAGCTCACCTAACATTAAAACACTCACAAAATTAGACAGTATAGTGAATGGCATGCCACCATTCTTCAAACCAACATACTTCAAAGATTTCCTACAGGAAATTCATTCCTACAACAAATATAGCTCCTCCCTTACTAACCTAACAGAAGGGATCATAAAAAATAAGAATTAGATACACATTGCAGAATTCGTAGCGTGCAATGCATGGTACCCAGAGAATTCATGAAACCAAAAACAGATTTCACTATTCCTAACCAAACAACAAGCAGTATTGTATTAACAGGTACCTGATGAAACGGAATGATTTTATTTAATGTGTTTTACAACTTACATTGCTTTGTTTAGATGAACTTTTATTCCTGTTCCGAATGTTGTCTCTCGAAGCCATATTTGCGGTCCTCTTATCCATTTCTACTATTTCTCAGAGAGATTTTGTTACGAATTAAACCTTAGTTTGGTGGGACTGATGCTGGAAGGTGTGTTTGTACATCGTAATATTAACATTCTCTCAGTAAATTTTTTTAATTAATTCTGAATTACATACCAACATCCTAAAACAGTACAAAGAATCAGCCCACAACTATATTTGAGATTTTAAATTGCCATCGTATCGGCCAAATATGATCGACAAAAACATACCGCGGCAAAATAATTTATATGTAAACAGTAAACAACCCTAACCTTCAAAATCGAAACTACTTCATTGAAGGATCGATCCACCAATAGCCAACCAACAATAATTAGCGGGATATTTGAATTTAAGCACGGTTTTATTTTTACTTTCTCTTGCCTATATGAATATATAGGAAGGAAAGTATTGTTTTCATGTGGATTTTTACAAATCGAGTTTTCACCGGATCTACACGTTTTCAGACCCCCTTAACCCGAAAAACATGTTTTTTAGCGATTGGTCTGTGAGTGTGTATGTGTGAACAGAATATCTCAAGAACGGAACATCGTACGAACTTGAAACTTGAAATGTAAGTTACATACCACTACCGGACACGACAAGAACATTTTCATCAAAATCGGTCAACCGGAAGTAGTAGTTTATTAGTATAATTTTTCACTTTTTTGCGATTTTCTCAAAAACTGGTCCTACAATTTTTTTAAAATCGCCTTTATTCAATCTTTATTAAATCAATTTTTTATTCTCTACAAGATAGAGTAGGCGTCATGTTTGCTGAAATTCTTGGTAAGGCTGTTTTCACGTAAAAAAATACATTTTTTAAGATTACGGCTTTAATGTGCATTTTAGCGCAAAAATTTATGAAACAAAAGTTGTAGAGAATTTAAAATTCTACAATTTTTATTTCGAACATTTTTTTGTGTAACACTTAGTTTAGCAGTAATTAGCATTTATCTGTTTTTTCTCACAAAAACGTGTGAAAATCGATTTTTTTAAGATTTCGACCTTAGTCGAATATTCACTTTACGACAAAAGTGAATATAATCAAATTTATAGGAAATTAAAAGATCTACAACTTTTATTTATAGCATGTTTCTCTACAGAGCCTAGTTTAGCGTGAAAGAGTGATTTTCCGTATTTTTAAGCTAAACTGAAGTTGATTTTCATGTTGCATCTTTCACTCATGATTAAAATTAGGTTATGTTATTAAAGTTAGTTTTCTGTTTATTTCTAATGTTTTATTAATAATGTTAGGTTTATTGTTAATTATTTGCATTGGCAAGAGAAAGTTGTGTGAGTGTTTCACACCAGATTTTTATTTAAAATTTTAGTAATTTTATTTTATACACAGTAAATAAATCCTGTTGTAGTAGCTTACTTTTTTCTCAAGTCAGTTTATATCCATCGTAATTCATTACTCTCAGAGGGGATAACCCTGACAACTCTTCTGTTCTTAAATGCTTGTCATATAATTGGCTAATCATGAATGTGATAAGAAACAGAACTATTTTTTGTAGCCCTAGGACTAGCAGATCGAGTGCAAATAATTCAACACTCCACCTGCTCGTTAATGGCCTACTTACATTTAAGTATGATAATTTTACCTAATGTTTTATTATATTTTTGTGACTAAAAGAAGTATTTAGGTATTTCTTTTCTATAGCCAGTCAGTCCCTGAAACCAGACTAAAAAGTATTTACTATTATATTGGATTAATATAATGATTTAAGAGTGTGCATAATATTTATAATATTTGTATTATTTATTTGTAATATTTATATTTGTAATTATTATTATCAATGTTACTTCAAAAATATGCAAGGCTACACAATAGAATATAGGTATTTCATTAAAAAGAAAAGTTGCAATTCAGTTTTCTTAATTCTATATTTCAGAAAATGTGAAAAATTCTAAATATTTTTTATTTTTTTTGAGCAGTAGTGAAAAAAGCAATCATAAAAATCCTAAATATTTAGTTTCTTTTATGAAACGATTTATTCTATAACACAGGCTGCATACTATAGTAACACCAATGAAACAAAATTTTCTATCTTACAACTCTATAAAATAGTGGAAATAACTACTGAGATATGATAATTAAAAACATTATGGTAATGAAAAAAATCCTAGATTACTTTGATATCAAGGGGTTAGAGTCCCATTCAGCCCCAGAACTTAGCATATTTACTACTTTAAAAGCAAGGTACAGAATATTGTCCTCATGTTGTGTAACAAACTTCCTCTTACATTCTAGAACAAAATTTCATCTACATGAAATAGATAGAACTTCATTTTTCTATTCTTACAACACTATCTATGTTGTTTAGGTCATCAGCCGAAAGGCTGGTTTGAACCTGTAGAAGTTTTACTAAGTAAAACGAGGAGTGAGGTGGTTTACCATTGCCTTCCTCACTGAGTAGAAAAGTACGCTTATCAGCATGCCGGGCCCTCTGAAAAGCACAAATATTTTCCGCTCTGCAAATGACACCTTCACTTTATTCAGCACAGGGTCTGGCTGTATAATGAAATTCATTACTTTCAGAGAAGATAACTCTGATTAGTGTCTTTTACACTTTTACCTCTTCTGTTCTTAAATGATTCAGTCATTTAATTGGCTGACCATGTAATAAGAAACAGAACAATTTATTTTAGCCCTGCAATGAACAGATTGAGTGTAAATTATTTGACACTCCACCTGTCTGTTATGGGCACAACAATATCTATAATATAGTGAAAAAATTACCAAGATGTAGTAATTCTGCACCCAATTTCAGTTTATTTTCTTATGATGTCCAAGAACAAAAATCTAATGTGAAACACTCACGTGGCTTTCTCTTGCAATGTAAATAATGAAAAATGAAACCTATAAACTGTTTAATCATGTAATTACTCATGATGATGATGATTAATATACAATGAAAAATGAAAAACATAACCTATATCTATAGTATATCCTACATACTGACTATAATATCATGACTCATAACTATAGATACTACAGTAGTCATAGTATCATGATTATGAGTGAATGATGCTAAATAAATCAACCTCTGCTGGAATTTGATAAGCAATACAGAAAATCACTAATTGATGCAAAACTAAGCTCTTTATACAAAAAATGCTTGAAATAGAAGTTGTAGGGTTTTTATTTTCTATACTTTCAGTTATATACACTTCTGCCCTAAAGTACATAATAAGCCCACGATCTTCAAAGAAGCTGTTTTTTACCACAAGAGCTGGGCACCCATGAATTTCAGCAGATGTGCAGCTTACCCAATCTTGTAGTAGAGAACAAAATATGAACTAAATGCGGTGAATTTAAATATAATCGTAGGAGCTGTTTCTAAGAATATTACAAAAAAAAATCACACAAATAAATTACTACTTCTGGTTGACCGATTTTGATGAAAATGTTCATGTCAGGTCTACTTGTGATACTTAAGTTCCAAGTTTTAGCTTTATATGATTTTCTGTTCTTGAGTTATTTTTTTCAAACACATTCACAAATTCTGTAAAAACATGTTTTTGGGTTCTGGGAACCTTAAGACGTGTATTTACAGAAACTCAATTTCGAAAATCGATATGAAAACAATATGTTCCTTTTCTACACTTCAAGCAGGGCAAGAGAAAGTAAAAATTGGTGTTTGGAAGGATATTAGTTTATGCATCATCTCTGTATGTTGCAGGTAAGGTCTAATTGGCCAGACTGATGACATCAAGACCCACTAGTATGTGTTTACACAAATAAACGCAAACCACTAATATGATTTGTGGAGGAGCCCTGTAATAATCTTCTTGAAGTAATTTTTTATATGATTGACGGGCCTGTCCAGAGGCCTACAATAAATTAAGAACCAGAATTATTAGTCACCTTTTTAAAAGCCATATCAGCAGCTTTGGTCACTAGCCACTACAGTGGGTTATTGAACACAAAACCACATGAATTTTTCAGACCCTAGCTGGGTACTGAGACTGATTTCCAGAATTATAGCCTTGTGATGAATCATTTTATAAAAAATAAAAATTCTATTAACTAATATGATTTCTCAAATACTTTTTTCAGATCAATAATCCAATCTTTTTATTTCTAAAAAATTCTGCAGTTATTATTCTTTACTTTTTAGTTCCATTTAAGATACAGCAGAAACGTCTGTGTATGCACAAACTGTACCTTCTTATAAAGTCCAAATCATTCCTTTACTGCCATCAACAATTGCAGATAAATTGTCACAGAATAGCCAACAAGATAATAAGTTAAAATATTAAGAAAAGAATAACAATAGATGTACTTTACATGATTAGATGCTGTCAAGCAGCAATTTCAAAAAAATATTTTATTCACCTCTTTAACACTTTGAATTCAGAGTGGGTATTGAGAAATTATTAGCTGTAATGGATCTTTTGCACAAATTCCCAGGCCTCTTAGGCATCCTTAGTCACCACGAATGAATCAAGTTTATTACATAACTTACTTTAAAATTCATAAGAATAAAGAAATATATGCAACTCTTTTTTGCGTATTTTTGTTAAAACGACTGCTTAGGATGATTAATTAGAAGCAAAAACCCCAGTTACAAAACAAAAACTGTTTAAAACTGATTTATGAAAGAACTGACACTTTCAAAATTGAAAAAAGATAACTGAGAACTGATATATCTTAAAACGATCTTCACTACAGTACGCTTTTGAAGCATTGTTTGACAAAAAAAATGCTGCCTAGCTGCAGGCACAAAGACAATGGCAAGACAATGACACCCAAGAGGTATCAGCCATCACGCAATAGTTTTATTTGATGCTCAAGAGTTCAAACTGTCTCCAGCTTGTTTAATCTATGGTAAAGAGAACCTCTACTGATTTTAAAACAACCATCACTTTGTAATGTTCTTGAAACAATGGTGTAAGCTGACAAAAACAGTTTTTGAGTGATTAACATAAATAATCATAAAAAATAAATCAAGTTTAAAAAAGAATGGATTAACTGCAACTCTTTGCATAGCTGAATTCTTGATTTCACAAAATGAAAGTTAAAACCACCAGGATTTTACCATGATGTACAAGTTGAGATTTTACGATATCAACAATTTTATTCATTTAGAACTGTTTAATTTAAATAACAGTATAAATGAAAATTATCTTTATGTTACCTTTTTAATTTAAAAAACTTACGTGCGTTTCGGTGGTACCACCTTCTTTAGAGCTATATTAACTAAAATTTAAAATGGTGTTTCCATTCAGTTATAACGAATAAAACTGTCTTAAATTTTTAATCCTGTACTTGTTTGTATTTATTATAATAGATGGCGGCAGCAGCTTCTTTAATTAAATTATAATCTCTAAATTTTAACTGTTCATTTTACTTTCTCTTTAAGTTTATGTGAATATGTATTTTAAATATTTCATGTGTTTGTATTTTATGATATAAAATATTGAAAAATATAATTAAATTAAAAATATAAAAATTTATTGTCATATGTAGGCCTATATTTTTCCAATCTATATAAATCCTCTTCTATTTTTCCAAAATTGTATCCAGATTCTTTCACATGTTTTGCGTAATTAGATTTCATTTTATTGTATTTGAATGCTCTCTCATGTTCCTTAAATCTGGTATAAAAATTACAAGAAGTCATTCCGATAAAGAACATATCACAATCTTTATTTCCACATTTTATCTTATATATCTCTTTATTGTCAAATTTATCATTTTCACAATCCATTTTACTTATTAGTTTGTTTGTGATCTGTTTAATTCTTTGCAGAGATCTACAAACTCTGAACAAAATCTTTTAATATACCGAAAATACATCTTTATAATGTAACCCGCTGCTTGAAACCAATTCTATTGTATAAAATTTATACATGGATAATATTTAATATTATCCATTTCACTAATCTTTTCAGCTGCCTTGATCATTATGATCTACTAACACTTTTTTCAGTGGATCCACCACCATCAGACTATATAAAATATCATATGAACTTAAAAAACTTTAAGTGCTCAGTAGAGATAGTACCTCCAGTCATATATATATATAAAACTGTTTAATATAGATAACTGAAGATGCTACAACTTTTGTATGTTTAAAAGTTCCTTATGATATTTTATGTAATCTGATTAATCCACCAAAACACGTGTAAGTAGACCATAAAGATCAAGGCAGGTGAAAAGATTAATGAAATTTATAATATTTTAATATATCCTTTGAGATAACAACCAACATATTCTTTTAAGATATTAACAAAAATTAGTTCATAAGGATGGAAAGAAAACAATTTTAAAAATGTATAAAATTTTCTTTAATAAAATTTAAAAGATACAACACATTATATAAAACTATGAACAGTAGTGTTAACAATTTAGTAAATAAAAATTAAATAATTTAACTCTCTAAATTTACAAAAAATACGTTGTTAATAACTAATACAGTCTATGGATAAATCTAATGTCTTACACAAGCAATTGCCGGTGCAATTGCTTTTAGAGAGAGGTGTGTGGCCAAATTTCTCAAGAAAATTTTGGTGTGTTGTATGCACCAACATTTTCCAATTAGTGAATTAAGACAGACATCTGCTACCTTATGAATAGCAATTTTTACTGCAAAGTATTTTTGTTTTGTTTCTTTTACAGCCAGTGAACAATATTTTACATGAGGTACTCAAAATTTTCACGCTGGCTCTAAATCACAGCTTCACAATCAAACGCCCCATTTAAAAAGAAAACATAAATAACAATTTTACAAGTATATCAAACAATAAATCATTTAAAGAACTTCCTACTTCTGCAAAATTGTTCAAAATAATAAGACTCCATTTGAATACATTTGAAGTGTTTTTTTAAATGACTCATTAACGCTGCGTTAAAATCTTATGAACCTGCAATGTTTAGTAATTACAAGAGTAAGAAGTCATAAATAACATTATTTTAACAATATCAATAGCAGCCATTTTCAGGTAGCACATTTCACTACATCAACACCTTTCCCCCTATAGCAAACAAACCTCCAAACCCTAGAGCACTGTAGTATTAAAGACCATTTCACATTCAAGCTTAACTTTAAGTATATTTTAATAAATTTTATAAATTAAATTTATAAAACTATCAGTACTTATGTACATTAAAATAAACATATAAAATATTATTCCAATTTCCCTTATACTGTTTGTTTTACAATTAAATGACTGGACTTCACCCACAATTGATAGGAATTCGTAGAACACTTAATACGAGTTTCCACCAATGCTAAGGTTTTAATTCAGGCAACTGCCTCTATTGTTAATTATAAATATCAAATTGGCAAATCTTTATTTTTTTTAATACTCAAACTTTTTTTGTAAATTTTCAGCTAATATTTGAATCTGTTATTTCAGAAAGCCCATAAGTCAAAAATTCTAACTTTTGGAAAAATTAAAAAACAAGTAATTTACTATGTTTCAATAAAAAAACAATATTAAAAAATATAATTTCTTTAGAGGCCTGCCCCCTTTAATATAAAATGTTTGTAGTTTTAAAGATAATCCACTTGTTTAAAAAAAAAGTTGAAAATTTTGACTTAAGGTGTTTCTAAAGTAAATCGGAGTAAAATGCTAACCTATGTTGTTTTTTGTGAAATACGTTGTTAGACCAGAAGAAAATTGTGTTGTACAATAATATTCATTTATTTATTTCACTACTTTACATTAGTGACTTAAAATAGCTTTTCGCAGTAATAAAAATTGAAATTCATTACTTTCAAAAAGAAAAATGTTGGTTTTCAGGACTATTTATGTTTTTCGTCATCATCACAAACAGTAGTTACCACCCTTAAAAAGATTTTTGAATAGAAACTTTGTATAGCCTTTTCCATAAGAATGTAGAGCTTAAGCGTAAAATATCATCCATTTTCATTTTTTAATTAGAAGGAAGCCTTTATATCCTTAAGGATAAGCTTTTCCTTACTATTATAAGGAAAGCCAGACTTACGTAATTTTGGTAGGGATGGTATATTTATTTTCAATTAGTCCTAAAATGCACTAAAAAAAATATGTAAAATTTTGATTTGGCTTTCTGAAATGGCTGATTCATTTAGTATATTTTTTATGTTTAAAGTTATCATTATTATAAACACATGTAAGGTTATAAAACAAAATTTGCTGTATATTATAGTGTAGGTCATACCAATGTGAGCTTCAACATACAGCATTACTATAGCTATACCGGTAAAATGTTGCAGTCCCAATGCGCATGCGTCAGGAAGTAGGGGTAAATCCTCATTACAGAATAGTCCCTCAACATTAGACACTACGTATCTCTCTCTGAATGTGGTGTTAGGATCATAATCCAAAATACAACAATGGTGAGGGTAATGTTTCCCTGCCAAAGTTGACGCTTGGAACTCTCGCAGTGCAATTTCTTTATGGTATGCCTATAACAGCCCTACTTACCCCCTTGTCTTTCAGCATTGCTGTGTATACAGATAAGTGAATGTAATGTACGGTATGCCATTCAATAAATACTAAATAACAACGGAAAATCAAAACATAACAATAGTACATCAGTAACTTATGATATTTTTAGACAAACACTATCATTTTAATGCATTCGTATGCTTGTGTGAGTGAGGTAATGTGAAATCTAATACGGCAATACTGCGGGGCAAACCCCATCAAACTTCAAGATCACAATGATATGACGCGGAGTATAATAAAAATATGTATGATAAACCACTAATATATGCAGTGGTCATCAGACTGGTGAATGCTTGTACACTCTCCCTGTTTAGCCATCCATCCATGCTTGTAGTTCTCACTTTGATAATTAAATAACAGTACCCCACAACAGAAAATACACCATTTAAGAGCTCAACGTACATTCGTTTGTTGTATAATTAATTAAACAAAATAAGTCTACCTTATACTTGTTAGAGACATGTATAGAGAAGATATCATAAAAGGCCACATTATTATAACATGAATAGACATAATTTTTAAGTGAGGTATAATGAACATGAAAAAGCACTAAAATGTGACTACTTTAACACATTCAGTGCGGTGTCAATATATATGACAAATATCGATTACGACAGAATTAAATGAGACGTAAAACGACTTTACCAAATTACGGACGTGGTAGGACTACCACGCAGAGGTTTTCGCGACTGATAGATGTGGTAGGACTACCACTTAGATATTTGAAAAACACTATTCAAGTTTTTTGTCAGTAGGGTTGGTAGATCTGATTTTTTAGAATCGTAGTTCAGTAGTAATAGTTAGAATAACATATTGAGTTGAGAGTGTGTGAAAGTCGTTCCTTGATACGTTGAATTGGTTAGTAAGGACAGAGTTTATGAAAAGGACTGCCGTGGTATCCCTACCACGCCCATCACTCACAAAAATCCTTACGTGGTAGGTATACCACATCCGCACAGAATATGTTAAATCTAACTCTACTAATCATATAAAAGAGGAAAAACAAATTTGGTAAAATAGACATTTCAATATAATAGAAACAGTGTAATAAAGAAAATAAAAATTAAATTGAAAAATATGAGATGTTCCATATTTATAAATATTTAAAAGAGCAAAAGCAGGATATTTTAAACGAACTCAAATTTAAGAATGACAAAGTGATATTGACTACTGCTGCTATCTGTAATAAATATGAGAAGGGATAAATTAGAGGAACTTAATTTAAATCAGTTTTATACAAATGACTGAAGATGTAACATCTACAGGTTAAAAAAAAATGAAATTTTAGTTTCAAGATATTATATTATACTTTGATGATGGTGGATCCACCGAAACACATGTAAGTGAACATGAAAGTTAAGGCAGGTTAAAAAAGGTAAGTGAAGTTTATTATATAAAATAGAATTATTATAACAGTAAGATCTCATGATGTAGTACGTAACTCCATAAGCCAAGGGACATGTAAGGGGTACAAGCATGTGTTGTATTAATACAAAGAAGTCACCATAGTTACAATAGCTATTGCTAGTGCTCCTTCATGTCTAAACAAGATGCACACGTGGTTCTTTCTATATATTTTCAAGAATATATACCATAAGATATAATAATGTAAACCCTCTCCAAACACAGTTTATCATACCAAAAATCTGAGTGTATACAAAAGCAAAGTGTCAATGAACAAGATAAGAAATATGGATATAGGTCAGTTGATTTTTTTGCAATTTAATATAATTTATGTTAATTTCATTAAGTTTACAATATGTCTTTTTAATTTTTTTATAATTTCTGTATTTTTTTAAATTATTTTTATATATGATGTCTACATAAGCCTTGGTCTTGTGCGTAGGTAATTATTTTAAATTCATATAAAGGCAATCTAACATTATTTTCCATTATTATAAAATTGAATGATTTTAACCAACTACTTTCTTTGTTTTGCCACTGATTTATTATATATATATATATTTGATAACTACTGTATTAAAATTACTATACTATTTTTCAAAGTTAATGAGCTCTGAACGTACACATTGCCCCCTCCCCACTTCATAGTTAGTCAATGACTTGCCACCAACATTGCTAATACTTGCTCTCATAGCTCTGTTATATATTTCATCAGCCATTTTTTTTGTTTTTCAATAATGATTATAACTTATGAAAATACAACCAGCTAATTATATTATAAAGTATTGCATGTTAACGCACTCTACAATCGATGTGTTCAGTACGAGATGCAAGACATGAGTAATGTTTGTCACGCTCATAACATTCGTACAATCTGACAACGCTGACAAATGTTCTGATTGGTCTAAACATGTGGAACAGCAGAGCTCATCAACCGTAAAAAGCATTATAGAAAAATGTTCAATAAAAAATATTAAATAGATGTGTTAATTGTTTAGATGTTACAAATTTGTACTTTGTATTCATCTCCAAAAAACAAAATGTTATTTTAACATTTTCTGAAAACATAATGGTTTGCCTATTTCACAATAGGTACAAATGGGAACTATGAACATTTCCAGGAATGGAACCTTACAGTCAGATAGTGTTTACTCCACTACCAGAGATGAAAAACATAAATAACATTACTACCAAATTTTTGATACCGGTAAGTTTATTTATAATTATATAAAAAAGTAGAATTCTACCTGAATAAGTACGCAGACAAAATCGTCACTAAAACATTACTCGTCACACAAACTTACGTCTCAAGCTCATATAAACATACCACACCTCATATCAATATAAAACAAATATTTGATCAATAAATAAATAACTGTAATTTTTTTAAATGATAAATCTCAGATCATATTTCCTAACTACAGATCTTCACAGCCTACCACATATTTATTGAGAAACACAAATGAGTTTGCCTTGCAAACTCCCTACTCTTCACTCATGAGTAATTAAAATCTTATATTAATTAAGATTCATTAAAAGTTTTCTTGATAAAACAATAATTCGTTAATACGTACAATAATACGACAAATCGTTGATAATTAAAATTTAAAATAAATAAATAAATAATATAATAAATTATACATAAATATATTTGGTATATAAACTTAAATAATCTAGTTCGATATTAAAATGTTATAAAATCTCCTTCTCCCCTTGAATCAGCATGTGAAGTAATCAAGTCATTAATTTTCTGTATAACATTAAGGCTGGGATATGGCAAAGTTGCGTTTAATAATAGAAAACCTTCTGTATGTAATGTAGCTAATTCAGTATTACTAGGAATTGGAGAAATTGAAGAAGCTGAGCTCTTTTGAAATTCTATCCAAACCTGCAAAAGAAATACATAATGTAAAATATATTCTTCAAAACACATTACATAGAATATTGCAATTTATACTAAAATTTTTGTACCAGAATAAAATATAAAGAACAAAACTGATTATGGTAAATGAAAAAACTTTATTGTGTGTGTGTGCTTATGACCACACGATAGAAGTGAAAACTTATACAAAATAAAATTATTTATTTCTATTTCAATACAAATATTAGTTACAAAATATAATTATATTTGTGAATTAATCATTTACTGAAATGTTGCTCTGATCAAACTTCTTTATTGCTATTATATTCTAAGAATGAAACAATATGTTATAAATACTTTACTTTTAAATTTATTTAAATATCTGAAAATATTACACTGCTTATAGAATACAGTACCTCAATCCATAGACTGAAATCAAATGATTGATCCTATAATGCTTTCCACCATTGATGAGCTCTGCTGTTCGACATGTTTAGACCAATCAGAACGTTTGCCAGCATTGTCAGATTGTACGAATGTATCAGTCTGATAAACATTACATGTGCATGTGCATAAGAGCCAAAGTAGTTCACTCGTATCTTGCATCTCGTACTGAACAGGTCGATTACAGCGCATTAACATGCACTACTTTATAATATAATCAGCTGGTTGTACGTTCAGTGGTTATAATTATTATTGAAAAACCAAAAAAAAAATTTATTGGCTAGCAATGAAGTGTGTAGGAGGCAATGCGTACATTCAGAGCTCATCAACTTTGAAAAACAGAATAGTAAAAATTTCTGCTGAACTATATGTACACTATTTACATATCAATAGAGGTTACACGTGGTTTATGTTTTCTGGGAAGTTGTCTTACATAGTAAGATAACAAAAGTTTGACAGTACCTGTTGAACATCTGTTTTTATGGGTTAATAAGTAAGAAATTCGGGTTTCCCCATTGTGGAGTTGAATAAAAGTAACCTTTTATTCCCGTGTCTCGTAAAGAATGCTTTGTGTTTGTTTGAGTATACCCAATTCAGAGTCACTATTACCTGGCGCATCACAGTTCAGTTTTGTTCACTGTTCAGAAAGAGTGCAAGGTGCGCCTAGATGTTTCCACTTCAAAAATCTTATCTAAGATTCATTTCATTTCTCTAAGAAAAATTTTAGATAAACTTCTATTTTGGACAATCAAAATTTAAACAATAAGCTTCTAATATATCAAAGATATTAAAAACTTACAAGATTTCCAGAACTGGAAGTTGTAAATCTAACTCGTGGAGCCTCCACAACTGATTCAACATCTGTTGAATTTACTTCAGGAGATGAGGATGAAATCAGACGATATAACAATTGAACTGCATCCCTTGCATCAGCTGCTCCTGTAAATAATGGACAATGTCACTTTAATACATCATTCCTGAATCGTTGCTAGATAATAAAATACACAATGGTCCCCTCAGTGGTACAGAGGTTATACTGGACATCTGTGATACTAGATGGTATATGATGACAAAAGGAATGGAAATGTCAAATAAAAAATACAGAATGTTTAAAAATTATACAGGTTAAAATTTGAATGAATCAATTTTACTTTCATCTAAATGAAAGTAAAATAAAGTAGATAACAATTTTATTTACATATCAATAATTTAAATCTACTATAATTTTATAGAGTATGTATATATGTAATTAAATTAAATTAAATTCTGTGTTTATGAAATTTATAATTGTAGCAATAATGATAATAATGGGTGAGCAACATAAACCGAACCCATACGAAACCACTACAGAATCAGTAGATTATGTTGTAATTAAATTGTATAAATGATGCGGATAATTTAAATAAAAAATAACATAAAACATAATTTAAATGTTCTATTTATTTACCTTTTTTTTTACAAAAGATGTTGATACATTTTTACATTGATACATTTTTGTGATCGACTGATCATATGGAGAAACGGCTGACACAAAATCTTGCTGTCAATTACATTGATTTCTTGTTAAATGTTTACCTTCAGTTCATCAATATTGGGAAGATTAGATGCATAAACTCTCTCCTTTAAGTAGCCCCAAAAAAAAAATTCACAAGTAGACAGCTCTGGGGATCATGGAGGCCACCATTCACAGGTGGCAACTCATTCATTCATGAAAGCATGATGAACGAGATTCAGTGAAACATTTGACATGTGACACGTTGCTCTATGTTGTTGAAAGAAGCTGCATTCTTTCTCATTATCTGTTAACTCCGCACAGAATTCTTCAAAAATATTGAGGTAAACAATCAGTACTATCACTACTCGCACGAGAAAACATTGTAGGGTAGCGGTTACGTACTGGGTTTGGTTTTATGTTGTTCACCCGGAATAATATCCAATTCATTTGTTTATTATAATTTTAAAGTTAGCAACTCCTAATAAAAAGTTTGGCGCAGTTGGTAACGTGCTCGCCTCTCATCATGCGGTCTTGGGTTCGAATCCCATTCAGGTTCGGCATATTTTCATACGTTACAAAAATCATTTCATCATCCTTCACCGTCTGCATTAGCAGTAATTGCAGAACAGTCGGACGTTAAACCAAAAAAAAATAAAAAAAATAAAAAGTTCAGTTTTAAAAATTTTAACATAATTCTTAACAAATTAATTTGTATTTAAATACATTTAACTATCCATTTCTGTTGATCAAAAAGTTACACACAATTTCCAGTCAAAAACCTTTACCACTACATGCACTTATATGTAAATAAATAAGTACCACCACACAAAAACAATCAGTTGCAATCAAGCCACGTTAATTTAAAAAAATAATACAAGAACATCTACACACCACTGTTTTCGAATTCAATGCTACCAATCCTACTTGGATGCAGTATTTAAGTGAACATTTTATAATACGTTTAATGTGATTAACGTAAATGGAGTACTTCTTAATAATATAAGGTATGCAGATGAGTAATTTTTGCAGATTCAGCAAAGAGACTTCAGTGCTTCATGGATAAAATTTCTTTAGAGGGAGACTCTTGGTCTAAAAATCAGCCTCCTAAAAACTAAGGTGATGGTGAGGTTTCTTGCAGAGCAGATTCAGAAATTTGAATACTTAGCAAGTTTGATTACAGCACATCTAGAGACAAGAGTGGAGACAAGAACTTGTATTAAAATGACATTTCTTAACATGTAGGCATCTGCTTGTTAAGCAACAATACAACTTTACTTCCTGGATGCCAATCTTCATTGATGGAGTCAGAATAATTATAAGATGAAGAAAAATTACACGGACATTAGGATGACCACAGATAAAATACTGAAACCCAAATATTTTTAGTTAATCTATGTAAAATTGCACTATCTCATCACAGTTTTCGCATAATTTTTCTTCACCACTCCACGTAAATACCTGCTCAAACACCTTTTTGCATTCTGTGTGGTAGCAAATCTTTCTACTTTCTTACCTCAAGATTTTATGTATCATACGTAATCCAAATTATTTATTAATTAAATTTGATAAAATTAATAATAAACCTGATATTAGTCGTCTGCCACAAACTTGATTAGTCTCAACAGCAACAAATGGCACTGATAATGAAGCAATTCTGTTATCACTAGTTATAGACGCAACTTCCAATCCATTATTCATAATAAACCCTGATGGGAGCAACAGTTGTGAGCCTAGGACTGAACCCAATCCACTGAAAAAGAATTTTGAAAAATTATTAAAACAGCTTAATACATAACAACAAAAATATATATATATATTTTTTAATGTAAGCCTAAAAACATACAACTATTCAAAATAAAAATTTTTTAATAATAAATTTTAACCTAAGAAGCAAAGGGTGTTATCTGTATTTTCATGATTTTTTTAAGGAGATTCAAAAATATAAAATTATTTTCTTTTTATTTATTTTTAATTTTAATTTAAAATTATTTCTGTAGGTGTTAGAAACTTTAAATTTACCAATATAGCTATTGATATACAGATTTAAATTATTTCATAACTTTCTCAACTTCTACAAGGTAAGGTCAAATAGTTCCCGGAACTGGTTAACAAAAATTTATTGAAAGTGTGTATAACATTTTCACCTTATTTTCCTTCAAACTACTCTTCTCATGCATCTACACACTTATTCCACCGTTAATACAATTATTGGAAACGGTCCTGAAAGCTGTTTTTCAAAAGTTTTATCAACCGCTTTGTCGCAATTTCCATCACCTCTGATGAATCAGCAAAATGACGTTCCTTTAATGTTATTTTCTGCCATGGAAACAGGGAAAAATCTGGTGGTGCAAGATAAGGAAATATGAAGGTGTTTCTGAGTGGTGACACTGGTCTTTACATGGTAAAGTTTACAAAATATGTACGCATTAGGCCAACTGTACTTACGAATGCAATATTAATAATTAAAACAAAAACAAAGCAATTTATTAACCTAAAAACATAACTGAAAATAAAATATCTTATAAACATTATAGCTATGAAAAAAACCGGAAAACCTGACATGATAAGTCTATTTTCCATGAGAGAAAAAATTAGTTATTTTTTTTTTATTTTTCACTTTCGTTGAGGTTCCCATTGCTTGGTCTTGAAGACGAGCAAGAAGTGTATTATTTAACACTTTTCCTCTGATTAATTTTGTCAGGTATTGTTCAAAAAATGCTACTATCTCACTGTCTATCAATTTGGCAACTTTTTGATTCCTGGTCAGATCTGGCATTTCTTAATCACTCATACAATCTGTGATCCTCCATGGTCTGCATTAGTATTAATGTGCAAAATAATCAGATGTAAGAAAACCTCCTACAGTCGATGCTTTGTAAAATTACACAGAATGTCAAGTTTTTGTAGGTCAGGTTTGTGGGACTCTTACTGTATTTTTGGAATTTCTGCCACAAATTTTATAAACTCTAGAAAATATAATAAATATCTTTTGTAAATAAAATGTTTAATAAAACTTGAAATTAATTAATTTTTTTAAATCTCAAACACAAACCTGACAACAGAGACATATAGATCAGAACGATCAGTAGCTACAACAACTGAACCAGTATGGAAAGGCCACGTCATCTCAGAACTGTTACCTTCAAAAGAGTACAAAATAACAATTAAATTACAAACAAAAATCTTATTAAATATATTTTACATAACAATACACAATACTCTCCATTTAAAAACTGTTCTTCACAAATTTTCTTTAACTTATGACTTTAGAAGAACATATTTCATGACTTCTAAATGTTTGTTTTTATAAACCACATTCCACAATTTATTTTCTTATACGTATACTTACTAATTAATTTGATAAATACTGAAAATTCACTATTAGTTTTTACTCATTTTTAATCCTTTTAATGCTGCTTTAATTTCTTCTTATTTATTTACATATACTTATGAATTTCGGTGGATCCACCATCGTCAGGGTTTATAAACCATTTAAATTCAAATTGATTATTAAAACTTTTCTAGATGATATCATCTTTTCAGTCACTTACATATACAATTTCAATTTGAATAGTTTACTACTTTTATAATTATAAATAATTTTGTTGTATTTTACATTCGATTAAATTAACATTTCTTTAAATTCTTTTTGTTTTCTATTAATAATTTTTGTATTACTTTTCTCAGAATTAAATTCCCTACGAATTTTGATACAAACATTTTTGGGTTTACCACCAATTTTCTTAAGTAATTTGGACACCTAGAAAAGTGTCATTTTCATCTTCAATTTTTTGCGGTTTTTACAATTTTTCTCAAAAACCGAAAAGATTACAGTTTTGGGACTAGTTTTATTGAATTTCTCAAGCTAAAAAACGTAAGAAACCACAACATTACCACTGAATTTGGGTTTCCAGAGTTCCAGTGACGTGTTATTTCACGGGAGGAACTGAAATCTGTATGAAATCTTTCGCTAGCTATGACTCGCTAAAGAATGGTTTTCTGACCCATATTTATTAAAATCTTTTTTTTTATTTTTAGCTATAGAATCAGTTTCCGAGAGATTCCCTTGCAGTTTAGATACACCCTGTATATATACTGCTAATCAGGTTGGTCTTCTTTTACACTGGCAAGAGAAAGCCTAGCGACCACTGAAGTTTTGTTATTCATAAAAAACCAGACCCAAAAGAACCTGGAATACCTGTGCAATATTTATAACTTACCAAGAACAATTGCCTCAGCAACAGTAGCTATTGGTATATTATTATGCCGAGTAAGATTTAATAAATTCATGGTTTTTAGAACAAAAGGGCCTCCTGATCCATGTGATGGTAATACAACTTTATAGCCATTAAATTCATGTTCAGTACATAAACCTCCTGCAATTCCTCTTCGTACATGATACCCAGCTAAATCTGATTGTAATAAACCAGCAGATATTAACTGATCAGTCAGGTTACCATTATAGAACACTGTAACAAATTCATTAAAATTTATCAATTTTCATAATGAAAACATTATCAGAAAACAAAGGACAAAGTTTTTTTTACATCAGAAAGGATATAAAAATATGTCCCATCATTTTGTGAATTTTCTGGTTCCTGTAGCATAAAAGTATTTACCTTGCTATTTGAATCATTTGAGTTCAGCTTTTTGACTGCTTCTTGGTTGTCACTGAACTTCTTGTCATATAAAAAAATCTTTGAGCGGGCAAAACAAACTAAAATCAGATAGGGTGAGATCTGGCCTGTAAGGAGGAGGATGTGACAACATCTTCCAACTCAACACCTTTATTTGTTCTCCGAATGGTGTGGGGTTGCATGTTGTCATGCAAAACAATCACACTTTTTTAGAGAGTGCCTTTATATTTCCATCTTATCACGGGTCTCATTTTTTTGTTGGAGCACATTAGAATAGTTCATATTGTTCATGATACGTTATTCTTCTAGTCACAAGAAATTAGATCTTACAAGTCCCAGAAAGCTGTCAACATCACTTTACCAGCTGATGCATAAGTTTTGAATTTTTTTCTGCAGGTGATCTGGGTGTTTCCACTCAAGACTTTGCTGTTTGGATTCGAGCTTGAAATGGAGAACCCACATTTTATCACAAGAAGAAGATAAGATTTAAAAAGTCATTACCTGTCGCATTAAATTGTTTGAGCTCAGAGAAAATGCATATTCAGGTGTCTTTATGGGTTTACGTCAACTGTCTTGAAACCTATCTCAAACATGTCCTGCGAAAATTCAGCACGTAATGAATGACTGAATGTGAAGTTCTGACACTAATATTACACAAAATAGCAATTTGTGAAATTTGACTCGCTTGTTTTTGCAAACAAGATAATTTATGCAACTTTACAGAGCAGTAGTCGAAACTTCAACTGGCTTTTCAAACCAATGGAGAACACTGACATTTGATCTGTCCGAAATAAACTGCTCCATCAACGGTTTAAACATTCTTGAATAAATTTCTAATAGTTTTACTCTTTCGGATAATAAAATTCTTATTACTGAACGTTACTCTTCTGGAGTACATATTTCACGCTGAGCTCCCATTTTGTAATGAACAAAAGAGGTTATGTTTATATTAATTATGATCAAACAGCTGATTAATAGTGTTCCCAAGGTTGTCAACTTGACGTTCAAAATGTTTCATTGCCATTGAATGAATCATTTTTTCACTACATTAATTTATCATTAATTATTTAACATCCTTGCACTTCTCAAATTACGTATAATAATCTAACAAGCATAATTAGAACTGATACAGCATGTTAATTTTTTAAAAAACTGTCATTTCAAAATTATTAATGTAAAACAAATAAAAGTAAACATAAATTTGTAAGAATATAAACACATTCCATGCGGATGAGAAATAAATATACTACACAAAAAATTAAAACATAACCCTAGTACCAACACACACTTCAAGAGCTTTCACACCCATAAAAGTAAACTTATCCGGCATAAAACCAGTGAATGTCACAATACCTTATTTTAACAGACTAACTCTTAAGTGATTGTTTTAATGTTCTTTTGCAAAGAATAAGTTAATGTATTAACGTATCATGCAATTTGATTCATGCTAATCAATTCACAAGAAATTAATTATTAGGAATTAATAATTAATAATATTAATTATTAAACTAATAACTATGCTTCGTGGCTCAGTTAAGTACAAAAGCTGAAAAGGAATGCAGTTTATTACGGTACAATATTTACAAGTTTGTACATTTACATAACTACAATAATAATGCAGTAAAAATTAATTATTTACAAAAAAAAATACAGTAACTTGGACGATTGTAGACTGAACATATCACCATTGTTCTCAGGGAAAATTATTCATAAAAAATAAACAAATTAACAACATAGACAGTGATGAATTATACCACTTAAAAGTTATTATTATTGTTGTCATTGTTACAGAGGTATATTGACTGGATTCATGAGAGGTCTGTTAAAAATTTAATGCCTTTGAATCTCTTTAAGACAGTGGTCATCACTTATTCTGAAGAGCTTGGCTGTTAAGTATAATTACAATACTTCCAAAGTGAAAATTAAGTGTGAGGAGAAGATAAGAGATTTGGGAGTAAATTTGACACAAATTGTTGTTCGCAGAACAAATTGATAGGATTGTTAGATCAAATTGACAGATTGTTAGGGCTAGAAGAAATTTAGGATTGTTTTTTGGGGAAACCAGGAGGTCCCAAAGAGGGAGTATGGTTTTAAGGCTTTACACAGCTATTACAAGACCTATTCTAGAGTATGTCTCAACAATTTTGAGTTGTAGACAAAAGGTCATGACTAAGGTCATGACTAAAGGTCATATCTGCCTAGCAAAGGTGAGGTCTATACGTTAAGTTTTAAGTTTCAACTTCGTGCGATGTTCCGTTCTTGAGATATTCTGTTCACACACAGACACACGCACGTGCACGCACGCGCACACACCACACACACAGACCAATCACTAAAAACATGTTTTTTTGGTTCAGAGGGTCTGATAATGTGTATATCCGGTGAAAACTCAATTTTGAAAAATCGACATGAAAACGATGCTTTCCTTCCTATATATTCATACAGGCAAGAGAAAGTAAAAATTATTATCAATTTGAATTCAATATATAGAAATAGCATAAATGGAGGAAACTTCAAAAAGATATTTCATAAAATAATGTTTGCATCAGAAGTAGCAAAAAGACATGTTGGCATTTACTAAATATTCAGCCACCTAATATACCATTATCCAATATAAGATGCACTGTAAACTTTTTCAAATTAATATAAATATAATAATAAAGAGTTAACCTGTACCATTGATAAATTTTCATTATTAAAGTTTAAATTTGAAAATTCAGATTAAAATATTTAAGACAGTGTAAAAAGATTTAACAAATAACTCCACAAATTCAGGTCCACATAAATTCAAAAGATATTGAATAGACAATTATACATTTTTATGCATATTTTTGAGATACAGTTTCAATAGCATCATTTTTTATTTATTGTTATAACACAGCTAAAAAAACACTTCAAAAGTTTATCACTACTGATACTGGAACCCTAACCATTTAATTCCCATTGCAAACTTAAATGTTTTCACAGATGAATATATCTTGCAGATAATCGTATCTACACACGATGCGTAATTAAAGCAATATTTAATTGTATCCACAAGAAGATATAATTCATGCAATGGAATGTGCAATACAGTGTGTACTGTTTATTGTAATCCTGAAAATCTGATCAAACTATTAATATTTATTTTAACAATATACTGATTAAAGAATTATTAATAGAATAAAAAATAAATCTTTATAATGCATCCAGCAATCAATTCTACTGCATAAATACTTCAAATATTTCGCTGACCATTTTAGCTGCCTTGTTCCTTGTTCCTTTATTATCTACTTACTTGTTTTACTGGATCTACTATTATCAGTGATTAGAAATATTATTTGAAAATATCTAACTAGGTTATAAATAGTTTCAAATTATATTTTTATACTCTGATGACTGTGGATCCACCTAAACATAAGTAGACCATAAAAGAATAAGGATCAAGGCAGCAGAAATGGTTAGTGAATTATTTATACAATAGAATAAAAAAATAACAGTGCATTATTAGAATTAGAGCACAACCTAAAGAACTCCTTATCTACACAAAAGGATTCACATCAAGGAACTTCTTAAAGCTTATATTGTGCCAGACGTCATGTAAAAGACAAGCTACACATAATTTTGTACTAGTGTGAAATGAACATATAGAAAAAATAAAACTGAGTAAATTCAGCATACAGTTGGACCTCCACAAATCCAACTTGTAGGTCTCTAGTAAAAAGTTTTAGACATAGAAACTTCGACAAAGAGAAACACTGTTTTTTTTCTCATAAAGACTGCTACTTATTACATGAGATTACTCGACCGAAACCATATCGCCTCAAAAACAGTATTTGTTTACAATAAAGTTTTGTTTTATTGTACAGTATTATAAGCCTACGCACTATACTTAAATATACTGTATTTTGGTTAAAAATAATCAAGTAAAAACATTAATGAAAAACATGCATTGAACATGCCGTACATATACATTAATAATACTGCATTTTATTGTTGGGTAATAAAATAACTTTGAATATCCTGCTGAGCAAACTTTGATGTAGATTCTTCATAAACATGTTCACATTTGTTGAGAGACTGGAAAATATCATCGGATATGTTTCCATGAATTGAAGTCCACAACGAATCATTTCAAATGCTGACATCATTTCTTTCTTGGAAGGCTTAGGCACTTCTATATCTTCTGTCTCATTGCCTCCATCTTTGGGATTCATTATTGAATTAAAAATATCACCATCTGTAGAATATTCTGCTACAATAACTTCTTCATCTACCCTTAAAAATTAATTGAGTGAAATATTGTCATTGATCATGCCTGCAGACTGTAAACGGACCCAACATTCCTCAATTTGCAGCAGTATAATAACTTCTTCCACAACAGTTTTTTCAAAGAAGCTGGATTTAAAAAAAACAATTTTTTATCATCGATTCCACTACATCATTTTGCCACACCTTTACTAATTCTGATATAGACAGCCTGAGGTTAATAATATTTTCAATAGGTTTCTCATTTTCCAACTCAAGAATAAGTCTCTAGAGAACCTGTTTTCTATAATGCATTTTTAGAGTTTTAATAACACCTTGATCCATAGGTTATAGTTTCGACGTGGTGTTTGGAGAGGAACACAACAAGTTTCACATTTACTAACTTTTTTGAGGCAGAATATGGATGGGCAGGGAATTGTCCACAAAAAGAACTTTTCTCTTTTGCTTAGTTTTATCTCGTAACATTTTTACCCATTTGAGAAATGCTTCGACCACATCATCGTATTTACATATTTTTGATCATACATAGTATAAGAGTACCACAATACTCTAATACATTGACCACAGTGGTAAGCGTACTGTATTGTCACATTGCTCTTGTTCAATGTTTCGGATTGACTAGTGTGTTATGGGAGGGCTGTATGGAGTTCTATTTATATTTTCACTAAAATTAAGTTTGATATATAGAATTTGTTTTTGATATACAGAAACATTTTTCCATTGAAATTTCACAGGACTCAGGAAATACTCAGATATATTATAAAGAATTTTGATTTATACAAGTTTGATAAATAGAGGTCGGACTGTATATATTCAAATTTTAATTTCAATTTTTATATATTCAATTCTTTGGTTTAACTGCCTAGGTTATTTATTGCTTATAACACTTCGTTAATTTTTATTTTGTCATAGAAATGCATTACATTCTAGAACAATACTACACAAAATTGAAAAGTGTACGCGCAATGAATCTATGGAATAAAATTATTTGAACCAACGTAAAGTCTATTTTATAAAAACTGAAAATATATTACCCCCTTAATTCTATTTAAAAAAATCATATTTAACAATCTTAATGATACATATTTCCATTGTATCCAGGATTTTATTTTTTGCGTGACTTCATTGCCAATGCTATTTGTTATCACTAGAAAAATACTGTTGTATATTCTAGGATTACATATGAACAACACCCTAAATTCAATACAAGCAATAATAATTAAAATATTATTCAGCTGTAATTTTCAATCAATAATTATTATCAATTTAGATAGGTCTAAATAAGATTACAATAAACAGCATGCACTGAATTATTTTGGGTTAACATTACAAATGGTTTTAAATGAACCGTTACGTGACTATGTTATAATTAATATCTTACACCGCTGCTTGTAAGTAGAAGAGAAGCATATGTACAGAAGGATGCGATGCCAGACACCAGAAATGTGATGATATCATAATACCATCTGGTCCACTATTTGCGATTGCTTCCAAAGAATCTGCCAATTCATAATTTACTACCAGTTGATTCTCATGTAAAGGCATCAACCAGGAGTATAAAGCGGATGTATTATCTTTCAAGCTATCTTTTGCTGCCAGTAAACTATCTGTCACATGAAACCCAGACCTAGAAATTTATTAAAATGAATTAGAAACTGATAGAACAATACAAATAACGCTTTTTTTGGTACCCAACATCTAAATTTAGAAAATATTAATTAACATTATTAAACATAAGTTGTGATTTTACTTGTGCTTTATGCAAAATGTTTGGGTTAAAAGTATTTTTCTTAACCTTTAATTATTATTTAAAGCAATAAATAATAATTTGTCCCGGTTCGATTCCCTGTAAGGTCTGGCATTTTTTCATCACTCATCTTCATCTATCATCCTCACCGTCTGCATTAGCAGTAATTGCAAAATAGTCAGACATTAAACAAAAAAAAAATGTAAATATTATGTATTGAGCAATACAGAATTAGAGTAAAGTATACTGAATGACATGTTTAGTTGAGACTACTGTTCAAATGGACATACTGTATGAATCTAAGCTTTGTGCAGCTGCGGGATGAAGGGGACAGACGAAGTACCAGACTACTGCTAAGTCATAACACTGTAATAATCATCTCGCTGCCTAGTGCAGTGACATACGTGGGTGTTGTTTTGACTATTCGCTGTAGACGGCGACACAGAATATATGTGTTTGGATAGTACCCTTGACTACTACAAACATAATACAAGTAAAATGTTACTACTACTAACACAATCTCTCACAGTAGTAGTGACGTAATGCATACCTCTCAGCTGCACAAAGCTTGGGAACAGGCAGTAGTAGAATTATTACCAGTTCTGAACACATTATAGTGAAATTTTCAGGGCAATTCTCTCCTTCCTTATCTTTTCTTTCATACTATTTTTATTGATATTACAACTTTTATCGCTCAGTATGAAAACAGTATGACAATGTTCTAAATTTAGACATTCTCTATTATTAATTGAATTTATTATTATAATTAATTATACTCTAACTTATTTAATAATATTCATAATAACAATGCTGGTTAGTTTCCATTGATGGATAGTATAGATTATGGTATAACAATAATAATCACGAAATAAATATAGTAAATAAAATAGTATACATGATTTACTTGTGTTTGCAAAGGCTATGATAGCTAAATGTTTTCGTCATGAATAGTAGTTCCAAACTCCCATAAGAAATGCATGGCCAATACTACTCAATAGTCTCAACTAACTATGTCATCAAGTAAAAAGTACCAGTGACTTTATTTTTACCAAAAAAAAAAACACTCTGCAAATTGACTATTTTATTATTATTAGTAATATACATATATAAAATCAATAAATTAATGCAACAGGTAACGATTATAAAAACTGTTGCACATGATTAGATAATATTATACATTGCCAGCAACAGGATATCCAATAAAATGTCCTTTAAATACATATTAAGTTAATTAATATAGATGGTATTTCTTTGACGATTAAAGGTGAAACAGATTGTATTAAAAATCAAACTAGAGCGTAAGAAGAAAAAACACCTGTAAAAAATTTAGAACTCTAGGTTCACAAATTATTTACAATAAAATAAAAATGCAAACATTCACATCAAAGTTTCATTTCAGGCATCTTTTTATTAAAAGACATTACTAACATTACTAACCTTTAAAAAAAAACCAACACTATTTTGTTTCAATTTCTAAGAACGTGTACTAATACAGAGAAGCACAAGAGCAGTTCTAATATAATTATAGAAGTAAACATAGTATTTTTTTATCTCAAAATAAATTCTATAAATTTTCACTAACATTTTATTGCCGAGATAAAACTGTTTTGTTAAACTGTTCTGTTTCTTAACACATGGTCAGCCAATTAAATGACTGAATCATTTAAGAACAGAAGAGGTAGAGGTGTAAAAGACACTAATTAGAGTAATCTCCTCTGAAAGTAATGAATTTCATTATACAGCCTGACCCTGTGGTGAATGAAGTGAAGGTGTCATTTGCAGAGTGGAAAATATGTGCTTTTCAGAGGGCCCGGCATGCTGATAAGCGTACTTTCCACTCGGTGAGGAAGGCAATGGTAAACCTTCTCACTCCTCGTTTTACTTAGTAAAACCTCTACAGGTTCAAACCAGCCTTTAGGCTGATGACCTAAACAACAACAATTTTCTTTCACGTATTATTTGATTTTCCTAAACTTACTTTTTGGTGGATCCACCATGATCAGAGTAAACTAACTACAAAAATTGAAACTAATTTTAATAAAACCCTTTCAGAAGATGTTTTATCTTCAGACACTTGTATAAAACTCTTCTTTACTTTTAACCAGAACATAAAAAACAAAAGCATACGAAACTATCACATCTTCTAAAAGTGTTTTATTCAAATTAGTTTCAATTTTTAAGTTTTCTATAATCAGATTGTGGATCCACAAAAACACTGAAGTTTAAGAAAATATAATTTGCCTATAGGTAAAAGAAAATATAGATACAGCAACAGAAAGTTAATGAAAATTTATTTTACTATTGAGAGTAATTACAGACATTCTGCTTAATTACTGGCCACAGGACACATTTTAAAAATTTATTAGTGAATAGTTTGTTATACTTCTCGTACCTAGCAATATTTATAGATGGGGTTAAAACTTCCTTCCATGAGAGAGTCCCATGATTATCATGTGCTTGAAACAAACCAGCAAGGAATCCAGGAACACCTACACTGGTACTTCGACTCTTGACTATTCTAAAATCAAGACAATCTCGTACTCGTCTCTGGCGTTGGTCATATATCAACATAAGACCACCTCTGTAACAAGAACAAAAATCAATACCTATTAGATAACTGGTATGTTCTTGCAGAAGATGCAATCATAAAGTAAAGAGGAAGATTATTTGGACATATGAATGGCTACCATATAAACAAGATTTTTAATATTTGCAACAACAAAAACGATACCAACTTCCATCACAAACAATTGGAAACCGAACAACTAGAATTTGATGAAACTCAATATTTTGACAAAATTAGTTCAAATCAAAAGAAAATTGTATACATTGGTAATTCTTGTGGAAATTATGAAAACCACCTTAGAGAAACAGCAGCTTATAGAACAAAAAATAGTTCTGTTTCTTATCACATGATCAGCCATATATGACTGAAGCATTTAAGAAAAGAAGAGATGTAAAAGATACTAGTCAGACATTCATTATACAGCCAGACCCTGTGGTGAATGAAGTGAAGGTATCATTTGCAGAGAGGAAAGTAGATGCTTTTCAGAGGACCTGGTATATTGGTAACCATACTTTTCCACTCAATGAGGAAGGCAATTTGGTAAACCACCTCACTCCGTGTTTTGCTTAATAAAGCCTCTAGAGGTTCAAACCAGCCTTTCAGCTGAGAGCCAAAACAACAACATGCTCTGTTTTGAACTTCTGAGGTGGTATAGTTGCATATTTTATACAAGGGTTATTTTTAAGTAAGGTCTATTTGTGAATGAGAGAGAGAGAGAGAGAGAGAATGATGTGTGATCATTGCAGTGTGCAAGTGCATCTGCGCCCAGCATGACTTGTGTGTGCTTAGATGCAATTTGCAGCCATTTTGTCTGTCTGTGAGCTGAGCTGTATAAGTTTATAATGTTTAAAAAAAATTGAGCCACCCGCTGACTGTAACATACGATCTGTAATTCAATTCTTGAGTCCAAGCAACTTGGCAGCACCAGTAATTCACTGTCAGATTTTTGAAGTTTACGGTGATATTACTAAAAGTGATAGTAAAGTTCAAAAGTGGGTGAGAATGTTCAAGGATCAACTGGTTAATGTGTATGACAAGCCACACTCTTGCCGACCTTTTCTGATTTCTGAAGATTTCGTTCGTCATGTGAATAACAAAATTTAAGAGGACCAACAATTCACAATTTCAAAGTTATCAATTGAATTTCCACAGGTTTCAATCTCAGTTTTGTAAACCACTGTTTTGGAGAAACTGAATTATCAGAAATTGTGTTCTCATTGGGTTCCAAGACTGCTTTCTGATAATCATAAAACAAAAAGATTGGGCTGAGCTTTATAGTTTGACTTGATATAATCAGAAAGAAGATGAATAGTTAAACCAACTTACAGGAGATGAGACTTGGGTGTCTCACATGACTCCTGAGTCCAAGTAACAGTCTATCAAATAGCAACGCACAAAGTCACCAAACACAGTGAAATCCAAACAATCACAGCACGAAAGATCATGGGAACTATCTTTTCAGACAGGAAAGGGATTTTATTAGAGGATTTTACGCCAAGAGGCACAACAATCAATTCTGATGCGTATTGCGTACCAGACAAAACAAGCAGCGGCCTACTGTCTTCCGCTGTGATGTGGCTCCATGACAATACAAGATCAGATTTTTCTGCACAAACATAAGGTCTAATCAGGAACTTTGAATGGGAACAACTGGATCATTCGCTTAAGGCCTATTCCCACAATGCTAGTTTACTACCTGCTAGTATTAAAAGGACCTACCAGCGCATCAGTGTCGGTTCCTACGGAGCTAGTTAAATATTGCCCGTGTTCTGAAAAATATGTGAGTTGTTTGTGTATTGCTGTACAAAGTACAGCTTACTAGCAACTAGCAACATTTCTGTTCACATCGAGCTAGTTTACTAGCGCTAGTCAATCATGTGACCTTTTCTCCCCTACTAGTGCAAGTAAAATCAAACATGTTCAAAGTCACTAGCGTGCTAGTGAATATTAGCACTTTAACTATAATGCTTTTCAACGTTGATGAGCTCTACTGTTCCACGCGTTTAGACTAATCAGAACGTTTGTCAGCGTTGTCAGATTGTACAAATCCCCTGACAAACATTACATGCACAAGGGCATAAGAGCCAAAGTAGTTCACTCATCTTTTGCATCTCGTACTGAACACATCGATTATAGAGTGCATTTACATGCAATAATTTATAATATAATCTGCTGGTTGTATGTTCATACGTTATAACTGTTATTGAAGGACCAAAAAATGGCTGACAAAATATATAACAGAGTTACGAGAGTAAGTATTGGCAACATTGCTGGCAAGTCATTGGCTAGCTGTGGAGTGGGTAGGGGCAATGCATACATTCAGAGCTCATCAACTTTGAAAAATAGTATAAACTAGCTGCTAGTTATTCGTTCCCACAACGCTATTACTTGCTGCTAGTAGACTAGTAGATTAGTAAACTAGTGTCGTGGTAATAGGCCTCTACAATCCAGACCTTGCAATCAGTGATTTTCACTTGTTTCAGTACTTAAAAGGGCCTCTTTGGTGGTCAACGGTTCATTGACAACAAAGTGAAAACTGCAATCATGGATAGGGCTTCTTCAAATGCAGCCATTGACATCATAATTTAAAAATTTGTTGAGCAGTATGAAAAATGTTTGAACAAAAATGTAAACTATATAGAAAAGAAGATGAAAGTACGTATAATGTGGATAAAAATATATTTTAACACAGCATTTTTCTTCTTAATTAAAGATGGACCTTATTTCGAAAATACATCTCTAATATTTAAAGTTTATTACTTGAATTTCAATAAATACAAACCCTCCAAGTCCGGTCAGGTGGGGATTTACAACACCCATACAAAATGTACTTGCTACGGCAGCATCAATGGCATTTCCACCAGATTTAATTATAGCTGCACCAATCGCTGAACAATCATAGCTGTCAGTAACAACACTACCATGAGGAACTACCTAAAAGAAAAAATACATATCACTTTTATAATTAATAAAATACAATCAGAGAATGCACTGTATATAACAGTTCATTGTACAACTGATAGTATTTCATTTCATTTATTAAATAAATAAATACAAAATACATAGATACGGTTTTTACTTGTATGCTGGTCCGTAGTTCATATTTTGCCACTGTTGGTGCTGTGATGGGGTTGCTGCTGCCGATAGAATGCGCCAGCGGTCATACCTCTCACAGCGCATGTACCAAGTGGCAACATATAGTGTCTGCGCACTGGCGATGCAAAAGTCGAGAAGGAGAAGGTGACAGTATGGATGTTCTCTGTGTGCGAGAATTGATACGGAGAGTTGACATCTCAACATTGGGTATTCTTTCCGTCATCTGTACCTCCATCCCCTACCCTCGCTTCACCGGCGACTGCTCCCCTTCGGAGGCAGCGGTAAAAGGTGCACGCTGCGTCGGCGACTCGCTGCTATTAGATTAGGCAGTGGTACAGACGACCCCGATTCACTTCACCGGTGACTGCTCCTCTTCGGAGGCAGCGGTGAAAGGTGGTCGCTGCGTCGGCGGCTGCTCCTAATCTTTTAGGCAGCGGCGAAGACGACCTCCCCCCCCTTTGATGTTCTACTTTTGAACTACGCCGCCGATGCCCGGCCGGTCCTATGAGCTCAACCGACTGCGCTACTACAAGCCGGTGGCGACAACATTAACATATTTACTAATTCCCACATAGGACAAGCCTGTATGCGGGAATGAGTTGTACATCATTATACATAAATTATTGATCAGTAATTATTACTACAAATATTTTTAACAATTTTTATTACACAGCTTACTGAAACTTATTTAGTTATAAAATTTACAATTCTAAATAATTAAAATTAACAAAATTATAAAATTTACTAAAAACCAATTATTAGTATTCCAAAGTTAGAAAAATTACACTATTCTCTACAAAAAAATCCCCTCAGCTCACTAAAACACTGTGCAGGATACAAACTATTATACAAGATCGTTAATTAAATTTTTAAGAAATAAATTTATAAATACAGAAAAAAATCCTGGCAAAATTCTGTTTGAAATTTAAGTTTACAATACCTATATATATATATATATATATATATATATATATATATATATATTGAAATATATATTTTCTAACCACCAGAATACGGTAACATAAAACACTTACCAATGTTTATAGCGCTTTCGTGTATCTTGTACACATCTTCAGTAAATTAACATTTATTACAAGTCAAAATTTAAAACTTCCTGCTCCTACCATGGTAGATAAGGAATAGTCGATTCTTATATTTAAAACAGTCTTGCCAACTTAATCAGTTGATTGTCGTATTCAATTTGTGTGTTCATTAATTTCTCCCTGCTATTGTATTTATAAATATAATATTTTTCCAGAATTTCAATTTCATTTTGTTTGTTATTTTTTTCTAATATTTCTAGATTATTTTTTATATTCGACATATTGTGTTTATTTTTTATCATGTGTTCAGTTACATTGGAGAATTTTCGATTTCCTTTTTTATAGTTAGAATAGTGTTCTGTAAACCGTTTTTTAAAAGATCTGGTGGTTTTACCGATATATATTTCATTACATTCATTACATTTAATTTTATAAATTCCACATGAATTAAATTGATTATTTTCTTTTTCTTTATCATTTACATTTGCTTTAATATTATGTTTTTGTAAAATAAATTTTATAGGAAACTGGGGTTTATATGCTATTTATAAACATACTATTGCCTTCCTCACTGAGTGGAATAGTATGCTTATCAGCATGCCAGGCCCTCCGAAAAGCACCCACTTTCCACCCTGCAAATGACACCTTCACTTCATTCACCACAGGGTCTGGCTGTATAGCGAAATTCATTACTCTCAGAGAAGATAACTCTGACTAGTGTCCTTTACATTTCTATCTCTTTTGTTCTTAAATAGTTCAGTCATATAATTGGCTGACTATGTGATAAGAAACAGAATTTGTTTTTGTAGCCCTGGAACCAACAGATCGAGTGCAATTAATTTAACACTCCACCTGCCCGTTATGGTCATACTATATATATAGTAGACTGAAAAGGTTATAATAGAAAATTGTAAATCTCATGTTTGGTCAGATATATTTACAATACTGTAAAGCAAGAAATACAATAATATATTGGCCAGAAAACAGAACAATATTTGATCACTTCATTGAGATTATTTTTTTGCATATAAAAAAAATCAAACAATAAATTAAAACTGTTAAAAATATTAGCACTGGATCAAATACTGAAGTACTCAGGATTTTAATAATTTTTAAAAACCACATAATACAAACTTATGCAAATATAAGACAATGTACTCATTAGAAATGCAAAGTTATTTTAATCATTTAATTCTCATTAAGCCTAATTTGGAATCAAGAGGTTCCTCTATATATAGTAAGAAAAAACATACAAAACATATTTCGTGCTACATCTAAGCACCAGAATAAAATTTACAGGTATCGAGTAAAATACAGATAGCAAAAATAAGGCTTAAAAGGAATAGCTTAACAAAGACAAGAGACAAATTAAGAAATTATGCAATTACGAAACAATTAGAAATAGACAGCCTGACAAGATGAGTAGGACAGACAAAGCTACGTTGGTCAGGAAATGTCAGTAGGATGGAGGAGAATACGCTGCCTGAAAAGATTCAGTACTTGGAGATGGAAGGAAAAAGTGGGTAGGTTCACTTATGGATAAGTTGGAAAAAAGATGCAGTGCTATGAGAGCAATGGAGGAGAGATGGTTTAGTGATTGAGAGAGGTAAACAGGAGTTGTGTTGGACTCTACCCGAGGAAATGTGGAAGAGGGATTAAAAAGAGTGATGATAAAGTCTCAATATATGAGTAATGCAGTATTAATGGGAATTGGATGCATAAAAAGAACTCATTGCAAGCTTGAACAGTAGGTATGAAAATTGGTAAGTAAATCTGCAAATATAAAACTACTGCTTGTTTGTGAAATTCTTGGTTCACTACAATAAAATTGTTACATAATAATAATTATGTTAGCAAGTTGAAGAAACCCAAGGAATTTTATAGAAACCTGTTTCAAGAGATCATAACCCACTCACTACATAAATAAACAAACTTGACCTAACATATTTCAACCTTCTCTTCATGTAGACTACCTCTGCCATAATGAAAAATGTATAGCAGAAAGTTGTTCGTTGAAACAATCAGAATACAGGGTGGGGTGATATAGTCACAGCATTGAGTAACCAACCAAAAATAATCCATTTCAAAATACTGGTTTATAATCTTCATTAATTACTGAAGATTCATGAACCATCAGATTATTTATTTTCTTACAAAACATGTTAAAAATTATGAAATAAATTTTTTATGACACAATGATTCCATTGTAAATATTTTCAATGGTATAATCCTGAGTATAAGAGAAAAGAGAAGCCTGAAAAACCACAATTTTGAAAGTTTTAATGGAAGACACAAAGTTCAATGAGTTGGCTACAGACATGAAAAGAACAATTATTGATAAGATCCCAATATTGCATTGAAAAGGCAAAGCTATTATAAATGAATTAATGAATTTAAAAGACTACGTACCTAAGTAACAAAACCACACCTGTTCGAGGTATGTCCAGAAAGAAATGCAATTTTTTTTAACCAATAAATTTATTATAGATATCATTACAAACGTTTAATATTCTTCAAAGTAGTTCCCTTGGGCATCTACACACTTTTACCAGTGGCTCTGCCATGCACAGTAAGCATCCTGGAATTCTTCAACGGGGACTTCGGCAAGGGCCGTCACGGGTTCAATAGACCCAAAATGGATTCCTTTCAGGGTGGTCCTGATCCTCGGGAAGAAAAAGAAGTCAATTAGAGCCATGTCCGGACTGTACGGGGGTTGCGGCAGCGTTGCCAAACTTGATGAATCTTGTGATCATCCGGCAAAAGCTTGGGAACCAAGTTGGCACCTTCCTCATGGGCAACTTATCAGTCACCAATTCGTGTACAATTGTTCTGGGAATGTTGAGAGTTTCGGCAATCATCTGAATACTCAACCAATGGTCAAAATTTAACAGATTGCACATATGAGCCAATTGTCGTCGGTTGAGCTGGTCCAACTGGTTGATGATTGTCCAGCGCGGAGTTCGCCGACCACCTCTTTCCAGCCTTCCTTAAATGCTTTCCACCACCGCAAAACTTACAAATACGATAGAGCACAAGATTTGTTCAGTTTCAAACAAAACTTTAATCACATAACATTGCTCGAGAGACGATTCCATCACATTTCACGACCGAGGCACTAAACAACAGTGCATGGTGACAGCAATCCTGATGCCTCAACTGCTCGGAGCAAACCCGCGAAAGCATCGCTTTGAAGCTGAGAGTCCCCTCACCCCCAACTGGTAGGAACGTTCTGTGGCCACTAAGTCCCAATACAAAAAAATTGCATTACTTTCCGGACACACCTCATATTTTACCACTGGTAACCAGTTCAGGATTTATCAGTCTGAGTTTCTGATGCAGCAGAGAAAAGCCCATGTTTTGAAAATTTATTGAGCATATTATTTTAAGGTCTCAATGAATTTGGTCGACCTGTATTTTTATTTGAGAAGATACTACATTTGAACTAAATACAATATTTAACATTAACTTAGACAAAGACAATATATATATTTGGTGGAAATAATAAGTGACATACGAGATTCCAAAATTTGTATATAGGTAGGCTAACTAAAATTTAATTACCTGATGATTTCCATAATTCAATTGAATTGCAAGAACAATAGTAATAAAAACAGTAAAAACTGAAAAGAAGGTAATAATAGTTTTTAATCCTTTTGCTTCTTGAGGATTATTGTACAGAGGTGCAAGTTCACTACGATCTGCACTTAGGTACGGAACTGAAAAAAAAGAAATTACATACATCAACTTTACATTTACATACAATAAATTTCTTCTTCTTCTGCCTTTCAAGGATTAGGGCATCTCTGCCTGTTCCGAACCTCTCAAATCTGCCCATCTCTTTCACGGGCATTCTCATTCTCTCTTTCCATCCAGTTTATAGCCTACTTTGAAGCCTTCAAAGGTGTATATGGAAGACATTTATAACGGAAGAGGAGGTGGAAGAGCCTAGAGCGGCAACTCGAATGAACTGTCCTGCACACTCATACACAGTGAAGTGGTAATCCCACAAATGAGCTTAATCTGCGCAGTGCTCACAACGTGGCCAGAGGATTTTCTTAACCACTAGCAACGTGGCAGAGGATTTTCTTAACCTCATGATGCCTCGCGTGATGGACCAGGATTTACGAATAATTTAATCAAAATACAATAAATTTAAAATTTTAATTATAAACTTACTGTATACACAAATCATTGTCTACATTAGTGGTTCTCAACTTTTTTCAGATGTGTACCCCTTACCAAATTATTTTTATGAATTGTACCCCTGGATTAGATTCTAGTCTAGAGGCAATAATAAAAATTCAAATTTGGGATTACAATAAAAAAAAATTAAAATAGTATTAGTACTATATTCTGGGATTACGTTTTAGCACTTAAATCTTGACAAAAAATACTTTTTAACTAAAATTGTTTTAAAACTCAACTTGCAGTCCATTAGCTTTGTTATTTCTATAAAAAAGTTGATTTTTGAAAAATATAAACACTTTTGTCACTTCTTTTACTAGCACATTATAGGGAGCCCTGTACTTGCTTTGCTGCCCAAAGGTTTTTGAAGTTGGGCTTAAAAGAAACCAAGTAGTCTCACATCTGGGGCAGAACCCAACTTGTTTATGTATTTCCTTTTTAAGAAAGTGTAGCATGAAAAAGCTCTTCCCACCAAAACAGTTGATGAAAAAGGAACAAAACCTTCATTCCCAGGTCAGACAGATATTCATATTCACTGTTGATATCCAACCAAATGTTAATGAGAGATTTTGTCTTGAAAGCTGACTTCAATCCACTGCAGTAACAATTTCAATCAAAATTTCTTTTAGTGCAACATCCAACGTTGCTGATTGAAAATTCTCTTCATAATAAGGATTTTGAATCTGCTTGTTAAAAATGTATACTCATGTGGATGCTGCTTTTAGTTTAAGTAAGTTAAAAGTTATTCATTTTACAAACCCACCATTACACATTTTCTTTTCACGAACCTCCAAAGGACCCATTGGGTGCGCAAACCCTAGGGATTCACATGCCCCAGGTTGAGAACCAATGATATACATGGTTAAAAACAGACACATTTATGCCAAACACCTTTATACAGCTCAACGACATGTATTCAATAAAGAGATTCAATACAAGTTTTGTACACAACTGTTTTAACCATGATAAAATAAAAACAGTATTTTACCCAGAGTCAGAAGTAACATGAAGCTTCAAAAAATATCAATAAGCACAAATATTATGGACCTACTTATAATTTTGAATCACTGAATTCATAATGTAATTGTCCTGGACAGAGATATTGTAACAGGAAATAAATAAATATTTTTACTATACCATACACTGAAATTAAATTGTAAAGATAAAATTAAAAATACTATTATAACCTTGGAAGTCATGTTTTCAAAAATCAGCTGGTATTCAAAATTAGATTTAGTACACTTCACACAACCGTTCTCAAAAATTTATTGTGAAAAATAGCACTCAGTAATTTTGAAGGCAGATAACTGGTTGGAAAATTACGGTATTAATATAATCAGAATGAACAAATTTAAATTGGGCACCTACTACAATATCTACACCTATAATAACAGCTGTGAATGCTTACATAGTCTTTTACCCATGGTAGGTACAATATTTTATCTAACAAAATTTTGCTAATTACAATACAGCAATAGTCAAAAAGACTGCCTTTTAAATTAACTTGTAACTTCAAACCACAAAAATTAGGTACCAAAGGGGATTTATAACAACAAAGAAAATTTAAAATTTATAAAAAGGAACAATTTTGTCTCCAGAATTAAGAGAAAATACAATATTTCTTTTAATGTTTACAAACTAAAATATTATAATAATAACTCATAAGTACAAACAATAATAGTGATAGTTTAAAATTCTGTTAACACAGAAACCATCCTGGCACATACAAAAAGTAAAAAAAAAAATAAAGTAAAAAAGTAAATAGGGCATTGTTGGTTAGGAATTAAGACAGTAACCCAGATGGCATGGCCACTTTACCCACTCATCAGACTAACAAAGTGCACATCATTATTGTCTGTTAACAAGTGTACCAGATAATTTAACTAACTTGCTTTATTAAACGTAACAACCCTGCATCCAGTAACTTACTATTAAAATTAGCATTAATGAAATCATTTCAACATTAAACTAATTAATCGAAATACGTTTATGTGGTATGGCAAAGTACAAGGGGCATCTCCATAACTTTCCTAAATCATCTTTATTATTCCTAAACCAAAACATAATCGGCTGATCCAACCAAACACCCAGAAGTCTCACTATACTGTTTTGAAACTGTATTTTGAATACATATGTTCGAAAACTGGACGGCAGCTTGGGGGAATAAATATTATAAATCAATTCCTTCCATAAAATTTGGCATCACCTAAAGGAAATATTTTAAACTTATTCGCAAAACACGTTCATGGTACCATTGGTAATTATACATTTTTATTGCTCTTAAATACCAAAATTTTCAGGCTGATTTGACAAAGTGACGATAAACCGACGGATAAATATAAATCCCAACTAAGATACTTGCCATTATTAGTAGCAGCGTTATTAATTGCAGTAGTTTCATTGTGAGCACTCATAATTCGAGCTGGATAAACGACGCAATGTACCTACATGTATTTAAAAAAGTTTAGTTCAATTATCCAAAATAAATTAAAATGAACATAACCTCAAATTAATGTTCGCTAGCTGGCATCGTTTCCGCGGTACCGAACCGACGCTTGAACTTCAAACGTAGCGCTACAAACAACAAACGAACAAAAAACACAAATCGAAAATGTTACAAACAAAAAAAGTGTAATCTGCAAAAAAATGAAAAAATAAACATAACACACATACATAAACTGTGTATGAATGTATGTAAACATTAAAATGTTGTGTATTTATACTTTGATGATAGCCTGCACATCAAACAAACTACGCTATTCATTAAACGTAACGCAATTTTTAATACTGAGTAGATTAGCGCCCAAGGGCCTAATTTGTATAATTTCGTTCTAAATTCGCAACTTAAGCATTCGTTATAATGTTTTAAATTATTAATTGGATGCAAATAAGTGCAAAACCGAAAAGGATTTAATTGTTAAAATGTATTAGCTATTGACATCAGTAGCAATTAAAATGATCAGTACTGTTTTGAATACAAAATTTTTAAGCTTTAGTCTAGAATTAAATTCAGGTTGTTTGATTAAAAGATTTTCCCAATTGACCGACAAACAATGATTAGTAATTAGTGATATCAATGGACTGAATAAATTGAAGTAGGTATTGTCAAAAGTTGAAAGGAAGTTCAGTGACCAACTTAGCTTAATGTAGGAGTTGTTAACAAAATTAAGTTTTAATAAGTAACAGTCTTGGCCGCCACAGTAGTGTAGTGGTTAGCACACTATCTTTCAAAATGGAAGATCCCATTTTCAATTCCTGGCTGAGATCTAGAAATTATTACAGGTCAAAATCTACCATTTCAGTTACAGAACCCACAGTAGTTTGCTAATGACCCAAGCTTTAAAGTTGTATTTTAAATAAACTAAAATAAAAACTGACTTGAAACATAACTGATCCACAAACAAACTTTTTCTCACATACAACCCTATTTTCTGAAGTTTAAAATGTATATTGATGTATGTATATTTGAAGTTTTTATATTTATGATATTTGTATAAAAATAATCATCATTATAATAAATAACTAGATAATATGAAACTGCAAAAGATTGCTTTGTTACATGTCTGTAACCTGAGCGCAAGTTTATTAATAATTTTTTGTTTAAAAAATCTTTTGCCTGTTCTTCATTCTGGAAAACACCCTATTTTCCTCAACCTAAATATTGTATTGTTGATACAGTATGATCAAAATGAGCTACTATATGTTCTTCCCATTGAAAAATAAACTAAAAATATATCTATCTTCAGTGAGTGTACTAACTAATGTTCATTATTATAGTTTTTCAATTATCATATTGTTCATTATTATTTTAATTGTTCATTATTATAATATAGAGTTTTAATCTAAATGATTGGAAATACAGTTCTGAATTTTAATTTTTAATATTATAATATGCTCTGAAGAAGGTGGTACCACCGAAACACAGGCAAGTTTTTTAAACTTAAAAGCAAAGAAGGTAAGGTGATAAATTTCATTTATACTGTAATAATGTTCATTACTGCCGATAACAGACAAGTGGAGTATCAAATTATTTACACTCGATCTGTTTGTTGCAGGGCTAAAATAAATAGTTTTGTTTCTTATCACATGGTCAGCCAATTAAATGGCTAAATCATTTAAGAACAGAAGAGGTAGAGGTGTAAAAGACACTAATCAGAGTTATCTCCTCTGAAAGTAATGAATTTCATTATACAGCCAGACCCTGTGGTGAATGAAGTGAAGGTGGCATTTGCAGGGTGGAAAATATGTGCTTTTCAGAGGGCCCGGCATGCTGATAAGTATACTATTCCACTCAGTGAGGAAGGCAATAGTAAACCACCTCACTCCTAGTTTTACTTAGTAAAACCTCTACAGGTTCAAACTAGCCTTTCGACTGATGACCTAAACAACAACAATGTTTATTAATGTAAATACATATATCTCACAAGATACATCTCCTATTTATTATAATGTAATGACACTATATAAGCAACAATAGCACTTCTCATTACAGTAATTGCATAATTACTCATGAAATAAGTGCATTTTATTAAAGCAACATGACAATTTAACACACTGACGTGACCCAATACTTGATTACATTGTTGTTACTTCATCAATGTAGGGACAGAAACTTTAAAGAAATGATTAATTATTCAAATACAGATGACCTTTCTATAATTCTATTTTATATAATGAATTTATATAATAAATTTCACTAACCTTCTTTTTAAACTGCGTTAACTTTTATATTTACTTACACGTGTTTCGGTGGATCCACCATCATCAGAGTAAATAACATAATTGAAACTAAAAAAATTTTTTCACTTATTTAAAATCTATAGAAGATGATACATCTTCAGTAATTTGTATAAAACTGATTTAAAATTAATTTCCTTTAATTTATCCCTTCTTATATTTACTGTAGATAGCAGCAGCAGTCAGTATCACTTCATCATTCCTAAATTTGACTTGTTCATTCAAAATGTCCTGCTTTTGCTCTTTTAAATATTTATAGATATGGAACATCTCATGTTTTTCAATTTTATTTTTATTTTTTATGTTACATTGTTCTATTATATTAAAGTGTTCATCTATTACCAAATTTATGTTTTTCCTCTTTTATATGATTGGTATAGTTAGATATAATGTAGTCACATTTCAGTGCTTTTTTATGTTCATTATACCTCACTTGAAAATTACGACTAGTCAAACCAATGTAAAATTTTTTACAACCTTTCTATAAGTATGGATTTAGTAAGATATATTCAAGTCTTCCTAAAATTATATTAATTCATGGTCCATTTCTCCTAATACATTGTTATGTTTTCCCCTCTTTTTAGTTAAAAGGTGTGTGTGAAGGGATAACTCGTGATTGTAATGTAGTAAATCTTTTATAAGAGTGGAATCTGAAGAGGTATAAGAATTAAAGTTACATCATTTTAAAACAAATATTGGTACGGTTTGTTTGAATCAAACGTGTCCTAAACACGGAGATCATGATAAAATTCATTTTATCATAATGTACAAAACCTAATGGACCTGTGTAAGAATTTTTATAAAGTAATCTATTTTCACCCAAAACCATAATAAAAATTTTATGGAATCCATTAAGACTTTCTAAGCAGGATAATTTTTCACATCTTTGTGGAAGTCTATTTTGGCCAAAAATCTATATTATTCTTAAAGACTAACAGTTTAAAAAGTTAATTTCTCAGGCCACTAGCTTTATCATTAGCAATTTTACTTCAGTCAGCTAAAATTACAAATCACTGGATCACGGAACCGGTTCCCAAGCAAAAGTTATCGATATTTTTATCAGCAATGAAGTGCTGACACTTATTTTAAAATAATAAATAAATTGTTGCCCAGTGGGTAATTTTTATCAAAGGTAACGTATTAATTTTTCGCAATTCAAACATGGATCAACCGCTCTTCACTCACAGATGCACAAAGAGTATAAAACTCCTGACTTAGGGCCAACAAGTATGATAAAATGTATAATTTAGAATGGAGATAAATTGAGTTATAAACTTACAGATTTGTTGTAAAAAAATGACAATATGAAATATTGGTAAAACCTGCACAAATATAAGTGATACGTCGTAAATACATAAGCTCAGTCGAATATTGAAAATCAGTAAATCAACTCGCAGTTTATAATTCACGCTAATTCGTTTCAAGTAAATGTGAAAATCAATTTTATAACCACTTTGTGAATAGAACATCCTGCTTTCAATAAGGATTTTTAAGATTTAAATAAATTGATTTTTTTCTTAAATCCGAAGGCGAAAAAGAAAGGAAGAAGTATGACAAGGCTCCGTCAATCTATTAATGTAAACCCCTTTTCGTTCAATGGCGTTTGCCTTTCAGTATGGCTGATGTGTTAGTGGTCTAGTATCGGAGGTGATTAATCGATACGGTGAAGTTTGTTGTTTGTGATAGACATTGTTTGTGATTTCATGGTTCGGTTAAGGAACATTGTTTATTTTATGTATTTGTCGATAAATACCGTGAATTGCAATGTTTAAAACGTTTTATAACTTATCTCTAAAACTCATTTCGTTTAGCCTATTTGCGAGGCCTTCCTAAGACAACAAAAGTTAATGAGACATTATTTTAGTTTATATCGGTTATAAGTGTACGATTTTACTAGAACGTATTATAAAAGTGAGTTGAATTATGTGTATCGTGATAGATGTGTTGTGTATATTATGAAAATAAGCTATCAGCATATCGTTATCTTCTGTTTAATTGCCAGGATTATTACAGGTAGTTCGAACTTCATAACCGTTTTAGTATAACATAATCAGTTCAGTCTATTTGAACCTTGAAAGAATGTTTATTAAAAACATATTGTGAAACCGTTTATCTTCGTTACTACGGTATAGATTTTCATTTATTCCTAGTTTTTGTTACGGCGTTGTATTCATTTTCATTGCTTTGATTTGGTTTCTGATCGTTCAATAAATTAGTTAAGAAAGTAAGATTTTTTGACAATTGTCACCAAGTTAATGTGTAAAATTGCTTCATATTATGCTAATCATTACAATTTTTATTATTTACAATTCCTTATTTCTGTGAAGTTATTTCTCAATTGTCAACAGATTTGTTTGAGTTAGCGCCTTTCGTAAGATAGTCGATCGAGGGATCTCGAATAGGCATACTTTCATTACAATGTAAACTATAGGTTATTTTGCAGAATTGGTTTGTGGACGGATTTTGTATCAAAAAACTTAGTTGTTTGTGATATTGTCGGTTTTTATTTGTTAGTTTCCTTGTCATTTCTGAGTACCTAACCTAATTATTTTACAAAATTTCGTGTACAAAGAAAGACGTATCTACTGAATAGCTTTTGCGGTGTTTAATCAAATCGTTTATTTCTTGTTACTTCATTTCAATTCACTGTTAGAACAAACTCATCTTAATGTAATAACGTATTTTTAACTAACTCTTTATTAAATAAATTAGCTTTTAAATTTGTTTCTTATTTAGTGTTTATCAGGACCATAATAATAACCAAAAGTTTTTTATAGCATAACAAAAAGACTTCATAACTATGTAATAAACAATTTTATTTTTATTTAAATTGTTTAAATACAATTTTTGATTATGTAGAGACAAACCAAAGTATTAATTTCTTAAATTGCAAAAAACTAGATAACTCAGAAATATTTTATTGTAGGTCAATTTGAATTACTTATCTGACAATAAACATAATAGTTTATTGCAGATTTATTCTGACTACAATTTTTATGTTTTAGTAGAGAATTCAATTTAAAAAGTTTTTTTGTTCAAATAGTAGCGTAAGCTATTAAGTTCTGGTTTTACTTGCTATTTTTCTTAATGTTTTGCTTCTTTTTTTTAATTCGTGTGAAGTAGGCTACTGCATTATGCAATTAACACAACAGTGCCAGGCTGTTAATATTTTTAATTAGATTCGATGAATTTACTTTGTAGAAATAGTCAATATTAATTTTTTGTATCAAACATCTATTTGGGCAAGGTTGTAAAAGGTTTAATTCAACAATTATGGATTAAATTGTACACTATGAAGAAATGTTTGGTTTACTCATATATTAGATAAAGACTTAATAGAAATCTGTTTTTAGTGTCCAACCTTTAATTAGAACCAGTGTAACTAAAGATATGGAAGATTGATTTAAAAGTGATGATTTTTATAGTTGGTGCCTTGTAAATATTTTTGCCAATGGTTGTTGGTTTCTGATAATATTACTTGCCAGTGGTGATTGTCTTCTTCTCTTCTCAGGTTAGGCATTTCTACCTGTTCCGGCACCCATCTTTTCTTTGGCCTGCCAATATCTCTACTTCCCACTGGAAGTAGAGATGCGGCCGCATTGCCGAAGTTGGTAACGTGCTCGCCTCTCATCATGCGGTCTTGGGTTCGAATCCCATTCAGGCACGGCATTTTTTCATACGTTACGAAAAAACATTGACATCATTCACCGTCTGCATAAGCAGTAATTGCAGAACAATCGGACGTTAAAAAAAAAAAAAACTTCCCACTGTTTTGTATATTTTTGTTACATTAGGCAAGCGGCTTTCTGACATTTTATTTAAATTATCGACCCATTGGGCAAGATACAATATTATTTTTTAATTGAGTAGAATAATTTCCAATTCTTGCCGTATATCATAATTTCTGATCGTATCTAGTCTTGTGCAACCCCTTGACAGACCTTAAGAATTTCATTTCGGCTGTTTGGGTTTCTTTCCTCCCTTTTCCTCGTCACCTGTGCTTCACTGCCATATGTCAAGGCTGGTGGAACTGCCTCCATCTTTTAAAATTTTAACCTTGTTTCGTATCTTTCGTGGTAATTGTTTTTTGATTATTAATTTACTAGTTTAAAAATATTAAGATAAAATTATTAATTAAGCCTAAATGAGAAATCTACTATAACTTTTTGTTATTTATTTCTAGATGTAAATTGAATGGTTGTAGCAAAATAAAAAGTGAAAACAAAAGTAGTGGAGAAAGTGACAGACGTATAATTGGTGTATTGTAGTGATAAGAGATGACAGATACAAGAAGGCGTGTGAAGGTCTACGCGCTGAACCTCGACCGACAGTGGGACGATAGAGGAACTGGCCATGTCTCATCAAACTATGTAGATCGACTCAAAGGGTTTTCGTTATTAGTGCGTGCTGAAGCTGATGGTGAGTAATAACTTCATAATGTTACAAACTTATAATAATTTTTATCTCCAAAGAAACAATACAATAATACTTGACAGATGATTTGAATGGAAAGTAAAAAATCAGGAATTATAACTGGAAAAAATTCTATTTGGTTCAATACTTAAGGGGAGAAGATCATTTTTATTATCCTTATACTTACAATACTAATTTAGGTACATTTTTTGTAGGAACTGTTAAAGCTACAAAGTTGTGCTTTCACGCACTTATGAACAGTACAATTACACATATTTATACCTGAGCTTTTTCATTTATCTTTGTCCAATCTAAAAAAAATCTTTTTTCTTTAAACATGTTAAAATGTACATGAAAAAAAACACCCAAAAAATAAAATCTATCTAAAATTTTTGAAATATTTCTGGAATAAATACATAACTTGGTACTTAAAAGTACTGTGGAAAATTTCACAATCTGACGTGGGATGGTTCCTAAGAAAAGTGTACCTAAATTAAAAACATACAATATAGGAAAAGCGTATATAAAAGCATAATACCGCAACAGAAAAACTAATTGTCAATTGAAATTAACTTCCAAACGGAAACACACCAATGTAATATTATCCTGTGTTACAGCTAATTCCAGTGCCTTCGAATGTACTTTTATGTGAATGCGATCTCCATTGTCAGAGCAGTAATGTGATTATATTAATCCCATTTTACAAGAATGGAAAACATGAAAAAAATATTGAAATAAATGCTACGTACCACCAACATAAAAATATATTTCTTATTAACAGAAAATATAACCAATGTCATGTTATAATTGAAACAGGGAAAAAGATCTATAAATATATGGTAAAATAAAAAATCGATATTTTTACTTTCTCTTGCCAATATGAATATATAGGAAGGAAAGTATTGTTTTCATATCGATTTTTCGAAATCAAGTTTTCACCGGATCTACACGTTTTCAGACCCCCTGAACCCAAAATCTTATAAAAGATTTTAGCGATTGGTCTGTGTGTGTGTGTGTGTGTGTGTGTGTGTACAGAATATCTCAAGAACGGAACATCATTATGAACTTCAAACTTGAAACTTAAGTTACATACCATTACCAGACCCGACACGAACATTTTCATCTAAATCTGTCAACCGGAAGTAGTAGTTTATTCGTGTAATTTTTCATGTTTTTGCAATTTTCTCAAAAACTGGTCTTACGATTTTTATTTAAAATCGCCTGGTTTACTAAATTTTTTGTGCTCTACAAGATAGGGTAGGCGCCATGTTTGCTGAAATTCTTGGTGAGGCTGTTTTCAAGTAAAAAAATTGTTTTTTTAAGATTGCGACTTAAATATGCATTTTAGCGCAAAAATGTATATAATAAATGCAAGTTGTAGAGAATTTAAAATCCTACAACTTTTAATCCAAACATTTTTTTGTATAACAGTTAGTTTAGCTGTAATTAGTGATTTTCTGTTTTTCTCACGAAAACGTGTGAAAAATCGATTTTTTGAAGATTTTAGCCATTTTACGACAAAAGTGTATATAATAAAATTTATATGAAATTAAAAGATCAACAACTTTTATTTAAAGCATTTTTCTCTACAGAGCCTAGTTTAGCGTGAAAGAGTGATTTTCTGTATTTTTAAGCTAAACTGAGGTTGATTTTCATTTTGCGTCTTTCACTCATGATTAAAATTAGGTTATGTGTATTGAGCTTGGTTTTTTGTTTATTTTGAATGTTTTATTACTAATGTTAGGCTTATTGTTAATTATTTGCATTGGCAAAAGAAAGTTGTGTGAGTGTTTCACACCAGATTTATTAAAATTGTCTGCTCCCCTTAAATTATTTTAACCGTTACATATCATTATATTCAACAGGGAATTATGAATACACGATTGTAAATACAGCATCACCAATTAATCTCTTGAACTTGATTAGGACTAATTACTAAAATTTTTATATAATTATAATTTGGGTTTGTATATTTTTTTCAAATCATATGATTCTTTTATTTGGCCATTTAACACATTCAGAGCAGCAGACACATTTATGCTGTTTATTGAACACTACCAGGTGACTGATGAACACATAAGTGCACCCACTTTACATTTTATCTACGGTCAGTCAGGGTGAATAGTATTTCTATTATTGTACAGTCGTAGAGAAAGGTTCATTCTATGCCAGAATACAATCACTGGTGGTTTTTGACAAAATTTTTAAAATCACAATATATGTACAACTCGGTTTGAAGTTTTCCGTGACATTTTATTTGTTATTTATTTATAAATTACTAGTTTTAAATGAAATATTTTTATTTATTATTGATTATTAGGGTACATATGTTTCAAAATTACAGATATGGATTATATTATTTCGTGTACATTCTTATAATCACTAAGAAAACTGACCATTTGCATAATTTTTTTATGTTTTCTAGTCATAGTAGTATAAAAATTTATTTAATGTAACATTACTTGCGTTATAATTACTCAGTTACGCAACATTTAATGTAGTAAATCGTAAGTATGGCAAAAATAATTAAATTTTTGTATAAAATTGCAATGGCGACCCGCCAGTTTACCACTGAAGTATTACTCCGTCATAGCGATGACCTTGCATTTACTGGGCCACATTGAATGTGTTAATAAAAACTGTGAAATAATATGGTTGTAATAATGTAGGGCTGATTGCACACAGGACGTGATGAAACTGTCGAAAACAAATTTTCTCGAGGCAAAAACACCATTATTATTGTTTATGTTAACTACACAATTTCAACCAGGTAATCAATTCGCAAAACTATGTTATAGCCTGATTTTTGTAAGGAGAGTGCTAGGCAAAACGTGCGTCTGCATTAGTATAGTCTTGTATCTACTGCAATTGTGCAGTGTATGTAATCAACGATTGAGCAGCATGCCTACAAAATACAATGGCTGTTGTCAATTTTCAACAATACTCTAACTGTAGGTCAGAGAGGTATGCAGGGTGGAAGTCAAGTATGCGCGTCGCATGCATAGCCCAGCGCTCATAGCAATTGGCTTCGCTTTTAATAGTTTTACGATTGAATGCTGTGCTTAGCAGCTGGATGGCAATCGTATGTGTTTCGGCAGCTGTGCAAAGCTCTGACGCGAGCAAATGGCTATCACATGTGTTTCTACGCATATGCAAAGCTGAATGACTAGAGCTCACTCCAAATGGAATATAATTCCATACACTTTCACTAGTTTTGTTTCAAGCAAATGTCGTACCCGGTGTGCGGCAGATAGATAACCAATGTCTACTTAGTACTCAAGTCGGTCTCTGAAAAATGACTTGTGTCCTGTGTGCGGCCGGCTTAAATCTAAAGTTATGATATTTTAAGTAATTTTTCAAGAAGTAAATTAAAAACAAGCCAATTATGAAAATTCTGGGTGTAGTGCTAAAGATAGGCTCTGATATCAAAATTATTTTTTAAAGAATCTCATTCTGTGTTAACTAGTTATTTTTACCCATAACTTGTTTATAAAGCTGAGTTAAATTTTTTATGTGGTTTTCTTTTTTTTAGTTTATTTTAAGTCATGTAACAATTAGGTTGTTAGTGACTTCAGTGGGTCAGAGAAAATTGGCTTAAACTTATAGTAATTTTTTAGAACCTAGCCGGGGAATCAACCCCAAGATTTTGTTAGCCACTGCATCACAGAGGTGGTCGGTGTTCAGCATTATTAAAAACGTACTGTAAATGAGAAGTGGCAGAGCAGACAACCAAAAGCTTTTTAACAGATGTATTTCCCATTAAGTAGTAAATAACATTATTGTTGGGGTAAGAATTTTTATAATGAGATTTTTTTTGTTTGTTTAGGATCGCTGTTGTTGGAATCAAAAATACAACCAGACACAGCCTACCAAAAACAGCAGGAAACATTGATTGTTTGGTCTGAAGGTGATAACTTTGATTTGGCATTAAGTTTCCAGGAAAAAGCGGGTTGTGATGAGATTTGGAGTAAGATATGCGAGGTAAGTTAAATAATATTTTTCTGTTGTGTGTATTCCAGTATTAGTTTTTGCCACCAGTGTATTTTTAATAGCAAAGGTATATTTTTATTGGTACTATTTTTACTTTCTCTTGCCTATATCAATATATAGGCAGGAAAGTATTGTTTTCATGTCGATTTTTCAAATTTTCACCGGATCTACTCGTTTTCTGACCCTAAACCAAAAAACATGTTTTTAGCGATTGGTCTGTGTGTGTGCACGTACATGCGTGCTGGTGTGTGTGTGTGTGTGTGTGTGTGTGAACAAAATATCTCAAGAACTGAACATCGTACGAACTTGAAACTTAAGTTTAACACTATCGGACCAGACACGAACATTTTCATCAAAATCGGTCAACCAGAAGTAGTAGTTTATTCACGTCATTTTTCACTTTTTGGCGATTTTCTTGAAAACTGTTCCTACATTAATTGTTTTGAAATCCCCTCTTTTACTAAATGTGTTATGCTTTACAAGATAGGGTAGGCGTCAAGTCTGCTGAAATTCTTGGAGAGGCTTTTTTCACGTAAAAAAAATTTTTTTTTTAAATTGCGGCTTTAATATGCATTTAAGCATGAAAAAATGTATATAATAAAAGATTGAGAGAATTTTAAATTCTACAACTTTATTTCAAATATTGTTTTGTATAATGCTTCGTTTAGCGGTAATTAGCGATTTTCTGTTTTTTTTTTCACAAAAATGTCTAAAAAATCAAGTTTTTTACGATTTCAGCCTTAGCATTTTATGACAGAAGTGTAAAAACCAATTTTTTAGGAAATTAAAAGATCTACAACTTTTATTAAGAGCATTTTTCTGTACAGAGCCTAGTTTAGCGTGAAAGAGAGATTTTCAATATTTTTAAGCCAAACTGAGGTTGATTTTCATTTTGCGTCTTTCACTCGTGTTTAAAACTAGGTTATGGGTATTGAGGTTAGTTTTTTTGTTTGTTTTTAATGTTTTATTACTAATGTTAGTTTATATTGTTCATTATTTGCATTGGCAAGAGAAAGTTATGTGAGTGTTTCACACCAGATTTTTGTTTATTATAATGTAGAAAAAAATATTAAACCCAGTAATGACTCATCTGATTAAATAAGTCAATAAGTCCTGTCCGGATATAATTTATCCATCATCAGTTGTAATATTTAAATATAAATATATTAATGCTTGCTCTTTTTTGTCAGCTTGTCATGACAATACCAAAATTATATTACGTATAATATATTTTATGTAACTGTGATCAGTTTTACCAACTTTAGAGTTCATTTTCAAATTTTATGTGGTAGTTTATTTTTATATTTAAATTTTTATTGATAGGCCTATTTATATAGGTTTTTTCCAAGCAATTTTTTATAATTATTACATACTTCAAAAATTTCCATATTATTATCTGTATTAGTAGTATGTTTATTTAATATAAGCGTAAGAAAAAAACCTGTTTTTGCATTGTAGCTCATTAATTAGTAATATGTATTTTTTTGTTTTTGCAACTTATAGTACCTTTTGCGGTTTTTATAAGTTGATAAATCTGATCAATTAGTTATTGTACTTGATGATATAATTTTGGTAGTGTCATAACAAGCTTATGAACGTGGATATGCATAAATATAATTTATGTATGTTACAAATGTCCTGGAACCCTTGGCGTTAAAGCCAGTTGTGTTGACCTCTGCACCTTAATGCTGGCCTCATTGATACTATTTATGGGAATATATGAAACAGAAAAATGTGTATTTTAATAAATTGTTTAAGATAACATGTTGAGCCCAGAGGGTGGAATCACAGATTTGTCGCTATGCCAACGCGCCATTGCAGTGAGGGAATGCCATGTGACTTAAGGGGCCAGTTGGCCACACGAATGATCTCACTTATTTGTTCATCTATTCATCAGCTAAATATAGTACAGTATTATGAGCGTTTTTTGTTTGTTGCGTGATAATTAAAGTTCATACGTTTATTATTGTATGATATGCAGTATGTAGGCAATTCATTGAATAGAGGTTGCAGTTCTTAAAAAAACAAATTACTTTTCAGTAATAAACTACTTTTACGAAAACCTCTATTATTCTTACCTTTTCTTGGTAAAACGAAGTCACTTGGAGCAGAGAAATTCGTGGGATAAAAGATGTAAATAATTTATTATAATGATATAATTGTGCCACACTGGGAGGTCGGAAGTGAAAATCTGTTCAAAAATTCCCAGCAGTAGGTAACGAAAGACGACCTTCACTGTAGTGCTTGTAGGATCGGTCTGAATATTTACTAACACTGCCCGTGTGGCAGTGGTTAACCTATAGTTACAGAAATGTTGTAGGGTATCCGCGTCAGTTGGCCTCAACGTGTTAATTTATAGTTGGATCAACATCTTTGTCATTAGCAACTGCTTTGGGTTACGAAAAGGCGGGATAAAATTAGTAAAAATTTTACAGACCCTAGCTACTAGGAATTGAACTTGGGACGCTCTGCTTTGCAGCATAGCATGCTAACCTCAGGGCCATGGAAGCAGAGGTTATTAATTTTTATTAATGTATAATGCTGTGCAAGAGAAAATGAGATGTTTGTGTTTTGTTACATTGTTATAAAAATACTGTAGCCAATTTTAACATGTTATTGCCTGTTATATTTCTATTAAGTTCATACTGACTTTCGTACCATTTCTTCCAGGAAATTGTAAGTTCATAAACGGTTACAGATTCTTCTTAGAGAGTTGTGTGTGGTTCAGTATCTCATAATTTGTACCACTAGCTAGAATTATGTTATTTTTTGTAATAAATATCTAAAATAAATTAAAAATTATGTGTTTTTTGTGTTATAGGTTCAGGGCAAAGACCCTTCAGTTGAAGTCACACAGGAAATCGTTGAAGAATCCGAAGATGAACGATTTGATGATATGTCAGATTCAGCACCGCCAATCGAACTACCTCCATGTGAAATTAGTAGACTGGAAGAAATTAATGAGGTACAGAATTCTAATAAAAAATTTTCTTGTATTTCATAAAAAATTAATTGAATTTGAATGTTTATTTGTAAACAATAATCTTTCTTTTTTATTAGTGTCGATACAGTTGAAAAAAATGTACTGATTTGTTTTACATTATTGTTTCAGTTGATAGGTAGTGGCTTGCAACCTTTAATAAGAAAAGAAAAGTTAGCTGTAGCAATAAAATCTGAAGGATATATAAGAAAATTGCTTAATTTATTTCATATGTGTGAGGATCTAGAGAATACTGAAGGACTTCATTGTTTGTACGAGATATTTAAAAATATTTTCTTACTTAACGAAAATGCTCTATTTGAAGTTATGTTTGCTGGTGAGTTTACTTCATACCTGTAAATAATTATTTATATTTCAGTTATTAAGTTAAATTGCTGTTGTGGCTTTGGTGGAACTTGTACTGTCTGTCATGTGCTTCAGTTTTTAAATGCAAGGTAATTTTTGATTGGATGCATTCAGCCCAGCATTTTGGTTCTCCTTACTATTTCATTTAAAATGGTTTTTTACTTTCTCTTGCCTATATGAATATATAGGAAGGAAAGTATTGTTTTCATGTCGATTTTTCGAAATCGAGTTTTCACCGGATCTATACCTACGTTTTCAGACCCCCTGAACCCAAAAAACATGTTTTTAGCGATTGGTCTGTGTGTGTGTGTGTGAATAGAATATCTCAAGAACGGAACAACGTACAAACTTCAAACTTGAAACTTAAGTTACATACCACTACCGGACCCGACACGAACATTTTCATCAAAATCGGTCAACCGGGAGTAGTAGTTTATTCGTATAATTTTTCACTTTTTGTGATTTTCTCAAAAACTGGTCCTACGATTTTTTTTAAAATCGCCTTATTTACTCAATTTTTTATTCTCTACAAGATAGGGTAGGCGCCATGTTTGCTGAAATTCTGGGTGAGGGTGTTTTCTCGTAAAAAAGTTGTTTTTTTTAAGATTATGACTTTAATATGCATTTTAGCGCAACAATTTATGTAATAAAACATGTAGAGAATTTAAAATCCTACAACTTTTATTTCAAACATTTTTTTGTATAACGCTTAGGTTTAGCAGTAATTAGCGATTTTCTGTTTTTTTCTCACGAAAATGTGTGAAAAATCGTTTTTTTTTAAGATTTCGGCCTTAATATTCATTTTATAGCAAAAGTGTTTATAATCAAATTTATAGAAAATTAAAAGATCTACAACTTTTATTTAGAGCATTTTTCACTACAGAGCCTAGTTTAGCGTGAAAGAGTGATTTTCTGTATTTTTAAGCCAAACCGAGTTCGATTTTTATTTTGCGTCTTTCACTCATGATTTAAATAAGGTTATGTTTTTGAGGTTAGTTTTTTGTTTATTTCTAATGTTTTATTACTAATATTAGGTTTATTGTTTATTATTTGCATAGGCAAGAGAAAGTTGTGTGAGTGTTTCACACCAGATTTTTATTGTATTTAAAGGTCCAAAATATGTTGTATATAAGTTAGTCGTCAGTTTTGTGGCACCACTGGAAATGGACCAATTGTCTACAAAGGATGTCTCCACATCAGATTCCTAGACTGGCCAAAAGTTAGGAACCAATTGTAAGGTGTGGTCTATGGCCGGTGGATCCTAGAACAGGTTCTGTGGGACCTAATGATTATACCTTAACAATCTAGAGACTGCAGATGAAGGCGGAGCGTAGTGACCTAGATTACAGCACAGAGCCAATTGACTTTCACTAATCGTATCCTGCGTTGTCACATTGTGGTCTCGCTGTTGATGACAGCCTAACAAAAAGTTAGCTGGAGTTGGGTGGAACAGTCTGACTTACCGAAGGGGCAACCTCACATCCGACCTTGGCTATTTTTGGCTAGATCTCATCTGTAGTCTTCAGTTCGTTAGGGTATAAAAGGTAGAAGATATATGAAGTTGGAGTAGAATTCTTTAAGATAATGAGACCATTTTGGTGGTGGGGTACGTAAGACAACTGAATGCCACACCGAAAGCCTGAGGTTCGATTTACGACTTTTTTTTTAAATTGAATTTAGTTTTTCTAAAAGTTATAAATAAATAGTGCTAAAATTTCTTTGAATATTTTTTTATGGAAAATTGCGCACCGTGAGAAAGTCATAGTAATTGTAATTCACTCTCTGGAAGGGTTAACATACTTGTTTCAAGATTTGTGACTGATTGAAAATAAAATGGGGTAATAAAAATAAAATAAACGGAATTTAAAAAAAAATAGTAACAGAATTTGATTTTTGATTAAATCTATTGTTTGTTTGTTTTTTTTTGCAGACGATTTAATTTTTGATGTGGTTGGGTGTCTAGAATATGACCCAAGTTCACCTACACCAAAGAGACATAGACACTACCTCAAGTCAATATCGAAGTAAGTAATTTTGTTTTTGTTGTTTTCAAACACAATTGTAGGGTTTAATTCAGAAGGCATAATTGAGAATATTTTTAGCTACCGAGACAAATTTTGTCAGATGTACAAATGTATCAGCCTGGCAAACATTACCTGTGCACGCATCTAAGAGCCACAGTAGTTCACTCATGCATCTCGTACTGAACACATCGTTTACTGAGTGCATTAACATGCAATACTTAATAATACGAGGGCCATCCGGAAAGTAGTACCCGTTTGTGAAATAAAGACACAGAAGTAAATATTAACAAATGTAAACATTTTTATTGAAAAGAGCATACCTTAAACTACTTCTCCACATAATCTCCAAGCAAATTTAAGCATTTGTCATAACGTGTGACGAGTTTTTGTATTCCAGCATCATATTCCTCCGCCGCCAGCCGATCGAAATACGTAGTCACACCTTCTTTAAGTTCTTCATCGCTGTTAAATCTTTTTCCCGCTAAAAACTCTTTAAGTTTTGTAAAGAGATGAAAATCTGAAGGGGCCAAGTCCGGGCTATACGGTGGATGGTCGAAAATTTCCCAATTGAATTGCTGCAGAAGTTGTTGTGTTATCCCCGCTGCATGAGGCCTGGCATTGTCATGGAAGAGAATGACGCCATCAGACAATAGACCTCTCCGTCGATTTTGTATTGCCCGCCGTAATTTCTTTAATGTTTCACAATACGCATTAGCGTTAATAGTGTCTCCACGGGCCATAAAATCAATAAGCAGTATACCACGTCGATCCCAGAAAATGGTTGCCATAAGTTTCCTGGTGGACAGAACAGTCTTGAATTTTTTTGGTTTCTTTGGTGAATGAGGATGATGCCACTCCATTGACTGTCGTTTACTCTCAGGTGAAGCATAACAAACCCACGTTTCATCACCAGTAACTATGCGATTCAAGAACGCGTCTGCTTCATCAGAATAACGTTCCAAAAATGTTAATGCAGCAGCCATACGCTTGGTTTTGTGCTCATCTGTAAGCATGCGAGGGACCCACCTTGCGCAAATTTTTGAATAATGCAGATGGTCTTTGACAATTTCATGAAGAATTGTGCGAGAAACATTAGGGAAATGTTCACAGATGTCATCAATTGTAACGCGCCGATCGTGCCTCACGAATTCGTCTACTGACCTCAGCAGTTGATCTGTAATGACAGATGGTCTCCCTGAACGCTCATCGTCGTGTGTGTTCCCCCTCCCCAAGTTAAAATTACGACACCAGCGCCGAACAGATGACTCATCCATCACATCGTCTCCATACACTTCCTTTAATTGGCGATGAATATTACAAGGTCGAACATTTCTTGCATTGAGAAATTTTATTACAGCCCTCACTTCACAACTGGCAGCGTTCTCAATTTTTTTAAACATTATGAACGGTCACAGAAACAAGACAGGCAATGCTAGCGTCGCGGAACTTGCAACAGAGAAGGCAGACAAGCCACTGAAGCGATCTGACCTTGACCGGCGGCTGCTCGCCTCGTCAGCGCCTCATGCGGCGGAAACGGGTACTACTTTCCGGATGGCCCTCGTATAAACAGCTGGTTGTATGTTCATAGGTTATAATTATTGTTAATTAAAGACCGAAGAAAATAGCTGACAAAATATATAACAGAGCTGTGAGAGCAAATATCGGCAACATTGCTGGTAAGTCACTGGCTAGCTATGAAGTGGGTAGGGGGCAATGCGTACATTCAGAGCTTACCAACGCTGAAAAATAGTGTACATATGTTCTGTTTTGAAAATGCTTAATATTTCCACTGACCTGTTATAGCTGTTTTATCACTTGTTTACCTTTTCATTACATAATCGTACTGACATATTTCTCTGGATCCACAATAATCAGATGAGTTCATAAAATTTAAAAAATTGAAATTAAACTTCTTAAAATTTATAAATGATTATGTTGATTTTTTTGTATTACAATAATAAAAATTTATTTTTACCAAATTTTTCATGGCTGAAAAATAATGCTCAATCAAATTTAATCATGTCAACATACAGTAGTCTCTCACTATTTGCGGTTTTGGTATTCATGGTTGGTAAATGCAACTACATATTTTTTTTTTAATTTTAATAAATGCAATGCATTTTCCACTTTTATGTGCCATATTTTGATACATGATGTGTTGTGTTCTTGTTATATATTTGGTAATTCGTCACAAAGATATGTTGCTAAATAGTTCTCCAAACATCTGCTATATATAATTACAGAACACATTACTTTACAAATACTACTGTATTTTATGATTTAATGATCAGAGATACATTGCTGTCATAGTTATCGGAAAACAAACGATGAGTCACATCCGGCTCCCGTATCCAACTTCAATAATGAAGTTTAGAGTTACTTTAAAATCTGTTGATGAAATGTTATGTTTAGAGAAACTCAATACCACTAAAGAAAGGGCATCAAAATTTTAACTAGAGCTTGAACAAGTAATTCACGTTACAATATAATTCATAAAGAACTATGAATCGCGCACTAAGTAAATTAATAAGTTTCTTATAACAGTGTCAATTTAATAAAAAAATGAGAATTTTACGCCTAAAAACTTTTGTATAATATTGTAGGATATAGTACGAAGTTGTTTAAATTTCTGTGTAGGAACATACCCCATCCCTTAACTCTAAAGTTTCTATATAAACTTGGTTTCCGTATTTGTGGCAAGTACACCGAATCCCTGTATATAACGAGGGATTGCTGTAATAAAATGATTAATTTTTTTCATTGATCCAAGCAGAGCTGTGCTACAGATTCGTAAATAACCAATATATTAAGTCTTCACCGGTTTTATTAGATATTATTTTATACTAGAATGTATTGTTCAAATTCAGAGTGCATGCACCTGTTATGCAAGTTAGAGAGAAGAAACCTCACTACTTAAGACAAACGCAACACAAAACCAAACTGAAGATTCAGTGACCTGTCCACATGATGACTCAGTTCCATTCAGATGAGATTAGTTATTCATATGAGTTAAATCTGCACAGTTAATTTTACATTATATTTATTCCAGGACTTAATGACAAATAATTTTCTTTTATGAGTTAAATACATAGTTACAGTAATTCTTTGGAACTGGATAGTTATTATCTACAATTTACAGTTCTGCATTTATTTAATGTGTTACATAATTAGGCACTGTTCATTTACTTTATGTTACTAGAAGCTTATTTTGAAATAAATGAATTTTTTTTATAATTTTATTAAATGAAGCAATTTGTACAAAATTTAATGAAAATTAATGGTTTCGGAATTCAGTGGGGAAAATATCTTTCAGATTGTTGGGTAACGCAAGTGGTTGGGGATTTTCAGAAGTAAAGCGAAGTTACTGCCATGTGTTGCCAACATTTCTACTGGTGCTACCATGCACTCTGAATTCGAAAAATAATAAAAGTACAAAGTATGAGATTTTTCATTCAGATTTTATATACAAAATTATGTTGCTCTTAAACGTGGTAGATTACTTAAATTGAATCATTGAAATAATTTATGCTGTCAAATCTCATAAATAAATGTATGTATTGTAAAATAATTGTAGAAACATAATTATGAGAATTCATTGAGACCAGCTTTTATCAGCTAACCAAATTGTTTTCATAGGTGACTTGGATGTTTTCTGCAGTTGTGTATTAGTATGATGATATGTTCATAAGCAGATATTGTTTTTTTTGTAGGTTTAAAGAAGTTATTCCTATATCAAATGCCGAGTTGTTGGCAAAAATTCATCAGACGTATCGAATTCAGTATATTCAGGATGTTGTTTTACCTACACCATCCATATTCGAAGATAATGCACTCTTGACACTGTCCAATTTTATATTTTTCAATAAAGTAGAAATTGTAAATTTAATACAGGTGAGTAAATTTGTATATTTTTGTTTTTCCATGTGATTGTTTTTGTGACTTTGATATTGGATTTAATTTTGTGGAGCTGGTTAAATTATGTAATTTTGTACAATTCCTATTTAACTGCCATTTTGTATTTATTGTTAAAAATAATACATTCTTTGTGGTATAGTGGCGTTTTATTACGAACTGAAATCTAAAGAAATGTGATCAAAGATTCAAAAATTTTATGAAGACTGAATGCAATTTCTTTGGAACAGTTGCTTTATAAGATATACTTTATACACAAAAGTTTTAACTATTTCAGTTAAAAATGGTAATATTTATTTACTTGTGTGAAATTGTTCATTATTTACTTTGGCAAGAGAAAGTTGTGTGAGTGTTTTAAATCAATTTTTTTAATTATCATATTGGTTTGTTCCAATTGTAATTTATTTCATAAATGCATAGAAAACCATATGCATTTAATTTTTAGTATCCCTTAGTTGGAAATTTATTAGTGGAATCTGTTCTGTATTTTAGCTGGTTTAATTTATAAATTGATCTCTTTATACTCAAATTCAGATTTATAAAGTTTCTGCAAAACTGTTTATAACTCTACTAGAGGTTGAAATCAAGGCTTTAATAATATTATCTATTTAAAATTGCTATAACTTCAATTTATTATTATACTTGTTTTACATCATTTAAATATTTTTCCAGGAGGATGAGAAATTTTTAAATGATCTCTTTACTCAATTGACTGATGAAAACACACCTGAAATTAAACGAAGAGATTTAGTTTTATTTTTAAAGGAATATTGCAATTTTTCTCAAAACCTACAACCTCAAGGAAAAGAATCGTTTTATAAGGTATATTTTGTGAAATGAGTTTTTAAGAACAATATGATTTAGTTATTATTGTAGTTCAAGTGTTTTTGTTTGGGTGGTGAAGGCATCTGTTCATGGGTTGTAATTGATAATGTTACTTTTTTTGTAGTTTGTAAAATCACTTAATATGTAAATTTGAAAAAGTATAGAATGTGCCATTTCACATGGCTTGTGGAGAGTGGTAACTGTGCATAATTCTTGAGAGTAAAAAGAACTAGTATGAATAGTCGAATTTATTATTTGTGCCTGCTAATTAATTTGTCTTTATGTACACGTTTACCAATAAAGTTAGTATGGAAACCTGTTCATAAATATGACAAAAAGATAATAACTTCTTTTGATCGAATCATTAATGATTGCATTACTATAATGAACAGGTGGATATTGGTTGAGAGTAATATGGTTTTGTTTGTGGTAAATGTAGTTTAGGCAAGTAGCTTAATTGTATGGATAATTTTGTTTATATATTGAGTGAAAACGGGCAGGTAGAGTGTTAAATTATTTGCTTTCATTCTGCTAGTTCCAGGGCTACAAAATATTGTTCTGTTTCGTATCACGTGGTCAGCAAGTTATATGACTGAACTATTATAAACAGAAGAGGTCAAGGTGTAAAAGACACTAATCAGAGTTATCTCCTCTGAAAGTAATGAATTTCATTATACAGCCAGACCCTGTGGTGAATAAAGTTAAGGTATCATTGACAGACTGGGAAATATGTGCTTTTCAGAGGGCCCAACATGCTGATGAGCATACTTTTCCCTTCAGTGAGAAAGGTGTTAAACCACCTCACTCCTGGTTTTACTTACTAAAACCTCTAGAGGTACAAACCAGCCTTTCAGCTGTTGACCTAAACCATTGGGTGATAATCCCTACATAAGCTTTGGGTTTGTGTGTAGGTAATGATATGTGGTGATTTACAGATAAAAAAATGAAAATATGAAAAAATTATAACAGAAATGACTGAACACTTATGATGACATGAGTAGTAGTAGTATTATTCCTGCAGAATTGTGGGGGCAGGTTCACAAATCACGTGAAATGGTTATAATAGCAGTAATCTGTTTAATGTTGTGCTAGAGTTTTTGTTGAAAAGGTAGTAAATTTTTATGTGTGGAAGAATAAGTTATTAAAAATGAAGGGAAGCCCTAAAACAACTGTAAAGGTCGATGACAAATATTAGGAAATATATCTGTCATATTTCAATAATGAAAATTAAAAAATGTAATTCTTATGTGGAACATCGTATAAAAGAAAATAATGAGTGATAAAAACTCTGGCTTGAATCTTTTACAGTTGTTATTTAGCTTGCATTGAAATGAAAATAAAAAATTACTGGCTGCCTCCGTTGCGTAGTGGTTAGCGCATTAGCCTACCATGCGGAGGTCCTAGGTTCGATTCCCTGCCAGGGTCTGGAAATTTTCACAAGACAGAACCCATAGTTGCAGTCAGAACCCAATGTAGTCGCTAATGGCCAAGCAGTTGATGCAACTTAAATAAATATATAAAAAAATTATGAAGATGTGATTTATTCCACTTAGCTAAAATTCAAAGTTTGAAAGTTTAGTGTATTTTAATTTTTGGTTTAATTACTTTATAACAGGCAGGTGGAATGTTAAATTATTTGCACTCGATCTGCTAGTTCCAGGGCTACAAAATATAGTTCTGTTTTAATCTCATCCATGGTTAGCCAATTATATGACTGAAGTATTTAAGAACAGAAGAGGTACAGGTGTAAAATACTCTAGTCAGAGTTATCTCCTCTGAGAGTAAATTTCATCATTATACAACCAGACCCTGCGGTGAATGAAGTGAAGGTTTCATTTGCAGGGTGGTCCGCATTAGCAGTAATTGCAGAACTGTCGAACATTAAACAAAAAAACAAAAATTTGCAGGGTGGAAAGGAGATTCTTTTCAGAGAACCTGGCATGCTGATAAGCATACTTTTCCACTCAGTGAAAAAAGCAAATTCAAACCACCACACTCCTGATTTTACTTAGTAAAACCTCTAGAGGTTCAGTCCAGCCTTTCAGCTGAAGACCTGAACAACAACTTCATGACTAATATAATCTAAATTTTCAATTTCAGACATTATCATCACTTGGTATCCTGCCTGCACTTGAAATTACATTATCATCAGATGATGTTCAGACCAAAACTGCCTCTATTGATATTCTCACAACAATTGTGGAATTTTCACCATCAGTTGTGCGGGAATATACTCTCCAGCAATCTGCGACAACAGATGAGGTGATCTATAGTTCTTTATTATATTTTCAAATATATCTGTATTTTTTTGTACTTACCATTTAGGAAATCGGTTGGAATATAAAGAGGTTTCTCAGATAAGTTTACCTATTACAACAATAGATTAAAAGTTGCCACATGTTAACTTATTATAGGCAGTCATTTCCTTATTACTAGACCACTTCATTTGTCTACTCAGTGTGAGAATATTGTTAAATCCAATGCAAAGGGAAATTTGCTTACAATAGTCACCACTATTTTTCTATGAATTTTAGCCATTTATATTTAACTGGGTGCTGTAGTTACTTAACTCATGAGAATCCCTTTGATTTTAACACAGGGTAAAGGGGGAAAAGCATTAGTACGCATGCGCAACTGTTTTGGTATCAGTTAAGCCAACACAACAATATACACTATACCCAGAGCACATTCAGTATATTGCAGAACCTTTTGTAGGTTAACTGTAGGAATGTATCTGTTAGTTACCATAACAGAAATATTGGTTTCTTAAAAACCTGGTCAGACTATTCACAGTGTGGAATGAAATCTAATATGCAGTATAATAAAATTTGAAGTTGAAGCTAAACAAAAAATGCCTTTCCATGCCTCTTAACAAAAGCCATGAGCGAGCGGCTAACTACTGTGATGATATTAATTTTCGTAAACTGTTTTTTTAAACATGTTAAAAATAGGAAACAACCAGAATATAGGAATGCATCATTAGACAGATTGTCTGTGTGTGCTGGAGCACGCACGGCCTGGAAACTACTGGGTGATTAAGATAGTGTTACTGTAATTTTTTCATATTTGACTGTACACATTACTACGTACAATACATCTACATTTATTATTTGCCATATATTATTATACTAGTATCTACATTTATATTCCCTTACTTTATGATTAATATTTTTATTTTGCAAATCTAAAATAGTAATATACAATTGATTTTAAATGTAATTACGTATATTAAGTGTAAACTTACTTTCTTTTAGCCGGTGCAGGTTAGAATTCAAATTTTTGATGTTTGAAAAATGTCACTTTAAAAAGTTAATAAATTAAGTAGATAAAAGGGCGCAGGCATCAACAGGGTCATCAAATTGATCATTTTCACTGTCGTTGCTAAATTTGTCACTGCTACTTTCTTCAATATTAATTTCAAAACGATATAAGATATTGTCTACCACAAACTCCCTCTGGAAGTATTCACTTTCAACTTGTTTTACTTTGCTACACACAGCCTGTCATTCATCTTTTCCAATTCTTGTGAAAGTGTCATTACACAATTGCATTAGGCCTACATTTTCTACTTTAACAGTTATATTTCTCATCGATACATAACCTATAATATTAGCCCAGATTGGCTCGATTGGCTTGAAATGTGGGTGATAAGGCGGCAATCTGAGAGGGACGTGATAGTTCATTGAAATTGTACTTTCTTTCAGTGGCTTTATATTTTTTATACAACTTCGGTTTCAACATTGACTCAGAGAAAGGAACTCCTTTAGCACGAAGCCAATCACACATCTCTGCTTATTGCACGCATTAAGAAGTTACATAACAGCAAGTGTGTCACAGTAAACAAAAAATTGTACGGTGACTTCTTGTTTTGACTACACCTGGGTGATAATATTTCCCCTCGCGCGGGTCCTCACTGTCAGAGGTCATAGCTATCGTTCCAACAAAACAACTGTAATCACTATTTTCTTAGCCTTATTTTAGTATGCTTAGCCTTTTACATATGCTCATTAAGAAGATTGACTACTGAATTTCATTATAAATAGAATATCAATGAATTGTTACTCTAAGAATTTTGGCATAACAGTAGGAAATTGGTATATAAGTATACTGTGGACAATTCAAACTGGCACAATTCTTGCTTTACGTGTACTCACAGTTCCGCTTAAAAGTATATCCATAACCTATTCTTTCAACAAGGTCTACAAATTTTAATGTATGCAAATGCCTACAACTTTTATTTCAATGTACAAACATACAAATGATTATTTTAATTTTAAAATATGTATTTAATTTGTCCCAGTAAAATTTTAAATTATTAATTACAAGAACTAAACTATATTCTACAGACGTACGCAACTAACTATACAAATTCATCTGAATATATAAATAACAGAAAATCATATATGAAAACAAATAAGTCACATCTTTATGTCCGACAATTATTAATAACAACAGTGAAAACAAAGCGTAGTGACCGTGCGTGAGACGCACATTACAGTAGCGATTGTAAACTTTTGTGATTTGACCGTCGTTGCATGGCGAGGGGTAGAGTGAAGTAGATAAACACCGAAGCTGCTTGTGCCAATTCTAATTGTTCAAGGTATACCCTGTGCAACAGAGGGTTAAGAATAAAACAAAAAAGTTAAACAATTGCAGTTTTATTAAAACTATTCAGTAAACAACAAATTCTATGACATCATTATTGATCATATTTTTAATTTTTACTTTTTCTTGGGTTTCAGGAGCTGATATTATTAAATGTAATTATAGAACAAATGATATATGACACTGATCCAGAACTTGGAAGAGCGGTACAATTAATGGGAATATTAAGGATACTGATCGATCCCGAAAATATGTTATCAACAATTAACAAAGCAGAAAAAACAGACTTTCTTAATTATTTCTACAAACATAGTATACATGTTTTAATAGGCAAGTATTTTAACTGGTTATGAATTAATTAACACTGTTGTTGAAGACAACGTTTGATATTTATTTTTTTTATGACTGATTTTATTGTAAAGTTATGTTGTATATTTATGGTAGTCTTATTTAAATTGGTTATTAATATTTATTCCTTGTGTCCAGTGTAAGACTGCATTCATATTAACTTACGTTGAAATATTAATATGACTAATTCAATATTTGGGTGATAAAGTTAGTAATTACGATCCATTCGCACCTAATTGGATGTTGTATATAATTATCTAAAATAACGCGATAAGATATCTTCTAACAATCAAGAATTAGGCTCTTGCATGGCCTCCCAACTTTGCTTCTTCTTCAGCCTTTATTTCAAAATTTTGAGTGATCATTTTCTGAGGCATTCCCTCTATGTGTTCACTCCTTCGATGTTGATATTCTCCAATCTTCCCATTCAAATGTTAAACATTCAGTTCTAATCTTATCCTCATTTCTCAGTTGGTCCCTATGATTGCAACCCTTTGTTCTTTGCAGGAATTGCATCTATGGTGTCTGTACTCTCGTGTTTTTTTCTAACCCACGACTCACTTCCATAGAGGAGGATTAGGGCAGCCATCACCTTGAAAAATTGTATTGTAGTCTCTTTCTTGGTTTTCTTTCCTAGGGCTCTGGCTAATATTTCTGTACACTCCTTGAAATTTTCCAGCTTTCTTCTCTGTATCCATATCTTGATGAAATCCGGTGTCACAACCTAAATAATCACATTGTAATACAGTGCTCTGCAATGCTGGACAATATATAATATTAAAAATTTTGATGTTGACTTGTTTACTTTGTTGTGTTAGGAACCACAGAACAAGCAAGGTTTTTTATTTTCTTGGTGACTTGAGTGTGTGTTGTTATTCCCGAACAACCTGTCATTATGAACATACTTAGATAATTGCAAAGTTTTTTTGTTTAAAGAATAATCTAAGTTTATTGGAATTAATAAAATTCTAGATATTTTTAAAAATCTGTGTCAGTCAGTAAATGTACACCTAGTAATATTTACTTAAAAATATATTTAAAAAAAATTAAAGATGCATTTATTATCCTCATTATTGAATTAATCCCAAGTAATATTTTTTCTATTTTGATAGAGTAATTTGAAGCATGTCAACTGTTAGATTTCTGGATATCCTCTTTTTGTAATCAATACAATGATTGTTGGTAAAATTTGGAGTTCAGATTCTGAACTTTAAATGTATTTCTTGGTTTTTTATTATTCTGTTAACAATATGATGGATGAAATTAACCCTTTTACTACCGGAGACACATATTCGTGGTCCATTAGTTGTTGTCTTTAAATTGACATATCTTCCGTAATTATTAACCAATTTGTGTGTTCGATAGCTTAAACTGCGCGCCATAAAATAAGCTTTTATTTGATGTATAATACAAGGTAATTACAGAGATTATGACTGAGATGGACCATATAAAGCGTGCCCAACCCACGGAAAGTCTTCACCAATGTTCCGGATTAAGTAACTTTTGAACCAAAGATCATTTTAGGGTGGCAGTACAATCATTAGAAAGCCTATTCTGTTTTCTATGGGAATAAGTGAGCTCTGTTGTCGTTCATCGCTGTGGAATATGTATGTAGAGATAGAAGATGTTTCCTTCTCTGTCTTTTTCAACCTTGGACATTGAAAGACATTTTTATAACTCCACAAACTAATTTTTACCCTGTATTTTTGTATATGTGTGGTTTTCTAAATATTATTTCAACGAACATGTGTTAGTAAAAGTAGGGTAGGGTTACAGTGTTGTAGAATTTCAATCCTCAGTCGCTCTGATATGCAAGGACTTCGCACCTTTTCATTCTTTTGAGACTGTCATTGAAAATTTTGTAACTCGGTCAAAAATCTCAGGAAAAATTAATAAAAAATATAGATTTATTCAGTTATCTCTTGTCTACAAAACATATTTAATACAATTTTTACTAAACTGAAATTTAACCCCGTTATTGCAAAAAATCTAATTTAAACACAAAAATTTTCGCGGACTAAACTTTCACTCGCGTAAATAAAAACAATTATGAAGCGTTTTTCATGTTATTATTTTCAGAAGGCACATACATCTTAAATAAATCAGCTGTAATTTTTTCATAATTTTTCGTTAGTAATAACGTTAGATAAAAGAATTTTTTGAGAGTGTGTTCCGATTGTTGCGCTGTTGTTGAACAAAATCCAGGCGGTTCAATAAGGAGGGGTTAAATTGAGTATTTACTAGCTTAGAATTCAATAACTGTTTTAAGCTGAACTTTGTTTTATAATGAAGATTTATTGTTTGCAGCTCCTCTTCTGGCGAACACGGTTGATCTTCAACCTGCGAAAGATGATTACCAAACGGTTCAGTTACTTGGTCTTATTTTGGAATTACTATCATTCTGTGTTGAACATCATACATACCACATCAAGAACTGTATACTCAATAAGGATCTGCTTAGGCGGATATTGGTGCTCATGAAATCTAATCATACTTTTCTTGTCCTATGTAAGTATTAATCTAATAAAGTTTTGGTTCTTTAAACATGTATAATTGTTAACAAAACCTGATATTCTTCCCTGATAATTTTTTATTATTGAGAAGTGATATGTGGATACCAATATTTTCTGATTGTCGACTCCGATTCTGCTACCAGGATCAAGAAATTGATTCTTTATTCCAATAACAAATATCAAAGAAGTGTGAAAGTAGAATAATGCCGGCCGCATTGGTGTAGTTGGTAACGTGCTCGCCTTTTATCATCCGGTCTTGGGTTCGAATCCCATTCAGGCACAGCATATTTTCATACAATACAAAAAATCATTTCATCCTTCACCATCTGCATTAGCAGTAATTGCAGAACAGTTGGACGTTAAACCAAAAAAAGAGAAGAATAACTAAAAAAATATATTTTTTATTATAAATTTCATAATCCGCATAATGAAACACAAATTAACCTCTTTTAATTACCTCATGCTCATGACTGTATCCAGAAGTACTACTTTTACTACGATAAAATTTATTCAATCGAAATCGCTCTAAATTATCGAGTCACGTCGACTCATTTGTTCGTAGTTTTATATTATAAAAATAAAAAATCGAAAAAATTAAGAAATCTCGAGCAGTAAAAAGGTGTAATGTACTACTACTGTTCAGTCATTATGAATGCCCAATCTCGTGAACTGGTTAAATTGAGTCACGATCGACTTCTTCCATCGTTCGATAAGTGTGATTCATTTGTACGCGTCCCTTTCTCGAATAGCCATGTTCATAATTAAATGATCGGTTATATTCCGGTATTTATGATTGATTCGTCACATTAGTTATATAACCTAACAGCAAAATAGAACATTTTTCCAAATGGAAAAGTTCTTTTTATTCCCCCCCCGCCCCGCCCGAGTTAAAATTACCCAACTGTATTTATATTTAGTATCTTTTATCATATAAAATTACAACATTTAAAAGAGCTCTGACAAAACTTACAACATTTTTATTTTGTTTATTTATTTGTCAAGAAAAATTCAGTGGAAATCTTATTTTACTTATTTATAAGTCTAGCATAAGGGAATGATTTGTATACAATTCTAAACTTAGAATTATATTGTCATAAGAAAAAGAAAATAATAATGTATTAACAACATCAATGAAAAGTTTTTTTCAAAAAGTAAATGTAAAATATAACAATAGAATATCAGATAAAACAATATTATTAACAATTAGCCTACTATTGCACAAATTTACCAATATAAATTAACAATTGTGTTTTAGTAGCGTGAAAAAATTTACTCTGTAATTGCAGGTTTCATGTAATTCTTCATGATTTAATTGAGAAGTTGAGGAAGAAATATGATACAAGTCTTCAATCAGAGAGCTAACTACTTCACATCCATAAAGAAACTTTATTGTTTGATCTGATATAAATTTATTTTACTGAAAAGTTAATTAATGTTAATAGTGACAAATTTTTTGTGTGAAATACTGGTTGTGTGAATGTAAATTGATATTAATAATTCATTTGGTGTTTTCCAGGTGCCCTCAGGTTTATGAGAAAAATTATTTCTTTAAAAGATGAATTTTATAATCGTTACATAATAAAGGGTAATTTATTTGCACCAGTTGTAGACGCATTTGTAAGAAATAACGGCAGGTATAATCTGTTAGATTCTGCAATAATTGAAATGTTTGAATTTGTTAAACTGGTGAGTAATTTTAGATAATTTACGTAAACTATGTGTATTTATATTTGCAAATTAAAAGTGCTGGTGTGTAGTCTACTTTGTCTATAAAAATGCCGCCTTTGAGAGAGTAATTTTTATGTTTCATAACTAACAATTTATCCAGAGTTGAAAGATGTCAACCAGTCTTCAATAGAATGTTTAAAATTAAGGCTGAATGCAAACTTTGCTTTTCAGCTAAATAGCCGATGGATGTATGAAAGGCATCTTCTAAGTCAAAGAGAATTTTAGTTATTAGGTATAAGTTCTAATTTTGGATGCAGTGGACATTATTGGCAAGGCCTAAAATAGAGTTAAAAGTTTCAACCCTGAGTCATGGCTGGAAATACTGATTCTTGATGTAAATGAAGAAGTTTCAGAAGTAGAAGTAGTTACAGCATTGAGGTTTTATGAAAAAATTTCTAATGTGAAACAGTTGTGACACTTGATGAAGAGGTGGTTGGAGGCAGGCAAAATCAATGTAAGGTACCTGATTTTATTAGGTCAGATATCATGCTTCAGTCATTCAATTGGAGCTGGAAGAAAAAATGATAGTGAAATTGATGCAGCAATCAAAATTGCATCATACAATACATGAAATACATGATTGTGAATCATGATAGAATACATTATTGTGAATATGTGGAATATGAAAGAAAGCTATTAGATTACATGGGTCAGCAAACTTGAGTTCCATTTCAAAGACAGTCTGGGTACATAATATTCAACAAATAATTCAGAAGACTGTCAGCATTACTTATTAACAAAAAATATTACTGATTTATTTTGTAAAATAGATGAAGACTCATAAGTTTTAATTCTTTTTTTTTTTTTTTTTGTTAATTTGGGTTAAGTAGTAGATGCATGGTTAATTTTGGATTATCCATTTTTTTTTTGCGTGCATACTGTGTAATAATTAGCTGGCAAATGTATGCTGAATGTAGAACCTACTTAATGTTGTGATTTTAGGTGAATGAATATAATAATTATACTGTCCGTATGTATGCATTTAATTTCAAATGCGTTGTGTTTTTTCAGGAGGATATAAAGTCTTTATGTACACATGTAGTAGAACATTTTGGAAAAATTTTAGATGATGTAGAGTATGTTCAAACTTTTAAAGCATTGAAAGCTAGATACAACCAACATCAAGATAAGATGAAGGATAGAGAAAAATCTTCAATGGACAGGTTTGTGCATTTTTTTAAAAATATAATATTTGATTTATGAATTATTGAAATTAAAAATGTAAATAGTTTTCTTTTTTTTTTAATTTGTTTTTATTACCTATTCTAATAAAAAAGGAAGTAATATTTTTTCTTACGAGGTAATCTCCCAAACTTCTCAACCAATTCCAAAAAATTTATGCAGAGAGAAGCTTAGAGCTTTGTGAGCAACATAAGCTATCGCTTAATTTTTAAATTGCAAAAAAATTATGCGATAAATAGAATGAAGTAATATTTTAGTTTATATGCTTAATGTAGTGGCCTGTGAAATAGGTAGTTCTTTTATCTATCTGTATTACATATTTTGCTCCTTTTCAAAACTTTGAAAATTATTTACTGGAAAGAGATCCAGAAAATAATTTCACGTTTGATTTCTGAATAAAAAGTTGTGTAAAGCTTCCAAAAATCAAAAAGATTGTACCAAGATTTTGAAGAATATTAAAAATTATTTAGTGAATAGTTATCCAGAAAGTAATGTCACTTTTGATTTCTATATGGAAAGTTATGTAAAGCTTCAAAATATATAAAAAATTATACAATTTTTTTTTTAAGAAATAGATTTAACTTTTTTTCTGACAAATACGTATTAAGTTGTCTCAGGTTATATTTTCTCCTTCTACAGGTGATTCATAAGCTTTCAATGAGTAAGGTTGTACACTTAAAGTTTAGTTTCCTGTGAAGCACAGCAAGATGGAGAGGGGGTTGCTAGTAGTTTTATAATTAAGAATTTGTAGGTAATTCCTAGACAGCGGTGTACTGTTTTAGCAAATAGTTTGTAACTATTTAGAGAGTGCACGTTATCCCTTTCGCTGCCACAGTTATTTTCGTTACATGATTTCATGTGCAGATTTATGTTTTACCACTTTTCATTGTATTTACTCTAAATATAGGAACAAAGTGCACAATTTTTGCGAAAACATTGATTTACTAACAAAAAGAAAAATAGAATGTTAACTGTGTGCTGAGATCAAAATAGTAACTATAGGTTCACTGCCGGCTTTTAAAAAGCTATACAAGAGTGCACTAGGCAGACCTGAAGCATATACGGAGCTGGCACAGGGAAAACACCCGACTCCAAAGGGTGTTTGGACCCGGCAGTCCGAAAGGGTTAAGTCAATAATTATTTGCTTACCGGAATCAGTAGAGAATATCCAGTATTTATTACGCTGCACATATTTAGAAATAAATATTTTGTGTTCTTATAAATATTATCCACAGATCTATCAAGAAATTCTAAACAAAATATTTCTTTGCAAAAAAAAATTAAAATTTTCAAAATTTTGAAGTTAAAAATTTTAAATTTGTCTTGATTTCTAGTGTGCCATCTATACTGCGAAGTAACCGTTACAGGAGAGATCAGCGTCAACTGGAAGAAGAAGAAGAAATGTGGTTCAACGAAGACGATGACTTTGATGACGGAGAAGCGGTCGTACCTGCTACAAAGAAACTCAGTTCTGAGCTAGAATCGTTGGGTAAAACACTGGACAAAAAGAATGAAGGCAGCAGTGGAAAATTATTTAATAGTAACTCAAAAATGCCAATTATAAATAACAACTTAAGTATAACAGGGTCTTCCCCTTTGAGTCCTACACAAGGCGATATTAAATGTGCAGCTCTTTTTAAGAAGGTAAGTATCTTCAGATAGTAAATATACATAACCATGAGTAACCAGTGTTTGGCAATTGTGGTCAAGTGTTTCTAAGGAATTTTAATTACTTATATGAAGTACAGCTACATTGTGATATCATTGTAGCTAATACAAATTAATGATTTATTTAAGTACAGTATCAATTAAAATTTTATTAACTTTTTGAAAAATTGAAATGAATGTTTCAAGAGTAAAACTTTATAATATTAATAATAATAATAATAATAATAATAATAATAATAATAATAGCGCCTTTATTTACAAATAAAATGATACAGAAAATTTTATACAAAGAAATGTATTATTAACGTTTAAACAAAAATATTTCGCTCGGCATAATATGACATTACCATCCTGGTCGTCTGCCGGTTGTAAAACTTTAAAAAAAGTATTTATTATGTGTAAATTGTTTAAGTTCTGAAAAGAAAGTTCAGTAAATGTGCAGGATGGAGATATCTTGCTGACATGATCAGAAAAATTATCAGCACAAATGCTACACACATACCTTTGATTACATTAAATGTTTCTGTTTTCACGGATGATTTTATGTTAATTTTAATTTTTTTTAAATTGAAATATATATATTTCTAAACCTTCTGAATACGGTAACAGTAAACACTTAACCAATTTATACTTTTTACTACTTTAACTTTACTTTTTTACATATCTTTGCTACTTTAATTTTTTATATAATCAGTTTTTAAATATGTGTTCCTGAACATAAGTAATTATTGACAAATAATAAGTAACTGAGTAATAACTGAGAAAACCAATGTGGCCATGAGTATTTGGTGCAAATTAATTTGCACAGTAATACTAATTTATTCTTAACCAATTTCGCAATTAAATATAGTCGTAATTTCATGATTTTTTTGTACCAGTGTAAATGAAATAAGATATGCACCTAAGTAAACAATTGCCATCATCACAAAGAGTAAAAAAACTGAACTTGGCAATGTTGTCGCCTGAATAGCAACACCACTAAAATTTTAATTCAATTATTTTGTTATTTACTTCGCAAGATCTTGTTACAACTTTCACAAATTTTAGTTTTCAGATTTTTTCAGATTTTTTCAGAATCCCAAATGTGTTCCTCTTAATTGTGTAAAAATTATTTAAATCTGTTTGGAAGAACTCTTTATTTAAGGATAAACATAATCTCCATTTAAATACATTGAACCAGTTTTCTCTTTTTAAAATTGTGTTTAGAACATCAGCCGAAAGGCTGGTTTGAACCTCTAGAGGCTTTACTAATAAAACGAGGAGTTTAGGTGGTTTACCATGCTTTTCTCACTGAGTGGTAAAGTATCCTTATAAGCATGCCAGACACTCTGAAAAGCATTTTTTTCCACCCTGCAAATGACACCTTTACTTCATTCAGCACAGGTGTAATGTAATAATTATATAACTTAAAACAATTAAACATGATAAATAATAGTACCAGGTGTTTTTAAATGAATAGCGGGGTTTAACGCTCTATAATATTTAATACATTATACTTAGTTATAAATGATACATCAAACGAAAGAGCAACTCGAACAGTTTTACATAATGCCTACAAGTGTTCAATGTGCGCACCATTCGTCACACGACACACGTCAGGACGATATGAGAGTTCTTCCTAAACGTTGTTTAGTGTCTCTTTGAGTAATTGTTGCAACAGCTGCTTCAATCCTGATTCTTAATTCGAGAAGGTCAGCTGGTAGTGGAGCCACATGCACATGGTCCTTTATGAACCCCCAAAGATAGAAATCACACTGTGTCAGATCAGGTGACCGTGGAGGCCATGGAAAATGAGCCCTGTCATTGCACCCCTTGCGGCCAATCCAGCGGTCGAGTAAAGTAACGTTCAGCCAATCGCGTACTTCGTTATGCCAGTGAGGCGGTGCACCATCTTGCTGGAAAATGAAGTTCTCTGGCTCTTCATCTTCCAACTGAGGGAAGAGCCATAGCTGTAGAGTATCAAGGTAAGAAGCACCAGTTACAGTTGCTTCAACAAAAAAGAAAGGCCCATAAACTTTCCACTGGGACATGGCACAAAAACATTCAATTTAGGGGAGTCTCGTTGCACTTGTGCCATCGCATGAGGATTTTCTGTGCCCCAGATTAGCACATTATGAGTGTTCACTTGTCCACTAAAATGAAAGGTCGACTCATCACTGAAGACAACATGATGTAGAAAATCTTCATGCAACAACATTTCGTTGGCGAAGTTGGCACGTAAACCATAGTCTGCAGGAGTTAGAGCCTGTTCCAACTGCAAACAATAAGGACGTAGTTATAAGCGTCTCTGTAAAACTTTCCAAACAGTCATTACAGGAATTGCTAATTCACGACTAGCCTACCAAATAAATTTCTGTGGGCTACGCGTGAACGACTCTCACACTCGCTCAACGCTCTCCGCACTAACACTTGGTCGTCCCATACTTTTCCCTTTGCATAGGCAGCCAGTATCTTCAAACTGATGATACCATCTACGGATGTTATTATCACCTGGAGGTTCACAACTGAACTTAATACGGAATACACAGTAACTACCGATTCAGTCTTTGCGAACTGTAAAACACAAAACGCTTTCTGTTCTTTTGTCGCCATCTTTGCTACTAGCTTTTTCTAATGGCTGGCTGTGGAAACATTGCGCACTGCTGCCAACAAACAAAACTGCTTGAGTTGCACTTTCGTTTGATGTATCATTTATCACCGTAAGTATAATGTATTAAATATTATAGAGCGTTAAAACCCTGCTATTCATTTATAAAAACTCGGTATTGTGAAGTACTTCTCAATACTGTGTAAATAAATTACCAAATTATATATAAATACTCAAATTAAAAACAATGCCAAAAACCGACTCTGGTTTCCTTTATTTAAAACCACCTTCTCAGTACACTATCATCCAGTCCGTAAATACTCCATTCTAATAAATTAGCAGACATCACCAAGGTTGGACTGATTGCTCATTTAAAATGGTTTTTGAAATTTTGATTTTACTTTGAACATACCTTCACCAGTTTACTTAAAAAATTTGAAGGTTCAGTATTTTATAAAACCTTTTAATGTAAATGTTTTAAAGGATAACAGTGGTTGTATTCTGCAACTTTGATTTCGGCTTTCTTATTAAAGAAACCTACTTCATCAGTTTCAGACTAAATCATGTGATTTTGAAAAAATTTCAGTTTTGTTGATCCGATCTTAAGATTTATTTATTTATTTTTGTTTTGAGGATATAATGGTTATTATTTTTATAGGCATTGGTTGATTATGAGGGTGACTCGGATGAGGAAGAAGAAGAAGGTAGTGATATATTGTCTCCTTCAAAACGTGCCCGTTTTTCCTAGAACAATATAGTCATGAATACTTCCATCATCAACACTTCCACGGGTAGTACAGTACCTTCAACAAAATTTTAAACTGAGCGAGCGAGCAGTTTGTGTCGATGAAGCTAGTTTTTTTGACTTTTATATAATATGTGTATCTGAAAAAGTACAGAAACTTGATTTTTATTATAAAGTAAAAATGAAGACAAAGATCAGCATGTGGTAAGGTTTTTTGTAGTTTTTTTTTCCAATATTTGAAAGTGAAGTGCACATGTGAACTTGTTATTATGCCCGCGCTTTGTTTTTTGCACTCAACAATAATGTTGGATACCACAACCAATAGTAGCAGTACAAGGGCATTTTAAAATAATCAACACAGGTTTTTATATTTAGATATTTATCAGTGCTAATGGATTTCCGAAACTGCGATAGAATTTATAATTGATTTTTAAAACATTTAATACAACAAATTATTGTGTGTGGTGTGATGTAAACAAAAACATGTGTATTGTTTTTATAACAGTTATACATAATTATTTCATATGCTGATAACGGTGACTTAATTACATTTTTAATTTAAGATCAATTAACTGTTAAATATTTATATAATTATATCGTAATTTTTAGTATGGCAGATTTTATAAAAAAAGGTTTTGACATACAAAAAGAGAACGCCAAAATATCAGTTGGTAAATAGACAAACAAATAAAGTATAGTTCATTGATTTATTTTGTAGTTTTTATTTTTTGGTTACAGTTTTAACGGTGGATTTTTACCCATTTGATAACTATTTTCTTATTTAAATTATTTTGTGAAATATAATCAGAAATGTATTAGGCAAATTTATATAATAATGATGTATTTATTTAATACTTTGTTGTAATTTTACTGGTGTAGTTAATAATGATTGATTTTGGAATGGATTTATTATTGGTGTTAATGGCTGTGCTAAACTGATTGAAAAAGTTGTAAAAACCATTCATCTTGCTTATTTTTTGTAGTGTATGTGGTATGTTAAAATATACGAGTTTCAAAAGTTCCTAGAATGTATTTCTTATACTTCTAAATCATTTTTATTGAATTTTCTCTGAGTAGTTCATGTTAGGCTTCTCGTCCAGTGTGTAGAAGCATTCCTGAAATTCGTTCTTCAAATCGTAGCAGTTTTATTTTATTTCATTCATGACAGCATCCATGGTAAAAGAATACATGTGTGTGCCAAAGCATGTTTTGCTGCAATTTTAAAGGAAAATTGTTCCTCTTCTCACTTTAACAAAACTTAAGGTGACATTCATTGTTTGACCATATATTTCTCTGTGGTGTGGAGTTGTGGTCATGTTGGGGATATTATTTTTCTGCAATTACATTTACAGGTGACATAGTATTCAGTATCAGTTACTGAAGCTAACCTAAAAGTGCTTGCCGGGGCCGTATTTAGTCATTTATAGTAAATTTGTTAAAACCCAAAAGCTTATGTGAGTGTCTTAGTTGCGCAGATCAGACCAAATTAAGTAGCAGAGCGAGCACACCTATGCTATGGGCAGTAACCGTCAAGTAACTGTTAAAAAATTGAGACAAATATTGGCCAAGTTCAAAATAAAAATTGTAGCAAAGTTTCAGAGTTGTTAAATGCTAGGTTTTTTTTTGAACTAGAAATTTGATGTACTGGCACTTAGACATGCAGTTTGTCTTGTATTGTTTTATAAATTTTTTTCTATTGCACCTCTTGATGAAAGAACCTTACTGTATTGTGTGCAATCTTCTAAAAATTTAATTCGTGTGAGTAAATCCTTTATTCTGGTTTAGTGTCCTGACAACTATTTGAATCCGTTTCTTATTCATTACCTGGTACACGTCAGTTTTTAGTTACAGAATGTATTGTAGCTCTTGTTTCTTTTCCCCAATTAGTAGATGCTTCAAATCACAAATAAAGATATTAGGATTGGTTTTAAAACTGGTACATTTTAGGAGATTAGGTAAGTGATTAGACATGATTGATTGTTCTAGAACAGATTTATTTGATTTGTTTAGGTGATTTTAAAAAATGGGTTCTTTGTGTTGCCTCCATCTAAAGAATAGTATGGTGATAATGTCGTGCTTACCATGTTCTTTGGTTTGTACCACTTGAGGTTTAAATTTTATATTTAATTGTGTTGATTTTATTATAAAAGTTCTGTTTAATTAACTTAATTTGTGTAATAATACATATTTATTTATCAAAACTACTTAATTATGTAAATTTTAACTTTATTTATTTCCTGATTAAATTCAAATGTTAGAACAAAGAGTTTAGTCAAGGAAGACTTAACAGAATTCAATAATTAGAATAGTAAATTTGTTTACCCCGATCCCTGTCATTGACAAAGTAGTTCCGAGCCATGCTAATAGATATCTGATGGGAAATCCATTGTTTGTTGGATATCATAATAATTTTTTTACGTTAGTTCTCAAAACTTAATAAAAAAACAAATATTTATAAAGCATTTGTATTACTATTATTAAATATTAAGGAAACATTATCTGTATTGTAAATATTTACATTGAATGTTGATAACGGAATAATTAAAAAAAACATTGTGTGTTATGTATGAAAATTTTTAGTGAGAATGTGTGTACAATTAAATTTAATAAATAAAATAAAAATATAAAAATAATTATTTATTAATAAAATTTAGGGAATTAGATTACAAGGTACTATTATTAATTAGAACTCTCTCTTACTTTATCGTTAAAATTTAAATTGATTAATTATTAAATTTGGTAAGAATAAACTTATTATTAAACTTTGAAAGAGTGATTGTATGTTTGTGTGATTGTGAGTATTGTACATATATTTAGCTGTGTTATTGCAATAAGATTTTTAAAAAAAATATATAAAATTATTTGTGCAATGAGTTTTATAGCCAAACTTTTCTTAGTGTCTAAAATAAATTTTCATTCAAATTGTAATGAACTTATTTCCAAATGTAATAAATTTTACATAACACTGCTTTTTGTAAATGTTGAGTGTTACAACAAATATTTTATTTTTAATATTCAATGAAGCAGTGTTAGGTATTTTGATTTTATATAATTTGGTTTAAATTTATACCCAATTGATGGAATGCAATTTTATAGTTTTAGCAAAAACTTTTCTCTTTGGCAGAAGAAATAGATTGGTTTGTGTAAATTGCTATTTTAATTTTTTCTGTTGGTTTAAAGAACAAGTGATCTACTTTTTTTTGGGTTCTTTTTGTAATTTTTTAATCTGTCTAAACTGCGGTTATACACTATACTGCTAAAAATCTAATGTAATTTATGTATTAAGTTGTAAAGCTTGTACAAACAGAAAGATAATTACCAAGTAAGTGTGTTTAGAACTTAATTTTTTAAGAACCATGACACAATGACAGCAATTACATCACAGGAAGAAACTAAAACAGGAACTTTCATGGTTAACTATTGTGTTACAAATTTTATAATTATTTTGGTTTCTTAAACTTTAAGTCTGCTTAACTAATATAAAAATTTGTTAATTTGTTAGTCTGCTTAACTAATATAAAAATTTGTTATGTAAGTCTTGTGATCTGATATTCAGTATTTCATAGTTAGTTTTTTGCATCACATTCTTGTGAGTTAAATTAATTCCTCTTGCAATCATTCTATGTGTTTTTTAGCCAATATGTTGTATTACCCTGAGAGGAAAATAATCTTTTCTTTTTTCCGAGTAAGATCTCTGTGTTTAAACTAGTTTCAGGCTGTGGTGTAGTGGTCAGCGCAATTGACTTCTATACCAGGGGTCCCAGGGTTCAACTCCTAGTCAGACCTGGTGATTTTTCATCTATCACACTGCATTATGCACGTCTGCATTAGCTTTAATGTTCCAAACAATGAGACATTTAACCAAAATACATATGTATATCTTTAGAAATGATGATTACTTGTCCAAACTAACAGCAAATGACTGGTGCTCAATAATAAATTTTTTTGTTGTCAATTTGAAAAACCATATTTTGACTAACAAAAAGTAAGAGCAGATTACTATAACTCTTTGTAAGTTTGTATTTTTAGAACCTTGTTTGTCATATTATACAAGTAACATATTTTGTTAATGGAGATTTCTGAAATGGCCACCAGACTTTTTTGTGAGATCTCAATAACAAATCTCTTTTGTCTGCTCAAGACTTAGATCCTAAATGTTAAAATTTTTTATAATTTTTCATATCATAAAATCATGCTAAGACAAAAACTTGTTATTCTGCAGTGGTTTCAAATTTCATCGGCTAAAATTACTGTACAGTGTATTGCATTGGTCAGGATGTATAGCAGTTTACTAGAGGCTTTATTTTGTTTTAAGAGTGGTTATTTTGGTTGATGGTATTATCTGATGCTACATTTTTATGACAGGCTTTTAATTTATAAAAGTATTATCTCCAATTAAAATAATTAACTATACCAGCTGGCAAAGTATATTATAATTTCAGAAAATCCTGAACAAATTACTTCTAGTTTGTTCCGTCCCAATTAGTACTATAGTAAGTTATCCAGTGTAGTGTCTAACTGAAGGTAAAATATAACGTAAGGAATCCAGTTTATAATTTTTAAAGTAACAACTCATTTGAATAATACAATGGAACACGTGTAAGTTCATATGTTAGAGAAAAATAAAATGTACATTGTTTAAAATGTGTATGTATTGCATTTGTTAAAATTTTAAGTGCTCGATTAAAAAACTAATTTTTCTGTTCTTTCTCTGTGCACAATTTTTGAAGGAATTTTTATTTATGTGACTACGTTCATTACCTTGTTTAATTATGTTGTTCTGATGACAGAACAATGTAAAATTTATTACAATTTTTCAAGTCAGCTCATAAAATTTAATTAAAATAAATTTGTACAATCTTTTACTTAAAAATTTTAACAAATGAAATTACATTGTGGGAATGTAACAGAATTTTGTAAATAAAAACATTGCTGTATAATTTTACTCTTAAGTGTTTTTTTATTTGATAAAAAAAATTCCTTTTTTCCTTAGATACTGTAAGTTCTCATTTGTTTCTAAAATGAACCTTTAATCTAAAATTTTATTTTAAATTCAAAAAGACTGAAGAAAATGATTTACAATATGTAGTCTGTGCCTGTTCATAACTACTGCATGAATAATAGTAATTGTTTAGACATAGTATTTCACTAGGACGACTTTGTTTGACTCATCTATGCAAATACTTGAAAGTAGTAATCTTTCAAAAAAATTGGTTTTACCCACTTGTGTGATATATTTTAATTTTTGCCTGAGTGTTGAGTGAGATTTAAAGTACGAGGTATGTTCGCAAAATAAGTTCCGTTTTGAAATAAATAAAAAACAAGTACAGATACAACAATGAAATTTATTTCATAAAACTCTACAACTCAAAACTATTTTTCGACATAACTCCTGTGATTTTCCAGGCATTTGTCATAGTGTGGTACAAGCTTTTGTATATACCCTCTTCATAGAATGCTGCCGCCTGTGTTATAAACCAAGAGGTATTTTCTTATCAACTGCACGAAACAGTTCATCACTAACCACAGATGGACGTCCACTTCGATCTTCATCGTGCACTGTATCACGCCCTTCTTTGAACTGTCTAACCCATCTTCTCACCATTGAATCGCTCATCACATTTAGCCTGTAAACCTCGCAGATTTGTCGATGAATGTCAATTGGTTTAATGTTTCTTGCATTCAGAAAACGAATCGTCGATCGAATTTCAAAAGCGGCAGGATTTTTGATAAACCCAGCCATTACAAACAAGCACTACAAAGTGCACACAACAATTAGTAACCTAAAAATGAAATCATTTCATTCTGCTTGACACGGAGTGACGGTCGCGCATGCACGGAACTGCAATCGCAGCGCTATCATGGAGAAAGGCAGAAAAACATGTGTAGTGTTATGGGACAGAAAAGGAATTTTACTGATTGATTTTTTTGCCATGAGCTCAAACAATCAATGAAGAAGTTTACTGTAAGACTCTCAAGAAAATGCGCCGCGTAATTCAATACAAGTGCCGAGGAATGCTCACGAAAGGCGTGGTTTTTATTCATGACAATACCCGACCACATACTGCGAATGAGACAATTAGACAGGCTGTACATCCTCCGTACAGCCTTGACCTCGCTCTTAGAGACTTTCATTTGTTTTTGCATCTGAAGTCTTTCCTTGGCAGTCGGCAGTTGAACAGCGATGAAGAGCTGAAAGAACATGTTACTTTTTGGTTGACTACACAGGCGGCAGAATTCTATGAAGAGGGTAGAAGAGGGCAGAATTCTATACAAAAGCTTGTACGCTATGACAAATCACGGGACTTATGTCGAAAAATAGTTTTAAGAGTTGTAGATTTTTATGAAATAAATTTCATTGTTGTATCTGTAATTGTTCTTTCTTTATTTCAAAACTGAACTTACTTCACGAACATACCTCGTATAATTATACAACTTGCTGTTTGTTACCATGGCGAGCGTAGCTCAAAAAGTCGGTTGAGATAGGAGCAGCAGGGTAGTCTCTTTCAAAAGGAAAATGGTTAAGGAAGCCTTCGCTGCTGCCTCAAAGAGGAGCGGCCACGGACAAGTGAGTATCGTCTCTACTGCTGCCTGAAGCCAGGAGCGGTTGCCGACGCGGCGTCACCTTATGCTGCTGCCTCAGTGAGGAGGAGCAGCTGCTGGTGAGTTGAGGGGGATTGTCTCTACTGCTGCCTGAACCGAAAGGTAGGGAAGAAGAAAGAAGTGGTCAGTGTGGAGCAAAGAATATACTCAATGTTGAGTGATTGATCTCTCCGTACTGACCTTCTCGAAGCAATGATCATTATAGACTGACTGTTTTCCTTCAACTACTGCCTGGCCCGGTTGTTCGTGTATGTCTCACCCACTGGCACACGCATTGTGAGAGGTTTCTTGGCTGCACTATCTACCAGGAGCAGAAGCAAACATGAACAACAGACCGGCATAGAAAATAGTACAGTATCATGGTTTCTTTGTGTTAAGAAAATAGTGAGTTATTTCAAATAGTTTATCTTGAGAAAAAATATCAGATACCTGATACTGCTCAAAGTGATTTGAATAACTTATGAAAAGTTATGTGAGAAATATTTCTAGGTTTTATCTGACCACCACTGTGACTGAAACAGAAACTGATAGAAGATTATTTGGACAAATGTTGTGGGTGATACCACCTGATTGTTCAAAGATAAATGACAGGGCTGGGTTTCTTCAATTAAACTTTATGGAAGGGATGTTAGAAGAAATATTTAGTTTCAAGATAAGAAAACGCAGAGGGATTAATGATCAATATATTGATTTATATTTGCTATTTTGCATGCCTTAAACTAATATTATTAGTATCACAAAAAATCTGGTTGAGCGGGTAGGACTTACCTTGGTTCTACTTACAATGAAAGTCACTTTGTTACTAATAGTCATGAAATGGCAGCTTGTGTAATGTCTCTAGTGGGTTGGGTCTTGAGTAGATGCTCCAGATGACTTCGATGTCTGAATTCATGCCTGCATCGTGGAGATTCCTTGAAGTGTTGTGAATGTAGTCCTTAAAGAGAGGGAAATAGTAGATGTTCTTGAATGATATTGTTAAGAATTCTATAGTGGAAATTTGCTACGATGTGTAGGGTTCAATTTTGAAAGGAGTTAAAGCCTTTATATGGGATTTGTCTAGGAGGGGCCACCAGATCAGTGACCAATATAGGAGAAAGGAACAGATGATGGCTGAGTAAATGAGAAGTTACACATAAACAGTGATTTTTCCAGAGCGGAGAATGGGGGTTAGTTTGCATAGGAAGATTCTACCCTTATGTAAGGTGTCTGAAGGAGGTACAGTGGGATGTGGAGGAACTTGGAATCACTAAACAAGACCTGCTAACGTAATCAGCTAAGTACAACCAACTAATCAAGCAAGACTAATATGGTAACATTCGAACCAAAAACCAGAAGAGTGTACAACAGGGTGTTTACCGACGAAGATAGGAACGTTTTAAGAAAATGTGGGCCACACGAAAGGAAGCCACGCTTTTCAAAGAACCCAACACTGGAACAGACCGAAACTTGAACTAGAGTGATCCTGTGAGGTCTAAAAAACATATCTATTTTTCTTTAGTCTTAAGTTAATTTTTGTCGAAATTAGATTAAAATTTAAATATGTAGACACGAGTATACCAATATTTTACGCGCTTCCTTACGTTTTGCGCCTTGAGTGTTCTGTATGGGGGCAACATGCGCGGCCGGGTTATAAAATTGTGCGAGAGAGACAGACCGTTCACTAATTAGCGCTCTCTGTCTAACACATACAATTACGTGGGGCTGGGCGATGATAATGTCGTGCTCACGGCGGGTGACGGACAGCAAGTGAGAGAGAAGATGTGTTAGGAGACAAATAGCGTCATAACTTGCGCAATTTGTAATACACGACAACTATAGGCAATGTTGTCTCCATATATACGTAAAGGTTATAATTTTTAATTAGTCAATCAGTAAAGTGCGTGTGTCGTTTAATTTTCGTTTAATAATAATAATATTTATTATATACTTAATCCCAAAAAGGTTTTTGTCCGTATTTTCTGATATAAAATTTTCCGCCTGTTTTATTTCAATTACTGAACTATCAAGTAAAAATGTGTAACGGGACTTTTACATTTAGGAAATGAAGTGTCAACCTGTAAATTGTGTTCTCTTTCCAACTCGATCAGCTGGCACAGCAGAGTTGGTCAAAGTGTTAAAGAAAATGTGTGTAGGCGTTTTTATGTCAATGTAAAGATGACATAACGGATTAGTGTAGGCATATCAGAATTTGAGCTAAAGAATGGGATGGAATAGGTTCTGTCTACCTTATAAAATATATGTATTTTTATTAATCGTATGAATCGTCTATTGTGTATTTTTCAACATAATTTAGAAAGATTGTACTACGATCTGTTATTATTTATTTCGGTTTTAATGGTGTTTTCCAAATGGATGTTGCTAAATCTTTATTTGGAGCAAGAACGCACGAGGGATATGCTGGAAAAGAAGATTACAACGTAAGTAACATGACTTCCAAATTATTTTAAAGCAAAATGTCGGGTAGTAAAAGACTCTCAATGATTGTGTTATCTATGCATTTTACCACAAAATAACGTGTTGTTTTGTTGAAAGTTTTTGGGTGTTTTACTAGTAAATAAGTACAGTATTGTACTCTGTATTTGTGCACTTAATTCTAAGCAGGAATGTAAATTAGTTTGAATGATTACAATAACTGTTATTATTGACGGTTTTGGCAATGCTTTTCTTTACATTTTTGTCAGGAGTAGGTTGTACTACTTTGTAAGATTTATCTAAGTAATTAATCTTGACTATGAATTAATTCATGATAATAGCAAACTTATTAAGGATGTCAGTGGTGGTGTCTGTTGCACAATATGTCATGAAACTGCTGATCGAATACGTTGTTGTTCCTAGCAGATGAACCACATGGTGGTTGCAGCATCCCTAGCAGAATAAAGAAAAGTAAACCTACTTGCGTGTTGTCATTCTTTTAATTTAGTTATGCATATGTTGTAAACTGGTCTGTATTTGCTGTGTTAATTCATGAAAATTAGTATAATTAGAGCTTTCACATATCTGCTAAATGTATTTAAATTGCTATTTACACCGAGATAGCTGTCTTTATGAAGTTGTTCCAACTCTTTAAAACATTTTATTGCGCAGCTATATCAGCCTTTTCAGACTTACTAAAGTATGTTTTAATGAAGAGATAAATAGACAATTCTGTACATCAGTACTGTGTTTTATTTAAAAGTTATAAAGACTAATATAGACCTGACATCTAAAATTCAGTATATTCTTCTAGCTAACCTAGTCTTGAATGCCAGGCTACGTTATTGTTTAGTATTATTTTGTTTTGTTTGAAATTCTATTGTGAATTTGAATTGTGGGTTTGACTAAGAATTTTAAGAACTCTTTATGTGGTTGATATTATTGGTTATATCGTGTTATGCCGCTAGTTGAAAAATAAAATACTGTTTTGCAGAGGTCTATTGTTTTTTTATGTCCTATTTTTTTAAAAATCTTGTAGGTGGGTCAGTAGGCCTAATAAAAGAGATAATGTTGTTTTAACCTTCATAAACTTGGTTATATTTAATAGATAATATTTGAAGATCAAGATTAATCTTAAGCTGATGGTTTTGTCTTTACAAGGTGCTGATTCCTATACTGTATGTCAGCTAAGTTGAGATCTGGTCAAAACAGTTTGAAAGAAAAATATTAGGTAGCGTGATCCATCCAAAAAAGTTTACAGTTAATCTTATTTTTTTTTACTTTTGAGACCTCAAAGGATCACTCTAGTTCAAGTTTGGTCTGTTCCAGTTTTGGGTTTCTTTGAAAAGCGCGCTCTCCTAAGTGTAGCTTCCTTTCGTTTGGCCCACAATTTCTTAAAACGTTCCGATCTCTGTTTCCGGTCATCATCGGTAAACACCCTGTTGTACACTCTTCTGGTTTTTGGTTCGAATGTTACCATATTAGTCTTGACTAGTTGGTTGTACTTAGCTGATTTTGTTAGCAGGTCTTGTTGAGTGTTTCCAAGTTCCTCCACATCCCGCTGTACATCCTTCAGCCACCTAGGTCTCGACACCTTATTCCAAAAATGGTTGATCAGCCGGTTCACAAGTCTGAACTTTTCGGCTCTGAGTATGTGTCCTAGGAATGATACTCTTTTCTTTCTAAAGTTATTTGTTAGTGGGGGGATTAGTTTGTAGATTTCTTTGTTTTGGATTAACCGCCGCTGTCCTTCCACCATGTGTCTTCTGTTCATGCACTTCCTATGTATTTTTATTTTTATTTTCTCAATTCTATCAGTGTCTTCTGAGCGATATGGCCCAAATAACGTTTCGCTGGAATAGTAGATTCCTGGGAGAACCACTGTTTGGTAGTGTCTTAGTTTAACCCTGGTTGACAGACATTTCGTGTTGTAGACGCTTTGATTATCTATCAGAGATTTCTTGAGTGTATTAATTTTTTTATAATAATTAATTTACATTTTTATTACAATTATAATCCTATTATTATAAAAATTTATTTGTGACTAGGCTTGAGGTTGTTAATTGTAAACAAAGTACGGTAATAGGTTACCTTTGTAATTCTACGCCTGATAAAACTTATCAGATAACACATCATCCTCATTGTCACTACTTGAATCATGTTCCAAATTTACAATAAGTTTTTCTACCTGAACTTCGCTCAAAGAATCTAAATCCCGCATGCATTCTCCTCCTTTTCCACATGAGCTAATTCAGTTTTTCCACTTATTAACCAATATGTTAGAAACCCCAATTTCAAAAAGTTTCCTTACTTCTTAGAGCTTAAATGATTTATTATTTTTTAGCCACGTAATCCTTCACCTGAGCCGGCACTAACTCAATAGGATTCAGTTTACAAATTATATCCAAGTTACGAATGGTATATTTATGTAAAAATGAAAGCGGGTGAAAGGCACCAGCTATCTGGTTACATGCAGCGAAGACACAACAGATCCAACCTTACTTCGTAAAATGTTGTTTACAGTACGTCTCAGCTTAAAACAAAAAATATACTCTAGTTGTACAATAATCGAGGGAGGAATTGAAGATTTAACATTTAATAAATTAACGTACTCGAACATTACAGTACTTGTCCCCCCATCTTAAACTTATTACCCTATAATCAAATAGGGGGGGACTTTTTTTTTGGTTCAACAGTCAGACGTTAAACCAAAAAAGTCCCCCCTTTTGATTATAGAGTCATAAGTTTAAGATTAGTAGCTTACCTTTTCTTCTTTTTGACTTTTTCTTCTGTTTTTGTTGGATATTGTAAAGGCTATTTTAAATTGTCAGTGTTTGTATTACAAGAGATGATATTACCTTAACATATGTTTACTATAAAATGTAGTACGCTACCAATATTATAATACATATTGATATTATTAAAATAAAATATTATCTTTATACATCTGAATTAGAAACAACCACAACTAACATGTATTAACCATTATAACCATGCATTTGTAACCACTATGAGATGATTGAGTTTATTTTATTATATTTTTTTCCTTTTGAGACCGCAGTGGATCACTTGAGTCAAGTTCTGGGCATTCTTTTCTTTGATTTTCCTTCAGTATTCATTCATTCTGGCAGATCTTTGCCTTTCTGCTTCCGAAAAGATCACATTCTTGCTTCCTCTTTTATCTACTTTTCCTTGGAATTTAATATTTTTATCGTTTAATAGTTTCAACTGTTCAGTTTTATTTTCTAGATCTTCGAAGGTGATGCCTAATTCTTCCATATCTTTCTTGATTTCTCTTAACCACATTACTTCTGTCTTTTTCTGGTGGAGTTTTCTGACTATTTGGTTTGTGATTCTATCTTTGGGTGATCTGATTATATGTCCAAAGAAGGATATTCTCTTTTTCCTCATCGTTTCTATTACAGATTCAGTCTCCTGGTAGACCTGTTCATTTGGTAGTAATCTCCATTCTCCATCTACTTGGTGTCTCTTTCTGATGCAGGTTCTAAGGTTCCTCCTTTCAAGTTTTTGGATTTTATCTTTTCTGTTTTTTTTTTTTGGTTTAATTTGAATAGAGTTTCTCAACCATATGTTATCTTTGGTTGTACGACCGTTTTGTAGTGTTTTATTTTGGTTTTGATTGGTAAATCAATCATGGTAAACTTGGCTAGCTTCTGCCAGCCAATACCAGGATTGATAAAGAAGAGAAAGTCTTATCAAAATTACTTGGTTGTTAATGGAGAGCAATAGAATAGTGATAATTAATTTAAACAAGTGAAAATATTTAGTTCTTGGTTGTTGATCTTGGTACATCTTTAGTTACAGAGTACTATATTAAAAAGAAAGAATATTCACTAGATCATTTTAAAATGATAAAAAGTATTTATTTATAATTTTTGTTTTCTATTAATAGCATAACTTGACTTATTACATAGGTTTTATTTTATAAAATTTAAATATGTTATTTATACTATAGTTTGTTGAAAGATTATTGTGTTCCCAGGAAAAGTGAGTATTAGGCGTATCTGTTATGTTCTGATAAGTAAAATTAACAGGTTTTACATTATGTTGTTGAATATTATTTATTTTTTATGTGGAAATAATTAACTCTTCGAATAACAATTTATTTTGTATTTGTTTTTTAAGGTATAAAATTGTTTATGTTTATAGTTAAAAATATAAAACATTTTAATTTAGAATATTATTATGGTTTATTCTAAATTAAATTCACTAAATTATTTTTAGTTTATTTAGTTAAAGTTTCATCAACAGTCTGATCATTAACAACTATGGGGGGATTTATAACAGTGGGTTTTTGTAAAAATTTCCAGACCCTGGCCAGGAATCAAACCCGGGACCTCTGTGTGGTAGGCTGGCCTGCTACCACACGCTACGGAGGTGGCCAAATCTAATTTTACTGCATTTTTCACTAAATAAAAAAAATTACGCAGCTTAATTCCTGCTAATAGATTGTTATTGTTCCATTTTCAATGTGATTCATCAAGTTGTTTTATATTTCAGAAGGTTTATGTTCATTTTTTCTTAGTTGATAAAGACTATGAATTCAAAATTTAAGCGCTTTCCTAATTTTCTGTGAGTTAAATTTTTTGTGGTGAATACTTCAGCTTTAGAAATGTAGTAGTGGTGCTGACTAGGGTCAGGAAAGGATCTTTGGAAGACTTAGAGAAAATGATGTTATAGATTGGTTGAACTTTTACTGATACATAAAAGATTGGTGGGAAAGTTAATGGAGGGTGGAATAGAAGAATCATGAGGAATGATTGGATTAAAAGTAGAATATTTGAAATAAGTATCGGGGTCGTGAATTTACCGATTCATGTATGAGGTTTACAAGCGACTTATTTCGACTTCCAAAACTCCCCTTGACACTCTGTCTTGTTCCTTTAAATTGAACTTTTAATAATCCAAATTTTTCGTACTCCGAAAAGCCGCAGATTTTATTAGTTTGGATTATCCACGGTTTCCTATACATAATTTAAATGTATTCTTCATTTTGAATATCAGAGAACCTACCTGGTTTTCAATAAAGGAATAAGATTTATTTCAGTGTATGTTCAATCTATTACGTGTACAGCCTAATGTAATATCTATTCCACAACAATATTGAACTAGATTATTTCAATATTTACTACTTTTTCTCTTTGTTTAAGATAATATACGTGTAAAAATAGTACTATGAACAATGCATTATTTGATGTTGTGTTTGTCTTATACTGTACAACTTTATATATTTAACTTATCTATTGATTATATTTGTATCGTTTGATAACTTAACAGTTTGTGGGTGTGTCATTATTTTTATATCTTATGATTTAATGTCGTTGATGATGATAATGAATATAGGTGTATTACCCTTGAACTGAAACATCTGTGTCAATATGTTAATTATTATTTTTTTCTTGCACTCTACTAGTACTTAAGTCAAAACAAATTTTATTATTTATATGCTATTTTAATAAAATTCACGACAGATTTTTTTTTGGCCGACCCATTGGGTAGTGATTAGCACAACTGGCTTTTACTTCGGGGTCACGGGTTCGATTACCGGTCAGGTCTGGCATTTTTTCATCACTCGTTTTCATATATCATCATTCTCCACCATCTGTATTAGCAGAAATTACAAAACAGTTAGGCGTAAAACCAAAAAAAAAAGTAACTAATATTTAAAAATGTGGTGTGAAACTTTTACACGACTTTCTCTTGCCAATGCTAATAATGAACAATATAACCTATTTTTGTTTTTTATTTATTTTTCTGTTTAACGTCTGACTTTTCTGCAATTATTGCTGATGCAGACGGTGAAGGATGAAATGAGTTTTGTAACGTATGAAAATATGCCGTGCCTGAATGGGATTCGAACCCAAGACCGCATGATGAGAAGCAAGCACGTTACCAACTACGCCAATGTGGCCAGCGTACAACCAATATAACCTAACATTAGAAATAACTAAATAACTAAAACATTAGAAATAAACAAAAAACTAACCTCAAAAAACATAACCTTATTTTAATTATGAGTGAATGATGCAAAATGAAAACCAACCTTAGTTTGTCTTAAGTACGGAAAATCACTCTTTCACGCTAAACTAGGCTCTGCAGAGAAAAATGCTTAAAATAAAAGTTATTTTATTGTCCATTTGGCAAAACAGAACTTCTAAAATTAAAAAAGCATATGGAATAACCTGGCAAACACAAAAAAAATCCTTTGAATTCATGCCAAAATCCGCTACTACAAAACAGTTGTTCTTCCAGAGGCGTTTTATGCCAAACTATTTTCCAAATTAAGAATGAAGCTAAGACTGACAAACTTCTGAAAACAGAACGCAGAATTATCAAAACCTGCCTTAACAAGAATTATCAAAAAAATGGGGTATGGCGATTCCTTCTAATGAAACTGTTTATAAGGAAATTGATCTGATTATTAGCAAGATGAAGAAAAGGAGGATTTCCTACTTTTCCACTTATTAAGAATGCCGAATGATAGAATATTGAAACAACTGATCCTCAGGAACTTGAACAGGAAGATTATGGGAAGAGATTAAAAGGGATCTAAATGAAATTGTTCTGGCAATTGAAGACGTGTTTGATATCGAAAATAGTACTGTCAAATCCCACAGTTTCTATTGGGGAAAAGCAGAAAGACACATGGTGGAGGTTATAGATGAGATACAGAAACAAAGATCAGATTGTCTCAAAAAGTGGTGGCAAAACCGAAAGGTTAGACCAATACATTATCCGAAGAACACTAGAAATTGATTGGCTTAGTGGTCCAATGTGACCTTAAAAAAAAAATTACAGTAATAAGAATTTTCTATGAGAACACTACGAGGTGTGGCTATTAAATAACGTGACTGACGTTGTAAAAAATGTTATTTTTATTTTATACATCACTTATTGTCACCTTCAATATACACTCCTTCTCTATCCCTACAACGCTCCATGCGAATTTTCCATTGTTGGAAACAGTGCTGGAAGTCATCTTCTGTCAGCTCTTTCAGGACACGTGCCGCTCAAAAATGTTTGAAATGAAGCTCACAAAAATGTTTGTACTGACACTTTGTACACGATTGAAAATTACCCAAATTTTTTGTAAACGATAATAACATGTGTTGAAACATGGTTTTTTACTTATGATCCGGAAACGAAGCACCAATCCATGCACTGGAAGAGCCTAACTTCACCGCGAGCCAAAAAAGCTCAAATGAGCAAGTCAAAATTTAAAGCAATGATGATTGTTTTTTTTTATATCCATGGGATTGTGTACCTTCCTGCCCATAATGGACAGGTGGAGTGTCAAATTATTTACACTCACTCTGTTTGTTGCAGGGCTAAAGTAAATAGTTCTGTTTCTTATCACATGGTCAGCCAATTAAATGACTGAATCATTTAAGAACAGAAGAGGTAGATGTGTAAAAGACACTAATCAGAGTTATCTCCTCTGAAAGTAATGAATTTCATTATGCAGCTAGACCCTGTGGTTAATGAAATGAAGGTGTCATTTGCAGAGTGAAAATATGTGCTTTTCAGAGGGCTTGGCATGCTGATAAGCATACTTTTCCACTCGGTGAGGAAGGCAGTGGTAAACCACCTCACTCCTCGTTTTACTTAGTAAAACCTCTAGAGGTTCAAACCAGCCTTTTGGCTGATGACCTAAACAATGTGTACCTTCACTGGGTTCCTGTAGGTCAAACAATTAATCAATATTACTACCTTGAGGTACTTTCTAAACTACGTCAAAGAGTAAGGAAAAACGCCCCGAAATGTGGAAGGACAAATCATAGGTTCTCCACCAAGACAATGTGCCAGCTCATTCCGCGTTATCTGTCAAGAGGTTCCTAGCCAAGTACAGCATCTCAGTGTTAGAACATCCACCTTATTCACCAGATCTTGCACCATGTGACTTCTACCTGTTCCCTAAGGTGAAATCTGCATTAAAAGGGACAAGGTTGAGTCTGTGGAAGCTGTAAAAGAGAAAGCGGCACGTGTCCTGACAGAATATGACTTCCAGCATTGTTTCCAACAATGGAAAATTCGCATGGAGCGTTTTAGGGATAGAGAATAAGTGTATATTGAAAGTGATTATGTGTGAAATAAAAATAACATTTTTTACAACGTCAGTCTTGTTATTTAATAGCCACACCTCGTATTTTTTATTTCAAACCTTATCATTGGGGGTTGTAATTAATTTTGAGATAATTTTTTAAATGTTATGAATTGGATGTAATTTTACTCTATTGAGTAGCAAGCCTATACAAAAAACCATTACAATTATTTGGAGTAAAATTTCATAAAAAATTAAACTCTCTACTTAAAATGATCTGTTATGAGATAAGATTTTTTTAAGTTGGTAATAAGATTTTGATACTGATATTATTAAAATTGAATTAAAATGCAGGAAATAAAAACCGGCAATGTGGTGTTTTATGTTCTATCACAACTGTTAATAATTTTTGACCTTGAATTACTGTCACGTTTTTCTCTTAATTGTAATGAAAATTAACTCAGGTTCATTAGTAAGTGATTTGAAAAGTTTTTTTTTAATTAGTTACTTACGTGTAGATTTATTTACATGTAGACTTTATCAAAAGTTATAAGAAGTAGTTAGTATTTTTTATTTTAAAAACAAACTTGGTTGGTTGAAGAAGGGGAAATAAATTTAACGCGTCTTAATAACAGTTGGTATATTTTTAAAGGTGTCGTGTCAATGTACTAAGCTGCGTCAGACGTATCGTTAAAATACAGTACGTTGTATTTTGTAGAGGAGTATATTATTTAATCAGTTTTAGTGACATTTATGTCTTTATATTTCATTTATACATACATGATAGACCTAAATATTCTTGAAAGTTAAAAATTTGAACTCGTTTGTGTATTTCAAATTCCAATTTGAAATTTATTTTTAAATCAATAACTGGCAATTTTATTAAATAATAATGCCTCCATATAAAGTGTTATGTAATAATGTGGTTGCTGTTCAAAATTGTGACAGTTGGAGGAGTAAAATGGTAATTAAATTAGTGTATTATTTTATGTATTCAAGATTTATGTAAGCATGTGTAATGTCAGGGAAACCTATCTGTTTTATCATTGAAATGATTTCTATCTTCATATTGTTGTTATAAAAATGTTGAAGAAAATTAGTTGGTAAAAAAATTGTCAGGGTCCTTCTGTAAAGTATTTTTTTATATTTTCTTTAAAGTCACTTCAACATCTTGGTCATTAACAACTAGTGTGGGTTATGGAAAGGTGGTTACAAACATCATCATTTCCAGACGTTAGCTGAGAATTGCTTCCTGTAAGGAAAATTAAAAAAATAAATAAACAGATTTAAAACTTCTTTATCTGTTATTTGAGTGGTTTGAAGCAGTCCTCCATTCTCATTAATACTTTATATATCTCATCAATCCGTACTATTTTATATATTTTTATGTTATCTTGATCAGATTCTTCTAATACTACAAAATAATTAAATTGTTGATTTCTAAATACTGTTTTACACAAGTTTTAACAAATTTTACTTTTCACAATGAAGATGATGAAACAGAATTTTTGTTACAGTGAAAAATAACACGGCTTTTGTTTTTTTTTTACTGCTTGATTAAAGCGATTATGGTGGATTATGTGGGTTTTTAACTTGTGAAAATTTCCAGACTGTGGCTGAGAAGCAAACCCGTAGTCTCTGTAGGCTAACCACTATGCACGGAGGCTGCCTATAAAACAGCCGGCCCATTGGTGTAGTGGTTAGTGCAACTGGCTTCTACCCTGGGGTCCCGGGTTCAATTCCCGGTCAGGTCTGGCATTTTTTCATCACTCGTCTTCATCTGTTATCCTTCTCACCATTTCCATTACCAGCAATTGCAAAACAGTCTGACATAAAACAATATATATATAAAACAGCTGTTTTGGTTTTAACTTTATTTTATAATCAATTTTAAAATTAAACATTAAACAAATCTTATGAAGTAGCAAATAACAAGTGAAGGTCTCATTTCCCTGAGTACCTCTCATTTTATCAATTAAGATTTTTTAAAGGGAAAAATTACTGTGTTCGTAAATATTTACATATTATGGAAATTTTAACACACTATAATTTTTATATGCATTTAAACTCTTATCACATAAGTCCAAAACATAATGTTTCAGGTGTCTAACTTCTGGATTATTTAAAAGATTTATGGCCAATTCGTTTTCTTGATTTTTAATTCTTGTTTGATATTTTGCGTTATAATGCCTTACCTCGTCCATGACTTCAGGAAGGTTCTGATAATGGTATATTTCTGGATTCTTTGCAAACCATGGCGCTTTTATTACAGCCCGATAACCTTATTCTGGAACCTTTGAATTGTTTTTGGTTTTACGTCTGACTGTTTTGCAATTACTGGTTATGCAGATGGTGAGAAGGGTGATAGATGAAGATGAATCATGTAAAAATTCCAAGTCGGACTGGGAATCGAACCCGGGACCCCCACGCTAACCACTAATTGGTTAACCACTTGTTGCGCTAACCACTACACCAATGGCCACAAAAGGCCAAAACCTTTGAATTACCTGTATGTTATTTCTGCTGGTAGTTCTCTAAAGTTGGACTCCATACAACCAAACTGGTTTAAGGAACGTCTCGTAATTCTAGTATTAATTTTTGTCTCGGTTATAACGCACTCAACTACTGAACTGAAAGTCTTGTTTTTGATTTCCAGTTAGGGTTTGGAACATGCAGTCTAATGTAGTATTGTTTTATACCACAAACTTACTAATAACTCAGACGTAATGTGAATGTATTAAAGAAAATAATATAAAAACTAGTATTAAATTTTATGTTTTAAGATATTGGTTTCAAAGACAGATGTGATATTTGTTAAAGCATAAAACAAGAAAGCGAGGCAGTACCTATGAATAACAAGTTATTGTTTACAAAGATAATGAGCAATTAACAAAATAACATGTTCCAAATTTAGGTTGTTTACAAGTAACTTAAGGTTAACAATTTTAAAATCTAAAGTGACTTTGAAAATACTATGAAATACTAGTATGTAAAATTGATTACTTAATTTTGATTAAAATTAAAGCTTTTTGTATAAGAGCCATTATTATTTATCTGAATTATAAGTACATCATTAATGTGCGCTCAGTCATGTTATAAGAAAAAAAGACCAGTGGTGGAACCAATTTTTAATTTAAGTATTATGGCAGAAAATTAGGTTTTTGAAACTATTTTTAAACTTTTAATTAAAAAAATAACAGGTTTAATAAATTCCTTTTCCTAACATTTTGTATTTTTTTAACTGCATCTAGGTGATTCCAGAAAGGGAGTGTAGCATATAAATAAACTAATATTATAAAGATAAAGCGCATTTTTTTGCGCAGGCTAATTTCCCAAACTACTGAACGGATTTTCATGAAATTTCGACGGCATGTCTGTAATTATATTCACAGCAACATTTTATTTTTAAATTTTCTAAAATGATAACCCTAAGGTCCCTAATGAAGATTTTCATAAATATGTTTGTGTGTGTGTACATGTGAGTACGTATTGCTGTTGAAGTAGATGAAGGGGGTTTGATGATGTCGAGAGACGTACGCGGAAAAATTATCAAAACATAATTTTATGAGTGCGTGTACTGTTGAAGACAGTACACGCACTCTTTATACATACAGTCTTTGTATGTAGTATGTGTAAAGACTAGTGAGGGATAAATGCGGCGGAATTTATCAAAACAGCGTGTGTGTGCGTGTGTAGTTGATTTAGCGCTACACAGTTTCTGTTACATATTTATTTAAAGCAAATTGATTACACATGTTTCGCATGTGAAGCCGTGCGGGGGATGCTAGAATCAGAATAAAGATTGATAATTCTAAATATTAATAGTATGTTAGATTCATTACTTACATTTTTATTATTATTCCTTACTTATCCAATAAGCTTGTCATCTCATAATTTTTACCAAATAATACACCTTGTTATCTCTGTGTTTGCTCGGAAATTTATTTTTATAACAGACAAACCTTTGTATGTTTTAAAATGTTTCATTTATGAATTATTATTTTTTTTAGCTTTTTTCAACAAATATATATTTCACAACTTGATCTTGGTAATTTATTTATGTGTTTTCTTCCTGTAAAATTAGGTTTTTGTTGAAAGAATTTAATGTTGTATTTAGCAATGTAGTAATCAGTTCTGTGTCTTGTGTAATGATTGTGGAAATTTAAATTCTTGCTTTAGATAAATATGTAAGATGTAACATAATTTTTCTGTTCAGTGAATGCAATGCGGAAGTGAGTTTTTTCAGTATTCAACCATTCTATCTGTTTAAGTAATTGTTTTTGTAGTGATTGGTCTGAAAACATATCTGAACAATTAACATTGATTTTTTAAAAACTTCTGCCCATCTCATGAAGGTTGGGTTTAATTAAATGTACATGACTCACTAATTGTTAGGTTAAAAAATAGTTATGTTTTGTCTAGTATCAAGTAAATTAGAAATCATTTAAGAAAGGAAAATATAAACATGAAAAAACAGTTGTAGTTATTTCCTGTGAAGTAATGAATTTCTTCTCACAACCCTGTGATGTATGAAGTGAAATTATAATTTGCAATGTGTAAAAGGAAATGTGAAAGATTAGTTGGGTGGACAAAATAAGTAATTTAGAGGTTCTTAGACGAGTGGATGAAAAAAGTATATGCAAAAATCTTACTAGAAGAAGGGATAAGCTAGTGGGGCATGTCTTAAAGACATCCAGGTATCAGCTATCAGTAATAGAGTGTAATATTGATGAACTGAATTGTAGGTGTAGTGAAAGGTTAGAATATTTAAAGCAAATTACAAAAGATATAGGGTGTTGCAGGTATGTAGATATGAAACTACTTGCGCAAGATAGAACAGCTTGGAGAACTGCATCAAACCAGTCGAGAGACTGATGAAAAAAGGAAATCATTGATGTTGAGTTTTAACCAGCTAACTTCTTTTTTAGCTAAAATCTGATTTTGGTATTGTTGGAAAAAGGAAAATTAAGTCTTATATACTAGAAAAACTACCAACTCCAATGAGTATTAAGATTTGTTTGTTGTGAAAATCTTTTCTGTAATTTCCTTGGGAATTAATATGAGTTTCATTCATATTTTTTTCGCTCCTGTAAAGTTTCAGGAAATAGAATTAGCTTGTTAACTGTCTTCACCAATAAAATGCTTTTCTGGAAGTACCTGGCATACTGATAAGCAGTTTTATTTTTCAACCACGTCAGGAAGGCATGGTTGACCTATTTTCTTCTTATTTTACTCTGTAAAATTGCCCTTAAAAATATTCTAAACTTAAGTTCTAGGAAACATTTTATTAGTCTTACTTTTTTGGAGCTCTCTTAATAGAGTTTATTGAATATAATTACGGTGTACTGGTAGTAATTTAAATACTATTATAGATGTGTAATTAATTGTCTTATAATAGCTGTAATTAATCTTCTAATGGCAGAAGTAATTAATACTGATAAAAATGATGGTTTTTTTTTTGGTAATGTCTTAGAAAATAATGTGTCATTTACTAACTAATTTCCTTATAACTAACACAATTTAATAATCTAAATGTTTTCTGTTCAAGGTAGTTTATGTTAGAAATCACGAAATGAAGATAATTACTTTACAAACATAAAAGTTAACTATTAGATTATTGTTTATGCTAATTTATTAGAACAGTGGAACATAATGTATTCAGTTTTGTTGGAAATGAGGTCATTCTTTTTTTTGTAGATTAGTTACTTTTATTATTATTATTATTATTATAACAGTTGTCTAAATGTATATATTATAGCTATGTTTACACATTAATATTTCATTATTTATATTTAAATTAATAATTATTGGTAAATAAATTTTAATATGTTCATGAGAAAACGTAGTGTTGCCCTTGTGTTATGAAATAACATGATATTTATTCCTGGTTTTTTCAGGATCTGGTTATTTGTAAATAACAAAACCTCTTTTAAATTATAACAAATATTTATTTACAAATTAATTACTTAAATTAATACAAAATGTTCTAAAACTTAAACCAAGACATAACTCACATGACTTTCTCTTGCTAATGTAAATAATGAACTATATATATATATATATATAACCTAAGTTGTAGATTTTTTTATTACCTATAACTTCAAATATATACGTTTTGTCATAAAATGCATACTAAGGTCGCTGTATTAAAAAAATAATTTTTTCCTGATTTTGATTAAAAAATACAGATAATCGCTGATTGGCGCTTAACTAAGTGTTGTACAAAAAATTTTTTGAAATAAAAGTTATAGGTTTTTAATGTTCTATAACTTTGTTGAGAGGTGGAGTGTCAAATTATTTACACTCAGTCTGTTCGTTACAGGGCTAAAATAAATAGTTCTGTTTCTTATCACATGGTCGGCCAATTAAATGACTGAATCATTTAAGAACAGAAGAGGTAGAGGTGTAGAAGACACTAGTCAGAGTTACCTCCTCTGAAAGTTATGAATTTCACTATACAGCCAGACCCTGTGGTGAATGAAGTGAAGATCTCATTTGCAGAGTAGAAAATATGTGCTTTACAGAGGGCCCGGCATGCTGATAAGCATACTTTTCCATTCAGTGAGGAAGGCAATGGTAAACCACCTCACTCCTCGTTTTACTTAGTAAAATCTCTACAGGTTCGAACCAGCCTTTTGGCTGATGACCTAAACAACAAACAACTTTGGTCGTATGCATTTTTGGTCTAGAAGGCATATTAAGGCCACAATCTTATAAAAAACATCTTTTCCTACTAGAGCATAGGCCCTTCAAGAATTTCATCAGACATGGCAGTTACATTACATTTCTTGTAGAGGATAAAAAATGTAGTAAATGAGGCAATTTTTAAAAAAAAATTGTAGATGTTTTTGAGAAAACGGCAAAAGTGAAAATTGCACAAATTAACTACTACTTCCAGTTGACCAATTTTGATGAAAATCTTTGTGTCGTGTCCCTTGTAGTGGTATCTAGCGTATGTTCCAAGTTTCAACTATGTAGATTATGTTGTTCACACCCAGACCAATTCTAAAAAGATGATTTTGGGGTTAAGGGTGCCTGAAAACATGTATACCCAGTGAAAACTTGATTTTGAAAAATCTACATGAACACAATACTTACCTTCCCTATATATTCATTTAGGGCAAGAGAAAGTAAAAGTAGTACATTCCATGTCATCTATACTGGACGGCATACAGCTGTACAAATTGAGACATCGCTGTGTTCTAAAACGCTATTAACCAACCTGAAAATATTTACTACTGTTTTCTAGCCATGTTTTTTGGTAAATAATTTTGCTTCATGCAACATTTTATAGATTTATATTATTTTATATCCAAAATTTTAATAATACGATGTGCTTCGTTTTTACCGAAAAATTTTAATGAATATGTTTACTTAATATAATTATTTATTTTATTTTTTTGTGTTATTAATTAATTTATAAATGATTGCCACATATTTGCTTATCTTACTTGTATTAGAAAACCATTAAATTTCTACCTTTAAAGTCAATTCTTTCTTTTAGCGCTGCGCGCAGTAACGCAGCTGTCAGAAGCTGATGTTTTGTTAAACGAAAGTTGTACACCAACCTACGAATGACACATTTATCAAAATCATCCATTTTTAAATTAAATTTTATGCACGTAAAGCTTGAAACTTACAACAAACAAATTTAACAATAAACCGAGAAAATAACCTAACTTTATACGCGAAATCCTGTCGCCACACTGTTGACATTGTCCATGATTATTGTATATTAAATATCACCGAATTTTTAGATTAAATTTTACGCACTATAAGCTTGAAACTTACAATAAACCGAGGAATGCCCTTACAAGAAATGCTGTCGCTACAATGAATTGTATTCATCATTCTATGGTGATTCAGCATTATAATTAATTGGGCTATATTTAGACTGCGTAAAATTTGTATACAATGTGGTATATAAATACAAACTGTGTCCACTGCGTTGCGTGATGTTTTTCAAAAAGGGAATAACTATCGCCGTCCTGTCATTCTATCTCCCTCACACGCTATATGCACAGCTACTAGCCAGGCAGTATACATGACTTATCTCATCTTTTAAAAAAACTAAATAATTTAAAATGCATATTGCAATAAAAAAATTGTTGTAAATTTATTTTTGTAATTTACAGGATAGGGTTGAGACTGCTGTATCTGATGAAGAGAATGATTCTGTCTTTAATGGCCATGATGGTGTGGATGGAATTGGTTTGGCGGCTGATATCTTTACACCTACACCTGGTGGTCCATTCTCGGCACTTACTCCATCAATGTGGCCACAAGATATACTTAATAAGTTGCGGATGATTGCAGAAGATCCAACATGTGAACTTGATTTTCAGTTAGTATTTTTTATTCAGTATTGTTCTTGTACCTATAATGCTTTTCACAGTTGATGAGCTCTGCTGTTCCATGCGGTTGGGCCAATCAGAATGTTTGCCAGCATTGTCAGATTGTACGAATGTTTCAGCCTGACAAACATTACCCACGTATACGTATAAGCGCTGCAGTAGTTCACTCGTGTCTTGCATCTCATACTGAGCACATCGATTATAGAGCGCGTTAACATGCAATACTTTATAATATAATCAGCTGATTTTATGTTTAGGTTATAATTGTTATTGAAAGACCAAAAAACATGGCTGACGAAATATATAAGAGAGCTATGAGAGCAAGTGTTGGCAAGGCATTGGCTAGCTATGAAGTGAGTAGGAGGCAGTGCGTATGTTCAGAGCTCATCAGCCCTGAAAAATAGTATAACAATATTTTATTGATTAAGACAGCACTTTTTTTGTACAGGTTTTTTATGTAAGTACTGTAATTTTGAAGAATTAGTCTAATATATTGGAATGTAATAACAACCTTTTCATTTATGGGAGTTTAATTTTTTCATCTCATTTACTTTAAATAAAAACAAACGGATCATTATTGATAGAAAAACATTTTCAACAATATTTTCATGTCTACTCAAGGTTCTTTTGGGAATTTGTTTTTAATAGGTGCTAAAACAAATTTATTAACAATTTAATTCTTTTACAATAAATTATTATGTTTATAACTTCTAGTAAATTATAATAAAAGTACTTAACTGTAAACTAAATTTATTACAGAATGTTATTAAAAACTTATGGCTTCAAATAAACTTAACTAGTAACAGAATATGGTGATTTGCAATAAAATAAATAATTACTTCTTTATTTACACTTGTGTACTGATCAAATCCATCACACTACATGTAAAATATTCATAAAAGGATTATGATGTCTTATTATCTCTACAATAAAAGGAAATCTATATTTTTAACAAAATTTTGAGTTGGATTTTCAATTGTTACATGGACAAATAATCTTGTGTGGAATTTGTAATTAGTATTAAGTTATTATTGTTTTAAAAATACACGTACCTATGTTAATATTTATTCGACTTTATTTATTTGTTTGGGAAGGTAGTTCTGCCATTGATTCTGTACATAAATTCTATTCTACTCTACCATCTATTGTGCAACATATTGTATTATGCAGTCAGGAATCAGGCACAGTACAGTACTGACCAACAGTATGTAAACACCTTCACATTAAGGATAAAGGCATCATATAAAGATTACGGCATCCTTTACTCTTTCCTTTTTGGAAAATATTTTGAACATTTTTATGGAACAGGTATCCAAAAAATAATATCACATCTGATTTCTGCATAGAAAGTTATGTAAACCTTCCAAAATACAAATTTACTTTCATTGTTTATAGAGACCCATTGAGTTGGTCTAAATAAAGTCGTTGCCGTGTGTCAGCTGTTTAACAGCTGATTTTCGGAGACGAAGGTTCCTGGTTCAAATCCTAGTAACAGTAGTTACTTTTATATGGGTTTGAATACTAGACAGTGGTTACCGGTGTGCTTTGATGGTTGGGGTTTAATTAACCATACTCTCTGGAATGGTCGGGCTGAATCTGCACAAGAGTACACCTCATTTACACGTCATCTTCATCTCATTGGGTCACAGGGTTGCTTATTGTTCTGAATTTAACAGATTTCAATGTACACATATTAGGAATAAATAATTGTTTATAAAGAAGTATTTAATTATATTTTAATCTAGTTAATTCCATTAGAAGCCGTGAAGTGTAGCGAGTCAGGAGTTGCTAGTCACAGTAAAAAGTTCTTATGAAATGAAAATAATTTATGAATATACATTGTATTACTTTTATTTTGTTTAATTTTTTAACACTGTAGTTTAAAGTTCATAATGATGTAGTTCAGAGTTTTATTCAGATAATATTTTGAACAGTTTGTTATTCTGAACAAAACCATATTTTTGTTTTGTAACTTGATATTTTTCTTTATGTCGCAGTTATTATTTGTTTTAATAAATAGCTTAAAATAATTTTTTTTTATTGATTTGTTTTTAAAACAATTTAAATTAATAATACTCACTCTTCTCTAGACATTCTGTAGTATTGTCAACTGGTAATTGAATTCAGTAACTATTATTTATTATTAGAAACAAATAGCTCATTTCTAATGTTAATGTTATTTATTCTTTTAGGACCAATTTAGATCCTATAAAATAACTTTAGATATTTGTGGAAGTATTTTTTAGGTGCTCGTCCTCTCAGTTTCTTACCATAGTAGGATTTCCTCCCTTCTTCTGTCCATCTGGTTTTCTGTTTTCATTCTTCATAAAAGCCCTTGAAGACGGTAATCAGTAGTTTGAACTTGGTTTGGTCTATTATTTTCTTGATTTATTCCAGTTTTCTCAATGTCAGTTGTAATTTATTAAAACCACTTATCTAACACCTTAGTTCTATTGTTTGTCTCTTAAAAATTTTGTTTTATCAACCATTTGTCATCCATTCTATAAAGGTGTTAGAAAAATGTTAGTCTTCGTTTCCATTAATCTTTCATTTTTCTTGTACTGTTCTTTTATTCATTATAACTTGTGTTGTCTAGCTACTAGTTTTGGAACCATTATCTTGCTGGGGATCTTTTTGACAAATTTCTTTGCTTCTCTTAGACCAACCTTCTTGTTCATTCTTAGGGATTTACTCACGTACACACGTGCAGGTTTTATTACACTATTAAAATGTCTGATGTTGGCTTATCTTATGAGTGTTTTGTTCTTGTATAAATTTTTCTTTTATTTATGTATGCTATATATATATATATATATATATATATATATATATATATATATATATATTTAAAAAGTCATGGTTTTTGTTACCTCAAAACTGTCAAAAATTAATCATAAACATGTATAATTTTTGACATGTGAATTTAACTCTACAATGACTGAGTAAGTGTTAATATTTAGACATTTTGTAATTTATGTGGTAAGATTACACTTCTTTTATTATAGAGTAATCATTTATCATTTAGGTGATCAAAAGTTTCTGTTTGAAATTTTGTTTCAGTTATGATGAGTTCGGATTTTTACTGGACGATGAAGTAGATTCAAACAGTCGGTTGGTTAGTGTTCCATTTGTTGAAGACCCGCAACAACGGTAAGGTTTTTCTAAACTTATTTACTATTTATAGAAGTTTTTTAAATTAATCTGTTTAGTATTTGTGCTTATATTTTTAATGAACTGTAGTCATGAAAAAATAAAGGGATACCTTTTCTTATCCTGATATTTGAATAGACATTTCAGATCTTGTTGAAAATTGTAGTTTTAATTTAGTACGCATTTATTCTTAAAAATTAATTAAGTATTGGTTTAAGTAATTTAATGTCATTGCTGTAAGGGAAATTACTCGTAACATTTTTTGACGACTAGAAATATAATATAATATGTGCTACAATATTATAATTAATATCAGTGTAAGTTAATCACTGAATCTCAAAATTCTGCATTTTTGCTTATTATCTTGGAAAAGAGCTGGTATTCATGAATTATCATGTAAAGAGCTTAGTAGATGTAGGTGCTATGTAACAAAAATATAGTTCTAGAAAAATCCCAGTGAGGATAATTTGCAACTGGTCCTGTTTTTGTTTTGAGGTATGCCATCAGTTTAATATCAAGTGCTAAAAAAAGTGATGGCCTTTAAAGGAAAATATTCAGTCAGGACAAAGATGATGGTGGATGGAATGATTCTGGAACAGGTCAGCCACTTGGCCTATTTGGGATGTGATATGTCATATGAAGAGGACAATGATATACCACAAAATGTTCAGAGATTTAATTGGATCTGTGGTGTACAATACATCAAAATTTGAAGGGAAGGACTCGAACTGGCATTAATGAAGTTGTGTAAGACAGTGGCTGTCCCAACATATGCCAGTGAGGCCTGGGTGTGGAAGAAAAAATATGAAAATTCCATTCATTCGGCAGAGATGTGCTTCTTGAGGTGTGTTAGGGGCTGTAATGGACTAGATCAGTTCAGAAATGAGGATATTCGGTGAAAGTTAGATGTGTGTTTTCTTAAGGAGATGATTATGGAGTACCACCGGAAATGGATCAATCATCTTCAAAGAATGTATCCACACAGGATTCACCACACTAGACTGGCCAGAACTTGCAGGCCGATTGGATGGTGGATTAAGGCAACTGGTGGCTAAGTGGGGATGCTGGAACAGGTCTTGGGACCTAATTCTTGTATGGTGAGAGAAGAAAAATGCCATTGAAATTCTAAGGCTCCCATCTTTTGTGAATTATCTTAATTTTTTTCATTTCTGTACCTATATGAAAGTTCTTATTTTATTTTATTACTAGCATGCCCCACACGGCTTTGCATGAGAAACATATGTAGGGCCTAATTATTTTGTTTAAAAATAAATATGTAACAGAAATTGTGTAGCTGCAAGATCGATTGTATACTTCCAACGTACACACACGCCCGTGTGCGTGTGCACACACACACAAACAAAACGATGTTTTGATAATTTCCTCTGCTTACGTCTCTCACCATCATCAAACCCCTTCATCTACTTCAGCAGCTTTACGTATTCACATGTACACACTCACATATGCATATTTATGAAAATCTTCATTAGAGCCCTAAGGGTTATCATTTAAGATGTTGCTGTGAATATAAATATGAATATGCTGTCAAAATTTCATGAAAATCCGTTCTGTAGTTTTGGAAATTAGCCTGCGCAAAAAACATGCTTTTTCTTTATAATATTCGTATAGATGCAAATAAAAGTTATTCAAATTTTACTTTTCTTATATATAATTTTTGTGATAACCAATTTTTAAGGAGTGCATAGTTTTCATTGCTAATTTATTATTGTTCTTTTCTTAAGTTTGAAATGGTTAGCTCATCTGGAGTTCAGTCATAATAGAGAAACGAGTGATTTATCTTGGGATAGTGTAGATGTTCAATTACCAAAGACTGATAAATTAAGAGATATGGTCCGAGATGGTATTCCACATTCTTTACGACCTCAAATATGGATGAGAATGTCAGGTAGGCATATGTTTTAAACTGTTCTCACAAATTTTTGGTAAATTTTTAATAAATGTACCATAGTCATAAAAATTGAAAATAGTTGTGCCACCGGATGGCGACATTAAGTGGCGAGTTGAAACCTTTGCATTTTGGTGGCCCTGAAAAAGGTCGTTTAAGCGGTAGTCATCTTGATGGGAAGCGTCGGTCGTAGTCGTCGTGGCAGTTGAGGAGCTGGGCGACACGGCGTGTCGTTGTCCAGCAGAGACATAATCTTCTTCCCTCGCAGTAGTGCGTCGATGTCGGGTCCAGTGCGCGTACGGCTCGGTCAAGGGACCGCTGTGGGCATCGCTCGTGTTAGCGGGCGATGACGGTCCGGTCGAAGGCTTATGGTGACGGGTCGGCGAGCAGAAGCATCATCTTCTCTCTTGCAGGGTCGTCGATGAGCCGTCGTTGGAGTCCGTTAGCCGTGTGTCGATGCTGTCTGGATCGGAATTGAATTTCTCTGTTGAGTGTAGCGCTCTTTATATAGTTGCCGAGAGCGCTGTGGTAGACTGCGGTTACTGGCTCGGCCTTGATGACAAAGGCCTCTGTTGGTACGCACACAATCCTACCGCCTCTCTCGGAACTATTGGCGGCTCCCTCTGTCACTACATTGGAAGCTTTGGAGCCGGCAGCACAGTACTTAATCAAAGGGGATGACAGTGACTGTTGATTGTAAACAAGTAACTAACGGAATGCAAGCATTTTTCCTTAACTTTCTTTGTTTGCAAAATTATTTTGGGAAAAATTAAACATTGTAACTGTAAATAAACTTTTATAATGCATCCTGCAGCTTACAGTCAACTCTTGTAAAAATATCTAATTTTTCCACTGACCTGTTATAGCTGCTATATCACTTGATTTTTGGTTTTTTTTATTTCATAATCCTACTTCTTATTAATATGTTTCTCACTTGGTTTTGGCCATAAATTCATGTACAAGCAATGAACTGGTTTTTGGATAGAGGTTAGTAATTGAGTAGGAGCACCCATTCTATGTATTTAAACATTTTCTTGTCATACTTCTTGTTACTATTTTGTATCTATACTTGTTTTGCTTTAACAGCCTCATTGGGCCACTTGATTTAAATTTAGAAATCCTTCTTTTGTTTTTTCCACGCCCATAACAGGCAGGTGGAGTGTCAAAATTATTTACATTCAATCTGTTCATTGCAGGGCTAAAATAAATAGTTCTGTTTCTTATCACATGTTTAGCCAATTAATAAATGACTGAATCATTTAAGAACAGAAGAGGTAGAGGTGTAAAAGACACTAATCAGAGATATCTCCTCTGAAAGTAATAAATTTCATTATACAGCTAGACCCTATAGTGAATGAAATGAAGGTGTTATTTGCAGAGTGAAAATATGTCCTTTTCAGAGGGCCCAGCATGCTGATAAGCGTACTTTTCCACTCAGTGAGGAAGGCAATGGTAAACCACCTCACTCCTGTTTTTACTCTGGAAAACCTCTAGAGGTTCAAACCAGTCTTTCGGCTGATGACCTAAACAACAACACGTTTTTTTTTCAATAATTCTTCATATTTTGGGATCTGATCTGTCTGATTTTATCTGTTTAAATCATTGACGATAGGGCTTGAGTTTTTTCGACGAATCTTGTGTCTTTATCTTTAAGCAACTTCAGCTGTTCAGATTTTTCTAAAAGATCTTGTTCTGCAATGTTAAGTTATTGCATTCCTTGCTTTATTTTGGCCAACCACTTTAGAGGATTTTTCCTCAAGTTAATTATAGAAATGAGTTGTTTGTTTACTTGATTGTCCAGTATTCTAATTTAATGCCCAAAGAAAGAAATTTGTTTCTTCTGCATGATGTCGGTAATTGGCTTGATTTCATGGTATAGAGTTCAGAAGTAGACATTATCTTTACCTTCTTTTTAACTTTTGAGACCTCATAGGATCACTCTTTTTCAAGTTTAGGTCTGTTCCAGTGTTGGGTTTCTTTGCTAAAAGAACTTTCTAGGATGTATCTTTCCTGAGTGGGGATAAATCCCCGGGCTTACAACTACAAATGTGATTTATAGAGGGTAATCTCAGCCGCACAATCTGTGAACAGACGCTGACCACTAGACCGCTTGATACAAGACAGACATCAGTGGATTTCTGTTGAAACATTTTGGTCTGCAGGTGGATTTTATTTCCCACCTACCTTGTATATCTACAGAGCATTCCCCTACCCACCACCTGGGAACGCGCCACGTTGGAGATGATTCAAAAACTGATGTGGATCTTTACCTTTTATATTACAAAAATATTAATATTTTACCATTTATACTATGGTTTAAAAATTAAAATATGTTTAATAATTTTTGTTGCTGTTTTGTGACATTTGTTTTGAAAGGATTCTGTTGTGTGTTCAGGTGCATTGGCTAAAAAAAATAGTAATGATATGACCTATAAAGATATTGTTAAATCTTCTAGCAGTGATTTATTAGTTACTTCAAAACAAATTGAGAAAGATTTGTTACGCACGTTTCCTGGTAATGCGTGCTTTAATGATATGAGCAGTACTGGTGTGCCTCGATTAAGAAGAGTCCTGAGAGCACTTGCTTGGCTGTATCCTGATATTGGGTAAGAATGAGATATTTATTTTATGTATTGTGCAGTGTTGACAGTAGAGTTTCAATAATTCAGACCAATTGGGAATTTGACCCTATCGGGATTTTCTAATTATCCAAATTTTTTATTTACTAAAAACAGCTGAAGTACATAAATAACTTCAGTTGGTAATCAATTAAAATTCACTTCTATTTCTACAATAAATATTATTTCACAGGGCAATAAATTTTTGTACTAATATATGTATACATAATCTGTTTTTGTTGGGTGCTTGGACTGTTATTCTAACAGATTTATTGAATTTTTTGTGAAATTAATCAAAACGAGGAATTGACTAGGAAAATGCAGAAGACAAAGTATATGTCACTATGATGATCGCCAACATCTAACTGCTGGCCGCATTGGCGTAGTTGGTAACGTGCTCGCTTCTCGTCATGTGGTTTTGGGTTCGAATCCCGTCAGGCACGGCATATTTTCACACATTGCAAAAAATCATTTCATCCTTCATTAGCAGTAATTGCAGAAGTCGGACCTTAAACCCAAAAAAACCGTCTAACCTGGACAAGGTAGCATAAGACGAAGAAGTTATTACATCTATGACTTGTTTTTCTTCAGAAGCAATTTCTGTTTCGTGTTGTTTTGCTTCTGTCTCTTTGTTATAAGAAATTTTATCCATTTTTCTAATTTGATCGTATCAAAAAATCTTATCTTTCTTGTTATGCAGTTCAGACTTTCACAGTCAAATTATTGATGCCATGTTGTAGTAGTAATAATAATAACAATAATAATAATAATAATAATAATACACATTATTCTTTATAAACTTGATATTGAATTCATTTTTCAAAAAACTTTTCAATTTTGCCTTGCCCAATTAATGACTACTGTGAGTTAAGGTTCAAAATTAGTAGATTTTAATATGTTGTGATTTCCAGATTCTAGCTCGAAATAAAACCCAGGACCTTCTGTTTACAGTGTTCAGTGTAGTCTGGTGCTCTAACCATGGGGATATTAAGCCGACTTACAGTTAACAAATAAAACTCTTATTTAAATATGATTTTTTACATATTAATTAATACTGAAGAGCACAGACTGAACTAATTGTAGTGTAATGTAATTATGATAATAATTGTATTATTTTCTGTATTACTCTATATTATTCAAGAACTGAAGATTATTTGTGATGTTTTTTTTGTATTTGTTATAGGTATTGTCAAGGAACTGGAATGATTGCTGCTAGTTTATTATTGTTCATGGAAGAGGAAGATGCTTTTTGGTTAATGTGTACTATTGTAGAAGATATTTTACCTGCATCTTATTATTCTCCAACATTATTAGGTACATTTATTTTCTCCCTGGCAAAATCAATTTAACTTAAATGTACTACCAACTGAGCCACCAAGATAATCAATATTTATTTCAGATTTTTATGATGACAGTGTTACTTTTCTTTCTGTGCTGTAGCAAAATTTTCCCGTTCCCTTCTCCAAACTTTGGTGTACCTTGTAGAATGTATATTACGTATTTAACATGGCAATAAAAATTTATTTTTTTATGTGTACTTACCTAGTTTATGTGTTAGATGTACTTAATTAGTTTAACTTTTTAAGTGCTTCATTTATAAATAAATATAAATTGTAAATTCATGGCCATGATTAATAACTTACGATAGTTGTTAGAGATTTGTTAATGTCTGCCAATATTTATTTTTTCTTGATTAAATTCCAGGAACTGTAGGTGAAATATTTAATTTAATTTACAGGTATTCAAGCAGATCAGAGGGTTTTAAGAGCCTTAATCGATTCATATTTACCAGAAGTTGATGAGATCTTACGTCAGCATGACATCGAATTAAGTTTAATATCACTCCATTGGTTTCTTACAATATATGCATCAGTCGTACATATGAAGTTATTAATTCGTATCTGGGATATGTTTTTCTTTGATGGATCTATTGTGTTGTTTCAAATTACTCTCGGCATGCTTAAATTAAAAGGTATTCAAATTTATTTATGCAATATTTATAATAATAATTGGTCAGCCAATTGTATGATAAGCATTTAAGAACAGAAGAGGTAGAGGTGAAAAAAACACTAGTCAGAGTTATCTCCTCTGAGAGTAATAAATTTCATTATACAGCCAGACCCTGTGGTGAATGAAGTGAAGGTGTCATTTGCAGGATGGGAAGTAGATGGTTTTCAGAGGGCCTGGCATGCTGATAAGCATACTTTTCCACTCAGTGAGGAAGATAATAGTAAACCACATCACCCCTCGTTGTACTTAGTAAAGCTTCTAGAGGTTCAAAGCAGCCTTTCGGCTGATGACCTGAACAACAACAAAAATAATTATTGTAACTAGCCGATGGTTAATTGCGCAGAGGTATTATATTGAAAAAAAAAAACGCTTTTTTCAGGACAAAAAATCTTAAAATCTGTTATTCCGTAAATAATAAGATTATCACCAACTGGTAATGTCAATTCATTATAATAATTTATGGCAATATAATTAGTCTCTTCTTCTTCACTACAGGGTTTAGGCGAATCGCCTGTTCCGGCCAAACCGGCCTGTACCGTTTTGTACTTAGTAATGGGAAATAAGAATTAAAGCAAATTATTTACTACCTACCAGAAAAACCGAAGTTTTTACCTAATAGTTTATGCACTTGACAAATTTGTACCAGTTAAAGACTTCACTTACCACAATCTCGTATGGAATAGTTTTTCATTAATTCTATGACCTGTATCATGTTTAAACTGGTGCAGAGATAAATAAAATAATAAATTTTTCCCTCCAAAAAAATTAAGTATAAAATTGTAATTTTAAGATGTAATTAGCGCAAATATTTTATGATACATTTATACAAAATGCACTTCAACTTTTTGTGAAATCATTCACTTGACACAAATATGAATGATGAATCTTATAGTTACAATATATCACGTACAAGTGATCACTATAAAATATATAGCACTCCAGCAACAAAATTAGTGCAAACAATCCATTTTTAGTGAAAATTGTACTTAATATCTCTGTGCACTTAACCATTATTGATGCGCTGATATTTTTTTTGTTTTGGATGAAATTTTTAAATAAGGAAAGAATTGTTATAATTGGACCACCTTTTAAGACAGTTTTTTGATTGGTGTTAAAAAGTGAGTTTGTGAAAAGAAGTTGAAAATTTTAAATTATTTGTTAATTACACTTGGATGCATAATTGTGTTAAAAAGCGTAGGTTACATAGTAAACTTAGAAGTATCTAACTGATCTAATAAAGTAATCAATCATTTTACTAGATAATTTTTTATTGTTGCTTGGTTGTTTGTTTGTAAATAAGTAATTAAATATTTACCAGTATACTTTTTCTATGAATGTTAATTTCATTGGTCCAAATCAGAATATTTCTACTGTAATTTTTTGAAATTACATTTAACTCTTACGTGGTACAATTCTTCTTGGTCATCAGGTGAATTATGATATAATGATCAAAATGGGTTTAAATAAATCAAAATTATTGGAAAAGTTGTATTTAAATAAAGTATCTTTAATTAAAAGCTATCTTGTTCAAAAGTAATATGGATATTGTATATTCTTTTGTTTTAAAACATGAAAGTTTTCACTGTTATCAACCAGCATATAAAATACAATGTTTAAAATTATTGTAAAATTGTGTACAGTTATGAAAATTATTTTTTAGTTGTAAATTATTTTCTGTAATCTATAATTATTCGATAGGATAAATTTTTAGACTTAATTTAAAAATTCTCAATTGTTTCATTTACACGTCATACACATCATCCTCATCTCATTGGGTCATGGGGTTGCTTATTGTTCTAAATTGAACAGATTGCAACGTACACAAATTAGGAATAAAAATTGTTTATAAAACGAGTGAATGAGATGATTATGAAATGAGATAAAATGTGGTTCAAGACTTAGAGGAGATCACCGCTCAACAGTGGGCTCCAGCTGTAAATTTTCCATAAATGGTTTACATAATTTTGTGTACTATCGGAAATTACGTATTAAAAAATGATGTCCCTACTCCATCGTCGGCCTAGACATCTGTGGGATAGGATATTTAAAGAAAAAATTGGTTAACAGATAAATGCCAGTTTATTATATTTTAAAATATAATAATTGTATTGATTATTCTCAGGTTTTTAATATTAGTATCATTAGTGATGCTGTTATATCTTTTAAGCCAATTTATAAGTTATTTGTGACAAATTTATGGTAAAATTGAAAAAAATTTCATAAATAATTTTATTTAATTTTTATTCCTAGTGTATTGTTTAGCATTAAGTACAAATGTAAAAGTAATTACATTTTTTTAAACTTCTGTTCCATAGAACCATTGTTAAGAAATCTAGAGAATTCAGCGCAGATATTCAATGCACTCTCAGATATACCTGGTGACATGGATAGCATTGAAAAATTATTTGAAGTGAGTTTGTTTTGTCATATTAATATGTACGAGGGTAGGCTGATAAGTAATGCACACATGCTTGTAGAAGACAACTAAATAAACTTCAGTAGCGCGCCTGGTGGCATGTGGAAGTACTATTTCTCCTCTACAAGCCTGCGCAGTTTGAAGGCGTTGCTTTCATTCAGTTTGTTTTGAGTAGTGGAAGTATGGCGTCGTGTTCTGGTGCTATGTCAACGAGAATTAAACAACGCGCTGTTATCGAATTTTTAACTGCTGAGAAAGTGAATCCTAGTGAGATTTATCGTCGTTTAAAGGCTGTTTATTGTGACGATACTGTTGATAGGTCTACTGTGAATCGTTGGGTAATAAAATTTCGTGATTGCCAACCTGGAAAAGCCTTAATTGTTGACAAAACACGCAGTGGACGACCAATCACTGCCTCAGACGATAATCGTCGCAAACTCATCGATGATTTGATTCAAAATGACCGGCGAATCACTCAACAGCGTATCGCAAACCAAATTGGAATATCTAAGGAACGTGTTGGCTTCATTATTGAACAATTGGGATACCGTAAAATCTGTGCACGATGGGTACCACGCCGTCTGACAGACGAGAATAAACAGCGTCGATTGGAATGCTGTGAACAACTTTTGAAGCGCTACCGTGACGAAGGAGACGACTTTCTTTTGAATATTGTGACGGGGGACGAGTCATGGGTTCATCATTACGATCCCGAAGAAAAAAGGCAGAGCGCTGAATATCGTCATCCACATTCTCCTGTTGTGAAAAAGTTCAAAACACAACCGTCCGCAAAAAAAATTCTTTTGACTGTGTTTTGGGATGCTCGCCGAGTTTATGTGACTGATTATCTGGAACGAGGGGCAACGGTAAATTCTGCTCAGTATATACAGACTCTGAAACACCTCCGACGTCGAGTTTGTCGTGTTAGAGGCAACCTGGCGCCAATAATTTTGCAACACGACAATGCTAGTCCACACACTTCGCGTGCAACTGGAGAGGCTCTGAGAAACCTGAAGTTTCAACCAATTTTACACCCTCCGTATTCTCCCGACCTTGCGCCTTGCGATTTTTATTTTTTTCCTCTACTGAAGAGAGACCTTAAGGGTAATCATTACAGCTCGGACAATGAGGTGAAGGCAGCTATTGCGTCCTGGGTTCGAGGAAAGTCGGAAGAATTTTTCAGTGACGGAATGAAAAAACTTGTTAAACGTTGGGAGAAATGTGTAATGCTTAACGGTGACTATATTGAAAAATAAATAGATAATTTGGTAGGTTAAGATTTGTACTTTAATTTGTTATTTACCCCATCTTGCTATTTCTTTTTGTTCGTCTTCTACAAGCATGTGTGCATTACTTATCAGCCTACCCTCGTACTATAATTATTCTTGTTCATGTAAATGATTATTTGTTTTTTTTATTGACTTTTGTATATTATGGAATTCTCGAATGGAATTAATTAGAAAAAAAAAACTAAAATTTTCCGGACACCTGCAGAAAGTATGACAACCGGTTGATGAACCAAATTTTAAGACACTAAATAATAAACCTAAGGTGTCCGATAAATGGTTTAAAGAAGGCAGAATAAATATTGAGAAAACTGGAATAAATCAAGAAAAATGATTGAACTGAACCAAATTCAGGCAACTAATTACGGACTTTAAAGGCTTCCATGAAGAGCAAATACAGAACATTGGGTGGACAGAAGAAAGGAGAAAAGCCAACAGTGAGCGAACACTGAGAAGGTGGGCTGCAAAAAAGCTTCCAGAAACGTCTAAAGTCACCTCACATGGTCTAAAATTGGCCCCATATGAGGAAAAAATGGCATTCTCGATTCTTCAATTTTATGGTTTAATTCATTAGGAAGTTTAATGCTGTGATTAAGTGATAAATCAGCAAAAAATATTTTTGAATCAGTAAGGATTGTTTATTTCATACATATCATTTAATTAAACGTTACAAAATGAATACAATTATCCGGACTAAATATCCTGTGGTTATGAAAAGAAGTTTAATGCATGTATGTAATAAAAATTTTATTTCCTAAAGTTTTTACACATGCATAACTGTACATTAAATGTACAATATATTTATCTTTACTTCTAAATTCATGAACAAGGTGGGAAATTAACCTATCCAACTATGGTTTCCATATCCTAGGATAGGTTAATTAGTGTCTCTTCTTTAAATACCAGTTCTCCCAGAACTTGACAGATTTAAAAGTGTAATAATTTTTTTTTTTGGTTTTGCCTACTGATGCTAAAGAGCTATTTATTTTATTCCGCTTTAAACTCTATGGTGTTCTTTATCCTTTACAGTATTTTGGAAGCCAGTTAATGGAAGTGTCTTTTAAATTGTGTTTTTGTAGCTCTATGGAAAGGAATCTTAATACTTACCTATTGTAATGTATTTGTGGATTAGTTTTGGGAAGTTTACCATTGTATAGTTATTGCATGTAAAATTGATAAACATCTAGTTTTTGAAAATCTTTGAATCCAAAGGAAGAGCTGGTAGTTTTTATTCATTACCTGTTAAAATGTCAGTAGTGATCTGATTGTTCCAGTATTTTGGGTTCATGGTACCTTGAACTCCAACTTCTTATTAAATGCAGATAATCATTTGTTAGATCTGATATTAATTAATGATTGACTCATGAGTCTGAAAAATTTCTAAGGATTTTTTAGAACAATCTTGTCATTTTTTTGAAAAAAAAAATTATTCATATTAATTATTAGTTCATAATTCTAATTAAATAGATTTCCTTTAATGTGATTTCATCAATTCTATAAATCAGTTTTAATTTTATGTTCAAGGTCTCATTTCAAGTGTCATCAAAGCTGACTGATATAGTGTTAGAAACCCATCGTCGTAGACATCTAGCGTATCTGATGGCTGATGAAGGTTGCCTGGTCGGGAATCCAGAAGCGGCACCCAATCTTCCGAAACAACATCTAACGAGGTTAGGATTTTTGATTCGTCGCTTTGCTTCTACATTTGTGCATGGCTTATACAAGATGACTTTTGGATGTGTTGTCCCATTTTCTGAAATTAGTTTGCAAATTAGTAAGAAGAAACAATTCAAAAAGAATATGTAGCTCTAACAAATAGTATTTTAAGATGTAGCTTCAATTTTTGTTATTTTAATTATTTTATTTTAATTTTTAAATTTGATTGTTAACCAGTAATTATAGCATTTATTAAATTAATTTAGCTTTGATAAATGTTCAGTTTTTTTACAATCTGAACATGCATTTGTTTTTGTAATATAATATTATTAAATGTAATTGATATTTTATAAAAAAAAGTTATCCTAGTATTATAAATTAATAAATTATAATAAATTAATTTAATAAATTAAATAAATAATTAATTAAAATAATTAATAATTAATAAAATAAATAATTAATAGCTAATAAATTAATTTTTTCATATTTTATGGATGAAGTAAAATGATATAAATTTATGTAACTTTTAAAATCTTTATAGGTCAAATTATGTTTAAACATAGATAATTTTGATTGGAACACTAATTTCAAAAATTATCAATTTTGTTTGAATTTATTACAGTTTAATAATATTTTACTAGTTAATTCATCCAATTTTATTACAGCATGTGATTTTAAATAATTGCATTTCTTTACTTTTTTCCATCAGTAATTTAATTCTGTTGTTTGTTTGTTAACTCATCTTTTGTTTATCTCTTTTAAAAATTAATGGTATATAAGTTTTATACGTATTGATGTATTTTTGAAACGTTTGCTACATATTTGATCGGCTTACTAATTTTTTTAAAATCAAGATTAATAAAACTTTTCGGTGCTACTATAGCATGCGGCCTAGCGCGTTATGTTTAGTGAAGTTTGTATTTGTTGTTGTGGTAGCACTGTACACTAGCACTTTTCGTGCGTAAAGATTTACATATTTTACATTAAGGTTATGTCTTAATTAGGTTATATGTTAACTAGACGCATAATGTTAAAGATTTTTATAAAAAAATGGAATTGCTAATGAAGAAATAGCTGTGGCTTTTTTGAGGCAGCACAACCTACTCGACTCAGGGCAAACAAAAGTATGTATTGCGAAAAGTTCTAGTGGACAGTGCTACTACATCAACGAATACAAACTTTACTAAATATAATGCGGTAGCCGCATACTAAAGTAGCACTCACTTATCTTTACTTTTGCCTTTGTTTTGTTATTTGCTTGTTAACCTTCTTTTTATGTTCAGTATGCTGTTAACATTATTATTTATTTATTTTGTTTTAACTTTTCGAGTTCACTATTACCCCCTTTCTAGTCTACCACAATTTTTTATTCCTTGTTTGATTTGGTTGCAAAGCAAGAACATTGTTTTCTTTAAACTTTTTTGACTCTTATTTTAGTTTTGATTAGTTATCTTTTTTATACTGTGAGGAATCACTGTGCATGATGAAAAATAATGATTAATTAATTCAACCAACATGTAATGTTAATTTTTTTTTTTTTTGAGGCCAGATTGGACCACTAAGCCAATCAATTTCTTGTGTTCTTCGGATAACGTATTGGTCTAGCCTTTCAGTTTTGCCAGTACGTTTTGAGACGGTCCAATCTTTGTTTCAGTATCTCATCTTTGACCTCCACTGTGTGTCTTTTCTGCTTTTCCCCAATAAAATCTGTGTGTTTTGAGAGTACTGTTTATTTTTTCCTTGTCAAACACGTCTTCAATTGCCAGTCCAGTTTCATTTGGCTCCCTCTTAATATCTTCGAGTGTATCTTCCCGTTATCTTCCTGTTCAAGTTCCTGAGGATCAGTTGTTTCAATATTCTATCATTCGACATTCTTAAAATGTGGAAGAAGTAGAAAATCCTCCTTTCCTTCATCACGCTAATAATCGGATCAATTTCCTTAAAAACAGTTTCATTTGAAGAAATTCGCCATACCCTATTTTTCTGATAATTCTTGTTAAGACAGGTTTTGATAATTCTGCATTCTGTTTTAAGAAGTTGGTCAGTTCATTCTTAATTTGGAAAATAGTTTCACCAGTGTAAAGCGCCTCTAGGAGAACAACTGTTGTAGTGGCAGATTTTGGCATGCATTGAAAGGCATTTTTTTGTACGTTTGCCTTTAAAATATTAAAATAATAATACTTTAAAATATTTTTATTTAATTTCTAGGCTTCATACATTATTGTTAACTTTACTTTTTTGGAATGTTATAATTACCTAAATTTAAACTTACTGAAATTTTACTTCATGTCTGTGGTTTTACATTTTTCTTTGTTTTGCTGTATCTTTTATACATGCTCATGTTCGGGTGTATTTTTTGATATAAATTATGAGTAATAAAATTTACCTTATACTTTTTTTTAACCATACAGTGTAGAATATAATCTTTAAAATAAAAAGCCCTCCGACTATTCTTCACTGTGAAAATTAAAAACTTGCTGTCTTATTTAGGCAAATATGCCCTCTGATTTTATTCTTTGTGTTATTTGAAAGTGAGTTTTTGTGTAGTTCCAGTATTTGTATTTCCGAATGACTAAGTGACATTGTTCTTCCATGCTGTTGTTTCTGAAGTAAATTAATTAATTTATTTTATTTTTATCAAGAATACTGGAAAGCTCATTGAATTTGTAACTGAAAAATAAAAAGCATTACATTATAGAGCTGAAATTCAGACATGTCTTTAGTATTAAAATAATAATCAGTTTTTTTTTGTAAAATTTTGTTATGGTACCATTCAGTTCTCTGTAGGAGCTGTTGTAGTATGTTACAAAACAGTAAAAGACATTTTACATAATTGGGCAAAGCAAACAAACTATTTAGTTAACACTTTTTTTTAATAACTTTGTCTTTGCCAGATCTTTCGTTTTTATTTTTTTACTTACATAGATTTCTACCATTTTACTATGCAACTTACAATTTATTAGAAATGGCTTCTTATTCTGATACTAATGGTAATTAATTATGCACATCTATATCTTGTACAAGTATTAAAGCTAGGTTACATTGTATAAAGTTTGTTGGAATTTATATAAGTCATATGTATATATTCTGTAATCCTTTTACTCTGTAAAAATTGCTGGTGCTGATTATTGATAACCTTTTTATAGTTTTTTGCTGTAAAAATATTTAATACAAAAATGAATTAAATGCATGTCATCTGTATAGTACATCATTCCAATGTTTTTTTTATTTAGAATATAAACACCAGAATCTTAGTGAAGTTTATAAATATATAGTCAGTCCCCAATTAATACACTATAAACTTTTTATTCCATTTTTTACAACTTCTCAATACTTAAGTAGTAGTTTTATAGTCTAATTATTAGTAAATTATTTTGTACAAAATAAGTTGTTAAGTTGAAAATTTGAATGTGTTGCTGAAAGAATTTTAACATTTATTTTTGTAGAATTTTTAAATATTGTTTTATTTTTAAGAGTTAATTTTTATACCTGATGAATGATCAAGTAATATTTCCATGTAAGTTTATTTATTTCTCATTTTATTACTAGATATTTGCACAATGTTATGTATTCTTTTCTGTGTCAGTTGTACTACTGAGTTATTTAAACGATTAGTGTGTTAGTACGATACTGTATTTTTCTTATTATTAGTCTTCTTTATTTTATTTTTTCGTATATGCCCTCAATGTGTTTGGTTTTTTCAGTATTTCATTTAGACATTTTTTTAAATGTAAGTACAATAATGCCAACAATAATGTAATATTGTTGGAAATGCCTATGTTCCAAAGGTTTTTTTGTACTGTTCTAGATAATGACATAAATAAAATCCTGGACTTCAAAACCTCTCAAGTCTGTATAGTTGTTCTAATTTCTTATTGTATCTATTTTTGTTTGGCCAAATAATTTTTGGTTATGTTTATAAATTTTTAAATATTCTAAAGAAAATTTCATTAAAAGTCTTCCTGTTGTTAGATGTTAAGGAGTTATTTGGTACCCATTTCTGGCCTTCTTTTCATATGCCTGTTCATTATTAGATCTATAATTATTTCAGGTTTCATTGAAATTAATTTATAGATAGAATTAATAGCCAATATCAGTTCTAATCTTAAGATGTTTTTATATTTATTTTTAACTGGGGTTAATGAATTTAAGCTTTTAGTGTTTTTAGATTTCAATAGTTTAAATCTTCCATTTTGAATTGGCTGTAATAGTGCTTTCTACTCAAGTTTGAACCAATTATAAACTTTTGTTAATATGGTAACATTGTTCTAAAGACTACTGTCTTAAATTATAAAAATTATAAATTCATTTTGTAAAAATCTATCTGATTGTCTTACATTCCTGTGAAGTTTAATTAAGTATTTCTCTCGTGCGTCATGCAAGGATTAATACTTTATATTTAAACTAGTAACTACTTGTTTTAACTGTAGACGCTTTTGAGTTAAATATAATGCATGTATGATGTTAGCCCACCTTGTTTTTAGTATTATGAATAAAACACTTGCCACATTTTTGGCTGTTGGCATAGTGGTTTGCGCAATTGGCTTCTATGCCGGGGTCCTGGGTTCAATTCCCAGTCAGGTCTGGCATTTTTTCATCACTCATTTTCATTATCATCATTATCCACCATCTGCATTAGTAGAAATTGCAAAACGGTCAGACATGAAACAAAAAAAATTACAAAACTAGAATTATAATAAGTAAGAAAACACCAAAAAATTAATTGAAAAATAAATGTTTTAATGTACGTACCTGTTATTTGTTAAAAATTAAATTTTATGTACCTAGTTTTGTCATTAGTTTATGCTGTTTGTAATTATTGTTAGAAATTGTAAAAAGTTGCTATATTTGTAAATTAAATAGAGAAAATAGTATTATTGTGTCTAAAATTCTGTCTGAATGTGAGAAAGTGCTTATTATTTTTAATATACAATCAGTTCTAAATATTTTTAAACAATTTTTTTTATGAATGGATCACATCTTTCTGATGTTTTACTGTTGTTAAGAAAATTAATGATCAACTCTTACTAATTATAGTGTGATTGTAACTAGAACACATGGTGCTTTTGAAGGTAGTATTTTATTGCATGATGTTTGAATCTTATTAATACAGCCGTTTTTAAAATATTCATTATAACAAATTTAATAGGTATGTAGGCTATGATATATTCATAGTATATAATGTTATTATATTACAGTCATTATACTATTTAAATATAGTACTGTATGACAAAACTGTTCTGTTTAAGTCCTCTCTTAATTTTGTTTTTGTATCAAGGTTTCATTCACTACTTCACCCTTAGCATAACCAATTTCTGTTGCTTAAATGATTTCGTAATGTTCACATTTTAGCTAAATAGTTGTGATAAATGTCTTAGATTTCTTTTATGTTGATATTGTGACGGGTTGTTATTAATTAAAGAGATATGATTTTATGTCTTTCTACGTAGTTTTTGTACTCAAAGTCGTATGTTTGAGCTTCCTTTACCAAATCGTGGAAGATTGTTGTTAATAGAATGACTGAAAACCATCTGTAATTGTAAGTTCATTATCATTTTGTAGTTTCTTATACAGATTTTATATTTTTAGAAAAATATTTTTCTGAATTTTAATGTACCATGAATGTAAAAAATTTGATTGTTGAAAAATAATAATGAGCTGAATTTACTTGTATTGCATAAACAAGCAAAGGTTCACAATGAAAATGGACTTTAGAGATAGTTTATTCGACACAATTGCAATGAAAAGACTGACTCGTGTTTTAAATTAGTTGTATAGAGTAATTAATTAGCAAAATATTAATTAAAAGTGTTGTAATATAAATACTGATAACATCTACAAATTTGTTTTTATTATTAAAATATTAATTAGTAAGGCCACCTCCATGATGTTCGGTTAGCGCATTGGCCTAAAAGCAGAGGTCCTGGGTTCAATTCCTGGCTAGTGTCTTGAAATTATTACGTGCCAAAACCTACTATTAGAGTTTCTTAACCTACCGTAGTTGCTAATGGCCAAGCTGTTAATGTTACTTTAACCCTCTTGCGCGACTCCGCATTTCTCACTAATGATAAGCTATAAATGTCAAAACACGCTCCCGAATAAATCCATTTAGCTGAGTTCATTGCTGATAAAAAATTATATCTGCTTCTTATCATACGTACGGTTTTTGTGAATATAAAAATGTGAAAATTGGTAAAGGCTAATCAAGAAATTAGTTAGGTTGGTAACTGTTATTGAATAAAGACATGAACTTGCTTCAGGAAATAGTTTACTATACGAATACAAAAATTAAACCAGTAAAAGGATTAAAGGAAGGAGGGGGAAAGAGGGGGTTCTTGCCACAACAAAGAAAGAAAGAACAAATTTACGCTCTCATAAACATCCGCATAACTTAGCTCAGCGACAGCATAAACGTTTGATCTCTCTTCAGACAATAACACATATCCACTAAAGTAGGTCTACAGTTTTACCAACCCTAAAGATGAAATATTCCCAAATTTACACTAGCTGAAAGATTAGTAAAGCCAAACGTCAGGTTAGCAAACTTCACCAGCACTATCATAAGTAAGCAGATGGTGTTTTATATCAAATTTGACTACGTTTCAGTGCATGTAATTTGGGATATCATACGCCCTGATAGCTTTATGATACGGCCGCTCAAAGCTCGCAACTACCCACACCTCGAATATACGGTTCCCGGCGCTCAAGGGATAAATAAATTAAAAAAACAGCAGTCACGGAACTGATTGACTTCTTTAAATTGAAACTACAGTTGCAGGCAACTGAGTTTAAACTAAGATAGCTGAGCATGATTTGACGGTAAACCAAAGATTTTTCCTGTGCAAATACACAGTCCAGGTGTGCCAAAATTAGTCACTTCAAAAAAAAAGAATTGGTAAATTATTCATTAATTCGTTGTATGGTTTAATAATTAATCTCCAATCTGTGGTGATGCTATCGTGGATTTAAAAGCTTTTTACAAAAATTAAAGAAAAATATAGATACTTTCAATCCTTATAAAAATTATTATTCATGTTTCTGTTGGATGTTTAAGATGGCACAGCTCTTTGTTGCTGTAACTTAGACATTCTTTTGCCTTTTATTCTAACTAATTCACTATTAGTTTTTTTTTTGTAGATGTTACCAGATTTATTTGGTTAAATGTACAGTGTTGTTACTTGGTATTTTTGTATTTTATAATGATAATAATGAAAGGGTTATATTGTGAAATAAGTTCTGAAGGAGTTAAAAAAAAGTTATGGCTTGATTACAAACACTGTATTACTTTTCAATACAGGTTCCGCCACTGTTGTTTAAATCTTTTTCGTAGTGAGGCTCTAGCTTTTGTATTCCGTCATAAAATTAACATGCTTATGATGAAAAATCCATTTGTTTATGGCATACCTAAATTTATTGTCATATTGAAAGTTGTGACCACCATTGGAGTACAGTAAGACCTTGACTTACTGGAGGAATGCATTCCGCAAAATATTCATGTTACTTGGATTGTTCAGTTTAACCTTAAAATCTTCGCTAATTGTCCATACCACTCAAATCCGCTAATTATCCGTAGTGTTCATTCAGTAAATCCAGTCGTTACTTTTATGTTCTTCATTTTGTCACCCCTTTTGTATCTTTTAACGACATCTAACTTTTCCTCTAAAGTAATAACTTTCTGTTTTATTACCTTTATTCAAACTCATATTGTATGCAAAGTAACAATAAAACATAGAAAATAAAGAACCTGCAAATTGTAGCACAATTAAAATCACGATTAAATCTACACAACTATATGCTATTGATATTTTTAACGCATTAAACAATACTAATTTGTAGAACAAAAGCAAATCAAGGTAAAATTCCAGTGTAAAAATGGGGTGAGCAACTACGATAATAGTTTTGAGAGGAATTAGCAAAACAGTGGTCATAAATGTAAACATCCATAAGATAAGAATAACTACTGTACACAATACAATATATGTTTATCAAAATTGCGCTAATGTGAATTCACGTAAGTTGAGTTCTTACTGTATTTCAAATGTACGAAAGGATAGAAATGCCTGGGTTTTGGTTGTACATAGGGTAATTAAATTATTTCTGTTTTAAGATATCTTGTGTTTCAGTAGTACGCAAGGAAGCATCATCATGAATATATTACATAAAATGACACATCTTAGCTTGTTTTGTCATTTATTCTAATTACCCCACATACATCCCCCAGACTTTGTTCCCAGTAATTTGTATCTGTTTTTAAATCTAAAACCTTCTTTGGTATCCAGTGCTTTCGAGAAGATGATGAATTTAGGCATAGGCCTACTAAACATTTGGTTTATTGCGCAGGCAGAACAGTCTTGTAATGAGAGTGTACAAAAGTTTGTACACACTGTGACTAATTCTTGAACAGTTGTGGAACCTAATATTGAAATCAGAAGTGATAAATATTTAGCTGTTTTCTTTATATCCCTTCAGAACTTACGTTTTAATTTTCCCTTGCAATAATGTACATTATTTTTGTTCTGTTCAGTTAGATATTCTAGTTATTTATATTTTTGTTCTCAACCAATATTTTATTTATGTAATAGTACTTCATTTTATTATTTAGTTTTAAATTATTGAATTAAATTGAATTTTTGGTTTTATTATCACCATAACACTAATTTATAATGTTCACTGTATTATAAAAAAATTTAAAATATTTATCAAATTTTTATTATTTGGGTGTAAATTAAAAATTGTTTTAAGATTGTATCATTAAAAATTATTTAAATTTTAAATTTAACCATTTATTTTGGATGTAAAATATTACTAAATTATATTATTTGGGTTTTTTGGATACATTGCTTTAATAATTATTGAATTTCTCTTGTAATTTTTAATAATTCTTAAATCTTTTTTTTAATAGCGAAAAATAAAGTAGTACGCAATATTAACACTCACATTAACACTGTTAACACACACATTAACACTGGTGGTTAACACTCACATTAACCATGTTAATTATTTTAACTTCTGCGTGGAAAATTGAAGTAAATAACATAATATAATTTTTGCAAATATAGTGTATCATTTTATTAAACTTTTAGTTGCATAAAAGAATCAGTTAGGTAAAAAATTGTTGTGTGAAATAAAATTGGTTTTAATTCAATTTTTGAATTGGCATCCTCATATCTCGTATCACTATTTGAATGTTTGTTTTATTGAATTATTTCAATTTTAATTACGTATTTAATTTATTAATTTAGTTTATATGTGTATCAGCATATTAAAATATGAGGTGTGTCTGGAAAGTAAGATAGTCTTGAAAAAGAAAATACTAAAACATTTTTATTCAAGCCAATTTTATTTTTACATGAAAGACCATACTTTAAGCAATTTATTGACATAGTTTCCACCAATTTTCAGACTCTTGTCGTAGTAGGAAATGTATTTTATCCAAACTTTCCTCAAAATATGGTAGCCATAACTTCACTGTGTTTTTGACATCGTTGTCACTTCCAAAGCGCTTACCACCCAGCTCGCGATTCATGTGCAGGAAGAAGTGATAGTTAGATGAACACTCACATTGTGAACCATGTGTTCTCATGAATTTGAAATTCACATTTGCTAATCGAGTCATTCACAACAGAAGGCCGACCACTTTGTGCTTCGTCGTAAACATTTGTCCATCCTTCATTGAACTACCTAACCCATTTCCCCACCATTCCATCACTCGTAGAATTTTCACCATAAATTTCTGTTAACTGATTATGGCTTAATATTCCTTGCATTCAAAAACTGGATTACAGAACAAATCTCAAACTCTGAGGGTTCATCAATTATTTTAAACTTTGTAAACGATAACAGGAAACAGACAATACTTGACAAATCAGTTGTTATAGCATCAGTCAGGGGGCAATGAACTAGTGAAACTAGTGTACATGCTCAAAGCGAGGACAGTCGTTCTGCATTAGTATCGGAACAAAATAGTACTTACTTTCATTCATTCATTCATTATAACAAGGGCGTTCGGGCTTCTCCAGCCCCTCCTCACCGCGACCTAAAAGATCTTTTGTGATTGCCCCCATTCCTAGTTTATGCAAGGCCCGCACCTTCGATAAAGCGCAGGGTCTGCCTAGGATTTAATGCACTTACCTGAGCAGGTGTTAACACATCCCCACCCAACAGTGCTATACCTTTGCAGCCACCCACAATGCAACTGCAAAAATATAAATGTGCGACCCACTGAGGCGCCTTACAATACGCCTCTCCGCACAGACCTCCATGGCCCATATTTCATCTTGGAAGACGGTCATGTTACACCCAAGGGCCAGGGAAGTCATTCCCCCGGACCCCCAGGCCCCCAATCCCGCTCTTCCACTCATCACAGGGCCTTCAATATACCAAAAGGTAGCCCCCTCCGGCCTCACCGGCCTACCCTCCGCCCACTCCTGACGATCAAAAATTTTCATCCTCAGTGTGTCGGAGAATTTGTATGATCTGCTCATACGGTCCCAAGGACCACATACCACACCCATCCCTTCAAACCTTGAAGATCTCAGTGTGGCCCATCTCCACTGATGGGACCCCGATCCCGTCCTCCAGCCTCAAGGCAGTTCCAATCGCCTCTCCCCTCACTTGCACATGAAAAGGAGGCAAATCAACCATCGCCTCCATAGCGGCCGTTGGACCAGTGCACATTGCACCACATATCCCTAGGCAGGCCAGTCTCTAGCTCCTCAGCCGATCCTGCGCCGTCCTAGATCTGTTGTTGGCCACCATACAGCAACTTCGTACGTGACCATTGGCGGAATGATGCCCACATAAGCCCATTCCACCATACGAGGCCCAAGCCCCGGAGTCCTCCCAGCAGACTCTCACCTATTCATAAGGCCTTTATAGCCTTCTCCACAGTCCTGGACCTGTGGCCTTACCAGGTTAGGCCACCATCCATGACAGCCCCCAGATACTCTAACTCAGGGGAGTAGTTTAAATCCACTCCTTCCAGAGTCACAGCATCCATAGCTATTTTTCATAATTTCAAATGAAATGGGTACCATCTGGTCCCCACTTGCAGCTAGGGAGATAATAGGTCCGCCCCTGCATAGCCCCGCGTACAGAGGTAAGGCACCATACTGTAGGAGGAGCCAGGTATCCTACAGGCACCGTTAAGACACTGATTAAAAGCCCCAGTGCCATCCACCCTTGGGCACGGTACGACTAACACCACTTGGGTTGGGCAAAAGCTAAAGTAGGAGAAGTTGCCTCTAGCACGGATAGAAAAAGTGCTAGATGCCGAGGACAAGGATAGGGATAGACAGACTGAAGCCCAGCATCTCAGCTCACCTCGGCAAGACCAATGCGTGGCTGAAAAGTAGCCATAAAAAGCCGAGGAGTTTCCAGAGGCACGGGCACGAAAAACTGCTACAAAAAGTAAGGGAGCAGGTGTGCTCTCTTGGACGTGATGCTTCGGCACATGCAAGCCAGCCGATCACTGACTTGCTTCGCCTCCCCATACTTACTTTCCAAACACGCCTCTAGTATTTTGATAGTTTTTTTTTTTAATCAATTCCTAATGTGTGTACGTTGCAATCTGTTCAATTGAGAACAATAAGCAACCCCATGACCCAATGAGATGAGGATGATACGTATGACGTGTAAATGAGGTAGTCTTGTACAGACTCAGGCCGACCATTCCTGAGAGAGTATGGTTAATTGAACCCCAACCATCAAAGTACACCGGTAACCTCTGTCTAATATTCAAAATTGTACAAAAGTAACTACCTTTACTAGGATTTGAACCAGGAACCTTCATCTCTGAAAATCAGCTGTTAAACAGCTGACTCGCGGTGACGACTTTACCCCTAGACCAACCCGGTGGGTCTAGCTCTTATTAATGAATGTAATAATAAGTTTTTCAGTGAATTTTGAATAGTGTTTATTAATTTAATGATTAATTAAAAGATGTTAAAATGTATACCACATCTAAGAAAATCAGATTATTGAATCAGCCAATTAATTGAATTAAAATTACATTTTCAAACATGATTCTAATATTTCAACTAAGTGTAAATAAAATTAAAACATATTTAGAAAATGTTGATGTTTCATGAAATTGACATAAAAACGTATTATGACTCAAATTTAAAAAGTGAGGAAACCATTGTTAAAGCACTGGTGTAATTTTAATTTTAATTGGTCTATTTGTACCAATTTTAAAGAATAATATAATTTTAAAATTTCTATATACCATGCATGTATTATTTTGTTAATTAAATATTGTTATGTTATATTATAAATAATTACGGTGTTTTTTTTTTTATTTAAAACCTAGTTCTTGGTTAGAATCAAAATCATTAATTAATTAATTTGAAAATTTATATGTTGAATACAAGTATAACGTTAGTTTCATCTCGTCACTAAAATTTGAGCATAACTTTTTTGTTATTTTAGTAGTATTTACTAATAAAACTGTGTGGTTTGGAATTATTGGCAGACTGTGACAGAGAAATTTATTGTATCTTTCATGTTAAAGTCCTCTTTGTGATAAAAATATGATTAGCTAGCCAATTATGTTCTTCATTTACATTTGTAATCGATTTTGTCTCTAATTTATTTATTTTTATAATATTGTTGATGAAAATTTTAAAAAGCCTAATTCAGTATGTGTCGAAAATCTTTTAGATGAATTTATATTCCGCAGTTATTTAAACTTTTAAATTTTGGTAAATGTAAACTATGAAGTAGATTGAATTTAATAAAAGTCAATACACTGTATTGTATCGTGTTTACCTTGTATATCAATTAAAATGGTGTCGTTAACATTGTAACGCATGATTGACTTTGCATAATTTGAAATATGTTTCTGCCTTTGCATGTATTTAAGCTTTTTATTAGTGGCAACTGTTAAATGGCTGTAATGAGTTATACAAAGTTAATTGAATTACGTGATAACACATTTTTTAGGATGTACTAACTTATATTTAAATTTTCAAAACTTCTAAAATTTTTTGTTAAGGCTGTCATTTTTCATTCTGTAATTTGTAGTTGTTATGACTCTTTTGTATTATATTATGTTTGTATATTAATCAGGACATTTTAACACTTCCTAAATAATGGACTAGATGCCACCCCATTTGTTTTAAATTATATTTTTATAAAAAATGGTGTGATAATAAATATTACAATTTAATTCTCTACAGTATGACGTGTAGTTTTAAAGACCTTAATTGTATTTTAATAAAACTATGTGTTAGTGTTTAAAATATTATTAGTTTGTTAAAGTATTATACTTATTAATGGTTCTGATGAACAAAATTGTTGATTTCTCAACAAAGAAATTAAATCTATAAGGTAAAAATAACCCTCAATAAATTGAGCCATTTAGAAATTTTTGCTTCTCATCAAGTAACAGTACTCTTAAAAGAATGTCTGACTCAAAAGTCTATTACAGTGTTTTTCAACCTGTGGGTCAACTAATTATGATTAATCATTAATTATGGGTCACGACCCTCTTATGGGTTTTTTAAAAATAGTTATACTTATTTATTTAGTTAAAAAGAGACACAAAAGTTTTATGTTACTTTTGCAACTTTTTCCAATTCAATTAACATCAACCTTGGGCTCATTTGTAATTAGCCAGTTTTTGAATGGAATTTATTTTTGTAACGCATAAAACAATGTTATTTTCCAGAGCTAAACGATTACTTGATTTGGGTTTCAACTTCACCATTTTGCAAAATCTTTGTTCACAGTTGTAGGATGTGGCAAATGGTTTCAATAATTTCAACGCTACTCTGGACAGTTCTGGATATTCCTTTTTAATACCTAATCCAAAATTTGTCTGCACGAGCATTGTTAAATTTTGATTTTGTTAATTTCCTTGTCTGATCACTTGAAAGCTCTATTATGATAGTTCTTCATGAAGATCAACACTTAGCGTAACATTTTTTTTTTTTTTGTACAGCTTGCTCAATAAAAGAATTGACTTCCACAAATATCCACTCATATTCTTAAGTTATTCTTAAGTTACTCGTACCCTTAAGTAAAAATTACAAATATTGTAGATTTTCAATTTTTTTTTTTAACATTAGCCGGAGGGGGTCGGCAAAATACTCGTCCTAAAAAGAAGGCACGGTGTCTGAAAGTTTGAGAACCACTGGTCTATTATAACAAAATGGACTAAGTAGAAACTCCATTTCCTTTATGGTATCATTTTCTATTTAATCAGCCTTCTTTGTAAATTAAGTACATAATATTAACACAAAATAATTTCATATACTCATCTTGGAATTTGTTTTATGTTAAATCAATAGTGACATCTTTGATCACATTTTCCACAGGGTTGCTTACAGTTTTACTGTATTTTATTTAAATATGAAAATAAATGGACAGTTAAAATCAAATTATATCTAATTGATTAAGTACAATGCTACATGTAATATGTTGAAATAAATTTCTTAACTCAATATTATTGTTCCTTTAATATCCTTAGAAGAATGGTTACAAAAGTGAATGAATTAAGTCAGTACATGTAACATTCACTCTTTGTAGATGAATATTTCCATCAGTATTACTGAATAACCTCACGCTGCCACAATTAGATGTAAAGTACATGGGTCTTCATCTTGACGTCTAACAGACATGGAAGAAACTCATTTTGACGATACGAAGACAGGTGGATTTAATACTGATAAATAAGTTTTGGTTAATTGGGAGATACTCAAAACTTTCAACTAAATCAAAACTTACACTATACAACACAATTTTAAAGCTCATGTGGATATATGGGTTACAACTCTGGAGGCAACAAAAAATTCCAATATTGAAATTATGAATAAATCTTTGTAATGCATCCTGGAGCTTAAAATTAATTTTATTTTATAATATAAATTTCACTTACTTTTTCAGCTGCTTTTATCCTTTATGTCTACTTACACATGTTTCGGTGGATCCCCCATAATCAGAGTACATAAAATAAGAATTTTTATTTAAAATGTACAGAAGATATTGCATCTTCAGTCATTAATATAAATTTCTAACAAAACACATATAATTAGACAGTAAGAATAAAGGCAGTTAAAAGAGTTAGTGAAGTTTGTATTAAAAATAGAATTGACATTATAGAACAACTAGCATGCCCCGCGTGGCTTCGCAAGCGAAAAATGTGTAAACAATTTTTTAAAAATAAATATGTAACACAAATTGTGTAGCTGCTCGATTGACTATATACTCCAAAGTACACGCGCGCACACACACAGCAAATGACATTTTGATAATTTCCCCTGTGTACATCTCTCGCCGTCATCAAACCCCTTCATCTACTTAAACAGCAATACCTACTCACATGTACACACACACACATACATATTTATGAAAATCTTCATTTGGGCCCTTAGGGTTATAATTTTTGAAAATTTAAAAAGAAAATGTTACTGTGAATATAAATATGAATATGCTGTCAAAATTTCATGAAAATCCATTCAGTGGTTTTGAAAATTAGCGTGTACAAAAAAAACACGCTTTATCTTTATAATATTAGTATAAATTTCAGACAACATTTTTAAAAACAGCTCTTGGGATACCATGGTACATATGAAACAGATATATCTATAATGACATTGAATTTAATTCGGTAAGACAAGAAATTACACGATTTAAAGAACATACCAACAAAGAGTGAATGGATCTGAATCATTTCACCATAAACTTACTGGACAACAGTGACTATACTTTTACAAGAATTAACAATACAATGAGTTAGTATTAAGTACCTGATTTGAACACAATTAATGTAATTTTTACAAACATTTACGAATTTTTTTCATTTAAATTTTCAGTGACTTTAAAATTAATTTATTTTAGATAGTCTAACAGAATTTTATCTGTAACATTTATTAATAATGTGCAATAATGCTATGTTTTACATTCTATGTTAACTGAATTACTTATTGTTCTTGCTGCTGTATATAAGAACAGATTCGTATTTTACTGATTTGATAATAAAAAAAAAACATTTTATCCAGAATTGGTGTATAAGTAATTTTATATTATGGTGATTATTTTTTTAAATTAAATTTTTTAAGTAAAAATAATGTAAAAATTAAATTTTTTAAGTAAAAATAATGTAAAAATTAAATTTTTTAAGTAAAAATAATGTAAAAATTAAATTTTTTAAGTAAAAATAATGTAAAAATTAAATTTTTTAAGTAAAAATAATGTAACTCAATGGATTTTTAACAAATTGTTGGTTAAGGAAACTGTGTTAGTATTGTATCTTTTACATACTACTACTGTGTGCTTTTTTATTTCCTTATTGAATTTACCAATGTTGATATGCTTTATTTAGTATTTTCATTTCACAGTAACGTTATATATGATACAGAAGCATTTGTCAAGTTGAATTCTCATTTTTGATTTTTGATATAATCTATTTTTTATTTCATTGTAAAAATTATTAATTTGTCATTGTTTTTTTTATTTATTTCAGACGGCAAGTGAAAAAATCAAAATCTGTTATTCAGTTGATATTGTTTGGTGATGAAGTTACGGAAGAAGATATTAAATCAAAAAATATTCGTCAAACTGGTGAGTTTAATTTTGTTTCTTTAAAATTTAAATTTATTTTCTTTCTGTTTCAACAAATACACTGTTCCTTCTGTAATTTGTAGTCTCAAGATAATTAAAAATAAAAAGATATTAATTACATAAAATTATACATTTTTAGTTGTTTTGAAGATCTCCATTTTATGATTTTGTGAAACAGTTTTACATTTTTTGGATATTTCAAAATCGGTTGATTGATAGGTGTAGTTTATTCGTGCAATTTTTGCTTTTTTGCAATTCTCAAAAAAGGCTGCTTTTTTAAATTGCCTTATTTACTTCATATTTAGTGTGCCACATGATAGGGTTAGTAGCATGTCTGCTGAAATTCGTGGGGAAGTGTGCTCTTGTGGTAAAACTGACTTTTTTTTTAAGATTGCAGCCTTAGTACGCATTTAACAACAAAAGTAAAGAGGTACATTTAAATGTAAAGAGGTACATACAGTATTTAAATAATTTTACTGGAGGAAAAGAATGCATCAGATTTTTTTTACTGTGTGAAGTAGAATTTTTGTCAGAAGAGAAAGATGTTGTTTTATAAAATTTTGGGAATTTGTTAACTATATTCAAAACAAATAGTAATATTAATTTTTCATTATTATTACAGAAATTTTAGTTGATTTACATGAAGCAATACTTCAGGTAGCTAGACACTTCTTGTCAACAGATCCAAAACTTAGTAAAGATATAATGCTAGTTCCTGACTATAGTATTGAGAGTCATGCAAGGGATCATGATCAGTACCTTGATGTTTCACGTACTCGTAAAAGAAGAGCAAAAGCTTTACTAGGTAAGTTTATTGTTAATGTTGATGAATATTTGAATAAATACTATTTTTATTGTGAAGGAGGGTGACTGTGGAATTACTGGTATTTGTATTATGTCAAGTCACTATTTCATGATTTTGGGTAGTTTTTAACTTTTTTTAATGTAAAGAATATAGAAGTGTCATCCAGAAATGAGTGACACTTCTATCCCATTGCAAATGACCCATTTGCACCGTATGGAGTGCTTGCGAACAGAGTAGCTGTCAGTCGAGGTCTAAAGCTTTCAGTTGTACGTCTCCTGTCTTTCTGCGACTTTCCATTTTGCTGTGTAACTGACTATGTTGTTTCTGAGAGTATTTATACAGTTCAAGAAAAACAGAAAACAACATCACTTGTGAAGTTAGGATTGTGATTAAATTTCTTAACGCAAGAAATCATATTTCTGTACTGCTGTATTAAATATTAGATGTTGATCAGATGGCTAAATCAGATGTAAAGAAATAAGAGTGAGAATTAGTTTTATTGGTATTTATTCTTTACATAGAAGTTAAATTCATATCTGCTTTGATTTTTTTTTATTGTTTGATGTGTGACTGTTATGCCATTAAGACTCATGCAAATGGCATGAATTTTCATGTCACCACGATTTCATGATAAACCATCATTAATGTAATAAATAATATGGTTATTTTTATTCTCTCTTCCCTGTATGAATATATAGGAAGGAAAGTATGGCTTCCATGTTGATTTTTCAAAATCGAGTTTTCACCGGTTCTACACATTTTCAGACCTCCTGAACCAAAAAAACGTTTTTAGCGATTGGTCTGCGCGCACGTGTGTGCATGCAAACAAAATATCTCAAGAATGGAACATTGTATGAAGTTAAAACTTGAAACTTAAGTTAGGTACCACTAGAGGGCCCTAACATGAACATTTTCATCAAAATCGGTCAACCGGAAGTAGTAGTTTATTCGTGTCATTTTCATTTTCTTGTGATTTTCTCAAAAATGGCTTCTATGATTTTTTTAAAAATCACCTTATTTACTATTTTTTTTATGCTCTACAAGATAGAGTAGACACCATGTCTGTTGAAATTCTTGGAGAGCCTGTGCTCTCGTAGAAAAAATGGGTTTTTTAAGATTGCGACCGTAATATACATTTTACAGCAAATACATATTAATAAAAGTTGTAGAACATTTAAAACCCTACAACTTTTATTTCAAACATTTTTTTGTATAACCCTTAGTTCAGCGGTAATTAGTAATTTTCTGTTTTGTTTTCATGAAAATCTGTAAAAGAATAGTTTTTTAAATTTCAGCCTTAGTATGCATTTTATGGCAAAAGTGTATATAATTAAATTTATAGGGAATTAAAAGATCTACAACTTTTATTCTGAGCATTTTTCTCTACAGAGCCTAGTTTAGCGTCAAAGAGTGATTTTCTATATTATTAAGCTATACTAAAGTTTTTTCATTTTGCATCATTTACTCATGATTATAATAAGGTTATGTTTTTTTGAGTTTAGTTTTTTTTTATTTCTAATGTTAGGTTCTATTGTTCATTTTTGCATTGGCAAGTGAAAGTCGTGTGAGTGTTTCGCACCAATTTTTTAATGTTAAAATTGTTTCATTACAGATTTTGAAAGGCATGATGATGATGAGTTGGGTTTTCGAAAGAATGACATCATTACTATTATAAGTCAAAAAGACGAACACTGCTGGATCGGAGAATTAAATGGTCTTAGAGGTAAGCCGCCTGGCATTTTATAAAAATTCCTAAATTTTTAAATGGTATAAAAGTTTTGTACTGTTTAATTGGATTTTATAAGATTTATGTAGGGGCCTATGTGAAAAATCTCATTTGAAAATCGTTATCTTTGTGATTGTTATTAGATAGTCTTGTTAATTTCTATGATAATTTTCAAAAGTTTAATTTTGTAAGTATATTTATTTTAATTACAGGTTGGTTTCCAGCAAAATTTGTTGAAGTACTTGATGAACGAAGTAAACAATACTCATGTGCTGGTGATGATAGTGTTTCAGAAACAGTTACAGATCTTGTAAGAGGTACACTTTGTCCTGCAATTAAACAAGTACTAGAACATGGTATGCGACGTCCATCATTCTTGGGTAAGTGTAAATTTTTATACTTCTGAGATCAGATACTAATTTTTTTATTAATCATTTTTTTAATGATATGATTAACAGTGGTTATTACTTCAAAATTAAATAAAAGTCCTTCACTTCAAATATTCAGGATATTATTTAAATGGTTTGCTTATTTAGTCTATGCCTACAAATACGGAGCTTTTCTAAAGTTAAAATTTTTCTAAACTAGTTAACGAGAGAGAGTTTTAAGGACTAGTAATTTGTATGTTAACTTAGTTAAGTTTTAATTTATTTATTCTTCCACCAAGGTTTGGCAAACATGCTATTTCTGATCCACATTAATCAGAAAACAGTCTCAAAATCTCCTCCATTGTTTAACCCATCCCTGTTTCCTTCAGGTTCCTCAATGTTTTGAGGGAAAATCTTCCTGGTAGCATCCATTGAACATGATCCTTCCATTTCTATCTGTTCTCACTGACTCCTGTTTAATCTGTAACAACCTTTGACAGCCTGAAGGATTATAATTTCTGCTGCCTTCAGTCTGTTTTCCTCTCTGCAACCTGTAGTCTAGATTTAACTTCCATAAGCTAATATGGGATCAGCCAGTGCCTTATAAACTCTTGGCCGGCCCGTTGGCGTAGTGGTTAGTGCAACTGGCTTCTACGCCTGGTTCCCGGGTTCGATTCCCAATCAGGCCTGACATTTTTTCATCAGTCATTTTCATTATCTTTATTATCCACCATCTGCATTTGCAGAAATTGCAAAACAGTCAGACGTAAAACAAAAAAAAAAAATTATAAAATTTTAACTGTGCATACTTTCTACCCTTTCACATTATGGTGTACAGTTCTGCATAGTGCCTCAATTTTTTTTTATCTTGATACCAATATTTACATCTCTTCCTTTATAGATTAGGTGGAATGCCTATAACTAAAAGCAGATGGTAACTACAACATAGAATCTCTACCAGTAATTGCAATTATGTTTCATAGTGGATCACCTGCCCATAACAGACAGGTGGAGTGTCAAATTATTTACACTCAATCTGTTAGTTGCAGGGCTAAAATAAATAGTTCTGTTTCTTGTCACATGGTCAGCCAATTAAATGACTGAATCATTTAAGAGCAGAAGAGGTAGAGGTGTAAAAGACACCAATCAGAGTTATCTCCTCTGAAAGTAATGAATTTCATTATACAGCCAGACCCTGTGGTGAATGAAGTGAAGGTGTCATTTGCAGAGTGGAAAATATGTGCTTTTCAGAGGGCCCGGCATGCTGATAAGTGTACTTTTCCATTCAGTGAGGAAGACAATTGTAAACCACCTCACTCCTCGTTTTACTTAGTAAAACCTCTACAGGTTCAAACCAGCCTTTCGGCTGATGACCTAAACAACAACAGTGGATCACATCCGCTATCATGGATTTAAAAACCCAGTTTATTTATTTAATGTGTTAAATGTATTTTAGGAGGGCCTTGCCATCCATGGTTATTTATTGAAGAGGCTGCAACCAGGGAAGTTGAAAGAGATTTTAGTTCTGTTTATAGTCGTCTAGTGTTGTGCAAAACATATCGATTAGATGAAGATGGGAAAGTGCTTACACCTGAAGAGGTTTGTATTTTATCATTATTAATAAATTATTTAGAACATTAGTAATCAAATCATATCTTAATCCACTCTTTTATTATGTTCTTGATGGTATACAATATTTTATGATATGACTTGAAGCTCATGTTAAATTATTCTTATTTCTAGCAATTAACCTTCAGTGGTACAGGCATCATTCATGGACAATTTTGTATTGTAAATGATTGAAAAACAAACAAGACTATTCTGAACAGTCACTATTCAGAAAACATCAGACCATCTCACGTGCATACACATGTAAAATCAGAGGCATAAAGTTTTGCTGTAATTTTATTCTTAAAACCCCCAAATATTATAAAACTTTATGTAAAAAGAAGTTTTATTTTAAATTAATGTGTGTACGTTGCAATCTGTTCAATTCTGAACAAGAAGCAACCCCGTGAGGTTGATGTGTAAATGAGGTGTCGTCTTGTACAGACCCAGGCTGATTGAACCCCAACCGTCAAAGTACACCGGTAACCACTGTCTAGTATTCAGATCTATATAACATTAACTACCTTTACTAGAATTTGAACCAGAAACCTTTGTCTCCGAAAATTAGCTATTAAACGAATGACTTGCGGCAAAGACTTTACCTCTAGACCAACCCGGTGAGTATAAATTTATGCAGTCTAAATATGAGACAGTAAAATTTTTGTTTTTTCGTTTAAATAATCACTTCTGACTTAAAATATAAATTTTTGTGTATATCGCCAACTGCCCCACCATTATCAGCGGCTGCAGATGGTCCCAAAACCTGCCTACCGCGGGGAGCGGTATCAACACGCAGCCAGCAGTGCCTTTCCTCCACCATGAAGTGGACTCGCTGGAGGGGGATTTAAGCAGCCGCACTGAACCACAAGTCGCACTCACCATCCAGCTCCTGAATGAGAACAAGTAAGGAGAAGAAGAGCCCAGTTGAGACTGGACGCACCATCCCTGGTCAGCCTTCACCTACCCGGTTGCCGACAGAAGCCCGTGCGTGCCTAATGGCACTATGGTGAAGAGTGAGTTCAGTGCGGGACCGGAGAGACTCACCTCACCTGCGTTATTTGCTGACGGCCTACACTGACCCGACACTGCAGGGCTTTGGGGCCACCACCGTCACACTGCAGTGGGGACCCAACTGCCGCTGAGGGAGAGCTAGGCCTGAACCCATTAGCTGAGCTATCACTCTTCGGGCTTCACTCTCTACACGCCGGCTCGCCGCTTCCTACCACCAACAACAGCCCTTTTCAGGGCCACCAAAAAACCCAAACGGTCCTTCTCAGGACCCCCAACCAATTAAACGGCCCTTTTCAGGGCCACCAACCTCACAAGCAAGGTTTTGCCACTTGTTGGCCCTGGTCAGCAACAGTATGTTAGTTTGTTATGCCGAACAAATATGAATAAATTTTCCTTTGTAGTTTGGGATTATAAGTACTAATTTGACCTCATATCCATAAAATTTGGTATTACAACACCATTGTACTTTAGATTAAATACATTGTATTTACATTAAATACGACTTAAGCTATTTGTTTGTTTTTAAAATTTCTTTGAATGCTTTTCAGCTACTATACCGATGTGTTCAAGCCATCAATCTTAGTCATGATAATGCTCATGCTCAAATGGATGTTAAGCTTCGAAGTTTAGTGTGTCTTGGATTAAATGAGCAAGTGCTACATCTTTGGTTGGAGGTTTTATGTTCGTCTGTTGAAGTTGTTCATAAGTGGTAGGTATATTTTTACATAACTCAAATAGTTGAAACCATTTTGAAAACCTTTTATTGTAAATTACAAAATTTCAAGTTGGTGTGGTTAGTGTGATTTCTAAGGCTTTTTAATAATCAAACCAAACCATGATTAAACCTATTAGTTTTACAGAAAATTAAGTATAGTTTTAATATTTTCGGCAATGGGTGGAAGAAACTAGCTTTCAAAAATACATATTCAGAATAAATTTTTTTACTACATTTTACATAATGTATCACTCAAACATTATCTCCTAATTGTTTTCTTGAACTGTGAAACTAGTTCAATAATCATAAGTGTATGTGTAACTTTTTATTGGGTGGTGTTTTACATCTGTTATGAAGATTAAGGCTATGGCAGATGTAACAACAGTAATGATAGAATAATAACAATAGTGAACAATATAATAGAACAGTGTATTGAAGAAAATTAAAATAAGATAGAAAAATATGGGATGTTTCATATTTATAAATATTTAAAAGAGCAAAAGCAGGACATTTTAAATGAACAAATCAAATTTAAGAATTATGGAGTGATATTGACTGCTGCTGCTATCTGTAGTAAATATGAGAAGGGATAAATTAGAAGAACTTAATTTTAAATCAGTTTTATACAAATGACGATGATGTAACATGTTCTGTAGATATTAAAAAAAATTAAGTTTCAAAGATAGTATATTCTCTGATGATGGTGGATCCACCGAAACACGTGTAAGTGAATAATAAAAATTAAGCCAGCTTAAAAAAAAGGTTAGTGAAATTTATTGTATAAAATAGAATTAATTTCAAGCTGCAGGATGCATTATAAGGATTTATTTTTGAATGAATGTATTAACTAATATAGATAATAATATGGAAAGTTTGAAAGTACGTAATAATTATAAAAAAATGGCTCGGTTAGAAAAATTCTAATTTTTATAAATAAATTAATAAACCACCATATAAAATTTGAAAATTATGAACTCTATAACGTAGTAAACTTGATCACATATTTTTCAATTGTTACTTAATATAATTTTTTGGTAAACTGACGAAAGTGTGCTTGATGTATTTATATTGCAATTGATGATGGATACATGATATCCAAAAGAACCTATTGACTGTTTTAATCAGGTGAAAGTCATCTATTGTGTTCTTGGTGGTTTTTATATTATATTATATTGTTTGAAATTGAAATATATATTTCTAAACCACCAGAATACGGTAACAGTAAGCACTTACCAATGTTTAGAGCACTTTCATGTATCTTGTACACATCTTCAGTAATTTTAACATTAAAAAAAAATTTTTTTTAATTTTTAAAATATACTAAAGATATGTATAAGATACATGAAAGCGCTCTAAACATTGGTAGGTGGTTACTGTTACCGTATTCTGGTGGTTAAGAAATATATAGTCGATTCCGGATAATTGGTCCACTGGTTAATTGGGGCAGTTCTTTAATGAACAAAAACAGAACGGGATTTTACATTGATAAGTACTCCGTTTATTCGGTCCATAATGCTGCTTATTGGGGCCAGTCTGATTTACGTTTCATTAAAACCATTACAGGCCAGCGAGGAACAACACCTGGTTCTAAGCGGCAAGATAAGATAATGGGCAGGATAGAAATAGTAATAAACATTTCGACAGATAAACAACAGTAATCACACATGTCATAATAAAAATTTTATTTACAGTACAATGTGTAGGTTACATAATCGTCATTCACAAATTTCAGTGAGTTATATTCATTAGTTATGCCCAGCCTTACAAGCTGTGTAGCTTCCTTCCAACTTATGGTTAGTTGTCATCATACGTACATAGAGCATTCGTAATTCCATGTTTCTCATCAGTTTTTGTAATTTCATGAGTGTACTTACTCTAACACACTGTTTTTCGAGTCTGATTGTTTTGTTATTTGCAAGCATACTTTTTATTTTTTTTTTAAATTTCCATTCGTTTCACACATTTTGTTGATATTTTAGGCATAGGCTTACAGTACAGTACCTACTATCAATGTCTTTGTTAGTTAAATGCCACGTAACAATATGACTGTGTCTCCACAAAATTAAAACATCCACCTAAATTAGGCCAACGTAAATTATCGAAACTAACCGGGGTACCGAAAATTACAATAGCTTCTATCGTGCTCCAAGAAAATAAAAATATGCCAAGAGTGGGCATTAAAAGATCATGGAACATCTCAGAAAAAAAAACGAGAAGGAATTCGAGGAAGGAAACGAGGATCCATTTGTTGAGAACCATTGAATTAATGGTTCACCATTATAACTTCGCAAGGTGTTAGTGTCAATGGTCCAATGCTTTAAACCAAGGCAAAAAATTTTGCTAAAAAGTTAATCATTGTTCTGATACCAATTTATTTTTTGTGTGTATATGGATAGAACTTGCATGTAAAATTTACGTGTTTGATAATTTTAATAAAATACAGTATCATAAACGCCCAATTTACAAATTCGTTTATTAGGGCCAGCCGTTTAATTGGGCCAAAATGCTCCAGTCCCGATGTGCCCCAATTATCCAGAATCGACTGTATTTCAACTTCAAACAATATGGCTGTTAATAATCCTACATTGATGATTGATAAAATAATAACATTGTTTATATATAAGTTGTTAGTCTTCATTCTTTCAAAGATTTTCAGGAAAAATAAATAACTACAAAGTTGATTTTTGTACTGATTTTTTTTCTCCAATTTATTATTATTTAATTTTTAATTAATGTGGCATTTTACAGGTATCATTCGTGGAGTTTTGTTTGCAGTCCAGGTTGGGTTCAAATAAAATGTGAAATTAGAATGCTGTCACAATTTGCATTCAATTTAAACCCAGATTGGGAACTTCCTCCTAAGAAACAACCGTCACAACCTTTAAAAGACGGGGTCAGAGATATGTTAGTAAAACATCACCTTTTCAGTTGGGACCTTTGAATATAATCGAATCTATGAAATAGTTTTATTGTATACATAATTATTTATAATTTCATGTGTCTATAACCTGTGATCATGTACCTGTAACATTCTTACTGTTATTAACCGAGGCAAGTCGATTGATAGTTAACTATAGAAATATATATATATACATTTGTAAATTGTGACAAGATCTGCTCAAACAGTTCCTAAACGTTTGTTATTTATTTAAGTTCTTTAATTTAAACTTTTCTGCTCTGTGGTGATGATATTGATAATGGTAAATCTTTTAGCTTCTGCATAATCTGTATTTATTTTACTTTTATCATATTTATGAGTCAATTTTTTTTTGTCGAAGATGATCTAACTTATGTTTGTAGGAGGGTAAATCAGATAATAATTTTGGGTTTGCTCAATTATAGGGAATCAACAGGCAGACATATTTATTACAATAGGGTCATCATTATATTGTTTATCCCTCTTCCAAGTTTCATTATTTATGTCAGGTTCAACACAACTCCTCTCCACCTCTATCTATTACTGAACCATCTCTATTCCATTGCTCTTTTAACAACACATATTTTTCTTCTATCTCCAAGTACAGTATCCTTTTAGGCAGTCTATCTCCTACATCCTACTGATATGTTCAAACCATCGTGCTTTGTTTATCCAATTCTCCTTGTCAGGCTCTCCATCCCCATTTTTTCCTAAATTGCATCATCTCACTCTATTTCTTGTTTTTCCTAACATATTCCTATCGAACTTCACTGATACCGTCTGCATTCTACCCTGTCTTCCTTTCACCTATCTATGTTTCTGATGCATAAGCCTGTTCTGGCACAAAATATGCATTATACATGATATTTTTATGATAAATAACTTCTTTATCCCAACTAAACTCACACACTTCGGAAAAAGTTACTTGTTTTCTGCACCCTGTTACTTCACTCCTTTTCTAATAACTACAAACTCATTAGAAAGAAATATTACATTTTTTTAAAACGTTATTAATTACATTTTTTAAGTTATTGTAGACTTTCAAATATGAAAAATCTACTTGTAGTTGTAATAGGAAAGTTTAAAAATTAACAACTCTTGTAGGTTGAAAAACATGAAATAATTTTGTTTTCAATTTAGGTGATTGCTTTTAAATAAATCACAGCAATTGGCAGTAGCTTACAAAATGATTATATTAAGGATTTTCCATTTTTTATCCATCATCTTAGTTATTATATGTATTTTAAAGAATCCAAAACTTCACATAACAGCCGTCATAAAGATAAGACAGATCTAAAGAGGTAAATGGGGTTTGATACAATAATATTGTACTATCTATTTTTTAATAGTCTTTTGTAAAATAATGTTAGGGAGTTTTTTGAACAGATCTTTAAAGTCATTCTGTATTCAGATTGAATATTATTTCAAACCCATAATCATAATTGATAATAAAACATTAAATATATTTTTAAGTCAATGAAACATGTGTAATATTTTTGCATTTTATTTTATTTTAATATGAATAATATTATTAATGAATGATTTTGAACTTGATTTATACATTAATTTATTTAAGTTTTATGGAGCAGTGATATTGTAGTAATTATGTTTATGAGGTTGTGGATTTGGTACTTAATTCTAAAAATAAAAAATGTATAAATTGTAAAATGTATTTTGTATATATCTTTTTTGTTTTTTTTATGTTATTTTAGGTTGTAATGTTGTTAAAAAATAATTGTTTTTTGAGAAGTCTTTTTGGTAATTATCATAGTACGAGAATGTTAACATGTCAAAAATTGTAAAATGAAATTTCTTATTGTTTGTGTACCTTATCCAGGTATTATTTGTCACCATCGGTTAAATTTACTGAAATAGTTGTAATGGGACTGGCTGTGAGTGAGTGTCACTGCTCTAATAACAAGTATTTTTATTGATTAATATTGTTTTTAATTACATTTTTATTTATTCATGATAATTGCTGCCTTAATTATGTAGAATAATAGTCTATTATAGTTATGTATGTAAGTATAAGATCTTGATTTTTAAGTTATAATTTTTCTGTCATTTTAGATATTATCTCAAGAAATAATATTTAATTTATAATGTTTTTTATTTATTTCCCTTTAAATTTTAATTAATGTACATTTTTATTAAAATTATTCAAATTTATTTTAGTATACTGTAAAAACTTGCGTATTTGAATTAAAATAACAGTGTCTATATTATCACTGTTAAAGATTAAATTCATTCACATTTCAAGACTCCAATTATTACTTCTTGTAGTAACCATTCTTTTCATGTACACATACTTATTAAATCTTCATCTACCATCTAAGATTATTAAATCTTATCTTTCATTAACCCTTCAACCTGTGATTCCTAGGCCTTCTCTTTCCTTTCTTATTCAGCGTATTTTTTAAAAACATTTTACTCTGATATCTGTACATTGCAATCTGTTCAAAAGAACAATGAGATGATGATATATATGATGTGTATTTTTGTTCAGACCCAGGCCGACCATTCCTGAGAGAGAATGGTTAATTAAACCCCAACCTTCCACTATACCGGTTACCACTGCACCACCTACAACTTTTAACTGGTGGGAAAATTCTTATTTATGAACTAAAAAATAATTAAAAATTGTTGGGCGCCAGGTCTTGTCAACAGAGCATGAGAAAAATAAATTTAAAAAAAACTATATTTCATTGCTTTAAACTAAATATTTAATGAATCTACTAACTAAATTAACTAACTACTAACAAAAATCCTTAAATTACCCTAACGTATTTTAAGATATGGCCAACCTTTTCTGCCGCGACTTTTATATAAAAACAAGAAAACTTAACCAAACCCTTAATAAATATGAAATGAATTTACCTCAGATATTTTTCCCTTTTCTTCTTCTCCTCGTTCTCCTACTCCCTTCTTCAAAAACTTTTCTTCTTAATAAACTCCTCTGTTCCACACTTAAGTCCCAAGGGAACTGATTGTAAATTTCCTGGGTCTGAACCAGGAAACCTCTGGTTGGCAAGCTTCCCTCTCCCACCAACCATTCAACCAACCTGGAGGGCCAACGGGAAGGTGAACTACCCCATGATTGGCCTAAAGTTGGTAGGTCGAAGAAAGGCCAAAAAACAGAGGGAGAAATACACCGGCGTAAAGAATATATATCAGATGGTTGACAGCTGGCTATATTTACAACCAATTGTCTAACTACTATTCTAATGTAACTTATTTTAACAATGGGGGTTTTTCTCAGGCATTATTTAAAGGGTTGTTACTGAGTAATGGAAGTTATAGTAATTAGGAATTACCATAACTTCCATTGTTTGTACAATTGTACTAACCTTCATCTCCAAAAAACAGCTGACTCGCTGCTACGACTTTACCTCTAAACCAATCCGGTGGGTCCCCAGCATATTGACATCAAAAATAATAATAATGATTTTATTGTTTAATAGGATTGTCTTAAGAATTAAATGAAGGCACTGTATAACAAGATTAAGTGTGAACTGGTGGCGCACAACATGGCATCATGCCAAAAGAAGTGACAGTTTTAGACGAAAAAAATTAAAGATGTTTTTACTAAAAAATATCAGTGTGTACTACATATAACAATATTATAATTATTATTGAGGGAAAAATTTCCACTTTCCTAAATTGTCTTTTATAAATAAATTGGGACTGAAGTACCTCAGTCCTCGGATAAGTGTGTTATACTGTTTTTTTTTAAATGTTCTAATCAAATTACTTTTGTAAGTTTCATATACAGTTTATTAATTTTATTCGTTTAAATAATTCTATTATAGGCTTATTTAAATAATCTAAGTTTTAAATATCAGGTACCGTATGTTTAACTGTAGACATCGATTTTAAAGAAAGATGGATAGGTAATTTTTTAATTTATAGATATGAAATTACTCTGGCACACTATATTCAGAGATAAATGTTTATGAAATGTTATATATTAAAAAAAAACTATTATATTTTTTAGTATTTTTTTGTCTGTAATTAACAGTAAAGAAAACATGTGTACGCCACTTAAACCAAATTAGTAACTTTCAAAAATAATTTTTCAGTGACAAAGTATCAGTTTATGATTTTATTAACTGTTTGTGTAAGGATATTTAAGAATTACTTTTTTGGAGTTGGACAAACATTATATTTTGTTTCTCCTAAATTATCTCATCTGTGATTGATTTTCTTTCTGTGGCTCATGAAAGCTGCCTTGAATAGTGATTTTATAGTTTGAATTTGTAAATTTATACGAACAGATCTTGTGTGTTTTGTTCATTACTACGATTGGTTAACAAAACTACAATTGGTTACTACAAAAGTTCAATGACATAATTAATTTCAATGCAATTGTTAATAATACATTCCTAAATTATGAAATAGACTGATAGCATTTATTCTATTTTTTTATATTAGCATTTTTATTGTTTATTACCTTGTTGTCACCTTCCATTGTTTTATTTTGGTATATATATATTTATTGATATGAATATTAATAATCTAAAACTTGATATTGTTATTCTGTAAATATTGTAAATAATTAAATTTTAAGTTTTATTACAAAAATATAAATTATATAGTGCTTGGGAAGAAAGTTAAGCTGTTTCGTAGGCAGGAATTTTTATATAACAGAATTGTAAAAATAATTAGAATTAATAAATGGTATCACAAAAATGTAACAAACAATATTACATATCAATGCATTGTTTCATTAAAGATGCTCTTTCTGTAACCTAAATATTTAGCAAAATGTTCCATAAAATTTACCGAAAAATAAAAATGATCATTCATCTTTTGTTATTGTTTTAAATAAAGGTTTTTATCTGAAAAAATACTTTCTTTGACTTCTATTATGTTTAGAAATACAGTAAAACTTCTGAGAGAGTATGGTTAATTGAACCCGTTTAAAAAATTTAATTGCAAAAGAAATCAACTTACATTACGTAGCTGACATATTTTATTTCATGTATTCTTGCGAATCTGTATACTAATCTTCTTAGTGTACAGGCAGATTCGCATGTGATAAATCTCATGGCTTGAAAGGGGTTACTCCCTTCGTTTCTGGATGTATATTTTTAAATCAATTTCACAGGGTTGTTTAGAAAAGAAAATTTTGATATTTATAAAAATGTTTTCAGAAGTACTAGAAGTACGGTATATTCCCTAAAGCACATTAGTGGTTTTGGATTATTACAAGATGAGATAAAGGTCAAATACTCCTTTTGGCATTTCAAGAAGTTCTAAGTTTTTCTTTTTGAACAAAACTAATGTTCAAAATGTATATTGTTTCTTTAATTGTTTTACCTTGCTTTAATTATTTTAAAAGATATTCCAGTAGGTATTTTTAAATTAGCTGTGATGTAGATAAATTCATTCTCCATATAGAAAAGAGTAGTTTCTGTGTCTTCTCTATACAAAATATTAAGTGAATGTAATATTAAAAGTTCCTGAGTAAAATGTATTGATTTTTTAAATCCTTTTTCTTTCTCTTAGATTCTTCGTTGTTATTTTGTGCTTTAATTTTACTTTAAATTATTATTTAAAAAAAATTAGAAACCTATAAAATCCTGTTGTAAGGAGTAAACTTTTAAAACATTAATTTAAATATTTATCAAATGTAAAAAATCAAGCTTATTAAAAGGTAATGAAAATGTCGCAGTTAAATGGAGCACTATATACAAAAATTTAATACATTAAAAACTAATTATAAATTAACAGGTGACTTTTCAATTTTTTTTTTTTTTTTAGAAAATTTGTTATTATTATAACAAGATATTAACTACAAAATGTCATATGTTCATACTCATAAATTGTAATAATACTAAAATATTTAATTTATCAAATAAATTATTTGTTTATAATTATGACTTAGTGTTTATCTTCCTTGTCAAATTATTAGTTGTTAAGTTACTAATGTATCCAATTAATTAAATGTCCCAAATTCAGTTCATCATTAAAGTCAACAGATTTTGTTAATGATCTTTCACCATTGCTTGATCAACGTTAACACAAATATCAAATTAAAACATAAAAACAGTTGTCAGATTTCAGTATGGAGGTATCATGATCCTTACAAAATTGTGTGAACATTTTGTACCTTTTAATTCATGTAATATTGTTTCAACAGCTTGGTCATTAGTAACTACTATGGGTTTAAAGTGTAAAAATTGCAAGACCTAAACTGGAAATCAAACTGAGGATCTTCTGCTTTGTAGTATGAAAATACTATTCACCTTGATTGAACGTAGAAAGAAGAGATAATAAAACACATAGACTGGCCGCATTTTTGCGTTCGCCAGTCACCTGGTAGTGTTTGATACACTACATAAATGCATTCGCTGCATTAAATGTGTTAATGCAATTAGTTGTTATAAAAAGGTAATAAATTTATTGGTTCGTAATGAAATTAACAGTGTTAATAGTCAAGCTCGTCAATTTTTATCTTGATATGTCCTGTGCTCCCCCTTTTTGAAGTCTCATGGATGAAGTTTACAACAAAAAAAACATAAAAAGTATAAAATAAATAAAAAATTGAATCATTTATTGCACCAGGTATAAAGTACAAAAAGAATTATTGAATAAGTTTATTATTATTATTATTATATAAATTTAAAAATAAATGCACAGTTGACTATAAACATAAAATATCACACAAGTAAATATTATTACACATTAAAACTTATTATAAATTACTTTAGAAGCTAAATGATGTCATTATTTAAAAAAAAAAACATATGGCACATCACAACTAGAATAGGTTTCAACTTTAATGCTAGCACACATTTAATTCTATCAGTGCATTATTTTAGCAGTAATAATTGCATTTTACTTTATTATTTAAGTAGGCTATTTTAAATTAAAGTTAATTTTAATATGAATATGAAGACTAGATATTAATCGATAATTGAAAGATGTAATTTTCAAAACCTCAAACATTTATACATAAATTTTGTCATGAATCTCTTTTTCTGCTTTTATGGCCTCATAGGACCACTTGAATCAAATTTAGAAATCCTTCTTGGTTTGGTTTTAGGATTCTTACACTTTGCCCAATAATTTTTCATATTTTGGGGTCTGATTTTAACAGTACAAATCATTTATGACAGAGCTCACGTTTTTTCGATGAATCTTGTGTCTATCTTTAAGCAACTTCAGGCATTCCAATTTTTCTAAAAGATCTTGTTCTGCAATGTTAAGTTCTTACGTAGCTTGTTTTACATCGGCTAACCACCTGGAGGATTTTTCCACAAGTTAATTATAGAAATGAGTAGTTTAGTTACTCCATTGTCCAGTATTCTAAGTAAATGCCCAAAGAAAGAAATTAGTTTCTTCCGCATGATGTCAGTAATTGGCTCGATTTCATGGTAGAGTTCAGACTTAGACATTAAATCCGGATATCGTTGAGTTTCCGTTTTTTGTTTATGCAAGTCCTAAGGATTCTTCTGTCTATCCCAAGAATTTCTCTCATTCTCGTTTTAGTTTTGAAATTAGAAATAGTTTTGCAGCAATAAGTGGTTTCGGGTTGTATTATTGTTTTATAGTGTTGCAATTTAGATAGAATAGATAGGTCTTTCTTGTTGTATGTGTTCTTGGTAAGTTGCTGGGCATGAATCTTTAAAATACAATAATTCAAATTCTATTATTTTTATTTTATCAAACATCCTATGTAGGATTTTTAACAGCCGTATTATTTAAAATTGAAATATACAGGGTGGCGCAAAAGTCACAGCACACTACAGTAAACAAAGACTGAATTTATTTTTTATTACAAAAAACTTACAATTTACAACTTACAATTATTTTTTATGTTCAAATTGTTTTCCGTCTTCAGTAATACATCTTTTAAGTCTCTCTCGAACACTGTTACACACTCTATGGCATAGTCTGGTATTACTGTCCAAATCTTCAAATGCCTCGTGTATGTAGTCTTTCGTTTCGTCAATGGTCTGAGGCTTTCTAGAATAAATATGGGGTGTCCTTGATGACACCCCATACGAAAAAATCCATAGGTGTGATATCTGGTGAACGTGGAGACATGTCAATATCTGCCCTTCGTCCAATAATTTGTCTTCGGAAAGTTTCGTTTAAATAATCGCGGACTTCAGTGGCATAATGTGGTGGAGCACCATCCTGTTGAAAGTACAGTTCTTGAAAGTTTTCAGCACACGTCATGAGTCCTGGTACCACGTAATTCTGAAGCATATCCAAGTATTTTTCTCCTGTCACAGTTCCTTCAAAAAAATATGGTCCAAGTATGCCAAATGATGATATTGCCCCCCAGACACCAAATGATGATATTGCCCCCCAGACACTCACACCAGGTTGATTTAGTTGATTTTCTAATGAAACATTTTGATTGTCAGTATACCAGTAAGTACAGTTATGTCTGTTTACTTGTCCGCTTAACTTAAAATTAGCCTCATCAGACCACACAATTTTATTGAACAAGTTAGGATCAAGTTTCTGTTGGTTAAGCATCAATTCACAAAATTGAAGACGTCGATCTGGATCATCTTCAAGTAACCCATGTAGCAAACGTGGAATGTAAACTTTGTAATTGTGCTTGTGTAACATTCTTTGCACAGACCTTCGTGATAAATCCAGCTCAGATGCTAATTGTCTGGTTGATTTTCGTGGACTTTTGGTAATAGCTAAACATACCCGCAATTCATTTTCCTCAGTTGAAACCGTTATTGGGCGGCCAGATCTTGGTGCATCCATAACAGATTCATGTTGTTCAAATCTATCTCGTATGTCATACACAGTTCGTCTAGACGGTGGGTTTGATCTAAAGTGTCCAGCCCATTCATTAACAACTGCAGTAGCACCACTTTTATAAAATGTTTTTAAAGCAAAAATTCTTTCTTCTTTCGTTAACATCGTGACAACTATAAAAACATCTAACAGATACAAAAACGTCTCGCAGATCACGCTTTCAAGAACTCTTTGGATCTGTTGTTGTATTTGTCCTTGACGAGGCGTATTGCCAACTTGACGCGGCGTAATTATCAGCATTTTGTAGTACCAACATCACGGGCTAAAACTATTGTACTACATCTTCTTGTAATTTTAATTTTTTCTTTTAACCAACTGTGCAGTGACTTTTGCGCCACCCTGTATATTTCTAACCACCAGAATACGGTAACAGAAAACACTTACCAATGTTTATAGCGCTTTCATGTATCTTGTACAATTTTAATAATTTAAATATGGACAAATGCGATTATGCTTGTTATATTGCCAGATGAGGTGGTTTGCTCAGCATATAAAAAGGAGCGGTTTTGTTTTTTTGGTCAAATTAATCTAGTAAACATTATAAAAAGTTATTGTTACAGTAATTTTGTAAGAATAAAATGAACATTAGGCTTAATTAAAACATGTTCAGATTACTAAGTAAAAACAGAGTTAGGGAGTTAATGACTACATCTAATTTTTAAATGTGAACAGTCATTACCAACCAGTATGTCGTGAAATTTCACACAATCTTGTTTTCGTGTATAAGGTCATTCTGCTGCTTATGTATAGTACGCTTAACAGTTAAAATATATATTTGTTTTTATATTAAAATGTAGTTTTTCATTGTTTTCCTTAGTAAACACACACCATTTATAATTATTTACTATTCGCAGCCTGATGTTTTTAGACGGTAATATAAAAAAAGCATATAAATTATAGTTAATTACGAAAATAAGTTTATCAAGTGCATCGTGAAGTATGGATTTCAGTTAGTATACCACAAGGTAAAGATGGTTGGGAATCGCTGCTCTAAGCAGTCGCTCTTCAAATTTAATTTAAATAGTTAAGTTATTTTACTTGGGTTATTAAGACCAAACTTATAGCGTTTAACATGAAGGATAACTATCCAGGCCAACTCAATTTTTTTAAAAATTGTTTTGAAAATTACCTCCTCAATTGAAATATACAATAATTATATCCTTAATAATTATACAACAATGCAACAATACAATAATTGAATAAAATTATTTTACGTGCAGCTTGTAAAGTAGCAATTAAGTCTTCTAATTTATTACTAATAATTTGTATGGCAATGTTTCTTATATCAGACTTTATAATAGCTTTACATTAATTAGAATTGCCTTTTCAGACTTTTTTGACTTAAATTTTACTTAAAATAACAATTTATTTCAGTCCATTATAAATTTTAAAACACAAAAATTGCATATTGATATTTAGATACAATTTATTAAGTAATTGGTCAGCTTGAAGATTAAATATATAATTCAAGAATACATGGAAGTACCTTCATACAATTCATTTTTGATTGCATAAAAGAAAAATAAATACTGTTTAAATTAAAAATTACTGATTAGTGTTACAATCGATACCTAACTAATTGTTACATATACAACAAATAATTCTAAATAATTAAAAGTACTTTTCATTCTTACAAGTACTGATATTGGCGTAATAGATTGTCATGAAGGCACCACTATTCGACTAGTATCCTTAGGCTAAAATATTAGAACATTATTTTCTGTTGTTCATTACCACTGCTTTTGATCATTGCTTTTATTTTCCAGAAGTTGAAGTATCCGTTGCTTTAATGTTTGAACCTGTAGGAAAACAAAACCATAGATTTTGAAAATATGACATTCATTTTATTTATATGACGTAAAGATAACTAACACCATCAACTACAATAACATAATGTTGAAAAAGGCACACAAGCACAATGTGACAAAAAAGGTAAGATAATATGTACAACCTCTGATACTAAGACTTTAGGTAGGCTACTGCACATTTCTCACCCGCATGATAATGTAGGTGTGTGACAACTCTATACTCTATTTCACGTTCAGAATGCAGTACAGCTCTTATGAGAACCCATTGTGTTATCAGGCGTACGGAAAACATCAGGCACAGTCAATAAAATAATCCTCCTCCACAGACACCATTCGAAGGTCACGAGCAAAAATATTTAGTGTTTCGCTTACCACACTCTAACAAGCTCATTTTCAATCAAAAATTTCTGAAAAAACTACTTTCGCTTCCTAACGAATTGTATTTCATTATGCTATAAATGTTATTATTATACTCTGATATTTAGATAAGATACGCTCGTACAGAGTTGGATGTTTAAATCTCATCACATTTTTTTTTGCTTTTTAGATCATATAACTTTTCTTTCTAAGACGACTTATGTGTTTTATTATTTTGTTATAAAACACAGAATTTAATCTGTAATTTGATATATGCTAAGTCATAATTGGACGGAAACAGAAATAATAAAAAGAGTTTGAAAAAATAATTTATATTTTCGTACTACGTTATTCAACAGGAGTTTGTAAATGAGAACATGTCATGGGGCAGAGTCGATATTTTTACTTAGTGTAGTAGCGCTCAAACTTCCACATGAAATACATTGCTTATGGACTTCACGTACTGCATTCTGAACGTGAAATCAAGTATACTGACCGCATCTCATCTGGTCAATTCGCTCATATTGTTATACGAAGAAAAGCATTTACTTTGGTATAGTCAAAATTAATGAAATTGAATTTTTTTTTTTGTTTATTTACGATAAAAAAAATGGCCTGCTTCTAATCTTTCAACAAACCACTAATCTCAATTACTTGGAGAAACTTCGCAGGATGTAGGAGTCAGTTTTTTATTGTATTCACACTACTTCATCTTTACCTACTTCACTTACTTCTTTGTCATGTAAATTACACAAACCTTTTCAAATGAAGAAAATACACATTTTTATATGTGTAAATGCGGAAACTAGCAGAATGTAAACCCTAAGCTTTAGATATGTCTTCGAATTACCATTCGACACAATGAGAAAATGCTTCTGCGTAGCTCAGTTGGTGTTTAAGTTTATGGTTTTCAGAGGTCAATTTTGAAACTAGTTTCTGTAATTAACATTTTTTGATTTTCTGCACTATTTCCTTTTAGTAATACTCTCATTTTTTTTTGGTTTCATTACAATTTTCTGACTGAACCTCATCAATTGTTAATCAGCAAGGAATCCGTTACATCAATTAGTTTTTCTCCAGTAGCACCCACCAATAAATAAGGTTACTTTAAAAGCAGCTAAATCGTGGACAAATTTCTTTCTTTCCTTCTGTTACTTTAGATTGTTCTCTCAGTGGACCAGTTTCATGTTTTGGCAAGCTCTCAGTATGAACAGCGTTAGTTTTTATTTGGGATGTCAAATCCGATAATATGAGTAGGTGCGGCAATTACTACTGAATTCATTAGTAATCCTAATTTTTGATAAAAATCATTTCCTGCGTGTTCCGATTTTGAGCAGTATTATTTACCAATATCTGAACCCCAATAATACACATTTACTTTTCCTTCCCGCAGGTGTTTACATTTCATTCAACTGGGTATGGCTATCAGAGAGTTTTGTTACTTTCAGAGCAAAGCACTATGATAAGTATGAATAAATCTATTTCTTTTTAATTTAATCAACATTTAAAAGTAATGTGTACTTTATTTATGAATAAAAATTAGTCTGAAAAAACAATAAAATTTAATAATATACCTGAGCAGCATGACGGCTAACCATTGTTAACATTTGTCCTTCCAATCTGTGTAACCTTGCTTCATACTTGTGTTTATTTTTTTCTAAGCTTTTTAATAGGGCACTGAAACAGTTAAACAATATGTAAATACACCTAAAGTATATATTGATAGTTTCACGACTATATATTGTTTAGTTTAACAGTCAAAAGGCTGTTTTCAACTCTTGAGGTTTTAGTGAGGTGGTTTACCATTATCATTCTTACTGGTTTGAAAAATACCACTTCTTTGATCCATTCATGACAGGGTTTGGTCATTTCGTTTGGACAAAATTCATTGCGTTGCGGAGATAATTCACTCATGTCACACCTCAGCCTCTTCTGTACATCGATACTTCAATTGTTTAAGTGATCAATCATGTGAATAGAAACAGAAGTATTTTTTTACAGCTTAGAAAACTTCAGTAGCAGGTCAAAACAAGTGTGATTAATGCTTCACACAAAAATGGTAAATGCTTGTGACTAAAACAATTCATTTCATCCTCCATTGTGTATAGTTACACCCCAACGTTGTCACTAATGACCGTTGTAGTTGATGCGGCGTTAAATAAATGAATTAAAAAAAAAAACAATTATTTTGTATTATCGGATACAATACAGGTTTACTACACTGAATGTAAAAAGTGTTCTTGACGTAGTTACTATTAATTATTATTTAATATGCGGCAGATGAGGTAAACAATGCTGTTAATCATATATGAGAATGGACCAAACACTGTAGCCAGAAGAAATTTTGTTCCTAGTATTTGCTAGTGCAAGGTCTAACATATCATTCTCCTAAAAATTGTCTTGTCACTAGTTCTGATAGAATCAAGCACGGCAAGAACAATATTATTACTTTCCTCAGTTGGTATTTCTGCACCAGTAATACGTTTAAAAAGTTATCAGGTACTTGCATCAATACTCACAACGAGTTGAACTAAGGACAGAAAAATTCTGTCCCAACCCATAACTAGCTTTTATAGAAAAAAAATATTTGATACATATTTTTTGCCTTAAAAATTATTTAAATTACCTTTAAAATCTGTTACAGATGTTCATGAAATTAAATATGAAACATCCTATGCAAAAATATCTACACAATTAATTTTCTTACTGAAAAATAAACCTTGCTGTTACACAAGAATAAATATATACTTATATTATTCAACCTATAGAATAACTAAGACCCCCCCTTTTCTAATTATTTTGCTTCAAAAGTTATGGGAAGGGTCTTATATGTGAGTATATCATTTTAAGTACAATTTATTTAGATTGATGGGGTTAGGTACCTTAAGCTTTAAAGAAATACAGGAACAAAAACAGAAAGTATAACTAATACAGTAGTAACTAACAGTTAATGTCATTTATTTTAAGTACAATTAAGACATTTAGACCTGATACTTAACCCTCTACATAGAATTCTTCAAGGTAGTCGGTTTGTAAAGGTGGGGATGCCGCGGTGGCATTTCTGCCACTGACACTTTCGAAGTACCAGCTGCGGTAAATGAAAACTAAAAACATTATACGCTTTATAGAATTGCTAAACAGAATAAGTTTTTTTTATTAACTTTATTAATGAAATTTACAACTGTTACAAAATAAACAACCATTGAATATGATGGTAGGTGAAAGAATGAATGAAATGGCATGAGTGACGTGCATGGAGAGCACCAACCACTGACAGGTCTCCGATATGTTGGTTAGTTACTTCTTACTAATTTATCGATTAATTAATTAATTTATTAATAGCATACAAAATTTCTAAAACAGGAGATCTCTGCTCCATTTCCTCAGTCTTTGAACGTTGGTTGGTAGGTGACAGAATAAAACAATGAATAATAACAAAGAAACGAATACGGTTCTGTATTTCATTGTTAGTGGTGTACAAATTGTTGACATTAAAAGAATAAACAAACCAAGCCAACAGTTTTGTCACTTATACAAGTTGAATATAATCATACACTAAGTCACATAGCTACAATTTTGTTTATCCTTAAATCTTTATCAAGCTAGTTAGTAGTAAACACAGTTGACTTGGTTCATATAACTTTATTATGTGCAGTTTGTTAAAATTGTGGGTGGGTTCAGAAGTTTTTTGCTTAATTTCAATTCAATTTATAGACTTGGGGTATATAGAGTTATAGACTTGTGGTAAGTAAAAACATTTTTAGATTTGCTAGTAGTGTATTGTATTCGATATCTATTGCAAAGAGAGAGAGAGCGGTGCTGGTTGGAAAGAGATAACCAACTTCCTTCACTCACTTAAGTTCCCACTACTGTGTAGCATACCCCTTCGCAAGCTTCAGGTTCCAACAAACCTACAGTACATTTCAATCAATATTCACAATAATTACAGTTCATTAATATAGTGTATTCCATGGATGGATTTGTCGTAAATTTTCCATACTTCAAGAAACACAGAAAACAAGAACCGTAGGCTAGTGAATAAATACCAAAAATATTGGTTTTAAAAAAACAATATTAACCAATGGGTTAATATAATTGTTTTACATTAATTATTTATATACTTACTATGTCAATATTGTACAGTAAATTGGGTGAATTTTTGAACAGAACAGTAAGTTTTTACAGTTTACAAACACATTTTTTTAGTTCTAAAAATTACTATTTTTAGGACAAAATCAAGAGGGTGAGTAAATACGGTAATTTAGTCCAATTCACTTGGTGTTGATACTGGGGAAAACAAAATTTCTTTGTTCCTTTGACTCTATTATTCTATTTTATAAAACCAAATTTTCTTAACATTAGCTAGGTGAAATCCTATAATCATGTCACATATTCACCCAATTACTCAAAAATGGATTGTTATCTGACGACGACAGACTACTAATATTTCATTAATAAAATACTTCATTTGATAAAAATTTAGAATGAAGAGGAAACTATTTGAAACAAAGCCATGGTACCATTGATCTGATGTTTAATTAGTATAGTCTAAATCAAAGTCTTTCTTTAAAAGTAAGCATTCAATGAACCTGTTTGTAGTTCGTAGTTCCACCATCATTTCAGCATGCTGCTTCTGACGCATCTCTGCATTTCTGCTAACGTGTTCTAATGTAGCAGCCATTTCTCTTAATTGTTCTCTTAGAACTTTTTCTTTTTGATTTTTAGTTGATTGTTCTTGATTCTGTAATAAAACAAATTCATTCATATTATTTTATTAAACATCCTATGCAGGTATTTTCAACAATTGTATTATATTTATAACTGAAATATTTTAAAATGTTGACTATTCATAGATTTGTAGATATAGTATTTATTGAAGATGTGCACGTAAATACACGAAAGTGCTCTAAAACGTTCGTTAAGTGTTTACTGGTTTGTCATATTACTGGTGGTTTGAACAACATATTTCAATAAATAATAATATAAATACACGTAATGATAAAAATACTCAGACTGAAAAAGAGATGAAAGTATCTTTGAAAAACTAATTTGTTTTCATGAACATCTTCATAAAAGTACACATGAATTTTTATTTTGTTAGGGGGAGCTTTTTTTACTTAAGCGTAAAATTGTAGGGTATATTTTTGAAAGGGTCGTAATAAAGTTGGTTTTATACATTCTTCTTGTATATAGCCTTAACTTCAAATTTTGTGTCTAAAAGCTGAAACCATATTTTGGTAGCTATTTCCTTGCATGATAGCCTAAAAACTACAACTTTTCTTCTTGAGCAACTTACACAATTTGAATAATAGAATAAGCTCATCACATTTTTTTACGTAACCATTTTTATTGACGTCAAATCTGAACAAAGGAGGTCGAAACAGAAATCATGAATTTAATTTGAAAAAATTAGAATGGAGTTCTCTATAAAAGTATGATTAAGTAGTTGCAATATTAACGCAAGTATGTTTCTGTCAAGTTACACACTTTGATTTTGAAAAAATTTATTACAATAAAAACAACATAGGCTTAACTCTGCTTACCTGAGGCAAACTTTCATTTAACATTTTTAAATGTTGAACTGTAGCTAACTGAGTTTGTTGTTGCGTTTCCATTGTAGCTAATTTCAGTTCTAAACTTTCTTTTTCTTTCTCTAAACGATAAATAGTAGCATTTAAGTCAGCCTTTTCTTCTCTCATTGACATCACCTCCTTCAAAAAAAGTAGTTTAATTCAGTACAAGTTTAATAACAGAGTACACTTTACAGCAAAAGCAATAAAAAAATCTGGTGTGAAACACTCACACGACATTCTCTTGCCCAAGAAAATAATGAACAATATAACCTAAAATTAGAAATAAAACATTAGAAATAAATAAAAAAACTAACCCCAATAAACATAATCTTATTTTAATCATGAGTGAATGACTCAAAATGAAAACCAACCTCACTTTGGCTTAAAAATATGGAAAAATCTCTCTTTCACGGTAAACTAGGCTTTGTAGAGAAAAATTCTGTAGATAAAAGTTGTAGATCTTTTAATTTCCTATAAATTAGATTATATACACTTTGTCGTAAAATGCATACTAAGGCTGAAATCTTTATATCGATTTATTACACGTTATCGTGAGAAAAAAATACAGAAAATCGCTAATTACAGCTAAACTAAGTGATATACACAAAAAATGTTTTAAATAAAAGTTGTGGATTTTAAATTTTATACATGTTTATGCTTAAGTGCACATTAAAGTTGCAATCTTAAAAAAACAATTTTTTTTGAGAAAACAGCCTCCCCGACAATTTCAGCAGACATGGCGCCTACCCTATCTTGTAGAGCATAAAAAAATTTGATGCTTTGTGTCGGGTCCTCTAGTGGTACCTAACTTAAGTTTCAAGTTCGTACGATGTTCTGTTCTTGAGACATTCTGTTCACACACACACGCACTCACACACACTCACGCACGCACGCACACACACACTCACGCGCACGCACACACACACGCGCGCACGCACACACACACACACACACATATACAGACCAATCGCTACAAACATGGTTTTTGCATTCAGGGGGTCTGAAAACATGTAGATCCGGTGAAAACTCATTTTGAAAAATTGACATGAAAACAATACTTTCCTTCCTATATATTCATATAGGCAAGAGAAAGTAATAAACAATAATAATGCATTAAATAATTTATGACTAAAACATCATTAAAACCGACATATTGATCTGCTGAGGAAAACCTACACAATCTTTCCAATTTAATGGAAATATAGACCTTACCAATTTACTGTTTAACTTTTCTTTACATATTTTAAAATAAACAACTTAACATACAAGGCCTAATATATAAAATTATACCCTATTAGGTATTACAAAGTAGATTACACGTTTTAAAATAATTTACATAAAAATATCTAATCACAAGGTGCACAAACTAAACCAGAAAAGTTTCAATAGTTTATATATTTTCCGAGGAAAATTCTGGTCTGTAAAGAGCGGAAAGAAACCATTTAAATTTTCATCACACCTTGTTTCTCTCCAATGTATGGTTATAATTTTGAACTCTTGACTGCTCAGCAGATGTCAAGAATCAAGACTCGTAAGATGAGATTGTTCAGGCCTTTCACAAGGTATCGAAACCTTTAATGGCAGGAGCATGAAAGAAATGAAGATATTACACAAGAACTTAATGTCCCAGGGGTGATACCAACTATTCAGAAATAAATGCAAGAGTGCTTTCGTCATTTGTTACAGATGCTAGATGGTCAAACACTCAAACATGTATTTACCTACAAGTCAACAAGGTATCGGATGACCTTGAAAGAGATGGGCATCTGAACTACTTTAAGAAAAAGCAGATTACTAGTTTTAAAGTAAGAACAGGCTAGGTGAGCCTAATCTGTATTGTTTGTGATGATGATAAAAAAACTTTCTTCAAAAAACTTAACATCTTTAAGTTATAAAACTTGTCTAATCATTATAGCTAATATAATTACTTCTGAAATATTAATACTAAACCTCAGTTAATATTGTATATAAGTGTGTATTACAACTCTCCAAGTAGTTCATACACATCAAATGATTATGTAATCAAACTCTTTGTTTCATCACATAAATATAAATTATTACAAAACATTAAAAATATATTATAAACAACCTGAATTAGTACAGCAGTTTCTAAATCTAATTTTCTGGCAAGAGTTGGAATCTGTGGTTGTGGTGCAGACGATTCAACGTAACTTTCTAGCTGTACAACTGTGCCTTCAATTGTAGAGCGCTCATGTTTAAGATCATCTACTAACTGTAGTAAACATTTCTCTTCTGCTCTGTAACTATTAAAAAAAAAAAATACAAAATCACTATTTCAACAACACAGTTCAGTATTATTAAAATGCTTTTCATGGTTGATGAGCTCTGTTGTTCCATGCATTTAGACCAATCAGAATGTTTGCCAGCATTTTCAGATTGTACGAATGTTATCAGCTTGACAAAAATTACACACGCATGCGTATAAGAGCCGCATTAGTTCACTCGTGTCTTGCATCTCGTACTGAACACATCTAATATAGAGCGCATTAACATGCAATATTTTATATTGTATGTTTATAGGTTGTAATTGTTATTGAAAGACCAAAAAAAATGGCTGACGAAATATATAACACAGCTATGACAGCAAGTATTGGCAACGTTGCTGGCAAGTCATTGGCTAGCTATGAAAAGGGTAGGGGGCAATGCGTACGTTCAGATCTCATCAGCTTTGAAAAATAGTATAAGTGTGCTACTACATAATAATTTTTTTATCAATTACCGACAACCACTCAATAGTTTGTTTTCTACTGTAAAAAAACAAAACAATATTTATAAAAAATATTTTACTAAAACTGCAGTGCTTTCATCAATTTCAAAGAAGGAAGGGGTGAAAACTTGGTTTTGGTTACAAAAAAGGATTTTTGGTTTTTGATTATAAATAAATGAATTATTTGTAGATTCCAAAAAAAAAAATATTACTTTATGCCTCTACAACCGAAATAGGCGATACTTTTTGTACAACGATGAGTTTTTTTTAATATTCAAAGTAACTTTTGAAGCTGCATAATTTACTTTCTTTAATTAGTTTTGAATTACATTAAAATTGATTAAAATGCATCTACTTCTACAAAAATTGTTTAATCACCATAACATTTTTCATAAAGGATCGTTAGAATGTATTTATCAAAACATGGTACAGAATTTACATGACTAGTAATTTGTGTATAAAATAAATTTTGTTTTGAAAAATGGTGAAGAATATGAAATCTCAGACAATATTTTTAACTTTCTCTTGCCCTATATGAATATGTACGGAAGGCAAATATTGTAGATTTTTTGATATTGAATTTTAATGGTAAATACATGTTTTCAGACCCCCTGAACCCACAAAACATGTTTTTATGGGTCATAAATATTAATTTTAATTCAGAAAAATAATTTTTTCATGTATAAAAATATTTTACAAAATAAAAAATCAACACTAAGACTTGTAAAAATATATTTTACTAAATACTAAAGAAATCAATCGGTAATTAGCTATTTAATTAAATTATATCATTTAGTAAAATACTTACTTCTCACTGCGTTCTTTTGACAGTATTGAAAATAATTCCTCGTAAGTTCTTACTGTCCTATCACAGCAACCCAGAGCTAGTTTCAAAGCAATAGCATTGTTTTCATATTTACCCACTAATAATGTCAATCTGTAAAAATAATTACATTTTATGGAGTAAGTTTAAAGAGGCACAATACCTGTTTATATCAGGTAACAGTAAAAACATTTACTTGTAAAAAAAAGACTCCATGGTTGTCTTAAAACAACACAATATTAATGAAAAACAGAAAAAATCTTGACTTTATCTATTTTGCTTGAATATTCTCATCACTAAATTTCAATAATGAAGATAGTAATGCTTTTTTAAGCAAATTAAACTTATTTGCCTCGTACACACTGTAGCCACAGAGCCACTAGTTTAGTGCTATTTCATTTCTCTATAGACTTAAATTCAGAGTTAATGTTAAAATTTTAAATAAAACTACTTGATTTGGTGTTGAAAAACCCTTACGTACTACTTAAGTAAGATAACCCAGAGAAAGCTCTGGGTTATCTCAGAATCTTACCAAAGGGTAAGATTCTGGGCTAATTAAATGAATTCTTAACAGTAAACAACATTCCTAAAACTTCATAATTAGTGAAATATTTCTTCATTAGTTCTCTCATGTTCATGATGTATAAAACAAATAAAAAATATATAAAATTTCTATTTCTTTAACATTTTACAATTTGTTGTTTAGGTCAACAGCCGAAAGGCTGGTTTGAACCTGTAGAGGTTTTACTAAGTAAAACGAGGAGTGAGGTGGTTTACCATTGCCTTCCTCACTGAGTGGAAAAGTACGCTTAACAGCATGCCGGGCCCTCTGAAAAGCACATATTTTCCACTCTGCAAATGACACCTTCACTTCATTCACCACAGGGTCTGGCTGTATAGTGAAATTCATTACTTTCAGAGAAGATAACTCTGACTAGTGTCTTTTACACCTCTACCTCTTCTGTTCTTAAATGATTCAGTACTTTAATTGGCTGACCATGTGATAAGAAACAGAACTATTTATTTTAGCCCTGCAACAAACACATTGAGTGTAAATAATTTGACACTCCACCTGTCTGTTATGGGCAGTTTTACAACTTATGAAATTAAAAGAGAAATCACAAATGTAGGTTTTCCCAAATTGATGTACAAATCAACTAGGAAAACTTAAGTTTGTTGTTCAATTTTTTCAAACGATAGCCTGGTTTTGTAATTATTATGCAATAATAAACAATACTCATTCATTCATCTGTAACTTATACTTTTTTTAATTGGTGCAAATAAACAAAACAAAAAAACAGTTCTCACCTTTCACAGTAGGATTTAACTTCTTCTAATGAATTTTGTAATAATGTATTAAAGGCACGAGTATGCTCCAGTTTACTAATTAATCTTTCTGTTTCAATTTCAAATTTCCGTTGATCATTGCCTATTTCTAATAAATCACACTGTTCAAATACACTAGACACAAGATGTTCGGCTACTTCAGTATGGGACACCTATAATTCAAAAACATAGTTTACAAATGTTAAAGTAACAAAGTCAGATATATTTAATTTATGACACAGTAACCAGCAATCTTGATCACTTAAAAGTTTTGACAACCCAGTCTATAGACATTCAGCTTCACTGAACTTGGGAATTTTAGTGAAAAAATGCCAAAAAATAAAATTATATTTCTTTGCATAATCCTCAACTTTATAAACTAATTTATTAACTCAATGACGGCACAGAAATCTTAAAAAATGAGAACTATATTTTTTAATAAATAAGAGACTTTGAAAATAAAGGACAGTGAATCACCCAAATGAACTATACAAACAAATCTGAAACATGTCAGGTGAAATAAGAAAGAGAAAAATAAGATTCTAGACATCTGGCAGAATGAACCAAGAAAGATTAACACAACACAAATATTTGAGATGCTGCAAGAATACAAAAACACACTAAGATTTTTCAAAGAAACAGAAAAACACCTAATCACAGTAAACAAAAAGATATAATAGAAAACAGAAATACATTTTAAAAACAGTAACAATTGAAGATTGCTGTATGGCAGCAAGTCTTGAGTACTTGGCAGGAAAGATGAAAGCCAGATCCAGGCGGTGGAAATGCAGTTCTTGAAAAGAGTTCAGTTGATGTAGTTTGATAGATCACATTAAGACTGAGATAATCCGTACCCATTTAAATATATCCTCTCTTTTAAAAACAGAGGGTAAATACAGAAAGAAATGGGAGGAGCATTTGATACGAACGAGTGAGCCTCGATGGGTGAAACTGAGCATTAAACTACATGGACGACGAGATGTGGGAAGGCATGAAGAAGAATAAAAAGAAGAAAATTGAAGAACATCTCGAAGCCTCTTCCAGAGAAAAAATTAAGAAAAATTACATACTGAAGAGAAGCGAAAAAAGAAAGCATTTTTGGAATTATAAAGAAAAAAATCACTCGAAAGACTTTCTCTAGTCAATGTAAATAATGAACAATATAATCTATATTTAATAATAAATGAATGAATGAAGCAAAATGAGAATCAACTTCGGTTGGACTTAAACTTACGGAAAATCACTAATTGACCCTAAACTAAGCTCTGTAGAAAAAGTGCTCTAAATAAAAGTTGTAGGTCTGTTTATTTCTACAACTTTGAATATTACATGTTTGTCATAGAATGAATACTAAGGCTGCAATCTAAAAAAAAAACATTTTTTACCACGAAGTACAACCTCCCCAAGAATTTCAGCAGACATAGCACCTATCTTATCTTGTAGAGAATAAAAAATGTAATACATAATGAATAAAAATGTAGTATAAAATATGAGGCGATTTTTAATAAAATCACAGGAGCCATTTTTGAGAAAATCTCAAAGTGAAAAATTCCAAAAATAAATTACAATTTTTGATCGACTGATTTTGATGAAAATTTTCATGTCACGTCCACTAGTGATACCTCACTTAAGTACCAAGTTACAATATAGTATGATATTCCTTTCTTGAGATATTTTGTTCACACATATACCGATCTCTAAAAACATTTTTTTTTCATGTCTGAAAACATGTATTTCCAGTGAAAATTCGGTTTCAAAAAATTGACATAAAAAAACTCAAGATCCAAAATAAGAACTCTTGAGCAAAAAAAATAAAAAGAGCACCTGACACATGAATGATTATAGTTCTAAAGTAACTGAAACAAAAATAAAAACAAGAAAGGCCATAGGTACAAAAATATAAAAAATAATAGAAGATAAATTACAGGGATAATGTAGTATTACAGTTTGGATTAAATTATACGAAACTACAAATTTTAAAACTTCAAAACAGCCCTCTGAACTCAATAGATAATCATCATATTTGAAAATTTCTATGTAATTGATAGAAATAGATAACCATATTCAAAAATTTCTTTGTAATGGATAAAAAATTAATAAACTAATATTCTTCCTCCATTGGACACACCTTTTTTTAGTTTTATTTAAAGTCACATCATTAGCTTGGTTATTAGCGACTACGGTAGTGCACTAACCACTACGCTACGGTGGCCATTGGACAGACTTACTTTGAACATGATACAACAAATTATTTAAAAATCACTTACACCAAGAGAAGATATGTCAGAACCAGTAACATGTCTATCCATTCTTCGAAGACGAACTCTCTCAGCAACTTTTAAGACAGGTGGATTTTGATGTGATGGAGACGTAACTGCAGTGTGTTCATTCTGCTGTAATCTAGGACTAAGTTTTTCTTTGGCCTACAAAGAAAAAGTTTACATTAGTTTTAAAGATAACAAAAAATATAATCTAAACGCCAAAATATTTCAAACACATTACTAAAGAACTAAATTTAAATATTGAAAAAATTAGATAATAATAATTTAATTCTATTAATTAGAATTAATAGATATTTTTGTTCTGTTTTATGTCCAACTGTTAGGCAGATTAAGGTCAACACAGAAGGTGAAAGATGATAGATGAAAACAAATAGGTACTGAAAAAATTCCAGAACTGACCACGAATCCTATCCAGAACTCCAAGCATAAAAGTCAGTTTTTAATATTAGATAAAATAATTTTTTTAAATAATTACAAGTATTGAGTTTGCTTACCTTGGAATGTTGTCTGTCTTTTCCATTATTTAACAAACACAGTTTTTTAATCTCTGAATCTTTTGCATTTAATTTAGCACGAAGTTTTGCATTTTCTGCTTGTAAATCAATAACATTTTGTCGCAGTTTACTTAGTTTGTGAGTGTTATAAGATTTATTGTTAAATGTCTGCGATTCCTAGAAAAATATTAAAAATAACATAATTTCATCATAAAAATAGTCTAAAATTGTAAAAATACAGGACAAGAGGCACATAAAAATAAACTTTCAGAAAATTAATAAAACTTAAATTTCTTTTGTTTATGCAAACCAGTAGAATCTCGTACAATACTAAGACAGTCAATTGCAGATTTAGGTTTCCCATAGTGAGTTTGATTCTCAACCAGGATCCTGTCATCATTATGTCTTTCATCCTTCTTCAAAGTTACTTTGGGTCAGACCCAACACAACTCTATCTCTTCTCCACTGCTATATAGATATCACATCTTTTTCTCAAATCATCCATAACTGAACTCATTCACTTCATTCTTGATTTTTTCTCCTCCATCTCCAAGTACAGCAACCAGTCTGCCCTCCTCCAGCTTACTTACATAACAATATCATCATAGCCTTCTTTGTTCAATCCTCCTAATCAGGGTGTCCATTGCCAGTTACTACGTAATTGCAACATTTGTACCCTATTTGTTATTGTCTTCCCCAGAATACTCCTCTTGAATATCATTTCTGTCGCCAGCATTCTAATTTCTGCCTTCCTTCCACCTGTCCATGTTTCTGGTGCTTAAAACCCACCATAACTAATATGTTCAATAGACGTTACTATGACTAAATAAACTAAAAAATTTTATTTGAATGACACTAAACTGAATATAGAAAACTTTATAAAAATCTAAAATACCAGTACTGTACAGTATTTTTCAAAAAAAAAAATAATAAAAAAGACAGCCCCATACCATATATTGTTTTTAGGATTTTCAGGATTCCCAATACAGGAATTTCTCAACATCCTTTCTTTACACCTAATTTTGTCTACTGGATCAGAATGAAATCTGATAAAATTCATTTAAATTTATTTAACCATCTTAATTTTGTTTTAGTGACTAAAAACTACATCTTTAGTTGAAAGAATTTATAGAAAGAAATATTTCTTTTACTTTATTCTCAAATGGTAACCATATTAATAATAATGTTTCAAAGAAAGCTTTGAAAATCATACCAAGCTAGCTATTGCTTTACAACCAACAGTTCTACGAAATGGCACGACATATTTTATCTAGAAATATCAAAATAGAATGAAACTTTCAAAAAATACCTCCTTTCGGTTGTTCAGTATAAGTGTATCTGTTGTATTACAAGCAACATCATTGCTATTTGACAGTGGCAATTCTTCATCAGCATCTGCACCCTCAAAATTGTGTGGTAAATCTGCACTATGTTGCTCTGTTTCTTCTAAAAAAAAACACAACTTTTACTAATGAATCAATCATTTCAGAATGCCCACAAGTCAAAATTTTACATTTTTCTTTAGTGCATTTTAGAACTAACTGAATGTAAACACACCATCCTTACAAAAATCACATAAGTCTGGCTTTCCTTAAGTAATACATAACACTAAGTAAAGCTTTATCTTTAAGGATATAAAGTGTTTACTTCTAATTAAAATATGAGAGTGGATGTTCTTTTGAACCTTAAGCTCTATTTTTTTAGTGGAAGAGGCCATACAAAGATTCCATGCAAAAATCTTTTTAAGGTGTATAACTATTGTATAACTAAGTATTAATTAAGTATAATTAAGGAGCTTAAATTGCTTACAGTTCCCTCTCTCTACATTTTTGAGGTGATTATGTATGTTAGGCAAAATAATTTCATGCAGAATTTCAATGTTCACAATCGTAATACGAGAAACAGAAATGATTATTATGTGGCTAATCACTCCACAAAATTGTTTGAACAAAAACCTACTTATGCAGGGAGAAAATTCATGAATAAATTACCCCAATTTTTAAAATGTTGTGAGGATTTGAATTCCTTTAAAAGGAATCTGAAAAATTACTTGATCGGTGAAACTTTTTATAGCGTACAAGAATTTCTTTCTTGATAGTAGTGATACATTGTGTGATTCTTATATATATTTCAGGTGTTATAGCTGACATGTCCTATACTCCTGGAGTCCCAAAGGCGCAAAAAAAAAAAAAAAATTTGTTTATGACAATGATGAAGAATGTGAATAGCCCTGAAAATGAACATTTTTTCCCTTAAATTTAAGAATTTCAATTTTTATTACTGCAGAAAGCTATTTTAAGTCATAATGCAAACTATTGAAATAAATAAATGAATAGGCCTACTATTGTACAGCACAATTTTCTTCTGGTCTAACAATGTACAATGTACATACATGTGTGTACATGTGTACAATGTAAATGTGTGGTGAAAACAATGTAAGTTAATATTTTACTCCAATTTATTTCAGAAACACTGTAAGCCTAAATTTTCATTTGTTTAAATCAAATGGCTTGTCTTTAAAAAGACTTATATTTTATAATAAAGGGGACAGCCCTCTGAACAATTTATATTTTTTAATTGAAACATAATAAATTACAGGTTTTTTAATTTTTCCAAAAGTTAGTTTTTTGACTTATGGGCTTACTGAAATGACAGATTCAAATACAGATGTAAAGTAGCATACAGAAAAGATTATAAACACAGTAACAAATAAACTGACAGAATTTCTATTCTTGCAATCTAAAATGAACTATATTTTATTCTTAAACACTTAACATTCTTGTCACAAAGCACTCTTTCCCAAAAGCTATACTTTAGCAACAATACCTTTCTAGGAACAGCCTAAAAATATTTAATTTAACAAATAATATGCACAATGAACTTGATACGTAAATCATGTATAACTTGAGTTAAACTCCGGATAACTTTCTGTAATTATAGAACTTTATTTGTTAATGAAATGTACAATCTTCAGAAAATACTATAAAAAAATGATTTTTTACTTAAACAGAAAAATAATTTTGTAAATATCCATAAATGTAAGTGACTTCATATTTTAATTGCTCAATAACGAGTCATTTTTTAACTTTCTAAGCCTTTAAAACCATTTTTAAATACAACACAATATTAAAAACGTAATAAATTACAAAAAAAAAATTAAGTACAAAGACGTCAATTAACTTTATATTTAATAATAACTTACTATAATATACTAATAACTTTAAATGAAAACATTCCAGTTACTTGGTTTTTAATTTTTTTAATTATAAGGTTAGCAACAAGTTGAGAAAGTCAGCAACAAAAAATGTTCTGAACGTTTGGTTGAAATCAGGTCAGTGTTATTTATATTTAGGAGTAACAAACAAGTGGGATTTTTAATAATGAAATTAACTTTCAAAATACAATAAAAGAAAATATTTAAAAATCTGAAAGGAATAATATACAGGCAAACAATTAATTTTATTTTATTATAACATAAGTAATATATATTCAGGACCAGATCTGAGAAAACAAGTGAATGAATAAATTTAAATATAATTAACTAACCTGATGAAGCATCCTCAGCATCTTCAACTTGGGTAATCAATGACTTGGAATTGCAATAAGCTTTTTGATTAATCTCTGTAATAATGGCCTGAAGATTTGAAATTTTATCTTCATATTGCTGTATAACTGAAGATTCTACAGACAACTGAAATATCAATAAACCACCATTAAAAAATATAATTAATTTTTTTTTTTTTGTTTAACATCAGACTGTTCTGCAATTACTGCTAATGCAGACGGCGAAGGATGAAATGATTTTTTGTAACGTAAGAAAATATGCCGTACGTTACAAAAAAATCATTTCATCCTTCACCATTATTTCCTTTTCATTATTAAAAAAATTAATAATTTCAAATTAAGGTGTATTACTTGATAACTCAACATTATATTAAAAATAATACTAAATTACTTACTTGAGCTTCAGCTAGAGATTTTTCAAGTAAATCTCGCTCTTCTGTAACTGATTGCAATCTGGAAGACAAATCTAAAATTTCACTTCGCAATGATACAAGAGCAGCTGCATGAAGCTATAAAAAAGTAAAAACAATGTCAGTTAATATCATTCATCTATCTAGTTTAAATTATAATATTTAAAAGCAACCATGTTGAGAAATCTACTTTTCTTGAATTTGATGTTTGCAGTAACATTATCTACAATTATATTACTTGACTGGTTCTATTGAAAGAGATACAGATATTTGGGAACGATAATACATGAAAATAACAATCAAACACCAAAGATAAAAGCGCGGATAGAAATGACGAAGGCAGCCTTTATAAAGATGAAGCATTTTTTCATATAACAGAAACCTTAAGCATAGAAATCAAGAGATTCGTGAGATACTACATCTTTTTCCTTATTTTATATGACATGGAAGCCAGGATATTTATGAAACTAGAAATAAACAAAATTCAATGCTCTGAGTTATGGATACATTAACTTGTTTTAATTATATAATGAATGGAGAAAAGGATGAATGAGGAAGTCTGACATTAAATACATTAAGACCTAGAATTCATTAACACAATTAAGAGAAATTAACACCATGTTGTCAATTTTCACCATAAAAATATGCAAGATACATCAAATGAAAGAAGAAAAAAGTCTCTATCTAATAAAACTCAACCCAGTTAGAAAATAATGAATAGTTGCGGAGATAATTGAGTTTAAAGAAAGATGATGCCGAATGAGTATTGGGCCTCCCGGTTAGCAAGGGTTAAGGAGTATTTTTGGACCAATATGGAAAGGCGATGACTAGAGAATATATAAGAATGAAGAACTAAATATTCTCATAAAAGTCAGGGACATAATCCATTTCATCAAGTCCCAATAATTGAGTTGGTTGAGGCACATTGAAAGGAAGGAATCCACAACAATGGCTTAAATGATATGGAAGGAAAGATGCATAAGAAGGGCCGTCCTAGGAAGAGGTGGATGGATGATGATGAGAATTATGAATTATTTGATTTTGATGAGGGTTAAAAGATGGAGGGTGCTAGCAACTAGCAAGGGGATTGGAGGATTGTGGAGAAACCCAAAGCCTACCAATGGCTGTCAAGCTAAAAGATTATTATAATAATGCTGAGTTTTATATGAAAATAAGAAGCTTAAACTATTTAACCACGAATAAAAAATTAAGTAACAGTAACCAAATCACAATAATAACTGGTTAATTGAAGAACATTGATGCTAAAGAAAATCTCAGTAGCCAAAATACAAGTGGAATTAATACAAGCCACTTATATCAATTAATGTTACTCGAAAAATACAAAAATACATATCTAAATAATTAGAAGAAAATTTAATATTTTCAAACATTTTACATACAATACATTTATTTAAATTCTAATGGCCTTTAGCTAGTCTGAGATTTTGATGAATTATTTATTGTTTAGTTTATACCTACTATACTTATGAATTTAAATTTTTTATTTGTCAAAACTTTGTTGTATAATTATATTTATTTAGCTTGTTCCTTAAATTAAGCATTGTTTAATTACTCTATTTCAAATTGTTAATTAAGTAAAAAATAAAGTCGTTAAGATGACTTGTGAAAGTAAACATTTTTTAAAAAAAGATCAGTGATCAAAATGAAAGACATGTCATTGTATTTACTATGTATGCTTAATTATATGGTTGTTCTATTAAGCCATATGTGTTTTATACAGTAGCATATCTTCCCAATCCCTATCCCAAATTTTGACTTCTCGCGTAATATAGTGTATATTATTTTACATAACAATATAAGTTAATTCATTTATTTAGTATAGTTTATGCTTTCTAACAACAAAGTATTCAAATTTGTATGATCTGAATTGAATGTACCTTATTTGCAAGTTGTAATAAATTAGCAGTACTGGTTGAATTTCCTGTGTTACTAACAGTCGCAACATCCATCAATTTTTGCAACGCCTGAGGTTCAGGGCTCAAATCTCTAGCACCACTATCAAATTCCCATCTTTCATTTTTACTGCCGGATGGTGCGCCTATAATTTAAAACAAAAATTTTATAAATAAGTATAAATACCCCTCCTAGGGAGTACAGGACCTTGTAGATGGTGGAGGGGCTTGCGTGCTCCCAAGACCCGGAGAGCTATGCCGGCGGTAGTGTAACTACCAGCAGGGCCTCCCAAGCCGGACAGGTCAAAGGGTAGGAGCCAGACGATGAAGTACTCCAAAAACGACGTCGTTGGGCCAATCACCCACACGTTGAAAAAGCGGATTCAAAGTCACATAAATAGCCTCGGACAGGACAGGAATTTTCGGAATAAAAGACTGGACAAACCTAATTTACGATTTGGAAATTGGAATGTACGCACTTTGACTGGAAAGGAAAAGGAAATAGTAGAGGAGATTGGGAGAGGAAAGAGGCATGGCCCTAGGGCAAATGAGACAATTGGCGGCGGATAGAGTACAATGGAGGAAGTTGTCCGAGACTACCCCGACGCTGTAAGGCACATGGGGAGAGAGAAAGAAGAGAAGAAGAAGTATAAATAAACCAGTGTTCTGTGTTTATCAAATATTTTTATGCCTGAAAAGAAATCTATTAAAATTTCTTTCCTACATTAAAAGACCAAAATCCTTTGTAATGTACGCAAACATGGTTCAGACATCTTTTAGGAGCTCACAGGCAATATCCATCCTCATTATGGTGATGGAAATTAAACGATGTTACTTCACTAGACATTACTTAACAAATTTTCAGTTATAACCAAATAACGATTAATAATGATGACCTGACTAAAACTTACGAACTTACAATTTAGATGAATTTAATATAGACAATTTAGACGAACTTACAATTGCAGATGAATGCGGAGCATAGTGAACTAGATCATAGCACAAAGCCAATTGACTTTCATTAATCGTATCCTGCATTGTCACGTTGTCAATGACAGCCTAACAAAATGTCAGCTGGAGTTCGGTAGAACAGAGTGTGACTTAACAAAGGGGCAACCTCACACCCGGCCTTGGCTGTTACTGGCTAGACCTCATCTGCAGTCTTTAGCTCGTTGGGGTATAAGCAGCTTATTTTGGCTGTTCTCAAATTTTAATAGAACGAGTAACCAGGTATAATCAGGGCTTGAACTATGAGTTATTGGGTTCAATTTCAAGCACAAAAACTGATTATGATCTTTCAAAACAAATCAGTTGCATAACTACTAGGAAAAACCACATATTAATTTAAATAACAAATTGGATTAAATACAACTATTAAGTTACCAAGGCTGTTATTGCTGCTTGTAGGATAATCTCTTGTTTGTGAATTTTGTAATGGATCAATTTCATGTCTTACAGTTACACGTCTGCGTAACAATTCAGCAAATGAAATTCGCCCATCAGAATCTGCACCAAGTTCCTGCAGAAGTTCTTCAACGGATCCTTCTAAATTTAACTCACGACAAACAGCCATCAAATTCTGGCTAAAATCAGAACCAAAATAAAAAAGTAAATACATAAAGTTTATACTATTAAGAAGATGAGATTTATATGCAAAATATTTTCTTTGTATAATAATAAAACTTTAATTTCATACTTTTTTACAATAGTAACCCATACATACACATTCCTTCCTAAAGCTGTAATACATGTACCATTTACAGGGTACGAGGTGGAGGAAATTGACCAACCCAACAATGGCTAAAAGTCATGTCCTAGGGTAGGTGAATATGTCTAAGAGTTGAAGATTTAACCTAATTTTCCTCTATCTAGCTTTACGTTAAAGTATCTTTAAATTAATCATATCAGTTTCACATAATCCTGGTTTTAGTTTCTCTTTTCACAGACAACTAGGTTTATTCAATAAAGAAAAACAAGGGTATATTTTTGCTTGGGTAGTAAAGAGATTTTTGTTAATTCATGTTTACTCTGAAAACACAAAGTTAAGTTTTAAAAAAATTTCATAGCATGTAACACCTTAAATGAATATAAATTTTAAGCTCAAATATAGCTTAAAATGTATCACAATTAATACTTTTTAAAGGTCTGAACATGTTCTAATGATTCCTGAATATAACAAGTCTTGATTTATTCATGGGAAGAAAATATAAACAAACTAATGAAAATCAATGCTACTTCCCTATGGTTCAAATTCTTTGGGACACACGGTATATAATATATTTATATCACTCAATACCCACTCAATTAATTGTTTTTTACTTTCTCTTGCCTATATGAATATATAGGAAGGAAAGTATTGTTTTCATGTCGATTTTAAGAAATCGAGTTTTCACCGGATCTATACGTTTTCAGACCCCCTGAACCCAAAAAACATGTTTTTAGTGATTGGTCTGTGTGTGTGTATACAAAATATCTCAAGAATGGAACGTCGTACGAACTTGAAACTTAAGTTACATACCCTTACCGGACCCGACACAAACATTTTCATCAAAATCGGTCAACCGGAAGTAGTAGTTTATTCGTGTAATTTTTCACTTTTTTGTGATTTTCTCAAAAACTGGTCCTACGATTTTTTTAAAAATCGCCTGGTTTACGCAATTTTTTATTCCCTACAAGACAGGCTAGGCGCCATGTTTTCTGAAATTCTTGGTGAGGCTGTTTTTACGGAAAACAAGTGTTTTTTTTAAGATTACGGCCTTAATATGTATTATAGCGCAAAAATTTATATAATAAAAAATGTAGAGAATTTAAAATTCTACAACTTTTATTTCAAACATTTTTTGTATAACGCTTAGTTTAGCGGTAATTAGCGATTTTCTGGTTTTTTCTCACGAAAACGTGTGAAAAATCAATTTTTTTAAGATTTTGGCCTTAGTATGCTTTTTATGACAAAAGTGTATATAATTAAATTTATAGAAAATTAAAAGATCTACAACTTTTATTTAAAGCATTTTTCTCTACAAAGCCTAGTTTAGCGTGAAAAAGTGATTTTTTGTATTTTTAAGCCAAACTGAGGTTGATTTTCATTTTGCCTTTCACTCATGATTGAAATTAGGTTATATTTATTGAGGTTAGTTTTTTGTTTATTTCTAATGTTTTATTACTAATGTTCGGATTATTGTTATTTATTTGCATTGGCAAGAGAAAGTTGTGTGAGTGTTTTAAACCAGATTGTTTTTTTTTATATACAGCTGCACTTCTTTGAAACTGAATTTTACATATTTTTATTAATTAATGAAAGACAATTACCTAATGATCCAACTGATTATCATGTAAAACAAAATAAAACCACGAGTCATAGTTTTTTTTACAACAGAATATCTATTAATACACCAATTAGTATTTTGTTACAACTATCTGCTATCTGAAAAACTAAGTTGTGTTACATATACAATGTACATTTGTTTATAACTTACCTATCTATGTAACTGTACCCATCGCCATCGCACAGATGCAGTAATTTACGAATTCTCTCTTCATCATACACCGAACTATTATCTTCACTACAAGCTGAATTTTGTTCATGTTCTGTCATTTTTCCTGTGTTGCAAGTAAAAAATACAAAACGTGAGAAAGATTACAAAGCCGAGATATAAAAAGTAAACTACATAAGATGTATGAACTCTTTTGAAACTCAAAAGGTTTTTTTTGTTATAAATTAATAGGTATCAATACTTGTGGTATGAAATCATACACTTTACTAGAAATCAGCTATATTATGTCTCGTTTATATAAATATTTCTCTTAAATACTCAGATTAAAAATAACTATGAAATCTTTTTTGAATATGTAACCATAAGAATTCTAAAAATACATCAAACTTGATCAACTGACTAGAACATCAATTCTTAAAATTTTCTTCACAAAAATACCATACGAAATCAAAATTACCTAAATGCCGTAAAACTGCAATCTTGAAGTAAGCCAACTTAAAAATCAACTACTGAATAATATGTAAACAAAAAAAGGGGTTGGAAATTAATTGTATCGAAATTTACCCTACTACTGAACATTTTATTTAGAATTCCGAAATTATAAAATTACCGATCCAACTATGTAAACGAGTAATCTTAACACTGTTTATTAATATACATAAATTAAAGTTTTCGCCGCTTATTGATACAAATAAGATTCCTTAACTAAAACTTACTTAAGTCACTCCTTGTCAAATCAGTACATTACATGGAATCATACGAGATCAAACATAATAAATAACTTTGGTACCATAACTTTTGGTACCTAACTTTTTTTTATGCTGGTAGCGTCAACATTCATGATACATGGAAGAAATTATGCTAATGAACTATAAATAGTTTTTTTGCATTTTTGACGTCCAACAAGCTGCTTGTTTAGATTTCCTCGCTCATCGATTGGTTAGCATTTGCAAAGCAAAAGTTAACAGACCAACAGCGGGCAAACTGTAGGGACTACGAATATCATCTGATACACGCTTGTTTGAGCATTATGCTGTACTATAAAACATACTTTTAAAAAATTTTGCAGTATCTGATGACGTCATACAAAAAGCTCAGCTTCCGTACCTTTATATCACACAATGCTGATTTATAATAATAATAACTTAATTTTTTAACATTTTATCATTTTCATATATTTTTAGAATAACGAAACCTTCCATTCTCATTACTACCATATAAAATAGGTAATTTAAATCTGCTCGGTAGAACTATATCAATTTAAAAAATATTGGATAACAGTGTGTGTTTAATATTTATGATTTTTAACGCTAGTAAATTAAATAAATAAGGAGACCAACTAAAAAATTTTTCGTTGAAACGTTAATTAATTAAGTAAATATTCTACAAGTTATTAAGTAATTTTAATTATCATAAAATTCTAAAGATTTTTATATTTAATGTTCCAATTTTGTGAGCAAAATTGGCTTTCCGCGCTGAAATTTTGTTATTTTTTCGATAATGTCGTTTTAGTTAACTCAAATATAATGCCACATTCATTAAAAAAAAAAGTGTAGACAGAAAATGTCGGCATTCCTTGCCTAAAGAATTTTTTTAAATATTTTGATTAATTAATTTTTAATTTCTGTAGAACCAGAACTGTCCACTGTTACTGGAAAACCACCTGTGAAACGGTTGTTCGTTGGTTGAACCCATAGATAATATATATAGATTATGGATTCGTTGAACCCGTTGGTTAGTGAAAAACCTTGAGTGCGATTGACCGGTTTATGTTATTTATTAAGTTATTTTAGTCTCGTTGGACCAATTTTGACCGTAAAATTTAATAATGTTGAACATCTAACTTAATCGTATTCAAAAGTAATGTATGTTTGCATCATATACTACAATTTAAGGTTAGAATATAACCTCAAAATGTGCTAATCCTTTTAACCCTCTCTTGCCATATTATGTGGATGTATAGGGAAGCCAAGTAGTTATCATGCCGATAATTCGAAATAGTTTTCACCTGGTGTACCCGTTTTTAGCGTAAAACATTTTTAGCTAAAGAAAAATGTTTTTAGTCTGTGCGTGAACAATTTTTAAAGGTTGTATAATTTTGATTAATTATCTTTTTCAGTACTATTCTCCAAGTAAATATTCCTGTTTACAAAATGGATGAAATTGCATATAATGAAAAGGTAAGTTGCTTATCAGAAGCATTAAGTACATGATAATACTAAGGAATATAAAATAATAGTAATTTGCAGGTGTGTTCCAAAAGTTCAGATAATTTTTTTATCATTTTATATTGTACATAGATTAACAATCTCTGTAGAACTTTTCAAAGTGCTCTCCTGACTGTACATTTTTCAATGCTTCACCCTCCCTTCGTATGCTCCATGGAAGGCCTCAACAGGGACCTCTTGTAGGCAAGCCGTCCAAGCTTCTTTTACCCTCTCTAGCATCCTGTTGGTGTCCTTTCAGAGTTCTTTTTATCTTGGGGAAATGAAAAGAAGTCAGATGAAACAACAAAATAATTTCAGGCTTGGTTTCGTAGCATTTGAGCAATTCCTGGCACTTCAACAGGCTTCCTTCATGTCATTGGTGAGAACTTTTGGCACAGACTTATTTCAACGTACTCGGCTAAAATGCAGTAAACGACTGATTTGGGTATACTTTTTTCTTCTAACATCTGAACACTCATTTGTCTATCGCTGTTCAAAAGTTTTCATACATTTTGAACTGTATCTTCAGTTTTTGTTGTTGATGGGTGCTATGAGCGCTCATTGTCATCGACCCCAAAACCTTATACCATTCAAAAGTTTGGTTCTGTGATTGAACGAGAGGGATCTTTGTGTTTCCTCAAAGTCCTGTAACTCTGCAGCTTTGGAGAGTCTATTGTATTACCCTAACCATTATTTTTACTTTGAAAACACTATTTAAGATATAAAATTCTATTAGAAAGACCTTAATCAGCCAGTATTTCAGAAAGAGATTTATACTTCACCATCTTGTTTTGTAATTTTAATGTTGTGAATGTTTAAAAAATGTCAGTAAAATCTTTTTAGTCATGCCTAAGATACTAAATTGAATTCTTTTTTTATAAATGTGAAATATGTTTCTTGAAAAGAATTTCATTGAGATTCTATTCCAACAAATTCAACAGACAACATCACTATTACATTGTATTCTGTCATGAAATGAAAGAGAAGTGAAAATTGAAAGTTTTGAGTAGGTGACGGTACTGTCCTTGAGTTTCATCTAATACATCACAAGGCAGTACTATTAAATAAATTGTTTTTAATATAAAGTGTGTAACATTTTGTAATCTTGGTTTTAGGAATTTAATTACCCTTGTCAAGTAAGAAATAATGTGAAGGATCCATTGCGTATAACAGAAGATACAAAAAAATCCCTATCACAGGTTTGTATTGAAACATCTCTTGTTCCTTCTGTTAAGACTGAACTTTCTGGTATTGAAATAAATAATTATTTTATTTCTATAAATTAATAATTAAATTATTTTTATAATTCATATAATTCTGTAAAACTTGAAGCAGATGATGCATATTATTTTAAAACTTAAAATATTCTGTTTTCTTGTTTTACAGAATGTTATAAAAATTAAATTTCTGCATCAGATTATACTGACATTCCCATGAATTTATTTACTTGGACCAACTCATTATTATAATGCAGTTATATGCGACAATCATGTAAGTTACCAAGAATACAACCTTGAAAATATCAGGGGATTTACTCATCAATGAAAATAACATTGTTTTCATATAATTTTGTAAATGTAATTATATTAAATTTAGTTGATACATGTTGACAGCCGAGTTCAATTTATGTTTCGGTTTTTTACAGGTGTCTAAAAATTCTGATGAAGATGATGTAAAAGATTCTGTACAAATTGTATTTCCACCAAGACAGTTACAAATCAGAATTGTTCAGTGGAGACCTGTAAGTTATTTTCTTATAATTGTGTGCTGTACAATAAAGCAGGGTTACGTCAGCCCATGACGGGTGACATTGGAAAAAATATATCATACCCTAAAAAGTAGTTAAGTATCAAAAATAAAATAAACCCTCCAAAACTTTTAAATAAGAGAGAACATTTTAGTGTACCAAGAATAAATATTAGTTTATACAGATTTTGATTAAGCATATAAAAAATGTGGTATGTAAAAATCCTTTTAATTGTAGGAGAATAGTTGTGTTTCGGTTTGTAGCTTGAAACTTGAGTTTGTTGCTAGCACTAAAAAAATCCATTTTTACTTTCTCTTGCCTATATGAATATATAGGAAGGAAAGTATTGTTTTCATGTCGATTTTTAGAAATCGAGTTCTCACCGGATCTATACGTTTTCAGACCCCCTGAACCCAAAAAACATGTTTTTAGCGATTGGTCTGTGTGTGTGTGTGTGTGTGTGTGTGTGTACAAAATATCTCAAGAACGGAACATCGTACGAACTTGAAACTTGAAACTTAAGTTACATACCACTACCAGACCCGACACAAACATTTTCATCAAAATCGGTCAACCGGATGTAGTAGTTTATTCGTGCAATTTTTCACTTTTTTGCGATTTTCTCAAAAATTGGTCCTACGATTTTTTTTAAAATCGCCTCATTTACTCAATTTTTTATTCTTTACAAGATAGGGTAGGCGTTATGTTTGCTGAAATTCTGGGTGAGGCTGTTTTCACGTAAAAACATAGTTTTTTTAAGATTACAGCTTCAATATGCAATTTAGCGCAAAAATGTATATAATAAAAGTTGTAGAGAATTTAAAATTCTACAACTTTTATTTCAAACATTTTTTTGTATAACGCTTAGTTTAGCAGTAATTACCAATTTTCTGTGTTTTTCTCACGAAAACGTGTGAAAAATCGATTTTTTTAAGATTTCGGCCTTAGAATGCATTTTACGACAAAAGTGTACATAATCAATTTTATAGTAAACTAAAAGATCTATAACTTTTATTTAAAGCATTTTTCTCTAAAGAGCCTAGTTTAGCGTGGAAGAGTGACTTTTCGTATTTTTAAGCCAAACTGAGGTCGATTTTCATTTTGCGTCTTTCACTCATGATTAAATCAGAAATCAGAAATCTTTATTACCATGAATCACATACAATTATTATATTCCCATTACAATTATTATATTTACAAAATTTAAATAAACTCAAAATAAGGAACACTTATATTCTACTTTTTGCGTGATACCTGGCTAGGTACCTCAGAGCAATTGCTGTGTTGAGGTTACCTTCTCAAAAAAAAATATTTACATTTTATGATCAGTAGCAGAAGACAAGTAGTATATATTAAAAAAATATGAGTAACAAAAAAATATATATTTACATAAGATTTAATAATCCTGAACACGGAAGTGCTTTTTAATATAAACATTTAAAGCTAGAGTGACAATTTCTCTATTTCATCAAAATCAAATGCAAACAACCAGCTCTTTAAAGCCTTTGAAAATTTAGGTTATGTTAAAATACTGCTGATATGAAAGGGCAACCTATTAAACAATTTCAATGAACTATAACTATAAAACCTTCTAAATGCTTCACAATTTGGTTTTAATAAAGCAACACGATTGAGATTTCTTAATCTTAAGGAATGGACTGCTTCATTAGAGATTTTTTGACCTCCTCTAATATAGAAAAGTCTTAAAACCCTAAATATACACATATGCCTAATAGGTAATACATTAAGAAGCTTAAAATATGGAAGAGAGTGCTCTCTTCTTCCTATTTGAAATATCTGTCTTATAAAACATTTTTGGGAAACAAGAACTGGTTTTAACACTGAAATATATGATCCTCCCCAACAACTTAACCCATATTCTAACTTACTATTTACTAGCGCAATATATACTGATCTTAAAACCTCAACTGGACATATAAATTTCAAAAGATAAATTTTCCTCAAAGCTAAATAAAGATGCTTTTTTACAGATTTAATATGTTCTCCCCAAGTACAATTTTTATCCAGTACCAACCCTAAATACTTTATTTTCTCAACCTGTTCAATCAATACACATTTACTACGATTAAAATAAGGTTATGTTTATTGAGGTTAGTATTTTGTTAATTTCTAATGTTTTATTGCTAAAATTAGGTTTATTGTTAATTATTTGCACTGGCAAGAGAAAGTTGTGTGAGTGTTTCACACCAGATTTTTTAAATTTATTGTGACCTTAATTGATATTAAGGTTATGTTATATTAAGGTTAAAGTTATGTAATATTATGGGGTTGCAATGGCCCTATGTTACAAATTTATATGATTTGAATGGTATTATATGAGTTGGCCAAAGTTGGCCTTAAGTTGGGGTAACATCGGCCCAGATTTCAAAAATAAAATTGATACTTAAATGTGCTTATAAAAATGAACTAGACATTCTGTGGCTCTCGGTTAAGTAATTTTTTAAAACTTAATGTAAAAATTTTTCTATTTTAACTGGAGAAAAAATTAAAAAGAATAAAATGGTATGTTACCAGGATAAGTCAATTTTTCTAAATTATTATCAAGTTCAAATTTCATTGTAGGCACTGCAATAACAGTTAGATTTTAGAGAGCAGCCTGGTTAGGAAAATCTTTGTGGACATACATTATATTTGTGGATTACATACATTATTTGTGGATTACATATAGCATTTGACAAAATTTATTTGTGTAATTTTTCTGTTTAACCCTAGAATGGAAAGCCGTCGTAAAATTTACTGCGTCAACTTCGTTTTTCGTTGGTACTACTACGTTTCAATGTTGACTGTACCGACCTTAAGGGTGTGTATCGTTTCGCCTGAGACAAGGTCAGTGTGTTATTGACATCGGTTACAACTTTTGTATTTTGTCGAGTGAGAGTATAAATCGTAAATATTACGACAGGTTTCCACTACCGTAACTATTTTTTATAGGGCATCCATTTATATTTTAATTATTGTAGCTTTTGTAGTGACGTGTTTAGTGTTAAAATAAACTGTAAATAGTTAGTTGTATTATAAATTATGATCGGGCTACATAAACAGCTCATAACACCATGGTTAGAAGAAAGGATCAAATGTGTCTCAATTCAACGATCTTTGAAGACGATTATACTTCAAGTTCTGGGAAGAGAAAATGATCCAGTTCCTGTCCCTAAACAGGTCAAGAAACGAACAGTTTGTAAACATTGCCCAGCAATAAAGAGGCGTATGACAACAAGCTGGTGTATCATTGCAACGAGGCATTCTGCGGGGAGCACAGAGGAGAAATATGCAAGAGGTGCACCGACGTCTTATCACGATTGAACAGTGAAATCTTTGCAAATACCTAGACTCTGACTACCTTGTTTTTTTCTTAGCAATATCAAACAGTTTACCTAACAATTTATATGACTTTATAGTATTTTACTAATTTTCCGACTTAATAAAAATTTACTACTTAACCAATAAATTTGAAAAAAAAAAAATATATTCAAGGTGCATAATACCGTTATTTTTACTTTATTGTATATTAAATTTGTATGAAATAAACTAAAAAATTATAAACATAGCACATTTTTATTTAAAATACTTGCATCTATAAGATTTGGACTTATAAAGATCAGTAGTAAATATTACGACGGGTTTCCAACAACGTAACTATTACTAGGCTTTCCATTCTAGGGTTAAATGTGAGAAAAGCTATTGTACTAAAACTCTACTATTTGTGATACTTTAGTAACTATTAAATGTAATTGAAGTTTCTTGGTATTGTGGTATATTAGAAACATAAATTGTTTCTGTATTATGAACTGTATGTAATATATACATATCCAGATCCCTTTCCAGCTAATGCAGGGTTGGGTTAACTAAGCTTCTCCATTTTTCTCAATCCTACTAATCCCTCTGCTCAATATGCCATATTGTGTATTATTTTCTGTCAATGCTGTCCTTAATTCCTTTCTTTCATTCGAACTGTATGATCCTATTATACAGTTCTGTTTTGGTAGAAATGTATTTTTTTTTAAATTTTTGAGTTAGGTTGTTTTAAGAATCATTCACTAGGTACATATACTAGCTACATCGGATCTCATCTATTCAAGTCTAAAGAAAGTGCCAAGGAAAACTTTACAGTTTTAGAGAAAAAAATTGGTGTTTTACACAAACACTTCCAATATACTTACTTATGTTTTGTTCAGTAGAAAGAAATCAAAGAAAGGAAACTAAGTACTACAAAGTTAGTGACAGTTTGGTGAAGTAGTTCAGTGATCTGGAAGGATTTCTGTTGTTGAAATATAAGTTTTCTTCAGTCAGCTTCAGTTTATTTATGTACTTTTATGTAACATTTTGTTTTTTTTTTCATTAGGGCATGAAAATACCTTATGGAAGAGTTAGTTTGAGCAATGCAGAACTTGAATACAATAGGCAAATTGTGAAGAAAGAGATAACGGTAAATATTGTGATATTTTTATTTCAGGATCTGGTTGGAAGAACAATACTTCCTTTAAAACTTATAACAAGTATTTATTAACAAACTGATCAATTACAATAAATTATTATAATTATAACAACCAATTAATTACAATTTAACTACTTAACTTCATAATGGACTTAATTGAGTATCTTCAAAATGTTACAGAAAACTTAAGACTTAAACTAAGAAAAAAAATATGGCTATTTACAACCAAATAATTAGTTGACCTGAATTAGTTGTTTATAATCGCACACTATTCGCTCCTATGGGTAATCTATTTCACACCATACACACAAAACTAGTTCAGCAACTCTGTTCATTTAACACCAACCATTTTGTGAGCGACACTCACTCTACAATGATTCACTAATAACACTTACTCCCTTCAGAGCTGTTTACAATCTGACTAACAAAAGTATAGCAGTTTTATACAAAAAGAAAATCATCAATTGTTCTGGAAAGGTAAAAAAAAATTATAAACTAAAAAATAAACTAAAACTGGAATAAACTAAAAAATTGAATTCTACCCTTTTCTAGGAAACAACAATAAATGGAAATAAATTTCACCTGTCAAAATCCATACAAAAGGTATTGTCAAAACATTGTTGTTTGTCTATTTGTCGCTATATGTATACAATTTTTGTGGTGTATAAAGATTTTTTCACGTGACTTTGTTGTTTTTGAGAAATAAAAATTGATACTGAGGTCAAAGCTGGGAAAAGAAAACCGTATCCTTAAAGTGTATTGATTCAATTGCTTTTCATTTCATTTTTGTTTGTTAAAAAAAAAAAGTTAATATTGTCTTATGACTATTTATAGGGTTCCTAATGGCCCTTATCTGATCTGTGTTATTGAAATAAATGTTTTAATTATTATAATTTGAAATTTAATTGTATTGACTGGATGTATTGAATTTTTTTTTTAAATTAATTTTTAATTGGCATAGCTGTTATATTATGGTTGGGATTTGTGTTACCTGATATTGCTCATAATATTAGTTTGGATGATTACTCCTAATATTCTGGAAATTGAACATAGGATCCTAGATAGCCTCTATTGTAGTGTAGTTAGACTTTAAGGTCGCTCTCACACCGGTGAAACTCAACCAAAAAACGACTCATCGTGCATGTTTGCTAATCGAGGAGATGGGACGTCGACACAACTGTTCAAGTTTTTCTTCGAATCCACCTGCAGTTTGTAAAATGTCAAGTGATGAAGAAGACGTATTCGTATATATTACTACCTAAGAAAAAAACCAGAAAATAATGTCGCTGTTGGATATCATGGTATATAAGTAATAATCATAATAGAGGAGCGTATCTGTGTGCCCAGGAACTCTCTTGTGATGAATACAAAAAGTCTTTTTATCGGATGTCAAAAAAAAATTTCCAACTATTGAATTTGTTGGTCCTGGAATTATTAAAAAAGACACAAACTACAGGAGTAGTTTGTCTCCTGAGGAACAATGTCTTTTCAACTTCCAGCACAAAGGCTACTTGGGCTGTTTCGTCTGCCATGTTTATGCAACTGGTCGAGTGGGTATTGGAGGATGCAACCAGTTTGATCGAGGTCGTACTGGTGGGAGAGCAAACTTATAAATATACAGGCTAGGACTCGTATGGGATGTCGTGTCGCAGTCAAGTTCACTGGTGGGAGAACACCCTAATGGTTGATACCATCAATTTTGAATTCTTTTGATTCATTTAATCTCAAATGTTTTGAAAGGATTTGAACTTTCAGTGGTACAGGTTATAGGTTGATACAATGTAAAATAATTTTGTATTATTATCTATCTCTAATTTACTTAATAATGGTTTTCTGTTTTAATTTAGGAGGAATTGGAGGAGGTATCTGAAAATGCGGTTGAAAAAAATGTACTTGGAACTTCTTTAAGAATAAAACGTGAACAACAAAGTGACTCTGATACTGAAGCTGAGGAGAATGAGACAAAAGAATTTGATTTTTGTAATGAAGATTTATATATAAAAACAGAACAGGAAGATGATGTTAATGATGACAAAACAAAAATAAAATATGAAAATGATGATTGTGTTAATGACATTAATGATAATCATGATGGAAACAGTTCTGTGGAAAATGATATGGGTAGTAATAAGCAGAAAAAGCTGAAAAATGAACGTAGTCTGGTAATTTGTTATTTTTTATTTAGTTTATTTTAAGTCAAATCAATTTCCTGGTTATTAGCGAATACATTGGCTTGAGGAACGGTGGGTTTGAACTTGTAATAATTTTAGAGACCCTGGCTGGGAATCGAACCACTTTGCAGCATAGCATGCTAACTACTGGGCCATGAAGGCGGCCATTTTTTTTGGTGGTTTATATGTTGTATGTGTTAAATCATTAGAACTTGAAATAAAAAAGCGTTGTTTTAGTAGCAGTAATATTTTATCAGATAGACTTCGATTTAATGTGTTTTACATTTTCTCTTAAAATTTTAATGAACACACGTTAAAGTTTGTTATTTTTACTTTCTCTTGCCTATATGAATATATAGGAAGGAAAGTATTATTTTCATGTTGATTTTTTAAAATAGAGTTTTCACCGAATGTACACGTTTTCAGACCCCCAGAACCCAAAAAACATGTTTTTAGCAATTGGTGTGTGTGTGAACAGAATATCTCAAGAACTAAACATCGTACGAACTTGAAACTTAAGTTAGATACCACTAGAGGACCTGACACGAATATTTTCATCAAAATCAGTCAACTGGAAGTAGTAGTTTATTCGTGTAATTTTTCACTTGGCGAGTTTCTCAAAAACTGGTCCTACGATTTTTTTAAAAATCGCCTGGTATACTAAATATTTTATGCTCTACATGATAGGGGAGGCGCCATGTTTGCTGAAATTCTTGGTGAGGTTTTCACATAAAAAAATTATTTTTTTAAGATTGCGGCTTTAATATGCATTTTAGCGCAAAACTTTATATGATAAAAAATGTAGAGAATTAAAAATCCTACAACTTTTAGTTTAAACATTTTTTGTATAATGCTTAGTTTAGCGGTAATTAACAATTTTCTGTTTTTTTCACGAAAACGTGTGAAAAATCGATTTTTTTAAGATTTCGGTCTTAGTATGCATTTTACAACTAAAGTGTATATAATCAAATTTATAGAAAATTAAAAGATCTACAACTTTTATTTAATGCATTTTTCTCTACAGAGCCTAGTTTAGCGTGAAAGAGTGATTTTTCGTATTTTTAAGCCAAACTGAGGTCGATTTTCATTTTGGGTCTTTCACTCATGATTAAAATACGGTTATGTTTTTGAGGTTAGTTTTTTGTTTATTTCTAATGTTTTATTACTAATGTTAGGTTATATTGGTCATTATTTGCATTGGCAAGAGAAAGTTGTGTGTGTTTCACACCAGATTTTTTATTGGTAGAGAGAAGAAAAAGCCTGATCTATAATATTGCCTTTTGCTTAATTACATGACTAGAAATGTTTAATTTAATGTATTTATCTTATTCTATTGGTCAAAATCTTGTAGAAATGAATCACCTTTTTTCCTATCTTCATCACAAGTCGTCTTCACTATCAGTCTCGGTAACATCTAAATAATCGGTTCCTTTTTTTACCAGGTATCAACAAAACTACTGGTGAAGAAGAATTAGTTTCTTCACTGTCTTTAACTTCCGTCTTTATATTTAAAATTTTGGGAAGAGAAACATCACAGTAGTTAGTCGCCTGCTCTTGGCTTTTGTTAAGAGGCACGAAATGAATTTTTGTTTAGCTTTAACTTCACAACATTTTAACACTGTGAATAGTCCTACCACATTTTCTGTTTATGGTAACAAACAGTTATATTCCTTAAGTTAACACCTACAAAAATTGCTGCGATATGCTGTATGTAGTCTGGGTATAGTGTACAGTGTTGTGTTGGCTGAACTGATACCAAAGCAGTTATGTGTGTGCACTGATGCTTTTCACCCTTTACCCCTTGACAAAACCAAAGGCACTCCAGTGACTCAAATAACTATAGATGGCAGGGAGGAGGAGCGTGATATGGAGCTGTTAGCGAGGCTGTACTTTGAAGCTCACAATGATGTCACACACACTATATTTATTTAAATTAAATTAAAAATGTTTATGTCCTGTGCGGACATACAAAAGTATCTTGAACATATAATGTAAATTTAATTGCATCCAGTTAGGCATGTAATTTTCATATTAAAATTTACTTGAATTAATTTTGTTCTTATTCATTATCAATAGGATTCATCGAAGGTGAAAAAATATAAGAAAGTGCAAAGAAAGGTAAAAGGGATCAAAAGAGAATCATACCCTTGTGATGTTTGCAAGAAATTATTATCATCAGTCTATTCATTGGTAATACATAAACGTATTCATGAAGGTATTAAACCATATGAGTGTGAAAAGTGTCACCATAAATTCAGCGATAAGTCTGCATATGGTAGACATATGATTATTCATACAGGGAATAAAACTGTAGAATGTGAAATATGCAAGAAAAAATTTTATTTTGTAACGGGCTTACGGATTCATATGCGTAAGCACACAAATGAACGCCCATACAAATGTAAAATTTGTAATAAAAATTTTAATTTTCATCATAGTTATAAAATGCATTTAAACGTGCACAAAAACAACAAGGACTTTCAGTGTGAGGTGTGTCAAAAACGGTTCAGGCATAATAATACATTAATAGAACATCAGAGAATACACACTGGGGAAAAACCATACAAATGTGGAAAATGTGATAAAGCATTTACTAAATTAACAAATTTAAATACACACAACTTGAGCCATACAGGAATTAAACCACATATGTGTGATTACTGTGGTAAAACTTTCACCCAGGCTTGTACTTTGAAAATTCATGTACGTCGTCATACGGGTGAAAAACCTTTTAAATGTGATAAATGTAAATCTTCTTTTGTTGACAACTCTGATTTTAGGAGGCATCCATGTTTACGTCCAACTACTAAAGCATATGAATGTAACAAATGTAATAAAAAATTTCATTTCAAACATCGTCTAACTGCACATTCATATGTACATACTAAACCATTTTTTTGTAAATTTAAAAATTGTACTCAACAATTTACTAGCTTGCCCAATTTACGTTCTCATCTAGATTCTGACCATGGTAATAAACGTTTCATTTGTGCATATTGTAATAAAGAATATTTAAGAAAAAAATCATTGGCAAATCACATCAGGTTAAACCACAAAACTGAATATACATGACCTTCTCAATGGTGCAGTATTAGACCGCGGCCAGAAACGGCCCACCGCACAGTTACCCCTCTCCACCATTGCACCGTACTGAGAAATTGAGCTTGGTATTTTTTTGCTTAGCACCCTTGCACTCAGCACTTAGTATCCAACCTTGTTGTGTCAAGAAACATCGGATTTATTCCTAGTGCTATAAATAGTACTTACTCTGCGTTAATTAATTATGAAACAATTTGACAAAATGAAACTGATTAACAAAGTTTTCCTCTAGGCACCTGTATGGAACAACACCATATATTTTTCAGAATTTTGAATTAAAATGTTTGAGTGTTCTGGGTTTCATTCTCATGTCAAAAAATCGTCCTTAATTACGTGTTAAATCTGCATACAAATGATAAAATTCTCTGAACCGTTTTCTTTTGTTCATCAATGGATGAACATGTATTGTTTCAATAATTCAATGTATTGTTTCATTAATAACATGGCATTTTGTCATTACTGATTCTAATATCAAATCGTGTTCTGAAGATGATGAAGAGAACATGTTCACACCAAAATCTGAACAAAACTGTGATGCTTCAATATGGCCAGTCATGGTACCAGGGGCGATTGTTGAAGGTAGGTGATGGTCAAACTGCGGTGCGGTGCACTGTTGTGGCCTCAGCTTTAGACTAAAACACTGACAACTCTGATGCAGTCCGTGGCTGGATAGAAAGGTAACTGACCTGGTGAACAATAGCACTGTACTACTATTATTTAAGAAAATAATGTAATAGTAAATAATTCTGTGATGGTGTTAATAATAGTAATAATTTTGTGGTCAATTTATTTCTAGAAGTTGCTTAAATCTGGTCGTTTTATAAAAATGTTTTAAATACTTAAACAGTGCCTTTATAGATGCCGTTAATTGCATGATGTAATCTACGTATATTCCAAGTTTATGTAGTTGGTAATAGATTAATTTTCTCATAGACATTTTTATTGGTTCTTGTTAACTGATTAAATTTTGGTTTAATTTTATAAAGATTTTGTATTGAGGAAAATGAGGTGTGACAAAAAAACCGGGACTGTTGCTGTAAATCAGTGTACTTACACAATTAGTTACCCGAAATGTTATCGCCTTTAAAGTATTTCCCTTCAGCAGTCAATGTCGGTAACATTTCTGGAACTCAGTTTTAGTTTACTGAGGAAAAATGAGTTCCTTAATGCAACACTTAACTTTACAATATAAAAATGTCACAGAAACCTAAATGAGGTAAATAGGTGTATTTTCTATCACAGTAATTTTTTGCTGGCCAAAAACCGGTTCTCAGATATGGCCATTCACTCTGCAACTGTGGCCTTTCTTCCTAATGTTTTCATGAAGTATTTTCATGATGTACTGATTAACAGTTTGATCACTGGGAACCCAATCAGACATTACGATTCCATTAATGTTGAAGAAGATAAGCAACATTTCCTTGAACTTTGACTTTTACCTGTTGTGGTCATGGGGATTCGGATCACTTTCATTCATCAACTGGCACTTAACATCAGAGCTGTAGGTAAGCCTATGTTAACATTTGAAACTTTCTGTGGCTAATTTGACACGATTCTTCGTTCAGTTTTCACACCAGACATGTTTCTGGCAGAATGTATTGCATGTGTTCACTACTTATTAATGTAATACTCCCAATTGATGAGACTGGTCGAATCCAAAGTCGCAATTTGGCATGACATCAAAACAATTGTTGCAAACTCTTTTGTTTTTTCAAGTTATGCACTCAATCCCTGTTTTGTATCACATCTCATATATTCCTATTAATTACATATTTTTATCAAGTGTTATGTTGTGAATTATATTTGTGTTTTTGAGTATTCTTGACTGTTTTGATTTGTCTGTTTACAATTTTACCTTACTGTCAGTTTGTCACAGCCATTTTAGCAGTCATATGTCATCCCTCTTTCCTTATCCGATATTTACAAATTTTTAATAAAAAGTTAAATTAAATTCAGCATAACTTTACGTCATTTAGTGGGTACCAACTAGGAACCCAAGTACAAATTGTATTTGTCCTGTGTTTGTAACCATGTTAGTTACCATTTTTCTCATAAACTACTGGAGATTTTGTTGCAGTTTTTGTTAGGTTTGTTTATGGGCTTGCTCTTACCTCAGAGATGTCTGAAAACTCTCATGTGTGAAATGGAACTGTGTTGTGTGATGGCTGACATTTAGGTGCCATTTTTCTTTTGTGTACTTCCTCAATCGTCATTCTATACATGTTATTTCTTTTCGGCAGCTAGGTTTCTTTTTGCCAAATAGTGCTTTAGAAATGTTTACTCTGTCTATAGTAAAGGTAATTTCAAGATATCGGCTCTCAGTTATTGTTTTGTTCAATTTTTAAAAGGGGTCAGTTTGTAATTACTACAGCAGTTTTTGACTGCCAGCATACCAGTTCACACTTTTGAGTTTATTCACAGCATTTATTTGTTATCATTCAACTAATACAGTATATGCAAATAAATTTGAGGGCTTCATGCCAGAAGGGTGTATCCACCACAATTACAATTTTGGGTTTTTCCTCGTAAATAGTTTGAAATAGTCTATATCAGTCATAATAGATCATACAAGTTAATTAGCAAAATAAAGTGATATCGAATATTTTGTTTTTGAAGTATCACATATAATTCATATTCTAAAGCTCTCCTGTTCAATGGTAGCACAACTGGCTTCTACGCCGGGGTCACAGGTTCGATTCTTGGTCAGGGCTGGCATTTTTTCATCACTAATTTACATGTATCATCATTCTCCACCGCCTGCATTAGCAGAAATTGCAAAATAGTCAGACGTAAAACAAAAAAAAAATATCCTGTTAAATGGACTTATGGTTCATATGTCCTTCTGGCATGAAGGCCTCGAATGAAACATATCTGCCAGTAAAATGGTTGATCAAATGTAGTGTGCAATTTCTGTCATCTCTGGTTGAATGAATTACATTGTGTTTACTTACCTCTACTAATTAAATATCAACTTTAGTCTCAGATTGCTTCTTATCAAAAATAACTAACTTCAAAGTAACATCATCTTCCACAAACGTATTAGTTTCATTTACAGTTATCAAGTGTGACTTGCACCCTATAAAAACTTTATCTCCTTACCTTGGAACTAACAGGTATAAAAGTTATGTTGTACATAATAAAAACTTCCTAAACCAATTTGGATAATAACTGAATTGAACCAATAGTGTATAATTTAGTATCTGTATACACTAAAATTTCATCAGGTTATAGGCCAGTAAAATATTTTTAAAAAAAACTTAAGCACTGAATTGATTGAGGAGGTTAAGTACGTATAAATCAATATTGATTTCAATTATATCAATCTATTGAATAAACAAACACAATGAGTTAATTAAAGTTTTATTTACAAGAATTTATACAAAAACATAATAAATTAAAGTCAATTTGGTGAAAATTTTATTCTATCCTTATATAAATATTTTATTAGAATTGTCAAAAATACAATTCTTATTTTAAAAACAATTAATGTTATACTTATTAATAGAAATTTTATAAATAAATCTATTTACATGACTATAAACTTAATTAACACAGTAATAAAACAAACCATATCGTTTATCAAGGAGCTACCAAAGATAACACAACATTCTTGTATAAGTAAGTCTTTAAAAGAGGATGTGAGGTAATTTTGTTAAAACGTCTTCTTGCCACGCTGTATTGAAAGCACATCTTTTAAATAGTTAAAAAGACTGAGTAATCCATATTTTTTGCCTTTCCGTGAAAAATAATTGCTGACAACATCATTATCTCCACCTGAAACAATTTTAATTGTACTTGAATCATTTGTTCTACAATAATAAATCATTAGACAAAGCTAAACCTTTACAAAAAAGAAACCATTCTATGATCACTGAATCCAAGGCATGTAGGGTGATTTTTATGGAATGTGAGAACTACAAAAGATCCTAATTAAAAAAAATTTTTTTTTATTTAATGTCGCATCAACTGCATCGGTCATTAGCGACAACGTTGGTGTGTAACTGTTTACAATGGAGGATGAAATGATTTTTTGTAACGTATGAAAATATGCCGTGCCCGAGTGGGATTCGAACCCACAAACGCATGATGAGAGGCGAGCACGTTACCAACTGTTGCCAATGCCAATGCGGCTGGCATTGGCATTAATTTTATCATTATTATATCTTTTTTTGATAAAAAGCACTTGTGTGAAATTTCACAAAATCTATTTTAGTCACATTAATTCTGCTGAGACACCGGAATTTTACTTTCACCGCACCCACTACAGCAATCTTGCAAGAATCTTCCCAAAGTTGAAGTTACAACACCAGCATCAAACAGATGACTCATTAATAACTCTGTCTTCATAAACCTTCTTCAACTGACTGTAATAAAAATCAATTGGTCGCACATTTCTTGTGTTGGGAAATCTAATCATTCCCTAACTTCACAAGTGGTGGGGATCTCTATTTTCTTGAACATTATAAACACAGTCGGTAATAGCAACATGGAAATTCACTTACACAACTGAAAGTGTTAGACATTGACTAGTGGCTACTCTGTTTGCCAGTGATCCATATGGTGCAATCAAAGGCACCACGTTCCAGATGACCCTTGGTAGTTCTACATAATAATGCAGTAAATGAGGCTATTTTTAAAAAAATCGTAGGAGTTATTTTTGAGAAAATTGCAAAATATTGAAAAATGACACGAATAAACTATTACTTCCAGTTGACCGATTTTGATGAAAATGTTCGTGTCAGGCCCTCTATTGGCATTTATCTTAAGTTTCAACTTTGCACGAAGTTCCGTTCTTGAGATATTCTGTTCATACATATACACACAGACCAATCGCTAAAAACATGTTTTTTTGGGTTCAGGGGTCTGAAAACAAGTATATCCGGTGAAAACTCAATTTTAAAAATCGACATGTAAACAATACTTTCTTTCCTACTAATTCATATATATATATATAGACAAGAGAAAGTAAAGATGTCACAAGAATAGGTAGGCTTGGCTCATCATAAGTTTTCTTCCTCCTCAAGTTGAAATTACAACATAAGCACCAAACAGATGACTTATTAATAACACTGTCTTCATACACCTTTTTCAACTGACTGTAATAAAAAACACATGGTCGCACATTTCTTGTGTTGAGAAATCTAATCGTCCTCTAACTTCAATCTCTATTGGTGCAAACACAGGTACTACATTCTAGATGACTTTGGTAGTTCTACATAATAATCTTGTTTGAACGAGTTAAATTAAAATTTAAACACACAGTAATTGCGTTCACATTTGGAAATTAAAGGATGGATTAAAAAATGTAAAATATTTAGCGACACTGAGCAGCCAGGAGTAAAATTGAAGGTAAGCCTCACTTATTTAATATTTAGGTTATGTGTTTGTTTAAATACTGTATTAGTATTTTTAATTTGGAGTGGATTATTGACAATTTCGAATTTCGGCACCCATATTGCCAGTTATTATCGCCAATAATTAAGAGTCAACTATAAATAAAATTTCAGCCTTTATACATTACCCGATACATTTTCCTTAGTTTAAAATTTATAATACCTAATAGAGGCCTGGATTCCGCCACTGTCGGCAATACATTTTCATTGGCAGAAAGAGAAACAAACAATGCAAATGGTACCATCCACAAGCATAGTGTAAAATAGGCCATTACCTGCAAAACAAAACGGTTCTGTATTTAAAATATGGCTTTGAAACATTTGAATAATATAACTCGTTTAATTAATAAAACGATAACAATTTATTATTTAGATAATAGATTAATGAATGTAGATAATCAATATAGAGTATGAACTAACAATAAAGACTACATAAATAAAAGCAAATATGCTGTTACTAATATTTCTTTCAAATAATTTTTCCTAATCATCCTAATCGGTTGCATTTTGACAATTGCATCCTTGTACTTCGGGGTACATCCAGCAAATCCAATTTAGAAATAATACAACGCTTCCAAAATACAGTCCTAAGATCAACAAGTACTGCTGGGTGGTTTATAAGAAACTCGGAAATACATGACCATCTTCGTACCTGTACCATAACAGAAGAGATAAGGGAGCTGAGCTTTCAATACCAGCTAACGTTAAGCGATCACCAAATCCATCTAATATTAAATTTGCTGGACAACAGTGAGGAAACGAAGCGCCTCAAAAGATATCACATCCTCGATTTAGACCAACGTTTTTATCCATACACAAAATTAAATTCACCATTCATGTTAATCACTACTTTTTAATCTAAAGTGAAATTTCAAAATTTAATTTTTTTTTTTATATCTCTATCATTTATTTTGTTACAGTTAATTTTGAACATATTCTTTGCAACTTTTCTTTGTTTGTTATTAACCTTATTTTATAATTTCATTTTGAAGTGATAGTAAAGGCTGTCTACTTCACTTAAATCACTTTCTTTCTATTATAATCATTTGCTTAAAGCCAAATTGTAAAGGCTGATTGTAAATAAATAAGTTATATGAAAAAAACCTAATCGATTACATTAATATACCAATTAGATATAACAACTAGGTTGTTCATAATTTCATATACTTAACAAAAACTTCATTTTAAGGTATGCTTCAGGCAATTCATTTTTATTTATCACTAAATAAGAAAAATAGAAAATGGATTTTAACAACTTGAAGTCTTTCATACAAATGATATTTCTTAGTTATACATAATGAATGACCCTATAAACTGTACAAGAAAGTACAACCTCAAGAAAACACTACAATTGATAAAACCTGTGATGTCTTCTGCAAGTGAATGCCATAGACAGGAATGTAGCCAGAACATTGGTTCAAAGGGGTTAGTCTGGAGATTTTTTTTGGAGGCTGAGCCTGAAAATTCTAACCAGAGAGCCATGACATACTTGTCTGGTATGAAATTTGAATTTTCGTTTGAGTGGGTTAATACCCCTGGCTACATGCCTGGGACCTTTTCCGTTATTTCACATCATACCATCTGTAACCTTAAAGTCGCCTCATGTAAATGCATCTTTATTGTTATGACTGTTGACTCTCACTCACTATATTTAATATTGTAGATATTGTTTGCATGTTAATATACACATCAGTTAGTTGTTTGCTTTGCACGTGTTCTGTTCAATACATAATGAATCTTTTGAAATTGGTTCCTATTATTTCTGCTAAGGAAAGAGCTGTACGTTTCCTTCAAGAGAAAGGAATACTGCATAATCCGCGCATTTGTTTAAATGGACACGATATGATACTCAACACCACTGGCCAGGATCGTTGGGCGTGTAATAAAGCAATCTGCAGAATAAGTAAACCTCTGAGAAGCGACACAATTAATTAATTAATTTGTGAAACTTGTAAAAGAATGAAGGAAAAACAACCAAAAATATAATGAAAATAAAAGAATCAAGCGATTGCTAATCGAACAGTACAGAGCACGTGCAGGCAGTTGCTGGGTCAAACAGTAAAGGTGCATTCACACGATATTTTGATGATGTGAAATAACGGAAAAGGTCCCATGCCTGGGCTTAGAATGACTCAAAAGGCTGGTATAAGCGAAGTTGAGAAAGATCCTCTGCAAGATTATGTATCCAAGGAGTAGATGGATAGTACAAGTTACGAGGAAGAGAAAAACTGTACGAGAATAACAAAAAATAGCCACCAGCACAGATATGACGAATGGTTTAAATAACAAATTTTTAAAACACTAAACATTAGGATGTATAGTGTAGGGTAGGTGGCCAAAAGAATTCAAAAAGATGTCAAGAAAATATGAATAGGTAGAGAAAACATCTTGGAACTAATTAAGTTTAGACTATTAATAATTTCCACGAAGAACAAAAGCAGAAACCAGATGGTCTAAAGAAAGGAAAAAACTTAGTGAAAAACGGTGTCAGTTTGGTGTTCAGAAAGAGCTTCCAGAAACCTCTAGTTACTATACATTGTTTAAACATACCTAAACAAGGAAAAATTACCCTGAAAACTAACTTTTTAAGCAACACAATATTAAAACCAATTAATACTTTTTATAAATTCTATTTCGTCCAATTTTTGTACAGTATTCACTGTAAGATCTAAAAATATCCTTACTCCAACAGTTATAATTTTATCAGTAATGTGTTAGTTACAGTATAAATGAAATTTATCACCTTACCTATGGTTGCTTTATAAGCTCAAAAAACTTACACACGTTTAAAAAGTTGAGTTTTAATCTAAATGATTGAATGGAAACACCGTTCTGAATTTTAATTTTAATAATATGCTCTGAAGAAGGTGGTACCACCGAAATGCGCGTAAGTTTTTTAAATTTATAAAGCAACCAAAGGTAAGGTGATAAATTTCATTTATACTGTAATTTATATTAATGGTTGGCAGGATACATTTCAAAAATGTATTTATAATGTGTTAGCTCTATTTAATGCTAAAAGATAAAACTTACTTAACATGATGGAACAAGCTGAACACTGAAAAAACATATTTTACAAAACCTGCACCTTTTTTTATTTTTATTTAAGTACATCTTGATTTATTGAATGTACTACCCTAAAATGCTTCTGAAGCTGAAAACTTATACCTCACAGCTGCGAGATACAGTCAACTGAACAACAAAATCAGTTGTCGAAGTCCTAATGAATGAGGTAAAACTTGAACAGTTATAGGTAATTTCTTGTAAATATTCAGTTATAATATATGATTCATTGAACATTTTTCATATATGTAATCAAATAAACAGGTGACATAAAACCAACAGTTTCTAGATGAATAAAATATATCTATGAGAAATTTTAGGTTATTGCCCTTAAAAAACTTTTTTGTAAAGAAGTAAACTAAAATCTGATACTTACTTCTGAAAATGAGTAATAAATAGAACTGAAATACTGGAATGCGAAGTAATGGTTAATAAATATTAAAATTACAGCAATGATGAACTCGGGTGATAATATAACAACAAATGGAAACGTTTTTAATATATATAGATGAGCCACTTGACTGGCAATACCACAAACTACCATCATGACTGGCAAGTCTTCAAATAGAAGAAAACAAATGTAGAACCCCAACGTAAACTGCAATCAACAAACCAAATGCAATTATATGTTTAAGTCTTATTATAAAAATATGTTGCTTCTACTTTCACACATTCTCCAACTTCTGGGACATATAATCTCAGAATTAATGACTCTGCAATCATGTAGTATTAGTAGTATAATGCATCATTATTAGTAAATCTGGTGTGAAACACTCACACAACTTTCTCTTGCCAATGCAAATAATTAACAATATAACCTACCATTAGTAATAAAACATTAGAAATAGACAAAAAACTATCCTCACAAAACATAACCTTATTTTAATCATGAGTGAATTATGCAAAATGAAAATCAACCTCAGTTTGGCTTAAAATACGGAAAATCACTCTTCACGCTAAACTAGGCACTGTACAAAAAAATGCTCTGAATAAAAGTTGTAGATCTTTTAATTTTCTATGAATTTGATATATATACTTTTGTCGTAAAATTCATGCTAAGGCTGAAATCGTAAGAAAATTGATTTTTTTACACGTTTTCATAAAAACGCTATTACCGCTAAACTAAGCGTCATACAAAAAAATGTTTGAAATAAAAGTTGTAAGTTTTAAAATTCTCAACAACTTTTATTATATACGTTTTGCATATGAGTAAATAAATGTATATTAAAGCCCCAATCTTAAAAAAACTATTTTTTTTTCAGTGAAAACAGCCTCTCCAAGAATTTCAGCAGACATGACGCCTACCCTATATTGTAAAGCATAAAAAATTTAGTAAACGAGGCAATTTTTTAAAAAAAATCATAGGAGCCGTTTTTGAGAAAATTGCAAAAAAGTGAAAAATTACACGAATAAACTACTACTTCCGGGTGACCAATTTGATGAAAATGTTCTTGTCGGGTCCGGTACTGGTAACTAACTTATGTATCAAGTTTGTCTGATGTTCCGTTCGTGAAATATTCTGTACACACATACAGACCAATTGCTAAAAACATGTTTTTTGGGTTCAGGGGGTCTGAAAACGTGTAGATCCGGTAAAAACTCGATTTTGAAAAATTGATATGAAAACAATACTTTCCTTCCTATATATTCATATAGGCAAGAGAAAGTAATTAAAGCATTATAAATATACCCAATATCTACATCATAAATAAAACTATGTTTTTTCTGTACAATTTTTCAAACTGTTTCAAATTTTGTTTCTACGTCAGATCTACCAAGTTAACACTTAGTTCAGCAAAAATTTTGTCTGTTATAGCATCATACAAGCACTGCTAAACCAATTTAAATTTGGTTCAAAATGAATTTTGATATTGAAATTTACAACATAATCAAATGGCCCATTCCAAGATGAAAAAACATACCACTACCCTTATATCTCCTTGAACTTACAAAATATCAGTTAAATTTTTTCTGTAAAATCACTAACACTTCACTCAACTAAGGTCACAGCAACACTTTAATTTACAAAAAGCAAATTGTTCAACTTGGATTTTAAGTTGAGCAGAGCAGGAAATTTTTTTTACACAATACCAAAATACAAGCCATGCTTTTAAAGTAAGTACCATTTTGAAATTTGGCCACTGTAGTGCTATCTTCGGCATTTGCCACTTGTGTGCTGTGTATCTGTTAGGAAGCCTTACGCTATTACGGAAACATTCGATCATTGTAACGTTTGTTTGTATTTAAAAAGCCTCCACCAACTGTGATTTGTTTTCTTAGTGCTAAAAAATCAGTTGAAATTCATCGTGAAATCAGTGAAGTTTATCGAGAAAACATTACAAGCGAAAAAATGGTATGGAAATGGGTTAGATCTTTTAAAGATGGCCACACAAATGTTCAGGATGAGGAATGACGTAAGGAAACTTCAGTCATTAGGCCTACTAAAGTTTGGTACAGAAGTTGACGATTAAGTGAAAGAGAACAGATGCTTTATGATTTCATTGTTATCTGATGAATTTACTCAAGTGTCAAGAAGAGTTCTGCATGAAAATATGACTGAACATTTAAATTATTGAAAGTTGTGTTCATACTTGGTTGTCAAATCAGGAGCCTCAATATTAGTGGAAATTATGTAAAAATGTAAATTAAGGTACACACTTTCAAGTAACAGTAAAATTGTTAAGAAAAGTACACTTTTTTCAAAATGATACTAACTTTAAAATCCTGCCTCGTAAGTATAATAATTATACATATGTGTGGAGGATTATATTAATTAATAAATAATAATAATAATAAGTTACATCAATAAAATGATAATTCGGTTACATAGCAAGAGCTTATTGTCAAAAAAAAAATATTTGATGTACTTCTTGCTAATTTCCTGATAAATACATAGTAATAATATACCATAAACTGCACATGTATGAAATCAGATGTACAGGAAGGAAAAACAAATATTGTTCCTGGTGGTACGTTGTATAAATAAAAATTATATAAAACAAATTTTTAATTACTTACAAATGTCATCCATAATATTATTTTTTTAGAAATGACAGTGTATTCTTCAACTAATTCTGCCAAGTAATACAACCCTGCCGCTGAAATATATAAAACAGAAAAGTTATCAAATAAGTTTGTATGGAGATTACATATCAAAGTTTTAGTCATTCGGCTTTGCTAACAAGGGATATATACCTTACTTAATGAGCAGAACACAAAACAAAAGTTAATCTTAAAATTAGAATGCCCGCACTATTTATTGTAAATAAACAAATACATCACGATCAGCTTTACTAAAAATAAAAAAATTATGTATTTTTTTAACAGTTTATTGTGTACTATAACATAACCTATATAAATATATTTAAATTCCATATTTACATGATAATTAAAATAGTGGAAGAACTGTAGATGAGATAAATAAAAAAGAAACCCTCAATGGATCTAAGGTACCTTCCACTACATCTGCAGTTGACAGAGCTAGTACAAGATGAACATAGATTTCTATTACTGATAGATGATACATGATTATTTTTGTACCAAAACACCTAATAGTGAACGTTATTGTTAATAATGTAGAATGCACCAATTTTTGTTAAATAACTTCTTTACCTGTTGGTCAATTACATTTGGTTATTGTCCAAGTTTTAATACATAATGATTACAATACACTTAGTTTCTGTAAGTAGGATAAATTGAAATTTCAATGATGAAATAGTCTTCTTTACAATTACATAAAAATCTCCGTCTTTTGTAATTACACTATATTTTTGATAATAGTAAACACTAAAAGTGTTCAATAAATTATACTAAGGTTAAACAAACTGGGAAATACGAGTACACAGTAAATAAGAATGAAAGCAAAATAAAATCTACCGATATCTATGCTTTCTATACGTAATCAATTCCGTACTTTTATCTCAATCAGTAATTTTACCGGGTGTTTTTTTTGGAGGGTCTTGCTGTACGTAAGAATACAATTCTGTCTTAAATAATCAATAATACTTAGTAATGGGTTTTGTGATGTGTGTGGATCCGACAATGTTCTTATGCCTACCTCATAATTTTTGGAGTAGTACTCAGATAAGAAATTTATAGAAAGATAACTTCGTTATGATTAGTTTTTTTACACTACAACACAGATCTATTAATTATCATAACATAACCTTACTTACCGATAGCTATAGTTACAAAAGAAATTTGCACTATTAAAGCTATCCAACTTAATAAATACAGAAACCACATTATTTAATCACAAGTATTACAAAAGTAACGCATAAACTAATTTAACTAAAAAATAAACAGTTTTAATTCAGTCATGATCTCTGAACAACCCCGTCATAAAGCACTTTCGCAACAGGGATGCCAATCATCCAATCATTATCTATGGCTTGCCAATGAATTTATAAGTGTGCAGGAATGCGCCGTCACGAATAAAACTACAGATGAATGTAATAACTTTGCGTGAGATAACTATATTATCATCAACAGTCCAGTTCGTCCGATAGTAAAATTACTATTTGCGAACAATTTTTTTTTTTTAAAGATATTGCCCTAGCTTGTCAAAATAATAATGGACTTTGGTGTTCTTTTCGCTTATCATTGGGTACATAGTATTTGTGCTCAATATTACAAACACTTTATTATTATTTTTAAGAACTTGTAAAAAAGAGAATACTCAAAGATATAACTTGATTAACACCGGACGGACGCAGTAGTGTGATGCTTGTTTTATATAAGGACCATACTTTGAGAATCCTCATAAGACCATACCATTACCGCCGTTTTACATTCTTGCCGTTGTATTCCGGCGAAAATAAAAGTTTTTCTAGTCATATTTAAAAATTAAAACTAGACAAAATGAGTTAAGAGTATTTCCTTGTGTTTAAATAAATATATTAAATGCTTACCATTAGTCAAAAATTTTCAAAGTAAATTTTTCATAAATTTACAATAATTTACATTAATATTATGCCACACCTGATTAGAAACGTTTTGTTTTTGGTTTGTTTGTATTGTAGTTAATTTAGTGGTAAGTTAATTAACGTAAAATAATTATTATGAACTTGTGATTATATTTTAAATATTTTTTCCGATACTTTTTTATATTAACTATTATAGATCTGCCACGAATGTTGTAATTTAGCTTAGAACTGCCTAATGCATATGCAGTATCTTAGCAAATTCTTTGGTACCAAATCTTTTTGTAGAATTTTTTTAGTTTAGTTTGAAAACTACTTGACGACGATTATTTTTATTTCTCTACAGTTATTTATGTAAGGATTACCAAGGATAGTTTTAGCGTCTGAAGAAATTAAGCAGTGTTTCAAAATAATCAATAGATTAACCTATTCGTACTAACATTTGTATGTTGACATTATTTTATTTGTTCCTACAGTCTACTGAAGAGTTTGGGTACTTTGCAATTATTTATTTTTTACTATACATCCTAAATGTTTATCAACTATGCATGTGTTTTGTTTGGTTAGTTGATTTTGTTAGGTGTATAAAAGTGTATAATTGTCTTAGCTGGTTCTCATTTATACATGTGGTGTGGAGGATTTTGACTGATTGGTGACTGGATTTTGACTGAACGAAAATTTATTAACCTAAAGATTGCTTAATAGCCTTATTATGAGAAATGAAAATAACATTTACCTAGCTTTCTAAAGAAAGATAACTTTCCGTTTTTAACAATGTAGCTAAGTTGTAGGGCTGTTAATTATCTTTTAAATTGTAAATTAATGTTCAATTATTAAAATAATATTAACTGTAGTCTGCTTTTATTTATGTTCGGTACAACTTAAAAATTTTTAGTGGCTATATTGGTCTCTAGCCCATTGGCCACATGCGTTAACATTTTAATATTAATTACATAAATTAAGTAATGCTTTAACATTATTAATAAATTAAAAACTGCTTATGTGAATTGCAGGTTTTTTGCATTAATGCTAACAATACTAACTGTAACAGTTTTGCTAAATTGTTAATAATGCTTTAATGTACTCTAACCTTAACATAAATATTAAAGCACTCATGTATTTTATAACAATTTAGTTGTTCTGGAGTCTACAAATTATACAGAATGTGCATCGAAATTGGCTCATTCATTGCAACAAGAAGTTTTTGTATATTTTCGCCATAAGAAATTAGTAAGTTGATTTTTTTCTTGAGTGATTCTCATAAGATTTTGGAGGGCTTAACCTGTAATTAAACTACTTGTAATTCTACTGCGTGATATAGGTGTATTTTGCATGAAGAAAAAAACGGTGCTACTATAGTATGTGGCCTACCGCGTTATGTTAAGTGAAATTTTTATTTCTTGATGTGGTAGCACTGTCCACTAGCATTTTTGGTGCATAAATATTCATATATTTTACAGGTTATGTGAACTAATGTTCACATTAGGTTTTAAAAAATATTTACATATTTTACAGGTTATGTGAATTATATTAAGTTACCTGCATTTAACGGTTAACCATCAGCGAAAGTATGTAGATCCACAAACAGGAGCCAATACACAAGCAATTGAGAGATCGTGGTTGGATGCAATAGTAAACATTCTTAAACAAAAAAGAGGCGTTCCAAAAGATTTATTTCATTCGCACCTCAACCATATATATATATATCATGGAAAGTTATGAGAAAAATAGAACCTGATTTGTTTGTTGTCTCAGTGACATTCACAGTGTGTACCGTGTGCAGACTGACAAAAAATAATTGGGTGAATTCTTATCGTATTATTAAATTATAGGTATTATTTGCTATTGTAAATTTTTGTATGTAATATCATAATAATTAAAAAAGTATATTTTATAATATGTAATTTGTCCTTGTTTTTCTTAATATCACATAACCTGTAAAATATGTGAATATATATGCGCCGAAAGTGCTAGTGGACAGTGCTACCTCATCAAGAAATACAAATTTCACTAAAACGTGGTAGGCCACGTACTATAGTAGCACCGAAGAAACATCTGTTATTGTGATTTATTTTTATGTTGTCAGGAACATTAAAAAATGCCGGCAGTTGTTATCGAGCGTCCTCCTCTTAGGAGTGAGACCATGTGGCATGCTTTAAAAATACATATACAAAGAGAAAGGCAGAAGAAAAAACAAGGTGTGTAAATAATTGTTACATTACGAAGGCTACTGTTCACATTTATAGTAACTGCTTATGAAACCAAAATATTCTAGTTAATTTCTGCTAATGTTTATAGTATCCAGTGTTATTCTATAAAAACATTTAGTTCCCTTTGGAAGTAATACATTTATTAAAACTCAAGTCATATCTGTTGTAGCTTTAGGCATAAATTATCGCTTTTTTAGAATTAGTAACATCACTATATTACGCACATCATATGAAAAGGATCCCAGCAGACCTGTATGGCAGTAGAGAACAGTCATTAGGACAATCGCATAATTCTGGGTTATCATATTCTGTAAGTTGATGTTCTAGTGAATCTGCGTCATTGGTGCTGAACAGTTTTGTATGTACTCATCAAAATTTATTTAAATGGAGTATTTAATTTGAAGATCTAGTTAATAATGTAATAATAATAACTACACTTAAACCTGGATGTATTAATTGTTAATGAATTATAAATAATTAAGGTAATGTTCTTGAATGAAACACCTTGAACAGTGTACAACTTTCAGCTTGTAATAACATGATTTTGCTATTGTGTTTATAATATGTGTTAAGTATATTACTGGGATTCTTGTAGTTTATATGCACTGCTAAAGCACAGCACTGGTTTGTAACACGTAGTTATCTTTGATAAGAATATTTGTTTATTTTGCTTCATTCTGCTTTTATTTTATACCTGATTTTTTATTTGAAAAAATGTTTTCATTTAGCTAGACTGAAATGAAGGTTTAAAAGTTGTTTATTGGGAACATTGCCAAAATATTAGACAGCTGTGGGATTTTATTGGTGTGTTTAACTGATGTGGTATAGATACTCAAGTCACAAGATTGCTTTTTGCGTATGCAAGGGCTGTGAGGAAGAGAAGTGAAATATTTGCAGTGCTGCCGACGTCAACAGTGAGACACTACACATTTCACTACCGTGCAGTTTCTAGATACATTTTGTAAGCTGTGGTTTATTCCGAGAAAATGTTCTCTTCATAAACCTTATAAGAAATGAATGTGACCTGTAATATTGCCTATAACTTAATTACATGACTAGAAATGTTTGATTTACTGTAATTACGAATGAATCGCCTTCTTTACTATTGCTGTCATCCGTGTTTTCATTATCAGTCTCTCTAGTATCTACCTAACCATTTTCTTTTTGTACTAGGTGTCAACAAAACTGTTGAATAATAGCTTCTTCACGTCCTTAATTTCCTTCTTTATTTTTAAAATTGTGCAAAGAGAAACATCACTGTAGCTAGCTGCTCGCTCACGGCTTTTGTTAAGAGGCACGGATAGGCATTTTTGTTTAGCTTCAACTTAACATTTTGTTACATTGCGTTCAGCACTGTGAATAGTTTGACCACGTTTTCGAGAAACCGACATTTGTGTTTACGGTAACAAACAGTTATATTCGTACTTAACCTACAAAAGGTTCTGCGATATACTGTATATGCTCTGGGTATAGTATAAGTTGGTATGTTTGTCGTACTGAAATTAAAGCAGTCGCGCATGTGCACTGATGTTTTTTCTCCTTTACCCCTCGTTGCAAACAAGGGCAAACTCGTGACTCAAGTGACTATCGGTAGTAGATTTGAACTGAATTTTAAAGATGTCTATTGGTAACTCTCAGGTGTGGCTGAATAAAACGATTAAAGGTTAATCAAAGAACAATTACCTGGATATTATCTGTATGTAAGTTTTTGAAACTATGCAATTATTTGGCAGTTGTGGTTTGTAGTATAAGATAGGTAGACTCAACATATTTAGCTCTCTGCTAGAAAGGTCACTGCACTTCAATTTCAATAAATGAGAGCCTTGACATAAAATGCACATCAGCCCTTTCAAAGAACACAAGATCATTGTTATTTGTGTCTTTATCTTAATTATTAACGTTATTTGTATCTTAAATTTGTGTGTGTGGCAATTTTTTTATATTTTTATCTAATCCAGCATTTGCACAAAAAATAATAAATATTATAAAAAAGAAAATAATAGTAGGAGAGATACTTCCAGTACTTGATATTAAATGAATGGATATAATATAGTTTATATCATCTACGATATTATTCATTTTAATAACTTGACACCTCAAAAATAGTGCACATGCATGTGTATGTCACATATTCATGTGTAAATACACAAACACTAACCCAATTGGACAAAATTGAAATTATTCTAATATTGAAAATATAATTTGTTTTTTAAATTACGTAAATATAAACTTTAATTTTTAATTAATAACTCAATATTGGGGATGCTACAAGAAAGCTATGCAATTTTTTGGCAGTTGTTTGTTTTTTAGTGGTAGTGCTATGATAGGAAATTTTAAAACATTAAAACAAATTTGAAAAATGGACTCTTGGAGTACTTTTGGAAATTGTAGTAATGTCTTTTTTATAAAACAAAAAAGCATGCTTTCAGACACACCATTGTTGATAATTTAATTAATCTACAAGGACATTTTGTTTATTTCTAGAACAAGAAGCTGATGCTGAAGTTGAAAGGCAAAGAAAAGAAAGAGAAAGACAACAGAAACAAGATGTTATGACACTTGGTGAAACACGTGAGCAAATATCTCAGTTGGAGCAACGACTTGCCCAATTGAAAGAAGAAAAACACCAATTATTCTTGCAGTTAAAGAAAGTTCTAAATGAAGATGACAACCGAAGACGACAACTTGTCAAAGAATCCAAGTATGTTGTAGTATTAGTAATAATAATAATAATTTTGTGCATTCGTGAAAATTAAAAAAAACTGCAAGCTTCAGATGATATTCGCTTATGAGTCTGACCTTGGCGATTGGATTGTACCTCGTCCAATAGTCCAACCTGCAGTCATATATGGAACGACCGACTCTAAAGTAATTACATTGTCTGTTGTATCACTTAAAGGTTATTTTATTAATACGATACTACCTTGTTTATAAGTATTATCTGGATCAAGAAAAAAGTTTTATTTTTAAAATCGCGATATTCCACATACATTATTTGAACAAAACTGCAATCTAGATACAATGTATTATACATGTTATATCCCATACAGTATTTTACACTTATTAAAGTTTAAACATTCAGAGTTTACAGTATGTTCTGTAATGTTAAAAATCATTAGTGCGTGGAGCTAAAGATTGCACACATGTTACTATATTTGTTTGATGAGTCACCATGGCGTAATTGGAGCTGCAGCCCGACACTAAACTGGATGAACCATTGAAGGTGAAACAATTGCGTGGTTGTGCTGTCTTTAAATGCCATACAAAAATAAAACAAAGAAAATAATTTCTTTGTAAAGGAAAATGAAACACTTGTAAATATTTGCATATAAACATTTTATTGTAGTTTTTTTTTATCCAAAAAAGTATTAGTAAAGGGTAAGTTTTCATATTACGTTTTGTTTTTATCATTTTATGTTGTTTCCAGTTTATCCGGATTGTTTCTGGTCCCAGTTAGTTGAGATAAACGAGGTAGTACCTTCTGTATTAGTTAAATGTCAGGTCCTTGGACATTCTTTAATTTTCTTTGAATTTTTTGTCATTTTTAATTTCCCAACGCTAACACCAAGAAAATATTTGTTTTATATGTATTTGTTTTTTTTGGAAATGAAAGGGTGTACCCAAAATGTCCGCTTTCCTCAAGTACAATACACACAGCCTTATGGACTACACTACTGTCATTGTGGAACAAACAAGTTTTACAAGAGTTGTGTCGGTGAAAGAAGAATGTGCATGTCTCTAATATTCAACTGTCCCAGAAAAGTGGAAATCTCGTGTCTTGTCAATTCATCACTTCTTGAGACTAGATTAGTTTCGTGTATTAGCCTATTACTCATTTGCCTTGAATTATCTTTGTTGTTTAAGTCGTCAACCGAAAGGTTGATTTGAACCTCTAGAGGCTAGACTAAGTAAAACAAGGAGTGAGTTGGTTTACCATTGCTTTTTTCACCGAGTGGAAAAGTAGCCTATGCTTATCAGCATGTCAGGCCCTCCAAAAAGCATTTACCTTTCCACCCTGCAATTGACACCTTCACTTCATTCACCACAGGGTCTGGCTGTATAATGAAATTCAATACTCTCAGAGGAGAAACTCTGACAAGTGTCTTTTACACCTCTACCTCTTCTGTTCTTAAATGCTTTAATCATATAATTGGCTGAATATATAATAAGAAACAAAACTATTTTTGTAGCTCTGGAACTAGTGATTTATCTTTGTGTGTTATAAAAGCTGGTAGACCATTGGTATTGTTAACTGAAGGTAATACCTGCATTTTATAAATCTGTGATAAAATTGTTTTTGTATGTTTAACATTTTTCTTTTTTAAATCTAAAACTTATTCATTTAATTTTTTTTTTGTATTTTCAGTGAGGTTTTAGAAATGTATGGAGTCACATTGGGTGGTAATCCACAGTTATTTTTACAACAGAATATGCCAATGGCTAATCGTAATCCTTTGTATAAAGTACCTCCAACTCACACATTATTACCTCCAGTAAGTATTAATAGTTATCTTGGCAGTATACTATGGTTTAGATCAGTGGTTCTTAATCTGGGGGAGGGGCGCTCCCCTTTAGGGGATTGTAGAAGAATTTCACGGAAGGCGTGATTGTATTAAAAAAGAACAAAGTAAAACTATCATTACTCAATTTTGTAGTCACGTGTGTATTTTCACATGATTACATTTATATTTGAGTGATCACATTCAGGAACAAGCAGTTGACTTAAAATGTTATTCTCAAGCAAAAGCGGACTTTTCAAACATTAATGTTAAAAATTTTTGCTTAAGTTATTTTCATGTTTACCCACAAGTTGCTTTGGAAGCTGCAAAGTTGTTAGTACAGTTTTCAACAACATATCTCTGTGAATGTGGATTTTTTACGTTAGTGTACATTAAGTCAAAATATCGAGCAAGGCCGGATGTCAAAAGTGACTTTGAAGTGTGCTTTGTCACAGTTATAACCAAATACAAGAAAGAGAAAGTTTTAAATTTTAATTTACATACATGAAAGTTTATAGATGTTCAATGTGTCCTCCTCCGGCTGCACGTACAACATTTAGACGGTAACTGAACTCATCCCAAACTCTCTGACGCATGTCTTGGGTCACTGAGTTGACTGCAGCTGTGATACGATTCCTTAGTTCATTCAAATTGGTGGGAAGAGGTGGTATGTAAACTGCACTTTTCACGAACCCCCACAAGAAAAAGTCACAGGGTGTGAGATCTGGAGACCTCGGTGGCCAAAACTGAAGTGCAGAGTCGTCATTCGCCATGCGACCTATCCATCGTTGACGTATGGATTCATTTAGGAAACTCCGAACATTGCGATGCCAATGGGGTGGAGCTCCGTCCTGCTGGAAAATGTAATCTCCTGAATCTTCATTCATTTGAAAAAATCCACCCCATTGGCATCGCAATGTTCGGCGTTTCCTAAATGAATCCATACGTCAACGATGGATAGGTCGCATGGCGAATGACGACTCTGCACTTCAGTTTTGGCCACCGAGGTCTCCAGATCTCACACCCTGTGACTTTTTCTTGTGGGGGTTTGTGAAAAGTGCAGTTTACATACCACCTCTTCCCACCAATTTGAATGAACTAAGGAATCGTATCACAGCTGCAGTCAACTCAGTGACCCAAGACATGCGTCAGAGAGTTTGGGATGAGTTCAGTTACCGTCTAAATGTTGTACGTGCAGCCGGAGGAGGACACATTGAACATCTATAAACTTTCATGTATGTAAATTAAAATTTAAAACTTTCTCTTTCAAATGTAATTTACAGAATTAAAATATAACATGTAGTTCAGGAAATACAGCTTATTGAAATTGTTTCCATCGTATTGAATCACTCTGTATTTAAAAACTTGTCAAGGATAAACAGTACCAGCCTTCTCATTAATGTTGACCGATATGACGTGCATAAATAACTCTGATAGATTACCTAAAATAAATTTGTATTATATTCTATAATTCTTTATTTTAAAAAATAATCAAATTCTGCAGCTATACTAATAGTGATAATACATATTCAAAATAAAGTTATATGGTTTGTATAAAATTATCTGTACTTTAATGTAATAACCAGCTTCTGTTTCAAATTCTGATTGCATGCTACTACTTGTTTGACCACTTATAGTGGTGATGATGGGAGAGGGGTGTGACTTCATATCAGTGTTCAAAGAGGGGCACAGTGCCTAGAAAGTTGACAACCACTGGTTTTATCTGTATTAAGGTTGACTTGATATGTTTTAGTAACTTTTGTTGAAATAACTTATTAATTTGTGACCATTAAAATGTTTTTATTTAATCAGGGTGCATTGAAACGACCATGCAGTCCATCGCCACCACCTCCTGCTGCAAATTACCATCAAAACTATGGATACAAACCTGGGCAGGCAGCATTATCTACGTATCAGAGTAAGCATTTAATATTTACTATAATATACGAGGTTTGATCAAGAAGTAATTAGAATTTTAAATTTCGTGGACTTTTTAAGTTCGGCTGGTACAATTATTTTATTCTTTTTATGTAGGTACAACTTTTATTGAGGTGCGATGTAATTTTCAGCCATTTTGGATATTTACTTTGTTGGTGCAAGTTCTTTTGTATGCTTGGCGATTTTTTGCTTTAAAAATGGAATAAAGTGCAGCAACCCATTTGAAATGTTTATTGTTGCTTTCGGAGAGTCTACTATGAGTAAACTAAGAGTTAGTGAGTGGTATACACGTTTCAGAAAGGGTTGTGAAGACATGGAAGATAACAATCATTTTGGATGCCCCAACATGTCAATAACCAATGTTAATGTCAAAAAAGTAAAGAAAATTACAATGGACAATCGCCAAATCGCTATTAGAGAAGTTGCTTATGATATCGGCATCCTTTGGCTTATACCAAACAATTTTTTCTGATGACTTGGGCCTGAAGTGTGTAGCAGCAAGGTTTGTCCAAAATTGTTGAATTTTGACCTAAAACAAAGAAGAGTGAATATTGCCCAAGGACTGCTGAATGAAGTAAAAATCGATGTAAAACTGATCATAACTGGTGACAAAACATGGGTCTATGGGTATGACGGAAGAAAACCATAAAAGGATGACAACATTGAGGAGATCATGACTGAATCATGGGAGGAACTGAACTCCTTACCAAAAGATGGATTCCAGAAGTGATTTGAAGATTAAAAAAAGCACTAGCAGAAAAGCAATGTAATCGAAGGGATTACTTGGAAGGGGACAAAATATTGATGGATAAATAAAATCTTGTTGAGAAAATTAAAATTCTCGTTATTTTTTGATTGAACCTCATTATTAGGACTACTTTATAAAAAAGTATTATTTAAATTCTCAGTTTTAATTTCAAAATTTAATTTCATTAGATACCTATTTTTATTATATTTCATTAGCTATAGGAGAAGGTGAGATTCTGCACTTTAATTATTTCATAAAACTTTTAAATTCTGTAGTATTCTTGTTTAACCCTTGGTCCCAAATTCTAAACCAGCGCCTTGATTTTTTTGATTTCTTGAATTGGTAAATTTCATGTATGCAAAGTTCAAATCGTAATAATTAATTCAGTACTCATTCTATCGTAATAAACCTATTTCCAAGTAGATTTAACATATTGAAACTTGAATAAATATGTATTTATTCACCATATGCAATACTAAAAAGATTTTTCAGCTTTTTATTATTATTATTATTATTTTACACTTGCATTGGAGCATTTGAACCAGTCCACATCTAGAATTAAATATTAGCTAGAGCTTTTAAACCTCTTTGCTCCCAATTTTTTTTTTATTCTCCCCAACCTACCCTTTATTCATCAGTTATGGTATACTGTTGTTCAAATGTTTTTGGTTTAAGTCGCATGTTCTTGTTTCATAGAATCCTCTTTCCTTCTTTATCCTCAACCTGTTGCATTGTCATACCTAACTTATCCAAATCATTCTGGACCTGTTTAAACCAATTGTTTTTGGTTTTATTTTTCCTAACGTAGTTCAATACTTGTTTCACAAGCTTTTTCTGATTTGTGATTACAAAAAGGCAATCTCCTTTTTTGCATTGTGTTTATCACTTTTCAGCCTTTATAAATAATACAAAATAAGTGTAAAATATATTAAAATCATCATTTTAAGTAACTATTCTACACACTTTCATGTTTTGGTGAATTCAATAAAATCAGTAAAATTTAAAAACTCAAAAGTGGATACAAATTTATGAAAACTTTTAAGATGTTATATTTTCAGTTTCATGATCATTATCAGTTATATTTTCAGTTTCTTGATCATTATCAACCAGCGTTTAGCATCCACTGCTGGATGTAGGTCTTCCTCATTGCCATCCACTGAGTCATATTTTGAGCTCTCCTCTTCTAGTTACCAGCCAACTTCGTCAGTCTAATGTGTGGGCGGTCTTCCTCTGTATCTTGAATTTGCTCTCTTAGCAGTCTCTTTGTCCTTCTACCATCTGTCATCCGGGCTGCATGACCTGCCTAATTCCACTCTAACAAGTGATGTTTCTATTACTTGTATAAAACTATATTTATAACTCTATTATATGTATAAAACTATAAATCGTTCAAAACTATCCCTTCTCATATTCTGTGCAATTTCAACAGCACAGTCAATAACTTTATTTATAAATTTTAAAAAATATGAATAGTTATGGACAAGTTTGAGTGACGATACATATAAAATTAACTAGGTTAACATGTAATACACGTAAAATTGAGTTTCTTAACACTATAGACCGAACAATTATTTATATATTCATACACTAACTTACTAAAAAATGAAATAGAATAATCTAAAACATGCCAAAATACTTATTACATGTTGTCATGTTTGTTTGCGCTCAGAGTTAACTTCTTTCTAAAACATGATAATAACCATCTTAAAACCAGCTGTTTAAAATGATAAAATCTATGTACTCTGAATTAACCCGCCAGGTTGGTCTTGTGGTAAATTTGTTGTTGCCGCAAGTCAGCTGTTTAACAGCTGATTTTTGGAGACAAAGGTTCTGTGGTACAAATTCTAGTAAAGGTAATTATATTTATATAGAATTTGAGTAATAGATAATGGCTATGGTGTACTTTGCTGGTTGGTGTTCAATTTATCACAGGCCTACTTTCTCAGGAATGGTCGCCCTGAGTCTGTACAAGACTAAACTTCGTTTACATGTCACAGATATCATCCCCTTCTCATTGGATCATGGGGTTGCTTATTCTTAATTGGACAGATTGCAACGTTTACATATTTGAGATAAAAAATGTACTCTGAAAAACCCCTGTATATTCCAGTAGATCATGTAATTCATAAATAATCTATATACGGGGTTGTATTTGCTTTTAAAGTCAAACTAGGAGGTTGTTCAGAATCCGGTGAAGAACAAAAGAAATTTGCTACAGTTAAGTACAGGATACAAATGAAAGGGTTTTATTGTGTGATTAAAATTTTATTTTGTGATTTTATTAAAATTTTATTGTGTGATTTTTTAAATGAAGTACATGATCAGCAAACAACATTTGTATAAGTAAAGAAGCCATTCTTTTAGAGCCCATACAACAGATGATTAACTTTTATTATTTTTAGGTACAATTTTTATCAAAATAGTTAAATTTTTATTTGGACTCCACCCTGAGTTTGTTATGTTTAGCCTACTTATTATTTTGTCTAGATTAAAAAATTTTATACCTGATTATTTTCATTTTATTGTTTAAAATGTTCTGAATTTTGTTTTTTTTTTAACTGTTTTAAGCAATGAGCATTTAAAACAACACGAATAAAAATAACTCTAAATTAACTTCTGTTGTTTTTTGTTCTTATTTTTAGCTGGAAGTTTTTCTCCATACAAAACACAGATAGGACACAAAAGTAGGTAAGATGAGTAATTTTTTTAAAAACAATTGCGCAAAACAGGTGTTCGTTCAGAAAAAAATTTATTGGTCTTCTAATCTCAAAAATTTTAATCTTCATTTTATAAATATTGTTCAACTAATATCTTAATTTTTTTATTTATATTTTATAATATTCAAACAAAAAAATTACATTCATCAGAAAAGCTTAACTTGTTTTCGGGTTTATGAACTAATCACATACATTAAATGATTTTTTTCCTGTAGAGGACTGATTCTTCTGGATAGTTTTTACTGATGAAGCAGTTTGTATAATTTGGTGTTTTAAATATAACTGTTGTATCAAGGGGTCTTTGTTACTAAATTACATTTCTGAATATAATAAAATTGAACTACATTGTAAATTTATGTTTACCACTTTTCGTTTAGAAACAACTTGTTTTACATTTATAATCTTTCCGCCAAATATAATGAGAAAATGACTTGACAGTGATTTCTCAGAACAGTGTACCTTTACACTACTGCCTGGATGTTACTGTACAGTTAGTGACAAATTCAGTGACTGTGGGTTTGGTAGGACTAGTTTAATTCTTTACTATAGCGGCAATTAAAAGGCTTCTGCCTCATTTTTTGAGGGGGAAATTAATTTGTTATGCCATTTCAGCTGCTTTTTATTAGAAATTATAAAAACCCAGTTCACACTAAGAAAACATAAGAATTTACCATTTTTCAATTAAATTTCTTTGTATACTCTCCTATATTCAAAAACTATTTGTTGTCTATACATTTTTGTCCCCTTCCCCGAGATTATAATTCATAATTTCCGCCGCTGTTTTTTTAGCTAGGTACCAAGAAGTTCCGACCTGACTAGCACTAAACTTTTTGAGCAAACCTTCTTGATCATTTATGAGTTCTTTAATTTTCTTGCTAGAGTTCTTATTTTGGTAATCTTTTATAAAAAAATATATTTTTTTTGGATTTTACCATTTTTATGGTGCATTTTTGTTGCTATTTGAAACATTGCCCCAGGGATGATTATGCTTGTATGGATTATAATTAGATGTACAGCTATTTAATGGATGTTGAATTGAGATGATTTTGCCATTTAACTCATTTACTTTATTCTATTAATTTCTAAAATGTGACTTGAAATCAGGTAAGCTTTTTTGACGATAGTATAAAATTATTTTTCTTTATAACATCGTTGTAAAGCTGAGTCCATGAAAAAAAAAATTTTGTGAACATCATTTCAGTTTGTTTGTTTTTAGGAAGCATGGCTGTAATCCTGTTAAGGTAATTGGTGGGTAATCTTATAAATAATTTTAGTGAACTATAATTTTTTATTATCGATAATTTGTGTGCTTGAGAACCATTTTTGACAACCAGTCTGTCAAAAAGGAAGTTGTAAGTTGTATTTTTTTTTTTTAATGAAAAGTTTGTTCTGTTTGTGAAATTCTTTTGAATCCTATAACTTAGTTTGGGTTATATTACCTATGTACCCGAAGAAAAGTTTTTGAAAACTTTGGTAAATCAAGATAAGCTAATTATGATTCAGAGAAATCCACTCCAAATAGGCTTTTCAAAACCCGTCATCTGTAAAAATTTCAGTACTTTGCTCAAACAGAACAGGGAATATTAGAGTAAAAGAGTACATTTAAAAATGGTAATTTTATGTTTCTCTTACGTATGTTTTTTTAAAATTAACTACACATCAGCTTTACAAATAAATAGTTTTTTTAGTAACCTAGTAGTTTTTTCAAATTTTCACTAACCTTATAACTGCTACAATTTTTCTTTTTTGTATGAATTTATTTTACATGATTTAGTGGATCCACTTACATCAGGGTATATAAAATACAAAAATAAAAACCAACTTGTTAAATATCTTTCAGAAGATGTTATATCTTCTTTCACTTGAAAAAAACTAGTATATACAAATGATAAAGATAGAACTTGTTCTAAAAGAGTTTTAACATACAGTCAAACTTGGTTAAAACGATCACGGTTACAACGAATTCACGGTTAAAATGAACAAATCAGATAGTTTGATTTGATTTTACTTAATTCTTATGATTGGTTTTCACGTTTAATACGAATGCGTATAACGGATATAACGAACCTAACAGTGTGATAGAAATAGGAAATATCGGAATCAGATACGTATGATTTTTGTAACAGGTAGTCCACGATATTGACAACACAAACACTTTCACCGTTTTCTTAGAACAGACACCACTGTACGCAGTATGAATAGGGTGTACCTACCTGGTTTTCCCATTGTTCACTTTGTACTAAGTTCAGTACTACAGTATGTACATACACAATTTTACTGTAATTGGATGGCGGTCAGCGACCCTTGTGACTTGTACGCCTAAATTTATTGACCACAAAAATATTTTCTTTCACTTCTTAGAATCGCACTAGTACAGTATGTTCAGTTCTTTCCTTTTGTTCCTCCACTTATAGATAGCCATTATAGGCTATGAATAGGCATAGGCCCACATGTGTCACCTGACCGACTCTCAACAATCAGTTTTACACTGATCGGCTCTAGTTCAATACATACTGTATGTACCGTACTACAGTTTGTTTCTTAAAACTCGAGTTTACTACAGTATACGCACACTGTACTGTATTGCATTGTAGTGTGTCGTAGTATCGTTCAGTTAAAGTGGTGTATTATTGCAGCGCTGTACTGTGACTTCAGTTTTTAAAATGTCAAAGCGTAAAAATTTTTCAGTTTCTGAAAAAGTGCAAGTGATCCGCGAATTACAAAATGGATCGTCTAATTTATCTGTGTCAAAAAAATACGGATTATCAGCATCCACGACATCTACAATTTGGAAAAATCGGGACACTATACTGTTAGCCTTCGCAAATAATCAGACAAATTGTAAAAAAATTTAAAAATGTGAAAAAAGTGACATTGACACAGCTCTTCTTTCTTGGTTTAAAATGCAATCGTCCCGTGGTTTACCAATTAGTGGAACACTATTAAAGGTTCAAGCTGAAAAGTTTGCCATACAGTTAGGGTACAAGGACTTTGTGTGCAACAATGGATGGTTGGATCGCTTTAAAAACAGGAACAATATCGTGTACGGAAAAATAAGTGGTGAAGCATCTGCGGTTGATCAAACTGTAGTCAACGATTGGTTAAAAACTGTGTGGCCGGATATAAGGCGGGATTATAGTGATAGCAACATATATAATGCGGATGAAACAGGCGTCTTTTACAACATAACGCCTGATAAAACGTTAAAGTTTAAAGGTGAAAAATGTGTGGGTGGTAAGTTTGTTAAAAACAGACTTACAGTTTTAGTATGCGCTAATATGACCGGCACCGATAAGAGAAAGCTCCTGGTAATAGGAAAGTCGCAAAAGCCAAGGTGTTTTAGAAATGTGAAATGTCTTCCCGTTAATTATGTTGCTAATAAAAAGGCGTGGATGACGGCTAGTATTTTTGAAAAAGAAATCAGGCAGTGGTATGAATCACTGAGAAAAGAGAGAAAAAATATTTTGCTTTTGATTGATAACTGTCCGGCTCACCCTACATTGCACAATTTAACAAACATAAAAATGGTTTTCTTGCCTGCAAATTGTACGTCTGTGTTACAGCCAATGGATCAAGGGGTAATTAGAAGTTTCAAATGTAACTATCGCCGACTGTTGGTCTTAAATTTAATTGAAAAAATTAACAGTTCCGATAAAACTGTTTATGATGCCAAAGTTTCCGTGCTCGAAGCAATTCGTCTTTTCAGCGATGCATGGGAAAATGTGACAGAAAACACGATACGCAACTGCTTTAAAAACCAGGACTTGCAACATTTCCAAATGATAGTGAAGATCCTGAGGACTACTTACCTTTATCACAATGGCTTAAGTCAAGAAATGTCAAGAGCGATTGCCGATTTTTGGATGTAATAGTAGACGATTTTGTGGATATAGATACTGAAGTAGTGACTTCAGGGATTCCGACCGATGATGAAATCTTAAGTAATGTTTCCACTATCGTTCAAGAAAGCAGTGACTCCGAATCCGATGACAACGCACCTATCATTAAAACCACTTCGTAGAAAGATGCAGAAGATGCTTTGGAACTTCTTTCTGGATTTCTGGAATCTAGAGGTAACTCTACAGAAGAAACGTTCCAGCAACTGAGTGTTTTGAGGAACAGTTTTAGACAATTAAAGTACTCAAAGAAAACAACTCAAACAACAATAGACAATTTTTTTGTGCCATAACTTGAGTTTTACTCCATCATACATACTTATGTAAGTTTTTGCAATTTTTTATTTATTTTTAAATAAAAAATATATATTTTATTTGTAAAAAAATTAATTTTAGATAAATATACATATTTCTTTGTTCAAATATTAGGTCTCTATTAATATAGCGTTTAATGATTAGTATCTAAAAATTCCATTGTTTTCTTGTACGTAATATGTAAGCACCCCTTATATTTCACGTCACGGTTATTGCGAATAACGGATTTAACGAACGAATTTACTTGCTCCCGTGGAATTCGTTTTAACCGAGTTAGACTGTAGTTGATTTCAATATTTTTATTTTATATATGCTGGTGACGGTGGGTCCACCGAAACGTAATAGTTAAGGAAAATATATTCACAGAAGTAAAATTATATCAACTTCATATTTAAATAACATTATAATGTAATCAAATATTTTCCTTGTTGCTATATCAGATTTTTGTGATTAGACAGTTGCGTGTCTGAGATGTTTATAATTAATATTTTCACTGGATCGTGGGGTTATCTCTTGAAATACTTAGTACATTGTCTTTTTTATTTTATGGTTGTTTTTGTTGTTACAGAAGTGGCTCCCGAGGATAACAGAAGAGGTCATGAGTATGTTCGAGCAGTTTTGTGGAATAGTAAGTTGAACATTAAATTGTTAAAAGTTTATTGCTGAAGTAGTAATATTGTATATCTGAAGTTAGTAAAAACAAATTTTTAACTTTTGTTTTAAGAGACTCTTGTATAGACAAATCAAATACATGATTGTGGTATAATTTTTGAGATAGCAACTCAACAGTTATGTATTTAGAAAATTAATTTGCTATCTTTGGCTGTTAGTAATTTATTTGTGTGGTGTTTATCAGAAAAATTACATCTGTAGATCATATGTTTACATGCCAATTTGTAAAAATGGAAAATTATATAAAATGTATGATTATTTTTTTATTAAACATCCTATGTAGGATTTTTAAACAGCCGTATTATTTAAAATTGAAATATATATTTTCTAACCACCAAGTTTTAGCAAGAAATAAAGTGTTAGCAAGAAATAATGGTTACAATAATATTTTCATAAACAGATTAATAAATATTTACATAAAATCAATCAGAAAAAAAAACACATCTATTACCATTAACAAAAAAAAAAATATTACCATTAAACAATAAAGAAGAAATAAACAAAAATAGTAATAAATACATTACATATATACATAAATCATAGAATACATAAAATTACCAATATATACGATAAAAATAAATACAAAATAGCATATAAACCCCAGTTTCCTATAAAATTTATTTTACAAAAACATAATATTAAAGCAAATGTAAATGATAAAGAAAAAGAAAATAATCAATTTAATTCATGTGGAATTTATAAAATTAAATGTAATGAATGTAATGAAATATATATAGGTAAAACCACCAGATCTTTTAAAAAACGGTTTACAGAACACTATTCTAACTATAAAAAAGGAAATCGAAAATTCTCCAATGTAACTGAACACATGATAAAAAATAAACATAATATGTCGAATATAAAAAATAATCTAGAAATATTAGAAATAAATAACAAACAAAATAAAATTGAAATTCTGGAAAAATATTATATTTATAAATACAATAGCAGGGAGAAATTAATGAACACACAGATTGAATACGACAATCAACTGATTAAGTTGGCAAGACTGTTTTAAATATAAGAATCGACTATTCCTTATCTACCATGGTAGGAGCAGGAAGTTTTAAATTTTGACTCGTAATAAATGTTAATTTACTGAAGATGTGTACAAGATACACGAAAGCGCTATAAACATTGGTAAGTGTTTTATGTTACCGTATTCTGGTGGTTAGAAAATATATATTTCAAAATGTATGATAAGTATTTCTGAAATTGTACATGCAGTATTGTTATTACTGATAGTTTTATGATCCAATTCTGGTTTGTTACAGAAAACAGTCAATACAGCCCATTTTATCCGACTTCGACAACTATCAGCTATTCTGCATCTGCTTCACCATCTAATGTTCAGACTGTATACACATATGCAGGACCTCAGTTTGCACAGCCTTCTGGTGCTGCTGCACCTCCACCTCCCCAAGCAAGAGAACCACCGCCCCCAATGCCGCAGGAATCACAGGCTGCTAGTAAACATCCAGTTTATATGGGCCAATCGAGACCCCCACCTATAAGCCAGGGTAGGTCAATGTTATTAATTATTAAAACTGTATGAAATTTTTTAATATATTAATGTATTTAAGACATTATAAAACGGTAGTTCAGCCGGAAGTTGCGTATTGCAGTGAAACCCTCTTCAATCTGAAAGGCTTGAAAGGCAAAATAGAAGGTGTCCTGAAAATAGAAAGAAGGATTCTAAGAGCGTGTATTGGTAAGAAACACCAGAAAGACGGGATGTGGGTGCTGTTGCCAAACAAGCAAGTATACAAACATACGGATTCAATACTAGACAAGATGAGGAAGAAGAGAGTTTCCTTCTTCGGGCACATTCTCAGAACACCAGAGACCAGAGTTTTAAAACAACTGGTAGAAAGATTGATTACATCCAAGATGGATAAAAGAGGTCAAGGAAGACATGGCGGAACTACGGATTACAGAACAAGACTTAAGGCAAAAAACGAATAAATTGAAAATATTACACCAAAGTGAGACTAGATTTAAAGAAATAGAAATAAAGAGGAGAAAGGTGATTTATTCGGAAGCAGAACGGGAAAGAAGAGCCCAAGTGATGAGAGATTACTGGGCTAGGAGAAAAGCCTCCAAAAATTGATTGAGTGTCTAATATGGCCGTAAAAGCAAAATAATAATAATAATGTATTTATGAATATATATTAAATTATTGTGTTGAAATTTTTATTCTTTAGTACAGCGTGTTAACTACTTTAGTTTAGTTAGCTTTCTTATTGTATGATGAAATCATATATTTCCATATTCACTAATTCAGCCTTTTGGATAGTTCAGACTGGTTTTTGTAAGCAATTACAGTCTATTCCGGATAATTGGGGCATCTGGTTTTTTGGGACAGTTCTTTAAAGAACAAAAACAAAACGGGATTTTACATTGATAAGTACTCCATTTATTCAGGCCATAATGCCACTTATTGGGGCCAATCCGATGTATGTACATATATGTTTTATTAAAACTAATAAAGTCCAGCGACGAACAACACGCGGTTCTAAGGGCAAGATAAGATAATGGGCAGGATAGAGGTAGTAAACATTTCGACAGATAAACAACAGTAATCACACATCAGTCATAACAGAGATGTTATTTACAGTACAATGTGTACGTAATCATTGCATAAATTTCAGTGAGTCATATTCACTAGTTATGCTCGATCTTACAAGCTATATAGTCTCCTTGCAATTTATGGTTAGTTGTCACTTTGTCATATGTATCTTGTACATAGAATGTTTGTAATTCCATGCGTCTGATCAGCTTTTGTGATTTCATGAGTGTACCGTAACACACTTTTTTGTTCCTGTCTGGTTGTTTTGTTATCTGAGGGCATACTTTTTTATTTTTTATAATTCCTTTTGTTTTACATATTTTGTTGAGATTTTTATGCATAGGCTTACAGTACAGTACCTACTATCAAGGTCTTTGTGAGTTAAAATGCCACGTAACGATATGACTGTAAACGGATATTACTGCTTCTTGACAAATAAAAACGTATCCACCTAACTTAAGCCAACATAAACTATGGTAACTAACCAATGGACCTAAAAGTACGATAGCTTGTATTGTGCTCCAAGAAAATAAAATATGCCAAGAGTGGGCATTAAAAGATTATGGAACATCTCAAAAATGAAAACATGAAGGAAAGGACCCACTTGGTGAGAAGCGCTGAATGAACGAATTTTAGTATCAATGGTCCAATACTTAAAACCAAAGCAAAAGATTTTGCTAAAAAGTTTAATAATTGTTTTAATACCTTTTATTTTTTTATGTATATATGAATAGAACTTGCAAGTAAAATGTATGTGTGTGATGTATTTAATAAAATACAGTATTGTATACCTACAGTTAATGAATTCATTTATTAGGGCCAGCTGTTTAATTGGGCCAAAATTCTCTAGTCCCGATGTGTCCCAATTATCCAAATTGACTGTATATCATTTAAAAATTTGTTTTTTTATTGAAAAGAGACTTTTAATAATGTTTTCTAAAAAAAAAACATTAGTTAATTCAAATCTTTACCCATTGTGTTATCGGTGATATATTTTAGTATAAAAAAAAATTTGAACTATGAAGTTTTTATTGTTTTAAAAGTATTGCTACTGAATTATTGATTTGTTTTTTAATGTAGGATTCTTACATACACCGATGGAACATAGTAAAGGGGGTTTTACTGAAGATAAGTTTTATTCTGGAGCACCTATCCGTCCAGCAACTCACGTTTCAATTCATGGTGGAGCTATTCCTATTCAGCAACCCCCTCAGGTAATTATTTATTCTTTAAAGGGAGGATAACAGTTGGTGAAATTGTGATCACATTTTACCACTGCAAGACACAAATGTTATTTTCAGAACGATTTTGGTACATACATTTTTGTTGTTGGTTTTAAAGCAATTACTTGGAAGAATCACTATTGCTCAGGTTTTCTTTGTTTGTTAGGAGCTTCTGTAATTAGAGACATATTTTTTTTTAGAAACGTTTTGAAATATTTCTAATTGAAAAAAAAACTTCTTTCAGTTAGTTTTTCTAATCATTAAGACCGCTTTTTATATTACTCTTTGTGGGTCTTTGTTTAGCTTGTCTTATATTTATTGGAGTCTTACAACCAAATTTGTAGAATTACAACCAAACCATTTAAATAAGTTCTTTGAATTATTTTTAATTCATTTTCATATAAAGGTCCCTGACCAAAATTTTTGAAAACAATGTCACAAGAAGGTTTGGTTGAATATTCTTAAAATAGTTAAAAATGTGTTCTTCCATGTAATTTATTAGTAATAACAGTTGAATCTTTAAAGTCAGTTTAGGTAAATATTATTAACATATGTTTTTGAAGTTATTTCTTTAGGTAATTTATTTTAAAATGCTTGTAGATCAAAAGCTTGGTCATTAGTGATGACAGTGGGGTGTGGTACCAGTGGAGTTTAATGAGTTAAAATTGTTCAGTCCCTGGCCAAAATTTGAGTCCAGGACCTTGTGCTTTGCAGTTCAGTGAATCTAGCTCTTTCTTAACCACTGTATCATGGAGGCAACCATTAATTTATTTAATTTTAGTTTCATAAAAGTATTCTACTTGCAATATATATATTAGTTACACACGGTTCAGAGTTTAAAAATTAATTTCTTTAAACAATCCTAAATCTGTCTGCATCAACCATGTTGAAGATACCAAGAAGTGATTGACGAGTATAAGAGTCTTTTGGAAAGTAAAAGCTGATTTTGTGATACACGGGATGATACCTCTATCACCATCACCGCCTGGTCAATGACTCTGGCACTCTTGCACCAGTCTGGCCCTAGCGACAATCCACTAAGGATGTTTGTTTAGTCATATGACTTGTCAATTTGTGAGAAAATTGATGATTACTCCAAATGTGAGAAACACAGTGTGACCTTTGTGAATGCAAAAAATTTGTTCAGTTAAAATTTATGGGCAAATTACTAAGGTTTACAGCCTGTAATGAATGAAGGTTCTGTTTGATAATAGTGGATGAATGGGTTCGTGATGAAGAATGCTTGGGCTGACTGTCGTTTGTGACTCATGAACTCAGATCAAAGATTGAGGAAAAATTTCAAGAACTTGAGACTGTGAGACACTTCATCAGCTCCACTATACTATGGAAAATAAAATGTACGTCCACACTCGCACTGTCACTAGATTTGCTTCAGCAGTTTAATTGGGAGATTTTTGAGCATCCATCATACAATCCAGATTTTGGACATAGTGATTACCACATTTTTCCAAATCTGAAAGAAATTTTAACACACTTTTGAAAATGATGACAAACTGAAAGTAGCTATTAATAATAAGTTCTTAAATTTGGCACAAACCAAGCATAAAGCAGGGATAAAAAACTTGTACAATGTTACGATATGTGTTGGAATTTTTTTGGCAATCACGTAGAAAATTAGCTTAAAACTCATTTAAGCAGTAAAAAGAAATTTATTTCAATATCTCTGATAATAAGTTGTACAGGAAAAAATTATTACTTTTCAAATGACCCTTGTAAAGTAGTAGTGATCTGGTAAATTATGAATTTTGTAGATTGAAATTGAATATCTGGAGATAAACTGCTTGTAAGAACACAGCAAACCAGTAAAATTCATACAAAAATAAGTCTGTATTCTTAAAAATATTTTCTTCAAAATATTTTTTTTTTTTTTTATTTATTTAACGTCGCATCAACTACAAGGTCATTAGCGACGACGTTGGGGTGTAACTGTGTGTAATGAGGATGAAATGATTTTTTGTAACGTATGAAAATATGCCATGCCTGAGTGGGATTCGAACCCAATATTTCTTCAAAATATTGTTAGTGTTTTAAGAAGTGTTCATTTAAAATGTGGTTGAAGGATAAAGTGGTGACATTTCTTATTCTTTTTTTTTATTTTAAAGTCGCATCAACTGCTTGGCCATTAACAGCTACATTTTGTTATGTGACTGTAACTGTGGGTTTTGACTCGTGAAAATTTCCAGACCCTGGCCGGATTATTTTTTTTGTATCACATGTAATTCGATGTTATACTTTAATTTTACTTTTAAAATAAGTTTTCATTTGCTGCACTATTTATTTGTTATTCTAATTGAATCATTTACTCTATGAGTTTCATTTAGATAAGAAATGGACCTAGGACAATAAAAAAATATGTAAATATATTGGATGGTACGTAAATTTTTAAAAATGTTTAAAATATATTATGAATTTAGATTGTGTATCTGTTTTTACTTAGTATTATTAAATTCAGTTACATCCTAAGCTTATTTCTGTATTATAAAAGTCATTAATGATTGTCAGTGATTTTTATGACTACTTATTTTATGTTTAAGTTTTAAAAAAGGTTTTTAAACACCTAGATTATTTTTACCCACTATTTCACAATTAAATTTAGTTATTTTGTAAAAAAAAATAATAATAACAACTGATTAATACTTCACAATGATAATTAAACTTCAAGTTAGGTTTATCAAGAGTCTCTGGTAACTTTATAGATTTAAAACTTGCTTTCCATAAGTTGATTTGTGGTAGAAAATTGGTACAGGAGTTTTTTGGTTGAAAATTTATTGATAATTAACTCGGTTTTTAGTGATAAATTCCAATGTTTTGTTTTTTTTAATATTAAATAATTTATTCTGTAATATTGTGGGGTGATAACCCATATGTACCACTTTATATATAATTATCCTGGTATAAAAAAATTTAATTGTTACTGCAGGGTTAGTATTTTAACTACAAACGTGAGACTTGTCTCTTTGAATATCCTGTTAGAGAAACTGTTGTTTGAAAACAGAAGCTAATTCTGAATTAAGATTACTAAAGTGTTTATTCTGGAACAGTGTTAAAAACAAAATGGCTTTCAGTCTAGCTGAGTTAGTCAACAATAGAAAATTGCTAAAATTGTTAAATTACATTGGTAAAGTGAACAATTTAGGAGGGTGACAAGCTGACGGACAACGATTAACACCACTGAGTTGTCTCAGAAAAAAACCAACAATCCTTGAGAAGTGCTTGACAAAAAAAATTGAAAATATTACTTAATGATGGATATTTAATAAAATAATACTAATTTATTTTTGTATAATTTATGTTTAGGGTGCTAAAACTGGAGGTATCACATCTGGTTACCCCATACGGCCACCATCTGGTGCACCTCCACCATCTCATGTTACATCTTCAGCTCCACATGTATGTTTCAGTTTTTTTATTTTGATAGTTTAAGTGCAGATAAAATAGGTGTCTTTGCAGGTTAACTTAATGATACGTACAATGCACATTAGAAACGTTTCATTCTTTGTGATGCATAAAATGGATGCGAGATGAAATAAAATTTGTAGTATTGATTGATTGAGATATTGTATTGTTAAGTAAAAATAACTTTCACATTTTTAGATTAATTTGAGTTAATATTGACAGAAGAATATTGTAATGCTTGTGTACAAGGTCTGTTCAGAAAATAACGGAAATTTTCAAATTTTGTGGGTTTGAAGAGTCCGATTGTCAAGATTTTTTTTATTATGATGGTACACATGCCCCTGAAGTATGATAAAATTTTTAGCTGTATTCATTGTTTACTTTGTCTGTGGCAGCCGCTAAGGTTAGACGAGTTTTTATGAGCTCGGCGATTTTTGTTTGTTAAAAAAAATGGATCAAAGAATTTGTATCCAATTTTGTGTTAAAAATAAAATAAAGTGCAACAAAGTTTGTGAAATGTTAACAAAAGCCAATGGTGAGCCTTCTATGAGTAAAACAAGATTTTACAAGGGGTATAAGTGTTTCTAAGATTGTCATGAAGACATTGAAGATGACGAACACCCCAGACGCCCCAGCACATCAAAAACTGATGAAAAAGTGAAAGAAACTGTTATGAATGATTGCCAAATTACAATTAGACAAGTCAGTGATGATAATGGCATATCGATTGGCTCATGCCATGAAATTTTTTCAAATATTTTGGGTATGAAACGCGTGGCAGCAAAATTTGTTCTAAAATTTTTGAATTTTGAACTAGAACAGCAGCAAATGGAAGTTGCTCAGGAGTCCCTAAATAAAGTCAGCGATGATCCAGAATTACTGAATTGTGTTATAACAGGTGAGGATACATGGGTTTACGGATATGACGTCAAAACTAAGGCTCAATCGTCCCAGTGGAGGCATTCTCGATCGCCAAGACCAATACAGGCTCAATAAATGCAGTCGGACATGAAGGTTGTGCTCGCTGTGATCTTCAATTTTATTGGCATAATGAATCATGAATTCTTGCCAAGAGGTCAATAAGGATTACTACCTACAAATTCAACGCTGTTTGCATTTCATGCATCACAAAGAATTAAATTTTTCAAATGAGTGTTGTACGTATCATAAAAAAAATGGCTTTTGCTCCATGATAATTTACCTGCTCACACTTTATTGCTTGTTCGTGAATTTTTGGCCAAAAACAGTCCTGTAATGATGCCCCAGCCTCTATATTCGCCAGACATGGCTCCGTGTGACTTTTCCTATTTCCAAAAATAAAGAGAACCTTAAAGGGCCAAACAAACGAAAATCGCCGAGCTCATAAAAACACATCTAACCTTAGCAGCTGCCGCAGAAAAGTAAACAATGAATGCAGCTGAAAATTTTATCATACTTGTGAAATTTATTAATTATAATAATAAATTAATTTTTCAAACCTGTGAAATTTTCAAATTCCGTTATTTTCAGAACAGACCTCGTACAATAATGGACTCAAATTGTTGGCTTTACTTTTAAGCCATGATACAATCTTTCTTATTATACCAGTTGAATTTGACAACAGTCGCCTAAAGTTATTGTGACCCTTTTATTTTATTCGTACTATGGATCTCAAAAAGTAATTTTATTTTTGATGGTTTCGTCTTTTCTAGCCAATATTCTTTCATTTTTTGGCTGTAATATTTTACGTTCACCACTCCATCTAGCTTTTGGCATTCAATTTTATTTTCATGAGAACCTCTAAACTCCTTAATTTTCATTCTTAATACATCTATTTGTTTGTATCTTCAGCTGTTAATCCCATCTCTTGGAAATAATTCTTCACTTTCATAATACAATCAGTAATGGTTTTTTATCTGTCATGAAAATAATCAAAAAATTTCTTCATCTTCTCAATGTTCTTATAAATTATTTCTCAATCTCCTTTCACCATCTTCTATTATGGGATCAGTATTTTCCTTTCTATTTTTTAATACTTAAAACATTTAGCTGCATAAATGCACTCTGGTTTCAGAACAATTTTTAAATTTTTGAGTTGCAGTATGTGAAAATGTCTTTTTGTTATAAATATCCAAATTGTGATCCTTTTGTTATAAAAAGTGTAATTTTATAATAGAATTTTTTTAATTTGTATTAAAACATTTTAATTTTCAGAGTGGGTATGTTAGCCAATCACCACAATCTGCAGCAAGTCGTTTAGTTTACAGCCAAGCTGGAATTCCGCCTCCTCCTTCAGCACCACCCGGCAGATACGGTCCGATGCCTAACATTCAACGTGAAGTTTAAACTACAAAATAATATCAAATTTATTTTTAAGAATTTCTTTCTGTTAAGATAGAATTAAAACTAATTAATTAATTCAGTATGCAAATAGGTGGTATTATGGTAAGTATTTATAAAACAACATAAATTCGCTTCTAAGTATGATTCAGGCTACACATTGTCAACTATAAGTCAGACTAATTTTTGGAAGTTATTTATAATTAATCTTTAGTTAAAGAAACCCATAGTTTTACTCCATTGAATTGTTATAAATTGTTGTTAATAATGTGTTGTTATTTACAAAGTTAATTTTTCCCGAAGCTTTTATGACTGATGTTGCTTTTCCTCTCCCTATTTTATTCGTCATTATCACAAACTTGCTCTTTGCATCCACTGCTGTCTTCATTGCTGTCCATTCTTTCCTATTTTTTGAGGTCTTTCTCTCATTCACCTGTCTGTTCTTGGTCTCCATTCAAGCAATCTCTTTTTTTCCATCTCCCATCCATCATTTGGGCCACATGTCCTACCTATCCAATTTCTTTTGAACATTGCAATTCGTATAGCAACATCATTGACATTTGTTCTTCAATGTTGATCTTCATTACTAATGACATAATTACATGCCTTTTTCATTAAAGCATAATTAATCAACTACAGTAAGCGCACCAGCTCGTGATCTGTGTGAAGAATTTCTACTACGGCATGTAGTAAAATATTATACTATTCTTATAAAAACCATTTGCCATAATGTTCCCATCATTATAAAGCAATCTTTTCTTATATTATTTTTATTTATTTTATAATATAGTTATCTTAAACTAAAATTTAGTTATGTTTTACTCTTCTTTAATTTTTTATCGGGATGCAGGTTAGTGCTTCTTTATGCAACTCTTTGTCATAGTTTTCTGTAACTGATGCAATAATTTGTGTCGCCCTTCTGAATGAATTACTGCTTTCTTTTTTCGAGAAGATATATTACATTATTAAAACAAAACATATGATAAATACACGTTAAAAATTAGATAACAAAACAAATAATATTTGGCACGTTAACGCACTTTCAATTTCAAAATAAAAATCACTTTAGTCAGACATATTTGCGAAGCACAAACATAAATGTACAACTGTATATTGTGACACGTGTGTCCATGAAAAGCAATAATACGTAGGCCTACAATAAATAAATACGTAGCAATAAAAATGTTTATAAAATGTTAAACATGATGAACATTTTTATAAATGTTTATAGATGATGACTAAATGTTTGTACTGCATGATATGACAATTGTTTTACTCACACACTACTACTCCACCTGCCCCACTTCCTCAGGCGACAGAGATCATGAGCTGGCGCATGTACAATAATTCTAAATTTCTATTGGATATCACATCCTAAACTTCTTCCCTTTCTCAAAATTTTTGGCTGGTACAAACTCCAACCATTTCCTATTAACTATATTTTGCAAGTCTTTTTCTTGTATTATTAGGGTTCTTTTCATGTAACTGAGACAAGCAGTACTCTTCTAGTTTACTTCAATTGTACACAAGGTGAATTCCCTGTACATTATGTTTAGTATCTCCATTATACCAGCAAAACAGGAATTACCTCGTATTTAATGATTTCTTTCTGGTGAGTGTCCTTACAGCTGTGTCTTGCATCCAAATCTGCACACATATTTGCGAATGCTATGTCTGCTTTCCATAGCTTTCTTCACTTATTTCTTACAAATTGTAAATTGGAAATCATTCACAGCTTGATCCTTTTCCTATTTATATCGAAGGATCAAAATGTACCCTGTAGAATTAATTGTTGAACTTTATGATGGGTAAAGGATAAAATAATAATCATAAATATAATTTATTGAATCAAATCACATATATGTACATAATTGTTTACAATAACCCTTTTAGTGCCGAGGCCTAAATTACAGAATATGCTAAAAGTGCCCAGTCAATTTTTATGTTTTTGACATACATTCACGTACACCTTTTTTTCTACTCATCTGCTTATGCTAGTTTTATGAAAATTGGTCATTATCTCAAGTTTAATGTGCTGATTCTGAATATTGTATTAATTTTGATTAGTTTTTACACAAAAATTTTAAAAAATTCACAAACATAGTTTTGTAATTCAAATATTAAAAGAAACAAAATTTATGGTAAAATACCAACCCCAATATAACAATCTATTTTTTTTAGGTTTTTTTATTAGTTATATGCAGTAGAAAATTGTCTTTAATTTGGTATAAAAATTAAGTTACTGCTCCAAAAATTGGAGTTTTTACAGAAGAAAAACCCAGAAAAAGTTTCATTTGAAACATAAAATTTAGTAGTCGATCATCTTTGACTCCCGGTTTATAAACATTGAATGACATATTAGAAACAAACCACAAAAATCTAATAAAACAATATATTGTTATGAAAAGAAACGTAAAGTTAATCAAAAATCAAAATATCATAGACTGAACACAGTGATAATAGTTTAAAATTACGGCAAAAGTATACACAAACTAAACAAATCTATTATACTAACAATTACCAAAAAATAAAACTACATAAGTAACCACAAATAGTAAAGTATATTCTATGAAAAAAAACCTTTCAAAAATGCACAAAATATACTAATAATAACATGAAATTAGTTTGCAAAACACTAGAATACTTTATCTAAAGAGGTTATGGTAAACATAAAGCAACATCAATCCACCAAACTTGATAGTTGAAAAACATGTTCTCACTATTCGATCATATATCGATCATGCGTTATGCAATGAGGTTAATATTATATATCATTTTAAAGCTAAAAGAATGAGGAATCCAGCTACGTCAACAAAAACAACATCTGTTAGTATTTGTAGGAACTACAAGCAGAAAACTTTTGGTGGGCGATCCAATCGGCCATGGCACTCCTCGCATGTGCATCCGCGGCCGATTCGATCAGCCCCCGGCACTAAAAGGGTCAAAAGTAATACACTAATTTAACAGATCAATACAATGTACATACACACAGAATAAATTTTATCCGTGGAATGGAGTACTTTATTAAATATGCACTCATATATTTCCCCCAGAAATTGAATTATTAGACTTAGATCAGTAACTTGTGTCAAAATATTTAATTGTTTTTATTTTGTGTTGAAAAAATATGAATAAGGAAATAAATTAAGAAAAAGTACTAAAGTATAGTGTAGCTGTATATATAAGTTAGTCGTAAATAAGTAATATTGTCTTGTTGTGAAAATCAGACACAAATTTTAAAATATCACAAAACAATTAGTTAATACTATAAACAATAATAATTTATATGTATATAAAAGTTCAGTAAAGCTGCAGAATACGCTTACATTTATTTTATACGTGTTAACAGTAATGCTACTTATGTAAACAATAATTTATTCAAATAAACAAATATTTAATAAAATAAACAAACATTTAGACTATCTACTCCAGAACTAATGTTAAACCACAATCTTTACATATACAGTCCCAAAGCTTTGGTTACTTTTTTGCTGTCAGTAAGAATAAAGCACTGATATCAGCCAGCAAGCTCACACATTTTATGATTGTATTTCCATAATTTAAATGATAAATACATGCTTTGAAGTTTTACCTATGTTTTTATTTAATAATGTTAAACAGGAAAAACAATTAAATACTCGGTTTAAGAATTAACAATTGAATGGCTCCTGCTAGTAATGGTCCAAGTGACAATTTGAATTTTTTTCAGAAGACTATAAAAACTTGTTATTTGTTTTAGTGAAGTATGTAGTAAATGATTTACTTAGTCATAAAATTAAATTCTATTTTTACTAAATGTAATAAGAAAGTTATTACCAAAATCGGGATTTTTAAATTGCAATAACATTATAACTGAGTTTCCAACATTTTTACAAAAGGAGGAGTGGTGGTAAGTTTGTTCAGGATGAAAATGACTAATTAATGTTTAAAACTTTATTATATTTTGGACCACTGTATTGTTAAATTTGACTAATTAAATAAATATGAGTTTAAAAAAGTACAAACAACCAAAACGTATCATATACTGTTTTATGGTAAACAATATTTGTACACAAGGCGTTAAAATTGTTACTGCACTTCCCTCATGTGGCGGTAGTTTTCTTGGCACAGGTTTTTTTCTTGGTCAGGGAAGGTTCTTCATTTCTAGAAGCCTTACGAACCTTCCGGGACCAATTTTTAACATTAATTTCCGTCTTACTTCGGTTTAACCTATGTGCATGGTGAAGTGGACTTTCGTGGATGCTTAGAATGTTACTGCACCAAGAGGCTCAAAACTGGTGGTATTCCACCGGTCCTGGTGCTACCAACTTGAAAGATTTCAACGTATAAAATACCCTACACTAGTCCAGGATGCAGATTCAAACATTTTTGCATAAAAAACACAATTCTGAAAAATGTGTCGCTTAGAACATTACTGGTGGAAATCATTCAATTAATTTCTCAGTTGAAAACTCGGAGATGTATGAATTTTTAAACTGAGCTTGCTGGTTTGTTAGATTCCTAGTGTGTCATTTGCATTTTTCACTACTAGTTAGCTTTGTAACTGTATATTTTAGACTGTGATTAAACTGTCATTATCATATAACTTCTGATTACTCGTAATTATACAAAAATTATCAGTGTCAATCATTCATCTATACAACTGCTACGCACATACAGAGCACGCACACACACACACACACACACACACACACACACTATATTTACTAACAATACATAATTATATAATTTTTGTTTTTATATAAATATTATGTGTATTATATAGGTCTATTTAATTTCTTTAAGGAACAATCACCTGAAAACAAAAGGAAATAAATAATGAGGGTGTATCATATACAAGATACATTTACTAAGAAATACATAATAAATACTTTTTAGAACTGGAAGATTATTGTGATAACGCTGGTATGAATAATAATTTTGTATATTTTTTTTACTATTTAGTTCTTAACTGCCAAAACGATGTGATTTGAAATTAATGCTGTTTTATTTTGGGAAAATTAGTTAATATTAAACGTTCTATTAATATGTACCTTTTACACAGTAATGCATATTATTCTGTGTAACAGTAATTTATTTGCTACATTGGAAAATTATTCATTAGTTTAGTAGTTTTTACAATCTAAGACATTATTATTATTATTATTATTATTATTATGCAAGTATATTTATTAGGAAATAGGTTACTTTTTTGGTTATAATATTATCTTTTAGTATTATTATAAGCCTCACATTAACAATGATATACGAGGGTCATCTCTGAAGAAAAGAATTTATTCAGGAAAAATATGTGAAAACAAAGTGATACAGAATGAAATACGTAACTTACATTAATGCTCTACATAGTCGCCATATGAATTAAGACATTTGTCATAGCGATTCTCCAACTTCAATATACCCTCGTCATATTCTTCTGCCGCCGAATCTGTGGCTAAATAGCCACTGATTCACAGCATCTTTAAATTCATCATCACCTGCGAATTGCTTACCTCCCAAAAATTCTTTCAATTTGCCAAAAAAATGGTAATCTGAAGGCGCTAAATCTGGATTGTTTGGTGGGTGACTGAAAATTTCTTATCCAGATCTTCTCAGTAAATCGAGCATCTTACCTGCCACATGTGGACGTGCATTATCGTGCAAGAGTACGATACCGTCAGTAAGCCATTCACGGCACCGAATTTGAATGGCACGTCATAACTTGCATAGAGTTTCGCAGTAATATTCTTCATTTACAGTCGTTCTGCATGGCATAAAGTCAATCAACTGTATTCCAAATCAATCCCAAAAGACCATGGCCATCAATTTCCTTCCAAATGGCAGTGGCTTGATCTTTGTCGGTTTCGTTGGTGGCTGAGGATGATGCCATTCACATGACTACCGTTTTCTTTCTGGCATGTAATAAGAATCCACGTGTTATCCCCAGTAACTATTGAATTAAGGAATTCATCACCATTTTCTCTGTTGCACATCAGAAATTCCAATGCAGGTCCCATTCAGATTTGTTAGTGACGTTCCGATAACACATACAGCACCCAACATACACAAACCTTTCTGAAGCCTAAATGGTCATGCACAATACGACCAATAACAGCTCTTGAAACATCAGGGAAACTAAGGGCGAATTCAGATATTGTCACACGACGATTGTTTTTGATTTCTTCATCGACCTTTTTTTAACAAGTCCTCGTTGATTATTGAGGGCCTCCCCTAACGTTCTTCATCCTGCGCATTAACTCTCGTATTTCTAAAACTTTCACACTATTTTCAAACGTTTCTTTCATTCATTACATTATCACTGTACACAGCAACTAACTGCCTGCAAATTTTGATCAGTTTAATGTTTTGGTGGTTTATAAAATGTATCACTCCGTGTATTTCGGCAGCAACATCAATTATCTGAATCATTTCAAAACGCAATAACACCAAACATAAATAAAGATACAACAATGCGACAACTGACAAACAACAATGCAGTGTGTATATTACGAGACTGGCCTTCCACCGCACAGGTTAGCCAACCTCAAGGCGAGAAATTTCCCAACGGTCTTTACTTTAGAGATGACCCTTGTAGTTCCTAACTTTAATGATTTTTTTTTGTTTTTATAAGAGAATTAATTTTAAAAGATGTATTTTATTTGTTGAAGAGATGGAATTCTGTAGAAACTGGGTAATTTCTCTAATGTTGAACAGAGGTGACAAATTATAGAATAGCTTATTTCTAACAGTACCTACACTAGCTATCTCTTGGCTTCATTTTTTTTTTGTTATGTAAATAAATGTTTTTGAAATTGCTTAAGTTAATTATTTTTTCACCAAAATTGATGTAGAATTTGTATTTTAAGTGGGATTTTTTTATTAAATGTAAATTATTAATTAAAAAAGTGGAATATTATGGCATAATCTTTTATTATATACTTTCTAGTCGTAAGTTAATGAAGTATTTTTTTAATAGCATTACAGAAATTTTATTTTCAAATAAAGGAAGTACAATAATAAATCAAGGAAACCGTATAGAATGATATATATTACCTGTGATTATGTTTTTTTAGTTCTGTAACATTTTTTAAAGTTTACTGCTACTTTTGAGCTTATAATTTAATCCATAAATTATCTTAAACGTTGTTTTAATTTTGTCTTAAGAATTATAAAATAATACTCATTAGATTGTTTTGTTGAATTTGTTTTTGTTACATGTCTTTTTGTGCATCAACTTAACGTTGATTTGTGATGTCATTTTGCCCATTATTCAGCGTGTTAATGAAATAATTAGATATTATATTTTTTATTTTTTTTTTGAGTACCTGATAGTAATATAGAATTTGGGAACATAAGTTTATTTAGCAAAGTTATTTTGTAGCATTTAGTCTTAAGTAATGTAAGCATTATATAATTTTGTTTGTAGTTTTTTGATTATTATATTGTTTTAATTATTAAGTTCTGTTAAAATTCACTAATTCGGATCTTATATTGATCATGGAGTGTTTTTTTAAATATGTTTTAAAGAATCATGATTTCAAAATAATGTGTGGCTTTCTGATGTTAAAAAGACATGGAAGATTTATATTTTCAAGTAGTTTCGTCTTAAATCTCCTACTAATTAAAAGTATGATTAGTATAAATGGAATTTTAGTAGTTTTTATAATACCAGCGTACACAGAATCTCTGTGTGGTAGCAACCATTTTTACAAATATTTTAAATTAGTCTTTGTGAGGAAAATTATGTAATTGAATAAAATTATCAGCTTCAGCTAGATAAAGTAAAATTAAGTTTTATGAAAGTAGGCCTAAAGACTGATTGAAGAAAAACGGAATTTGTTTCTGTTGCTGTTTATCAGTGTTAACTGTTAGGCTGTTCTCCCACCGGTGATACTTGACGTCTGATACAAGTCCTACCCTTACATTATACAATCGCCCTCCCACCAGTATGACCTTGACACAACCTCGATCAAACCGATCGCATGCGACTCAGTTTGTCCAACATCTGCTCGACCAGTCGCATATAATCATGGCAGATGAAGCAGCCAACGTAGCCTTTGTGCTTTAAGTTGAAAAATATTCTGGTCTGTACAATTTTAATTTGGTTTTAATTAATTTGTTTTTGACATCCAATAAAAAGACTTAAATTTGTATTCATCCCAGGAGACTTCCTGGACACACACATACGCTCCTCTATTAAGATACTTATACACGGTGTTATCCAACAGCTGTGGTTTTTTCTGTTTTCTTCTTAGATAGCAATAAAACATGACTACGTCTTCTTTATCACTTGACATTTTGCAAACTGCAGGTGGATTCGAAGAAAAGCTTTTACAGTTGCGTCGAGGTCGCGTTTCACTGGTGTGAGAGCGGCCGTAGGCACATGTCTTTAATCCAGTGGAGATCAGTACCTAGGATTTTTTAAACATCTAATTGTTTTGAATGTTAATGGTAGTGCAGTTAATATATAGTAAGTGATAAAAATATGACCTAACTAGAAAAATAATGATTTTTATTTGGTAAATAATAAACATTTTTACATAAGTTAAATACAGGCCTTTAAATAGTTGGTCTAGTGGTCAGCACAACTAGCTTTTATGCCAGGGGTCCCAAATTCATTTCCTGGTTAGGTCTGAAAATTTTTCATTACTTATATTCATGTATCATCCTTCACTTTCTGCATTAGCCTTCATGGGCACAAGAGTTAGGTGTAGAAAATCCAAGAGTACATGGCAATTGTATCATCCCTACTGGTAAAGTTAACCTTTACAGTGCCACGAGAATATTGTAAATTCCTACCAAAAAATTCCAGCCTACTTTTGTGCGATTTGTAGAATTTTGTAAATCTATCCATAACATGGCTAATTTTCAAGGTATCTTTGATGACTTTTCTGTTTTGTTCATAATGAATTGGTCTTGTATTACATTCAACTTGGAACACATTTCTTACAATTTAAAAATAAAATGATACGAAGTCATTTTTTGTGGGAATTTCCTTTTTAATTTTAAAAAATTATGTTACTCAATTTCACTTATATCACTTTTTACAAAAAAACATTTATGTATTGTAAAAAATAAAAATACTGCGATAAAAGGTTTAAAAATCCAATTTTTAATTTTTTCAATCAACATTTCTTACAGAAATTACTAACAGAAATGACTGAACCATTTAAGAACAGAAGAGGTCAGAAATTATTTTCATGTGTTTTTTTAAATTGAGTAAAAAATAAAAATTTTATGATTTTTTTTTAGTCAATGTACTAATAAAAGGACGACGCCAGCATTTTTTAGTCAAAATCTTGACGTCCTAATATTAGGATGCTGGCACTGTAAGGGTTAAACACAGGATTATAATTTTTAATTACTTGACAAAAGTTTGCCTATAATATGATGTTGAATATTTAATGAATGTGATATCTCTGTTCTGAAGACTGCAATATTGTTAGTATCATCATTAACATTGGTTCAAAGCGTCACAAAGTAAAGTTCAGTGTTTTTATATAAATATTCGCATATTTTATAGTATTGTTAGTTTTTAAAGGAATGACCAAAATATTTTCAACATTGAATGGATAATTTTATGCCTTTACATTGAATAATTAAACAACAGTACAACTTTCTAATTAAATTAAAACATTGAATGCCACTCATAAATTTTTGAATATTTATTTTTTTTTAATTAGCTGGAGAAGTAGAGAGAAGAGAAAGGAATTTGTTAACAAAAAGAGAAGGCTTTTTATCTTAACAAAAATGTATTTTTAAAATATATTTTTTTTGTATATTGTTATTCAGACTGCATCTACTTGGCTTTATCAGTCCAAGTTAGTGAATTTTATACCTATGTGAAACATTTAAAAGATATTTTGATAATAAATGGGATTTTTTGGAATTGGTTTTTTGTATTTTAATTATTTTGACATAGCTTAAGATTTTTAATATATATCTGAACATTGTATACTCCTAACACATCTTATGAAGTCATCCTTTTAAACTATAGGTTATGGAACTTGTATTACAATACTGAAGTATGTTTATAGATTTAACCTGTCCATTTTAATTATTCTTCAAAAGATAGAATTGAATTTACTATCAATAATATTTTGTATCCATTTATATCTGCTTCTTCTGAAATATACATTATGTATAACTGTCAATGTGAGAATTAATACACTGGTAGTATACTTGGTTTAAATAAGAAAGAAAATTTGACAGTGAAGTAATTTTTTTTTAAATTATAGAATTCCGATTCTTGTTATGTACAAAGGTTTTTGTTTTCTCCTAATCCAAAAATTATGAGTGTTTCCTTAAGGAGAAAATTTCACTTTTTTAATTGCTTGCTATCAAGATGCAATATAATATTGCTGTGAAAAAGTTTATTGATGCCTTTCACTTTAGAGTCAGTTATTTACTTAATTTAATTTTTTGATAGAAAAACCTCAAAAATAGTTTTGTGTTTCCTATTTATTTCTTTTAAATAAAAGTTTCTATCCATGAACAGTATTTGCAACACGCATTTTATTTTATTTTATTTTATTTGCTTGTTCTTCAGCACAAAGGTTTTCAATTTTTTTGTATAGTTTTCAATTATTTCTTTTTTTTATGTTAAAGTGAATAAATTCTTCTGCCCCAAAGTTGAGTTGTACTAAAAAGGATGTTTAATTTTATTAATGATGAAAGTTCTTTCCACTTTGTCTCGACTGTATCTTTAATGTATCAAACATATTACAGTTTTGAATATTGGCAACCTCATTTTTTTAAATTTATTTATTTATTAATTTTTCCTGACACACTTCAACTGCTTTTGCAAGTCTTGATTCCATCAATCTCAATCTTTTTGTAATTAAAATGAATTTTATTTCATAGGAAATGAGGTGTTATGATAAATTAACCACTTTTCAAAAACAAACTCAGCACACTTATTTTCTGTAGGTGTGTGAATTGAAAACATATTGAATTATTGTTTCTAAAAAACCCAAGTAGAATATGCAGGTGAGTCATAATCCTGAATATTTTTTTTAACATGTTTTTTTTAATTCCAATATGTGTATGTTGCAATCTGTTCAATTCAGAACAATAAGCAACCCCATGACCCAATGAGATGAGGATGATATGGAAATGAAGTGTAGTCTTGTACAGACTCAGGTCGACCATTCCTGAGATAGTATGGTTAATTGAACCCCAACCATAAAAGTACACTGGCAACCACTGTCTAGTATTTAAATCCGTATAAAAGTAACTAACTTTACTAGGATTTGAACTAGGAACCTTTGTCTCCAAAATCAGCTGTTGAAACAAGTGACTTGCGGCGACGACTTTACCTCTAGACCAACCCGGTGGGTCTTTAACATGTTAATATTAATTTTTTGGTTTGATGGTATTAATTTATCTATAAAATATAATTGAAAATTACAACACCATGGATGATTTCAGTTGTCTTCTTTTTTCCTGTCTGTTCTTTTAATCTGTCCTCTTTTAGTAAAAAAATTGGTTTGAACTGATTTGAGAAATTAAATTCCTTTTTAATTTATAAATATAGCCATTATTAGCGTTAGTTATTTGGGGATTGGTGCATTAGTGATTAATTATTTTATATTCTAAATGTTTTTGAGTACACAAGATTTTTGAATTAGATAGTATTGCTGCATTGTGTAACATGGAACTATTGTAGGTCATCTTAATATTTATTACTTTGTAAAATAGAATAAGTGTATAATTTATTTTTATGTATTATGTAGAAATAAAAATCAATTACATTTTTCTATATTATTATTCATTTTTTGTTTACCTACTCTTTTCTTTTAATAAAATCAGTTATTGAAAAGCTGTATGTGTGTCCATGATTCATGAACTTCCTGCTAGTCTAGTATCTGTATAATTTTTTTTTAATTGTATTTATTTAAAGTCACATTAACTGCTTGGTCATTAGTGACTATGGTGGGTTTTGTAACATTAACTGTGGGATTTGACACGTGAAAATTTTCAGACCCTGGCCAGGAATCAAACCCAGGATCTCCGCTTGGCAGGCCAGTGCACTAACCGCTACACTACGGAGGCGGCCATGTATAATTTCGTATTTAGATTATTATGAGTACTTAGCCAGAGGTCTTGTATTCTAATTCTGTACCAAAGAGGTAAAAAGTGTTAAACTCCAATTTTGACAAAAATAGGATGCCTTTAAAATTAGCTGCCTTTAAAATTTAACTGCCTTTAAAATCAGAAAGAAATACTCTAATGCTTCAATTTTGTAGTTACTGTACAAGATTTTTTGTTGAATTTGGTGTTTTCTTCGTCTGTTTCTTCAGTAGGTTACTGGTAAATTTTGAAATTTTTTCAAATGTGTATAAAATGCTGCTTCTTTATAAAAGTTGTGTTAGCACTAGATATTTTACTTAAGTTTTTTTTTAACTTATTGTACATTGGAGTTAACACTAATGTAGATTGTAAAAAAGAAAGCCGTTAAAGTTTCAAATCCTGTTTGGTTGCGAAGGAGTATAGAAGTTGACTAAGTCAAGGTAAACTGTGATAGTATAATTTAATGAAATCGGTCACAAATTCATTATTTGATGACATCAGATATGGACAAGGTTATGACAGAAATGAGCTGAAGCTTCTGTACACATGGCTGTTTAAACTGAGACGGGAACTGACAAATGGCTTGATAGGTTTCCTATCGTGCCAGCTTTCAGTTTTAGTTTAAACCTTCAGTTTTTATGTTAACACATCAGTTTTAGCTGACATTTGATCTGAAACTGTAACTAATATGAGAACTGAATAGACCGAGTAAAAGGGGCCTTAGTTACAGTTATCTACATTACTTAGTTACCTATCTCATGTAAATTTCTTTTCCTACGAAGTAAAATCACTTGTAATTAAATATGTATGACTTTTAAATTGTCTCCTAACTATTTATTTAGTAATAAATTTCAGATTTGAGGTCATTTTCAGAGTTAACTCGTTAACATTTTTTTTTCAACCAGTACAATAAATTTCAAATTTAATTTTCGCGCGATTAATAACGCGTTGATGACTTATTCTGTCAAGGTCTTCCCCCATTTGTGCTATCTCTGCTGCCGTAACTAATTGACTATAATGACTTACGTAATTCTGTAGTATTATCGTGACGGCTGTTACGAAACAAGTCAACAACATTCAGTTGTGATTCAGTAAATAATATTTATTCTATTCCATGTGATAGCGAGAGACCGTTCTATTACGTTTATTATGTTACGGCATGAATACTGTGTGCGTTAAAGTTTACTTTTTCGGTAAAGCAAGAGATTTGAGTGGTAAAAAAGAAGGTTGTTTGACTGTAGATCGGTGTACATCTGTTAATGAATTGTTTAAAAAAATAATACTTGAATATTCCTTGGAAGATATACAAAAAAATATAATCCTTGCTTTGAACGAAGAATACTTATCAAATAACTGCGATTTAATTTTAAAAGATAGTGATACAGTTGCTGTGATTCCACCGTTGAGTGGCGGTAAGTAGAATTTCAAAACTTCTATCAGCCGGTATTATTCTGTGCCTCATATGTTTTTACTTGCAGCCCAGCTTGCAGGTTAGAAAACGGCTTTATAACCTACAAAATGATGGGCTGTTACGGTGTCATCGCTAATCATTTTTAAATTCATTTCATTTTAATGAGTTGTTAATACCATGTTCTTTATTTGAAACAAAAATTAAAAGTAATAAATTTCGGTTCTAATAATTTTTAATATCCATTTCCTAAGTTTAATTCACAGAGAATGTGTTCACTACCCATGTTTTAGGTCATAGCTGTAGCGTCAGACCTTGGATCTGCTAGGATCTTTGGCCTTGTCGAAAAATATTTTGGTATTACACTGCTGTTTGTTTACGCCTGTTAAGTATTAAATTTGTAACCTAATTTGGTTTTTTCCGGGATGCCCTCACATTTTGTTAAATTAAGTCATTCATTAGAAATGTTTCTGATACAATCCATGAAAGTTTGTTGCTTTAACACTACTCACACAAGATTTGTTAAGTTTGATGAGGAGTTTACATTGTCTAGAATTCGACCTTTACAACTGTGGGTTTACTTTTCTGTAGCTTGCTGGAACCATTTCAGGGTGAACATTAACCATTCCATCCAGTCCCATCAGAGGCATTTTAAACTGAGTTAGTAACCTGAAATTTCCCCTGGCTGTGTCACGCGTACTGCCTAGATTAAGTCCACTGGTTGGGGAGCTACCTGAGAGCTTCTGGACCTGTCCCAGGTTTTAAGAGACACTTCTTGTAGGTCCTTCTGCCTTCGATGCCGTTGGTCAATCCCATTTGATATTTAATGTCCTTCGTCTGCCTAGGACAACTCTCACTTCTTGATTAATTTTGTGTGTACCACTGCCTCCTGCGGCATCCTTGATGAAACAGGACCATCAGGTTGTGAGAATTTAGCCCCCAACACAAATCGGTTCACTGACCCAATGTCCCACTGGTATTGGTTACCCAACCTTCCATTGGGTTGCTTGGCTTAGCAGGGGCACCTCTTTCCAGTTAAGTGCTGATGCTGGAGTGGAAAAGCTGAGAGAATTCTCTTCAAGCGAATAATACTTGTAGTATTGATACTAGGTGTTCACATAGACGTATCACACTCCTCTAAGCCAGAGCCGTAGCTCCCCCTAGGTAAATTGTAAATTCGTAGTGCCCTTGGATATGTTTGTACTTCCAATATTTTTTTAAAAATTTCAGTATGAAATTGATGGCAACATGGGAGATACATGTTTGTAAATAATTTTGTGGTTTTTTAGTTGGCCAGAATTATAATTTATTAGTTTGTATTTGCTTAACAGACTGCGTTGTTTTTATGGACTTAGTCCTGAGATGCTCCAAGTGTATGAGGAACCTATTCAGGTTGTAGAGGTATCAGTTCGAACAGTACAGAAAGTGGGAAATGAGCAAATTAGGGTGGTTTTATTTTAAAATATGACCAGATAGGTTATGATCTAGTTATCTAGTTAAATGATAACACGAAAGTTGTTAGTATTCAGTGATTATCACTTTTCTGCAGTAAATTAATTACCATCTTCCATCTAAACTTTTCAATGAGTAAGGTGATTTGATTAATTGCTTGTAATTTCTATTAGTTTTTCTGTGAAACGGTCACCATAATCTGTTAGCATGTCATGAACATGTTTTATCATATTATGATTAATTAGGTACTCTCTTGTAGAGATTTAAACTTAACAGTGGCCAAGTGTCATTTATCATTTGTTAAGCATGTCCATGATACGCTAATGATTTATATAAAATGATTATCTCTATTTAAATATATATTTCTAACCACCAGAATACGGTAACAGTAAACACTTACCATTGTTTATAGCGCTTTCGTGTATCTTGTACACATTTGATCATTTTTGTGTAACAATTACTTGAAATGATTTTATAGTTGTTAGTTTAAGTAAGTCTACATCTTTTGCGTTTACATTGTGTAGTAAAATTTATTAGCATTTACATTTGTACACAGGTTAATGAAAAATACACCATGGACTTTCTACAGTTAACAGAAAAGAAGATAACTCTTGATTCCATTATGGAAATTGTTAAGTCTCCAAAATGTGGCGCAGTTTCGTTTTTTGCTGGCACTACTCGTGATAATTTTGAAGGCTTAATGGTAAGCTACATTATCAACCCTAATTAATTCTTTACTAAAGTACAAAATTGCTATTAATTTTTAATTGAACTGATAATTCTATAACTACTACATAAAAATGGCCTATTCATTTATACGTTACATTTTAACAGTAGTTTTAAGGATATTTATTTGGAGTTTTTTAAAGATTTTCAAGATTATTAATTTGGTTTGTGTTAATTACCTGATGGTTTGACTCCTGCTCACATTATTGAATATATTAATCGCCTGGATTATGAGTGAGACTCGTATTAAATTGGGTACCAGACCTCTCGTGCACTGTCTGATATGTTTGTTCTAGTTATGATTGACTCTGAATGTAGAACATTTTTAGTGCAGCGTTGGTTCATGAGGAATGTGGGGCCTAAGTACAAATTATTTGTTTTTCTGAGAGGCATATCTTGAAGAATCATCAATATTTCCAATTGGTGAAACGTCAAGAAATGACTTTTACAATCAATGGAATCTGATAGATGAATAGAATTTTGTTGTGCCTAATGACTTCTAGAATAAGAAATTTATGGACTATTTCTGAGCTTGTAAATAATAATCTGTTATTTGATTTCATAGGTTAAAGAACTTGTTTATCATGCTTATGAGACTATGGCGTATAAAACAATGCAAAATGTATGCTCTGAAATGCGTAAGAAATGGCCAGAAATAGAACACATTGCCATATATCACAGGTAGTTAATTTTTAGAAACATACTAGTTTTTAATGACATTAATTATTTTTACTATTTAGTATTTCACACTTGTATATAACAAGCAGGGATGATGACTAATAATTTAAGTTGTAAAAAGAATGGAAAAGGGTTAATTTTTCTTAGATTTATGCATTATGTGGATCCACCATTTGCCACTGCCATAGAAGATTTGGCTATGGGTTCCATAAAGGCAGAACTTAGAGCAACTCTGAAAGGGGTGGACTGATGGAGTCATGAGAGCTACGGAGAAGAGGGTTCTAAGGGGTCAATAGGAGTTCTCGGGTGGATTCAATAGGAATGAAGGGGGTTTAGGTTGTGGTAAATGGCCTAGTGCTGTAGAACAGCTGCTATAATAATAATTCCAACTTTGCGGTTTTATTCAACTTAATTATTAAAATTGTGAGCCAATATAATGTGTAAATCTAAAAATTTACTTTAACATTGCAGTAAAGATTCACAAACAGTGCTTACATTTGTAATTTCATAATTTTAGACTGTAACAAACTTTAATATTACACTGGTATCTGGTAATAACGCTGTCGGTTATACCACACTTTTGGACATAAGGCAGGTTGAATTAAGTCCCGCCTAATTTTTTCAATTTTTAATGAATTTAAAAATACAGTACTGGTATATATTTCTAATTTGTTTTTAAAAACATATATTTTTGAAACGCATTAAGCGAATTGAAATTTGTTTACATGATTTATTTTAAGCTATACTGTAATACAGAAATAAATTATCTTTTATTTGTAAAATACAGTATGTAATAAATATTACTTAAGACTCTAATGATGCAGGAAGCAATAAACAGCTTAGAGGTTGCAATGGCATTTTTGGAAGGACAAGAAAATGTTCAGAAATTAAATTAAATTTGTTTAGACTTCTCCAGTTGGAATTGATTAAAATTATGCTTTTACAAAAAATATGTGAACACATTAGCAACAAAAAAATCGTTGACTTTTTAAAAATTAGTTTGCTTTTGTATTGTGCATTCTTTTTGTTTATTTGAATACACACTGTAAAATGAATCATGAAAAAATACATAAATTTGGGTTTACAGTACAGTATTTTCTTTTGCTACGTACTTTAAAATTGCACCTAAATTTACCTTAGTTTTTGAATTGTACGCAATATGTATTTAGAGTTTTCTAATTTTATAATTTGACGATATTGGCTGTTGTACCACTCAAAGTTGCAAAGTACATTTTGTAGTATGTACAAAAATTTCTGACTTCATTTAGGTGATATAACGTGTGTGTAAAGTGAATGACTCCCTACACCCGTATTGTAACTGGGTACCATTGAAATAAAAATAATTGTTGTTTATAACTTCAATAAATGTATATCGTTGCTCTATCTTGACAGGTTGGGTGTTGTACCAGTTATGGAAACTAGTGTTGCAATAGCTGTTTCGTCACCACATAGAGCTGAAAGTTTAGCTGCTGTACAATTTGCTATAGATGCACTTAAATCAACAGTTCCAGTATGGAAAAAAGAAGAATATGCTGAAGGAACTTCAGAGTGGAAAGAAAATAAGGAATGTCAATGGTCTTCTTGTTATAACAATGAAAGCACTAATACATTATAACAAAGATTGTTTTGTAGTTTTATCACCGAGTTGATTTCTTAAAGAAATTGTGAATTATTACTTGGAATTTTAATTCTAGTTGAAATTTATTCCATGATCCGTGAATAGTATTGTGCTACGTAGAAAAAGCATTTTACAGTTTTAAAGAGAATTAAAAATTTGTGCTGCATGAAAATAATTTATTTTACCAAACTAGTCTTTGGTTGGGGTGGGAGTTTTTTCCTGGTACAACTTGGTATGAGAAGTTAATGGTACCTGTACATAGTTCCTGATACTTTTAATACTGATACAGAAATAGTATCAATTGAACAAAGAAAGATAATTATTCTGACTCGACTTAGATCTAGGAGAAATAAAGAGGAGGCATGTCGTAGGACTCTTGATACTTGGGTCTGGTAATGAATACTAGGAACAGTGTCTTAATTCTGGTTTCAGTTGTAGTCACTACCTTGGTGTGATGTTACTTCTGTCTTTTACCCGATTAAAACGCAACTGTAATCGGTTACTTATTTATTTTATGTTTTAGTCCAACTGTTATGCACATTAAGGCTAATGCAGACAGTGAGATGATAAATGAAAATAAATAATGAAAAAATTCCAGACTTTACCAGTAATGTGACCCCATGTACCCAGGCGTAGAAGCCAGTTGTGCTGACCACTTCACTAAACATTCCTGATACAGAATGTACTGCGTAATTATTGCTTTTTCTAGTACATGACTTGTATACAGTCCAAAATATTTGTATTGAGCGATTCACTTTATTACTAAATAAAATAATTTTTCTGCTGGTAGTTAAAACAATTGGAATTCATCACTAAGGTCCTTTATCATATAATATAATATCTTTCAAAATTTTTATATGGTTCTGGAGTTTGTATTAAACTTTGTTAATAAATATTAGCCCATAACAGACAAGTGGAGTATCAAATTATTTACATTCGTTAGTATTCATTCGTTATAAAATATGGCTAAAATAAATAGTTCTGTTTCTTATCACATGGTCAGCCAATTAAATTACTGAATTATTTAAGAACAGAAGAGGTAGAGGTGTAAAAAACACTAATCAGAGTTATCTCCTTTTAAAGTAATGAATTTCATTTTACAATCAGACCCTGTGGTGGATGAAGTAAAGGTGTCATTTGCAGAGTGGAAGATATGTGCTTTTCAGATGCTGATAAGCATACTTTTCCACTTAGTGAGGAAGGCAATGGTAAACCATCTCACTCCTCATTTTACTTAGTAAAACCTCTACACATTCAAACCAGCCTTTCGGCTGATGAAACAACAATAAATAATATCACCTTCACTCAAGAACTTTTTCACCAAAAGTGTTCCACACAAACCTGAAATCACCTAATTCCAATAATCAGAATTTTTGAAAATTAATTTTTTTTAATAGAATTTCATATAAAATTTCATGAAATACTCTAATGTAGTTATTTTATGTATAAGTATTATGAAGTTTTGTGAATAAATTTTTAGACTTAAGAAAAGAAATAGACAAGAAAACTTATTGATTTGTTTCTTAAAAATGTACTCATTATATATTTAAATTTATTTTTTGGTAACTTATTTATTTAAAAAAAAAATATTCTCTATACAAAATTAGCTTTGTATTGAACATAAAAATATGTATTACGTAGTAGCATTTTGTTTTAGCTACAATTGTTTATACTATAAAGTTTTTGATGAAAATATCCCTATTTGAATATTTTATAATAGTATTGAAATAGTATGACAGTTTTAACTTCTCAGGTTGAATTTTTTTTGTTCCTTTATCTTTTCTAATGTTCTGTCATTGTATACTAAGCCTTAGGTAATAGAATTATATTTTTAGTGAAGAATAAATTTTTTGTATTAATATCACTGCCATATTACGCCAACTGTTACTGTCATTCTATTTGAATACTGTTATAAGTTTCTGTTTTGTTATCAGTAACTATGGTATAATAATAACCTTTTTAATGATTATCTTATACATTACAATTAATATAAATTATTCATCGTTTCTTGTTATTATCATTATATTTGTAGTGTAATCATAATTAAGGAGGTAATACTATCATTCATTGTACTAGAACGTATTATTATACTGTTGATTATAATATTTCAGTTTCTAAAAATAAATATTTTATGTAAATTTTTTCCATTGTTCATGGTTTTATTTGTAATTCAAATGGTTTTGCTAGATAATTTAGTTGTACAAAAAATGTTCAGTTTCGTTGTAGTAGAGTTAGCATATAATTTCATAAAACATTGCATGATTTTAATTATAACTTTGTGACTATAATGTAGCAGCAAATCCTGAAATTCTGTTTACCGTGTACTGTTCTAATTTGATGATTTGGAACAGTAATGTAATGATATTAACTTTTATTATTATCTAATACAATGTTTGGAAAACTTATTTTAAAAAGAATATTAAATAGGCTGACAGAAAAAACTGATATCGTAGTAACTATTTCAGTATAAACCAGAATTAGATGTGGTTGCTGCAAATGTTAGTTTAATTACTCTGTCAATTTTATTTGATTAATGAATCATATCACTAATGAATTTGTATTTACGATAATAAACTGTTTTGGTTAAAAGCTTGCTTCAGTGAAATTTTTCTTTAGAAAAACACTATGTAACCACAGTTTTGTATCAAAACAATTATGTCGTTACATCATTTCTTAAGTGTTGTTGTTTAGGTAATCAGCCGAAAAGCTGGTTTGAACCTGTAGAGGTTTTACTAAGTAAAATGAGAAGTGAGGTGGTTTACCATTGCCTTCTTCACTGAATAGAAAAGTACGCTTATCAGCATGCTGAGCCCTCTGAAAAGCACGTATTTTCCATTCTGCAAATGACACCTTTTGCAGAGTGGAAAATACGTGCTTTTCAGAGGGCTCGGCATGCTGATAAGCGTACTTTTCTATTCAGTGAGTATTTTTTCTATTCTATTTCTTAAATAATTGCAAGATTTAGCTTCATCTTATTTTGTTTTTGTAAATATTTGTAAATCAGAGCTTGTCCTAATGCAGGGTTATCACATGAATTTTAAGTTAAATGAACCATTATTAAATTTACTAGTTTAGTAGAGTCTTCATCATTATATGCTTGCATTTGTTCTGATTATGTAAAATGTAAATTATTTTAATTTTTTTATTGTAATAACTAATAACTCCATGTCAGTTTTGCATGATGAAAAGAGGCTGGAAAAGTTATTTTAAAACGGTAATAATATAGTCACCATATCAAATAAATTTCTAACATACTTAAGTAAGAGGTAAGGTGGTAAAAGTCTTGTATCACGTTCATATTCTTCTTTCACCACAGATGGGCAAACTTGCTTGTTTTGGTCTGCACAAATCACAAAACCGACTCAGTCCATCTTCTCCAAAGCCTACCCACACCTATCTTCACTCAGATCTGTACTTCAGTGGTTCGAGGGGGATTCTTCCTGGAAGCATCTGATGAACATGGTCTTTTCATCTCCTTCTGTATTCACTGATTTTAATATTCAGTGTTTAGACTCACAGTTCTGCTCAAGTATCTTCATCCTGAAGATACTTCCTGTTCATCAATCTAGAACCTTTGTCAGCCCACAGAACTCTGTATCGTTTGTAACCTTTTGTCTCATTTGATTAGTGTAAAGTTCCACATATTTCCTTAAATCTGTTTATCTTAATACTAATATGTATTTTTTGTGGGTTAGGGTGCAATCCAAATAACTAAAAGCAGACACTTGCTTCAACACCAAATCTCTAACTTTTGTTCTGGATCTGATTGGCTTCTTCCCTTTAAAGCCATTACCTTTGCTTTCATTGTGAGTATAGAAACACCAATCTCACTACATATTTTATCTATTGAAAAATAGAGAACTGCAGGTCATCCTTGGAAGTTTACATTAACTCTTCGTTATCTACAAACAAAAGTGTACTAAAAATGCATCCTTGTCTTTATCTAATACCCACATCTACTTTCTCTGTCCAGCAGTTAATTATCTCATTCATATACGTACTGAAGAGGGTAACGGACAGGCTGCATCCCTGTCTCTATCCTTTGTTTATTTGGCTCTCATCTGAAAACCCATTTAACATTTCGATGATAATCCTAGTATCAAAATACAATAAAATCTGAAAGGAATTTTATTGGATGGGTCATAGCTATATTCTGTGGTGAATGAAGTAAAGGTGTCTTTGCAGGGTGGAAATTAATGATTTTTTCAGTATTCCTGGTATATTCAATTTAATACAAAATATTACATTGGTAATCCACTTTAGTTTACTTGGTGCATCAAATCAGCATTTCAGCTGTGTTTCTAAACAACATTGCATAATATAATGAAGGAGACATTCCATTGGAGTTCTACTGTTATATTTTATTTAAAATAGTTAATTATTATATTAATAATTTGTAAGGAATGTTAAACACTATAAATGTTTATATTAATACATCACATATTAAATTAGCATGAGCTGCATTAGAACTAGAAAAATATTCTTAGTTTGTGTTTTAATATATTTTATTAATGTTAATAATGTATACGATATAAAGATTACTAATAAAAATGTTTTAAAATTTAAGAAAAATCACAAAATTCTTATTTTTAACAGAATATAACAAATCTAACTGCACATGTGCGACTTAAATCTTGAGGGACCCTTAATGCCTTAAGATGTCAGATGTCTAACTTATATTTCCTAAAGAACTTGAATGTTGATGGTCATCAATAAAACCTTGATATGATGTATTGTCATTTCAGAGAAAACAAAGAATTTAAATATTTGAGCTTCAATATCTCTAAAGAAACAATTACCTTGCTAAACTTTTGGGTAAACAAAAGCATGCGTTAGACAATTAAATGGAGTATCATGAAACATGAACATCACAGTACAAGCACAATGGTGCACCCATGTATTATTTCTACCATGTAACCATTATTAACCTATAAGCTAATTAGTGGTCAGGTGATTGCTTAAGTTACAGATCAGAAAGTTAAAGGAAAAATGTCATAAAAACTTTTGCACACGTTTATTTCGTTCCGAGAAAATAAAAGTTTTAGACCTAAAAAACTGGATTGTTTGCAATCCGATTTTTACCATTGAGGATCATTGTTTCGTAATAAAGCGATTAATTAATTTCACAACAGGCCTAGGCTAACTTTTAAAAAAACTTTTGTCGAAATTTGTACCTTTGATGGGAAACTCCGCTATTATTTGTCTAATTTAATTACTCTAAATAAACTTTCTTCAGAGTTTATAAATAGACCTACCACATATAATCATCTTTATGAATTTACATTTATAATTAGTTATTTATTTTATTAGGATATTTCCTCTTTTTTTTATTGTTTATTTTTAATAACTTGCTTTTGTATAAGAAATACGAGTATCTAAAGCCGGTATGTTCACACGACCACACAGTTTTTTTTTATATGATACATAATTGTGTAAATTTCGGTGATATTTTAAAATTATATGAGTATAAAATTATTACCGTTATTGTTTGAGTTAGAACTGAACATTTAAAACGCTACACGACTTTCTCTTTTCGATTAAAAATTACCAATTTTTATAAGCAGTAGGCCTATATATGCAATTAATAAATGCCAATATCAAAGTAAGATGAAAGTGTATGTTCTAAGTTATAATTTTTAATAAAAAAAATATGTTCCAAATTCATTACACTATTAATTCAGAACGACATATTTATTTCTTGACCTAGTTTTATAAAAAAAATTCCCATTCTGGAAAACCTTCCGATTTCAATTAGAAAAATCACTACTTAAAGTTGTTTTTAATGTACAAGTAAATTTTAAAAAGTTGACTAAAATTTTAAATATTATATTAAAAAGTAGGCCGAAGTTATATTGTAGATGTATAAATATATTTATATTTCCTCTTTTTTATTTTTACTTAATCAAATTTTAATTTAACTGACTGTTTTTGTTAGAATCTTGCCAGAAGGTAACATCATCCCCCTCCTGGATTAAGACCACTGGATTGATTGTCAACACTAGTATCAATATTTCCACCCTCTTCTCTCATGACCTCGCACTATTCTCTCCAATGCCAAGTCCATCTTGGAAGTCCTCTTCATTCTTCTTTACGCGAAGTCCATCTTCTTCTTGGCATTGGATGGCTGGTTGTGGCAGATGGCCGGAGTGGAGATACAATACTAGGTTGAACCAAACCAGATTAAACCAGGCCAGAGGAATGATGTCATCTTCATGAGAAGATTCATTAACGAATTAAAATTAAAGACGTATTTTTTATTATATATTGAAATATCACGGCAAAATTTAATAAATTATAAAATATTGCATTAACATTTAACATTCATGTTTATCAGTCAATATAAACAATTTAAATGAAATAGTTTTTGTTACCTTAGAAACACTTTACTTTTAAAACCTATTGTTAATTAGCCGGTCGCATTGGCGTAGTTGGTAACGTGCTCGCCTCTCATCATGTGGTCTTGGGTTCAAATCCCATTCAGGCACGACATATTTTCATACGTTACAAAGAAAAAAAAATTATTTCATCCTTCACTGTCTGCATTAGCAGTAATTGCATGAGTCAGACGTTAAACCAAATAAAATAATATACTGTATATATATACTATATTGTTCATTATTTATTATTTTTATATTTATTTATTTAATTAATTATTATATTATATAAAATGCTGTATACTCTGTATTTCTTATGGGAGGGTATTTTTGCGAATTCTACCATTTAAAATAAACATTTTGCAAAATCCTTTCTTAGAGACAGCTTAGAAAGGATCAGGACATCTCTTTTTATATAATAGATAGCGCCCCGTCGTGGCTTCGCCCATGGAATTTTAAGGCTATGATTCTGTATTTTAATTTGCTAATAACTTAAGTCACAAATTTAATTTTTTTTGGAATTACGTATAAAGAACAATTCACACACATCAGTCACGTCACCGTTCCGAAACGGAACCGGCACGGCCACTTGAAGTCAAAAATGATGACAGTATTCACACATGTACGTCAGTTTTCCTTCCGTCAAACTCCATTCAGTCATTTTACGTAGAGACAAACACATCAGTAAAAACAAAATATCGTTTTGACGGTTCGGTGATGGCGACAAGACTGAAGCACCGGATTCGGGACGGTGCCGGTGCTCATTGTAGACAATGTCATTAATTTTTCAAGAAAGAATATTTTTCTGTAACTGATACTTCTCGGAATGACGGAACTGAGACGTGACGTGACGGATGTGTGTGAATTGACCCTTATGGTGAAAAAATGAAAAAGAGAAGGATTATAATAGCATACTGCCTGAATTTATATAAATGTTTTATTTTAATTTAAGTTAGATTTAAGAAAATAACTTTACCGTTTCCATTTTACTGAAGTGGTTGAGACATTTTTTTTTTAAATTAAATTTTAATTGTTTGGTTGCAAAAATCATTTTTTCAATGTCAGTCAAATACATTATGTAACCTAAGCAATGAGATTCGTATCTTGCATAATAAGTAATAATACTATAAAGCATGAAAAACCATATCACTTATTATACTAATTACAACAATTCTGGTTAAAATGTAAATCCAGTGTTAGGTCAAAAGATTGAACACTACGTACAGTACAACATCCGGAGTGACAAAAGTAAACCATAGATTAATTAAAGTCAATTTACCTTCTGGGAAAATAGCTATAGTTTTGTAATTGATCTGCTATTTACGTACGATAAGAATGTATTTATACTGGATGCTACGGAATATGCCTATGGAGGGGGTAAATGTGTGTCTGAGAACAACCAGTACATAAGCGTAGCGCTTCGCACTGATTCCGCATCCTCGAATCAGTGGGGGGGGGGGAATTTTTTCGATTTCTTCCGTTTAAAATAAAAATTTTGCAAAATCCTTTCTTAGTGCATGCTTACACAACATAACAAATCTAACTTCCAAATTTCAAGTCTGTAGCGTCAGCAGTTTCGGCTGTGCGTTGATCTATAAATGAATCAGTCAGGACATGTCCTTTTATATAATAGATTAGTGGTCAGGTGATTGCTTAAGTTGCAGATCAGAAAGTTAACCGTCTTTTATTTCTTTTTAGAGCGGACGCCCAATTAAGCTTGCTGGTTTTCTGAAGTGCGCAGAAGGTTTATTTTAGTAATGGCGCGCTCGGTTACCTCAGCGAGTGGTGAGGGTCAGTGCTGTACTGGTTGTGATCAGCGTCACGTCGCTCTTGCAACGTTATATATCAGCTAACCTGAAAACATTAGTCTGTAATGTGTTGTATGTGGTAGGCGTTAATTGTTGTATACAATGTTAACAATTGAATTTTTTTAACGTCGCTAATAGATGATAATTTACATCGTTCAGTGCCTGCGATTTAATCGGCAGTTCACAAGACACGGCTTCGGCAAGACACGAAATCTATTGATTAAATTCGAACTGTTCGCGCAACTACACCGGCAAGCGTATTTATCATCCGCTCTAATGTTATGACAGGTGGTAAAAAAAAAAAAAAAAAAAAAAAAAAGCTGAAGAATCAAATATTTTTTTATTTTTATAAACAAATACAAAAATATACTACTCTAAAAGATAACCATAAAACAATATATCACAATTTGTTGTTAATACCAGTTAAAGAAAATATCACATCACGTATAAGACAACTTACAATACAAATGTAAGTGGATAGGCTTACTATCTTTCAAGAATAACAAACTATAACAAACAGCTTAAATTCAAAGATGGATATGTTACCAATTAGGGGTTTTCTTTATGTAAGTAAGTTACTTATTTTAAAACAAAACTCATATATATATATATAATAAGGTGTAAAACAAAACAAATACATTGCGAGCACAAAAGGAAATCTTTACATTTTTACTATCTTAGCGGATGTTTTCACCACTAGTTGTATGACAGTTTGGGAAACATTGTTACATAAATGCAAACTTAATTGATCTTTTTATCTGCACCCAAAACTTTTACCCCACATAAAACAAAATTATATAGGAACAATAGTCTTAAAATCAAAATCACTGATTTTTTTTAGTTTACCTCTTTATTTTCAAAAAGTAATAAAACCATGAAACTGCAATATATATATTATATGTATATGGATGGTCCATTAATTTTATCATGCAGAGCACATTGATAAATATGAAGAACGGATAATTAAACTTTAAATTGATTAGAAATGTACAAGAAAACAATTGAAGGCTGTTTTTTTTTTAAGTTTGGCTTTTTTCTCAACTCTCTTGTCTTTGTTACAAATCTAACAATCATGGCAGGCACTGTCAGTATTGCATTTATATGAACTACTATTATACCAATCAGACAAACATATTGACAAAAGAGAATTAAGTTATTATGGCTATACCAGTAGGATGTTGCAGTCCCAGTGTGCATGCATCAGGAAGTTGGGATCAATCCCCACTTCAAAATAGCCTCACTATGTTACTATCAAACATTCTGTTGCTCTACAAAATACTACAATGGTGGGGTAATGCTTCCCCCGCCAAGCTTGGAACACTCACACTGCAATTTCCTTAAGGTATAGATACTGAAGTCACAAGATTGCCTTTTGCGTATGGATGGGCTGGGAGGAAGGGATGTGAAAACTTGATAGTGCTGCCAACCTCAACAGGGAGACACTACTCGTTTATTTCACTAACAGGCAGTTTCTACATACATTTTGTATGCTGTGGTTTATTCCGAGAAAATGTTTTCTTCATAAACCTTATAAGAAATAAATGTGACCTGTAATTTTTCCTATAGCTTAATTACATGACTAGAAATGTTAGATTTCCTGTAATTACCCGCTAACCTTATTCCATTGGAACAAAATTTTCTATGAATGAATCGCTTTCTCAACTATCATAGTCACCGGCGTCTTCGCTATCAGTCTCACTAGTATCTACCTAACCGTTTCCTTTCTTTACCAGGTGTCAACAAAACTGTTGAAGAATAGCTTCTTCACGTTTTTCATTTCCTTCTTTATGTTTCGAATTGTGAAAAGAGAAACATAAAAGTAGTTAGCCACTCGCTCATGGCTTTTGTTAAGAAGCAGGGAAAGGCATTTTTGTTTAGCTTCAATTTCACAGCATTTTATTACACTGCATGTTAGATTTCATTCAGCACTTTGAATAGTCTGTCCATGTTTTTGAGAAACTAACATTTCTGGTTATGGTAACAAACAGTTATATTCGTACAATTAACCTACCAACGGTTCCGTGATATACTGTATATGCTCTGGGTATAGTATAAGTTGTTATGTTCATCGTACTGAAATTAAAGTAGTTGCGAATGTGCACTGATGCTTTTCCCTCTTTACCCCTCGTTGCAAACGAAGGCAAACTCGTGACTCAAGTAACTATATGCCTATAGAAACTTTGGTGGAATTATTTCCCAGTATAAACTGGGGAACACGGATAAGATGGTACTACGAGGCGTATTTTTAAAGTAAGTACCGTTTGAAAATAAAAAAAAAATAAAAGGAAATTTGCAAAAACTAATTTTATTTTCGGAATCTACATACTTTTATCTATTTTTCTACATAGTTTCCAAGTTTTTGTAAACCCTTATCATATCGCACAACTAAATTTTGGAAACCTTCTTCATAAAAACTTGCCGCCTGCTGTGATAACCGAGAATTCACGGCCGTTTTCAAATCGTCGTCATCGTCATAACGGTTGCCGCCCAAGTGATGTTTCAGATGACGAATTTCCCGACGTTTCGAGGTCTGTGATTTACAAAATTGTTAATGAAAAATTAAACGTTAAGAAACTGTGCTCGTGTTGGATCCCTAAACTCCTGACGGAGGAGCACAAACACAAAAGACTCGAGAGTTCCTTGAATTTTCTGACACGTTATGACGAAAATGGTGACGACATCCTGAGTCGGATCGTAACTGGAGACGAAACGTGGATTTCGCATTTCACTCCCGAATCGAAACAACAAAGCATGGAATGGAGACACACACACTCTCCCGTAAAGGTCAAAGCCTAACAGACTTTGTCACAGCGCAAGATCATGGCGTCCGTGTTTTGGGATAGGCATGGTGTTTTGCTGGTCGACTTTATGGAACGAGGAACGACAATAAATGCAGAAGCCTACTGCCAAATCCTGAGGAAGCTGCGCAGAGCAATTCAAAACAAGAGACGTGGCATGCTCACAAAAGGAATTTTGTTTCTGCACGATAATGCAAGCCCTCACACTGCCGCTCAGACCCGAGCTGCATTGGACTCTTTTGGCTGGGAAGTTTTGGACCACCCACCCTACAACCCTGACCTTGCGCCGAGCAACTTTCATCTCTTCCGTCATCTGAAACATCACTTGGGCGGCAGCCGTTACGACGATGACGACGAATTGAAAACGGCCATGAATTCTTGGTTATCACAGCAGGCGGCAAGTTTTTATGAAGAAGGTTTCCAAAATTTAGTTGTGCGATATGATAAGTGTTTACAAAAACTTGGAAACTATGTAGAAAAATAGATAAAAGTATGTAGATTCCGAAAATAAAATTAGTTTTTGCAAATTTCCTTTTATTTTTTTTTTATTTTCAAACGGTAATTACTTTAAAAATACGCCTCGTATCTTACAAGAGTTACAAAGTATTACAAACAGATTAAATTCAGGAATTGAATTCTTACCAATTTGGAGTTTATTAATTAATTGTATTATTAATCTGTCCCATATCACTAAAGGAACACCAAAAACTTAGTGAATTTGATATAATCTGCTTTGTCTCTGTTCTAAATAAAACAATTTAAATGTAAGGGAAACATTCTGAATATGAATTATCAAGTTAATTTAACTTAACTGAAATTTTTTAAAAATATTTTTATAAATTCAATAGTTTTATAAACAAATACTTATGTTATACATATCACAAACCCTTTAAGGCACTATATTATAATATATGAGGTGTGTAAATAAAATAATCAGAGTGGTAAGATAGTGTTCGATGTGGCAAAACTGGGAACTATGAATTTACATCGGGAAGGTAGACCAAAATGTGAGTGCGTTCAATTTCCTGCACAGCTGTGATGAGTGAAAAAATTATCTTCATCACTGTGTGGCTTTGAAGAGTGCAAATGTAATTTTACTTGAATAAAAAAAATGATTAAACATCAGTCTCATTACTTTATTTACACTCCTTGCAACATCAGACACTTGATGTATACTATGTCTGGTACAACCTTGAGTTATATGGATAATGGATACTTGCTGTCTTGGTTATCAGATTGTTAACCAATCTTTGATCTTGTAATTTAAACTGATATGTTAGGAAGAATGTTTGCTAACTAATACACAATACAAGAACATGAACAAGATGACTGGATTTTAGAAAAAATTAGTAGTTAATTTTTTAAGTACAATCCGAAAAACAAAATTATGTTAATTTTGTGGAAATAATATAAAGAGTATTGTTTTTGTAAAGACTGAGATGTTCAGAATTAAATAAGCAAGTATCATTTGAACATTTTACACATATTTTAAAAATTGTTAAAAAAATTATGAAAAAAAGGAAATAAAAAAACAGATTATACTACACAACAGGGAGCTTTTGATTAGAAGTTACTGCATAAACATCAGAAATGATGTAATTACTTTGTTTTTTTAATTACAATTTGATTAAGTAGTTAATTAAACTTTAATTAAAACCTTTGTTTAAATTTTTTTTTAAATTAACAGAATTTTATTAATGTAAACAATTATGTTGATGAGAATAAAGAATACAGAATCTATTCAGATGACAAAAATTACATTGCTTTAAAATTTGTATTACTGCATTATTATTAATTTAAACTGCACCATATTACTCTTAAATCTGAGCTTCTATTGCAATTATCATGCAACTAATACAAATAAATGTCAATAATTTCTTACCATGAAAATTCCATGTATTTTTTTAACAAACAAGTTCAGATTACTGAATTCTTGTCACAAATATTTACAGCTATGTATTTAAAATGCAAAATCACTTCCAATGTATTTTAAATGGGAATTTTATTAACCAAATGGATTTTTATAATTGTTAACATGATTTTAAAGAGTATACTTTCCAGATTCGCCCAAAAATTCTAAACTTGAAATTTAATCTATGAGCTTCATTTTACGAAATGAAAAAGAGTAAATTTCGTTTACAACATAGCTGTAATACAGCGTAATATGCGGTTCCCACATTTATTCCATAAGCATATCCTGCATGGTTATGGAATAAACCCATTCTTTTCAGGACAAAACTATCGTACTAATGTACTTTAGTTGATATTCACCATTCTTCAAAGAACATTTAAGTTTGTAGTTAACTTAAATCATTTATTTAATGATAAAGATTTGAAACCAAAGAACATTGTGCGAATTTCTTCACACGGGTCCTCTATGCTAGTTCTATAATACTTCTTTAAACTTTGTTTTCATACCTATTGATAAACATGAAATATATTACTCATCCGTCAGTTTTGGAGTTAATAAAAACAAAATAAAAATAGATTTCAATAACCATAATGAGCTTTTTAAAACTCTTTATATTAACATGGATTCTGCTATTGTGTTGCTAACTAATCACTTAAATAAATTCAATTACCTTTATCAAAAACAAACATTCATGTACAGCCATTAAGGTTAAGTACTTAAAAGTTTTGATAAGTATATCAAATAACACACGTATGATAACTTAAAGCCTTTAGAACAGCCATATCTTGTTTAGGTAATTAACACTTAATACTGTTGAAATGCATGTCATATCTACTTGGTTAAATTATGTCAGTGGAGTAATATGAATTGTATAGTTTGCTACAATTATGAAATAAACATCCTGGTTTAGCACCCATTTTTAATAATGGCAGGATTTGGTTGCTTCCATAATAATACTCATAAATATGTAAAACGAACACATCAAAATAAAATCTTATCAGATACAATACTATACTATGATAAATCAGAGAAAGACGTAATATCAGGTCCTCTTCGTAATAAGTTCAACAGAATTACTTTACCACAAAGTCCAGCTTCAACACCACCATCCGGTAAAATGTATTCAGACCCATCAGTTGCTCGTTTTGGATCGAATTCTTTTAAATTATTATTGCTTAATTCAAGTTGTTCGTATGGCCATAGTGCTAGATATCTACTCTTACCTTGTCTTGCAAATAAATAACAATCTGGATCGCCTCCTTTGACTTTTGCGACACCACAAACAACAGCCCAGTGTGATTTATGACCTTTCTTACAACATGGAGCATAATTGCCAGCTGCATCATATCTGATAAGATTTAATTAAGGTTCAATTCCAAACGAATAACATCTGTCTAATGTGATTACATCACTAGAAAATTCAACTTTTAACACATGCACATGTAAAACTAAAATTTAATTTAATTTACATAAAAACAGAATAAAATAGAAAACACAAAATAGAGGACTTACATGTTAGTACATTTTCTTCAGATGTTGAGAATAAAATGTGCTGTGAAAAGACAAAACACAATCTACCTTCAATCCCTGAAGAAGAGGTGAAATACTTTAAGATTTAAAAACAAGCAAGTCTTCTTTTGTGTAATCTATTTTTTTTTATTATTATTTTTATTTAACGTCGCATCAACTGCAACGGTCATTAGCGACGACGTTGGGGTGTAACTTTATGCAATGTAGGATAAAATGATTTCTTGTAACGTATGAAAATATGCCATGCCTTAGTGGGATTTGAACCCAAGACCGCATGATTAAAAAACAAAAAACTCAGTAGAAACACGTCATAATACAAAGCCAACTCGGTTTACAAGGATTTTTGCAATTAATATCGACACAACAGAAAAACAATCAGTTCTTAAAGAAATGAATTTAAATTTCTAAAAACTAGTAGTATTTAAAGTGAAATAACATTCTTGCATCCTTCAACCTTATTACACTTTATTAAATGGTTGGATCAATTTTGATGCAGTGATTTCTGAATCTGAACAAAGTACCTTTGTATCTATGTTTCTCAATATGTGATTTAAAATCTCTAGTGCATAAAATGTGGAATGTTTTATGGGAAAAGTGGGATTAGTAATTTAGTCCTAAAAAAATACATGGGAGTGTGCATCCACACATATTGTACAGAAATCACAACATATGAAATTTTATGTTAACAGATTCTTTACATAGTAAATTACATTTTTACTCCTCTCACTTTTCATGAAATAAAATATTCAGGTCCCCTGAGCATAAAAAACATGTTTTTATTGATTGATCTGTGTATGAAAAAAATAACTCAAAAATGGAAAATTGTATGAAGTTGACACTTAGAACTTAAGTACAATGACAAGACCGACACAAACATGTTCATCATAATCTATTAAACAAAAGTAGCAGTTTATTCATAGCAATTTTTCACTTTTTGTGATTTTCTCAAAAATGGCTCCAATGATTTTGTTTAAAATCACCCCATTTAAAACTCAAACATTTCGTAAGAGCCGCACTATATAAGCACTAGCAGTCGAACATTCTGTTCCTCGTCTTTCGCAACACATACTGTCACGTAAACAATCCTGTGCTAAACCATGCACAATATTATTTACAAAACCCCTTGATTGTTCCCAAAGTCAACTGAATGATACCCATGATGCCATTTTAATAAAAGCGTCTGTTTTTAAACTATATTTTTATTTACCCGTGGTGGCCTACTAAAGTATACTGCTAGTATACTTAAAGTACAATTTTAAACTGTAATTGGTTTAACATTTGTAATACTTTCCTTTGGATTTGATATTTTCATCTAATAGTGTATTTGTTTATTTATATTTGCGAAATCATACGTACATTAGTCACTATAAATATGTATAATTATTACAATATTATGATATACTTCAGGTACAAAAATGTAACTGATATAGACATAAGAATTATAATTAAAAATAGTACTATGTTCCGTGTAATCAATTAATCCAAGTTAACGCATGAGATCTAGTTTAGCACACGCCATACTGTACTGCATGCAGCGGTGTAACTCACAATGTCTGTTTTACAGCTCTCAGCAAAATGCATAAGCTATATTACATTTTTATGCTCTGTAAGATAGGATAAGCGTCATGTCTGCTAAAATTTGCAGGAGGCTGTGCTCTCATGGTAATTTTTTTTTAATTTGCAGCCTGCCCAGTCAGTCAGCTAGTAGGAAGTCGCTATTATTTGTTAAGTAACACTGGTTGGGCAAACAACTTTGTATGGTGACCAGCTGACAGCCATCCGTGAACCAACTCTACTGGGGGTCCCTGTTCAAACTCACGCCTAATTCACGTCAAATAATACAGCAAAGTAGCGATCAAATTGGGTGGTTGTCAATAATGTACAGTTCCTGATAACAAATAAAAGCTAAAAAAACAAAAAAAATTTGCAGCCTTAATACAAGGTAGGGTCAAAAAGTTCCCGGAATTGTTTAATAAAAATTTATTGTAAGTATGAAAATATTTTTACATTATTTTCCTTCACAATACTCTCCTCCTGCATCTACACACTTATTCCACTATTCATTCAAATGTTGGAAAACACTACTAAAAGACGTTTTTGAAAGTTCTATCAGCAGGTTTGTCACATTTTCCATCACCTCTGATGAATCAGTAAAACAATGTCCCTTCAATGTCATTTTCAGATACGAAAACAAGTAAAAAACCGGTGGTGGAAGATTGGGAGAATATGAAGATTGTTTTAGAGAGGTGACATGTTCTTAGCAAGGTATTGTTTCACCATAAGGAATCGATGTGCTGGAGCATTGTCATACAACAAAAACCAATCATCCCCTGGCCTTTTTTCAGGTCATTTTAAGATCTGTGTACAATTCTTTGCTGTTTCCATATATATATATATATATATATATATATATATATATATATATAAGCGAGTTTGATCTACAGCTCCAGCCGCTTCTCGCATCCCATCTGCCATCTCTCTCGGTTCATCCAGTCCCCCTCCACAAGATTTCTATTCCTCATATCGGAATACACCTGCTTGTTCCACAGTTCGGGCGGTCTTCCTCTTCTTCTTCTTCCAGGTGGATCCCAATTTAGCATTCTCTTGGGCCACCTTTCATCTCTCATCCTCTGTGTACGTCCCAACCATATAAGGCGCTTCTTCTCAATTTGCTCCACTGTTGTATCCACTTTCCCCATTCTGTTCCTTGTCTCCGAATTTCGTACTCGATCCATCCTCGAAACACAACTACTCCGGCGCAAGAAATCCATCTCCACAGCATTTATTCTTTGCCTGTCTCTTTTGGTCAATTCCCATATTTCAGAGCCATAGAGCAATATACTCTGTACAATGGAATGATAGATTTTAAGTTTCGTACATTTTTTTATATTTGTAGACCAGAGTATGGAGTTTAATGTTTGTGTCGCCTGCCTGGCCTGTCCAATTCTACTTGTGATTTCTCTTTTTGAATTGCTCTCCGATGATATTATGCTGCCCAGGTATTTATATTCATCACATTTCACCACATTATGACCTCCTACTTGTAGATCCCTTGCTGTACCTCCTGAAACTAGGTATTTGGTCTTTTTGAAATTTATTTTCATTCCATTTTTTCTATAAGAATCAGCAAGTTTCCTGATCATGTAATGAATATCATGCTCATCACCAGCCATTATTACTTGATCATCGGCGAACAAGAGTAGATATATTCGTTATTTATTGGGATACCCATATATTCACACTTTCCTTTCCAGTCCTTTAATATCTCCTCCAGATAGATTTTAAACAGGGTCGGAGAGAGACAACAGCCTTGACGCACGCCCTTATCTGTACCAAATGGCTTTGACACTTTATTTCCTATTTTTATCACATTTATTTGGTCCTTGTAAATTTCTTTGACAGCAGAAATGTAATGCTTATTAATGATTGATTTATCCAAAATTTCAAAAAGTCTCTGTATTGGTACTGTATCGAAAGCTTTCTCCAGATCGATAAATATCAAATGGGTTTCCAAATTCCTCAGTTTTCTCTTTTCAATTAGCTGCTTTAATGTAAACATATTGTCAGTACAAGAGCGTCCCGCGGTAAATCCACTTTGTTCTTCCCCTATATTTATTTCTTTTTCAATTCTCTTCCTTATTATGCGTCCATACAGTCTCCCTATTGTAGCTAATACTGTGATACCCTGGTAATTCGCACAGTCATCACGTGATCCCTTCTTGTGGATCGGTGTCAAGTAGCCAAGCTTCCAATCTTGGGGAATTTTATCGTGCATGAATAGGCATCTATTAAATATATATGCAAGGATTTCAAAAGTTCTAGAAGTTGCAGCTTTCAAGAGCTCAATTGGGATACCTCCAGGACCTGGTGATTTACCATTTTTCATTTCTTTAAGACTCTCTTGCACTTCTCTTTCTGTTATCTCATCTATTTGGCCGACAGGTTCATATTCTCCCCACGGTTTTAGATACACCTCTCTATCTTCTTTTAACATCTTAGAGAAGTAAATCCTCCATCTGTCTGACTGTTTCCCTTCAGGAATAAATTCATAATGAATTAACCCATGGAAATGATGAAACATGCTCAACATTCTCATCTATGGTGGAAGTGGAAGATCACCCAGTCCAAACATTGTCTTCATTATTGTGCGACCACCATGAAAACACTTGGGCCACTCATAAACTGCCATTTTCTTCGTCACATCGTTTCTGTATGCTTTCTTCAGCATCTCAAGAGTCTCCAAGGGTAATTTCTCTAGCAACACAAAGAATTTGATATTGTCATGTTGCTCTGATGATGACACTTCACAATCCGACGAAAGAAAAAACTATGTCTAAATTTTCATATACTGCACAAAGCAAACCAACTCCAACTGCCCACTGAACAATGCAGCACTTTCCCTAGTGATACCAAGCTCCCAAACAAATGCTTGACTGAACACGACCATTCTGGGAACTTATTGACCGCACCTCGTATGCGTTTCAGAGCAAAATTGTACATAATCAATGTTATGGAAAATTTAAAAAACACAACTTTTACTCCAAGCATTTTTTCTCAGTAAAAAGTTTTACAAAAATAAATCCAAAAACCTACAAACCCGCATTCAACTAAAACAAGAAACAACATTATGATGTATAAACACGTCAATAAAACTTGGATTAATGAATTATTATGCAATCAAAAATAAAAAGAACACAATACAAACCTAATGTATGCTTAGGGCAATATCTCAACATGGTTTTAAAAACAAACCAACTATGTATAAACCTTAAACTTAAATTTTTAAATAAAACAAAAGTACATCAATAAGTGATATAAATTTTTTCACAAATTATTTATTTACATTATAAGATCAAAGGATACGGTACAAGCATAAGTGCGCCTTCCGACAGACTGCGCAGGATGTTATCTTGATTTGAAAATAAACCACCAGAGAGTAATTCAACAGTGAACCAAGGATTCAGTACGGTTTTTGCTAATAAGGCCAAATTAGAAGCAGAAAACATTTCACCTTGATGAGTAAATCCTTGATTCTTGGCTTCAATAAAAAGATCCTCCTTACTAAGCTTCCTTGGTGTTGCTGTTGCAGCCATTGCTAAAGCTGCCAAACCACAGCTAAAAATCATACAAATGATAGGCACACTGTATTAACAATAATTATTACCAAAACAGAACTTTTTAAAAATATTACATATACTAGATTCATTTGTATTTTCTACATTCTACTCTTTTAATTACTCACTCACATTTCCTATATTTACTATTTCACTATTCAGTTATTACAATAATTACTAATTTCTATACGCTGACACACAATACCTTACCAGAATTTAAAAAAAATATAAACACATGAAGTTATATTTCATTGAAAATTAAAAATATCATAAATTATTATTACAACAGTGTGCAAACTACTGTCAACCAAAAATCATAAGAAATCACATGTTTAAAGATATTTTTAATAGAAAACAAGAAATTATTATTTATTAATAGATTCTTTGAATTTTTCTTTTAAGAACATTTTTATGTTTGCCATTACATGTTTTTAAGATTTACCACAAAGTTAACACACTGTTTGTTGAATTAATTCATTTCTCCCAAATACTTGATTGATATAAAATATAAAAATTGATTTGTTAAAACTGTGAGGACTGTCTAAAATAAGTCAGAGAATGTTGAAAGTTTTTAAACTTCTTACTAAAAACACATGTTATATTTTTGTGGCAATTAATAAAAAAGTAGACTTTACAAAATAAACCTCTAGTTAGAAATTAACACTAGTCAAACAACAATATTTATAAATTTATTTCTTGTTTATTTAAATTAGTTAAAAATGTATTTTTAGTCATTAACAACTACATGAATCTGGAGCAAAATTGGATTTTAACATGTTAACATTTTCTGACATTAGCCAAGAATTAACTTTGATCTTTCTGCTTCATAGTCTTAGATACCTATTCTACTTTGCTATGGCGGTAGCCACTATTAAGATTTTTAATTTAATGGTTTAAAAGTAAAGCCAGTCTATTTCTTGAGTAGCTTGACGCATGCAGAAATGCACATTATTTTTAACTAACATGATACCTATTTAATTTTTAAAATTATTGTAAATGGCAGTCAGTTCTCTGGTTTACAATACACACTTGAATTTAATAAGTACATCATTCACTCCAGAAAACCTTTAGATTTAACAGAACACTGAAGTATCTTAATTTGGATAACTGGTTTATTAATTGTACAGAACAAAGGTTTAATCATGTAGGACTTGTTTTAAGATATAGGGTGTATTAACTTTTTAATAGTAACAACTCTCCGTACATGTATTGCCCAAAAACCTACGGAATGAATGAAAATCTGTCTGTATTGATTTTTATAAATATTTTGTATTGATTGGGTTGTCTTTCCTGATAGCTCAAAAAAAGACTTACGTTTCATGCGTTTAGATATGGGTCTACTGATGCAATTAACATGTTTTCAATGTTGAATGTGAACCTGTTCGAGTGAATCAGTAAATTAGATGCCAATCTGGCAAACACGAATACTAGGAAATTTCAGCAAACATGGTACAATTAATGCACATAAAATCTCTAGTAGTTTTAATGGAATAATTTGCACATGATTATAGTAATATGATGGTGTAGTGGAACAAACAGAATGTTCTGACAAAATGGGTCTTACTTGGGTCCTTCCTGAAGTACAGATTCCAATTTAATAAGAGCAAAAGCCGATGGCGTATCTTCACCACGGATCTCTAACTCCCTGTTCTTCCACAGTCGTATAACTTCTTCATTAAAAGTTTCTGATTTATAAGCAGTAATTAGTTTTGCTGTTTCAGAAACTGTTGCTAATGGTATAGGTGGTGGCAGTGGAACAATACTATTCACAATACTCTCAAGTTTTTTATCGAATTCATCGTTTTTACAGCACGAATTTATTGTGCACTTCATTTTAGTTTGTGTTCTTCCAGTTTGTTGTAATTTATAACCAACCCAACAGTGACAACAAAGGCACGTGTTTCGTTTATTGTTATTATTTCGAAGTTTGCATCTTAATTTTTGTTTGTAAATAGCAGTAAATTTATAGTTCGACATCAATACAAATATCTACAGACTTAAACACAGTACTGTCTATGTTGTAAGAAGATCGTATTGTGAAGTCACTACCTACACTTAACCTTACAGCTATTGTCATTGCAGAAAATAGGGTTCTATTCTTATCCAAGATCATCCCGAACAAATACGAATATTGGCGAGTATCTAAATAAATTTTATTGCCATTGTCACGCACTACCGCTTTGTTAAAACAAAATCTTTTAAAAAGAAACACTACACATAAACAAAGTACTTATCGTATTGCCCGCCATATTGAATTACTTTAAAACGTTAACTCATGGTCATGGTGGCTGTGTCCCTAAAAGGTATTCCTTTTACGTTTGAATGAATTCGGAAAATAAACCATAATAAATGTAGATGTGTCGAATTCAATATATATAAATATTCAAAACAAATTCAAATTTATCTCATTCAAATAGACAGGAAACCATTTTCATATTATGCCAGAAATTTTTAATAGTTACGCTAAACACGCGGTCGAAATGATTAGCTCCCTGATAAGAAATTTTATTATTACAGAATATTACTACGTTACTACTATTTGTTCCAAAATCTTGAATATTTAATGATTTCTTTTCAAAACCTGCGTGCTTTCAGTATTATCCTGAGAACTAGGCAACTTTTTAAAGACTGCATCAGAAATAAAATTGATATCAGGAGATGATAACCGTCCTGGTTTTTCGCCTTAAAAAAAAAAATAGGAAGATATCAATGTGTTGTGACCGGTCTATAGAGACGGGTCACAACCACAATAGTGTATGATGAGATATCGTTGACAGGGACATTTACTGATCCTTTTAAAATTATTTACCACTGCTTGCTCATTAATCCATTCGTGACTTGTGGCAAATGAAAATTGCTAAAGCTTGAACAGTAATTTGGACAAAATTCTCGGTGTACTAACCAACTATACTGACTCAGCATTGAGTGATACGCAAGTCATACTAAGGAGAAGTATGAATGTCTATAATGAAGTTTTGAGGGGAAAACCTGTGTGGAAAAAATTGAATAGTAGGGCCGATGCAAAATTCTGGCTAGCTTCGTGCCTATTGGGAACAGTGTACTTCCACCATGCCCTGAACCACATGAAAGAGTGAGAGAAAGCAACCAGTGAAAAACTACATATAGTGTAGGTATTAAAAGTAGTGGTATACACCATAAATTAGAGAAAAACAATGATATGTTACTTCTGATTTTTTTGGGCCTTTCATGATAATGCAAACGGTACATGAAGTTAGCGATAAAAAACGAGTCAGTCTGATCTGACAGAGAATCAACCCGGAGCCAAAGTGTAGAACCTTTGAGTAAACTATACGGAGACAACATTGTCAGTTGCCGTGTTTTACAAATAAAATTGCGGAAGTGAATACGCTATCTATCTCTTTCTAACAAATTTTCTCGTTCAACCCGCCGAGAGCATGCTCAGATTTTACATCATTGCCCCGCCTCATGTATTATAATGTCGAAATCGTATGTGTAAGACAGAGAGCACTCAATTGTGCGAGAGAGATAGACCGTGTAGTACATTTTACAATTTCTGGCCGCGCATGTTATCTCTATATAAAATACTCAAAGCGTAGAACCCCATTGTTTATAATATTCATATGCGCACGTTTACATAACAAATAAAATAACGTGTCAGTACGATTTAGTGAGTTTGTATCCGAATTTCATTTTGTAAAAAAATTGACATACTTATAGGCTAAACACGAACTACAGGAATGACGTAAGTTAATGAGCCGTTATTAATATAAAATATAATAGCATCTAATATTTTTCTTACAAGTTAGAATAAAAACGAGTTTATTTCTAGAATAAAAAAAGGTTATTTTATTATTATGTTCTTGTATTTGTTACATCATTGACGTGATAACAGTTAATTTACTGACTGATTAATGGTCTTTGAATATCTCAGATTTATGTTATAGTTGTGCAGTGATTTCTTCAATAATTTCGAACAAATCGAGTAATGAATGTATAAGCGTTACTTTCACTCTAGGTATAAATCATGGTCCCTCAGCATGAAACGAAAGAGTGTCTGTCCATAAGAAAATTAGACTTCTACAAAAGGATTATACGATTTAACACTCATCTACCTTATTTTAGTACTGAATCACAGTAAACTGACTGACTGTGCACTAAAATCTGGGTGAGCGACGATATGTTACATCAATTTCACTGTGACATAAATAGGTCAATAGTTCAGTTTGATCGAGTAGATAGAGATTTGCTCATACTTGCCTACCACGCAGATTGAAATTAGGAGGTTAGAGTTGTTTGTCACAACCAGAGTGTTCTTGTAGAAAGTCGGTTCACTTAGTGTTTTTAATATTTTAATCTACCGATTCTTATCTTTATCAGAAAGAAATTACTAAAAGTCGGCGATTTTATATGTGTAATTCTTAGATAAGACATCTGCGGATGGAGTTACTATACTGAACTAGATCCGTTTATAGGTTTTTTTTGACTGCGAAAGGTTAACGAGGTAAGTTCAGCTAGTAAAAATTACAGTGTACTTTTTTTAAATTATTGGTTTCTAGATTTTTATTAGTGTGTTATTTTTGGATTACAGTATCTTGTTAAAGCACTGCTAATATTTGGATGAGAATATTTTTAACATTCGTGTAATTGACGGCTGTCTGGCTGAATGATTTAAAAACTTATATATGTTTATATTTTTTTAGTTTATTTTGTACTCACATCAACAGCTTAGTCATTCGTAATAACTGTGGGTTTTAACTTATTAGAATTTCCAGATCCTAACCAGTAATCATACCTGGGACCTTCCGCTTGCAGTCTAGCACGTTAACCTGTGCGCCACGGAGGCGGCCGTTTTGAACTCATACTATCTGTACCAAAATTTTGTTGTGCTTACATACTAGTTTTAACTGGACTAAACGTAAATACGTTTCTAAAGAATTATTGAATAACTGTTACTTGTATTTTTTAATACATGAAACTGGTATTGTGTGAATGTCCAAACTTGTATTGTATTGATTGTAAACATATATTTCCAAGCATTTATTGCATAACTTTGAAATATCCAATTTGCAGTTTGTGAAAAGTGATTGAATTAGTAATTCATATAGCCTAAGTATATTGGGTAGAGGGGAATTTAAATACTCATAAGCATATATCAGACAACTTTCTTTTCATTTAAAATATTAAATTAGTCACATGAAAAATAGTTGTTTGTTTTAAAAACTTTAAAATAAGGGCTCATGTAGAATTTTAATCTTATATAATATTAAATGCTGTTAAATTGTTATTGTATGCTGCTATTAAAAATTAAAAAAATAAAATAACTGTTTAAAATGTTACAAAATAACTTAAATTTTTTATTATTTTAGTAAAACTTTAATGTATGTGACTTTTCTGCTGCATTCAATCTTTTGAACTTCTTGGTATTGTCTTGTCAGTAACATTGTTTTATTATAATTAGCTAATGACTTTTTTAAAACATTTTTGCCAGCCACTTGGTCATTAGAAACTATTCTAGTTAAAGACTGCATGGCGGTTTGAGGCTTTTGAACTGGTTGGTTGTATTAGGAGAATATTAAGAATTTTGTGGATTTAATCACTAATGTTGAAGTTTTGTTGAGAATGAACGAGGGTCTGGAATTGGTAAAATTGTTAAGTGCCATAAGCTGCAGTACCTCGTTCATATAATGAGAAATCGAAAATGATATGATCTATTGCAGCGAAAGATAGAGGGAAATAGAAATCCTTGTAGAAAAAGAATTTCGTGGCTTGCCAATTTAAAGACTGGTTCGGTAAGAGCTCCACAGGATTGTTCCAGATTGTGACTAATAAGATCAAAATAGCCATGATGATTGCCAACATCCGAACCGTATAGGCACCAGGGCAGCCCAGTAACAATTTGATATGAGATTTGGGTTATACATTTAATTTCAGATGTTTTATAACGAGTTAAACTACAGAAAAGAAAATCTGATATTGTTCATTTTTCCTCTTTTTACTAATATATATTTTTATATTTTAATGTATCCAAGTTCAAAAATTAAATCTGTAATTAAATTTTAAATATGGTTAAAAATTTCAGCAGTTTGCTGTTTATTATAGAATTTTTAGTTTTGTCTTCATTTGTTTACACAGCTGAGAACATATTTATTGATAAGAGGTTAGTACATATGTATTTAAAAATAAATTTGTCGTCATGATGTTCAGTGATTTTGTTAAGTATTATTTCAAAAAAAATGTTGTGTATTTTTTTCAGTGCGCTATACATTTTAAGATGTTGGAATTTAACTTTCTTTAATTTGAATATTTTTTAATATTTTGTTTCATTTTATTAAGATTTAAAAATTAAATTCCTGTACCTCTCAGTACATTTTTAATTTGATATTTTTAAATATTTATGTTGTAGTTTCACATGCATTATGTTTAATTTTATGAAAAATTCTTCTAATTTCAAATTATTGAAACCTAAATCAAGGACTAAAACCGTCTTGCAAAATGATAAACCGCCTTGTAAACCAGAGGTTGTTGCTAAAAGGTATATCTTTAATTTTGTTTAAAAAGTCTTTCTTAATCTTTAAATTCTTAATACATTAATTAATTTATACTGTATGGGAAAGACTATACTACTATCCAACCTACCATACAATATAAAAAAAAAATCAAACCTGGGACCTCCGCGTTGCAGGCCAATGCGCTAATCACTACACTATGGAGGCGGCCTTTTAGTATTTTTGTTTGTTGCTGTAGAGCAATTTTACAACGTGTAGACGTTATAAAATTCCAAAAAAATTGTTTGATGTGATGGTTAACAATTTGGTTTGTTATATTATAAATTTTTGAGTATAAAATATGAAAGTTATTTTATTTTTATAGTTGGTTATAGTTATATAATAATAGTTGGTGTAATTTTGTAAGCACATAATGTGCTTAGTGGAAGTGTAAAATTCTCCTTTTTCGTATGAAAGTTAATGGAATCACATTCCTTAATATAATGTGTAGAAAATAATGTGGCTGCATCAGGCTGCATTACCTTGTCATTGTAATCCCAAACAGAATTGATTTATCGGAATCCTAAACTGTTAAAAACGGTATCAGTATGTTGCACCTCTAATAAATTTGCTAAAATTTTCTTACATGGATTGTACCTGTGTATAAGATATTTAATTATTATACAGGGTGATTCAAAACTATACGGCTATCTCTTGGGATCTCACTCTATAGCTAAAAACAAGAAAAAAAGTTTATTTAAACATATGCCTGAAAACGCTTAGCGAGTTATGGCTAGCGAAAAATTTCACCTAGAACTCTGTACCCTCGGTGAAGTAAGGCCATATAAAAATGTTAAAGGTAGTTACAAAGATAAAAATACGATTGTTTCTTATGTTTTTTAATCTGAAAAATTGAATAAAATTGGTTCCACAGCTGTAAATGCAATACTTTCAGAGATATCTTACATAAAACACAAGAATTGGTGCAAAGAAATAACACATTTTTGTGTTTAACGTAAGATTACTTCCATAAATGGTAAATAAAGGTGTATTTTTTCTTAAATAAATTTGTAGAAAATTTAATTCTGAAAAGATTCATGTAAATTACTCAGGAAAAAATGGATAATAGATATTGAAATTTCGCTTTATTTAAAATCAAAACAGACGCACATAAAACGCACATTCTTAACTGCATAAAATATTAGGTTGGGAGTAACGGCTGATCATTATCAGCTGTTACTCCCAACCTACATATTAGTTAATATTATTTATGCAGTTAAGAATGTGCGTTTTATGTGCATCTTTTGATTTTAAATAAAGCGAAATTTCAATATCTTTTATTCATTTTTTCCTGAGTAATTCACATGAATCTTTTCAGAATTAAATTTTCTACAAATTTATTTAAGAAAAATTTCACCTTTATTTACCATTTATGGAAGTAATCTTACGTTATACACAAAAATGTGTTATTTCTTTGCACCAATTCTTGTGTTTTATGTAAAATATCTCTGAAAGTATTGCATTTACAGCTGTGGAACCAATTTTATTCAATTTTTCAGATTAAAAAACATAAGAAACAATCGTATTTGTATCTTTGTAACTACCTTTAACATTTTTGTACGGCCTTACTTCATTGAGGGTACAGAGTTCTAGGTGAAATTTTTCGCTAGCCGTAACTCGCTAACTAAGCGTTTTTAGACATATGTTTATATGAACTTTTTTTCTTATTTTTAGCTATAGAGTGAGATCCCAAGAGATTGCCTTATAGTTTTGAATCACCCTATATTTTGACATTATCATTAAGTTTTGAAAACAATTGTTTTATGAACAGTCTGCATCATTATACTAACCTAAAAACCACTTTTTGCTAGCGTAACTTTATGTAACACCGGAGTATGTAAAAGTTATAAGTACTTTTATATAGATTATAAAAATTTTTATTTTGAAATGTATGGTACAGTACTGTGTGATAAATAATTTTTGATAAGACTAATTTTGTAATAAACTTATGCACTGAGTTTTGATACCTTATTTTATACTTGTCTGTTAATTTTTTTGATGTAATAATAATGTTTTTGACTCTTATAATATTTTTTTAACAAAGTTTTGTGTTTGTACATGTTAATTGAAGTGACAGCTTTTTATCGGAGTTTTGTACTTCAGATCTGAATTGTAGGTACTTAATGTTACATTTTGTTATAAATAACTTGCTTATTAGAATTAAAATCTGGTATTTGTGTTGACCTCTGTATTTCATACAAAATGGATGTAGATGAAACAGAAGAGTAAGTTATTTTATTACAATTTTGTGCAGTAATTTGGTTCAGAACTGAAATGATTAATAATTTATTATTAATACTATTTCATTTCTTTTTAATTACTATATTTTAAAATATATTCAGTATTAAAAACATTTTAATATCTGGACTGGCTGGTTAATAATCTTAAATTTTATAAATTAAACAGACCTTTGTTATGAAGACTAAATAAATAAATTATAATAAACACATAACTATAATTTAATTATACGCCATTGTGTGCTTTATAAATGTTTATTATTTGTCTTATCAAACATCCTGTACAGGTATTTTTAATAGCCGTATTGTGTTGATAATAAAAATAGGTATATATTATTTTCTTTAAACCATGAGTAATATGTTGTTGTTGTTTAGGTCAACAGCCGGAAGGCTGGTTTGAACCTCTAGAGGTTTACTAAGTAAAAACAAGGAGTGAGGTAGTTTACTATTGCCTTCCTCACTGAGTTGAAAGAGTATGCTTATCAGCATGCCAGGCCCTCTGAAAAGCATATATTTTCCACTCTGCAAATGACACTTTCACTTCATTCACCACAGGGTCTGGCTGTATAATGAAATCCATTACTTTCAGACGAGATAACTCTGATTAGTGTCTTTTACACCTCTACCTCTTCTGTTCTTAAATGATTCAGTCATTTAATTGGCTGACCATGTGATAAGAAACAGAACTATTTATTTTAGCCCTGCAACTAACAGATTGAGTGTAAATAATTTGACACTCCACCTGCCTGTTATGGGTAATAATGAGTAATATGGTAAACAGTAAACACTTATCAATTGTAGCGCTTTCCTGCATAAAATGCACATCTTTAATAACTTTTCAGATTATTTAAAATTTAAAACATCCCACTTTCACCATGGTAAATAAGGATTCAGTCGATTATTAATCTATTTTTATCTATATATTCTTAATAATCGACTGAATTCTTATCTACCATGGTGGAAGTAGGATGTTCTAAATTTTAAATAATATGAAAAGTTACTGAATCCTGAATCCTGGTTGAGAGGGCTGAGAAGCCCTATGATGGCGACATCGTGTTAAGGAACACCTGGTCGCTCGGGGAACAATTTTACCGAATAATTGCAACCTCATAAAATTTAGGGGGAATTTTATAGTTTAAAATTAGGAAATAGGATTCTGGCTCTTGCGGGATTGGGACTGGGACTTCAAAGGAGGTAATGTATTTTAAGAAGTTACTCGTGGATGAAAATTTATATTAAGGGACAAGTGGGTTTAAGAGCGGCTCTTTTCTTTTTTTTGTTTTTCAGTGGCCTTTTTTAGTTGTGTGGGAGTTTTATTGTCTTGAGGAGGGGAACGCACGCACCGTACTTAACGTGGACAAATGGTACAATTTTAGGTAGGGGTTAGTTTATGATTTTAGGGGAGACGGAAAGGGTAGAGTTTGGCATAATCACCGGCCTTTTATTTTCTAAGTGTTTAATAATTTAAAATGGCGGCTCTTTTCACCGTAGTGGAGTGATTATGCATAGGAACATGGGGACAACTACCAACTGGGGGACGTGAGTCATACAAGTAGATAAAGGGGCATGGGTATATAAGAGGAATACAGGGCGGAATAAAAATGTGGCAACTCTAAATTTTGATAAGTGGATCATACTGGAATTTAGATAAAGTCGTGGAATGGTAATGGCATAAAGACTTCGGGTGGATGTGGGCGTCGGTACAAATCCTGAATGATCTGGGGTCCGTCAGTTTTCCCGGCGTCGTGGAGCCGTTTCGAGGTATTGTAAATAAAGTCCTCCATAGAGGGGAAGAGAAGGTGTTCGCGAACTTTGTTCTGGTATGCTGAAGTATGTTTTTTGTTGGTCTTGGAGAGAAAGGGCCACCATACCGGCGACCCGTACAAAAGGAAAGGACGTAGAATGGAGGAGTACATCAGAAGTTTCAGTTTTGAGGAGTATGCAGTAGAAATGAACAAAGGGACGAGTAAAGCGAACAGGGCCCTACCCTTGCTAAGCTTGTTGTTAATGTGCTGCCAAAGTGTCAGTCGTTTATCTAGGTCAACCCCTAGATATCTGACGCTGTTCTGCCATGGGAGGAGTTCCCCTTCCAATCGTAGAGGCGGAGGAACGTTGCGTTTTAATGTAAAATGGATTGCTTCGCATTTGGCACCAGCTCGTGACGTCTAAAAGTTGAGTTTGAAGCGCGCGGCAATTGAGGCGGAGGCATCTGCCGTGACGGTACAGAATAGCGTCATCGGCAAACAGTCCGAATTGGATTGAATCACGGACAGGGAAATCGTTACTAAAGATGTGCATTTTATGCACGAAAGCGCTATTATTTGTAAGTGTTTACTGTTCACGATATTACTGGTAGTTTAAAGAAAATAATATATATTTTGATTATTATTTATCATACATACAATTTAGTATTTACAGTCAGCCAAGGATGCTCATTGTCACCATTTCTTTTTAAAGTTTTAATTAACTATTTTTTTAAGATATGGACTTAAAATTGTACTATGATGGGTGTTTTCATTGACAGTGAAAATATCTACACTATTTTTTGTTTTGTTTTGCTTTATTATATCAAAAATCTCTTCCGATGTATTCTCCATCTTATTGTACAGTGTTGAATCTTGGACCTTAACATAAACAACAACGAAGAGACTGTTCAAGTTATGGATTTACCGAAGAACTCTAAAGTATAACGGATGGATACAATATCAAACATCAGTGTACTTCATAAACTTAGTAAAGACAAGAAAATAATATGCACAGTAAAAATTAAAAAAAAAATTCTAGTACACCTTATTAGAAATGACAATAAGTACAAGTTACTGAAATGCATTTTTCAAGCAAAGGTAAGAAAGGATAAGGAAGGAAAGGGTAAGAGAGGTGTTGGAAGATGATGAATATCCTGGCTGAAGAACTTGAGGACCTGGTTTCCAACTTTTGCTAAAGGACTCTTCAAAGCTGCAGGGAATGAATTATCGTTGCCAGAATGATTGCTAACATTCGGTAGCAGATCGGTACAAAAAGAAGAAGATTTTTTTCATCAAGTGGTACTAGCTGAAGACAAACATGATATAGAATGTATGACTCAAAAGTTGATCAAAGAGTGAGATAAGTGGGGACTGGGTATTAATATTAAAAAACCTTCATATATATGGTTGTTGGAGGGTCAGGAAACAATATCCAAACCAATAAGAGGGGCTCATTAAATTGGTCTACGAGAATTAATACCTTAGGACTATTTTAACATTAGATGGTATACCATACAATGATATTTTGGAACAGTACCTTGTGCAGAGGCATGCATGTCTCTTCACATGCCTCGTTCAATTTGTAGTGTTTTACAGTGTACACGATGGAAGAAGTCCGTTGTGTTTGAAGAGCTCTATCTTAAAAAAACCTAATGGAAAATTTTGAACGCTACTCCAAATTAAAGCCTGTTATTAAGGCTGGAATATTAAAATGGAACATCGGACTTCATTTTTAAAATATTCATGTCGAGAAAACTCTGATCTTCAACATACTTGAATGCCGATTTTTTTATGAAAAGCCTGGAGACATTTAAAAACCATATTAATGGAAAATTGGCTAAAAACTGAGTATTCTTTCTGTGTAAATTGCTGCATCTCCGACTAATTTCTAAATAAATAATCTAAGTCAAACCAATCAATACCGGAAAGAACAGGCTTTATTTTAGTGTAGTGTTTAAAAATATTTGTTAAGTTTTTTGAGGTAGAGCTCTTTATACGAGAGTGAACAGGTGAATGGGATGCTTATAAGCGCATGCATTGATGCATGCAATAAGGCATGTGTTCACGCATGTTAAACTGAACGTTGAAAGCGCATGAGTGTGGACATAGCTATTTACGGCTCTGAGGTTTGAGACTCAAATGAAAATTTAAAACAATAACAGCTATGGGAATGAGTTTTTGGCGAAGAAGTTGTCAGTTGATTTTTCTAAATCAAGTTTGGAATGAAGAGATTTTAAAGAAGGTTGACAAGGAGCTTTTATTAATTGACATAATTGAAGAAAGACAACTCATCTGCTAAGAATAGAGAAGGATAGGTTGCCACAGAAGATTTGGCTATGGGTTCCAACTACTGAGCTAGATGGAAGAAGTGAAGATGACCCAGAAAGGAGTTGACGGATGGAGTTATGAGTGCTATGGTGAAAAGGGGTCTAAGGAATGAAGATGTGTTCAATAAAAGTGGTTGGCGTTTTGGGTTGTGGTAAATAGCCTATGCTGTCAAACAGTTGCTATAATAATGTTTTGTAATTTGACTAATCAAATGTAGTATAAATCCAAATTATTTTTATATAAGTTTAATATGTACTTAAATTTTTTTGTTTCGTTTCAGGGCAATGACGGTTAAAAAGACCGGAGGTCTTTTAAAAAAACTTCGGGAGCTATTTAAAAACTCCAAATATGTGAGTGATCCTCTTCAAGCATATATTATTCCACATGGTGATGCACATCAGGTATTTAAAAGAAATCTACATTTTTTGTAAGATAACTATTCTGTCTAGGAAATTATGTGAATTACTTTTTAAGTAGAAAATTTATTTTATTTATTTATTTTTTTAATTTAATGTATAAAAGTTAATAATAACAAAACATACCAAATGTCCTTTACCTTTGGTCGACAAATCTGTTTAAAATTATTTCTATCAACAAATCTGACCTCCAAGCGGAGAATGTTTGATATCTAGGGCTGTATTTAAAAGACAGGTGGTTGACTTGAAACACCCATGTAAACCATAGGCGATAATTACTGAATGACAGATTGAAAAAATTATACAGATATTTCTTTAAATGGAAAAAATTATCTATAATTCAAAACTTTTAACTTACAAAGCAATGCTCTAATCAATATGGATGTATGGTTACCAGATTTTTTATGGTGAAGTAAAACCATCAGTCATTTTATGAATAAAGTGTTTCTGAAGCAAATTCTTGCAGTTGTTACAAATTCACATAGTTGATGTGTCCAGCACTTCCTACTGTAAGTTCAGAGATAGACTTCAAAATCATTATACCTAATCCCTTGGTACGCAATTTAGATAGTCCTAATCTACCAGGTTTTCCATGGAGACGACTAAAACACTGATATAGTAGAGACGTGCTAAATTGAAAGTTCATTAATATTACTAAAATGAACTTTCACATTAATTAATTAACTCACATTTACATCAATTAATTCACATTTAACTCTTAGAAGCCGGGTAGCCCATATATGGTTGTTAGATTACGAGTGTGTAAGTACTCAACAGTTTGTGTAATAGTGAAGGTCAGTGTATACGCACACACACCAGTAAACATTATAGTTAAATAATAGCTGAATGTATGGGGAAAAAAGTAAGCTATTTAGAAACACAATCTGGTTGGTGGGAAATTATCTATTGATTTGTGAATGTTGGGACACCACTCAATTCCGGTTCTTTTTGAAGAAAACCGTTAAAGGCCGTATCTCATTTAAAAATAGAGTTATGTCCGTGTTTGAAAGCTTGAATGGTAAAGGTAGGTAAATTGTTCAATGTTGCTATTATAGCAACATTGTTAAATTGAATATGACCTGTAAAAGGGAATAAACGCTCTGAAATTCGTGGAATAGCCTATTTTCAGACGTTCTTCACAATGGAACTAAAATGTTTTAATTTATCTTTGTAATATATTTCTACATGGACATATTAAAAAAATTCCAACCTTTCATATAATAACTTATATGTCATATAAATAACTGTAGGAATGGGTCAATGCGACCAGCTCAAAGAGAGAAATTGTTTCGGCCTGCATATTAGCACAGAATTCATATTCACTTGACTCTTACATACTCTTGAATAGTCATATAGTGTGGTAAGCAAGGGTGTTTGTTATATCAAATTTTTTGCTAGACATTTTTCTTTAATACCAGACTAAAAAAACTAAAAATAAAAATTTTTATTGCCAAATTTTGACAAAAACGTGCGACTGCATAAATTACAACAGATATTTCGTAAATTTGCTGTAACTGGTGTAAAAAAAAAATGGAGTTTCATGTTTGTTTTTGTAAAACATCTCTCGAAGTTTTCTTAATGTCTCATAAAAATTTAAATTTTTTGGATAAAAGATGGATAAAAACAACAAAGTCTATCGCCGTGATCTTGGAATTAGTTTTTGAAGAGTTAGTATTCTAAAACCTATCAGTCCCAGAAGGGTTAAACAGTGTTGAAATTATAAAAAAGTTGGGGATCGAATCCAAGGACTTTGCATTTGAGTAGGTTCTTAAACATCATAACAGCCATCATGTTATTTTATTATTTGTATAAAGGTTCAACGCTACAAATTACAAGTTATTCAAAAAATATTGGTTAAGCAATCTACTGTGCAGTATTATCTTTTTAATTACATTTTAGTAAATGATTGTACAAGGCATATTCAATTATTTTAACTACTTTATGTTAATAATTTACATCTGTCATCATTATTTAATTGGTTTCTTTTCAAAGAAAACTCAATTAGCATACAGCAATCAGAATTTTAACAAGAGAGTTGTAAATTGTTATGCGTTCATTATTTAAAATCACTTTTAATAACACTGCTGTTAACTTTGTTGGCTGATAATTGGTTATCTTTCAAAGTATGCTAATCTAATTGTTGTTTATTCTCAGTTAATGTATTACCGGTGACTCTTTCAAATGAATTTACCCAATAATAATAATTTATTCTTAAAGAACTAATTTCACAATTAGATTAACACAATTATAATCTAATTTCACGATATTTAGTATCAGTATTATTAATAAAGTAAGATATTTTGTTGTTAAGGTCATCAGTGGAAAGCCTGGTTTGAATCTCTAGAAGTTTTATTAAGTACAACAAGGAGTGAGGTGGTTTACCAATACCTTCGTCACTGAATGGAAAAGTATGCTTATCAGTATGCCAGGCCCTCTGAAATGCACATATTTTCCAACCGGTAAATGACACCTTCACTTCATTCACCACAGGGTCTGGCTGTTTAATGAAATTCATTACTTTCAGAGGAGATAACTCTAATTAGTGTCTTTTACACATCTACCTTTTCTGTTTTTAAATACAGTCATTATATTGGCTGACCATGTGATAAGGAACAGAACAATTTTTTGTAGCCCTGGAACTAACAGATTGAGTGCCAATAATTTAACTTTCCACCTGTCTGTTATGGGCAGAAAATAAGATAATAGGCACCTAAATAAACAATCAAACCATAATGACCCTTTAAAACAAACTGAACTTCGTGACATCACCACCGGAATAGGAGAACCTTCAGAACTTTAAATTCTATTACTTGGTTATTTACTAAATAAAATTTTGTTGTTGCTTTTACCTATTTTCATTTTCAGATTTTTTTTGTAGAATCCTGTAGGTACGAAGCATGTAAAAAAAAAATTTAAATCTGTTTTGTAGAACTCTGTATTTAATAACAGCCAGAAGCGACATTTAATATACATTGAATCAGATATTGTGTTTTAAATACATGATTAGCTATTGTGCCATCACTGCGTACAGTCTTACTGTTAACATCAGACGGGTGCATTAAATAAACTTGTTCATTACTTTTCTTGTCTTCCTCCACTCTTTACTTTTTTTAGGTATCACGGTAACATTTATTGATTTAGACTAGTTATTCTCTTTACGAGTAAGTGGTCGTAGTTCTTCTATTCAACCTTTCTGGAACGTGGTCTAGTATGGTTTCCTGAATGGTTATGTACTAATGATTCTTTCTCAGTACAGTTATATTTTATTTTTTACATTCTTTGTGAGTTATTCCCAAGTGTAATAAGAATTAATTAAATTAAAGGTGCCATTGTGTACAACAGGAGCTCTGTATTGGATCTACCCAGTTTTGAACAATATCCTTCTCAATCATAAAATAATTTGCGTATTTTATTTTTAAATTATGCCGTAACAATTTAAAATTAGTAACAAACTTTTCTGTAGTTCAATAATTAAAGTCACATCAACATCTTAGTAATTAGCAACTATTGTGGCTGTGTAACACAGGGTTTTTACATGTTAGAATTTATAGACTTTAGCCTGGAATTGAACCGAGATCTTCTTTTTTGTAGTCTAGCATGGTAACCTGTACACTATAGTGATCACCTTAACATATTTCATCGTTACAAAACAAGTAGTCCTAATGGTTTTTATTGAATATGTATTTCATTAAAAATGCTGCAAATATTTTGATTCAACTTCAAAATATGTACGAGGTGTATCCAGAAAGTTAGTTCAGTTTGGTATTAGTAACAAAACTAGTACAGTTACAAACTGTTTATTGCAAAACAAACTAAAATATTTGTACTACATCTTTCCATATAGTTTCAACTATTTTGATGGTACTTGTTATAGTGTGGAAAAGTTTTTGTAAGCCTTCGTCAAAGAACGTTGCCACTTGTGTTGTCAATCATGTAGAACATGTCCTTTGAGCTCATAATCATGTGTTGTCAATCATGTAGAACATGTCCTTTGAGCTCATAATCATTGAATTTTTGTCCATTAAGGAATGTTTTCAGGTGCAAAAAAAGATGAAAACCGCTAGGGGTGAGATCAAGGGTATAAAGTGGGTGGCCAAATTGGCTCCAGGTGAAGTCATGTAAGAGTTGTTGTGTCGTGATTCCCACTTAGTTCGACTTCATGCACTTGATCACATTCTTCTTTGAACTGTCGGATCTGTTTTCTTTGAATCACTCCTTGTATTTTCTCTGTACACCTCACAAATCAGTCGATGAATGTCAACTGTGTTCTTTGCATTCAGAAAACGAATTAGATCTAATGGGATATGCGGCAGGATTTTCAATCACTTTTGCCATTCTAACCAAGCACTGTAAAGTGTAAACAACAGACAGTGAACTCAAAATGGCGTCATGTCCTTCTTGACTCAGAGAAACTATAGCGTTTGTCCTGAATGGCAGTGGCAACGATGCCGGGGCAGCAGATAAAACCCACTTTACTTTCTGGATGTATCTCGTGTTTACATAATAAGAGACTGTGTTCTGCAATCTGTTATTCGTAAATAAATAAGTAAAGTTTGGGATGTAGTTATGCTATAATGCAACTAAAGGAATTGTTTGGTGGGCATTAAGAGGATTTATATTTATGAAAAAAAACTTATAAATCAAAGTGTGAATTTTAGCTGTATTTTTGTTAATCTTTTGGTTTATGTTATCTAATTATTTCTTCTAGAATGAATACACCGCTCCCAGTGATGAAAGATTGGCATTTATTTCTGGATTTACTGGTTCTGCTGGGACTGCTATTGTAACAGAACATAGTGCTTTGTTGTGGACTGATGGCCGTTATTTTTTACAAGCTAGTAATGAGATGGATGAAAATTGGGCATTGATGAAAGAAGGTAACTTATTCCAAATACACCTAATCATTTAGTATGGGAAAGATTCAGTGCAAAAGAGATGATATATTTCTGTTAACCCGTGAGCGCCGGGAACCGCGTATTCGAGGTTTGGGTAGTTGAAGCTTTGAGTGGCTGTACTGGGCGTATTTATAAAGCTATCAGGGCATATGATATCTCAAATTATGCTCATTGAAACGTAGTCAAATTTGATATAAAACACTATCTATTTACTTAGAACAGTGCTGATGAAGTTTGCCAACTTAACGTTTGGCTTTACCAATCTTTCAGAAAACTTTGGGAATATTTCATCTTTACTGTTGGTAAAACTGTAGATCTACTTTAGTGGATGTGTGTTTTTGTCTGAAGAGAGATTGAACGTTTATGCCGTCACTGAGCTAAGTTATGCGGTTGTTTATGGGAGTGTAAATTTGTTCTTTCTTTCTTTGATGTGACGCATGAACCCCTTCTTTCCCCACTCCTTCCTTTACTCCTTTTGCTGGTGTAATTTTTGTATTTGTATAGTAAACTATTCCCTGAAACAAGGCCATGCCTTTATAGTTTATCGTTAGCGCTTAATGTGGAGCGGCACAAGAGGGTTTAAGAATTGCAATTCTCACTATATGGTGAATTTTAATTAGCGATGAAGTGATAAAAATATTTTGTTCCAGCGATAGTTTTAATTAATTCACCAGAAAAAATCTCTTTTCTGTATGCAAATTATTGGTTTCATGTACCTTATTTAATTAAAATCAGTTTTCTAAATTTTTAGAGACTAATCAATTAAAAACTTACCTGATATAATAAAAATAATCTTCACTATGAACTTGTTCAATCTTAGTTAAAAGTGTGAATTACATGAAAAATTACAAAGGAATATAATTCTAGAGCCAAGATACGCCACATAAATGTGGTGGCCGCACTGAACGTGTTAAAACTAAATGAAGTTATCAATAAGCTTTTGTCTAATAACATTACTTTTAAGTTTAACTATATAATACTACTGTTATTAATACGCTCACAAGGTGACAAATCTTACTGAATCTCTCATGGACACAAAGTTAAGGCAAACAGCACTATTTCCTGTAACCAAATACAACCACAGCAAACCAAACGTATTTTTCATGAACACATGGATGGCCAGTTGCACTGAATCTTTCACGGACACACAGCAAAGCATTATAACGGGTGTTTTATTAAGGACGCAACCCTGATTATAAGAAGATAGAAGTAATACATCGGTAAATTTTCAGTCCCCCAATCGGTATGTTGGCAACAGTGTACTCAAGGCCAACTACCAAAGACAGTTAAAATGTTCCAGTCAAGCATTAGTGTGGTGACAGCAGTCGTTTCGTTATATTGTGTCAGCAATGGTTTTTTCCAAGGAAGAACCAGGTGTTTTATTAAGGACGCAACCCTGATTATAAGAAGATAGAAGTAATACAATGTTTTCATTGCAATTTGCTATTCATTTGTAAAATAATAATTTTGATTAATTAATTATTTGTAAAGAACGGAAAATAAAAATATGCCGTAGATTGTGGCTTTTAACATAGGGTTGCGTTCTTAATAAAACACCCGGTTCTTCCTTGGAAAAAAACCATTGCTGACACAATATAATGAAACAACTGCTATCACCACACTAATGCTTGACTGGAACATTTTAACTGTCTTAGGTAGTTGGCCTTGAGTACACTGTTGCCAACATACCGATTGGGGGACAGAAAATTTACCGATGTAATACTTCTATCTTCTTATAATCTGGGTTGCGTCCTTAATAAAACACCCGTTAGTTACTATAAATTGTACACCGAGCCAAGAAGTCAGCCATGGATCCATAAAGGTGTCAGCAGGATTAAAGCAAGTCAATATTAAAAAAAAAAAATCTGGTGTAAAACACTCACACAACTTTCTCTTGCCAATGCAAATAATTAACAGTATAACGTAACATTAGTAATAAAACATTAGAAATAAACTAAAAACTAACCTCAATAAATATAACCCAATTTTAATCATATAATTTATGAAAGACACAGAATGAAAATCGATCTCAGTTTGCCTTAAAAATACGGAAAATCACTCTTTCACGCTAAACTAGGCTCTGTAGAGAAAAATGCTCTGAATAAAAGTTGTAGATCTTTTAATTTTACATAAATTCGATTGTATACACTTTTGTCTTAAAATGCATACTAAGGCCGAAATCTTAAAAAAAATCGATTTTTCACACGTTTTCGTGAGAAAAAACAGAAAATTGCTAATTACCGCTAAACTAAGCGTTATACGAAAAAATGTTTGAAATAAAAGTTGTAGGATTTTTAATTCTCTACATTTTTTATTATATAAATTTTTGCGCTGTAATACATATTTAAGCCGTAATCTTAAAAAAAAAACACTTTTTTACGTAAAAACAGCCTCACCAAGAATTTCAGCAAACATAACACCTACCCTATCTTGTAGAGAATAAAAAATTGAGTATACCAGGCGATTTTTAAAAAAATTGTAGGACCAGTTTTTGAGAAAATTGCAAAAAAGTGAAAAATTACACGAATAAACTACTACTTCCGGTTGACCGATTTTGATGAAAATGTTCATGTCGGGTCCAGTAGTGGTATGTAACTTAAGTTTTAAGTTTCAAGTTTGTATGATGTTCCGTTCTTGAGATATTTTGTATACACACACAGACCAATCGCTAAAAACATGTTTTTTTGGGTTCAGGGGGTCTGAAAACGTGTAGATCTGGTGAAAACTCGATTTCGGAAAATCGACATGAAAACTATACTTTCCTTCCTATATATTCATATAGGCAAGAGGAAGTAAAAACTGTCCAGCAAGTCATGATGTCGCTGCCGGACAGTTCGTTTTGACTACCGTATTCTGTACCAATAAACTTTGTACTGAAAATCTACCTGTTAGTGAATAATTTATTTAATTCACTTTTTTCCACATGTGTTGTGCTATTACCTATTATTACATTGTATTGTATGCTGGGAAATAACAGTGTTATATTTAATAACAGGTTATGGAATCCTGTTATCGAGCAGGCTGCGATTTTCAGTAACACGTTATCAAAAATAGTTTTATTTCCCATCACTAGCTGATTGTATATGTGATTGGTTCAAAATAACTTATTGATTTATTGTTTTCAGGCATGTTAAATACACCTAGTCAAAGTAGTTGGCTCAGTAAAAACTTACCGAGTGGATCCCAGGTGGGTGCTGATCCTCATTTAGTGTCTTATTTGACATGGTCAACTTTATCTAATGATTTAGAAGCAGCTGGAATCAATCTTGTTCCTGTTAGTACCAATTTAATCGATCTTATTTGGGAGGATCAGCCTTCTCCACCTAGTGCTGTTGTAAATCCACTATCAATTCAATATACAGGTTTGTTAAATTGTTTATAAAATATTTAATTTTTAAATTGGCAGTTATTTTATTGTTAAAAAGGGTTATTTTTTTATGCCTGATGAAGATGAAAGAACATGCCTTCAAGACAGATTGTGGATGAAATTATTCCCTATTTTTCTATCAATTCAGTCAAGAAGAGATCCTCTGGTTCTAATATTATTTTTAAAATATTGGAATAGTATAATTTTATCATGCCAACAGATGTTTTTCTGTAAACAACATAACTCTCCTGTTATTAACCTGTTGAATATAGTGATAAAGGTATTTTTACAAAATTAGTTTTTCAGAGGCCGACTACCTATATTAACTGGCTACCTCTATAAAAATATTTATGTAGAAATAAGTATGCGAGATCTTTGCAGATGCTATATAATTTCACAAAAGCCTTTAAAATATTTTCTAAATTGAATATTCAGAAAAAAAAATATGGTTAATTAATTTTTTCCCATAAATCACCAGTGTTACAATTGAGAAATGTTTCTTCAACGAATTGATTCTTAAGTGCACATGTTATGTTGGCACAAGTTGTATCTTAACTTAAAATAATTTTTCTTAATTATTAAAATGAAAAGTTATGATTACAATCTAATAATAATAATAATAATAATAATAATAATTTATTTCCATTCAAACATAAGTACAATACATTTCGTAATATATTACAACAAAAATTAAACAATTCAAAACCATACGCAACAATTCAACAATTTGTGACAAATACATAACATAAATAATACACTTTATACTATACATGAAATGGAAATTGGGTACCTAAAAAGGTTAATCCTAACCGGAGGTTACCATCACTTACAAATAAACTTAAAAACGAAATGAGAAAAGACAAAATGACGCTTAGTGCAGAAAAAACAAAACAAAAATACAGTAAATAATTTTGTGCCTACTTCAAAAGTTGTAAGAAAAATACAATAAAATTAAAAAATACTCTCATTCAGCCAAATACAAATAATAGAACATAAAATTATTTTCAATTATGGTACACCACTTCATTTGAATTGAAGCATATAAATTATATAATATATCTACCGATTCAATGAAAGGAAAATTATTAAGAAATACTGAAGATTATTAAATATTAATATTGTTAATATAGTACGTCATAAGAAAGGAAGCTGATCAATAGTTGAAAAAAATATTTCTGCATTTGGAATTTTTAATCATTTTTCAATAAACAACCTTTTCCTACCCTGATATGTCTTATCTATACTAATATAATAAAGAAGAAACGTATGTTTGTTTCTTTGTTTGTTTGTATGAGGTAATCTCAGAAACTTCTGAACTGATTTAAAAAAATCTTTCATTGTTGCATAGCTTAGAGCTTCCTGATAAATATAGGCTATTTTGCAACTTTAAGTAACTTTAATTAAGTGAGTTAAGCAACTTAAACTGTGACGATGTCGCATGTTTTATTCCATCGGGTGCATAGCACTTTTCTTTTTTCTAAGTCCTCTGGATGGTGTATTTTTGGGCTAGAAGCATGATTCATCTTTTATATTTCATAGAAAAATGTGAAGAATAACATTCGATTCCAAAAACATTAAAAATTTGGAATTATTCAAAATGTTTATTTTTGTACTGTATTTTATGTAGTATTTGTTTTCATTCGATAGGAAGTGAATGAGTCATACATTATTTCCAGTTAATCTGCGTACTGCACCCACGTATTACTGTCTCGTATCTCAGCCACGTATCAACTGTCTCTTTCTTTTCCTTCGGTATTCTTCTATGTACGGTATTCTATTCAATTCTGTTAAATCGCAGGGACAAACATTTAAAACGGTAGGCATCGATTTGAGACAGGAGTGCTTCACTCATGGACAACTTTATGTCAAACTTTCTATAGCTGGAAGTGCAGAAAAACAATTTAAAATATTAACTAATATGTAGGTTGGGAGTAACAACTGATAATGATCAGCTGTTACTCCCAACTTAATATTTTATACAGTTAAGAATGTGCGTTTTATGTGCGTCTGTTTTGATTTTAAATAAAGCGAAATTTCAATATCTATTAATAATTTTTTTCCTGAGTTATTCACATGAATCTTTTTAGAATTAAATTTTCTACAAATTTATTTAAGAAAAAATACACCTTTATTTACCATTTATGGAAGTAATCTTACGTTAAACACAAAAATGTATTATTTCTTTGCACCAATTCTTGTGTTTTATGTAAGACATCTCTGAAAGTATTGCATTTACAGCTCTGGAACCAATTTTATTCAATTTTTCAGATTAAAAAACATAAGAAACAATCGTATTTGTATCTTTGTAACTATTTTTAACATTTTTATACGGCCTTACTTCACCGAGGTACAGAGTTCTAGGTGAAATTTTTCGCTAGCCGTAACTCGCTAACTAAGCGTTTTTATACATATGTTTATATGAACTTTTTTTCTTATTTTTAGCTATAGAATGAGATCCCAAGAGATTGCCGTATAGTTTTGAATCACCCTGTATATAATTGATCTATAGTACTTTTATCTTTGTATTAGTTGCACTAAATCTGAGCCACTAAATCATTTTACTGCCATTGATAAAAATGGAATTTCACTTAAAGGCTCTCTAAAATGAATCATGCATCTGTTGTACTGTTTAGACAATATTTGTTTAGTAATTATAAAATATAACATTAAAGTTTTTGTTGTATTGTGAAAAGTTAAGAATATTTCTGTAATATGAACATGTTTTGATTGATTTGGCATTTTTTGTAATACTGATTAGGTTTAATTTATTTAAATTTATGATCAGAGCAGATGTATAATTAACATACAACAAATCTCATAGTTAACCAAAACTACTGAATTTGCTTTCGTGTATATTAATAATTACAATCTTTGAATAATAAATTTATGTTATTATTGTGTAGGTAAACCAAGTAAAGAAAAAGTTCTAGAAGTCAGACGTATGATGGCTGAAAAAGGAGCTGAATTATTAATTGTTTGTGCATTAGACGAAGTAGCATGTAAGTATTTTTGTATATTTTTCTTTTCAGAACTTGCATAGAATTGTGGTTGACAACATTAATTGGTTTTAGGGTTTTCGTGGCTGTTGTTTTGTAAGGAAAGGAATAATTAACAGGAATAATTAACAGAAATATCATTCATTGGTTGTTAGATTGTTTCTATGAGGGTGGGCTGATAGCTACTGCACACATGCTTGTAGAACGCTAACAAAAACAAGTAGCAAGATCGAGTAAAAAACAAATTAAAGTAAAATTCCTAACCTTCAAATTCATGTACTTATTTTTCAATGTAGTCACCTTTAACCCCTTAACGGTTCCTTTTTTTAGCCAAAAATGTTCATATCCTGCTCAATTTTTTTTTTCATAATTTTGTATAATATGACTGAATAAAGACATATAGATCAATTTCCATGCTCAAAAACGTCATCATTTTTTTAAAAAAAAAAAGAGGTACTGGCCATCACTTACGAATAAATAATAAACAATCGTACTACAATAAACGGAATTGAAATACCGGACTAAATATTATGTATGAAATGAAACCTACTACTAAAAAAACTATAAACAATATCGAATAGCTTACAATTTCTTTTCGTAAACACTTATAACGAACTTATAACTTTACAACGAAACGCACCGAACTAACCAAAACATAACCTTTTACGCAACATTGGAGAGTAGACGTAAACAAATAACATAGAGTCATCTAACCTATAGAAAGGAACCTTTACTAGCGCTAATATTAAAGTTACGGATATAAGATAAACTATTTTTAATGTTACGGCGATATATTTCGACAGAAAACAGAATAAATCGAGACAAATTCAGTTGCGAGTTATCTCGTCAGGGGCACTTTTCTACGACATTTACGTTGCGAGATATCTCGTCATAAACCGTTAAGGGGTTAAGCATTACACATTTCTCCCAATGTAAAACAAGCTTTTTCATTCTGTCACTGAAAAATTCTTCCGGCTCTTCTCGAACCCAGGACACAATAGCTACCTTCACCTCATTATCCGAGCTGTCATGATTACCCTTCTTAAGGTCTCTCTTGAGTAGAGGAAAAAAATAAAAATTGCAAGGTGCGAGGTCAGGGGAATAAGGAGGGTGTGGAATAGGTTCAAACTTCAGGTTTCTCAGAGCCTCTTTAGTTGCACACGAAATGGGTGGATGAGCATTGTCATGTTGCAAGATTATTGGCGTCAGGCTGCCTCTAACACAACAAACTCGACATCGGAGGTGTTTTAGAGTCTATGTACTGAGTAGAATTTACCGTTGCGTCTCATACCAGGTAATTAGTCACTTAAACTCAGCGAGCATCCCAAAACTCAGTCAAAAGAAGTTTTTTTTTGCGGATGGTTGTGTTCTGAACTTTTGCCCATTGGAAGAATGTGGATGACGATATTCAGCGCTCTGCCTTTTCTCTTCGGGTCTGTAATGATGAACCCATGACTCCCCTCCATCACAATATCAAAAAAAAGTCGTCTCCTTCGTCATGGTTAATTCGATAACGGCACATTGTTTAACTCGCATTGACGTAGCACCAGAACATGACACCGCCATACTTCCATTACTTAAAACAAACTGGATGAACACTACATTTTTAAACTGCGCAAGCATATAGAGGAGAAATAGTACTTCCAAATGCCACTAGGCGCGCTTCTGAATTTCATTTTGTTCGCGTTCTACAAGCATGTGTGCATTAGTTATCAGCCTACCCTTGTACGATCAAATAAATGTTACATTATTTATTCTGTAAAAAATAATGTTTTTCTAACTATAGTACTTACTTTAGTCTCACATAAACATCTGTGAGAAAGCTCACAGTAGAATCTCTTGAAATTTGCATTAACTGTTAAATTAGAAAAAATTAGCTGTTCCAAATCTAAAGTAATTATACAGTTTTTAGTCACTTGGGAGTGTTTTGCATACCATAGTAGACTAAACTTTTCTTTCGTAGTAATCCTAACTTTACTAGTTATTCATTTGAATCCAATAAAAAACTCTATACAGTAATTATTTGTCTAAAAAGATATTTATGTGCCAGTTTTAAAATATGTGTTGTTGAGAAACAATGAAGAATAATATTATTTTTTTATTTATTTATTTTTTTGATCCCTGTAATGCTTTTCACGGTTGATGGTCTGCTGTTCCTCGTATTTAGACCAATCAGAATGTTTGCCAGCATTGTCATTTTGTATGAATGTTTCAGGTTGACAAACATTACACGCGCATGCATATAAGAGCCGCTGTAGTTCACTCGTGTCTTGCATCTCATACTGAACACATCGGTTATAGAGCGCGTTAACATGCAATACTTTATAGTAAAATCAGCTGATTATATGTTCACAGGTTATAATTGTTATTGAAAGACCAAAAAAATGGCTAACAAAATATATAACAGAGCTAAGAGAGCAAGTGTTGGCAATGTTGCTGGCAAGTCATTGGCTAGCTATGAAGTGGGTAGGGGGCAATGCATATGTTCAGAGCTCATCAGCCCTGAAAAATAGTATAATGTGTGTATGTAGCAATCTGTTCAATTTAAGAACAATAAGCGATCCCATGATTCAATGAGGTGAAGATGATGGTATGATGTTTAACACGTTCAGTGCGGCTGCCACATTTATGTGGGGTATTGAACAGTCCCAGGTGCGGGCCGCCACAAATATGTGGTCCGTTTATACAGTTTTATAATCTCTTCTTTCTGCGTTCAGCTAGGGTAAATTGTATTTCTTTTATTGTCCAGCTGTAGAAAAAGGTTCATTCTATGCTAGTATACCTTCAGCTTTTGAAGAAACGTCACCGGTTTTTTTTTTGGCAGAGTTTTAAAAACTGATATATTTTCTTCTATGTTTCAAGTTGTACGAGCTGTTTTATTTGTTATTAATAAAATGTTATTTCATTATATTACTTTTCTTACAATTTCGCAACATTTACTATACTTAGTAAATATTAAGTGTGGCAACAATGCAACTAAATAAATGCAAATAAATATGAGTTTACCTAAATGCTTTAAAATTAAGTACGCCTATTTTTTCGTACATACAGACCTTAAGTTAACTTTTTTTAAAGAAACTAGTTGGTATTAATTTTTTTTAAATGTTTGCCTCATTTAAAAATTGGTTATAGAAATATTTTATTAGTACTTATAATTTTAGGAGCCTACGAGGCGTGCACATTCACACAAAGCGGCAGGGCCATTTACTTATAGTAGTATACTAGTAGGCTTACTCAATTCTTTTCTTAGGTGACCCAATTTTTGGAATTGCATTTTTACCTGTCCACGGAAAGACTTACTGCCGTGGGAACAGAAAGGGTCATAAAATATTGTTGAAAACAAGAAAAAATCGTAAAGCCGTCACAGGTACCGATATCTGTCTGCCGTCTGTATCGTAATATTACTTACTTTCAACTTTTCAAAAACCTTTGGCCACACCGCAGTTATTCAGCTAAGAGTGTCATAATGAACTATTATTATTCTTTTATTCCTATAAGTTTTTAATTTTTTTTCATAGGTTTACGTGATAAAAGCAAAGTATATTCAGACTTTTACTTAGTTTTGTATTTATACTTTTATGTGTGTATTTTTAAAACGAAAAACAAATACATTTATCTAAAGTAAAATACATAAACATACACGTATAAATATAAAATACAAGTATTGAATGAAAATACACACGAAAAAATAATTGTAATTGTAGAGAGAACATGAGGATATAAAGCGCCGCGGATTTGTGTGCTTCCTGTGTGCGGGGAACATTTAAATGCGGCAGGCGACGGTTCAGCCACAGCAAATAACATCGCTTCACCCGGGCCGCAGTGAATATGTTAAATGAGGTGTAGTCTTGTGCAGACTCAGGCCGACCATTCCATTCAATGTACATCGGTAACCACTGTCTAGTATTCAAATCCATATAAAACTAACTACATTTACTAGGATTTGAACTAGGAACATTTGTCTCCAAAAATCAGCTGTTACACAGCTGATGCGTGGTAATGACTTTACCACCAGACCAAATTGATGGGTTAATAATATAATTCAAAGGTTCTTTTTTAAGTATCTGACAGTAAGTTACATAAAATGTAAGAGCATAAATGGTTACTGAATGTAAGATTATGTTTTCAATCCAATCTTATAATCGGTTGTTTTTTTAGTGATAGCATTTTATTTGATTTTTTCAGGGTTATTAAATCTTCGAGGGTCTGATATAGAATACAATCCTGTATTTTTCTCATACGTTGCTGTGACAAAAAATAATGTGCATCTTTTTATTGATGAAAATAAATTAAGTTCAGCTGTTCGAAATCATTTTAATGAAGAGAATCTTTCGGTAACATTACATCCGTATGAGAAGATACAATTATTCATAAGTGATCAGGTAATGCTTTTCCTGTTTTTTAATTTTTACTTAAATGATTGAGATTTCATTCATTATTTGAACTAAACCTTGATTTTATAGTATCTATAAAATCTAGTATGATATAATAGATTTATGTGTTGGACATATACATTATATTAGGTGGTGGCCGAAGACTATTTTTGGGAGACCAATTTTACAGTGTTATTTATTGTTGAGAAATATGAGCCTATATTAAATTTTTGAAGAAGTTTGTCTGGGCTGGGGCTTAGACATAACAGCTTTCCATAAAATTCTTGACCTGCATATTTGTAAGTACCGTATATATTAACCAAATTCCAGCTCTTGGGGTTTTTTTTTAAAAAATGCCAACTTAGTGATGAAGGATTAAGGTTTGTCGTATTTGTATGTATGGAATAACATTATCAATGTAACTAACTGAAAATTTTTCTTGACATTTTTATTTAGTCTGTTTATTCTGGTTGCAGATTTCAAGAATAGAAACTGATAGTAAAGTATGGATTAGTCATTGTGCAAGTTATGCACCAATTTCTGTTGTACCTAAAAGGCAACGACTTCTTGATGTTTCTCCAATTGCTCTATTAAAAGCTATAAAAAATGAAGTAGAAATTCAAGGTATTACTTTTATTTCTTTTTCTAAAACTACATAACATTATACATACAAGTTCCAGTTTTTTTTTTGTTTATATTTATTAAAATATTTTCATCTGTCGGAAGTGGCTTAAGTCTACAATAGATTTAATTATTAAGCATAATATCCCAAATTTGTTTATTGGATACGATCTGAAAATTTTAATGCTTTTTCGTACAATACTATCCTCATACAATGTTACAAGAAATAGTGCCGGTGTTGATGCAGCATTAAAGAAAGTAAAAGTTAATAGATGTCTAATTTTACCGTACAAAATTTCTTTATTACCTAAATTTAACCGACATTTATTCTTACTACAGATTTATATTGAAAAATATTTAAAAAATTGTTACTTCTTGTGTATTGTTACGTTATTTCTACTCCAATTATTAAAGAAAGTAACGCTATTCCTCTTCATCGGTGTGGTTTTAAACCAGAACATTCCATGGTTCATTAATTTCATCAAATAGTTGATTAAATAGCTTCAGGTTTGCTTGTAAACATTGTATTTCCAGTGATTCCTGTGACATTGGTCAAGCTTTCAATAGGGTTTGGCATTTAGGCCTTCTGAACCTAAAACATGTTCTTCCTTCTTCATACTATGTAATTTTAAAATCCTTTTTTCTGCCAGGTTCTTTTTTGTTAATGTAAAAAATTCCTTTTTTCAAATGCGACCTATTAAAGTTTCACAAGGATCGTACATTCTCCTAATCGTGCAGCATCCTCATAGGGGATATGTTTACCATTGACCAAACTGTATCTGGTACTTATACATACAATACAGCGATTCTTTACAATTTGTTGCCGGTAAATGCTTCACATAACTTGCAGTATCACGTAACAGAAATCTCTGAATGGTTAAAAAAATGAAAATCAAAGTGAATCCTCCAAAATTCAATCACATAACCTTCACCTTCTAGCCAGAAACATACCCTCTCTCCCAATTTACATAAAAAATAGACCTTAAAGGAATCACTGTTGACAAAAGACTCACGCATTTTACGACAATAATGTATATAATAAAATTCATAGGAAATTAAAAGATCTGCAATTTTTATTTAAAGCATTTTCCTCTGCAGAACCTGGTTTAGCTTGAAAGAGTGATTTTCTGTATTTTTAAGCCAAACTCAGGTTGATTTTAATTTTGCATCAGCATTCATGATTACAATAAGGTTATGTTTTATGAGGTTAGTTTTTTGTTTATTTCTAATGTTTTATTACTACTGTTAGGTTGTATTGTTCATTATTTGCATTGGCTAGAGAAAGTTGTGTGAGTTTTTCACAGCAATTTTTAAAAATGGATGTGAACAGTGTACTGATGGTTTCTTTGTTGTGTAGTTGGTTTATCAACTTCACTCTGTTTAACACAATTTTTTTCTTTTTAGGAATGATTAATGCTCATTTAAAGGATGCGGCTGCACTTTGCGCTTATTTTGCTTGGTTGGAAAAGGAAATTACTAAAGGCCAGCTTGTTACTGAAGTCTCAGGTGCTAAAAAACTTGATTCTTTGAGAAGGTAATATATTTTTTGAGTGAATTTCCTGATCAAAAGTTTCTGTGCTATCTACTTGTTATAGTTAAAATAAGCGTTCCGAGTTACATAAAAGCAGAATCTGAAATTTAGGGATATAGTAACTTTCACTTCTTCGACACTCTGTATACTTTGACACGGCTCGTGGCCAAGTGAAATGACTTGGCGTAAGTAGCAATCCAACTGGCAGGTCAGTCTCTTCACTTTTCCTAATTCTCGTACCTCTCCATTGTCCTTAAGTACAGTATTGTACAGAAGGGCATGTTAGTTAGTATTCATTAAAATGGTGCAATTTTCATTTTAAAATCGTGTTTTTAATGCTTCCTACATATAATATGCCATATGCTCTGGATAGTTCGACATTTCGATACTTCGACAACCTCTAAGTCCACAAAGTGTCAAACTATCGAAGTTCTACTGTAATTAAATAAAATATTATAATAATGGAATATTTACAAGAATTACTTAACAAGAATTATCAAAAAAAATGGGGTATGGCAAATTCCTTCTAATGAAATTGTTTATAAGGAAATTGAACCGATTATGAGCGTGTTGAAGAAGAGGAGGATTATCTACTTTTCCACATTTTAAGAATGCCGAATGATAGAATATTGAAACAACTGATCCTCAGGAACTTGAACAGGAAGATTAAGAGGGATCTCAATGAAATTGGATTGACAGTTGACAAGGGAAAATAAATTGTACTCTTAAATCACACATATTTTATTGGGGAAGAGCAAAAAGACAAACGGTGTAGGTTACAGATGAGAATGGAAACAAAAATTGAACCATCTCAAAAAGTACTGGCAAAACCGAAAGGCTAGACCAATATGTTATCCGAAGAAGATTAACTGGAAAAAAAAGTTATTGCCATGGTTATAATTTATTTAAGTGGTTGAAATTCTCTAATCGCTGCAACTTAACCTGATTTTTTGTGACCCAAATTGTACTGACTTAACTTCTAGAGCAGACCTGCCTTATATGATGCACAATCTACTTAAAAATAGTTTCGGGACTTGGGGCTGTTCAGTTATCTGATGTGTAACTAATGTGGCTGTTCAGTGATCCACCTCCTACCCAACACCACTGTATGGAATCTAGATCCTGGAAAAATGATCAAAAGCCAAATTTTAGAGGTACAACCAAGGACTGTTGGTGCTATTGAGATAAAAATAATGGTTGACATATTTTAATCACTTATGGCAACACCAGGAAAAGAATACTTGTGCACTGGTGAAAGATAATTTATCCATCATAAAAGAAAAACAGACTGCACCCTCAAACTAATAAACTAACTATTGCCTCAGATAAGACAGATCTTAGAATAATCATTGTTTTAAAACTACTATATTCAAAAATTGGTCTCGGACCCCTTTTAAATTGTTTTAACCCTTACGCTGCCAGACTGCCTGTACCTACTAGTCCTAAGAATTCCAAGCTACCCCAAATCCCATTACTTTACCAGGTAATTCTAAAAAATTTTTAAAATTTCAGAATTGACACAGGAGAAAGCTTCTATACTCCATCCTGTGAAACTGTCCAGCACATCAAAACACCAATGTATTAAAATTTTGATCGAACTTAGCGCAATCCATTCGAGTTACAAAAAATGTTCTTTATCAGATGAAATTTGCTTTATATTAATTGAAATATATACTAAATACAAAATACGACTAAACTAGTACAAAGAATTCATACAGTAGGCCTATTATAAAACATCCGGTCTGTCACCGGTTGTTTTGACTGAAGGCGTTGGTAGAGTGAAACACGATTACGCATCCTTTTTACTGACTTTCAACCCATAGTGTGTTTACATCTGCTCCATGGGTCTGTGAGATATACTATAGTATCATTTTTTACCTTAAATTCTGCTCCTATAAGTAGTAATGGAAAAAAGTTTAGTTTCAATAAATTTGAAGTTGAAAAATTTTTGAACTGTAAATAAAATATTTTTATTTTCAAAAGTGTTGGGAGAAGTCTTAATATTTTTCGATTTTTTTTTCATATATTATATCAAAAGAAAGGGCTCCTTTTCTTTTAAAACTGTAAAATAACAATAATTTTATTATCCGTACTGTACAAACACCATAACAAAATTATACGAAAGTCACATTGAGAACAGCTGTAATGAAAACAAACATTGCTGTGGGTGAACTGGAAACTATTGATATTTGTAAGAATTCAAGCAATTGATATGTTCGGCTTATACACAGTATATCGTTAGATAGACATATATACTACTATCCTTTAAAATACGAACGCGATCTATTGAGAAATATTAAAAATACAGCGCGATATATGAAGAGCCGATGTCATTGGCTCTTGCCAATCTTTCATAAAAATTCAAATCAGCTCATTCGGCTTTTTGGCATTATAAGGGTTCATTTGACTTCATACATTTAGTTTGACTAGAATTGAACTACATTTTGAAACATAATAGGCTAAATTGTAATTTGTTTTCTATCGATTTATATTTTTGCTGTTATGTATACTGTATCGCACATAATTAGCCATTAATTATGTTGCTGATAAATTAATGTATTTTATAATAGCAAAGAAAATAGTTTATTTTAAATATCAATTAAATGTAACCGCTAGCTCATAAATGTATATTAATACTCCTGACATAATAGTGATACATTTTTATGTATGTTTTTGTCGGCAAAAAGTTAGTAAATGTTTATGTGGGGAGAAGTCCGTTACTTGTCTCAATAACCCATTAAAAGTAAAATTAATGTGTCTGTGTTTAAGTAAGCAATCACTACACCATAATATTAACTTGTATTGTGTGTGGTAATTGCTTACACGTGTCTTGTAATTTTTAATGGAAAATGAGACCTTCAAAAGTTAAAAGAAGGGTTCTCATTGGTTCGATGTCATTCATAGAGGGGGTTGTACTGAGTTATTATATAGAGGGCAATTTTAATTTTTCAAGGCGTTGGTCGTTAATTTCAATAGATCATAGTTTGGCGTGAAGTGTAATACAAATGTAAGTCTTAAATAGTCTTAAATGTAAGTCTTATTATTTAAGTGTAATGTAAGTCTTTGCATTATTATTTTAGTTATTTATTTTAAAGTTGATTAAAGGCGCGGTATTTTAATAATTTATTTTGTGAGCTGCGGAGAACATCAATGTTACATATCGGGTTTTTATAAAATAATAATATAAAATTTAAATTGTTAATATTTTGCATTTTGTACACATCAATTGTTTAAGTTTAATTAAAATATTTGAATATCATGAAATTAATATGTTATTTTTATTTTTATTCTACATTGCATGAATGTTTCCATTCCTCTCAGTTATTTCGATCGAACATCACATCTTTGGAAAAATATTGTTTTCTTTAATTTTAATTTTGTTTTTAATTGTATGTTACCACCATACAAATTTTTAATGGTACAATATAAATTATTTCAATTTTAGCAAGCAAGAAGATTTTGTTGGTCTAAGCTTTCAAACAATGTCATCTGTTGGCCCTAATGGAGCTATTATCCATTACCATCCATCACCTGAGACAGATAGACAAATTACAACTGAAGAACTTTACTTGTGCGATTCTGGTGGTCAATATAAGTAAGTTTGACGTTATTAAAACTGTTTTATATTTGAAATTATGTAATGAAAAATTTTTGTGGGTTTTTTATCTTACCCTAACTGATTTTGACCAATTTTGGTGCTGGATTCATTGTTGGTTTATGATTTTGCATTAAGCAAGTGCTGTGTTGCACCATTTACCGAGAAGGTGTAGTTGTTGGAGTCATTGACTGCAAAAGGTGTACTTTTGCAGTCAACTGTGAGAACTTCACTCTGAATTTAATTATAATTCAATTTGAAATACAGGAGTCATTATAAAGCCACAAATTGCTACTCAGAAAGTATCATAAAATGTTATAAGTTATAATATTTGTACTTACTTAAGTTTTCTGTTTTTATACCATGTATTAATCGTAAGATAATTTTGGGTCACAGAAGTTTTATCAATAAGTTTTCTATTTCACAAGGGGATCTATTCTGTTACTAATATTAAAAATATGGGAAGATAAATAGATAACCAATGTTTAGTACAAGAGCTGAAAAACTCATTCGATAACAAGTGAAAATTAAAACCACTGATTACAACTATAGTATTCAGATGAACTAAAGTCCCCTAGCCGTGGGAGTGAGAGAATGCATAACGCTCTCACTCGCACAAGCTATACGCGCCATTCCAATAACCTTATATCATTTTACTCATTGTTGTGAGCAAGCGCTTAAGCACGCAGTAAACTAACGAGGAAGATAATGACTAGTATGTTTTCAGATTTGGATTATAACAGTAAAGACCTTTAGGTGCATGCGTAGTTATGCCATATCTCCCTCTCACTCGCTTGGCTATGGGACATTAAATCATCTGATATCTGTACCCTGTGACTAAATAGTGACTAATTACAACTAACTGTAATTTTAAGTAACTGTTACCTAACAGAAACAAACTGTAACTGTCTAAAAATCTTTTTAGTATTTTCTGTTTCTAGAGAATTTTATTTAAATGTAGATGCTAGTATAAGTTATTTTCACACCATCTGAGTTCCCCCCCCCACACAAATGCGTGCGCACACGCATGCATACACGTAGCCAATGCTTCTTTCTATACTTTATTTGTAATTGTTCCTTTTGAAATAAAAACTTCTTCAGGCGCACCTTGCAATCTTTCTAAACAGTGAACGAAACTGAACTGTCACGTGTCACATACTGGAATGAAAGGTTATTGAAGTAAAAAAGTTTTTAGGTGCACCGTGCGCTCTTTCTGAACAGTGAACGAAACTGAACTGCCACGTGTCATATACGGGATAAAAGGTTATTTTTATTCAACTCCTTAATGGGTTTCCCCATATTTCTTACTTTTTAACCCATAACAACAGAAAAAATCTGGTGTGAAACACTCACACAACTTTCTCTTGCCAATATAAATAATTAACAATAAACCTAACATTAGTAATAAAACATTAGAAATAAACAAACAACTAACCTCAAAAATATAACCATATTTCAATCATGAGTGAAACACGCAAAATGAAAATCGACCTCAGTTTGGCTTAGAAATACGGAAAATCACTCTTTCTCTCTAAACTAGGCTCTGTAGAGAAAAATGTTCTTAATAAAAGTTGTAGATCTTTTAATTTTTTATATATTTAATTATATACACTTTTGTCGTAAAATGCATACTAAGGCCGAAATCTTAAAAAAATCGATTTTTCACACGTTTTCGTGAGAAAAAAACAGAAAATCGCTAATTACCGCTAAACTAAGCGTTTTACAAAAAAAAAGCTTGAAATAAAAGTTGTAGGTTTTTAAATTCTCTACAACTTTTATTATATACCATTTTGCGCTAAAATGCATATTAAAGCCGCAATCTTAAAAAGAAAATGTTTTTACGTGAAAACAGCCTTACCCAGAATTTCAGCAAACATGGCGCCTACCCTATCTTGTAGAGAATAAAAAGTTTAGTAAATGAGGCGATTTTTAAAAAAATCGTAGGACCAGTTTTTGAGAAAATCGCAAAAAAGTGAAAAATTACACGAATAAACTACTACTTCCGGTTGACCGATTTTGATGAAAATGTTCGTGTCGGGTCCGGTAGTGGTATGTAACTTAAGTTTCAAGTCCGTACGATGTTCCGTTCTTGAGATACTCTGTTCACACACACACACACACACACACACACACACACACACACACACACACACACACACACGCACGCACGCACGCACGCACGCACGCACGCGCACGCACGCACGCACACCCACACACACACACACACACACACACACACACACACACACACACACACACACACACACACACACACACACACACAGACCAATCGCTAAAAACATGTTTTTTTGGGTTCAGGGGATCTGAAAACGTATAGATCCGGTGAAAACTTGATTTCGAAAAATCGACATGAAAACAATACTTTCCTTCCTATATATTCATATAGGCAAGAGAAAGTAATAATAAAGCAGATATGTTCAAAACATATTGTCAAACTTTCATTCTCTAATTACATTATACATAACAATAGAGTCCTAGAAAACATTAACCACATGTATCCTCAATTATTGTTATATGAATACTGTACGTATAGTTTAGCAATTTTTTTTACTTGGATCGATTCATTTGGTTTCAGTCTTATGGTTTATAATATTCAAAGTATATGAGTATGCATTTTGTGCTGCATGTTGCTTTATTTGAGACTATTTAATATAAAACGCATGTATTATTATATTTAGGCCTAATCAGTGTAATATTTAAATACGAAGCAATACTTGACAGAGATTTCTTTTAGATATTTAAATAAATTAGAATCTAAAGTATTTATAACATATTTCAGTTTTCTGTAAACCTATTTTTTCATTCTTACAATATAATAACAATGAAGAGTCCAAGCAGAGCAAAATTTCACTGAGTGATTAATTCACAAATATAATTATATATTTTGTATCTAATATTACTTTATTAATATAGAAATAGAAAGAATTAATTTTATTTCATATAAGTTTTCACTTCTATGTGGTCATAAGCACTCACTCATTGTTTTTTTCACAAAGAAATACACTCGACCCTCGATGTTCGTGGACTCCTATGTTCGAGGTTTCGACCGTTCGAGATTTAGTATTTGTACACAAAAAATTCAATTTTCAAGATTAACACTCGGTGTTCGTGATTTGTACTGGGATCTTGAACAAGAAATCCAACAGCTTTAAAAAACGTACCAAAACACACTTTGCCGGTAATTTGGAAAAGTAATGAGAAATATGGGTGACGAGACATCCTTACAAACTAAAACTTAAAGAACTTCAAACCAAAGCAAAACAAACAACGATTTTGAATTTTTTTAAGCCGAAAAGAAATAACATCATTACCACTCATCAAGGTTTCACCATCAACATCAAGGACACAATTTGCAGCCCAGAAGGAATAAAATGTACATAAAGAAACAACTTTGAATGTTTTATAAAATTCACAAATAACAACAAAATATAATAGCGGAATATTTTTCGATTGCAAAGAACATTTTACATTTGAATCAAGATAGTTAATAATATTTTGTATTTCTTTTTTTAAAAACTAAATTTTTCTACAACACAGTTTTTTTTATTGAAAATAAGCCGAAACGCCTTGTTTATCTCTTTAAAAACCACGCATTTTTCACTCACATGGAACCGATTAGAAATTTTACACTGAAAATGGATCTCGATGTTCATGATTTCGAGTTTCAAGATGGTTTTCATGGGCCCAATTAATCTCGAACATTGAGGGTGCAGTGTAGTTATTTTTTTAGAACTGGTACTATTAATTTTTAATAGTTGTTAAGTATAACTATGTCATTTCAGAATACACTAAGTGGTGTAGATTATCTAGTGTCATAATATTAATATTTTTTGTATAATTTAATTTGTTTGTATAAAACTTTTTTGTTTATTTTTGTATAAATTAATTTGCTGATTTCTTTTTATTTAGGGATGGAACCACTGATGTGACTCGTACTTTGCATTTTGGAACACCATCTGAATTTGAGAAGGAGTGTTTCACAAGAGTCTTCAAAGGCCAAGTTGCTCTTGGTAATAGTATCTTTCCTCATAAGCTAACGGTATGGTACCTATCATTTCACAATTTTGACCTTTTATGTTTGTAAATTTTAGTGTAAATACAAAATGTTGTGGCTATTGTGTTAATTACTAATTGATTGGGTAATTAAAATTAACTTTCTTCATCTCTTTTCTATATATTTTTATAATCTATTCAGTAAAACAAAGTTCTAACTGACTTAGGACTCGCTCTGTTTAAACAAGAGTAGAAAAGTTATCTGATTAAATTACAAGTTTTTATTTATAGTGTGTGCTGCAAATACAGAATAGTCATTTAAAATGTAAATGTTTTTTTTTTTGTTAACAGAAGAGTTTATAAAAGTATTAATACGAGGGTGTATTGAAAAGTAATGCCTCCATCATTATAACTTTATTAGTAATGAATATATTGTTTAAATATTAGTGTGAATGAGTAGATTAAACTGTCCCCTACTTACCAATATAATCACTTTTCCACATAATTACCGTTAACAGCGATACATTTACACCAACATACTCCGCTTTGTAAAAGTCTGCCATGGTAGAAGTCTGAATTTTTTGTACGTCTTCATTTCCTCACCTCATCTATTACTTCTGCATCCGAAGAGAAATACATACTATTGAGATGTTTGTTAAGCTTTGGAAAGCGGAAGAAGTCACTGGGCACAAGATCTGGGCTATAAGATGGATGAGGTGAAACCCAAGCTTGTTTAGTGCTGTACACGTTTTCAGACTTGTGTGAGGACAAACATTATCATGATGCAAAATTGGTTCTTTGTCTGGACAAACCCTACGCAGCTGTTGCTTCAGATTTGATTGGTTAGCAACATATTGTTCAGAGTTGACAGTACTACCACGTTCCAAAAGCTCCATATGAACGATACCATCACAATCCCAGAAAACGGTAATCATGACTTTCCTGGCAGATGGCATCGTTTAGAATTTTTCAGTTGCAGCTGTGAATTACCGCCAGGGTGACTTGTTTACAAAAAGTTCCAGTTCATGACTAACCACTTTAGAGACTGTCTGGCCCATCATTATAATAGTTATAGTAATGGAGGCATTACTTTTCAATACGCTCTCGTACCTACACAATTTTTATGATTTTTAAATGGCAATTATTGGGAGAGAACAATTCTTAGTTAGACTTAATTAAGTCATCTAAATTCAAAACTATTTTATTATTCATGTATTTTTTACATTGATATTCATGTGAATTCATTTTTCTAGGGTAATTCATTGGACCCAACTGCTCGAAGATATTTATGGGATGTAGGTCTTGATTACAGCCATGGGACTGGCCATGGAGTGGGAGCTTATTTAAATGTGCATGAAGGACCTATGGGCATATCATGGAGACCTTATGTTGATGATCCAGGTCTACAAGAGGGAATGTTCCTTTCAAATGGTTTGTGTTTATTTAATTTTAAATCTATCTAATTTAAAATTTTTGTGTCTGCTTTTCAGCAGTTTACTAAATTTTTAGCTCTGAATCAAGATATTAGATTATATTGATTTTAAAGTATAAAGTTAACAAAAATTTGAATTGTTGAATATGTATATTAATTTATAGTAAAATCGCTAAATCAAGTCAAGGCTGTCCATGTTACCAATTTGTAGGTATAATTATTGTTGAAGTGTAAAAAGCTCATTTGACAAAAAGAGTAAAACTAGATTGCTGGTCCAGTGCTAAGAATAATAACACTTGATGGAAGGAATTGTCAATACAAACAAATGGTACTATTTACATACACCTTTGAGATCCTGTGTGGCTAATGTTTTCATTTCCATTGAAGATTTAATATTCTACGTATTCAGTTATTAATTTGTGTTCGAGTCTGTATTTTTCTGTAGTATTCATTTTAATTTATTTTCGTTTCATTTTTTGATTTTTTTAAAAATAAAAATGAGAGTTAAAAAGGATGAGTTATAATTTTTAAACTTAGAGGCTCTATCTATAAAAAAAACTTAAAAAAGAAAAATTAAATAAAATTTGAAAAATGTTAATAAATAAATTCTCAAACAAAAAATGCAACACCAGTACTGTAGAACAACTTTATCGTTAACATTTATGTACAACTACTGTACCTGCCTGGTTCATCACTATTCATCCCTTTATCACTTCTTCCAAACTATTAGCAGAAACATCTCTGAGGATTGAATTACTGTGCATTATGTGTTTATGATTTCTAGCAGTGATGAACTGTACTTGAAAGTTTTTAGGTGTACATATTTTAACATGCATAAAATTTTTTTATCCTGTAGTCTTAATGCTTTTGAAACACCAGAGATACACTTACTTGGATCTACTTTTGTTTTATTCTGGGAATGAAAATGTAGGCTACAAATTGCAGATTTTGTTCATTAGTTTATTTAACTGTATTTTTCTTTTCAGAACCAGGGTATTATGAAGATGGAAAATTTGGAATAAGAATAGAAAATGTAATGAGAATAATCAAAGCTAAAACGCCTAATAATTTTGCCAATAAAAATTTTCTTACATTTGAAACTGTTACTCTAGTTCCTATACAAACGAAAATGTTGGTGCCAAGCTTACTTACCCAGGAAGAGGTAAGGAACTTCATTATTTAAGTTACAGTCAAAGTGAAATATACACACATTCAAAAATTTTAAGTATAACATACTCCAGATCACAGTTGGACATCATCACAACTAAACAGGTTGTTTATCATGGTAAACATAACCAAAACCATGTGTCATATTATGCCTTTGATAATATTCATAGACTGCTTTGATAGTAACTACTAACGCTACCAATATGTAATTGTGGAAGATAGTAAAACTAAAGATGTCGAATGAATTGAAGTCCCATAGCGGAGCAAGTGAGAGGGAGATATGTGGCATAGCTACACGTGCGCCCAAAGGTCTTTACCATTATAATCCAGATCTGAAAACTTAGTACCCATGCTACCGTGTACATGTGTGTGTGTGTTTGTGATTGTTCCTTTCATATTAAACTCTGTTCTCTTGCAAAAATATTCATTCAATTGGTATTTGTTGTGGGACTCTGATTTCTTACTAGCCTAGATATGATTTTAACTGAAATTGAGATTTTGCGGTATATTTTATGTGGCATAAAAATAATGTCTTCTGATTTAAGTATTCTTAAACATGGGCAAACAAGTTGAGAAAGAAATTTGATATTACTTGTATTAAAGTGGTGTGAGGAGGAAGCTAATTTTAATACCCCAGTTAAAAAAACTTCAAAATATTATAAAACATCCTGAAAAACAATTCAACAAATAAAGAAAGAATAAAAGACTGCTTGTTTGTTTCTGCATGCCTAAACGCTTGCTCACAACAAACAGTAAAATTATACAATGTTATTGGAATGGTGCATATGACTAGTGCAAGTGAGAGCATTATGCTTTCTCTCATTCCCACGGCTACAGGGCTTCAATTCATCTGAATACTGTAAATAACTGTCAACATAATCGGCCGAGAGAAAACAAAATAAAATCGGACAAAAATTCCCAGCTTAGTATTACGTGAACAGCCTTTTTTATGCATTTTCTGAGTGCACCCACATTAACATGTATTCAAGAACCATTTAGACAAATCATTGGAGAATTTAATTGGTGACCATTTCTGTATATCGTAAGTTTATGATAATGTTTCTTGTTTATTATCTTTACTGATTTTACCAGCTAGGTTTCCTTTTAGAAGTGTTTTCTTTTAAGATGTAGCTTTGTCTCCTTTATTTTAGGTTTACAAGGTTTTGCTTTAGCCTTTGTTAAATATAATAATATTAACATTACGTCGGAAACTCAGTTTTTCTCCTAAAGAGTCTGCTATCCTGTATGTTAGTGTTAGTCTTGTTTATTTCTGTTACGTTACTATGAACCAATTACTTGTGTATTTTATGTTATGAAAATTTAAGAGTGTGGAACAAAATAAAGTTTCAACATGTACCAAAATAGATTTATTGGTATGATATTGTGTTCTCTTCTTGAGATATTTTTTTCCCTAAATAATGACAGAAAGTTTACTTTTTCTGTTTATATAGGCCTACACAGGGTGATATTTAAGTATGAAACAGATTTATACTGCATACGAGGTGTATTAGTTGTTCAATCTATTGTTGTGTTGTTAATTATTAGTTATAGTTAACTATTATCAGTATCATGCCACTGTTTATAGTTTGTTATTCAATGGATTATGATTGTGAAATGCAATAACACTGTTCTTGTAGCATATTTTTTTATCTTGTTTTATTAGTAATATAATTTTTCCATCATTCCAAATTTGAATTCTTATAACTCAATAACAAAAGTATTAATGGAAAAACAGGTTTAACCAATGTTTTTCTTGTAAAATTTTACATCGAAATCATGTAACACATGTCTACTTTTCTATTAAAACGAAGAAGTTTAATTCAATATGGTGGATCCAAGATGGTGGACAAAAATTTAAAACCTACCTTAATACTGATTTTTTAAAACTATGTAGAACCACATTTCTTTCTGCTTTAAAATATGTCAGTTATGTAATACAAAGCTGCTTCCATACTTATATATCACCCTGTGTATTTGAAGGTCATTCTATCTTCTAGTTTATGCAGAATCTTTTCCGAAAACCTGTTCACATGCTTCTAATTACACGGTTTGTTTTTATTAAAATTTTTTCAACTTTGTTACAGATTGCATATCTTAACGATTATCACAGTATTTGTCGGGAAAAAGTTGGCCCGTTGTTAAAGCAGCTTGGTTACCATGAAGCTAGAGAGTGGTTGTATCGTGAAACTGAGCCAATCGGTTAATATGTTTTAATCTAATGCGCTGCAGTATTTTAATAATAATATTAATATTATTTCATAATTTTTAAAATGTTTAAATATGTACTGGTTGAATATTTTATGAATTAAATAAATACCTTTGAATTTATAACATTTAATCTTACTTTATTTGTTTTATGTCAATAACTTTGTTTTATTTAATCTTAATAAGAGTCCATCATCATATAATCAGTATTGATCACAGAAGAAATATGTATATGTTGGGGAAACAGTGTTTGTTAGTTTAATATGAGAAAATAATCAATGAAAGTAAAAAAAAAACAACTCTGTAAATAATTTTTGTACTGCTATTTAAGATTATATTGTAAAATTTGGAATATCTTTTCCTTGTTGATTGTAATAAGAAAAGAATTAGTTTATTGCAGCAGTAAATCAGAAATTTTAATTAATTTAGAATCAGTAATATTTATTTGATTTCATTACCTCTAAAACTATAACTAAATTATACGCATCAGGATGTAAATTCTGTTACTGTAAGAATACAAATTTTTTAATTTTGTTTAGTGCTAATCCTGGAAATTTAACTACCAAAAAAATTTCTGTGGGAAGACCCCTTTGTGGCTCTTTCGAAGCAGTAGTTCTGTTAATATTTTATAAATACGGTCTGTACCATTAAGTAACAACGTCTGTTTTGTTGCTTACCTATATGTCTTCTGTAGAATGTCTGGTGACGTGTCAATTCCTTGTCAATAAATAGCTTCAAGAGTCGGGTGTCTTTGGTGTTTTGTAAATTTTTACGTCTATTCCTTTAAATGTAATATACATCATGGATTACGTACTCTAAATCCATGTTTCCATGTGTACAGCAGGACAAGTAGTTATATTGATTTACTAGCATGCCCCGTGCAGCTTCACATGCAAAACATGTGTAATCAATTTTTTTAAAATAAATATGTTACAGAAATTGTGTAGCTGCTAGATCAACTATATATTATTGGTACACCTATATATATATATATATATGGTATCAACTATATATATTGGTATACTCCAATGTACACACATGCGAGTGCACACACTCAGACACAGTAAACGATAATTTCCCCCGCGTACTTCTCTTGCCATCATCAAACCCCTTTATCTACTTCTACAGCAATATGTACTAACATGTACACACACATATATGTATGAAAATCTTCATTAGGGCCCTTAGGGTTATCATTTTTGAAAATAAAAAATAATGTTGCGTTCAGTATAAATACAAATATGCTGTCAAAATTTCATGAAAATCCATTCTGTAGTTTTGGAAATTAGTCTGCGCAAAAACCACCCTCTTTATCTTCGTAATATTAGTATAGATGAAAGCACAATTTTTGCAGTTTTGAGAAGTAAACAATCCTCTTTTTATAAAAAATGAGGATCAAAGATACCTCTGCCTGCTTAATTTTTTCCATATATTCAATAAAATTTTTTTAGAGTAAACTGCTATTAAATTTAGACTGATTAAACTGTCTATTACAACTAATTGGAAGACTGTTTTGTTTTGATTTTGTTACTATTTTAATATTTCTTCTTTTAAACTTATAAGGCCAACAAATTATATAATATTATAATGGTCAAAATTAAATTTGGATTCCTTATTAAATTAATCAGTTGATCGTATAACAATATTAGTTGGTTATTTATTTTTTGTCTAACAATAATTTGAATGATGAGCAATGAATTGTCTAACAATGAATTGAAATTTATAAATTCATTATTAATAAAAAAACTGTCCTGCCACTAGGAGTATAACCTGAGAATTAAGAAACGGCAGGTCCAAAGCATTTATGTACTCAGCTTGTTAAATTGTATGCGTTTGTAATCTATTGTCAAATTTGACAGCATAATGTATTGCTATTATAATAGGCAACATAATTGAATTTCTTGTTTAAGATGCTACATTTTTTATTACTTTAAACTAAATATTTTTTAGATGGTAATTTAAAAATATACTATGTATTTTTGTATATTTATAAAGCTTATGAAAATAAAATATATAATTTGTTGTTATTTAGTCTGGGTTTTATTTTTCAACATTAATTTAAACCTTTGCACTTTGCAAAGCAAAGTTTCATGTGTTTACCTACTGTTGGTTTAGATGAGAGCGCAACTGGCTTCTATGCCAAGGGTCCTGGGTTTGATTCCTTGTCAAGTCTCGCATTTTTGCATTTCTCATTTTCGTGTCACCCTTCTGCATTACATTTAATGTACATAGTAGTTGCATGTAAAACCCAAGAAACCTTACTCTCTAATGGATCTCCCAGTCAATTTTTTAAGTGGTTTTAAAAGTGAAGAGGTTCACAGTTTATGGTTTTTATAATGTAAGTTACATCGTGGTAAGAAACACCTGGTCGCTCGGTGAACAAAACCACAGAATAAATGCAACCTCGGGGGAATTCAGGAGAATTTTATTAGTTTTAGGCAATTAATAGGATCCGGGTTTATGGAGGAATGGGAAGTCATTAAAGTGGAGGGAATTTTAAAATTAATAGGGCTGTGGCAATTTATTAATATTGTGGAACAGGCGAAATGAGGGGATGGCGGCTCGTTTGCTTAATTTTATATTTTTTAGTGGCTTTTGTTTAATTTTAATGATTAATATGGCGGCTCTTTTGTTTATTTTTCTCATTTTTCAGTGGCCTTTTTTCTTTTTTGTGTGGTCTTTTGGTGGGGGGGGGGGGGCAGCTTGTGTACTTGGGGAAAAATTGGAAATAACTGAGGGAATTTTTAAATATTGTATTGGACTGTGACAAGTTAGTTGTTTAATTAGTGGGAAGGGTAAGGGGAGAATTTGGCATAATCATTGGCCTTTTTGTTTTCCTTACGTTATGGAAGTTCCAAAGCCCCACTAAACATGCATAATCCTGGGCCCTTTAGGATTGACGAAATGTCGGGTTACCGTTAAGTAATACAACTAAGTTCTATAGCGGTCCCTGGCACAACAACATAAATCCTAAAGGGTCGATAAATAATATTTTTTTAATTTTTAAAGGTTTTTTCTCGGGGGTTTTTTAAAATTTTAAACTTCATTTTTTTTACGTTATAAATCCCCTCTTCTGTGTTCAAACCATCCTTTTAATTTATGTTACTGGGGAATATTTATAAGTAAAAATAAAATATGACTTGTCAGTTTGGAATAACTAATATATTACTCACATTTCTATGAAATATGACAAATAGAGTTCTACAAATGATTCATTTATTAAGCCTCTCCAATATTTATATTGTAAACTGTGTATTAAACTTTGAACTTTCTCTGTTATCAACTAGACTGTATTTTATACATTTATCTAAGTTAAAATAATAAAACAGTGATTCGTGTACTAGAAGTAACAAAAAAAATCATATTTTTAACTTCCCACTATTTTTTTTTGCAAGATACATTAATTTTAACACAATATTTACTATATTTGGCTGAAATATGGAATATATTGATCTCAGTAGTATTTCCTTTTTCATCTTAGAACCGATGTTCTTTAAGCTAGAAAAAATTTAAACAAAAATTGATTTTTAATTGGCACTAGTATTCAAAATAAGAACATTTTAAATATTATAGTTTAAAGTAATTATTACTGACAGAATATTTTTATGTAATATTTTTATTTAATGTACAATATTTTTATCAACTAGGAATGAAATATTGCCGGTCTGGAAAATGACTACATTCTTAATAAATTTTGTTTTATTGAAACATTCAGACTTTTGATACATCCTGTATTTAAATGAATTATTTCTTTGGGAAATATATTTATTGTACTTAAAAAAGAGTGCATAGTTAAATATAATTTTTGAATCTATTTTATTTAATAATTTTGTGTTAAAAGAAAATACTGCAACAGTTGATTGTGTAAGATCTGTTCATGTTTTTGTGTGTATGTTAATTCTCTGGAAAATGTTTTCTATTGTTACTTTTTCATGTAAGACTTAGAGATAATGTAGTTATTAGTGAACATAATGACAAAGTATTAGAAACATCATATGGTATGTAATGTTTTATATCAGATTTTTGGGCTTCAAACCTGGGGGAAATAACAGCTTAAAAGTTTCACATGTATTTCTGATGTAATCATAAAATATTATTAATAATTCAATGCAATTCATGTCTGGTATTGTTGTTGTTTAGGTCATCAGCCGAAAAGCTGGTTTGAACCTCTAGAGGCTTTACTAAGTAAAACGAGGAGTGAGGTGGTTTACCATTGCCTTCCTCACTGAGTGAAAAAGTACGCTTATCAGCATGCCGGGCCCTCTGAAAAGCACAAATTTTCCACTCTGAAAATGACACCTTCACTTCATTCCATCACAGGGTCTGGCTGTATAATGAAATTCATTACTTTCAGAGGAGATATCTCTGATTAGTGTCTTTTACACCTCTACCTCTTCTGTTCTTAAATGATTCAGTCATTTAATTGGCTGACCATGCGATAAGAAACAGAACTATTTATTTTAGCCCTGCAACTAACAGATTGGGTGTAAATAATTTGACACTCCACCTGTCTGTTATGGGCAGCATGTCGTATAGGTATACAATAACATTTTTATTTTTACTCTTTCTTGCCTGTATGGATAAATAGGAAGTGAAGCATTGTTTTCATGTTGATTTTTCAAAATCGAGTTCTCACCGGATCTACACGTTTTCAGACCCCCTGAACCCAAAAAATATGTTTTTAACAATTGATCTATGGTGTGTGTGTGTGTGTGTGTGTGTGTGCGTGTGTGCATGTGTATGTGAACAAAATATCTCAAGAACGGAACATCGTACAAAGTTGAAACTTGAAACTTACGTTAGGGACCACTAGAGGACCCGCCACAAACATTTTCGTCAAAATCGATTTAAGTTATGTAGTATCCATTTTATGACAAAAATGCATATAATCAAATTTATAGGAAATTAAAAGATCTACAACTTTTATTTAAGCATTTTTCTCTACAGAGCCTAGTTTAGTGTCAAAATGTGATTTTCCATATTATTAAGCCAAACTAAAGTTTGTTTTCATTTTGCATCACTTACTCATGATTAAAATAAGGTTATGTTTTTTGAGGTTAGTTTTTTGTTTATTTTTTATTTTTTATTACTAATGTTAAGTTAAATTATTTATTATTTGTATTAGCAAGAGAAAGTCGTGTGAGTGTTTCACACCAGATTTTTTTATCACATTTTTTGTGAACTGCATCCAAGAGCCTCCAAAAGAGAGAATAGGACAAGCCAAATGTGTGTTACTTTTTACAATTAGCATACAATATTTTACAGATAACTTAATGACTAGAAAAAAAAACAGATGTATAGAATGTATTACAGGCTTCAATTCAAAAACATATTTCCAAATTAAATTCTCAATAGGCCTAAATATTTCATCGGGCACAATTTATTACAAGTAGAATACTGCGATCGCTTTTTTTTGGACCTTCGCACAGTGAATCAGGTCTCTGAGTCTAGATTCGACAAAAAATGAAATTGTGGAAAAACTAATACGTTATGTTCGGAGTAGTGGGGTAATTTAGAATTCTTTCAGCGCATATCAGAAGGCAATTAAACGTCTAAGAATTTAACTTTTTACCAACAAAAAACAATAAAGTTTACAAAATTTGTAATTAATAAACTTAAATTTTCTTTAATAAACAATAAAACAAGAGTCTTTAAGGACGATTAGCATTAGACAGCCAAGGAAGATTAAAAATAATCACAAAGATTCATTTCCAAATAAAAAGTATCATCATTAACTGTGTGTGGCCCGTATTTGAATGAAGCAGACTTACCAGCATCTGATGGGGTAGTTCAAGATATGTTCGCTAATGATAAGGCATTGCTTGCTAAAAGTGGAGATGCTTCAAACAAACTTCAGAAATGTTTAGACCAAATCCAACCATAGCTTCAAAAATGGAGAGTGAAGATCAATAATGCAAAACCACATTCTGCATATAGCAGAAATACAACATTATTGCAACCTTACTGATGTAGTGGATGAGGTCAGGTGCTTTAACAAAAAGTTTCAGGCAGGACTTGAGAGTTACGATAGCGAATTAGCCATAAATCTCCTAAAAATGCAGAAGAAGTTAGATGCCTGAAACGTTACCATTTTTTGAACGTTTCTCATAGAGTTTAAATGTACATAACAATTAGAGAGAAAAGTATTCCATATTGTAAAATGTAAATATCTTTGTACATAGGCCTAGTAATTTTCTTTTTTAACAAATGAACAGTTGATATAATGAGAGGTACTCAGGTTAATGAGACCTCAATTTGTCATTTATAAATTCAGAAGATTTGTTGATAGTTTATTTTTAAAACTGATTGCAAATAATGTTATTACCAAAAAAGTAACTGTGTGTTATTAAAGTATTATTATTTTAAATGTTAATAATATACCAGAATTTATTCATAACTGCTGCAGTATCTGTTTCTGGGTACTGACTGTGTTTTAATGTTTTTTTGCTACATTTGTTGTAAAACTAATGATGTATTTTAAAATTGTCTAAAAATACAATAGCAGTCAGTGATGAGTAATCTGAAATCAAGAGAATTTGTATTTATTCAGGATGCATTAGTTTTGATAAGATAAACTGTATCTCTTTAATATCCTTTGTTATTTTGTATTTTAAACATTTTAGTTTTAGTTTATAAAGCAACATGTGCAACTTCATATTAGCAGTTATCAAACATGAATACAAAAATTTTTACTTAATTTTTGTCGTATTATAATAATAACAATAATAAATTGGTGAGTAAGGATCTTGTGTTATTGCAAAGAATTACTATACTAAGAACGAAAAATTTTGGAGGGTTGAGTTCTCGCTCGTGTATCTCTTCCACAACCACTTATGTACTTACTCATAATACTTCCCTACGCTCTTTGCAGTTTACAAGAAGTACACTGTTTTTACGTGTTAGATTAAATAAAAGTAGTTTATTTACTGTACTTTTTCATTATTATTATTATTATTATTCATTATTATTTGTTATTTATTGTATTTATTTTCTGCAGTTGGACAATACATTATTAATATAAATAAAGTATAAATAGAATTGTGTAACTGGTATCCCAATGAGATAATGATTTACGTAAAAATTAATGAAACGCTGGGAAAATAATCACAACCGAACCGAATTCACTGGTGAAGGTTAATATTCGATAACTCGGTGACGCCGAAATCATTAAAATCGGGCCGGTGCGCCTCCAGAAATAGTTCTCTTAACAAAACATTTTACCATTTAATAAAGTAGTATAGGTAAGACAATTAAAAAATTTGTGGTAAACTTCATTACTGCACAGAATGCAAAAAAGGAGACTGAACAGGTGTTTGCTTGGAGTAATCAAGGAATAATGCAAAAATATTGACCAGGACAGTCAAATATTACACTAAAACCAATTGATTATTGATCAATTCTTAATATTTTATAGTGTTCATGGTCAGATGTCAACTTGTTGATTGTTCAATACACAGTTTACTTTTTCATTAGGTAAAAGAAAAAAACATAACAGATGAAAAATAATTATATGACATACTGATTCCAAGTATTTATAATTACATTAACAACCCAACAAAAGAAATTGATACATGTTTTGAACATAAGTTGATAGACTTTCAATATTATAAATTTCAAAACATGTATAAGAAAAGTAACTTAATACATTTTTAGAAAATACAAAGATAAGATTTTTTTTTTTAGTTTGCATTACAAAGAAAATATATTTCATTAAAACTAATTTACTTGACGAAACATCCTGAATGACTCGGTTAAACCAAATTTTTCAGAAATTGCATATTTCAGTGGATTTTGAAGAATTTATTTGTATTATAAAATTGTTTTTCTAACAGTAACTGTTTCAGTTTTAAAACTGTATAGTGGAAAATTTTTAAAATAATTTGGTGGGTTGCTATAAATTTGAAGAAGCTCAGTAAAAGTAATAAAAGAAATCTGAGAATTTTGCTGATATTGTTACTGTTTTGTATGTATGTTTTTTCAGTATCATTAAAAATACAGAAGATATGCAGAAAGTTCTGGGAATTTTTATATATGTGTACGTAAAAATTATTAGCAGTACATTTGCAGAAACTGTAAAGTTCTTACCTATTGGTGATGGAGTCTGTAATAAGTATGAAATGTAAGTTTTCAAACGTAATTAAAATAATATTAAGTCACAGTTTGTGTAAATTTATTTATTTTAGTACTAGTAATAAAATAGTTCCACATAGTTACACACATGTGCTGTGTGTGGGCTTATTGCTAGCCTCGAGGGGTGCCTTGGAAAAACTGGATTAGGTTTTACTTCATTTCATACATAATTTTAATACTATATAAATGCAAATTTTCAGAATTGCAACATTTTGGAAAGGTGCAGAAATAGGTAATACTTACATCTTTTGGGAAGTAAACCCCTTTTCTACCCCTTAAAACAAATTGTTAAAATTTAAATGCTTAATTTCAGTAGGTGTCACTTGGAGAATATGCATACTGATTTTCATAAGTATTGTTTTTGGGAAGGTGTTAAAGTAATAATTTTTATGGTAGTTTTTATCTACTTGGCATGAGTGGATGAACTGGGAGTGCTTTACTTTTTCTTTTCATTGTTGTTGTTGTTTAGGTGATCAGCCGAAAGGCTGGTTTGAACCTCTAGAGGTTTTACTGAGTAAAACCAGTAGTGAGTGGTTTACCATCACCTTCCTCATCGAGTGGAAACGTGTGCTTCCATCAGAATGCCAGGCCCTCTGAAAAGCATCTACTTTTCACCCTGAAAATGACACCTTCACTTCATTCACCACAGAGTCTGGTTGTATAATGAAATTCATTACTTTCAGAGGAGATAACTCTGCTAGAGTCATTTACACACCTGTACCTCTTCTGTTATTGCACAGTTCAGTCATATAATTGGCTGACCATGTGATAAGAAACGGAACTATTTTTTGTAGCCCTGGTATTAGCAGATCGAGTGAAAATAATTTAACACTCCCCCTGCTTGTTATGGGCATTTCTTTTCATCATCTAAGCAAAAATTTGCTTAAATTCAGCTCTATGTTAGGTACAGTAGATTTTCTCAGTATAATACAAATATTTGAAATGCTGCCCGTTAAATGTTTTCTTTAAATAACCTTTGATTATAATTTATTGACACAGATACAGATATTTTATAAATCATATTTACTGATTTAAACACAGCACAGCCACTTACCACTTGTCAAGACAAACTAATATTAAAATCAAATATTGTCAATAATATTGTAAGCTTAAAGTAGAACCAGAAACATGTAACACATGCAATTGTCTTTTCTCATATGTGCCGCCTCAGCCTTTTTAGAGTAGCCATACACCATGTTAAAAACAAAAATAATAACGTCATGCTATCAGATGAAAAGTCTTTCAGTGAGTGTACATCAACGATAGACCATAAACTAAAATTAAAGAATGCCAGAAGCACTTAGGCAGGGTGTGCGATAAATCATAAATATATACATCAATATTAGGATAATGTAGACCAATTAAAAAATGATGTATCAAGATTTTTAATTATTTAATGGTTCTAATTGTAATCTGGTTTTGCTGCTTATTTAGCCTCCTTTTGGTGCTGTCTGGTGTGGCCGCATTGGACAGGAGTGGCCCTTGTTTCAGTGTTAATGAGAATTTGAAATCTGATTTTGCTGCTTTTTTAGCCTCCTTTTGGTGCTGTCTGGCGTGGCCGCATTGGACAGGAGTGGCCCTTGTTTCAGTGTTAATGAGAATTTGAAATCTGATTTTGCTGCTTTTTTAGCCTCCTTTTGGTGCTGTCTGGCGTGGCCGCATTGGACAGGAGTGGCCCTTGTTTCAGTGTTAATGAGAATTTGAAATCTGATTTTGCTGCTCTTTTAGCCTCCTTTTGGTGATGTCTGGCGTGGCTGCATTGGACAGGAGTGGCCCTTGTTTCAGTGTTAATGAGAATTTGAAATCTGATTTTGCTGCTTTTTTAGCCTCCTTTTGGTGCTGTCTGGCGTGGCCGCATCATAGGACAGGAATGGCCCTTGTTTCAGTGTTAATGAGAATTTGAAATCTTACATGATTTAAGCAATTCATTTCTTAGTTTATCGCTCTTTCCAACCCTTAGTAAACAATTAAAAAATTCTAATAAAGTTATTACAATTGTTGTTAATCTAGTTCTGTGCTATTATAATTGTTGAATTTTTCTTTCTCTTGCCTATATGAATATATAGGAAGGAAAGTATTGTTTTCATTTCAATTTTCCAAAATCGGATTTTCACCGGATATACATGTTTTCAAACCCACTGAACCCAAAAAAACATGTTTCTAGCGATTGGTCTGTTAGTGTATGTGTGCGGATGCGTGCAAGCATGTATCTGTGTGAGAACAGAAGAATATCTCAAGATCAACATCGTATGAAGTTGAAATTTGAAACTTAAGTTAGATACCACTTGAGGATCCGACACGAACATTTTCATCAAAATCAGTCAAACGGTAGTAGTACTTTGTTACTACATTTTTTATGCTCTACAAGATAGGGTAGGTGCCGTGTCTGCTGAATTTCTTGGGGAGGCTGTTCTCTCGTAGAAATTTTTTTTTTAATATTGCGCGGCCTTAATATGCATTTTAGCACAAAAGTGTAATTATAAAAGTTGTAGGAAATTTAAAAACCTACAACTTTTACTTCAAACATTTCTTTGTACAATGCTTAGTTTAGCAGTAATTAGTGATCTTCTGTTTTTGTTACATTGAAATCTGTAAAAAATTGATATTTTTTTGAGATTTCAGCTTTACTTAATTTATTGATTGTGTATGATTTTTTTTTTAGATCAAATGAGACTTATTTTTATTACGTTCACGTGTATTCTAACAGTCAGAGAAATTGCTCTGTTTTTGAAGCTACTAGATGGCCAGGGTTTTGTGAACCCAGAGAGGTAAGATCAATTTATTATCCTTACTATGTAGATTTTGTTTGACTTGATTTGCCATAAGTTGCTTGAGATTAATGTCCTTGTAAATTTATTAGGTAATTGAGCATGCACAGTTAACTGGATGTTTTGTGTTCATCATTTGTGAGAATTTTGGAAGTACTACATTTTTAAGTGTCATTTAGGCTACACTTAAGAGTCTGAAGTAGTACACACAGTACAGTTTATGGCAGCTTCAGAATTTGACAAATTTTCATTGAACAGTATAATAAAGTATAAAAATCTGGTGTGAAACACTTACACAACTTTCTCTTGCCAATGCAAATAATTAATAATAAACCTAACATTATTAATAAAATATTAGAAATAAACAAAAACTAACCTCAAAAACATAACCGTATTTTAATCATGAGTGAATGACGCGAAATGAAAATCGAACTCAATTTGGCTTAAAAAAAAAAACGGAAAATCACACTTTCACGCTAAACTAGGCTTTGTAGAGAAAAATGCTTTAAATAAAAGTTGTAGATCTTTTAATTTTCTATAAATTTAATTATATACACTTTTGTCATAAAATGCATACAAAGGCCAAAATCTTAAAAAAATTGATTTTTCACACGTTTTCGTGAGAAAAAACACAAAATCGCTAATTACCGCTAAACTAAGCATTATACAAAAAAATGCTTGAAATAAAAGTTGTAGGTTTTCAAATTCTCTACAACTTTTATTATATACATTTTTGCTCTAAAATTAATATTAAAGCCGTAATCTTAAAAAAACACTTTTTTTACGTAAAAACACCCTCACCAAGAATTTCAGCAAACATGGCGCCTACCCTATCTTGTAGAGAATAAAAAATTGAGTAAACCAGGCGATTTAAAAAAAAATCGTAGGACCAGTTTTTGAGAAAATCGCAAAAAAGTCAAAATTATACGAATAAACTACTTCCGGTTGACCGATTTTGATGAAAATGTTTGTGTCGGGTCCGGTAGTGGTATGTAACTTAAGTTTCAAGTTTCAAGTTTCAAGTTCGTACGATGTTCCGTTCTTGAGATATTTTGTATACACACACACACACACACACACAGACCAATCGCTAAAAACATGTTTTTTGGGTTCAGGGGGTCTGAAAACGTATAGATCCAGTGAAAACTTGATTTCGAAAAATCGGCATGAAAACAATACTTTCCTTTCTATATATTCATATAGGCAAGAGAAAGTAAAAATCAATAAGTATGTAAAGTCCATTCGAAATAACATGATAGTATTACTTAAATGGAATAAAGAACAGAGGGAATTTTGTAATGTGCTCATGTGTCTGAGCTAATAATAAGAATGCCACTAAGAATAATTAAAAGGGAAATTTTACTTTCGAAAAGGGGATGTTTTATTCAGAAGAGTTATCACCATTCAGAGACTTACTATCATGCTATTTCAAATGGACTGTTTATACAGGGCGATTTTTTAGTCCTGTTACCCAATTGTTAATGTCTGGTAATTTTTTTCTAAGAAAGGGATATTTTGTTTTGTGACACAAAGTTGGTAGCCCTACTCAACCGGTATAGATACGACAGTTTGAGTTGATTCTCCTTGAGTTGCGTAAAATTTTGTGCTGTTTCCAGTTGTGTTACGAACAGAATGTCTTTTATCCTAGAAAAACGGGTTTTCATTCTTGAACAATATTTTGCTACAAAATCGTATGCGAGTGTAAAAGAATCATTTCAAATTAAATTTTTTGGTGTTCCTCCACTCTATTCTAGTCAATTTCTAGGCTAACTAACTGATTTTTAGAGGCAGGTATTGTTTGCAGCAGAAAACGTAGTGGTCGACCAACTCTCTTGACAGATGACGTTAACGTCATCTGTCAAGAGAGTTAACGTCATCTGTCAAGAGAGCAATCTTGTTTTCACATTCTCTTAAGAGAATGTGAAAACAAGATTGCTCAATTCTCCATGGAAAAGTTTACAAAAACTTTCCTCGCATGTTGATTTGTTATGTTCGAGTGCTCAGAAAGCTGCTAAAAAATTGAAATTGTATCCGTATCACATACGATTAGTTCTAGAGCTTCAGCCTCCAGATTTAAACAAGAGATTGTTTTAGGATAAAAGACATTCTGTTCGTAGCACGATCGGAAATGGCACAAAATTTTACACAGCTCAAGGAGAATCAACTCACACTGCCATATCCATACTGGTTGAGTAGGGCTACCAACTTAGTGTCACAAAACAAAAGTTATTTTTTTTAGAAAAATATTACCAGACATTAACAATTGGGTAACAGGACTAAAAAATCATCCTGTACTAATAAGTCAATTTTACCAATAAGTAAATATTCCACCCATAATGGGCAGGTGGAGTGTTAAATTAATTGCACTCGATCTGCAAGTTCCAGGGCTACAAAAAATATTTCCGTTTCTTACCACATAGTCAGCCAATTATATGACTACTATTTAAGAACAGAAGAGGTAGAGGTGTAAAAGACACTAGTCAGAGTTATGTCCTCTGAAAGTAATGAATTTCATTATACAGCCAGAACCTGTGGTGAATAAAGTGAAGGTGTCATTTGCAGGGTGGAAAGTAGGTGCTTTTCAGAGGGCCTGGCATGCCGAAAAGTATACTCTTTCAATTCAGTGAGGAAATCAATAGTAAACCACCTGACTCCTCATTTTTACTTAGTAAAACCTCTAGAGGTTTAAACCAGTCTTTCAGCTATTAACCTAAACAACAAGAAAATATTGCTGGATTTGTTATAGGATGCCTGATATGTAGGTAGGGCTACTTACAAGCAATATTTTCTTGCTGGCTGCCTACATAACACAGTGGTTATTGTGCTTGACTACTAAGCAGAAGGTCCTGGGTTTGAAAAGGTCTGAAAATTTAAACACATTAACACACTGTTCAGTAACCCATAATAGTAAATAATGACACTCTTTTTAATAAACTTAGTATTTAAATACCCTAAAAAAAAAATAAGTATTTTCTTGCTTTAGAGAAAATGTAGCTGTGTCATTAATCAATGAAATTTGCTGTAACTGTATCCTAAACTTATGTTTTCTGTAAACTTTCAGCATTATGACAAACCCATCCAGTGATCTTGCTATAAAAATGTAATAAGCAATTAAAAAAAATTGATGACAAATTCTGTGTTTATAGTTTTACTTTCTCTTATATTCTTACTTTTTCTATTTAGGAAAGGAAAGTATTATTTTAATTTTGATTTTTCAAAATAGACTTTTCACAGAAAATAGTGCATGTTTTCAGCCCACCGGAACCCAATAGATGTGTTTTTAGAGATTGGTCTGTGGGTATGGAAAATTATCTCAAGAATGGAATAATGTACAAAATTTAAATTTGGAACTTAAATTAGGTACTACAAGGAGGGACCTGACATGAACATTTCATCAAAATCAGTCACTAGAAGAAGTAGTTTATTCGTGAAATTTTGTAAAAATTGGCTTCTACTATTTTGTTTAAAATCACGTCATCTACTAAAAATGTTTTACATTGTAAAAGATAGGGTAAGCACCATGACTGCTGAAATTTGTGGGACTATGCGCTCCTGGTATTTTATTTTTAAAGATTATGAATTTAATATGTATTCTAGGGGAAACGCGTATGGTTTTTTTGTTTGTTTTACGTCTGACTATTTTGCAATTCTTGCTAATGCAGATGGTGGAGAATGATGATATGAAAATAAGTGATGAAACATGCCAGACCTGACCGGGAATTGAACCCAAGACCCCGGTGTAGAAGCCAGTTGCACTATACTCTATGCCAATGGGATGGCCAGCATGTAGAAAATTAGAAAACCTACAACTTATTTCAAATTTTTTTCTACAATGTTAAGTTTAGTGTCAAACAGTGACTTTCTGTATTTTGCTCATAAAAACTGGTAGTAAAGAAATGGGATGTTTTAAGATTGCAGGCTTAGTATGCATTTTATGACAAAAATGTGTACAATCAAAGTTATAGGATATTAAAAAAACCTACTACTTTTATTTCAAGCATTTTTTTCTAAAGAGCTAATTTAGCATCAATTGGTAATGTTCTGTATGTTTAAGGCTACAGAGGTTGATTTCCATTTTGCGTAATTCACCCGTAGTTTAAATTAGGTTAATTGGCCGCCTCCATAACGAAATGGTAGCGCGTTAGCTTACAATTTAGAGGTCCAGGGTTCAATTTGCGGCTAGTGTCTGAATATTATTAAAAGTCAAAACCCCTCTGTTAAAAAATGATAACCCACCGCAGTCATTAATAACCAAGCTTCTGATACGACTTGAAAAAAAATAAGGTTTTTTTTCATTTTTGATTATTTACACAAACATGATTAAAGGGAGGTCATTTGTTCATTATTCACATTGGTAAAAGAAAGTCATGTGAGTGTTATATGCCAGATTTTTCTGAGTTATTTGAACTGGAAAATTTAAATTATCTGTAAATTTTAACCTTATTTTTTTCAGGCTGTGAGAGAGAAGATCAAATTATCAGGAACGGTATGCTGTGAAAACTACGAAAGAATTTTATACTCAGCACCATTAAAATGTTCTCCAGTTTGTGAACCAAAATGTATTCGGGGTACTTGTATTGCTCCAAACATTTGTTCCTGTCCAGAAGGTATGAACTTGGATTATTTGTGAACTATTGTATTTTCAGAAACATATTTAAACTCGCCTGTAACATTTGCAACGAATTATTTTATCAAACTATTTTACAAAGTTAACTTATTTTTTTCGAATCACTCAATTCATACGTATGATTAATTAACCTTTTGGCCCATACCTTCTTTCATCTTTCCTTAGTGCTCTTTTCTTCTTTCTTCGAACCATTTCTTGGTGTTTGTTAGTTTTCCTCCTGAAAACTCTAGGCTTTTTTTTTATTAAACTCCTGAACCTTTCTCTATTGCTGATGATTTCTGGTGTAATTTTGTAAATTCCCAGTTCTTTACTTACTTCTTGGTGCCACGGGATTTTGGCTTTGTGCTTATTTAAAATGTTGAAGATTTATTTGGTTAACCTGGATTTGTCCATTCTGTAAATATGACCAGAAAATTCCAATCTTCTTTTTCTTAATATATGTGAAAGAGTTTCCACATTTCTTGTTAGTTTTTAACCTGTTATTTCTTTGTTAGTTTTTAACCTGTTATTTCTTTGCTAGTTTTTAACCTGTATTCTGGTCCTATTTTCTTTGTTAGTTTTCTTTGTTAGTTTTTAACCTGTATTCTGGTCCTATTTTCTTGGGTCCTAAAATCTTCCTTAAGATTTTTCTTTCTTTCCTCTCTAGTTTATCCCTGGTGGAAAATTTATTTGTTTTTAAGGTTTCCGCTGCATATAAAATTTCTGGTTTGACTACTGTTTGGTAGTATCTTTTGTTTTTCTGTTCCAAGACAGGAATTTTTGTTATAGATTTTTTTGTTAGATAAAAGGTTTTCTCAGATTTTATCGCTCCGTTGTCTAGTCCATATTTTTTGCTGTTGTTTTGTTTGATCCATTCTCGGAGGTATTTAAATTTTTTTTGCTACTATGTTTTCTCCATTTCAGTTTGTTTAGGGCATCTTTAATGTTGGTCATGTATTGTGTTTTCTGAAAGCAGATTTGGAGTCCAACCTTTGCAGACTGTTTTAGTAGTTCTTTTATATGTGTAATAGCATTTTTCACAGTGTCAGTTATAAGGGCCATAACATCTGCAAAAGCTAGGCAATCTATTTTTAGCTTGTTTTTGCCTGTTCCTAGAGTGACTACATTTGTGTCTACTTTACTGCATTCTCTTAATACTTTTTCTAAGCCACAGTTGAATAATAGTGAAGAAAGTCCATTCTCATTGTCTGACTCCAGTTTTTATTTCGAAGGATTCTAGAAGTTTGCCCATAAATTTAACTTTAGTAGTTGTGTTGGTTAACACTGCTTTTATAACTTCTGTGGTTTTGTTATCCAATCTGAACTCGTGGAGGAGTTTAGCTAAGGTTTCTCTGTCTATTGAGTATAGGCTTTTTTGAAATCTTCAAAGGTATAACATATTTTTGGTTTCTGATTCTTTTGTTGTCCATAGTTTAAGGTTTAAAATTTGTTCTGCGCGAGATCTTCCCCTTCTAAAACCCGCTGATATTCTCCCAGTTCAGGATACAGTTGGTTTTTGCTGTATTTAGGAGTGCTTTGGATAAAACTTTGTACGTTACTGGCAAGAAGGAAATTCCTCTGTGATTATTAAAGGAACCATTCTGTCGCCTTTCCTGTGTAACTGGTGAATTAGATTGGAAGTTAACTTCTTTATTTATTTAATTTACAGATTTTTATAATAAATATTTTTGTGTCTTATTTTGTAGATATGGTATTACTTGCTGATAATTACACTTGTTCATTCGTATGTAACCCACCATGTGAAAATGGGGATTGTATTGGACATAATAAATGCAAATGTCATAGAAATTACCTCTCAGATCCAGATGAGCCAAATTTTTGTTTACCAATTTGCTACAGAGAGTGTGAAAATTCTGACTGTGTTGCACCTAATATGTGTAAATGTCATGAAAATTATGAGAAAAATCCTTTTAGATGGAATGAATGTATATTGACTCTGACTCTGACTGGAAAGAAATGTGAAAAAGGTAATTGTATGAAACATATTAATTCTAGTAAGTCAGGTTGAAATTGAAGAAAATTAATTATGCAAAATTAAAAATAAAATATTATTTACGTAAAGAATTGTAAAACCTCCAGGCCCATCAGCTGGTAGAAAGTCATTACAAGACATTAATTACACCAATTGGTCAGTGACTTGGTACTACTTCCAGTAATAGCAAGAGGTGACAAATTTTACTTGCAGTTCCTGTCCTAATTCAAGTCAATAAAAACCAAGAAACTAATGAAAGGAAACAAACTAGTTGGATGGTTGTCAATGTTAAGTAGTTTTTCATAACAAATAATAGTTAAATTATCCTACTAAAAGTATCATTGTCTTCTTCTTTATCCCTCTTCCAATTTTCCTTGGATTGGTAAAAATTTCCTCTCCACCTCTCCATAATGCTGAACTATCTCTTCTCCATTGCTCACTTGGTATCAGATCCTTTTATCAATTCATCCAGAACTGAACCCATCCACTTCACTCTTGGTCTGCCCCTTAATCTTTTCCCCTTTATCTCCACATACAGCATTCTTTTAGGCAGTGCACCCTCCTCCATGAATGACCAAACATAATAGTTTTGTCTGTCCATCCACAATTGTTTTATAGTTACACCATTTCTCACTCTTTATCTTCTTGTCTTTCTTAGCATACTGCTCTTGAACTTTATTTCTTCCTCCTGCATTCTACTCTCTGCCTTCCTTCCATCTATCCATGTTTCTTCTGCATTAGTCAATATTGGCATAAAAATATTCAATACCTATAGAGAATTTTCTTACAATCCAGAGGAACTTTTTAATCTCAGACCACTGCTTGTTTTCAGAGCCTTTTACTTCTTTTCTAATTTCTATTCCATAAAAAACTCACCAAATATGTGAATTCTGTAACTTCCTTCAACACAATGCCATTTAGCCTTATTTTATGACTCTCCCTTCCCTTCTCACATCTCTTCTGTACCAGTACTTGTAAGATACAAAAACAAAAGATAAGCAGATTGAATTAAAGCATTGTTATGGAGAATAAAGGAAGTAATAACCAGAATCATTTAGATTGATTACAATATTGGGCCGCCTCCGTAGTGTAGTGGTTATCACTGCATAGCTCGCTTGTCTACCACGCCAAGGTCCTGGGTTCGATTCTCGGCTAGGGTCTGGAAATTATAACAAGTCACAACTCAACATTTCACTAATAAGTCGCACTAATAAAAAGTTCCACTTATAAGTCCACACTAAGTCCCTAATGACCAAGCTGTTGATTCAACTTTAAATACATAAATAACTTTTTTTTAAATTAGGTTATATTTTTTGAAGTAAGTTTTTTTGTTTATTTCTAATTTTTTACTAGTAATGTTAGGTTATATTGTTCATTATTTGCATTAGTAAGAGAAAGTTGTGTGAGTGTTTCACAACAGATTTTTTTTAAAGAACTATTCATGAATGAAAATTGTGTAATTGTGCAGTTTTTTTTCAGGTATGATCTTACTTTCGGATAATGTGACCTGTTCTTATGTATGTGAACCACAGTGTGAAAATGGTGATTGTATCGGAGGAAACATATGTAACTGTCATAAAGGATATATTCATCACCCAGACACTCCAAATTTGTGTGTACCTACTTGTGAAACTACATGCATAAACTCAGATTGTGTTGGTCATAATTTTTGTAAATGTCATAATAACTATAAACCAGGCCCAAAAAAATATGAATGCATACCCATTTGTTCGCAAAATTGTGTAAATAGTAATTGTACTTCACCAGATACATGTTCTTGTTTTGAAGGTTATACAAAAAACATTAATAAAAGTAATGAATGCATTCCTAAATGTGATAATTGTGAAAATGGTGAATGCATTGAGCCAAATGTATGTCAGTGCAATAATGGTTACATATTTAATGCATTGGAAAGTAAATGTGTGCTGAATTGTGAAACTAGTTGTGTAAACAGTACTTGTATTGAAGGTTGTAACAGAAATACTACTGAAGAACATGATTTAGAACCATCCTGTAATCCAGCTTGTGTTAATGGCACTTGCGTAGCACCTAACACGTGTAAATGTAATAACAATTATAAAATTAGTGTTTTAAGTAATTCAATATGTGAACCAATCTGTGAAAATGGATGTAAAAATGGGTACTGTATTGAACCTAATAAATGTTCATGTGATGAGGGATTTATAAAAAATGAAACAACAGAGATATGTGACCCTGTGTGTCAACCGCCATGCATTAACTCTGATTGTATAGAACCTAACGTTTGTGACTGCCATGAAGGTTATCATAAAGTAGCCACGAAAGATTTATTGCATGTATGCAAAAATAAAACAAAATTGTGCAGGAAGAAAATTAAAAATGGTATTAAAAAATTAAGCGATTCAATTTGTTATGAATTTAGTGACGAATTAAAAGCATATGATAACCAATGTAGAATTGATTTTACTAATACATCTTGTTTTGATGAATTCTGTAAATATAGTAATAGTGAAATCTGTAATATGGTTTATACTTGTGAAATTCGACCAGATGATATAAATGACACTCTTGTAGCCGCACATTGCTCGTGGAGTGGGAAATATGATTCAGCTGAAAATGTGCATCATTCATCTAATAATACCTACAATAATAATAAAATTAAACATAAAAACATTATTGATTTAAAATCACTTATTTTTCAAAGCTCGGACATTTTCGAATCAGAACATTCATTTAAACAACAATTTGATATGAGCACTTGTCTGTTATGTCTTTGCCCTGCAGAAAAAAATAGGTATGTATGTGTAGCATAATTAAATTTAAAAAATATTGGTATATTGTTGATTTTACGTACCGTGTGTCCCAACTAATCTGACGTATTGGGGAAATTACCATTGGACAATGTACTGTCAACATTAATCTAATAACAAGAGTGTAATCTTCCTTTTATTACACCATTCATTAGGAAATAGACTCAAAATGTATCTACAAAAGATTTTAATAGCTAATAATTAAATTATTAATAAATAAGGGCAAAAATGTTATTCAATTTTGATATAGCGCAATATCACTTACGTAAGAAAAAATTTCACTTTCATTGTTGTCTGAAAGTTAGCCAGTCATGTAAAGTGGTCAATTTATTTTTAATTTTAAAATTACGGTGTGAGGGGCTGTGAGTTCGAGTCTTACCTATTAAAACTTTTTTAATTTTTTTTGTTAATTGATCATTGATTATTATTAATTAAATAATGAAAACATTAGAAATCATAATTATTGTAATTTTTAATTCAACTAACTTCAATTTTTTTTCTATTTAATTAGCATATTATTTAATAATAATTTAAATAAAATGATTTAGCAAAAAAAAAAAATTAATTTAAAATACTGTGTGGGATTCAAACTCATGGCCTGTTTCTTGTACTGTAATATCAAAAAATTAAAATAAACTGACCACTTTACATGCCAGGCTAACATTCAGACAACAATGGAAGCCAGATTTTTTCTTACATGAGTATGTACTGTGCTATATTGAAATTGCATAAAATTTTTGCCTTTTTTTATTAATAATTAATTACGAAAATCTTTTGTGGACTCATTTTTATTCTGTTTACTAATTTTTATTAGTAAACATGGAGTAAGCATGGAGTAATATAAGTAAGATTACACCCTTGTAATTAGATGAGAAGAGGATGGTATGCTGTGTAAATGAGGTGTAGTCTAGACTCAGGTCATCCATTCCTGAGCAAGAATTGTTAATTGAACCACAACCACCAAAGTACACTGGTAACCACTCTCTAGTATTCAAATCCATATAAAAGTAACAACCTTTCCTAGGTTTTTAACCATGGAACCTTTGTTTCCGTAAATCAGCTGTTAAACAGCTGACTCTTGGTGATGATTTTACCACTAGACCAACCCGGTGGGTTAATAGAGACTATAGTTTAAAAATTTAATCACAAGAGTTTCTTACTTGATGAATGTCAACATTGTGTCTCTCTAAATGCAAGGGCAGTATGTAATAGGCACTCAGATAGCAATATTGCTATATTGATAAAATCATTGAAATCAATGGTTTTTTTAAGTGAAATCAGAAAATTCATATCAACCGTGATTGGGAAATGTACACTGGATCCCTAGCATAGAACACAAGCTTGTAAATAAATAAATAAACTTTCATTGTCACATAAAATAATATTGGTTAAGTGCTACTCTGCAAACTGGAGATCCAGGTTCGATTCCTGACTAGGGTCAGGAAAATGATTACACATTCAAAACCACTATCCCTTATCCAAAATAGACGCTAATAACCAAGATGTTTAATACAACTTAAATAAAAAAATAGAAGTCAAATTTTGTGACGGGATTAGAAATATTTTGCTAATGAACTGAACAAAAAAGGAAAATTGACCAGGCATTTTGCACTCTAGTGGTAAGTAAAGAGAAAAAGAAGAAAAAGACAGGCTGGCACAAAAAAGACTTGGTTTTATGTCAAGTACACATCATGCACCTAATATGTGTTGTTTTATCTCTTAACTACAATATTGTTTGTGCTCAAAACCACGATAACTCTTCATAGTTAACATAAATGAAAATATTTAACAAAAAAACCTAGCACAGAGATATTATTTTGTTTAATTGTTCAGCAGTGAAATTATTAAACAAGTTCCAAAATTATCTTAATTTTTTTTGGTTTATTTAAAGTCGTATCAACAGCTTGGTCATTAATGACTATTGTGGGTTATAAAACTGGGAAAGTGAATTTTGCTTAGAAATAATTTTCAGTCACTACCTGGTAATTAAAACCATGATCTTCCGCTTTGTAAGCTAGTGCGGTAACCACTATGCCATTAATCTTAATTATTTAGGTTGACACAATGCACATTTTATTTACAGAGAACACCAGTCAATGGTTTAATTTTTATTTTAATAAAAAATTCCAGGGTAATCTGTGAAGGTGAGAGAATTAATCTGATGATATGTCAGTGTACACATTATGAAGATGAACACGAAGTTGATGCATACGACACACGTAGTGGTATGTTTTTTATATTTTTTATTTTTACTAAAAAAGTATCTAATAAGATATTTTTATGCAATCTAATTTCTAATTATTAAAGATTTTAAGTGTACTACAGCAGACTTGAATTATTATTAGCTGAAGTATTAAAATTAGACATAGGGTACTGCCAAACTTCCTTGAGCGTATATTGAATGACAGAGTTATCAGCAAAGTTTTAAATTTTGAAACTTCAAACCTTAAACCTTTTGAACTTTTAAATCTTCGAACTTCACATTATCATCTACCCAACTCCTTTGGCAGCTGAACTTCACCTTGGGGTAAAGTGTGGGCACGCAGCGCACGCACTTCCATTCTTTTGATCCACTTATGAATTCTGATCTGCCTTGCCCTTCTGATGGAGACACGCACGCCACTGGAGTGGTGCGTATTAAATTACAGTCTATTGTTGTACTAAGCACTGGATAGCAAATGCCAAGTAAAACAGTTGAAATATTTTTAATTAACACAATTTTTATTACATATCTACATATTTTCTCTCAAATGCACTACAAAGCTGAATATTCGGTAAAACCAATTTCTTGAATGAGAGCAGAGTCCCCCCATGAATTTTCTCAGAGATAGGTACTACGTATGTTCTCATAATGGACCCAGAAAATTTATTAAATGGTAAGTTTAATCAAAATCACTAAAGTCATTATTAATAAAATTAGATTTTTGTATTATAGCTTTGATATAAAGTATTCTTACTTTTGGGGCTACACAGCTAATTACAGAATCTTTTTGTGAATTGGTTAAAAAAAACCGTAGTATTCAATTTTATGCTCAACAATGCAATAGTTTTGGCTTTATATCGAGTAACACACACACACGCACACGTACACGCGCGCACGCACGCACGCACCCACGCACACACACACACACGCGCGCACACACACACACACACACACACACACACTAGCTTGATGTAGGTAGATATTTGTCCTGCAATTTCTATATCGATCAAATTTGTAGTAAAGTGCCACTTGGTATTATAATATTAACACAGTTATGTTATGTATGTATGGTGTAATTTTTCATGGGATAATATAGAAAAAAATTATTTCAGAAAAAAAACAATTAGGTGTATTATAGGAGCAAACCATCTAACCTCAAGAAAACCTTTATTTAAGGAGCTTCAGTTGTTTATTGTTCATTTACTACATTTTAAATGATACTGTTTGCAGAACAAAATGTCTTTTTTCCTTTTTTTGGCCACCTACGTAGCTTAGTGGTAGCGCTGAGGTCCTGGGTTCGATTCCCAGCTAGGATCTGGCAATTTTCACAAGTTAAAACCCACTGTAACATAACCCGCCGTCGCTAATAACTGAGCTGTTAATACAATTATGAACTAAAAATATGTGTTTTTACGGAATTCAAATTATACATGAACACAACATGAGAAACATATAATTAATTTACTACCATACTAATCACAACAATAAATTCATTGTTGTATTAATAAAAACTGATTTATACAGGGAGAAAGTACATTAATAAATTACCACAACATTTAAAAAGATGTGGTAATCTAAATTTGTTTAAAACACCAAAAAATGCTGTATTGATGAAACATTATGGACTCTACGAGTTCCTTTCTAAGTAGTTATTTAGTTTTAAAAATATATAAATTCCTAATTAATTGGTACAGGTAAATTGTGTGAAAATTACTTGATGGCACATGTATTATAATAAGTAAGTAGTGAATAAGTAAGTAGTGAATAAGTAAGTAGTCAATATTTAGGTTTGTTACTTTATTATTTTATTAAACATTATTTTCCTTTGTTTGCACCACTACATATATGATAATGAACAGCCAAAATAAAATAAAATATAAAACTCACCTCAGAGTATTATATCATTTCTAGATCTTCGGTCTCCCTCGGAGACATCATCAGGAATTTAAAAAAAAAAAGACACTTATTACACAAAACATAAAACATTAACACAATAGTGGTCGCAGACCACGTCAGTTGTTCAAAACAATAGCTTTCCTACATCAAGCACCATTCCGCGCGCAGTCTATTCGGCCGAATAAACCGCGCGCGGAATGGTGCTTGATGTAGGATAGCTATTGTTTTGAACAATTGACGTGGTCTGCGACCACTATTGTGTTAATGTTTTATGTTTTGTGTGATAATTGTCTTTTTTTTCTTTTTTTTTTTTATTCCTGATGATGTCTCCGAGGGAGACGAAAGATCTAGAAATGATATAATACTCTGAGGTGAGTTTTATATTTTATTTTATTTTGTTTTGGCTGTTCATTATCATATATGTTGTTACTTTATATCTTAAAATGTTTTATACTCCCATTTTAGTCTTCTAGATAATTACCCAAATTATTGAGTCTTGAATTGAGATCAAACTGACCTTTTACTTACCTCATTTTAGATCAATGAATGTGTATCACTCTTAGATTACTAATGTTTTATAGTTTTATTTTTGTCTTCTTTTCAGCATACGATTTAATCATTTCAGAACTTGTTACCAATAAAGTTGCTTTATTTGCCGTATCCATCTCAGTATTAAGTTTTTGTGTTATTTTATGGTGTATAATATTAAATTATCGTAGATGTAAAAAATTGCGAGTTGAACATAATGAATACATAGGTATGTATAATTTTAATCCCATATCCTTTACTGATTGGTTTTGTTTAATGTATCTTAAAATATGAGATAAAAAAATTAAGCTTGTTTTTGGGCTATTAGTAAAATTTACTTAAAGAGAAACAGATTATTTTCAGCAAGGGATGCTGTACAGATGGTATTTACACATTAACCCTGTTAATCTGAACACGTTCTGGATTCTTTAATTTTAATACCAAGAGGACGAAAACAAACAATGTTTTTCATGAAAGAATATTTTTTATAATTTTGGTGACAAAATTAAAATATATTAAGTTAATAGACACACTTTGAGCCCACCCATGCAAGGACAGTTCACTCAAGATGCATTTAAATTAATTGAATTCTTTTAATGAAAATTTGTTTGTATGATTGCACTGTATTTCGGTTAATCCAAAAATGTTGTAATCTGAACAGGGTTTGGTCCCAATTAGTTCAGATTAACATGGTTTGAGTGTTCTTGGAAGCAGATTAAAGAAAAGGCATGTTGAATTTAATTTTGTGAAACTTATTTAGCTTTAATTAACCATTATTTTATATGCCTACTGAAATATTTTATTAAGATGTAGTTACCCTAGCAATTTTAATTATGGCCATTTCAGATCATATTGCAACATATTGATGATTTGTGTTGGGGATAGCTTACTTTAAAAGGAGATAAGTACAAATAACAGGGTGGGGCAAGTTTGTCCATTAGTTCTGACATGCTTTTTAATTTATGTAAGTCAACAAGTTTTTTTTTGGTGGAAAGGAATAATTGGTTCAAGTATTCAGCTTTGTTCTTAAGTTTCCTTGAGTCAAATTTTATTAGTTGAAGACATTGTGATTCTGAACAATAACATGCCAAAATATAATAGAACTTATATTGCATATTCTCAGCGAATATTGAACTGTAGATGTATTGCGATATAATATTTAATTATATAAAACATAACAAAAAAATTTAAAAACATGGCTACATGGATATTCTGAAATATACTTACATGCTACACCAGATTAAACCAACAATGGCCTGGCTGTTTCTGTCTGGCTGTGCATCTGTTGACAGATGTACATTATTGCAAAAACCTATTACCTGGTTCCCTGGGATGCCTGAATCAGGTGAAAATTTAAAAATTGCAGATCTGATTAATGTTATTTTTCTATAATTTTGTACTGGAATTGTAACAGTAGTAAGTTAGAGATTGTAATCTTCTTCTTCTTTTGTTTTCGCCCCAAATGGAGCACTTGAGTAATTCCATGTTCATGTCTTTGAAGGATGAGCTACGGAGTTAGCTTGCTGCTGTCTCTTTCGCACCCATTCCAGTTTCATCTTTTTTGATCTGGCGGCCCTCATTTTCTCTGTTATGATAGTGTTGAGTTGTTTTCTTTCCTTGAAGAGGAGTCGGCAAAACTTACTATCCTTAACACTTTCTTTTCCTCTCAGTTTTTAATCATTTCCTCGGTTATGATTAAGTCTTTCATGTTGGACTTTATTTCCTGGAACTATTTATTTTGGGTCTTGTTTTTGAGTTGGTACCTTAGAAGCTGCTTAGTGAGTCTTGTATCAGGTAGTCTGCAGAGATGACTGAAAAAGGCAACGCTCCTTTTCCTCATGGAGTCGATTATCAACTTGTTTTCCTTGTAGACTATGTCGTTAAGGCTTATCCACCATTTACCAAGAACTTGATGTTTAAATTAATGAGAGTAAAAATAGTAAGTAAAGATATTATATTATTATACATAAAGCAAACTTTTATCTAGTTTTTTTATTTTTAATTTTGGGTCTTGGTAGCCTTATTAATAGAATTTATGTTCTCTGTTTTTCAGTTCAAGCATACAATAATGATGTTTATGGAATGACTGAAGTTGCCATAAATCCACCAGAAAATTTTTATACAGAAATAATTCAATTTGATTAACATTTGGAAAGTGTTTATTTTAATTTTAAAGCACGGCAAATTTTAAACATAACTTTTATTTGAACTCTAGAAGGGAACGATAAATGCCGCAAGAGAAAAAATCAAGGGTTGAGCAAGAATGCAGTCAGATTATGTTATGTGACCAGTGAATATTTATCATAATTCATAACACTATCACCAATGCAACTTCACAAAAAACAACAGATACGAAGTCTTTTCAAGAATAAACTTCATTCAGATTCTTTATAACCTGTTACATTTTGTCATTAAAATGTGTCTAATCTCATTTAAAAAAAAATTATTATTAATAAAAAGATATAAATTATTTGTATACATTTTGTTATTGTTAAAATTTCCTAAACTCACTAAAAAATATTTTACGAATGGAGTAAATTGGAGGTTGCTATATGAACAAATTGCAACTAGTTTCAGTACAGTATGCAGATGAACTAAAGTCCCCTAGCCGTGGGAGTGAGAGAATGCATAACGCTCTCACTCGCACAAGTCATACGCGCCATTCCAATAACATTGTATAATTTGACTCATTGTTGTGAGCAAGCGTTTATGCATGCAGTAAGCTAACAAGCAAGATAACGACTGTAGTATGTTTTCAGATTTGGATTATAACGGTAAAGCCCTTTGGGCGCATGCGTAGTTGTACCACATATCTCCCTCATTAATTCATCTGATATCTGTACTTAATACTTGTACACATTTCAGTTATTTTTTTGGAACAAAACAATTCAATCTTACATTTTTGTTACTAGTCTTTCTTAAATATTTAACATTCATCTATAATGAGAAACTATAATTTTGACTCTGCTATGAAAGTGTTGGGTAACTAAAGAATTTGTGTTGAATATTTATCATTTTTACTAACACCTTAAACAAACAAAGACTTTTTGTGTGCAGGAATTGGGAATATTATAAATTTTGAAAGGTACCTATAAAATAATTCATTGCCACTTTTATAAAGATAATAATTACTACCCATAGTTTGAACCTCTAGAGGCTTAGTAAAGACTTAGATCATCAGCCTTTTGGCTGATGACCTAATGACGACAACAACAAGTGTTAAAGAATTCTGTTTATGAGACAATGGTGACAAAATCAGTAATTGGAACTACTAAGTACTACTGACTACACAGTTTGCCGTCCGTGTCGGCCTCTGCATCTATTTTACTTTCTCAACCCTAGTGAGTTCCTACAAAGAAAGTCGCATAGGACTTTATTTTAGTAATCTTTAGTATTTAGTAATCTGTGTTTCAAAGTTTGAAAACTGTTTACGAAAAAATGGTAGTAATATTTTAAATTATTAATCTATATAAAATACATAAATTTGTATAAAATAAAAATAATATGACTTAAAATTACTTTATGAAACATATTATTTAGGCTTGTCAAATTGCCTTTTAATATGCCGGCTGCATTGGCGTAGTTGGTAACGTGCTTGTCTCTCTTCATGCGATCTTAGGTTCGAATCCAATTCAGGCATGGCATATTTTCATACGTTACAAAAAATCATTTTGTCCTTCACAGTTACAACCCAACGTCATCGCTAATGACCACTGTAGTTGATGCGACGTTGAACAAATAAAGAAAAAAAAATTAACATATTATTTAAAATATGGTTTTTAAAACCACCAGTAATATGGTGTTTACATTCGCGAGTGTTTATTTTTTACCGTATTACTGGTAATTCTAAAAACTGTATTTTTTATATTAAAATAAGTTATAGGGGAGACCGGGGGAATCACGCCACCTTAAGAGAAAATATTTTATTATTCATGTTAAATTGTTTATAATTCAATACTTATAATTTAATAACATTCTATAGATGTTTGGTATTTGAGTAAATTTTTTGAATGCTTTTCCTGCAACTCTAAATGCATTAAATTCATTATTTATTATTTGTCTGCACAGTGGTGGGATTTCCCCAGGTACCATGGTAATTCCGCCATTCACTTGGGGTAATGTTACCACCACCAATAAAACTAAGGAAATAGTGGGAAATGAAATAAAACAAAACGTTTTAAGAAAACTTACTGAATAAGGGTATTATATTTTAATAAACTTAATGTTTTCAAGAATAACTTTACAAGAAAAAGGTTAAACTTTAATCTTAAGCCCTCATTAGCAGCATCTCTTTCTTCACAATTTTTCCCCTTTTTTAAATTCACTTCCTTCAAGAATCGATTTCATATGAGAGGAATTAAAAATAGTTGAGTGACCTTTACGCTTTAAATTTTCCTTCACGTCTTTTAGTTTAAGATTGTTTGGTTTAAGCTAAGATTGAAATCTGCAGATACGGTGACAGTGTTGGAATGATTCTCTATAAAAACCTTGGGAACGATTGACCTCTTCATCAACTTGGTCATCAATAACGAAGGCTGTACAGCTTCAGATTGTGTAAAGTCATCTTCTTTGAACTTTTAATGTGTTGCTATTCTTCAATCTATCTCTAAGTCCTAGGAATTTTAAATACCATGGCAATACTTTTAATTGATTTTCCTTTAGTGACCTGTTGCAGCCTGCAGCTCGTTTTGAGTCCATTTTGCCTTCTCTGTAGTCCGTTTTCATACACGAGGCAATTGAAATTGTAAGGAAATCGCATGAAGATAATGAGACTATGGCTTGGGTTTAACCCGCCACCTTTCCAGGATGGTGGCATAAACCCGTCTTAGGGTGGCATCATAACCCCAACTTGACAACATGGCAAACATAGGTAACCCACACCGAATAGGAAACAGGACAAACAGACCTAACGACGTTAACATGTTGCCAAATAAATACACTATACATGTATAATCAACAAGTCTATTATCAACTCAATTTTTACATACCTAAGTAGTTTGAAAGCAAAAAATTACATGAAATTTTCAATAAAAACTAAAATTGTTCTACACACTAATTTAGTTCTCACTCAACTGTGGACGAAACAGATATTGCTTATGGCGTTGTTTGCTAGGTTCCAGCACCTATCCCGGGAATATCCAACTCAAGGCTTGAGTTATACATGGGGTGACGGAATAACCCAGGATGGTGCAATTCCCCTGGTTTCCTACCCAGCCCACACGTAAATTATACGTTTTCTTCTAACTTAGTGGCACGCTGTAGGATTACAGGGCCCCAGAGAGGACTGTAACCAAAACAGAACTAAGCATAAGACCTTAAATTGGACTTTTTGTACATTTTATGAGGTTAAATAGAATTGGTCTAGAGGTAAATTCGTGACCATGAGTCAGCTGATTTCCAGAGACTAAGGTTCCTGGTTCAAATCCTAGTAAAGGGACTTTTATACGAATTTGGATACTAGACAGTAGTTACTGGCTTACATTGATGGTTGGAGTTCAATTAACCTCACAATCTCAGGAATGGTCGGCCTGGATCTGTACAAGGCTACACCTCATTTACACATCATCCTCATCTCATTGGGCCATGGGGTTGCTTATTGGTCTGAATTTATTGAACAGATTGCAACGTTACACACATTAGGGACAAAAAAAATGTTCACAGTTCGAAATATCGTACGATACTAATCGCTGATAGACCGGTGTAGTATTTAATTTTTAGTATCCATGCTGAGTTTAGTACCTATAGGACTTTCCATAGACCGTCTGAACAGTCGGACGTTAAACCAAAAAAAAAAAAAAAAAAAAAAAAAAAAAAAAAAGTCTGACCTCGTAGCATGCGCGTGGCGGGTATATGCAATGGTTTCTCGTATACATGAAATTACATTCACTGCGCCTCTTCCCTTATAGTAGTTATTTAATTTCACTATTTTTATTCTAGTACTCCACAAGTTTAACAGCGCAATATGTACGTAAAGGTCTCGTGTATAAAGTGATATAGGTACTAAAATAAAAATACTGGAACACAGTTTAATATTCTCTCGTATTTACCGTATTGGCCCGAATATAACGCGGCCTCGAATTTAACGCGAGTGCTAAAATTTACGTGATATTACAGAAAAATAAAAAAACTTATGTAAATTGAAAAATAAAAATAAACATTCAAAATTTTATAAAAAGACGTAATCTTACCTTTATTTTACACGTTGAGCGTATTTAATTTTAGAAACAACTATTTTAAAGTTAATTTTAATATATTTTTTTCATATAACAGTTGGTTTAAATTAGATATAACTACAACAATAAATCGCAACTGATATAACAAATCATAGAAAAAGTTCAATCACTATCACTTAAAATATCGTTCACTGAAATTTCACTATCGGACTGATTGATGTCAGAATCGCCTTCACTCATAGATTGCCAAATAATATCGTCTTCATTTCCGTCCATACTATTGGTGATACAGCATTTTTTGAAGCCCTTTTCTATTGATGCAGGCGATATTTTTTCCCATGCTGTATTAATCCATTCCGCTAAGTTAGAAATAGAAGGCTTTTTTATTTTTCCTGCCGGTGTAATAGGATGATCATTAGTTAAAAGCCAGTCGTTGTACTCTTTGCGTAAAGCGTCCTTAAATGCCTTATTCACAACAACATCTAAAACTTGTAGCTGGCTTGTCATTCCTCCCGGTATTATAACAAGATCGGTATTTAAATGATTGGCTATGAAATTTTTTACTTTCGGTGTAAGATGACCGCGGAATGCGTCGAGAATAAGCATCGCTCGAGGATTCCGTAGAGAACCAGGTCGGCGTCCCCACACTACTTTTAACCAGTCAAGTACTAACTCTTCTGTCATCCATCCTTTTGATTGAGCACGAAAAATAATTCCTGATGGTAGCTTCTCCTTAGGCAATGTTTTCCGTCTTAAAATAACATACGGTGGAAGTTTCTTTCCGTCGCCTGTTACACTTAACATTACTGTAATTCGCGATTTCTCGTTGCCTGTTGTTTTAACTGTGACCGATTTCGCACCTTTTTTATTGACCGTCAGATTTAAAGGCATGTCAAAGTAGACGGGAGTTTGGTCTGCGTTTCCGATGTGCATTAATTGATAATTGTGTTTCTTCCTTAGACCAATGACGTGACGCTGAAATTCGACCAATTTTTCGTCAAAATCTTTCGGTAAATGTTGAGCTAAAGACGTACGACGACGCAAAGAAAGGACCTGCCGTTTCATCAACCTCTTACACCATCCTAGACTAGCTTTAAACTTTTCTTTTGTAATGCCTAATTGTTTTGCTTCTTCTAGAGCCTTTAACATTATAACTTCTCGAGAAACTGGTAATCCGTTGTTACGTTTTTCAATTATAAACTCCGTCACTATTTTTTCCAACTCGTCAAACCTGCCAACTTTTGGTCCACTGAACGATTTCCTTGATGAACAGGCAGATCGGTACTTATCTACATTCTTACGCCACAATCGAATATTTGTTTCTGGAACATCAAATTTTTTCGATGCTTGTAGATTGTTCGATTTTTCTGCTTCGGCTACTACCATTATTTTAAAATTCATATCATAACTTCGACGATGGTCCTTATTTAACTGGGATTTAGTTGATCCTTTTCTTTCAACGCGATCACTACTACCGGAAGTACTAGCGGTCGACTGAGTATTCATTTTTACAAAAAGCACTACAGACAATTTTTACCGACAATGAAACAAGAACGCTTACTGTGCACACACTACTTTTAATTCTCGATATACAAAAGTGTAATGCTCCCTCTCCCCACCATACGTTAATGTGTAAGGAAGGGAGGGAAGGCGTACGTGCGCATTCCATTATCATGACTCATATAAGCTAGAAATATTATCTAGTTAAAGTAATAACAATCAATGCAAGGCCTCGAATTTAACGCGAACACTGTTTTTGATACATTTTTAAAGGAAAAAAACATCGCGTTAGATTCGGGCCAATACGGTACTTTAATTATTAGTATTTACTTAAGAGGAATTATTACACCATATAGTCTCTGTACTACAGTGCAAATTTTTGATGCTTAGGCCTACCAATATTTTTTACATTTTTTTTACTGTAAGTTTTAATAAATTCAAAAAATTCTAAAAGAGAGCGGTAGCTGTACCCAGGTAGTTTCAATAAAACCCGATAGATAGCGTATTTGTTTACTAAGATAGTTTTGGAAAAATCCGATAGAGAGCCGTAGCTGTACTCAGGTAGTTTTAGTAAAATCCGATAGATAGCATTTTTATTTACTAAGATAGTTTCGAAACAATCAGATAGAGTGCGGTAGCTGTACTCAGGTAGTATCAGTAAAATCCGATAGGTATCGTTTTTGTTTACTGAGGTAGTTTTGAAAAAATCCGATAGATAGCGAGAGCTGTACCAAGATAGTAAAATTAAGCTTCAATATTATCTTCAATGAATCGACTGGGGTTTCAGGTTGTCTCCTTTCTGCGTGTTAGTTTTTGCAATTTTGTTTTTTTATGTTTTATTGCTTTCTTATATTTTGAACTTTATTGTACCCCAAGCATTTCAGGTTCTTTTAGTTTCTTTTTCCATGTCGAGCTGTGTAGACTTGAGCTTGTTTGTTGGTTGAGAGACAGATTTCGTTTGATTCTTGCTGTATTTATGATATTCTAATGTTTACGGATGTTTTAGTCATTAAGTAATTTTAGCCCATTCGAGTATTGACACACGGCTGAAGATTTGGGAGACATTTCAAAAGTACGTTGCAATTTTTCGGTTCATTGCATCTCGCCTTCACGCGTACGTACCAAATTAAACATACTAAACTGTACATGCTTCAGGTCAGCCTGATGAATGAACCGCTCTACTAAATTCGACATACGACACCGGCAAGTGGTACTTCGAGAGATATGTTGTGCCAACGCGCGGACGTGAACTTTTTTCACCTCCCTTTAGATTTCAAATATCTGTCTCTGCGTGCCACGTATTGTATCGCTTAACAGGCGATATAAATCGCCTTATGAACGGCCCCTAATTTAGTTAAGCATATTTGTACCAGGGAGATCACGTGACTTGGTTACTGCAATGAGATTGCGTCATTCACTGAGTCGATTGATACAGAATGAATCGATTGTTGATTGAATGACATGTCGAACTGGCTTTTCGGTTGCCGCAATCTATACTTGCAACGTTTCTTAGGTTAGAATTTTAAGTTTCATTCAGCATTTAAAATTTGAAAATGGGTGATGATGATATTTCCAATTCAGTTGATCAGTTGAAAATTGAAAATAACAAAGAAGAGGATGACGATGATTTTGTTGATCCTTGGAATGTTACCAGTAAATCTGATACTGGCGTGGATTATGACAAATTAATCCGTAAGTTCATTCTTCTATTATCAGTTATTCTAACGCATGTAGTTAAAATAAAAAGTGGTTTTATTGTAAAAATTAATGGTTAAATATTCGTTTCTTTTATCATAATTTGTACTTTTTGTGTACCGGCAAATTGGTGGTAGAACTAAGGTTACCTGTTACGATAAAGAAAATTACTTTATCATGAGCATACCAAATTTTTTTATACGTCGGTTCTCCATATAAAATGTTATAATTGTTGTAATTTTTAAGTATGAATTGCATGCTTGTAAATATATAATTTCAACAGTGAGATGAGGACTATATAGTATCCTGTTTATTTATGTTAAAAACTAGAACAGTGAAGGAAATCAAACCTTGTAATTATGTTAACAAAGATGTAAGCCGGCAGTACACTACCAAATTTGGATTCCTGTTTTGAATAATCTGAAAATTAGTGTCTTGTTATTGTAAATTTAAGTCCTCTTGAATTATTTGTTGACTTATAAAATATTAGAAAATTTCAAGTGTTGTGCGTGAGACTATTAGTAGCTTCAGCAGTACCTGCTAATCTACTTTTATAAAATTTTATTGCATACTTTTTTAGGTATTTCTAAATGTCTAATAAAGTAAATTATAATAGTTAGCCTTCCTAATAGTACTGCAATCTTCTAACTTTTTAGAAATATCTGTGTGGTGCCTCTTTTTGTTCAATGTTCAGTTCAACTTCATCTTGTTTTGCTCCATTTACCTGGTTTTTTGTGATTCTGCCTGCATTTTTTTTTACATCTAATTGAATTTGAGTTACTACTGTCAGTTTTTCAATTTGTGAAAATATGTGTTAAACAGGAGCATTCAGTTGTTTGTGATAAATATTCCAAGACTTTATGTCAAAGCCACTGCAAGTGTATGGGGACAACTTGTATGTTTGCAATAAAGAAGCCTTTTAAAGAAGCTGTACTATTTATTTTTCTTATATTTGATTAAGGATGAATGGATAAATGGATTTGCTTGAGGAGAGCGATTTACTTAATGTGCTGGAAAATAAGAAAGTAAAAATAAGCAAATAATAGTGAGAATTGTTTGATTCAGAGTAAAGTTTTTTTTTTATTGAATGATGGTGCCTACATAAGCCTTGGCTTTGCGTTGTTTATGTTATGAGATGATACAAAGTTGTGTAATTGGCAGACCTGATTAAGAATCAAACCTGGGACCCCTGGCATAAAAGCCAGTTGCTTAAAAACTTTATTTGTGAATAAATTACCTCAAAAGTAGATATTATTCACCAAAACTTAGACTAGGAATTCAGTCTTCTATACTTGTGGACATCGTTGTGTCCGTGTGAGCGTTGGATTCTTTTTTGCAACTTAATGTAGGTTATAATTTACTAAATCAGGACAGAATTTATTCTAGTTGTGATTATTTGGAGTCCTTAAATTTGAAAGTTTATGTCTTCACACTTAGTACAGTATGTACTGTAATGAATCTATTTACTCACCTAAATTGGGTTTGTAACATTTGAGGGAGTTACTAAATGTCTGAAACTGATAAGGAAGTTCAGAAATTTTATTGTTATGTATAGTTTTTTACTTTCTCTTGCCTATATGAATATATAGGAAGGAAAGTATTGTTTTCATGTCGATTTTTTGAAATCGAGTTTTCACCGGATCTATACGTTTTCAGACCCCATGAACCCAAAAAACATGTTTTTAGCGATTGGTCTGTGTGTGTGTGTCTCTCTCTCTGTGTGTGTGTGTGTGTGTACAAAATATCTCAAGAACGGAACATCCTACGAACTTGAAACTTGAAACTTAAGTTACATACCACTACCGGACACGACACGAACATTCTCATCAAAATCGGTCAACCGGAAGTAGTAGTTTATTCGTATAATTTTTCACTTTTTTGCGATTTTCTCAAAAACTGGTCGTACGATTTTTTAAAAAATCACCTGGTTTACTCAATTTTTTTATTCTCTTCAAGATAGGGTAAGTGTTATGTTTGCTGAAATTCTGGGTGAGGCTGTTTTCACGTAAAAACAAAGTTTTTTTAAGATTACGGCTTTAATATGCAATTTAGCGAAAAAATTTATGTAATAAAAGTTGTAGAGAATTTTAAAACCTACAATTTTATTAAAAAATTTTTTTGTATAACGCTTAGTTTAGCAGTAATTAGCAATTTTCTGTTTTTTTCTCACGAAAACATGAGAAAAATCGATTTTTTAAAGATTTCGGCCTTAGTATGCATTTTCTAATAAAAGTGTATATAATCGAATTTATAGAAAATTAAAAGATCTGCAACTTTTATTTAAAACATTTTTCTCTATAGAGCCTAGTTTAGCGTGAAAGAGTGATTTTCTGTATTTTTAAGCCAAACTGAGGTTGATTTTTATTTTGCGTCTTTCACTCGTGATTAAAATTAGGTTATGTTTATTGAGGTTAGTTTTTTGTTTATTTCTAAAGTTTTATTACTAATATTAGGTTTATTGTTAATTATTTATATTGGCAAGAGAAAGTTGTGTGAGTGTTTCACACCAGATTTTTTTGTTTACAGAGAGATTTGGAAGTTCAAAAATAGACGATGAACTATTAGCGAAGTTCAGTAAAGTTTTAAATCGTCCTCTACATCACTTGCTCAGACGAAATGTGTTTTTCTCCCATCGTGATATGTATAATATTTTGAAATTTAAAGAAGAAGGAAAAAGTTTTTACCTGTACACTGGACGCGGCCCTTCTTCTGAGGCTATGCATTTGGGTCATCTTATCCCGTTTATATTTACCAAGTAATACTATAAAAGTTTGACATCATTTTATATTATAGAGTTTATCTAAAACTTTAGTATGTTGTGATTAGTCTATTCCTGATAGTTAATCCACAGCTGAGTTGTGAATCTTGTTGTAATGAAAACAGACAATTAATGATAAAACATTATAGAATTGAGTAAAACTCTACTTTGCAATAGTATTATACCTTGTTTATAAATAAATCTTTATAACAGGTCAATGAAAAATTAAATACTTTAAAAGTAGGCTCTACTTTGTTGACTAAAACAGTTGGTGGTTATTTGAATTAAATGTTTTTGTAATGTTTAAGCCCTTCTTACTGAAGTATGAATGGCATGATTGTAAATACATAATTTACCCTGATGTTTCTGTTATTTATTTTGCTTGTTGTTTACAAGTTTTGTTGTTAAAATTATTATATATTCTAAGCTTACAATTCTACAATACAAATAAAGCTTCTACAATTTTTTTCTATACTAGTTCAGTTAATTTATTTCGGTCTTACCGGCATATTAAATAAAAATATACAACAAGAGTGATGACTTGTATTAGTATCAGTAAATTAAGTTTTTGGAAAAAGTGTGCCCAGTTAAAAATCACAGTAACGTAAATGTAAATTTTGTAAATTTTTAAATCACAGCTTTTTGTGATAGTGTGCAATGTGTTAAATAACATGTAGTTGTCTAATTCCTTCATACATTTAATTAATTCACTAAGTTCTTATTTTCATGTCTGTTGAATTAACATTTCTCTCTATATTAGCATAAATCCTGTGCCATATAAATGTGTATACAAGCATGAATTATACATGAAAAATTACTCATGTAGAAGTTATAGCATATTAAGGTTATTTAAAGTAAATTATAAGTTATTTTTAGTGCATTAGATTGTATTTTATTGAATATTATCAAACTTGGATGCACTCAATATAAATAAGTCCAAAACCAACTATTAATACTTATACTACTAACCATGAAATTGCGAGCTTCCTAGTAAACCAAGCAGTCATGTATCTCCACCCATCCTGCCTTACAGTGTTGCCACTCCATCCGCCCTGGCTGTGGCATTGAAATTGCTTCACTCAGTCAGTTCAATGCAAGCATGACATACACTACGTTTCGTAACGTTGTTGGCCGGTTTTATTTAGTCAATTTCATTTTAAAAATTTGTTTATTTTATTGCCCTACAGTTAAATGTTTAATACAGTCGTTCGTTAAAAAAATGTAAAATTTAATTTGTTATTTTTCAGTGTATTAAAAGTATTTTTATTTGTAAGTATGAATGAATTCAGTGATTTTGACAAACAACCCGGTAAATCAACTCTGAACAGCGACTGTCGTTATCGAAAGAAAGACCTTAGAAAATAAAGTAAAGAAATAATTTGTAATGTTTATAAATTTTTCAAAATTTAACTAACAATCCTGAAGCAAGAACAAAATTAAGTTTATAATTTTTATGATAATAAAATAATTATAAAAGATAAAAAGTTTGTTCGCCACTCTGCCAAATACGGCAACACTGTATTATTGTTTAACTAGATCCAGGCTCGCAATTTCATGGTTACTAGTTTAGTGAGTTCAAATCAAGCTTTTAGTGCATTTGGTGCTGAATTTCTGGTAGTCGCTTCCAAGTTGAGCTTTTCATTGTCATTTTATAGACATTGAAAGAGTAACCAATTTATTATTTTCTTTAAGCATTAACTTCTCAGCTGATACTTTTATAGATAGGAGGCAAATGTGTCAACTACATGGTGAGCTTTTAGTATGGTGTAGTATGAAGTATCTGTGCTATAATTTTCCATTAATGTTTCAGCATTATCATAAAAACAATTTCAGCAGAATATTACATTATTTGGTTTCCAATTCCTCAGTTTTTAAACTGTTATGTGGATGTTTGTGTCTTTCATTTATTAAAGTACTGGAATTAATAGTTTTGTATGTTTACAGGTGGTTACAGGATGCTTTTGATGTTCCGTTAGTTATACAATTAACTGATGATGAAAAATTCTTGTGGAAGGACTTAAAGATAGAAGAAGCTAAAAGACTAGCTTTTGAAAATGCAAAAGATATTCTAGCTTGTGGTTTCGATCCAGATAAAACATTCATATTTTCTAATTTAAATTTTATGGGGTAAGTTAATTTCTTATAGTGTTATTTAAATGTTTATTTTGGTGATAAAAAAATTGTTTTGTTTTTAGAGAGTAGCAAGAGCTGTAAGTGGTTTATTACAATTTGTATTCATTTACGCAAGAATTCAACTTAGTAATATTAAAAATGTGTCTTGAGTGAAGGATATCATTTAACAAGAGCCTTCTTCTGTCTCTTGTCTTTCAAGTTTTCTCATGTTGGGCCAAGATAAGTTTAAGATATTGTCCAGTAACATTTTAAAACTAAGTAGAAACATGGATTGTTAGGAATTCTTGACTATAAAATTGCTTGAATCTGTAAACAATGCTTTTATCTACTCGTCAAAGCAGTAGTTTCTTTATACACAAAATTAACTGTGAACCAAAACGCATAGATCACGATACTGTACTGCAAAGCAAGAGATTAAAATTATATTGGTTGGTAATTTCTTCTGACATTTCAGAACTTACATAAAACAGAACATATGTTTACAATAATTGAATCGGTCATTTTTGAACGCCCGTAAGTCAAAAAACTAACTTTTGGAAAAATTAAAAAACTGGTAAGTTAATTTACTATGATTTAATAGAAAACAACATTTAAAAATACAACTTGTTAAGAGGGCTTTCCCCTTTTATATAAAATGTTTGTTTTTTTAAAGATAAGTCACTTTTCACTTTTGGTGTTTCTGAAATAAATTGGAGTAGATGCTAAGTAAATTGTTCTTTGTGAAATACGTTATTTGACTGGAAGAAAACTGCCGCTCAATAGTATTCATTTATTTATTACACTAGTTTAAATTAGTGTCTTAAAGAAGATTTTTGCAATAATAAAAATTAAAATTCTTAACTTTAAAAAAAGAAAATTGGTGGTTTTCAGGAATATTCATGTTTTTCATCGTCCACACCAACGGTAGTTATCTTTCTTAACCCTTTCGCTGTTTGCATTATTTTCGTTAAGTGATTTCATGTGCTGATTTATGTTTTACAATTTTTTATTGTTTTTTACTCTAAATAAACGTACATAGTTCAAGATTTTGCCAAAACAGTGATTTACTAAAAAAAAGAAGAATAGAATGTTTACTGTGTGCCGAGGTCAAAATAGTAACGATAGGTTCACTGCTGGCTTTTAAAAAGAGATACGAGAGCCCGCTAAGCAGACCCGAAGCATATACAGAGCCGACACAGGGAAAACACACCCAACTCCGAAGGGTGTTCAGACCTGGCAGTGAAAGGGTTAAAAAAGTTTTTGCACAGAAATTTTGTACGGGCTCTTCCAGTGGAAAGTAGCGCTTAAGCTTCAAAAGATCATTTATTTTCGTTTTTTAATTGGAAGAAAACAAGTTTTTAGTATAAGCCTTTTCTTAGTGTTATATTAGTTAAAGAAAACCCGATATACGTTAATTTTTGTGGGGATGATGGGTTTTTCATTCAGTTAGTTCTAAAATGCACTAAAGAAAATAAGATAAAATTTTGACTTACAGGCTTTCTAAAATGACCAATTCAATTTTGGTCTTGCTTTCTTCAGTTTTCTTCCATTCAATTCGAAAGATAGTTAATTATTACTTTTAAGGTTTTGTTAATGTATTCTTTATATTTTGTTTTAGGCAGTGTCCAGAATTCTATCAGAATGTTGTTAGAGTTCAGAAATCAGTTACATTTAACCAAGTGAAAGGAATATTCGGCTTTGGTGATAGTGATGTTATTGGTAAAATCGCATTTCCAGCAATACAGGCTGCTCCTGCATTTTCATCTTCATTTCCTTTTATTTTTGGTAAAGCGAATATTCCATGTTTAATTCCTTGTGCTATAGATCAGGTAATTAAAAAATTTGATTTGATTTTTTATTACATTTAAGTTACGGGACTTTGTTTTGTTCAGAAAAAATATTTGAAATACAATTTTGGATCAGAATACTAGATAATATTTTGGATTTTTTTTGTTGATCATTATGAATTTATACATGTTTTTAACAAAGTATATGACCTGATAAGGCCTGTACAGTGATTAATTTTTATCTAATGATAAAAAAGTATAAAGATTGTGGTATAAGTCATGTTAATAACTTTTTAATATTGTAAGGCCTACTCTAGGCATCAATAAATTGAAAGTTTCAACCAGGCTTGTATATTTGTCCGGCTGACTGTATGTGTTTAGAAAATGTTAATAAACTCCCCCCCTAAAACAACAGGACATATACTACAATAGATACACCTTATCCTACTCTAGCAAAAATATGCAGCAATCATAGACATCTCAGCTTGACCCTATTCGACAGATTACGTATAGATGCATTCTCTGCTACACCTAGGAAATTTAAGTATGCTTAAAGACAGTGAGTTACAAGTAAGGACTTTTTTCATAATTTAAGGAGTTCCAGGAGTACAGTAAAGTACCGATTATACAAAATAATTAATAATTTATGAATAATTAATAATAAATAATTTTGACAATTTCGGATGACCGATTTTTTCGGATAATCGATCACACTCTGGAAAGGCAATAATATATGTAGTGGCGACTATTTACAACACTATGGGTCGTTTGTCGCAGTCAAAACGCCATTTTTGCCTGTCTTGCTATGACTCCTCCTCCATGTTTCTTCTCCCCATGGCTCTGTCAATACCTTCCATCCATCTCCCTCTCGGTCTTCCTCTTTTTCTATTTCGCTGCGGTCTCCAGTTCCATGCCTTCAGTGGGATTCGTACGTTGCTCATTCTTCGCATGTGACCATACCAGTGCAGTTGTTTTCTCTCAATACGGTCTATTATTGAGTCTTCAATGCCCATTATTTCTCTTACTCTTATATTCGTTACCCTATCTCGTAACGTCAATCTGCAACATCTTCTCCAATATCTGTTCTCCACTGTACTGATTCTATTTTTCATGTTTTGTGTAATGGTCCACACTTCTGCCCCATATGTCACCGTACCTTCCACTATTGCTGAAAATATTCGTTTCTTTATGTCTTTTCTTATGTTGAGACTCCACAGAATTGAGTTCAGTTGACCAGTTAATGCCTTTCCTTTCACAATTTTATTAGCTATGTCTTTTTCGTCCCTTCCATTTTTTGTAAACGTCACTCCTAAATATTTATACTCTTCAACATTTTTAATGATGCTTCCGTTTACATTAAGGTCTCTTCCATCTCTTCCAATAGCCAAGTACTGCGTCTTTTCCGTGTTCACCTCTAGCCCCCATTTATCATACTCCTCTATTAATTTTCGCAACATGTATTCCAAATCTTCTTCATCCTCAGCTAGAACAACCTGGTCGTCAGCAAACAAAAGTGTATGAAAGTAGTCTCTTCCCAACTGGACTCCCATATTCCTACATTTTCTACACCATTTTTCCAGTGCCGCATTCATGTATATCTTAAACAGGGTAGGAGATATACAACACCCCTGTCTCAAACCTTTGTTGACAAGAAACATGCTTGACACCCCTTCTCGACTTTTCACGCAACTCATATTATCTTCATACATCTTTTTTACTGCGTTGATGTATGTATTGTTTATTCCACTTCTCTCCATGGCTTCCCATAATCTGTTTATTGGTACACTGTCATAAGCCTTCTTCAAATCAATGAAGGCTATATGGAGTTCACTGCCATGTCCAATTGTTTTTTCAATCAGTTGTTTCAAGCAGAATATATTATCAATACAGGACCTTCCTGCTCGGAACCCACTTTGTTCTTCCTGATCTACTATTTCCTTTTCAATTCTATCTCTTAGTATTCATCCATACAATCTACCGGTTGAAGCTGTAACACTCAGTCCACGATAATTGGAACACTCTCTTTTATCCCCTTTTTTGTACAGTGAACTAATGTGGGCAATCTTCCATTCTGTAGGTACATCTTCCCCTTCAATACACTTTTGAAATAAGGTTACTACATATTCTATAACCACATCGGGAGCATTCTTATATAGTTCAATCGGTATACCTCCAGGACCCGCTGCTTTATTACCTTTCATTACATTAATTGCATGTTTCACTTCATCCTTCTCCACAGGTTCCGTTTGATTCATTTCCTCTATTACATCATACCTAACCTCTTTGAATTCATTTCTATTTTCTGTCAACAATTCTTGATAATACCTTTTCCACATTTCTTGTCCAATAGGGTCGATTGTCAAAGTTTCTTTTTTATTTTTCCTTAACTTTTTTAAAATATCCCACGCTGCTCTAGATCTGGATCCTCCTAACTGGCTATCAATATCCGTACACGTCTTGTCCCAAAATACATTTTTTGCTACTGTTACTTCCTTTTTTACAAGATAACAAAACCTTCTGTATAACTGTTTATCATGATCATCTTTAGTAGAGAGCCATTTGAGGTACGCTTTCTTCTTTTCCTTCACTAAATTATCCAGTTCTTCATTCCACCAATAGTTCCTTCTGCCGTTTACTTCTTTCCGTCTTTGTTCTCCTAACGCTTCTTTGGCTGCTTCATGTATCCATCCTTTTAACTGGTCATACATTTGCTGTGGAGCACCTAGTGGTGGTTCTACCCTTGAAGCCAATCTTAACCTATAAAGAAAGACTGTAGATTCATTTTGTAAGCTTTCGATATTATATCTTACTTGTTGTACTTGTTGAAGTTCATCTGAATTTTTATTACATCCTACAAATTTCCTTCTCATTACCAGCCTTGACTTGAGTAAGAAATGATCAGATCCACACACTGCGCCTCTCTGCACTCGGACATCCAGTACCTTTATACAAGATCTTTGCTTGGTTATTACATAATCTATTATTGATTTAAGTCCTCTGGTACTTCGTTGCCATGTAAACTTGTGGATGTCCTTGTGTTGGAAGAAACCGTTTAGTATCTTCAAGTTGTATTGTTGGCACATCTGTATCAATCTCCGACCGTTATCATTTACTATGTCTTCTCCAAACTGTCCTACAACTTCGTCCTGTGTTTTCTTTCCTGTTCTTCCATTCATGTCTCCCATCAATATTATTTCGTTTCTTTGCCGTATGGTGTCTAAAAGTTCCGTCAATTTCTCATAAAATTCTTCTTTTACCTCAAAGGCAGCATCATCCGTAGGGGCGTATCCTCCTACAATGAAATATGTCACACTTTCTGAACTTTTTATTTCTAAAGTAATTATTCTCTCATTTATCGCAGTCCAGTTCTTTATAAATTTTTCTAACTTCTTACTTACTACTATTGATACTCCAGATTTAGCTCTTTTCTCTTTATCCACACCACTGAAAAAATGTAAATACTCTCCCTTTCTTTCATTTCCATAACCTTTCTTCTTTGTTTCTGTTAGAACTACAATATCCATATTATGTTTCTTTATTTCCTGGAAAACCTCTTCTTCTTTTGTCCTAAGTCCTTGAACATTCCAGCATCCAAAATTCATTAAATTTTTCCGTTTCCAATTTTGTTTTCCGTTTAATTCCGTTCCAATCCGAGGCATATTTTGACTTCTTTTTGCAGTTTGTGTTTTTCCGGAGAATGAGGAGCAAGCCCATTGCACCAACCCCCAACCTGGAGGACCGGGTAATTTGCGTAGAGTTTTCTTCTCCATAGGCAAACTGCTTCCACTACAGCTTGCAGAGCTTTGCCCGCCCTGGATTTTCTTTGGGTTCACTCCCTAGGCTCTTCCGCCCTCTCCACCGTTGGGAATGTCTTCCTCTTCCGCCTTCGAGGCCGTTGACCGGTTTTCACCCTTGACCCTGGGCAGGGGCCCTCACAGGGTGCTACCATCCGGAGCCAGATGGACCCTGGATTTTTAACGAGGTGTATCTCCTCCCGCTCCTCCTTCCTCACCACTTGCAAGATGAGGCCCCGGGCTTGCGACCGGCAGTGCTAAACAGCACCGTTGGCGGAGTTAAGGCAATAATAAAAAGTTAAATATACTTAGTAGTGAAAAATATAAATTTTAATAGTGGAAAAAACAATGAAATTTGTGAATTAATACAGAATCATAATAAATAAAAATACGTAGAAATAAAATATTATAAGTTGTTACAAGAAACAAAAATCATTTACCTATGCAGTTCACTGTTTTAAAAAAAAAAATCGCTTATTTTGCATTGTTTAACATTGTTCATTCGCTTTAATGCTGCAAGATCCCTAACTCGTTTGACAGTCAGGAGAGTAGAAAAATTTGCTTCAGGCTGCATTTTAAAGCTGTTTCTAACATTTCAAATGCTTGACTCTCTGTATTTCATGAATTTTATATGGACCAGTTAAATTCGCACAGACAACAGCTGTTATGTGATCTTTACTGATCTTTCGACCAGGAGCAACTGATTCGCATTTACTTGCGCTCATGTCTTTAAATTCATTAAAAGTTGATGACTTGTAGTACATGTAGTGTTGCCTACCAGATTAAGTACAGTAGTAGTTTGTCTTCTACCTACACAGTTTGCAGAAAAATAAAAAACTGATTTCGGATAATTGGGGTTTTCCTGTATAATATGAGTGACCTTACCTTTTGCTTTTGGTCTCTGTAATAGTTGTAGAATACTAGCTAGATAAATTGAGCTTTGAGAGTGGGGATACAAGTGCAGCTGTACAGTCACTTATTGTTATAAGTGTACACCTTCACTACCATATGAGTAGGCCTACATACGTTGGTATAATGTGCGTATTATTGTACTTAATCACAACACAACATAACCTTATTGTTTAAAAAACAAATTTCTTTTTGTAGGTGGCTAATTTATGGTTCTAAATTTTATTTGTTAAATCAATCGTGCATTTCCTTTAATTATTATTTTAAATTATTTCTACATAAACATGTATAGTACAGCGACTGTGTGATTATATGATGTGAACTTTTTGATTTGTTGTGTGTTATACTGAATGTACTTTACAGGAGGTGCGGGGAATGTGTTAACTGCACATGCAGGAACCAGCGATCAAATTAACTTGCCAGTATTTTATGATGTTTATGCATTGGCATTAGAATAGATTAAATTGAGTTATTTGAAAAAAAAAATGCCTACCTTTAAGAAATCCTTTCATAATCTTTTCTCATTAACTTATATCTTACAAGCATGCCCCGTGCGGCTTCACACGCGTAATATGTGTAATCAATTTTTTTTAAATAAATATGCAAAAAATTGTGTAGCTGCTACTCCAACACATACTGGGTGGCTCGTATGTCAGTTTCCACACATACGGAAGAAGTAAAAATGATGGCGTTACAAGTTAACGGAATAAGAAACTTACAGGAAAGAAAACAGATTAATTATTTGAACTGTGCTTACATATACCTTTAATACCTTTGTTTTAGTGGTTGTTCAAAATGTCCACCATTAGTATCTATATATACACTTCATACAACAACTTAAAAACTGATTGACAAATTTTCAACAATAATAATTTAACTTCATTGACGGTGTCAAATGCATTTTCTATATGCTTTTTAGTTCGGCTACATTTTGTGGTTTTTAAGAAAACACCAATCCTTTATAATACCTCTCAGTGAAAATCACATAGGGTAAGCTGGCGAGCGTGCGGAGCAATCAATTGTACCACAGCGATTAATCCATTTATTTAATTTGGAATTCAAAAGCTCTTGAACTTCGATACCGAAATATGCTAGGGCCCCTCCCAGATGTGAGATTTAAAATTATAAACAGAATTGTTTTCAAGTTCCGAAAAGACTAGGTCCTGCAGCACCTGTTAGTAACTTTCTGAGTCACATTTCCCTTAAAAAAAATAAGGATCTATCAATGCAATTCTCAAAATTTTTCTCCATATCTTAAAACCAGCCACATTAAGCTCGTTTTGGATTACCTTATGAGGATATACATCTGACGAGTACATTCAGTATGCCGATTAACACGTTCATTAAGTTTGAAACCTCAACACACGACAAAATTGATCCCAAGAACTTTGGATTGGCTTGTTTACGGATAGCGACTGTCTCACAGAATTCCAATCGCCTATCGGGATCACCCTCGTGAAGAATTTGCAGTAAAGATGGACGATATGGCTTAGTGACTCACCTCACTATAATGGAGAACAATATAATGTTGTACGTGGTTGCTGCTAATGTAACAATGTTACAAACTTATTGATACAAAATATCCTATTTCATGGGGAAACTGACATATTGGGCACCCGGTAAAATGTTTTGATAATTTCCTTTGCGTAACGTCTCTCATCTTGATCAAACCCCTTCATCTACTTCAACAGCAATACCTGCTCACATGTACTCAAATACGCATAAATATTTATGAAAATCTTCATTAGGGTCCTTTTGGGTTATCATTTTTGAAAATTTTAAAATAAAATGTTGCTGTGAATATAAATACAAATATGCTGTCAAAATTTCGTGACAGTCCGTTCATTAGTTTTGGAAATTATCCTGCCCAAAAAAAACACACTTTGTCTTCATAATATTAGTATAGATTATGTGTAGTTTTTCAATAGGTTTTGTGTTATTTTTTGTTGAAAGTAATATTGTTATAGTCTTTGTAATGGTTGTACTGATGACCAATTTCATGTAAAAGTTACCAATGATGACGTATTGTACATTTATTTATTATTACTAAATGTTTATAAATATTGTCAATAAATTCAAAATAATGAATAGATGTACATTATTTTAAGTAATTCTTTTTATGTTCAATAACAGGATCCGTATTTCCGAATGACTAGAGATGTAGCACCCAGATTGGGCTATCATAAACCTGCACTCTTACATTCTACATTCATTCCTGCTTTACAAGGAGCCAAAACTAAAATGTCTGCAAGTAATGAAAATACTGCCATATTCCTTACAGATACACCGAAGCAAATAAAGAACAAAGTAAGTAACAAAGATTTTTCTAATTAGTTCATTCATGTAGCTCTTTTAAATTTTTTAATGATTAGTAAATTGTGTTTAAAAATTTAATAGAATTAACTATTAGTACTAGTTGTATATTAGTATTACTTTTATACTTGTGCTCCACTTCCAGAAATCCATCTCCACCGCTTTTAGGCAATCCTTCTGACTCTTTGTCAGTAACCACACTTCTGCACCATAGGTACACACACTCTCCAGGCTAGCATGATAAATATTAATTTTTGTCTCCTGTATTTGATCATTCCAAAGGAGAAAATTTATCTGCTCTATAACCCTTGCGTAATCTTGCAAGTTATATAGCTCTTGCGTAATCTTGCTAAGTTAAAAACTTTTTAACATACTATTAAAAATTTTTTTTAGATTTGTATGATGTCAATTATTTATTTAATAATTATATTTGCCTACTCTAATGATAACTTATGGTTATTTATTTTCTTTGCTAATTTGTAGTGTTGAATTCCATGTAAATTTTAAATACAAATATTACTGGATATTATAAATATGTCAGTTGTGCTGGATCTACACTTACGTCCACTTTTATACATTTTCAGAAAACCAAAAGAGGAGACTGTCATTTCTTATTTTATCATATAGGATTTTTTTGAGTCAAAAAATTTGTGAAAAATTTTTATTCCTGACTGATAAGGTTTTGGATGAACTTTGAAAAGTAATGTGTAATTCCAAATTTTAATTTTTTTATTTGTTAAATCAGAATTTATCTGAGGGTCATTCATAAATTAAAGAATGTTTTTCTTTATTTTGAAATTTTTTTATTGTAGCCAAACAAAAGTTTTTTACTATTTTAAATACTTAAACTATTTTTCTACGTAATCACTATACAAATTTAAACACTTGTCATCATTTCACTAATTTTGCTATGCCCTGTCCATACTCATTTGCTGCCAAGTTGTTTAACCACTCATTCTGTCAAAATTCGAGGAACCCATCCTGCACACTTTTTTTTGTAACCCAAATCACCACTAATAATTTCATAAAGGATAGTTCGTGAAATTTCAGGAAAGAATGAACTTAGCTCATCTATCGTGAAACGTCTGTCCTGTTGAATTTTTGCTTGATTTGAGTTCACCAGTTACACCTGAAGGTTGGCCCGATTGCTCTTCATCGTGAAAGTTTGTTCGTCCGCTATTAAACTTACTGGACCATTTTGAACTAAAGCTTCGTTCATCACATTACCATAAACCTCTGTTATTTGCACTCCTTTATCATTCAAAAAGCATGTTACACTATGAACCTCACACATGGTGGGATCATTAATTTTTTCAAACATTTTAAAGACTTACAATTAATCAATACACAACTGTCTCGGCTCGCTGTTAGCGCCAGATTGGCCCAAAGTGAGTGGAAGGTCAATGACTTGGCAGCAGAGGTGGTGGGGGAACTGTGTGGCTCTCCAGATCAAAATGTTCTCTACTTTCCAAATGACCGTTGTTATGGTACAGGCAGAGCCAGAGGTATTTGAATCTTTAGGTAATTAATTTTCTGTCAAATAATAAGTGAAACATTATTGTTATTGAATGGAGATTGAGAATGCACTTTTAAAATTGTGAAGTTTGGAATGTACAGTTGTCTGATGCAATAGGCACTTTAATGAGGATCCTTGGGCAGATCCTGATTCTTCTGGCAGTCGAACTAAAAATTGCTAAATGGTTATCTTGTACTTTTAGTAAATCATAAAATGTTTTAGCCTGCCTTTGTAAACTCTTTTTTTGGGTCCTAATTTCCAGTTTTTTTATTAGGAATCTTAGAACATTTAAATTTTTCAGTGAACTACAAACAATTTTGAACAGCCATCTGTTCTTGGAGAGCCAAATTTAAAGGTTGTTGCATCGTTTTTGGAGATACTGTACAAGTCAAAGTTTTTGGAGAAAATATCATTACAATAATTATTTCAGTATAACTACACAATAACATACTAAACTAAAAAAAAGTTATAGAGCATCTACAGCACAACATGGCTTATTGTACGGTATGAAGTTTGTTTTGATTCGCCCAATTTGGCGGAGATTGTTTCTTTTGATACCTAAGCCAGTTGTTTTGTGCATTTTTATATAGGATATTAATTGTTTTCAATGAAAACAATTTTTACACTCGATATAGCCAGACAAATAATTTAAAACAACTGTGATAGCTAATTTAGTCGAAAAACACAGATTGTTTGTTCTGATTCTACTGAACTCATTTCAGATAGTATTATACTTAACATTGTAAATTATTGTTAACATCAATTTTTTTGTAATCATACAAAATAAACAATACTTAATGAGTGAGTAAGTAACATAACTAACCAGAAAATTGATTAGGAAGTTATCATTATAGATAATAAAATTTGATTTGGGAGTTTCTGATAAGATTAAAACCTGCTAAGTAAATTATGTAGCATTTGCTGTTTGATAATTTGATAACATGGTGTAATTTATTTTTAATTGATTATGATCTTGTTTGAACGAAGTACTGAATGAATATGTAACTCATAATCTGGAACTACGACTGTTTCGTTACTCCCTGTCACACTGTAATTGAAACATTTTTATTTTGTTAATAAAACACTTCCTTGAAATTCAATCTATAATGAGTTTGATTGCTAAGACAAATTTGAAGCACACTTCTGGACATAATGAACTTTATCTACTTCTCAAAATGTTTGAAACGCAATATAATTTAACATATTAATTAATACTTAGTTATTAAATTAATAACTTTCAAACCAGACTTAATGGTTTCAGGGTCATAGAAAACTTCATATCTTCACTCATGCTTAGATATTGAATAGTATTTTAAAGCCGAATAGTGAAAGGTGCCATCATCTTGTAGCTCTATAGGCCTTAGTGGGTTTTGGCTTCCTTCCCAATCTTTTCTGCTAGTTCCTAACGCTGTTCAACGTCTCACACCCATCAAAATTAAATTATTTTTGGTATCATCCTAGGATGACCTTTCCTTCTTCTATTGTGCATTCTTTCCTTCTATATCACCTTAACCGTCGTAGTTGATTCTGTTCTTTCAATATGCCTCAACCTTTGGACCTTTTATAAAACGAGTTTTTCTCTGCCTTCAATGAGGTATTCAGTTTGTTATTTTTACATACTCTCCAAGCATCTCTTTCTCTTACCAGTCCGAAAATTCTCATTTAAATCTTTCTTTTGAATCTTCTTAAAATGTTACAGTCCATTTCTGATAAAGTCCATGTTTCTCAGCCATAATTGATAACCGGTGAATGTAACATGTTTATTCTCAGTTTTCTGTTCCTACATATTAATTTATTCTTAAATATTTTACATTGCCTTGGTAGGCTGTATTTTCTAATTAAATTTTTATTCATATTGAGTCACAAACATTTTTGTGGTTGAAGGTATCCCCCAAGTATTGATATTTGTTAACATCATCAAATGTTTCCTCTCCTGCAATGAGAAACTCAATTTATATCATCACTAGTCAAAACCATGTACTTTGTTTTAGACTCATTCATTAGGAGATCAACTTTTCTTGCTTGCTGTTTGATTACCTTATAAATCACTTTCAAAGATGATATATCTAGCTATTATTGCAATTTCATCGGCATAAGTGTAGATCTATGGAGATGTATAAAATATGTTTCCCTTAGTGTTCATCTCTTATATTATCTTATGCAAAACTAGATTAAACGAAGTAGATGACAGACCGTATCCCAGCTAAGTACGTGACAGAAATGGCAAAAGATTTACTTATTAACTTGTTTACTTTCACTTTCGTTGTAATGTTAGTGAAAGGTGTAAATTATTATAATTATTTTTAGTGTCACTAATAACTATGATAATTCTGGTTATCTTGTCAGATAAACAGACAATAGCTTGATAACCATGTACAAGCTTGATAATGCTTGTACATTATCAGCATTTTGATTAATAGTGTCATTTGACAGGTGAAAAATGTTTTTCATGAACCTGGTTTACTGATTTACAATCAGTATATACAGTCAGTCACTACCTAATAGGGTTATCAGTTCACCTTAGTTGAACCCTCAGATGTTTAAACTAACTTTTTTTCCATTGGTCTAAAGAACAAGACATGATAACAACGAGCAATTGTTTTAGAGTATTCTTACATTAATTATTTTTGAGATCTGTGTTGATATATTTACGCGTTGAGGTTGGCTTGGGCCTTAAGGCGTCAGATACCCTACTTATAGCTTTTATTTAATTTCCAACACATTGGCAGTGTTAGTAAATGTTGTTCAGGCATTTGGACCGATCCTACAAGCACTATAGTGAAGGTTCATCTTTTGTTACCTTCTGCCAAATGAATTAGAATTTTTAAATGGATTTTAAAAGTGTAGTCAATTGAGACCTCCCAGTGCGATGCAATTATATCATAATAATAAATAAATTATATCATTTATTCCACAAATTTATCCATTCCTAGTTACTTCGTATTACCAAGAAAAGGTAAGAATAATACTTTTTTACGTAATTTCAATTATTACTCAAAAGTAATTTCTGTTACTTCATGTACTCGTGACCTATATTCACGATATTTCTTATGTACTGTATGTTATACTATAATAAATGTATGTATGTTTATAACCATGCAACAAAAAAAAAAAATGCATAGTATCGTACTATATTGGCTGGTGAATAGATAATCAAATAAGTAAAATCGTTCGTGTAGTTGACTGATGCCTTGTGGTATCATGGCATTCCCTCACTGCAATGGCACGTTGGGAATCAGTACATCCATGATTCCAGTCTCCGGGCTCAATTATGTAAGACTGTGTTCAGTTTCTTTTTATTATGCAGTGTTTTGGTTTTAATTACAGATAAATAAACATGCCTTCTCTGGAGGTAAAACTACTCTTGAGGAACATCGTGAATTAGGTGGTGACACGTCAGTTGATATATCATATCAGTATCTTACTTTCTTCCTTGAAGATGACGATCAGCTGAAAAAAATTAAGGAGGTAATTTATTTAAGTTTGGTTTATAAGTTGATTATAGTTTTGTTGTGTATAAAAATGTACTCTACCTAGAAATTCTTCTTTTCGTCACACAGCATAGGCCATCTAGCCTGTTCAGAAATCAATGTTTTTTTTTTAAATTTTATGAAAGAACTAATTAAACTATTCCCAGTGTTGTTGAGATATTCCCAAAGGTCTTCTTATTTTGGACTTATATCACGGAATGTATTTTGGAATTCTATCTGTCTTCATTCTTTAAAAAGCTACTTCATAAACAAATATCAAACAAAATGTAGTATCACTTCTCTTTGGAACTGAACATAAGCTTGTGTTCTTTAAATTTTGTTCTATGTGTATTGGAGTGCTTAGACAGGAATGCCAAACATTAGCGAGACCAAAGCTTATACAGGGTGTTTCAGGAAGAACCTGACATACTGCACAAGCTTATTCCTCTCATCAAAATAATGAAAAAAGTTCATATAAACATGGGTCTGGAAATGCTTCGTTGGCGAGTTATACAGGGTCAAAGATTTCACCTGAAATTCAGCTCCCTCAGTGAAATTAACTCACACTGAAATTTTTAGGGTGTAATTAAGTTTGTTAATTAGATAAGTTTTATGTAAAATGAGCTGACGAATCGAATAAAACCTGGCCGAGAACTCTCTCCAATAGTTTAGGAGAAAATCAAAGTAAAGCAAAAACGGTTAGGGTTGAAAACACTTTTTTTGTGTTAGGACTACAATAATTCCGTTAATTTTCCTATAAATTAAGAAAAGTGTTCAATGCAATATGTAGAGAATTTTATTCTCAAAAAAATAAATTTTTTATATGGCAATTTAACAGAGTTATTGTAGTCCAAACGCAAAAAAAGTGTGTTTTCGACCGTAACCGTTTTTGCTTTACCCCGATTTTCTCCTAAACTATTGGAGATAGAGTTCTGGGACAGGTTTTATATGATTTGTCAGCTCATTTTACATTAAACTTATCTAATTAACAAACTCAATTAACACCCTAAAAAGTAATTGCAGAATAGTCGAACGTTAAACAAAAAAAAAACTTGAAAATTTCAGTGTGAGTTAATTTCACTGAGGGAGCTGAATTTCAGGTGAAATCTTTGACCCTGTATAACTCGCCAATGAAGCATTTCCGGACCCATGTTTATATGAACTTTTTTCATTATTGTGATGAGAGGAATAAGCTTGTGCAGTATGGCAGATTCCTCCTGAAACACTCTGTATATTTTAATTGTTTGCAACGCAAATTTAATGATGGTCCGTGTTGGTCAAGTACATAGTGAAAAAAGCTCTCATTTTCAATCTATTGTGATAATAACTGATTCTCCCATTTAAAATTTTGTCTGCAACTCTTGCTTTATATCACAATTTCAAATGTAGTTCAGTTTAAATATAATTCAAGGGCAATGTTAGATTTATCTCTAGTTGGGGACTGATGTGAACAAAGCAATTCTAATTAATTTAAAAAAATTTTTGTTTTAGGATTATGAAAGTGGTGCTTTACTAACAGGAGAACTTAAGAAAATGCTTATTGACAAAGTTCAACCAATTATTGCCGAACATCAAAAAAGAAGAGCAAATATAACAGATGATATCGTTAGAAAGTGTATGACACCAAGAAAGTTAAACTTCAATTTTCCAGATAAAACAAATAAATGATTTGAAACAAGTATAATTATTTTGGTGTTTTTTTTTTATTTTCCATGATTTGGTTAAAGGCTGTGTATTAGTAAATTCTCTACCATTACGTTAATTTTTAATTATTTAAGTTACAAGATACCAATTAATTAGTTGTATCTTTGAGTTCATAACTAAAAAAAAAAAAAAACAACACATTAAGAGCTTCATTTATGCTAATTTTGTTCTCTTCGTCAGCTATTCACCCTTTTTACAAAATTTATTTCTTCTTGCATCATGCTGTGTAATTTTTCCATTGTGAAATTATTTTCTTGGCTATTTCCTTTTCCTGGGTCAAAAAAGTTAACATTCATTTATAGTGTAAAAGTTCCCCTCAGTAGCCCTGATCTAGTGTTGCATTCATTGGTTTAGCCTCATGGAACAAGACTTGTGAAAACTGATATCACTCTGATGATTTAAAAATGTCATTGCAGAGATCAGAGATATCATTAATGATATCTTCAAATGACATCAAAAGTTAAATGGTGGTTTTCAGCTGTCAAAATAAAGTAGTGCTTTCACATCATTAGTATAAAAACCCATTAAATTAAAAACACTTTTTTATAGTTTTGACAATAACTGATTTAAAAATTTTGTATGAATTCAATCTCAGAATTTCTAACATTTTTTTTAAAAATAGAGCGTTACATGTTTTTTAAAGAATTAGAATTTTTTTTGTAATTCTCTTATCACTAGAAGCAATTGTTGGTTTTATAACTAATTTTTGCACTCATTTACTGTACTAGTGATTTAATTTATTTATTTAAATTTGCATCAACGGCTTGGTCATTAGCAACTATGGTGGATTACGTGATATTTACTGTGAATTTTGACACGTGAAGATTTCCAGACCCTGGCCGGGAATCTAAATCGGGACCTCTGCATGGCAGGCCAATGCGCTAACCACTACGCTACGGAGGTGGCCACTAGTGATTTTAAATTTGCAATAATTTAAAGTTTTTAATTTTAATATTTTAATTATTGCCTTACCGAAGCAAACAATTTTTTTTTAATATGTTTGCATTGTTTTTAGAAGATTGTAAATGTGGGGAAGTATTTTTTACTACCTTGATTCTTGTACTGTTCTATGTAATATCTTTGTGTGGAGGGCTACTGCTTAACTGCTATATAAATAGTATATAAAAAAAGCCACTTGCAAGTGAAATCTAATTTGTGGTGGCAAGCATTATTTTTATGATAAATATCATAAGTATTTCTAAAGAGCCTAATAATGATGGGACAGTCCACCAAACAGATGGAACAAAGTTAACCGTATGCTTACTTGCCTATTGAATTTACAAGGACTATCGTGAAACTGTTAAGCTTCCTTGGCAAAAATATATTTTATTTTATTTACAACTTTTAAGTATTTTACTCATTTTATTTTGAATAATACAAAATAATTTGCTGAGTTTTAGCATTTTAAGGCCTAACTCTTTGTATTACAAAATCTGAAGCACATTATTTACACAAATATACTTGGTTTCCATTTTATGTTAATTTGCCACTAATATACAATATTATTAGTTAATTTAAATTAATTCAGTAATAGGTTCAAAGTTTACTTTTTTACATTTCATAATGAATAATAATTATTGTCATTAAATTACATTTGCAATTTTGTAGTACTTCCATAGCGCTGTAATTTTGCTGGCAAGTGTAGGTCTATAATATGTCTGTATTTTAATTATAAATGAGCAATTGAGTTAGTGCTTTACACCTCCTTACTGTTTGCATCGGAGGGATAGGTGGATCAGAGCCCTAGAAGTATGGACGCTACGCACCCACTTTTTGCCAGAATGTCTTGTTCAGAATTTTTATGTAAAATAATTTTTTGTGGTCAGTAATTCAGGTAAATGTCTTAAATAGTAAAAATTTACTTTATTGACAGTCAGATTTATATTTTGTTTGTCATTGTAGTTATTTGTGTTATTATTAATTGTGATCTCATTGTGATAGAATTAATATTAGCTAATTAATATCAGCTGTGGATAACCAATTTTTTTAAAAGTAGTTCATATTGGGTAATAAAATAATTTTATTTGATTTTAATTAAATTATCAGCGATATAATATTCATTAATTATGTATTATATAACTAATCTGGAACCTTAAAAAGATATTTTTTAAAAAAAATTCAAATGTCTGCATATTTTTGTAGACTTAATGAAGAAAAAGAATTTTTTTTATATTTTGGCAAGATGAGCGTTATAAACTGGAAAATAATTCAGTTTTTAAGTGTTTTTTTTTTATAAATGTTATCTGTTCAATATTTGATTATTAGTATTTTAATCTGTGAAACCTTATATTGTTGTCTCAGTTTATAGAATAAGATGGTTGTTTTTACTTGTAACATCACAAAATTATTTGTATAACTGAAAAATCAATTGAAAAATGTTTTGAAAGACATTAATATTACTTTGATGAACAAAGCACTTGATTCTGTAAGCAGAAATGAGTAGTGAGATACATATTTGAAGTAGGTTGGGAGAAGTGTGTAGAGACTTTTGAGAAAAATAAAATTTTGATGGTATCTTGCTGATTTATTATGGACTTGACACTGGAAAAATTTATAATTTGATAGAAAGCTTCATGGCTATGTCACGAGAAAGCACTGTTCTGATTTTGCAGAATTTCAGAGGTGGTTTCTTTATGAAAAAAATATGTTGGTTCAAAACTAGTGTCCCAGCTTCCTCAAAGATTGTTTGTGAGAAAAGATTTAAAAGATAGTTAAAGTTTTGTCTAGTTGTCATATTAATAAAGTGCAGGAACTGATGGGGTTTGATTTTTTTTTACTTTATTTAAAGTTGCATCAACAGCTGGTCATTAGCCACTACGGTGGGATAAGAACAGTGGTTTTTACCTTATGAAAATTTCCAGACCCTGGTCAGGATCGAACGTGGGACCTCCACGTAGTAGGCGTGGGGTTTGATTTATTTACTGTTTTTTAAATACTTTGTGAGTGATGTAATGTTGATACTGAGTTTCTGATTATCCTATATTCACTTTTAGTTTTTTATGGATTGATATGAAAGAACCTCACCGAGTTATTGTATTATTCCATGACTATTATCTGTAGAATTTTAGATACACATATATCTGCAGCAATTCAAAAAGAGCATTATCTATTAATCGTAGTGACTAAAAATGGCATAAACATCAAACCTATATGATGATATAGTTATGAAAAGCGAAGAATAATATTGTAATAAATTGTTTTTTTTTCTACCAATAAATAAAATAAATTTCTCAGAAGGTTAAAGAGAACTTGGAACAGAGATTTGTTGTTACTCTAATAAAAAAAATCAGATGACTAACATAACTAATATACACTGATTCAAAATTCCAGTAGTAAAACAAAAACCAAGAAGCTTCATCAATGGGAGGTATGCTTCCTTGTGTCATTCATGTTATCATTTGTATCATTGTCACCTTCAGCACATTCGTTATTGTAATTCATTGTACAGACACAAATAAATAATATGTTAAAAAAAAATTATTGTCGTATTGTGTATGATGTTGAAGCATCTGTGGATGATCTTTAAAGACGTTTACAGAATATTGGTATAACAATACAACATTCATTAATTTCTAACAGGCAGTTTTATTTTGGTTTTTGTCCTTCGTGTGTTATAATATAGAAACCTGGTACTAATTTCTGTGAAAAGTTAGCTCAAAACAGACCTGCAGATCGCCAGAAGAATAATGTATAAACATTTTAATCTTTTACTGAATTTTGTGTGTTTGTGAGGTTAATGTTAAGATGATGTATACGTAACTGTACATAAACAGGTAAATATGTTATAGTTATATTTAAGTATTAACATATCTTCAAAATTTTAAATGTAAGAAGCTTTCAAAATTTATACTTTACATTAGTGGATTATGTTTGTGTTCATCCACTATAAATAAAGCAAACTTACAATTTCATGAAGTTGATCTTGTGAGACAAATTATTAGGTAGATTCTGTTGTTATTTTGTTATAATAGTTTTAAAACACGTAAAATATTGTCATGTAACTAATGCGAATGAAAGATTATAAATTTATTGATATGCCTTATTTAATATTACTGTACATAAATATTTAATGTTATTGCCTTACATATTTTATTTATTTTGCATTTGTACTATCTGTTTTATAAAATAAACAATCTATTGTTGTGATTTCTTTGTTGTGTAACCTAATTATTACAACTGCACTTTACATGAGCTAATTGAGTATAAATGTAGAGTGATTAACTATCAATGTAGAGATCTCTCATAGCCTACTTCATTTATGAAAGGATATTATAGTTACTCGAGTCATGAGTTTGCCTTTGCTGTAAACTAGGGGCAAAGGAGGCAAGCATCAATGCGCATGCGCGACTGCTTTAGTATCAGTTCATCACCACAACAATGTAAACTATACTTGGAGAACATATAGTGTATCGCAGAACCTTTTGTAGGTTAACTGTACGAGTATAACTGTTTGTTATACCATAAACGGATGCGGTCGAACTATTCAAAGTGCTGAACGAAATCTAATATGCAATGTAACAAAATGCTGTGAAGTTGAAGCTAAACAAAAATACTTTTCCGGGCCTCTTAATAAAAGCTGTGAGCGAGCGGCTAACTAATGTGATGTTTCTCCTTCCACAATTCAAAATATAAAGAAGGACAGTGAAGAAGATAAGTCTTCATAAACAGTTTCTTTGACACCTGGTAAAAAAAGGAAACTGTTATAAATAAGAAAGTGATGCTGACATGTAAAACATTATTACCGGTTTTGAAAGAAAGGTTAAATTTCAGTTTAGTTGGAAACTTTGGACGTTAAGAAAATTTTTAAAGGTGATGGGGTTTAAATAGAAAAAGTATCAGCCACAACAAAGTATATTAATTGAAAGGCAACATGTGTTTAACTAACGGTGCAATTGCACGGTAGTAAAATATAATGTCTCACTGTTGAGGTTGTCAGCACAGCCAGATTTCTCTTCCCTTCTTCTCAGCCCATCCATACACAAAAGGGATTCTTGTGACTCATTCTCTATAACAGGTTTGATTTTTTTATCCATAGAGTCCAATAATCATTCTCATATAATCTATTGGCTCTCATTAAGAGGTGTATAGTTCATAATCTATTTAAAGTGAATCCTACAATGCTACTGTCAGAGTTGCTAGTTTGGTGGTTGTTGTACACTTATAATAATTTTAGTTGAAGTCCTTTCTTCTACGAGTGCGTGTGGATTTTATTAGAAGTTTACAAAGTCTAAATATTTTTTTCAGTGAGTTTAAGAACTTCTGATAATTTAATATAACCTTTTTATTTTCGCCTTTAAGTGCTACACTGAAAGTGATCTGCCAAGTTAGGAACTTTTAAATACTCGTATATGATAACTCTTAGGTTCTTTCACTTCTGAATAAAGAAATTTTGGAATTTATCTGTCAATGTGATAGTTAAGGTGGAGGAAGTATTTTTTATCAATTTGTAATCTATTTTTATAATTTGATCAGAAATTTGAGTTTGGGTAGTGATAAAACAAAATATCAATTGTGTGTCTGTATTTTTTGTGTTATTGTTTTCCAAAATATTAGTTGTAGTTTTCCTGCAATTGTTAAACCATATTATGTACTAAAAAAATATTTGGGACTTTACATCTTATATTTGGGCCTTTGGTTCAGCTCAGTTGGTAGAAAGTTTATATAAATTTTTAAGTAACACTGGATGGACAAGCAACTTTGTGTGGTGACCAGCTGACTATTTCCACTGGAGGTCCCTGTTCCAAACTCATATCTAACTGAGTCAAAAGTACAGCAAAAGTAAAAATCTGATTGGGTGGTTGTAAATAGTGTACAGTTCTCATAAAAAAATTAAAGCAAACATATTTATTTATATTTAGATTTAAAACTGGTTAATTTATATTTTTATATACGAGGCGTGTTTTTTAAGTAAGTACCGTTTTTGAATTAAAAAAAGACGTGCAAAGATATAGCAATAATTTTATTTTTACATGAAAGCCTGTACCTTAATCTACTTTTCTACATAATTTCCGTGAATATTGAGGCACTTGTCATAACGTGGCACCAGTTTTTGAATACCCTCCTGATAAAATTCTGCCGCCTGATTTGTTAACCACTGCATCACAAATGTTTTGACTTCGTTATCGTCTTGAAGACGCCGACCGCCCAGGTGTTTCTTCAAGTGCAGGAACAAATGGTAGTCGCTGGGCGCCAAATCAGGGCTGTATGGAGGATGATCTAGAGTTTCCCATTTAAATGATTTGATGAGATCTTTGGTCTGATTAGCCACATGTGGATGGGCATTGTCATGCAGCAAAACGATACCCTTACTCAACTTGCCACGTCTTTTGTTCTGGATTGCACGACGCAGATTTTTCAATGTCTCACAATAAGACGCTGCATTGATTGTCTCATTACGAGGCAGAAACTCCACTAGCAATACTCCTTTTCTGTCCCAAAAAACTGTGCACATGATTTTCCGGGCAGAAATTGTTTGCTTAAACTTCACTCTTTTGGGTGATGATGAATGTCGCCATTCCATGGATTGTTGTTTCGATTCTGGTGCGACGTACGCCACTCATGTTTCATCACCAGTAACAATTTGGTCTAAAAAATCTTCACCTTCATTGTGGTACCGCTCAAGGAAAGTCAATGCCGCTCAACATTCGTGATGCAGTGGTTAACAAATCAGGCGGCAGAATTTTATCAGGAGGGTATTCAAAAACTGGTGCCACGTTATGACAAGAGCCTCAATATTCACGGAAATTATGTAGAAAAGTAGATTAAGGTACAGGCTTTCATGTAAAAATAAAATTATTGCGATATCTTTGCACGTCTTTTTTTAATTCCAAAACGGTACTTACTTAAAAAACACGCCTCGTATTTAGCTTTAAAACTGGTTTTATTAACACACAAGAAAACCATTTCATTAATCATTAAGAATTATTCTGATTAAGAAAATAAATATTTTTAAACCAGAGGAGAGTTACAATATTGATTTGAAATCTTTGAAGATCTACTATAAGTTGTTGTTATATGATGAATACAAAAACATTAGTGATTTTGTACATTCAACAAATGTAGTACTAGACATTTTTGTATATGTACATTTATGTTAGTAACATAAAAAATAAGTTTCTTTCTAATCTGCTGTAGGTAGTAATTTTTAACCAACATTTCTGTTATGTGTAAAACATTAACAGGATAAATTATTATTTTCAAATTATTCTGAATTTTTAATAAACTGTACAAAAATTATCTTTCCAGTTAAACAACGTCCTCATATTTTTAAATATAGGTTTGTACGGAATATTTTTGTATTACTGTTTGAAAAATAAATCTGTCGTTAAAATCAATGCAGAATTTTGCAATGAGTAATTGATGATTAAAATGTTACAATATGCTATCATAAATGATATGATGCAAAATTTAAGTAAGAATTCATTTTATTTTAACTTGATTTTTATATTATAAAAATTTAATAAAAATAAAAATGTTGTATTAAGTAAAATTAATGAAGATCTATGTAATGTAGCAGTTGAATTAATATTCAAAATACATTATAAAAATTTATTTTAAAAATACCAGGTTTTTAAAGAATCATTTCCATTTAATAAAAAAAAAACAAAGAGTTAACTGACATTTTGGTGAATGCAATATTTTAGTAACAATAAAAAAAGAGTGTATATAAGTCTTAATAGAATGCATTATTTTTCTGGTTCCCTTGTTAGATGCTTTATTTGAACAGGTGCATAAGTTTACCAACGTATAAGTTACTGTTCAGTCATTTGCGACATTAACAGTTGTAGATAGTTTTTGTTTCTTATTATTACAGTTTGGTACAAAATGAGTTATATAAAAGAAGAGGTTGGAGCAGCTAGTCCTGTAATTCCTGTAAGTTAATGAACTTTTATTTAAATAATTTTTTTTTTTTAATTTTTTCCATTTGTTTTATTATGGTTACTATTATTTATTGTTTTTGTCGATCATGTTACAGATAGATACAATACGATTTAAGTGTTTTCAGCTTTAGTTATTATGCTAATACAATATTTATTGCATTATATTAGATTTCATTATATTACCTTTTTGTGTGCTTTCTTGTATGTTGTCTAGATCATCAGCCGAAAGGCTGGTTTGAACCTCTTGAGGTTTTACTAAGTAAAATTAGAAGTGAGGTGGTTTACCAATGCCTATCTGAGTGAAAAAGTATGCTTATAAGCATGCCAGGCCCTCTGAAAAACATTTACTTTCAACCCTGCAATTGACACCTTCACTTCATTCACCACAGGGTCTGGCTGTATAATGAAATTCATTACTCTCAGAGGAGATAACTCTGACTAATGTCCTTTACATCTCTGCCTCTTCTGTTCTTAAACGCTTCATTCAAATATTTGGCTGACCATGTGGTAAGAAACAGAACTATTTTTTATAGCCCTGGAACTAGTAGATCGAGTGAAAATAATTTAACACTCCACGTGCCTGTTATTGGCACCTTTCTTGTATATCATTCAACATTACTGTATTGAATCATCATTATTTATTACTGTCTCTTGCTGTAGATGAATATATGGGGAAGGAAGGAAAGTATTGTTGTCATGTTAATTTTTCAAAATTGAGTTTTTACCAGAAATACACGTCAGGCCTCCTGAGCGCAAAAACCCTGTTTTTACCGATTGGTCTGTATGTGTGTGTTTGTGAACAAAATATTTCAAGACAGAGTAGCTTATGAAGTTGAAACTTTGAACTTGAAGGTGGTTATTACGAGGAGACCCAAACATTTTCATTAAAATTGGTCAACTGGAAGTAGTTTATTTGTGCAATTTTTCACTGTTTTGTGATTTCCTCAAAAACGGCTCTTACAATTTTTTTTTTTAAATGACCCCATTTACTAAATTTCTTGTGCTACTAGATAAGGAAAGCATCATGTCTGATGAAATTCGTGAGGGCTGTGCTAATGATAGTAAATTTTTTTAAATTTGTAGCCTTAATATGGATTTTGGGGCAAAAGTGTATTCAACCAAAGTTATAAAAAATTATAAAACCTACAAATTTTATTTCAAGTATTTTTTCTACCGTGCTAATTTAGCATCAGTTAGTGATTTCATGTATTTTCTTATAGATTTGTAAAAAATTTGTTTTTGTTTTAAGATTACTGCCTTTATATGCATTTTAGGACAAAAGAATGTACACCCAATGCTTGATTTAACGGACTTCGATTTAATTGACTTTCAATATAATGGACTAGCCTCCTAAGTAAATAAAACTGTTTCAAAATTACAAAAATCTAAGGAATGTCAATTTTCGTGATTTATTTTCATTAAATTTTTTGTACTACATTTTATGTGTTTATTAATTTTTTTTTTTTAATCAATGTGTTGTAATTTTTTAATAACTTTAATTTTAAAAAAATTGCCATTAGCTTACCATTCAGTAGCACTCTATTGGTAAAAGCATACAAAATAAAATCAGAGTTTTAGCCGGCGATTTATTTTGTTTTATTGTATGACGCTTTGCAGCTCTTCCCGTAAGGTAAGTTCTTCCTGAAAGGTACAGTTTTTTGAAAGTTACGATAAGAATAAGGTGATAACCAAATCCAATGTTTACATTAACAGATTATAGAAACATACGTGACCGATTGAATTCATATTGTCCCTCCAATGGTAAACTTGCAAATGTGCAAATTTTGCGAATATGAGTTTGTTAGTGCATGCTGATGTATACAACCCAACACATGTTGTAGTAAACTCATGAAAATGTATCTTGTTTGGTTAGGGAGATACAGCCTTTGTAAAGTTACGAAAATACACAAAGTGTGTTAAAGAAGAAAGAATTAAATTTGTTTTTTGCTCTCCTGTAAAACTGAGAATTCGCACATTCATGAGTTTACCATTGGATGGACGATATGTGACTGATTCAATTTAACAAACTTTCACAACAATCGACATCGGTATCCCCAAATTAGTCCGTTAAATTGAGCATTGACTGTAATTAAAAAACCTACCACGTTTATTGAAGCAATTTTTTTCTGCAGAGCCTAGTTTAGCATCAAAAAGTGATTTTTCCGTATTTTAAGGTCGACTGTAAGATGTAAAAATCAAACTCTGTACAGTAGTTGACTTTCATTTTGCTTCATTCACTCATGATTACTATTGGGTTTTGTTTTTCATTTTACATTGTTTACGCACAATTAACATTTTAGGTTATACTGTTAATTATTTAGATTGGCAAGAGAAAGTCATGTGATTGTTTTCACACCAATTTTTATTTTTACTTTTATTTGTTGTACAAGCAGTTTCCTATAGAAAGTAATATTTTTCATATTTTATATAAATGACAAAATAAGTGAATTTTTCAGTTGGTTCAGTTCAGTGGTGGATAAACCTCCTTTGCCACTAGACAAACTATAGAAAATATATTTCTACAAAATTATTGTACTAGTCTAAAATGGTATGATTTAAAAAGAGTTTTTGTATTCTTAAATGACCTCATAAATACAGTATTACAAAATGAATTTCTAAAATGCTTTCAGACTCCCTCTTGCATTATTTTTTACCTTCCAGACACTTTCTTCCTCCTTAAGGAAATTTTAGATTCATCCCTGGTTCAGTAAATTTTGATAATTCTTGCAAAAAGATTTTTTTTCATTAAAAAACTGACTTGAAGTTTCTGTTAACAATGATGCTAAATTATTACTCAATTACCATATTGATTTTTTTAATAACACCTTTGAAGTTATTACAAAGTTAAATATTTCTATTATATAAATTCAGTTAATTACCAATTCATTTGGCTTTCCAATCTTCAGCTGTAGTTCAAGTAAAAATTCTGGTATTTTACATGATAATAAAATTGTGTTGTGTGATTAATAATCTTTTGAGACAGTTGTTTTGTTATACCAGATGTATTTTCTTTGATTTTTTTTAAATTGCTTATTTTTTTATTGTTAGCTTGTCAGGTTTATGCTAATGTTTATTTTATAATTGCGGTCAGGATTTTTCTTCTTCAGACTTAATTATTGTCTCTTTTATTGTCTTTAATGAGTTATATTATAATAAGGTATTTTTAATAATAATACTGTTTGATGGCTATGGTGTGGTACAGTAGTCGAGTAGTAGACTGCATTGGACTACAAAACAGACGGTACTGGGTTTAGTCCCCTCAGCTAGGGACTGAAATTTTTAATTATATTAAAACCCACTAATATATAAGTTAACTAACTGTAGTCACTATTGTTGAATTGATTACAAAATAGGACTGGCGCTCGGTAAGGAAGAGGAAGCAGTGTTGCCACATTGACCGCCTGGCTAGCTTGGCTGTACGCTACAAAAGTTCTTACCTCAATTGGTGTCATTATTATTTTATTTACTTCTTCATTTTTTTAAAATGCACGCGAATGTGAAACAACTGTCACCTCCCCCTCTATCCACATCGATAGGTTGGCCCAGGGGTGGACAAAAACATAAGGAAGCCAAAAAAAAAAGAGTTGTTGTTGCATATGATATAATTGCATAAAAAAAAAATCACACAAAAGAAATGTAATAATATTAATTAATTAGTAACAAATCCAAGTTGTTTCTTTTTAAAAATAAAAAGCAGAAAAATAGTAATATGAACACAATATAGTTATTACAGAATTAAGTGCCTGAAAAAAAAAAACTTCAGGCAATTTTAACAGAATCTCACAAATGAATTTAAACAGCAAAATTTAATGAATACTAAGTTTCAGTTAGATATTTTAAGTTTTCATTGTAACAGATACAATTTTACCAGAATAATACTGATTTATTTATTTTTGAAGAATTTACTATAGTAAAAAAACTTTTTAATGTAAGAATTAATTTTGCATCAAATCAAATCATAGTCTGTTAATAGTATAATATCATGATAGTTGTTTTTAGAAATGCATTGCGTACCATGGCAGCTTTTACATAATTATTAAAGACAATAATAAAAACAAAATATATAAAAAATATAAAATTTGTAATAATAAACGCCAAAATTATAAATAAAGAATATTCGTTATGAAAGAGCAAAACATGACATAGTTCTGATTTTAAATAATTTTAAGTTAAGTAATAGGCAAGTTCGTTCACCAATATTTTCCGTACATGACATGCATAGTACAGGCAAACATTCCTGACGATCGCAGAAATGTTCAAGTAGAAACAACAGAGATTTTCCCAAAAGAAAATTTTAACCAAACATACCGGTTTGCAGAAATCAAACCTTCCAGGATAGAATCGGTGATCTTCGACCAAATTAAACAGTAGAATAGATAAACTGCCAAATTTTCGGGATTCGGGAATCGAACCCGGGAGAGTCATCCTCCGGAACCAAATTGCAAGATGAGGTGAGTGGCACAGCTGTCCAAACTTCAACCCTCCAAATTGTTAGAACATAAAAGATTCCAGAATCGAAATGAAACCAGTTGAAATCTCCAATAGCCGAAGAACAGTCCCAGAGTAGAACACGAAATAAATTTATTCGATGAAACCATGAAAATTTCATAAGCAAAATGGTTAAACACGAACCCGGTAAACACTATTACAAATTACGTAACATCATAAGAAAGTTATTAAAAAAACTGCAGATAAAAGATGAATCAATATTTCACATTTGCAATAATAAATATGCAACATTTAAAAATAAAAACGACATTCTTTCACTAAAAGAATAAAAGTATAAATTCGGCGAAACATAATAATGTAAACGACCGTTCAGTTTCACAATACAACCAAGAGTGTACACGAACAAGGAAAAACGTACATAATTAAAATTACTAGAAAATTCGACACAGGCTAGAATAGTACAATGGAAAAAAGACAGATAGCGTCAGCTTACGGTGAACAGAGTTAAATATTAATACAAACTGAAATGCAGCGCCAGATATGAAACAAAAACCCACAGTAACGTATTTCAACTTAGACGTTACAGACTCCCCCCGCCAAGGACAAACAAAGCTAAGAAATGGCTTTGTTTGGCCAAGCAAGAGGAGCGACGACGACGACGACGACGACGACTCACAATACAGAGACTGCGACAACAAAACACCGACAGAACAGTGGACAAATTAGAGAAAAAAATTTTGGGTGCGCCAGAACCACCGTTTCCCCACTACTATCCGCCCAACTAAGGGAAGAAGCACGGAGACCCGGAAGCACGGACGACCCTCGAGAGCAGGAATCGGAAATGCCCGCCCAACAAAGGGAAGACACTCCGAAACCTCCCTCCGAGAAGCGGCATCGGAAGCACCCACCCAACTAAGGGGAGGTACCACGACACCCCTCTCCGAGAAGCAATGCTCAAGGAAACCGTCCAACAAAGGGAAGCCCCTCAAGCACCCCTCTCCACAACGCAGCAATGGTACCGGAAGTTGTCGCCCATACAACAACCCCGATACCACCTAACAACAAAGTCGAAATCGGCAAAGCCCCGAAACCAAAAACAAAACACAAAAATTAGTCAACGACTAACGACGCACAGAAGCTCAGAAACGCCGAAGCGTAGCGGGGTTCGAGGAGAAACCTCGAAACACCCGAAAGTGGGATGCACGAAGCAACAGGCCCACAACACCGGGAGAAGTTAAGGACGCCTCCCTAACTCGTCCAACAACCAACAAAGGGTAAAGGGTAAACAGGGGAAAGGGTAACAACAAACACCCACAAAGGGTAACCACAACATGGCAAAAGGGAAAAAGGGGAGGGTAAGGTTTCGGGAAGGGGGCAGGGGAAAAGACAAAATGGGAAAAGAAAGGTGATCACAAAACTTTCACCTCGACACAACAAAACTATCGACCACAACACGGCAACAACCGCCGTACCAGAAGTGGTGATCACAAATGAAGGTAGCTCCGTGTAACATCTGAAAGAAAACCAGCTGACTGAAGTCGAGACAACAAAATGAAAACAAAAGGCCAAATACAAAAACAGGTACTGGGAAAGCGAAGAGGGACAGGGGGAAAAAGGGAGGGAGTCACAAGGACTTACAAAAGGGGAGGGGCTTGGTCGACCACAAAGGCCACCAACCGAAAGGGGAAAACAAAAACAAAATTCGCACATAGCGACAACCACACTTCGCCACCAGACCACAACCAAAGGCGACTAACAGAAAGCTGAAAAAAAAGAAATAGCAAAACACCACAAGACCAAAACAGAAAGAAACACGAGCACCCAACCACTACGACACAAAAACGAACAACAGCACCAACCTTCCACAACAGGCTTGGTGTGTGTTTCGCACAAAACCTAAAACCAAAACACCTCGGAACACACATCGTCGTGACAGTAAATCCAAACACATCAGCTACTAAAAAAAACTGCAAGTCTAAAACAAAATAGTAACATCAAAAAATTTAGCAGCAGATAAGAAAATATTTGTGAACACCATAACAGCAACTCAGAACAGATCAGCGCCTCGAAAACAAATCAGCCACAAGAAAAAAAAATTTAACGCTAAAAAAAATATTCAACATCAAAAAAAAATTTTAACATTAACAATTAGCGACAATAAAACAACTCGAAACAGCAACTCTGAAAATGTCAGCAACATTTTAAAAAAAATTAGTGACAAGAAAATTACAACTCTAAAAGCAATCAGCCATTCAAAAAATTTCAAAAAACATTACAAGAAAAGCGATGACAATAAACAACACTAAATAGCTCTAACAGCATCTCACAGCGGCAGTAAATCTGAAAATTCTTTACAATTACTAAAATACATTTTACTTAAACGAAATTTTATCACATATACAACAACAACATCTTATAATCAAAAAAAAAATTTCCCAAAAAAAAACGTGTCCACAAACAAGACCACTGCACCACGGCAGTGAACAAAAGGCACAAAAATGCCTGAAAACAAAAACCATGATGTTCCGGGCACCACACGCCACCAAAACAGAAAAGGTCAGACACCGGACACCAAGAACCCAGAACTGTCACAAACAGGACAGCGATTTGGACCACTGTACCAACTAAATGGTCCAAATCAAAACCACGTACTCTGCGACCATTTTATCACCGCCCCCCTCTATCCACATCGATAGGTTGGCCCAGGGGTGGACAAAAACATAAGGAAGCCAAAAAAAAAGAGTTGTTGTTGCATATGATATAATTGCATAAAAAAAAAATCACACAAAAGAAATGTAATAATATTAATTAATTAGTAACAAATCCAAGTTGTTTCTTTTTAAAAATAAAAAGCAGAAAAATAGTAATATGAACACAATATAGTTATTACAGAATTAAGTGCCTGAAAAAAAAAACTTCAGGCAATTTTAACAGAATCTCACAAATGAATTTAAACAGCAAAATTTAATGAATACTAAGTTTCAGTTAGATATTTTAAGTTTTCATTGTAACAGATACAATTTTACCAGAATAATACTGATTTATTTATTTTTGAAGAATTTACTATAGTAAAAAAACTTTTTAATGTAAGAATTAATTTTGCATCAAATCAAATCATAGTCTGTTAATAGTATAATATCATGATAGTTGTTTTTAGAAATGCATTGCGTACCATGGCAGCTTTTACATAATTATTAAAGACAATAATAAAAACAAAATATATAAAAAATATAAAATTTGTAATAATAAACGCCAAAATTATAAATAAAGAATATTCGTTATGAAAGAGCAAAACATGACATAGTTCTGATTTTAAATAATTTTAAGTTAAGTAATAGGCAAGTTCGTTCACCAATATTTTCCGTACATGACATGCATAGTACAGGCAAACATTCCTGACGAACGCAGAAATGTTCAAGTAGAAACAACAGAGATTTTCCCAAAAGAAAATTTTAACCAAACATACCGGTTTGCAGAAATCAAACCTTCCAGGATAGAATCGGTGATCTTCGACCAAATTAAACAGTAGAATAGATAAACTGCCAAATTTTCGGGATTCGGGAATCGAACCCGGGAGAGTCATCCTCCGGAACCAAATTGCAAGATGAGGTGAGTGGCACAGCTGTCCAAACTTCAACCCTCCAAATTGTTAGAACATAAAAGATTCCAGAATCGAAATGAAACCAGTTGAAATCTCCAATAGCCGAAGAACAGTCCCAGAGTAGAACACGAAATAAATTTATTCGATGAAACCATGAAAATTTCATAAGCAAAATGGTTAAACACGAACCCGGTAAACACTATTACAAATTACGTAACATCATAAGAAAGTTATTAAAAAAACTGCAGATAAAAGATGAATCAATATTTCACATTTGCAATAATAAATATGCAACATTTAAAAATAAAAACGACATTCTTTCACTAAAAGAATAAAAGTATAAATTCGGCGAAACATAATAATGTAAACGACCGTTCAGTTTCACAATACAACCAAGAGTGTACACGAACAAGGAAAAACGTACATAATTAAAATTACTAGAAAATTCGACACAGGCTAGAATAGTACAATGGAAAAAAGACAGATAGCGTCAGCTTACGGTGAACAGAGTTAAATATTAATACAAACTGAAATGCAGCGCCAGAAATGAAACAAAAACCCACAGTAACGTATTTCAACTTAGACGTTACACAACTATTTATAAATTATAACATTACTATAATAGCAGGGAGATAGCACAGTAAGCAGCGAAACATGCAGTTTGGTTGCAGAGCAGTGACTGAGACTAGAGCACAAGTGTGGCAACAGTGTATGGAATTCTTGTCACTGATTGGCCCCCAGTATCTCCCCCTCTCTGTCCTCTGATCGATCCCAATCCTATTTTGTAATTAATTCAATTATAATTACTAATTTTTAGCAGGTAATTAATTTTAGGGTATACCTACCAGTTTATACAAACATCAACTGGAAGGGTTTTAAATGAATAATAAGTTTTAATTTTTTACGGTTTATATTTGGTAATGATGGTTCATCAACCAAAAAATATCATTATAAAGAAGTATACTGTGGACAATTCGAACTGGCACAACTCTTGCTCTACGAGTACACACAGTTCCGCATAAAGTATATCCATAACCTATTCTTTCAACAAAGTCTACAAATTTTAATGTACGCAAATGCCTATAACCTTATTTTAATGTACAAACATTCAAATAATTATTTCATTTTAAAATATGTATTTAATTTGTCCCAGTAAAAATTTAAATTATAAATTACAAGAACTTAACTGCAAAAACTCATTAAACTATACTCTACAGATGCATGCAACTAACTAAACAAATTGGTCTGAATATAATGAACAGAGAAAATCATACATGAAAACAAATTATTTTCACATCATTATGTCTGACAGATATTAATAACAACAGTGAAAACAAAGCGTGCGTGAGTCGCACATTACAGTAGCGATTGTATACTTTTGTGACTGTACCATCGTTGCATGGCGAGGGGCGAAGAGTGGAGTAGATAAACACCGAAGCTGTGTGTGCCAATTCAAATTGTCCAAGATATAAATAAACAAGTGAAGAGAAAATGAAAGCAGCATTAAAAGAAGTTCAGGTCAAAAAGGGGTAAAGGAGTACAGGTATTTTTCATTTGCATTAATTTGTTGTAGCTTATGACTAAAAATTATTTTTTTTGGCAAATACAGGTAATTAATTTAAAACTTATTTAATCTGTCGGTTATACTTTTTTTCTCTTGAAGGTAAACTCTAATGAAGATGTGAATTCAATATCTAATGTAGAAAACAGTAACAGTAATAGCTGTAATAACAGTGATGATAATATTAACAATAACAGCAATCAAAGTATTAATAATGGAGATAATCATGAACCAAATTTAACAACTCTTGAGCCAATGTATATATCAACAATCAATTATAATTATGGTATGAGCCAGCCAACTATTATACCTACTTGTACTTCAGTGCAAACTAGACCTGGACGAGGTCATTGGCGTGTTAGAGTTGCTCAGTCTGATAAAGGTAAATTCATTTTATTTAACTTCTTGTTATAAATTAAATTATAGTTTTTTAAACATTTTCCAAGTTTGAAATTTCCAGGTAAGTAACAAATATGAGCGACTTTCTGATAATGTGATCAACTTTTCTGCGAAGTAATGATATTCAAAATATTGGCTGGAATTGCCCAACCATTCTATTAAAAAACTAAACTTCTAAATACAAGTAGAGTATTAAGTTTAATTTAAAAAAAAAATTAATATGTGTTAAACAAGCAGTTTAAGGATTATAATTAAATGGTAGGATTTTAACAAGTTTGAGAGATTTAGTCTTTCAGTAGTGACAAGCGAGTAATAATTCCATCTAGACACCAGCTGAGCTTGTATCCTTTAGATCAAATTGACTTTTAACATGATTTACTATTACAGTCCCTGAGAATCAGAACTGGTAATCTCCTCTGAACAAAATTTTTGGTAAATGACAAAAAACTGTATGAAGCAAAGTGCTGAGTTTTAAATTTAAAAAAAATATACTTCTTAGGTATTATGTAGTATGTAGTATGGTAGTAGTATGGTATGCAGAATAATTCTTGGAATTTTAAGATTATTACCTACAATAGTTCTTTTACAATTTAAATAATAAACATGACTCACCGGGTTGGTCTAGAGGAAAATTCGTCGCCGCGAGTCAGCTGTTTAACAGCTGATTTTCGGAGACGAAGGTTCCTGGTTCAAATCCTAGTGAAGGTAGTTATTTTTATACAGATTTGAATATAGACAGTGGTTACCGGTGTACTTTGATGGTTGGCGTTTAATTAACCATCCTCTCAGGAATTGTCAGCCTGGGTTTGTACAAGACTACACCTCATTTACACAACATCTTCATCTCATTGGGTCATGGGGTTGTTTATTGTTCTGAATTGAACAGATTGCAAAGTACACACATTAGGTGGAAAAAACTTGCTTTCATTTCTTTTCCACAATTCCGGTCTCGATAGCTTTTCCCTAGCTTTAGTCTGTGTAACTTTCTATGGATTTTCAGACATTATTATTATTTATAAAACAAAATTAACAGCTTTAACTATTATCAATATTATTATCAAATTGTAATATGAAGAATAAAAATTGCTCCACCATAGTCAATAAAAACAACAACACAGAACGCTCATAAACTCATTTAGCAATGAAAGCACAGGTCATGTGATCTAAGTCCTCTTCTCTGGTTGGTTGCACTTTGAAACAGAAATATAATTGGAGATTCCCAGTTTTGATTCAAAGCTAGATTTTTGTTAAAAAAAACAAGGGCTGATTACTACTTTTGTAACTAATAGACCATATCCATCTTGTAGAATATAAAAAATTCTACAAAATGCTTTTGTAACCCAAAAATTGCCAAAAAGTGGAGATTACTATTTTTATTCCTAGTTACTGATTTAATGAATTCTTCTGTAATTTGAATTCATTGAGTGTAAAAAATAACCTGAAAACCTAAATGTCAGATTAACCTGCAAATTTGAAGATATCTCTTGAAAACATGTCATATCTTTACAGTTAACTAGCAGGTAAGTCAGTAGCCTGTGGATTCAAATGGCTTTTAGATGAATTGAACTGATGAACTTCTGACTGATTTTTAAAAATTTCTTCACTTTATGTACAACTAGGTTGCATAGAAGACGGACCTTTTTACTTAATTCTGAAACTTTTGGTTCATTTGCATGTACTTTTATTAATAGTGCCTCACAGTTTTGAAAACCTGAATATAAAAAGTTCAAAACTATTGTAATTAAATAAACCATACAAATTCCTGTGTTAATTTATTTTAATGTGAGAAACTCAATGCATTGTACAAAGAATATCACTACAGAGCCTTTTTAGGTGTAGGGGTATCAATGAGTATGTATTAGAATCCAATCTTCTTCTTCTTCTTCTTCTTACTATCAAGGATTAGGCATAAGCTGTTCTGAACTCACAAACAAACCTACACATATAAACAAACACGAGATATTCCAACTCGCACATCTCGACTTTTTCTTCTTCGAGGCCATTTTCTTCGCTTCTTTGCCATCTTCTTCGAGGTCTTCCCATCTCCTGTCTTCCAACTGGATCATATTCCGTAACTTTGAAGGGTATGCTCTCCTTTGTCATTCGTTCCAAATTTTGCCGTCATTGATTGCAGTACTCTTCCACCTTTTCATTCAGACTAAACCCACCAAATTCAGATCTTCCTTGTTACGTATTAGATCCAGCCTCGAGCAGTCCTTCATCCTTCTTAAAAACCTCATTTCAGCTGCTTGGATTCTTGGCGTTTTGTGGTAACCCCTAACTAACTTCCGTAAAAAAGGACCAGGGCTGCCAATACTTTGTAGAACTGCACTATTGTCTCTGTTCTAGCTGTTACCCAGTGTCCTGTTAATGATACCACAAATAGCTTGAAATTTATTTATTTTATTTTCTACATCCAAGTCCCTATCAGAGCTCACATGCATCCCAAATGGTTATAATGAGATACTTGATCTAATACTACATTGTCTAAAACAATCAGTCGTCCTCTTGATCTCATTCTGTTCACCCTTCCTTCTTCCATCCTTCTAGGCAACCTTCCCTCCCCGATTCTCTTCACATGGCCATACCATCTTTTCCCCATTTTCTCCACCCTCTCCCTCATACCTTCCACATTTAGCTCCGCTCTAATCTTGGTATTCTTTATTCTATCTCTCCTTGTCCTCCTAAGTAGTTTATTGCTCTTAAGATCTGCATCTCCCATGCCTGTAAACGACTCCAATCCTCTCATTCATCCCCCTCATTTCCGCTCCATATAGCTCTGCTGGTGCATAATACAAAGTATATATCATTAATTTAGCCTTTGCTGGTCTCTTTCTGTACCATTACAAGTGTTTTACTGCTTGGTATATTTATTTCCTCCTTTTTGCAACCGCTTTATTTTTCTCCATCTATCTTTCTGTATTCTGAAATCTCACTTCCTAGATATTTAAAATTTTTCACGAGCCTCAATGCCTCTCCTTCCAAGTGTAATGGTCCCCTCGATAACCCAGTCTCTTCCAAAAACCATTACTTCACTCTTCTCTCTACTTATTTGAAGTCCAAAATATGATCTAATAAGACCAAAATTGATCTAATAATACATTGTCTAAAAGAGTCTTTGAACGAGTGGAATACTTCCCCCCTGAATGCCATGACCTTTGATTTAGCAACTGAAACTTGTAAATTATACCTTTTACATAAATCATTTAAAGCATAAACTGCTCTTTGAAGCTCATCTTCACTCTCCTGTACAATCCACATGTCACCGCAAATAACAAAGCATTGTGGTAATCTTCAGTTTCTATTCTAACCACTAATAATATGGAATCCACAAATAATATACTTATTTCAAATATACAAAACCAAAAGTTGATAGTTTTTAGCTAATACGAATAAATTTTCTGATCAGACTTCTCCTAAAAATATGAGATCTGCTAGTCTGTAGTGACTTGTAACCCACTCTGTACCTTGTATCTTACAGAAAAAAATCTACCTGATAAATTACATAAGGTTTCTAGCATGAGATTAATGACTAAAATTACCAAAAAAGATTATCCATAAAGTAATTGAAATTCCATTTTTAACGGGTATTTTTTATGATCTAGTTTTGAAACAATGATTGTGGAAACTAGATGAATACATGTTAAACTTCATACTTCTTAAAATGGTACATAAAATACTGAATAATTGTATTGCATATTTGTACAGTTTATGAAATTTGTTATAAATTGTCACAGCAGATTACAAAAAAACCGCTTGTGATCGGGAAAGAACAAGAATGCGTGACATGAACATAGCATTTGATGCATTAAGAGAGAAATTACCATCATGTAAACCACCTGGAAAGAAACTTTCAAAGATAGAATCTCTTAGGTATGTTATTTTCATTATTTTAATTTTAAGGAAATCAGGAAAACTGACAATATTTTTAAATTAATTCAGTATTTGTATTTATACATATAGCCACTCTACAAAAATAATTCTTGTCTGTCATTGGGTGATAAAAAGGTGTCTACCAGAATGAAATGTAAATTGTTGGTGAACATTTTCGCGTGTACTTTTTAGAATTATTCAGTATAAAAAAATTGTAAACAATGAACTCTATAATTCAAAAATAAATCCTTATAATCCATCCGGCAGCTTGAAATCAATTCTATCTCATTTATAATTTATTTATACAATAAATTTCACTAACCTTTTTAAGCTGAAACATGGGTGTAAGTGACATAGTAAAAATCAAAGCAGCTTAATAACGTTAGTGAAATTTATTGTATAAATTTATTAGAATATAATTAACGTTTCTATTTCATATATTATGAAATAGAATTGAACTCTGTAAGTTGGTAAACCTGATCACATTGTATCCATTCTGCTTGATGTAATTTTTGGTATTGTCATAACAAGCTAATGACAGTGTGCATGCATTAATATTATATTAACGTTATATCAATAAATATTAATATAGGTACTATTTATATCGCTATGGATGATGGATACTTTATATATGAAAGAGCCTATTGACTTTTCTTAATCAGGCAAGAGTCATCTAATGTGTATTTGGTAATTTTGTGTGTATTATATAAACATACATTACACTGAAAATTCATTATTCGGCAGTTTTGTTACATCATATCGTTTTAATTTAAAAGTTGCAGTTAAAGGATGAATAATGATAAACTTAAGCAAGATAATTCAAAACTTTAGGCTTTAGAACATTATTACTTTTATTGAAGTGTGTAATTTGAAAATTATTTACACTCAATCTGTTTGTTGCAGGGCTAAAATAAATAGATCTGTTTCTTATCACATGGTCAGCCAATCAAATGACTGAATCATTTAAGAACAGAAGAGGTAGAGGTGTAAAAGACACTAGTCAGAGTTATCTTCTCTGAAAGTAATGAATTTCACTATACAGCCAGACCCTGTGGTGAATGAAGTGAAGGTGTCATTTGCAGAGTGGAAAATATGTGCTTTTCAGAGGGCCCGGCATGCTGTTAAGCGTACTTTTCCACTCAGTGAGGAAGGCAATGGTAAACCACCTCACCCTCGCTTTACTTAGTAAAACCTCTACAGGTTCAAACCAGCCTTTCGGCTGTTGACCTAAACAACAACAATTTGAAAACCATCGTAATATAAAATAAATTATTTTTTTCTTCTCGATGTGTATAGAATATAATCTTGAAGTACTAAAAATATAAAAAATACAAAAGCAATTTGATGATGTTAATAAAAAAACTTTTAAAGAATTGTTTTACATTGAGAAAGTTCTAGCAATTGTTTTACAAATAAATAACCTAAAATTGTATTATGATTAATGAAAAATCAAACAAAAGAATTAGTATTTGGAACTTTCATAAGAAAGAGTACTACATCCTACTGTAAAATGTTCGTTTAATACAATCCACGTGTCGTGAGATCCAGCAATACAAAGCTTAGGTGAAAACTACTGGAAAATAATGTAACACAATAAAAACTGTATACTTGTACAATATCTACAGTACTTTAATATAAAATGTTTTTATCCCATTTACACCAAAATAAGTCGATAAGGCAGCTGGGGGACCACCGAGGTGTTGCTTCAGGCCAGGAAGTTGGTAACTATGAAGACTGTGTGGCTGGGAGCTTTGTCATGTGGAGCTTGACCGTGTCTTTGATGTCAGCCCCCTTGACATGGGTTTGATGTACCGTAAATGTAAACATGTTTAGGGTGTCAGCAATGTGCTGGATGCTCAATTGACGGTCGGAACGCAAAACTTTGCGCACATGATTCACGTTGTCATTGGTTCTGGCCATTGTTGGGCGTTCAGAACAGGGCGTTCTTCGGTGTTACTATGTTTTACTTACAACGTCAAAAAATTGACAGAAAACAGATGTATAGTAATACTACCTACTAAGTAAGTACTACTGCCTTCTAGGACTTATATTTAAGTCATAAAATGAAAAAAATAAATGATGATACTTTACGTATTACAAATTAATTAGAAACTTAATTGTACTGTACTTCAAATAGATTATATCAAATTTGTACTGTTATAAAATAAATTAGTTCTATATTAATAAATTAAACACTCAACAATTCACCGAACATTACCTACCAATGTCAGTCATAACCAAACAGTAAATAAAATGTTAAATAAAAAATTATATTAAAATGATATATATTTTAAGTGTTGTTGTTTAGGTCATCAGCCGAAAGGCTGGTTTGAACCTCTAGAAGCTTTACTAAGTAAAAGAGGAGTGAGATTGTTTACCAGTGTCTACCTCACTGAGTGAAAAAGTATGCTTATCAGCATGCCCAGGCCTCTGAAAGTATCTACTTTTCACACTACAAATGACACCTTCATTTCATTCACCACACGGTCTGGCTGTATAATGAAATTCATTTCTCTCAGAGGAGATAACTCTGACTAGCGTCTTATACACCTCTAACTCTTTTGTTCTTAATTGCTTAGTAATATAGTTGGCTGACCATGTGATAAGAAACAAACTATTTTTTGTCGCCCTAGAACTAGCAGATCAAGTGCGAATAATTTAACACTCCATCTGCCTGTTATGGGCAAATATTTTAAGTGTTATATTTAAAATTAAAATGTTGTAATCACTTTAGATTATAATGCTCTTGGTTTTCACCTACCATATTCTATTTAATGCTGTGTATTTTCTTCTTAATTTTAATTTTTATTAACATGTTATATTGGATCTATCATCATTAGTTGGCTCATGGTGTATTGGTAAAAGCAACTGGCTTTTAATCTAGAGGTCCCAGGTTTCATTCCTGGTCAGATATGGCATTTTTTCATCATTCATGTTCATCTATCATCATTCATTGTCTGTATTAGAAGTTATTTGCAATGTAGTCGAATGTAAAAACCACCATCAGAAATTTTTCACCAAATTTTAACCAATTAATGATTAAAACTTTTTCAGAAGTGGTTGTAACTTCAGTTGATTGTATAAAACTTTTACTTACTAGTTTAATAATTGATCAGTTTCAATTTGAATGGTGTATATACTGTGATGATAGTGGATTCGCCAAATTTGTTAGTAGGTATAAATAAATGAGAAGAGAATAAAAGCAACGTTAAAAAGAATACTGGTTCGTGAAAACTAATATTATGTTGTTGTCATTTAAAAAAATATTAGTGTTAGTTCACTATCTTGAGTTATGTGTCACATTTATTAAATACTTTGTTTGTTTATGGTAATAATCATAATTTACTAGTTCTAATATAATAATAAAATACGTGTTTTTAGGTTGGCAATACGATACATACACCATTTGCAAGCAATTCTAGAATATGGTCCAGATTATGATGGAAGTTATTTACCATTAAATAGCAAAACAAATTGTTTGTCTAGTAACACCAGCTCTGCTACTAATTCTCCACCCCAATGGCCTATACCATATTACCAATCAACGACTCCACCCACTATTACATCATTGTCACCATCTTCAGTATCGTCGTACAATTATACCCCATTTTCATATCCAATGTATTATCCAAGTTATAATCAATAAAATACATAAAATTATTGACCAGTGTTATTTTTATTTTATTATTATCCCATGTTCTTTGCGTAGCCACTTCAGTGGCTACAGAAATAAGTAGTGCAGTATGTGATAAAACTTGTAGCAATGAGGTCAATATACTTCAGATACGTCAAGATACTTCAGTAATCAGTAACAGTTTACTGGTAGATGCCCTTGAAGTAAATACACATATTAACATAGAGTCCGTAGTACAGTACTTGAATCAAATGTTATTAACAGTTAATGGGAAAAAGTGTCAGTACTTGCAGTTTAAAAATAAACATAACGTTAAAGAAAGTAGAGAAGTGGATGTATTTATTCATAATAATAGTTTAGAGCATGTAGAAACAGTGAAGTTCCTGGGTGTATCTCTAGATAGATCTTTGTCTTGGGATTTCTATACCAATCAAGTTTGTAGTAAAATATCATCTGGGGAATTTGCACTAAAACAAATTGCCAGATTAAATGAAAAAAAATTACTAATGGCAGCTTATGATCGCCTCATTCTGTCTCATATCCGTTATGGTATTTTAGTATGGGGTAATTCTAGCATGGGTAATATGAATAGGGTTTTTAAAATTCAAAAGAGAAAAGCTATTAGGTGTATGGTGGGAGCTAACCTCATGCAGGCCACTATTTAAGCCACTATTTAGGCCACTATTTAAGGAGCTTAAATTGCTTACAGTTCCCTCTCTCTACATTTTTGAGGTGATTATGTATGTTAAGCAAAATAATTTCTTGCAGAATTTCAATGTTCTCAATCATAATACGAGAAACAGAAATGATTATTATGTGGCTAATCACTCCACAAAAGTGTTTGAACAAAAACCTACTTATGCAGGGAGAAAATTCATGAATAAATTACCCCAATTTTTAAAATGTTGTGAGGATTTGAATTTAATTATAGAGTAATAGAGTAATAGTAATAGAGTATTAATAATAATAGAGTAATTTAATAATAGAGTAATTTTTCAGATTCCTTTTAAAGGAATTATTCCTTTAAAAGGAATCTGAAAAATTACTTGATCGGTGAAACTTTTTATAGCGTACAAGAATTTCTTTCTTGATAGTAGTGATAAATTGTGTGATTCTTATATATATTTCAGGTGTTATAGCTGACATGTCCTATACTCCTCCTGGAGTCCCCAGGGCACAAAAAAAAATAAATAAATAAAATAAAATAAGTCTGAAACCAGTCGTTATTATATTTATTTTGTAGAGAATTCTTTAACACTACTAATAGCGTTTACAGAAATAGAATACATTGACAGGGAAATATTTTATTATCGTTTTAGTGTGGTGGGTAGGCTAGATTGTTGAAAAATTTTATACTCGTATAAACAGATATTTCATGCAGGCCGTTCGTTAGTCAATATACAAACACAATTTTTAGTTTGTGTAAAAGCTGTAATGTTTTTCTATAGGAATTTGTCCTTGTTATGAATTATTGGGTTTATTGAATGAAGTAGCAAAGGGGTGAAGGGAGTGGCGACGACAAAATACTACCTGCAATGTTCCCAAACAAGTCACCCTCATGTCATTCTCCTGCAACCTAAAGAATTGTGAAATATATGTATGTGTAGATAAAATTATACTTTACAAATGGTTTTTTACGAGCAAAATCTAAGTATTTGAATGTGTGTGTGACGTCATGGGACAGGAATGTATTATGGTCGCACTGTATTAGTAGCGGAACAGTACAGAACAGCCGGAGCCTTAAGGGTTAAGATGATTTAAACATCTTCTTGAACCTTTTTGTAATGTTTTCTGCATGGTGAGTGAACACTAGACTAATGCTATTCAATTCCTACTGAGCTACAAGTATTACAGAAACAGTGTTTAGTTTGAGTTGTATAAGAATTTCTTTTAAATTTTTTTTATCCCTAATGTGTGTACGTTGCAATCTGTTCAATTCAGAACAATAAGCAACCCCATGACCCAATGAGACGAGGATGATGTGTATGACGTGTAAATGAGGTGTAGTCTTGTACAGACCCAGGTTGACAATTCCTGAGAGAGTATGGTTAATTAAACCCCAATTTGATATATTAAAATCTGTATAAAAGTAACTACCTTAACTAGGATTTGAACCAGGAACTTTTGTCTCCAAAAATCAGCTGTTAAACAGCTGACTTGAGGCTTTACCTCTAGACCAACCTGGGGTGGGTTGTGTAAGAATAACCTCATTTTTTTTGTTAAATCAATTGATTGTAATTTTTAAAATCAATTATTATAGTGCTTTGTGTTACAAATACAAAAATATGGCTGCCTACAAATTTTTCAGCTAAATATTTTCAATACTTTTTTCAATATATGATAAAATATGATATAAAAGCTAATCTGTGGAAGCCAAAATCAGCAGTTATTTACTAAGATGGCTCCTAATTTTGTAAAATTGTGATTATTGTTAATTTTAAAAAGAGTTCTATCATAAATCCAATTAATAGCAGTAGTCTCTTTGTTATCTGATTTTCACTGTCTACTAAAGTCCATTTTTAGCGTAAAAATGTTTTATTAATGCAAGGGCTAAAATAAAGACTATTATACATTTGAATTTTTCACATTTATTTATTAATTTAATTAGGTTCTATATTAGTTATATACAATAGTTAGTCAGGTCAATATGTAAAGAATGGATGCTTATAAAATCTGTCAATCTATGAAATCATGGATTTCCTCAGCTGGCCAAACATAAACAATTATGCTGTTATCTCTCACATTTATTTCACAGCTTTGATGCTCTAAGAAGTTTTATTTTCTTAAAGATGATATCATAAATCCATTGCAAAGTGTTCATAATCAAAGATTTATGAAATCATCATATTTTAACATATCTTTTGTAATACCTTCTATATCCTCTTATGGATGCAGTTATAAAGAAACATATCATCAGTTGTGTTTTGAAAGTTGTGATATGAAGTTTTTTTTTATAACTGAACCCAAAAGACTTTGTGTAGAATAGAAATCTATTACACATAATATTGTTGATCAAATATCAAGATTAAAGTCAATTGTTGGAGAATTTCAAAGAAATATTTAAAATAATAAATAACTAAACATCGGGATAAATAATTTCCAGTTATTATCTTAATATTTATATCAAGAATTAAATACACAAAAATAAAATTTAATAAGAAATATTAGAGTGTAAATAATAATTCCAGAAGTCAAATAGTTCAACTTAATAAAAGTGAAGCTACAAAAAAAAAAAAACAAATGAATGTATAATTTTAAATAAATAATCTCAATTAAATAAAATTTAATAAAAGGAAATCAAGATATCATCAAGATATAAATGAATTAAGAAACTGAATTCAATAACAATGATTTTGAAACCAACAGATGGAATTTTTAAAAGAATTAATTAAAAACTATAAAACCGATTGTAACAATGTTCTAGTCCCCTATTCGATCCAGGTCAATGGTACAAGGCACATCAGAGGAATCTCCAAGAACTTCACAAACTTTGTAAATATATTTAAAAATTTTTCATTAATTCTGAGCTCATTTAATAATCATAAATTTATTTAAAGTACATTATAATTTCAATTTAATTCATTAAAAATTTAGTATTATAAGGTGTCATCATCAATCAATCAATAAAATTAAATTAAATTTCAAGGATCAATAATTTTTTGTAATCAAAATTTTGTCAATTTTTAATTATAAGTAAATTTCAATCGTTCATCAAAAAATACATTTAATATAATCCAATTGTGTATCAATTGTCTTTATTAATTTATTTATTTCTTTAAATTTATAATTAAATAAATCCGTTCAAAATACCTCCGTTACATTTGGAAAGGCAATACAGGACATTTCAAATAGTGTGTATTGAGCAAAACTGTATTTAATATAGTATAGCACTGTGTCTAAATAATAATTACCTTAAAGTAATGGATATGCAATTTGTGCAGTATTATGGTCATGAGCATTAAATTATACTAATAGCTGCTAACTTTTAGTTTTAGGTAGGTTAACCTTTAAAGGTTTGTTAGAACAATATTGTAGTCTCCTCCACTTAACTTTGCAACTGATGTAAACACATCATATGAGCATATGGTTGATAGAATGAAACTGGCATGACTGACTGGTGCTTGTATTGCACAGCTAGCAAGTCATGTTGATATCTATCAACAAATTTTGTTCATGTCTGCTTCTAATTCAGTAATACTTCGGTGCTTCTTGTAAGCAGGTTAGTCCTTTATTCTTTCTCAGTATTTTTCTATTCTGACTCTTTATTCTTTCTGTTTTGTGGTAAAATAAATTTCTATTAGAAGCAAATTGGTTTTCTTGACTGGATTAGTAAGCATTTTCTGTAACATTAATTACATGCACCAATAAATATGCAGAGCCAATAAATAGCAGAGTGTTTACATCGGTTACAAAGGTAAAATGCAATTAACTATAGATAAATTTTAGTTAACGAGTAAAATCAGTGATATAAGAGTTAGGTATTGGTTCATTATCATGCAAAACCCCATAGAATTGGTCTAGAGGTAATGTCGTCACTGTGAGTCAGCTGTTTAACAGCTGATTTTCAGAGACGAAGGTTCCTGGTTCAAATCCTAGTAAAGGTAGTTAATTTTATATGAATACTAGACACTGGTTACCGGTGTACTTTAATAGTAGGGGTTCAATTAACTATACTCTCTCAGGAATGGTCGGCCTGAGTCTGTACAAGACTACACCTCATTTACACGCCATACACAGCATCCTCTTCTCATTAGGTCATGGGGTTGCTTATTGTTCTGAATTGAACAGATTGCAACACACATAAATTAGGGAATAAAAAAAGAATTATTATGCATTATTTACCCCTCCCACCCAGAAATATTCACGTGATACTTAAGAACAAAATATTAAAAAAAAATATTGGTAATTTACCATTTTTAAGACAATATCCAGTGGGTGTTTTTTTTAAAGATTATTATTTTTTTATTAAAGAGCAATATTTATTTGTAAAAATTGACAATCGTTTTCTGTAAATTTTTTTGATGAATAAACTCCTTTGGCTAACGAATTTGTTTAGCTACTGAATTATTATTTTAACTAGCGGGTCCTGCGTGGCTTCACCCACGCAAACGTAAACAAAGAATCAGCTGTTTAAGTATACTCGCTGTATTTTTTATGGGAAGGTATTTTTGCGAATTCTACCATTGAAAATAAAAATTTTGCAAAATCCTTTCTTAGCGACAGCTTAGAAAACTTAAGTTGATCTATAAATCAGGACATCTCTTTTTATATAATAGACTAGCGTCCCCCGTCGCGGCTTCGCCCGCGCAAAGGTTATTGGTTACAAAATATCTTATGTTAAAAATTGTATAAGTGGCTTTTAATTTAGGTTTTCAATTTTGACTGTTATTTCAAGAAAAATTTCATGTTTAACAATAGTATAAAACTCGAGTTATTGTCTTTTATCTCATGACTTATATACAATAGAAAAAATATTATAATCCCATATCTTCATCAATAGCATGCACGAATTAGACAGTCCAACCTTCCGCAGTGCGTTGAACAAAACCTGTCAAACATGTTCAAACCTGTTGAATACCTGTCAAATATCTGTTTTTAATTTCTGGCTTTTTTTCTATTATATTCAACTTATCTATAGATCCGATATAATCTCTGTGTATTTCTTATGGGAGACGTCGTTTTTTTGCGATTTCTCCCGTTAAAATCAAAATTTTGGGAAACCCTTTCTTAGTGCTCCCCTACATAACATAACAAAGGTTCCCTGCAAATTTCAAGTCTGTACCTATTATAGTTTCGGCTGTGCGTTGATTATGAATCAGTCAGTCAGTCAGGACTTCTTCTTTTATAAGTATTATGCTAATTACAACAATTCTGGAATTATTTCTGATTAAAATATTAATCCAGTTTAGGTCAAAAAATTAAACACTACGTACAGTACAACATCCGGAGTGACAAAAGTAAAACATAGATTAAAATCGTTGTTAACGTCAATTCAACTTGTGGGAAAATAGCTATAGATTATAAATGCGATTAAGAATAAAATGCGAGTTTTAACATCCGCTGTAGGCCGACCACTGTTACTCTTTTAACCCATTTGTTCCCAACTTATTTTTTTCTGACTTTTTTACATTTTTTTTATAAAAGTTATTTGTTAACAATGTACTTAAACATAAGAATGCAATTTTTTTTTTAATTTTTTCTTTAAGTGGTGATTAGGGCCTGTTCCAATAATGGAACAGCGGGCTTGAACGGGTACGTGTTAAAAACAAAAATTTCTCTTTCATTTTAAATTTATTGAAACAAACAAGTTTATTTGAACTTATATACTAACTATATATAACACTATAATATATTTTGATTACAAATTTACGAAAGTACTGTTGTGCTGATAACATATACATACAAAAATGTTCAAAAAATTACAATTTTTTTTGGTTCAATTATTAATAAAATACAAAAATAAGTACACACATTACAAGCAAACATTTTTAAAACACAATTTTTGTTCTAAGTTAGTAAAAATAAATGAATAAATAAAATACTTATTTTGTATGAAACATTTGAAAGCAGTTTGTATGAAGAGCGACGTCACATTTCATACACTTTTTCGTCGTATTTTTCTTACAAAGAGCGCAACGGCTTTGTTTTTCTTTTGGAACTACTACATGATCTATCCTATCAAAACGAACTTCTTCACTTACTCGTTTGTTGACTGCACGAACTAATCTAGGAGGCCGGCCAATGTTTGTTCGAACAGCATATTTTTGCAGATATGGAATGGTGATTTTCCTAGTGAAAGCCAATAAATCAAGAGGTTCTTCCTTATATTTACTTGTTAACCGATATAATTGCCAAGCGTTTGTGACAGATGCATTTAGTGGAAATGAAAATAATTGCCAGTACCATTTCTTCATTCTTATATTTATTCTCATTCCAGCGACATTCTGATCTAGGCGATCAACTCCTCCCATGTACGTATTATAATTAATAATGGCAGCAGGTTGGGGTATATCAATTTTTCTTTTATCTTTGAAGCTAAATCTTTTAACATTTCCAAGCGGAGTAACTCCAGCTTCTGTAGATGCAATAGTAACTATACTACTATCGTTGTACCTGATTAGAGTAACTCCAGCTTCTGTGTCAGTCACTTGATCAAATGATCCTCAAGGTCTTTTTTGTAATATTTTTCCATCAATCAGGGGTGCTTTTGTCGTTCTGTTTGCTCGAATAGTTCCGGTACCATTATGACCCTCCTTTTTTAATTCCTCTAGTAACGGAATTGAAGTAAAATAGTTGTCGAAATAGACATTGTACTTCGCAGTATCTGGCAATTTAGACAGCAAATCAAGCACAACAGAACCTCCAACACCCACGCCTAATTCAGGCCTAGTATTTCCTGTTTGTGCTCCTTGATATGGTTCACCTTGTATAAGGTAACCAAGACGTGTACAGCAACACCACACCTTATACCCAAATCTAATAGGTTTCCCGTGTAAGTGTTGCTTTGTGGAATGCCTTCCAAAATAAGGAACCATGGCCTCATCAATACAAATATTTGAATCATTAGGGTAATATTTCACCCACCTCTTGTTCAGCATATTCCAAAGCGATCTCACTTTTGCAAATTTATCATTCTCATCTAAATTGAAGTTATCACATAAATGTAAATATTTAAGAATTTGTTCAAACCTATTCCTAGAAATTGCAGCTGATATAGCAGTATTGTGGGAGTCAGATGATTCTTCCCAGTACATTCTATAACGTGGAACTGAAACGTATCCACTAAGCAACAGTATTGCAAGTAATACTCTCATTTCATCAGATGTAACATTGTGTTTAGCTTCATTTTTTTGACAAGCATACATATTTGAATATGTAACAAGCATATTGATTATTTCATCATCATAAAATAATTCAAATAAGTCAACAGGAGAATAATCTTCAGAGAGAAAATCTGGAAGCATCCACTCTTTTTGCTTATCCTGAGCAATGTCGGATTTAATCCATTTTCGTTGTGGTTTAGGTAAATTTGAATGTCTATTAGAAATATTTTTGACTGACCTATTTGGTGTTGAAATGATACCTTCGTTATCAGATTCAGGATTTGTTGAACCAATGTGCACACGAACAGCTTCCCCATCAAAAACCTTTGTAACCGTCGCTTCAGCAAATCCTCGAAGCTGGTTGCCTGACAGCCGATTTATATCACTTTCTTCGTCGGCGCTGTCTTCGTCAGAAAGTGAAGCATTTTCAGGTGGTTGTATGTAAATGGAAGCAGCTAGGGCATTCTCTTCATTTTCAATTTGCTCTAAACACTCAGCAATCTCATTAACAGTAAGTCTGAAATAAAAAGTAAATGAAAAACATAAATAAACTGAATTTGCCCAGTGTAAGTATAAATCATAGGCAATAAATAATAATAGTAACATGTTTTGTTTTCTCAAATTACGACCAAAACTAAAGTTTTTGAAAGGGGTATGTATGCAGTTAGCGAGATGACTTGAAATCTGATTTCTAATTTCATAATTACAACAAAAATAAACATAATAATACTTAAAACTCGCTTTGAAAACAGATTCTTTTAGCAGTATTAGTATTCTGTAAAGTCAAAACCATGGTGTCATTAGTTCCTGCTGTTCCAATAATGGAACGACGCTCAATATAAATAGTGTTGCCAATCATGCCCGCTGTTCCAAAATTAAAACATGCACATTTGAAGAACTGTACAATTCATGTTGTAATTTATTTGAAGGTTTCAATGTTATTGCTCACTTGGGAGACATGTTTTTCATAAATTTAATACATAAAAATAAAAACCTACTTTAAAAATAAGTAATTATAAAATATATTTACCTTTTAGTCATTGTGTTGAATTTTTACGAAAAGTAACTTAGTAGTACACTCAGCAAACAGTCAGTTGGTTGTGAACATGTGCTTTACAGGAAACAGTAGTGCCAACTAAAACTCATCACATGAAAAAAATCCCACATATACCCTTACAAAAACATTTACAAGAAGTTTATTTAATGTTCCATTTTTCAAACAGCGGGAACAAATGGGTTAAACGAATCATATAGCCTATATAAGTATAGGCTACCTATGTGTATTTCTTATGGGACGAAATTTTTGCGATTTCTACACTTTAAAGTCAAAATTTTGCAAAATCCTTTATTAGGATTTTACATAATAGATTTGCAATCAAATTTATTTAATCAATAAAACTGAAATAATTGAAAATTTTTATAAATAGACCGTTCAAATCATTTAATTCTGAATATGTAGCCTAAATTTGTAATTTGTAAATTTGTTTTGTTTTGGTGGCTGTCAAATACCGTCTGCTTTTTTTCGGGCCTGCGCCCTAGATCCACATTCAATATTATAACAGTAATATTTAGTTACTGAAAATGTGTTCTTGGATTTCAAATCACTATCATTAAATAATTGATTTAAGTTAACAAAATTCGTTCTTAGAAGAACGGTGAATAACGACTAAAGCACAGCAAGTACGATAGTTTGTTCTGAGAAGAACGGTTTTAAATAAAACGGGTTTTTTGACGCTATCACAGTGACTGTCAAATAGGCCTACCGTCTGAAAGTGTGCAATGACAAGTACTGGTGAGCTATGGAATATGCCTATGGAAGGGGTAAATGTGTGTTGGAGAACCAGCCGTAAGCGTAGCGCTTCGCGTTGATTCCTTATCCTCGCATCAGTGGGGGGGAATTTTTGCTATTTCTGACCTTTAAAATCAAAATTTTGCAAAATCCTTTCTTAGTGCGCGCTTACACAACATAAGAAAGCTAACTTCCAAATTTCAAGTCTGTAACTATTATAGTTTCGGCTGTGCGTTGATTATGAATCAGTCAGTCAGTCAGTCAGCAGTGACGGATTTATAAATTTTTTGCCCCTAGGCACTATTCTGACTGCCGCCCTTTTGAAACATGCCACATCTGTGCCAAATTTATTACTCAATTTAAAAAAAAAGTAAATCTAACGAGTTCATAAACGGGTGTTGATAAAATCACCAAAAGATACTTAATTAGATTTTAATCACATTTTAAAAGGTTTATACTATAACAAACTAAAAATACAGGTGTTCATAAAAACACCTAGAGTAACTTACTCAGACATTTTATTACATTTGAAACGTTTACTTTTACAAACTAAAAATACAGGTGTTTATAAAAACACCGAGAGTTATTTTCTAAGACTTAAATTATATTTTAAAAGGTCTTTATTTTTACAAACCAAACAACAAAGTATTATTGAAATATTAGATTAAAATCTGCACTTATGAACGGAAAGGTTAGAAAAATGAATTGCTTTAATTATGTTATTGGCTTACCAGCAAGATTGTAAACCAAGCACCCTTATACTACCGGTATCAGTCACCGCCGCCCGTAACCTAACCTAACCTGTCCAGGTCGTGCCGCCCCTGAGGCGTACCGCCCCTAGGCACTGGCCTAGTGTGCCTAGTGGGAAATCCGTCACTGTCAGTCAGGACTTCTTCTTTTATAAGTATAGATAGCGCCCCGTCGTGGCTTCGCCCATGCAACTTCAAGTCTATGATTCTGTATTTTAATTTGCTAATAACTTAAGTCACAAATATAATTTTTTTGAAATTACGTATAAAGAACAATTCACACACATCAGTCACGTCACCGTTCCGAAACGGAACCGGCACGGCCACTCGAAGTCAAAAATGATGACAGTATTCACACACGTACGTCAGTTTTCCTTCCGTCAAACTCCATTGTCATTTTACATAGAGACAAACTCGTCCGTAAAAAACAAAATATCGTCGAGAAAAAATATCGTTTCGACGGTTCGGTGACGGCGATAAGACTGACGCGCTGAATTCGGGACGGTGCCGATGCTCAGTGTAGACAATGTCATTAATTTTTCAAGAAAGAATATTTTTCTGTGACTGATACTTCTTGGAATGACGGAACTGAAACGTGACGTGACGGGTGTGTGTGAATCGCCCCTTACGGTGAAAAAATGAAAAAGAGAAGGATCATAATAGCATACTGCCTGAATTTACATAAATAGGCCTAACTGTTGTTTTATTTTAATTTAAGTTAGATTTAAGAAAATAACTTTACCGTATGCATTTTACTGAATTGGTTGACACATTTTTTTTAAATTAAATTTTAATTGTTCGGTTGAAAAAATCATTTTTACAATGTCAGCCAAATACATTGTGTGACCTAAGCAATGAGATTCGTATCTCGCATAATAAGTAATAATACTTTAAAGCATAAAAAACATATCACTTATTCTGCTAATTACAACAATTTTAGAATTAATTCTGGTTAAAATATTAATTCAGTTTAGGTGAAAAGATTAAACACTACTTACAGTACAACATCCGGAGTGATAAAAGTAAAACATAGATAAAAATCGTTGTTAAAGTCAATTCAACTTCTGGGAAAGTAGCTATAGTTTTGTAATTGATCTGCTATTTACGTACGATAAGAATGCGATTAAGAATAAAATGTGAGTTTTAACATCCGGTGTAGGCCGACTGTTACTGTTTTGAACGAATCATGTATATAAGTATAGGCTACCTATGTGTTTTTCTTATGGGACGAAATTTTTGCGATTTCTACTCTTTAAAATCAAAATTTTGCAAAATCCTTTATTAGGATTTTACATAATAGATTTGTAATCAAATTTATTTAATTAAAAAAAAAAAATGGAAATAATTGAAAATTTTTATAAATAGCCCGTTCAAATCATTTAATTCTGAATATGTAAATTTGTAATTTTTTGTTTTGGTGATTAGGTCAACTATTCGTAATAAAATTGATGATTAATCAATAAAATGTAAATTTTAATTTGTAATTTGTAAAGAGAAAAAGAGGCTACGACGTGCCGCAAGCCTAGAGATACAGTACTGGTATGCTATGGAATATGCCTATGGAGTGGGTAAATGTGTGTTGGAGAACCATGCACTTCATAAGCGTAGCGCTTCGCGTTGATTCCTCATCCCCGCATCAGTTGGGGGAATTTTTGCTATTTCTTCCCTTTAAAATCAAAAATTTGCCAAATCCTTTCTTAGTGCGCGCTTACACAACATAACCAAGCTAACTTCCAAATTTCAAGTCTCTAGCGTCAGTAGTTTCGGCTGTGCGTTGATCTATAAATGAATCACCCAGGACATGTTCTCCTTTTATACAGGGTGGAGCGCGGTAAATTGATTTTTTGAGTTGCAGGTTGTGGCAGCGCTGTTGTTCGAAAAAAGGGGAGAGTGAGCGTTGCTTATAGTGGCTGACGGGAAGTTTGTCTTCAGCTACTTTTCAGTTGCCATCATGCAGTGAACACGTGAGGAGCGCTCATTTTGTGCTGAAGCGTATTTTTCAAAAAACCACTCGATCATTGCAATGTAACGTGCTTTCCGTTTGCGATTCGCTGTTCCCCTACACGGACGTGTTCCTGGACAGCAATCAGTTGTAAATTGGGTAAATGCGTTCAGAACAGCAGGGAATGTGTCATCTGTACAAAGAGGACCTGAGAGAAGTATTACAACACCACAAAACATCGAACGAGTTAGAGCAGCAGTATTGCAATCTCCGAAACGCTCTGCTCGGAAGCAAGCACTTGCTCTTGGCATTTCAAGACGTTCTCTCCACCAGATTCTTCATAGTGAACTGAATTTTTACCCGTATAGAATATGCATGGTCCAACAATTGTCAGCACGGGATTATTTAACACAACGAACATCTTGTGAAGACATGCTTGCAACCATACCCCGTGACGCAATTGTGTTCTTTTCTGATGAGGCACATTTTGACCTCAGTGGGTGTGTAAACAAACAAAACATGCGGTACTGGAGCAAAAAAAAACCCCAGAGAAGTTCACCAGAGACCTCTGCATTCGGACCGCCTCAATGTGTGGTGCGCCTTATCACGAGTAGGCATCATTGGCCCTTACTTTTTTCAGGCAACTGTGAATTCTGAACGTTACTTAACTATGCTGCAGGATTTTTTTCCAGGCGGCTCTCGAGGCAATGCAATTAAAGGATACATGGTTTCAACAAGATGGAGCCACTGGACACATAGCGAAAGTTAGGTACCATGAATTTTTTAAGGCAAACGTTTCCTGAACGGCTTATCTCTCTGAGGGGTGATCTGAACTGGTCGGCACGCTCACCAGACTTAGCCCCATGCGATTTTTTCCTTTGGGGTTACCTGAAGTCTAAGGTGTATTGCAACTGTCCCAACACCCTGGAAGACCTAAGGAACAATATTGACGCTGAGATTTCCAGAATACCAGTCGACATGCGTGAAAGAGTGCATGAGAACTTCAGAAAACGTAAGCAGCAGTGTGTGGATAGCGAAGGTCAACATTTGCCAGATACAATATTTAAAACCAAGTAATTTATAAATTCCATAACTGTTCAATGTAAGTAAAATATAAAATAAAGTTTTTAAAAGTTCAATATTTTTTATTTCACTCCTAAATTAGCAAATTACCGCGATCCACTCTGTATAATAAATAATAACTGATTAACAACCTGATATGTCTTGGTTTAGAATAGTTCCTTATACAAATAGAGTGCGTGATTTGTATTAGCGCGAAAATAATATGTAGGATTAGTTTATGTATAATCCACTAGAGGGTGGTAAAATCAAGAAAGCATTTAATTCGCTGTCTGTAGACGGAGGGGGAACCCGTGATTAGTGGGGAAACTCGTATGGTTAAAGAATTTACTAAACAATTTATAGTGGTTTCTCTGCTCGAACGAACCTCATGTTAATGAACTTTATCATCCGATCTCTATTGTATGACTAATATTAATACATTTTCATCGTAGGTCGTAATAAAATATATTGTTTTTGACATTTGACAAGTGGATTTTTAAAGGTTATGGTGTGTTTATGCCGCTACAAGATACTTTATGTTAGCGCATTTTTAATGTATTTGAACAAGTTCGCGTGATAGTACGATAGTAGGAATTGCTTAGAAAGTAGTACAAAGTACACAAAGATTATTTTATATTTTTGTTTAGTTCATAATTATTTGTAACAAATTCTATATTATCACTCGAAAGTATTTTCCCTGTTGCGTAAGTTGTGTGGGTTGAGTTTACGTATGGGGATAGATTGGTAACAAATGTCACTTTCACTTGTAGTACTTTCACTAACCTTCCGCGAAAATGTAAGTTGATTTGCTTAAAGCACGTTGTGGTACTTGTTTATAGAAATTCTTTTAACTGAATGAAGCGAAAGAAAGTATATTTTTAAAATGAAAAAACATGGATCTAAGGAATCCGAAAACAAAAATGAATTACGAACACATCCTACGGTATACATTATATTTTTCTCCTTACTTCTTGATTTGTTAGCATTCACAATGATCTTACCATTACTACCGTCTTTATTAGATCATTATCAAAAAAATGACAGCCCTGATGGATTATATCCGTGGTTACTTGAAAAGGTTAAATATTTTCAACGTATCGTCGGCGCGCCGGATAGATTTAATTCAGTTTTATTTGGAGGTAAATATATTTATCTAAATCAATGCAGTTTTATTAATCGTCAGCATGCACGGTTTTTAGTTTTATTGTAAGTAACGGAAAACAGCATGCAAATTAATATTCTCTTGACTTAAGACTGTGCAGTCAAACCCATATAATTTTATTAACAGTGTCACAAGCTGCATGAGCAGCCGCTGAAAAATAATGGGCGAAGAAGAAATCGTAGGAGTTATTTCATGGTATGTAACTACTACTTGAAGGCTATACAGCATTTGTTTTTTATTTATTGTGTATATTCTGCCCACAGTCGAGGGTTGTTATGAAGATTTCATTTTAAAAATTGAAATTCATTAATGTTTGTTTCATTATTCATTCGTAGATATTTGTTTTGAATGCATAGATATAATGAAAGTGATAAAAGGGATGCTAAAATGCCAATTAAAAGGCATTTAAGTTTTTGATTAACGATGAATTGAATATTACTTTGGGAAATTTAGGTTGGAACAAAATTTGGAGGAGTTAACAGTGATGTAATAAGATAGGTTGAGGCTGGATTGCTAGGTTAGGATATGCATTTGCTTTATGTTGGAGTATCTTGACTTATTCCATCAGGTTCTGCTGTTGTAATATCTGAAGTTCAGTTGCCGAGGAGGAATCATGTTGTGAGATGATAACTGATCTTACTTATAAACATAATTTCTTAATTATTTTAAATTCACCCCAGATGTGTTAACTGGATATAAATAACACTCACAAAATTGTACTTTGTTGCTTATATAAAGTTGTTAATTTTCCAGGTTTTCTGGGTTCAATGTTTTCATTTCTTCAGTTTGTTGCATCACCTGTTGTGGGCGGATTATCAGATGTTTATGGGAGGAAACCTGTTATGCTTTGTTGTTTGGTAATTACTAAATTTGTTCAATACTTAAGTGAATATTTATTTTAACATATATACCTCCTGTATGCATGGAATAGCATTGCCACTTTAGTTTTGCGCAAGATCAAGCAGAGGGAATTTTCCATAACAATTATTGCAAATTTGTTTTTAATTGTGAAGCACCAGCTAAGAATTTGATGCTGATGAAATTTGAAATATTAAAAATGTGAAACAGGATTTTTTTTCTTTCAAGTTTCTTGAAATTCCCTCTTTTCCTGGAACTTTCTGTGTCTGGTTATTATTGTACATGAATTTTGGATTTTAAGCTAGTTTTGCTGCAACAGTAATATCTGTATACTGTATAGTTATTTAGTCTGTATTATTTTTCTTGGTGGTGTTACTAGCAAAAAAATTGAATTACATATTGAGTCAGCGTAATGGATTTTCAGTTAAAAGTTCTAATGCACATGGTAAAGTGGTAAATAACAGTGTATGTTCTGGAAGAACTTAATTTGAAGTTACTGACTTTCTTTAACTCAATACAACGCTGCAGAACCTACCTATTGCAACTCTTGATCCCAAAAATAGAATAAAAAAAAAATCTGGTGTGAAACACTCACACAACTTTCTCTTGCCAATGCAAAATTAACAATAAACCTAACATTAGTGATAAAACATTAGAAATAAACAAAAAACTAACCTCAATAAACATAACCTAATTTTAATCATGAGTGAAAGACGCAAAATGAAAATCGACGTCAGTTTGACTTAAAAATACGGAAAATCGCTCTTTCACACTAAACTAGGCTCTGTAGAGAAAAATGCTTTAAATAAAAGTTGTAGATCTTTTAATTTTCTGTAAAGTTGGTTATATACACTTTTGTCGTAAAATGCATACTAAGGCCGAAATGTTAAAAAAATCGATTTTTCACACGTTTTCGTGAGAAAAAAACAGAAAATCGCTAATTACTGCTAAACTAAGCGTTATACAAAAAAAAATGTTTGAAATAAAAGTTGTAGAATTTTAAATTCTCTACAACTTTTATTATATACATTTTTGCTCTAAATTGCATATTAAAGCTGTAATCTTAAAAAAAATATGTTTTTATGTAAAAACAGCCTCACCCAGAATTTCAGCAAACATGAAGCCTACCCTATCTTGTAGAGGATAAAAAATTGAGTAAACCAGGCGATTTTAAAAAAAATCGTAGGACCAGTTTTTGAGAAAATCGCAAAAAAGTGAAAAATTACACGAATAAACTACTACTTCCGGTTGACCGATTTTGATGAAAATGTTCGTGTCGGGTCCGGTAGTGGTATGTAACTTAAGTTTCAAGTTCGTACGATCTTCCGTTCTTGAGATATTCTGTTCACACACACACACACACAGACCAATCGCTAAAAACATGTTTTTTGGGTTCAGGGGGTCTGAAAACGTATAGATCCGGTGAAAACTCGATTTCTAAAAATCGACATGAAAACAACACTTTCCTTCCTATATATTCATATAGGCAAGAGAAAGTAATAGTTAAGAGAAAGATTAGGTATAACATGGTGTGTTCAAAAATGTTAGTTCATTACCACCGTATTTTTGTTTCTTTAAGCTCTTGGTCTAAAACAGACGCTGAGAAAATTAGTTGTTAATACAGTTTTATGATTTGTTGTTGTAAGTATATTATAGAAGCTTACATCATAACTATAAAAATTTTAAAGTTCATTCAGGACATATAAACACAAAAAATTTAAAATTTTCTCCTTCATTTTCAGAAACATTCACGTAGAAAATTGCGCATTGCTTATCATGAAAATGTTTGTTGTATTGCATGAATTTTATTTAGTATTTTGTAACGTCATTGAGTTTCATAATTTTATGACTAGCATCGCAATCGTTTGATGGTTGGTATGTTGTTAAAATTTATTAATAGTTTTATTTAAAAAAAATTGTGTTTTGTACTTTTAGACTCTGATTTCAATTAGAAATTCACTGACATGGATACTCACACATTAAATATTGATATACTTACATTATAAGTTGATTTCTAGAGGATTGAAGTGTTTTAATGGTATCCAAAATCACAGTAAATAGATCATTTCCACCACCACTGGAACTTGACCAGGTATGACTTCAAATGGTGGTTAGCTGTCCTGCGATGTCTTTTGTTTCACCATTTAGCACTGCCCCACAACCACTTGATGATCTGTGTGCATTCCGATTTCTGGATCAATGAAATTGTATTATATTTCACATTAAAGTGGTGAAAATCGGCATTCTCTAAAGTGGTACAGCATCACGTCAAAATAAACACCAGTAACAATGTATAATGGATATATTATTAAATATGTATATAACAATGATATCATGTTAGGACTAGTAAACAGAGTGGCTCCCTATTAATGAAAAAGTACTAATTATTTTCCAAAAGAAAAAGAACTAGTTCAAGGATTTTCCTTAACAGTTAACTTAAACGGCCATGTATGGTTTGAATTAAGTTATTAGTTTCTTTTAATAAAATTAACTTTATTTCAGAATTTAGTTTCATTGTATAGATTGTCTCTTTATTCCTGACTTGTAGTCACTGGCTTTGGAGTTGACTGTAATAATTTAAACTTCTAATGAACCTGAAATCTTCTCCATTAACTATGACCATGAAGACACCTAATTGTGCAGAGATTTACATGAGTTATAATGGTTGAAGTTGTACCAATTTAAAAATTTGATTCATTAAATTTTATTATATTAAATGATGGTGTAAACTTTTTGCTGACATATAGGGCATGAATTAGAAAAATAACAGTTAAGAACATTTTTTCATCAGTTAACTAAATCTCAAAAATCTTAAGTAAGTTACATATTAATATTTTGGTTGTTCGTATCAGTTAAATTTTAACATTTTTTAGCATTAATAAAAATGTATTTGTTGTTTTAATCATTATATTCTTTTTTCGTAGACAGGAATAGCGTTATCTTATGTTCTATGGGCGTTTTCAAGAACATTTTTCATCTTCGTAATTGCTCGCATTTTGGGAGGTATAAGTAAAGGAAATGTTAGTCTTTCCATGGCAGTCATGACTGATGTTTCCTCTTCAGCTACAAGAGGCATTGGAATGGTCAGTTGTTCTCTATATACTTTTTTAATGGAATTTTAATGGTAATATTTTTTAATGGAGACTTACACTATTATTTTCACATTTTGTACACGTTTTACTGTTTTTGATTGAATAGTGTTTACTGATGAGCTAAAAATATGAACAAAATATAAAAGAACCGAAGTTATTTTGATTTTTTGTAATATAATTTTATGATACATTTTGTGATGTAATTAATATTGTTAGCTGATGGACAAAAATACAACTTTTAATAATAATGTAAATGGAGCTTTTTTGATGGATTTTTACAGGCATAATAATAATAATGTGTGCTTTATTTTACTAAAGTAAACATAAGTAATACATTTAAATAATACAATTATTTCAACTGAAATCAAAAATAAGGAAAAATAAACAAGAAAATATATTTTCACTTTTACCTGTTCTTGATAACATTTATAATTACACACAAATGGCAATGACTTTAGCCATCTACCAATTTTTACAGGCATAGCTAAGATATATTATTTTGTTCATCTGAATTTCTTTAGAGTGGTAACATGTCTTTTTAAATCTAATGTTCATCAATCTGCATTGATATGGAGTTCATCTCTGAAAGATATGGAGTGATCCAATATCTCTGTTCGAGATTAAAAATGTGAGGCTAGATTGTAATACGTAATGGTAAAATAGTGGGAGTAATTTAGAATTCTTTTTGTGCATATCATGGCTCAAGAATGTCTATCAGATATAGTCCACGTACAAGTTTTCACTAAACTTTATGCTATCTTAATCCTGCTTTAATTTACTTCTTATTTATATAATAATAATATGCGTTGGGATGGTTCATGTTAGTTAATATCATCTGGATTAACTCATTCAGATTGTAAATAATTATTAAAACTTTTGTTAGAAGCTATAGTCTATTCCAGTTAAGTTGGCAGTGCCTACAAAATAAATTCCGATTCACAGGCGGTGCACGAAGGAACAGTCAAACCGCATTTTGATAAAGATCTACCCATACGTAGAGGTAAAACTTGAAGTAACTTTTTAAGAAACTTTAAAAATGAAAATAATTAAATGAAATTTTGGATCTTTTCCGTTATCCAACAAGAAATGTACTGCATTTAGCACTTGTTATGCGGCTTGCGTCATCCTCAATAAACTAACCAAATTTTAATCATATAATATGAAAGACGTATATAGTGACGGCTTGCGTCATCCTCAATAAACATAACCTAATTTTAATCGTATAATATGAAAGACGCCAAATGAAAATCAATCTTAGTTTGGCTTAAGATCTTAAGCCTTAGATCTTAAGATCTTAGATCGTAGATCTTTTAATTTCCTATAAATTTTATTATATAAACTTTTGTCGTTAAATGCATAGACTACTAAGGCCGAAATCTTAAAAAATTGATTTTTCACAAGTTTTCGTGAGAAAAAAACAGAAAATTGCCAATTACCGCTAAACTAACTGTTAGGCCTATACAAAAAAATGTTTGGAATAAAAGTTGTAGGATTTAAAATTCTCTACAACTTTAATTATATACCACATTTTGCGGTAAAATGCATTATAAAGCTGAAATCTTACAAAAAAAACTTTTTTTACGTGAAAACAGCCTCACCAAGAATTTCAGTAAACATGACTCCTACCCTATCTTGTAGAGCATAAAAAAATTAAGTAGACTAAATGAGGCAATTTAAAAAAAACGTAGGACCAGTTTTTGAGAAAATCGCAAAAAAGTGAAAAATTACACGAATAAACTACTACTTCCGATTGACTGATTTTGATGAAAATGTTCGTGTCGGGTCCGGTAGTAGTACCTATGTAACTTAAGTTTCAAGTTCGCACGATGTTCCGTTCTTGAGATATTTTGTATACACATACACAGACCAATCGCTAAAAACATGTTAAATTAAATAATAATAACATAACAATAACAACATTAACTATGAGTAATGGCTATGCGTAATGGAATGAGTCATAAATAGTTTAATAGTTAAATAAATATTATGTATTGTATGTAGTATTTACATACAATAATATATCCATACGTTCAATAATGGGTTACGCGACCCGCATAACACTTGCTAAATGCAGTACATTTCTTGTGAGATAACGGAATAGATCCGAAATTTTTGTTGCTTCGTCCAGCAAATTGCTATTCGTGTTAACTCTGTTTCGCTTTTTAGTTGGCCAGTAATTTTCTTTTCCTTAATTATTCTGTAAACTGATCGTTCAGAGACGCATACCATTGCTGAAGTTTTTGCTACAATTTCACTAATTGTTATATTAGCATGTTCAGTTTTAAAAGATTTCAAAGCATTTATAATTAATAGTTTTTGTTTAGAATTAATGCCTTGTCCGCGCTTGTTTCGTTTAACCGGAGAATCCATTATTGTTGATTTAAGAGAATGTAACTACGAACTATAGTACTACTTATTAAAATTAAAACAACACAATAACAACAAATATTAGTATCATACGTTTAAAAATATCACAAATACTATTATAATAAGAATTAACACTAATATTAACACGACTATGAAGTAGGTACTACACTATTCGAATGCAGAAGCAAAACTGATATAATTGCATGTATAGGCGTACGTGATTCAGCAGCCTACAACTGAAACGGTTGTTGTGTTAAACACAAACAACCAATGAGCAGTTGCCGTGCCACATTCCACACCAATGAATCTACTGACAACTTAACTGGAATGAACTATATCTCTATCTTATTCACTTGTATAAAACATTTATACACAACATAGATAATATCTCCTTGAAAAGTTTTAATAAATTATTTATTTCAATTTGAGTGGTTTATGTACTCTAGTGATGACCCATTGACCAGAATAAGTTAGTTTAAATAAGTAAGAAGGAAATTGAATTAACAGGGGTACAAGTTAATTAAAACTAATTTTGTGTTGTCATTTGGATTCAACGGAAAAGTTTTGATGTTAAAGTAGATCGTTTTTGTAACTGTATTTTAATTTGTTTTCCTAAGTTTGACCTTCAAAGTTGCAACTTTTAAAATGAAATAAACTTTACATTTATTCTCACACAATAGATAGTACTTTGAATAACACCCATTACAAAATTACTATGAAATTTATAGTAGGATCTCAAGGTGAAAGTTGTAATTTCATTTAGTTTTAGAATTGTATGGTTATGAATTAAAACAAAAACATTTTTTTTACATAATGTGACAGCCACAACAGTTAAACTGTTGTTCAGTTTGAGAGTAATCCATATTAAGGAAGGAGGCTCTCTGCATTAGGTTTTACCAAATTGAATGCACTCACCACTTTAGCACAATGTTGTGTTTTGCTGTAAGTCTAGTTGGACAAACTTGTAGGAAGGTATTTATTAAAAGGAACTTTATCAGCAGGTCACCTAAACAGTCAAGGTACATGACCATTGTGCCAAAAATTGGGGTATTTTCAGCTTTGCGTATGCCACTATCAAATTCGAATTCCCTGAAGGGTTGCATATTTGTTTATTTCTCCCACTCCCTCCTTTACTGAATACTCATATTGACACAGACACACTCACACATGTGTGCACACATTTTTCTCAGTCCCAATATACAGTACTATGTTACATGTTGTGTTGTTTTATTTGTCATTTCGATTGTTTTATTTTGCTGTTACTACATTACCATTGTGTTATATTTTTTAACTATTTACATTGGGAAAAAAGTTGTGTGAGTGTTTCACACTGACTTATTTAGTTATCACATTTTCTGGGATTATGCAATAACCCCCTTTCTTGAAGGCGGAACTCTACATTATCTTCCTCCGTCGGAATATTATTAAGTAACTCTACAAAATTCATAGTAGACTGTGCAGTAACTAACTGTGAAATCGGAGTGGAGTTGACATTATACAGGAATATTACTAGTCAGATTGGCGCGCTAGACGCAGGAGTGGAAGAATTACTTTTAAAAATCTTTCAGGGAGTTCAGATTTGATTGTGGCATACAGAAAACGGAAAACGCCCAAAAATTGTATAGAATTATATCTTTAGGTTTATCCAAGGTTCCTTATTTTAAAATTGTAGGTGTACATGAATCTTTAGATAATGTTCTTGTATAAAATAAAATTGGTAATATGAAGTGAATGAATCTTCTGTTTTCTCTTATCAGCATGGTCATCCAGCCTGTTCCAATATAAAAATATTTTATTTTATATTTCATAATTACTTTGTATTATCCTAGCTTTGTAAAGATCTTCCGAGGCTTATTCCCTCAACCCTATATCTCAGAACGAGTTTTCAAATTTTATCCTTAAACCTGTATTGGGAGGTTCAATATTGGTAAAAGGCACTTGTTGGGAGATTGATGTCGAATAAGTCTCACTATTAAATGACAGTTATTGTTTACTGTTCCCATCAAATGAGAGAGAACCTTTTATTTGTTTAAATCTCTGCCAGCAAATTCTACATTCATTAATCCTTTGCGGTCATGGCAGCATTTGGGTTGTTTTTGTGCATTATGATTAAAGAGGGTAAAAGGCTAGTTCTCGCCGCCTCTTCAATGGAAACATTTTGGCTAAAGTTTGGTAACCATGATAGAAGAGTCTCTGGTTTTCTTGGTAGTGGTTTAGGTGGATGGTTTGGTGTCCCTCCCTTGTAAAATTAAGTCGCTCTAATGTAGCGGAGAATACCCTTGGATGAGTTAATATAGTTTTAAAAAAAACATTTTAGTTATTCAAACATAATTATTTAAGTGATTTACCTTTTTTTACTGGTTTCTTTTTCTTTAACTTCTTTTGACCACTTTCATGGTGCACACCGCTTTGTCAAACTTTTGACAAAGGAAGATGCATTCTTCATAATCATTTCTAGAAGCTTTATGATATCTGATGAAGTGGTGCGCACGAAAGTGCTTGTAAGAAGTTAAAGAAAAAAAATAAAACCATAAAAAAAGTAACTGTTCAAAGTTTTTGTAAAAACTCATTTGTTAATTTTAAAGTCCATAAATTTGTTTGATTTTTTCTGTGTTTGCAGGCACTGGTGGGAATAGCGTTTTCAATTGGTTTTATTATTGGACCAATGATTGGGGCAGTTTTTGCTAAATGGGCTCAAACACAAGCTGGTCATAATGATTGGTTTGTTGTTCCTGCACTCTTTGCTCTCACCCTTTGTGTTGCAGATCTGATATTTGTTAGTTGTTGCTTCAAGGAATCACTTCCCAAGGTGAGTTATAATAAAACAAAAAGAAACATTTTTTTTTAAATATGAATTTTATTGTTGACTTCAGATCACCAGCTCTTTGTTAACTACATATTTGTTCAGATATGTAGAATTTTTGCATCGACAATAAACTAGATAATATAAACATGCACATTACAATTAACCATTTTTTTGTTTCCCACATTTGACAAATCAGTGATTTCTACCATGACTTCTTCCTTCTGCCCTTTTTCCATTCACAACAACCAAAATTCATTTACGTCTGTTGAAAGTTTATCCTTTCACTGTGTTGAAAGTCAATCATTTCAGCTCTTATAAAATACACATATATTTGATGAACACTATCAGAATCTTTGTCATAAACTTGGTATCTTGATGTTACAAGCAATAGTTCTAATAAATTGGTATTAACCTATAAGAAAATAAAATTTTAATAATTGAATAGTTATGTCCATGGTAAGTAAATACACATTTTTAGTTAATTATAAAATTGTGTATCTTATTTTCATAATTGAATGTTCTTCCTGTTTTGTTTGTATTAATGGTGGCAGTTTTTAAAATTGTTATCTATCATTTTTCTTGTCCATTCGTCACACCCAGATGTCAGAAACTACAAGAGATAGCAACAAATGGTTTTTGGATTCGTAATCTACACCAAAAGTTAGTGGGCCTAAACTGGGTTTGAAATTTCGGTTCAGACCGGAAGTGGCCCAAAACTGTAAGTCAAGAAATAAAAGTTGGAATTTGAAAATGAAAAATGTGTCATTTGGTTCCTCTTAAAAAGTAGATACAGAAATCACTAACCGTTTTTGCCATAAGTCAAACGTAAGCCTTTTTAAAAAATTGCCACCAGCCTTGAGATATTGATGTCTCACTTATTATACCACCACATTTTACCGATATCAGTTGATTGTATTATTTATTTTAATGTTTCAGGATAAGAGAGCTAAAACAATTGCTGGAAGTTTAGAACAGGCGCTGTCATATATAAGTATTCCAGCATTATTTAATTTTTCTGCCGTTGACAAGATACCTCAAAAAGGTAATCTCAATAAGTAATTTTTAATGGACGTAAAAATAAATTAATGATTAAGTTTTGGTTTTGGGTAGGATTAAATCTGACTTTTCGTTTGAAAAAAATTTATTTTTAATGTAATTTTTTTCAGATTTAAAACAGTTACGCCTTCTCAGCTTAGTGTATTTTGTCTATCTATTCCTTTATTCGGGATTGGAGTTTACGCTTACATTCTTGACACATCACACATTCCACTTCACATCTATGCAGCAAGGATGGATGTTCTTCTGCATAGGTCTTACAATGGCCTTATTACAAGGAACATGGGTTCGACGCATTCCTTTCCATTATGCCCAAAAGACTGCAGCCTTGGTATGTTTTCATATAATGTAATTTTTGATTAGTGTAGATTTTTAAGTGTAATATTTTTCTGTTGATTTCAATAACATTGTTAATAATAAATGTTAGTGAAAATTTTATAGATATTACTGTTGTACAGTATGTCCAAACTGAATTGGCGCATCAACTGGAATAGCTAGCTATACAAGTACAGGGTGTTTCCTAAGACCACAGACTGTTTAAACATTTTATCCTTCAAATCGAGAAAAATAAGTGAATAATTCGCTCATTTTCTGTCATATTGTTTGTGAGTTATCTTGTACGTGTTGGCAAGAAACAAAGAGGTATGATCACAACTCTATAGCTACTCACACCAGTTCAGATTGGACAAACTATACTTTGAACAATGTGTTGTTGGAGGAATAACCATGATTCTGCAGTTTTGGAAATTGGGAAGAAATCTAATATCAAGAACTGATATTGACGTAATTAACCTTTCTTCCATACTTTATATTTTGAGTTGAAAGATCTTTTAGTTATCATAGATCTGGAGAGTACAGTTTTATCTGGATAAGTTAGATGCTTAGATTTCATAACATTAGAAGGAATATAGTTATCATCGTAACTCTTTATATTCTTTACAAATTAAAAATTGTGTAGAAGTGAGCTAAAATACATGTTACTGGATTTGGGGAGTTGACTAGCAATTAAGTTTTTTATATATAGTTTATTAATGTTCACATTTTTCTGATTTAGAAAAATCTGTTGGAGTTAACTCAGTTATAAAGAAATAATATAATGTTGATTCTAAATTTATTAAATGCTTTAGAAATCTTGTGAAATTACCCGTGCAACAATTCTTAACATTATTAAAAGGCTGGTTTAATTGTTAATTTACTTTTTATTTTGGTGTAATGAAAATAAATTTGATTACTCAAATCTATCGGTGAACAAGGTTGTTTTCTGATTCATAAAATCTTCTTGATGGTGTGATTTTTGTTAATACAAAAATTGTTGTTGTACATAACTGATCAGAGATTTTATGGTTTTGAACACCTCATAGTGATTCATTATAGACTCGTTGTTATCCTCTTCAGTTCAGAGATTTTCTAATTGCTGTTGCGCACCACTTATATGATGTCACCACCTGTAATATAATTGAATTCATGTTCATTTAACTACTTCTTGACTCATCGTTATTGATTTATTCACATCCAGGCAGGTCTTTTACAAGTTCAGCTATCTGACAAACAACATCCCAGCTACAATTTTCCCTTTTGTAACCCTAACTATTTCGCTAGAAACCAAAATTGTAAAATAAGTTAGGAGATTCATCTGAATATGGAACGGATGTGACAGGTTGTGCTCTTGTCATTAGACACTTATTAATTATGTTTTTTGTTTGAAAAGTATTAAAAAGTTTAGAATAATGTTACCAATTACCTACAAATTTTATTAAAAATCATTATTTTTGTCATTTACATTTTTTAGGGGTTATTAATTATTGTGCCTTCATTTCTTTGCGTTGGATTAGCTCCGTCCGCTCCATTGCTCTACTTTGGATTATTTTTATTTGCTGTTTGTAAGTATATTTTATTACTCTATTTCTGTAAATTTATTCTGTATTTGTTAAGAAAATTGAACGTGTCAACTGGAACTGATGAAATTTTTGTATTGGTGGATCTGTTTTTTGCTCTTCCCATTACATTCCCAACTGCTTGCTAACCTAACCTATTATTATTATTCTTTTCTTAAAAAAAAAGTATTTCCCTGACAATTTAATTTTATAAACATAATAATTGTTTTTAGAAAAATCTATTTACTTTATTGGTTTTATATCCAATTGATTTCCACATTAATCCCACACATTTTTGATTTACCTCGGATCTTCTTGACACATTCAGTGCTGAGAAATTATGAGGTATCTCTCCAGCCAAGTTATGTACAGTTTCTTGCTGTGAGTTATAGAAAAAACACTTTGAAACCATCGGAGAATTAAAATAATTTTCACTTGTTATAATAAATGTAATTCTTGTTTGAATGTTTCCATTTACTGTTACAATTTATGCGTAATTTATCATATGATTTTAAACTACTACAATAAAATATTTTTAAAGTAAATTTAAAAGTGTAAACTATTTTGCATCAATACTAGCAAAGATATTAAATTCACAGCTTCAACTGCATCCTGGAAACCCATTAAAAATACTTTATGAGTATACTATACAAGGGTAAAAGATCGTGTGATAAAAATTAAAAAATGAACTGCACGGTTACAAAGAAGAAACCTTTCTGAGGGCTATACAAAAGCAACAAACTTATATCCGACAGGCGGTCTCCCTACAAAATCATTTAAAATGTTAACAAAACAGAACAAGCTAGGTGCAATGCTGTTAAGTGTCAATTAGTGATTTTCTGTGTTCTGCTCATCATAATCTGTTAAAATTGGGATTTTTTAAAATTGCGACCTTAGCATTTTATTTTATGACAAAAGTGTATAATCAAAGTTATAGGAAATTAAAAAACCTACAACTTATATTTCAAGTCTTTTTTTCTATAGCCTAGTTTAGCGTCAATTAGTGATTTTCTGTATTTTGAAGTCCTACAGAGGTTGATTTTCATTTTGCGTCATTCACTCATTATTCAAATGAGGTTGTTTTTTATTTTATTTTGTTTACTCGTTATTAAATACAGAATATATTTGTTTATTATTTACATTGGCAAGAGAAAGTTGCATGAGTGTTTCACACCAAATTTATTGATTTTCATCTAATATACTGTTTGGCCTTCTTACCTTTTCCCAGGTTGCTTCATCTCTCATCTTGTTCAGACTTGACACCTAACAACATTTTTGCAGGTGTCCATTGACTCGACTACAATAATCTTCTTTCTGTCAATTCTCATGTTTCTGCATTGTACACCTGATTATTCAGCTGTACTACACTTCTAATCCTCTCTTTTGTTCTGATCTGAATTTCCAACCACTGATCTGAAACTTCAACCACTATGTGGAACTTAACATCTGTTTCACTGCTTATTATTTCCTTTTGGCTGTAGGTACCCCATTTTATGTAGCACTTCACCGCGTAATTTATTTATTCTTTTAATTTATTCTTTATCCCCAAATTAGTTACTGCCATTAAATCATATATTATCTGTTATGTAACATTTTGTTGATTTTGGGCAGTAGCTGGTCTTCAAAGATACTTCTTTATGTGATGTAAGATTTATTTTTATCATATTTGTCACTATTATTTAATGTAGAACAGAAATCAAGAGGTTCTTCAAAATTAAATAGTAAGTGTTGGCTGAATACTCAGTGAGGAAGGCACATATAAACCAATTAACTCATCGTTTTACTTAAGAAAGCCTCTAGAGGTTCAAACCAGTCTTACGGCTGATGACTTAAATAACAACATCATTTATAAACTTTTTTGCTACTGGTTTATTTGACAGTATTGCATTCCAGTACTTAATAAAAAGGTAGTTAAGATTGTATTGCTTTGATGAACTGATTTTGTCTGTCATTCAGTTGAAGTTTTTTTTATTAAATTTGAACATCACCTGTATTAATTAATATTTGTAATGTAACAGTCAATGGTTTGGAATATCTCTAACTAGTGGAAGACGTTAATGATTTGGTAATTACTATTTTAATTAAGATGTTTTATAATTGAAGTTGCTACATTTATAATATCTATAATTCATGTTATTATTATTGTTAAATTCAAACCTACTTATGTATTTGAAAATATATTTGGGTTTGAGTATATCAGTTATTCAATGAATATTATTTCCTTAAGTATTTATTACTTATATTGATGCATTAAAAAACATCGAATTTATATTAAGGTTTTCTTTTCAGCAACAGCAATGGTTGTGCCTTGTATGATGACATTAGCATCACAGTTTGGTTCTACTGCCCAAAAAGGGACTGTTATGGGAATATTTAGATCACTAGGTGCTTTAGCAAGAGCACTTGGCCCTGTGATTGCATCTATTTGTAAGTAGTTCAGTAATTAGTTGTATGGATGTTTAAATTGATTTTTATTGTCATACCGTTAAGCAAATGTATGAAGAAGGTAGCTTTTTCTATAACTATTTAAGCAATGCTATTAGGTAATTAAAACACCTGATTGAATGGCCAGTTATATGCAATAACATTTTATGTAATACAAACTAGTATTGTCTAAATGTAGTTTAGACCATGAAGAAGATAGCTTTTTCTATAACTATTTAATCAATGCAATTAGGTAATTAAAATACATAATTGAATGGCCAGTTATATGCAATAAAATTTTATGTAATACAAACTAGTATTGTCTAAATTTATAAGGTGCTGTATTACATTGAAAATTTGTTTGACTTTTTTGTAAGAAGGTCATTAAATTTGGAGTAAAGAAAAGTTGTTAGTTATACCAAGAACTTTGATTACAATAGGTTCTTTGGTCAGTGACAAAATTTAAAAATTTAATTGTTAGATTGAAATTTTTTTAACTGATATTACTATTAAAATCGGAAGTATGTTGACTGTTTGAGAGCTTACCGAAGAACTGAGCATCTCATACAGGTCCATGCAAAGGATTTTAACCAATAATTTGTAAATGAGATGAGCAAGTGCAAACTTCTTACCTCTTCTTGCCAACCTCGCCTCTGATCCATGAGTTTTTGGCCAAAACAAAGATTTCTGTCTGTCCACATCCGGCTTACTCTCTCTGTATAGCACCATGCGACTTCTTGCTATTTCCGAAAAATAAAAGCAGTGCTGGAAGGAAAACGTTTTAACATTATTTCCGACATTGAGAGTGGCTCGACAGAGCAGCTGAAGGCCCTTTTGAAAGAAACCTTTTAGAAATGCTTCCAATTATGTTGGGATATGTGCATAGTGGATATCAAGGAGAGTGCTTTGAAGGAGATTCATTCAAATTTGATGTAAGCTTACTGCTTGGTTCGTTATAAAATTATTCCTGTATTTTTTTATCACACCTTGTATAACTGTGTTTTATAATGAAATTCTTGGTCAAAGTGATTTACAGAATGTTTCATTTAGTTGAATGTGAATTAGTATTGTGTTGGAAATGTAGTGAACTGTATATAGCGACTTCAACCACACCTACTGTTGGGAAACTTAACAAAAAAAAATTATATTTTCTTTTGTAAAGTTGCTTCAAAATCTTATGGTACCATCTGGAGTAATGTATTACCTTCATTATTTTAGCTAAAATTTGAATTTTGGACACATAAATTATAATATAAATGATTATTTCTTACCTCTCTTTTGGTCGCTATTTAGTTTTTATGTTTAAAAACTTACGATCGTTCGGTGGTACCACCTTCAGAGTATTTAAAAAAAACTAAAATTCAGTATGGTCATTTCAATAAAATGTTTTATTGATATGACTAAATGGAACGACCATACTGAATTTTAGTTTTTTTAAATACAGTAAGACCTCGACTTACGCGAGGGATGCGTTTCGCAAAATTATCGCGTAACATGAAATCTGCGTAACGCGGATTGTTTGGTTTAACCTTACAACATTCGCTAATTCTCTGCATCATTCAAAACCACTCCGTTCATAGTCGTTCCTTTTATGGTTTTCATTTTTCACCCCTTTCGTATCTTTTAACGACATCTAACTTTTCCTCTAAAGTAATCGTTTTCCATTATTTTAACCTTTATTAGAACTCATATTGTGGGCAATGTAACACCAAAAACCATAAAATAAAAGACCTGCAAATTGTAGCACAATTAAAATTACAAATAAATCTATGCAACCTTACACGACCAATATTTTTAACACACTAAACAGTACCCTACTAATGTTTAGAACAAAAGTAAATCAAGACAACAGTCCAGTGTAAAAATGGGGAGGGCAACTCCGATAATAGTTTTGAGAGAAATTAACAAAACAATGGTAATAAATGTAAACATCGCACTAACGTGAATTCGCGTTAATAAGTCAAGGTCTTACTGTTCTCTGAAAAAAGGTGGTACCACCAAAACGATCGTAAGTTTTTTTTAACATAAAACTAAATGGCGACCAAAAGAAAGGTAAGAAATAATCATTTATATAATAATTTATAAATTAAACAGTTGGTAAGATGCATTACTAAATTTTGGACCTTTATTCTTACAGCTGATCACATGTATCAGTTGTGTTACTCGGGTAACTTAATGATTTTGTTAATTTTAATGTCTTGTTTTTTGTTTTTTTTTTAGCTTATTGGTCCATTGGTTCTACCGCAACATATTGCATGGGGGCTGTTGGGCTTTTATGGCCGTGGTTTACATTACACCGTAATTGTTACACCAAGAGTATTTGAATGTTTCAGCACATTCCTTGAAACATATAAGTGGACATAATTAATTTATATTTGATAAAAAATATGTATCAAAATGATGAAACATACATCTGACAAAATATATAAGAGAGAATATAAATTTATATAATTTATTTTATTATATCTTATTAAACTCTAAGAGTTATCAGTATTATTTTAATTTTGTTATGTCTTTTATAATTTATTATAGTTTCATTGTTTGTATAGATAATGTTTTTTTATTTTTAACCTAATGTCAAAGCTCATATTTATTCTTAAGATGAACATTTGCCTATTATTCAGTTTATTATCAAAAATAGTACTGATGTGTGTTGCATATTACAGCTTTATAGAGTAAACTCCTTAATCAGCAATACATTTATTTAACAAATTTGGGTATAATAAAAATAAAAGCTTAGTTTCAAGTTTTAGATAAATTTATTAATTATGTTTTAAAAATGTTTAAAAATAGTAATGGCATGACTTTAAAATGTATGTACGTCAACTACTGATAAGCCAATCTGACCACAAAGTCTTCACAATCTCTATGGTGTTTGCTAACTCGACATATAACATGTATATGTAGGCTATATGAGGTGTAGCTATTAAATAATGAGACTGACGTAAAAAAATTTATTTTATACATAATAACTTATTGTCACCTTCAATATACACTCCTTCTCTATCCGTACAACACTCCATGCAAATTTCCATTGTTGGAAACAGTGCTGGAAGTCATCTTCTGTCAGCTCTTTCAGGACACGTGCCGCTCAAAAGTGTTTGTACTGACACTTTGTACACAATAGAAAATGACCCAAATTTTTTGGAAACGATAATAACATGTGATGAAACGGGGTTTTTTACTCATGATCCGGAAGCGAAGTGCCAATCCATGCACTGGAAGAGCCGAACTTCACCGAGAGCCAAAAAAGCTCGAATGATCAAGTCAAAATTAAAAGCAATGATGATTGGTTTTTTTTATATCCATGGGATTGTATACCTTCACTGGGTTCTTGAAGGTCAAACAATTAATCAATATTACTACCTTGAGGTACTTTTTAAACTACGTCAACGAGTAAGGAAATAACGCCCCGAAATGTGGTAGGACAAATCATGGGTTCTCTACCAAGACAATGCGCCAGCTCATTCTGCGTTATCTGTCAAGAGGTTCCTAGCCAAATACAGCATCTCATTGTTAGAACATCCACCTTATTCACCAGATCTTGCACCATATGACTTCCACCTGTTCCCTAAAGTGAAATCTGCATTAAAAGGGACAAGATTTGAGTCTGTGGAAGCTGTAAAAGAGAAAGCGCCACATGTCCTGAAGGAGCTGACAGAAGATGACTTCCAGCACTGTTTCCAACAATGGAAAATTCACATGGAGCGTTGTAGGGATAGAGAAGGAGTGTATATTGAAGGTGACAATAAGTGATTATGTATAAAATTAAAATAAAATGTTTTACATCAGTCTCGTTATTTAATAGCCACACCTCGTATTATGTATTTAAGCCTCTTTAAAATAAAGATAATCTGGCTACATAAATTACATATATTTAATACTTTTTTCTTGAAATTATGGGGGAGGGGGAGCTGCTGAACATGTTTGGATGTTGATTGAATAACCAAATAATCTGTGTTTGTCAGTATCAATAAAAAATCTTGAAATTTTTAGGGGGCAAAGCCTAATTTGACTCAATTAGTTATCCCATATGACTTGCTGTTTAATTAACAAGAAACTTTTCTAGTTCCAACCACGCTAAATAAAATTGTATTTAAATAGTTTTTCTAAGACTTAATAACTTTAAATGATGCGACATTTAAAAATTTTATTCTGTATACAATGAATATTTAAGTGAATACCAGAAACCAATATAACAAAACAGATATAAAAATCAGGCACTATCAGATGGTGGTGGAGCAGAAACAATTAAAATTATGTTGAAAGGTGGTATCAATATAATTATGAGCATAGAAAGGAGAATATTTCAAAAATTCTAGGACCTAAGAAGAAAGAAGATAAGTTACAATAGGCCCCGGTTGAACAAAGAGATATACAAAAAAATCAATTTAATATACATCCATTTAATCCATGTAATGAGAAACAGGAGACTTGTATTTTTCGGACATGTGGCAAGAATGAATGCTAGCAGATTGGTAAAAATTTTTTTGATAAAATAATAAATCTCAAAACCAAATCAGCATGGTTCATAGTAATATCGAATGACCTTAAATATGCAAAAATTGACGCATAAGACATTCTGAACAGGGAAAAATTTTAGGAAAATAAAAATATTAGGAAAAAAATGTATACCAAAAAGACAGTTCCACTGAAATACTGACATGAGTTAATAATTTTGTGGCAGTAAAGAAAACTCTTTCACTGGATTGGTGTTTTTTTTTGTCTTAGGTTAAATCAACCATTTTTGGTTTGACATGTTCTGTATCATATCAACCAACCCTACCCAATGATATGAGCATTTACTTAAAAATATTAAAAATGTTTATGATATAATGACAATAGCTTCTAAGAAGACAGAATACTGTAATGTTTTTATGTTTAAACCTTTTTAAATGCCAAAGCTTAGTACAATCATAGGTATCAAACAAAACTGTTTCAAATCTGTGATGTTTAACTCCAGTGCATTGGTTGGTTGAAGATGAAACGACCTCGCCAATTAACTAAGACTGGCATTTTTAAATAACTTTATGTTTAGTCTGCGGTCGAAGAGAGAGCTTTATCATCGACATTGTTATAAACAATTGTTTATAACGGACATTGTTATAGGAAAGAGGTTGTTTCTTGATTTTGCTATAATTATTCACTGAAATTGAATGCAAAACTTCAATTTTTATTTTGAAAAAATCTGGTGTGAAACACTCACACAACTTTCTTTTGCCAATGCAAATATGACCAATATAACCTAGTATTAGTAACAAAACATTAGAAATAAACAAAAAACAACCTACTTTTAATCATGAGTGAAAGACGCAAAATGAAAATGAACCTCAGTTTGGATTAAAAATATGGAAAATCACTCTTTTATGCTAAACTAGGCTCTGTAGAGTAAATACTCTAAATGAAAGTTGTAGATCTTTTAATTTCCTACAAATTTGATTATATACACTTTTATCATAAAATGCATACTAAGGCTGAAATCTTAAAAAAAAAATCGCTAATTACACTTGAATAAGCGTTATACAAAAAAATGTTTGGAATAAAAGTTGTAGGTTTTTAAATTTTCTACAACTTAACTTTTTTTTACTAAAATGCATATTAAAGCTGCAATCGTAAAAAAACAATTTTTTACAGGAAAACACCCTCCCCAAGAATTTCAGCAGACATGGCAACTACCCTATGTTGTAGAGCATAAAAAATGTAGTAAATGAGACGATTTAAAAAAAAATTGCCTGTTTTTTGAGAAAATCGGAAAAAGGTGAAAAATGACACGAATAAACTACCACTTCCAGTTGACCGATTTTGATGAAAATGTTGGTTTCGGGTCCTCTAGTAGTACCTAACTTAAGTTTCAAGTTTCAACTTTATATAGTACATTTGTTTTAGGAAGAAGCTTGTAAGGGGAGGGCGAGTAGGTAGAGTAGGGATAGTTTCAAGGGGCAAGTGTTGTCTCCTTCTCACTTAATCATCATTCCCTCTCTTTCTAACTGTATACTACTGTTACAACTACGAGGTGCTTCCCCCACCACTAAACAGAACAGCTCAGCGGCACAGAGCGTTGGAGGGAGAGCTTCTAGCTAGAACAAATGACCTATACAATGTTCCGTTCTTTAGATATTTTGGTCACACACAGACCAATCGCTAAAAACATGTTTTTTCGGGTTTAGGGGGGTTTGAAAATGTGTAGATTAGGTGAAAACTCGATTTTGAAAAATCAACATGAAAACAATACTTTCCTTCCTATATATTTATATAGGCAATGTAGGCAAGAGAAAGTAAAAATGGGGTTAGAGTAGGATGACCGAATTATTCTTGAAGAAATCCAAGACACTATGAATCTACTGGTGGGTGGGGATGGAATACTCCCGTTCATCCGAGTTTGTAAAATATCAGTTGATTTTGAGGCCTTGTGAACAGTCCAATACAAAGTTTTTTGAAGGAGTTGTGTTATTTGGTGTAATTCAATGGTGGTAAAAAAAATTATGTTTTATTCTCAGGGATCTGACATATGATTGCTTCATTATTTACACAATAAAGCGGTATATTTCCTTAACTAATACTGTTGCAAGTCTGCTCGGTGTAATTAAGCGAAATTTCTTAAAATGCATTTTTAAATCAAAATTCTGGGACTAGAGGGTCTTGAAACAGTGTTCAATAAATGAATGGCTCAACAGAAAAATGTTGCAACTGACAAAATTTACAAGAGAGAGGTTTCAGTGGAATACGTTCTATAAATCCTCTATTTGATCATAATAGTGAATTCTAACAGGTAGAATTATAACTAAAATCTTGGAAATTCTTGAAACAAAATCGTCATACAGTAAAAAATCGTTATACAGCTAAGAATCAGATGGTATCTTTCACTTTCTGTAAAAATTTGTTTTTGTTACTTGCAAAGTTTTTCCGTTGACCCATTCAAATGATAATGAGAAACCAGGCCAATCTCGGATTTCCGATACATTTGGTCACCCTAGGTTACACATTAATAGAAAAAGTAACAACGGAATGATCATTGTCTGAGAAAGGCATTTTGAATCATGTATGCATTATAAACTGAGTAGTATTTATAATTACAACTAATAAGTGCTGGCTTGTTTGTAACCAAGAATTCTGTTGATATTATATTAATCACTTATTTTTTTTATCAAACTAATTATTGGTTTTCATATTGTTCTGTTAAATAGTACAAAATTTTCTGTCATTTAACTACTAGTTTAGTAATTATAATTTATTTTTATTTGCAATACAAAACTTTAATAATACCTAAATATTTCCTCAAGTAAGTTGCTGAAATAGTATCAGTTGAAACAATTTTACGAACATGTTGCATTCTAGAGAAATATACATAATTAGTAAGTTTTAAATTTCATCATTATCATTATAAAATTTCATGATTATTTTTTATATTTTATTCTATACATTTTTAAATGACAAATGAAATTTCAGTTTTTCATATTATGTGAAATAAATAAATAAATGTTTTTTTTTTGGTTTAACATCCGACTGTTTTGCAATTACTGTTAATGCAGACGGTGAAGGATGAAATTATTTTTTTTGTAACGTATGAAAATATGCCAAGCCTGAATGGGATTCGAAACCAAGACCGAATGATGAAATAAACTGTTATTGCTATAGCACAAAACACAAAATGGCGTTTGACCATGTATTTTTTTTATTTTTAGTTTTTTTATTTCTTGTTTACAAGTAATAATAAATAATTTAATTCAATACAATCATATGAAACTTCCAAAATACTATAACTAAAAAAGCAACACCTTTAATTTACTTAATATTTAAAGAAACAGCATTAATTAACTTATGATAGGTAACTTATTATAAATGATTAAATAAAATTAACAATTTCTTTTTATTCCTATAAAACTATCACACGCTTTAAAATAATATATCTTTTTGACCCTTACCCTGCCGATCTATATATCAATAACAACAATATTTGGTTGGAATGGTCAAGGGAAACTTTAAAAGCCGTCTGATAGATGTTCCTGAGATCCTTAAAATATGTTTCCACTAAGATCTTCGATGGAATCATCGCAAAGTATTTTGAATAAGCTGTTTGCTTATAAAATTTGTAAAAAGAGGGCTATAGAACAAAATGTAGCCAACACTACAGCTTTTGTAACTGATGTTTTCTTTTGAAAAATAGGCTATAATAACAAATACAGTCTCATAACCACTATTTAATTATGAATATAATTTCTAAATTAATTTATAAAACGTAAGAAAACTCTTATGTTAAGACTGTATTTTATACTTCTATATTCAGAAATAATTTTCTACAAGGTCTATTAGAAAAATATCCGACATTTTTTTTTGTGAAAACCTGATGGATGTGAATCAAACGTGCTTGCATAAGCTATCCTTGAACTTTTGTGTGCATGCGTAAATTTTTTCCCACCTGTTGTTAGTCATCAGTGGTAAGCAGTGGTTGAGTGAAGTAGTTGTGTAGTGCTCTTGTTGGTTTTTTGGCACGGAGAATGATGGAACCTCTGGAGCAGCGTTACTGCATCCCCAAACTCCACAGACAGTGAGCCTGACTTCATGAACACCCTAATCACTGGTGACGAGTCTTGGGTGTATGGTTGCGACCCAGTCGTCACAGTGGAGCCATTTCATGTCATCAAGACCAAAGAAGGCCAACCAAGCGCGCAGCAATTTTAAAGTGGTGCTGACAGCTTTTTTTGACTCCTTGGTGTAATACACCACAAGTATGCACTACAGGGTCAAATGATCACCAAAGAGTACTACAAGGATGTTTTGTCGCTTACTTGAAGCTCTGTGTGGCGGAAGAGACTGGAGTTGTAGTCAACAGGAAATTGGCACCTCCATCACTATAATGCTCCAGCACATTCCTTGCACTTGATTCAGACTTTTTTGGCGGAAAACCAGACTCCTGTGGTTTTTCAGGCTTCTTACTCTCCTGATATGGCCCCCTACAACTTCTGGATGTTCCCTAAACTCAAGAGACCATTGAAAGGAACCTGATTTCAGACAATTGAGGACATTATGGCAGCCCAGCTAAACTCCATTCTGAAACAGGCCTTTTCGGAATGCTTTCAACAATGGCGGCACCGCTGGGAGAAGTGTGTGGAATACCAAGGAAACTACGTTGAGGGTGATTAGGTTTCCAATGCTCCAGGTATGCCAGTTTCCCCCCCTGGCCAAAGGTCAGATATTTTTCTAACAAACCTTGTAAACAGAAGAATCAATCTCTGTTAGTGAGTATCAGTGAAATGTCTTTTTGCCTCAATGTGTTTTGTAGGAGTGGTGTAAACTGGTAACGCAGGTTGGCTGTCTATAGGTAGTTTTATCCTTTCTGTTTGCTGTGAGTTGTAATGTTTGCTTAACTCACAATCCATCTCCTTACTTTACTACTGGTACTTTAATTTATTCATTACGAGGTAATATTTAAATACAATAGGAAATTAGCTTTATAGTTTATGACTCCTGTGAACATTGATCAATTGTAAACATTCGTAACAACAATGAATTTAAATCCATACAAATATAATAGGTTACTTTTGATCATTTTTTATATTTTATTAAATTGTTTTACAGTTTTTGTTGCTATTTACTGGATAACATTACTTACGTATACTGAGGGAAATTGCCAAACATGTAGCAATCCTACACCTAATTGTACTCTTATTAGATGCAGTCGTGAAGGTGGCACACCAATCTGTGGGTGTCATTATTGTAATAAAACATGCAGAACATTTAACAATTGCTGTGATATGGCATTACATAACTGTGATCGTATACGTAAGTTTAATATTAATTCTGTAAATTCAATAACTGCACTTATTAAATAAAAATGTTGTAGACTAGCTATTGACTTAGCGTTTCATTTAAATTATTGGAGAATGTTACTATAAGATGTAAACCGTCCATGCCAGTTTAATGGGAATGCACGATATCCGAGTAAGAAGTCTAGAATTAACCCGAAATAAACATGATTGATATTATTTTACTGTTGCATTATTTTAACGTTTAAATGGAATAATTTAATGCAATTTTTTTTAGTTTATTTGAAGTCGCATCGGCAGTTTGATTATTAGTGACTATGATGGGTTATGTAATAGTGGGTTTTAACTTGTGAAAATTTCCAGACCACAGCCGGGATTCGAACCTGGGACCTCCGCATTGTACACTAGTTGCGCTACCACTACACTATGGAGGCGGTCAAATCTGTAATTTTGTGTTGAACAAATATTTTATTAAATTGTTTTACAGTTTCTGTTGCTATTTACTGGATAACATTGCTTACATATACTGAAGGAAATTGCAAAACATGTAGTAATCCTACACCTAATTGTAGTCTTATTCTATGCAATCGAGAAGGTGGCACACCAATTTGTGGTTGTCATTATTATAATAAAACATGCAGAACATTTAACAATTGCTGTGATATGACACTGCATAACTGTGATCGTATACGTAAGTTTAATATTAATTCTGTAAATTCAATTACTAAACTTAGATAAAAATATTTTAGGCTTCTGTCCTAGTGTTTTCTTTTTATTATAGGAGAATGTTAACTAGGTTTGAACCTGTCCATGCAAGTTTGATGGGAATTCAGTGTATGAGTAAGAAGTCTAGAATTAACCAGAAATAAACATGACTGATATTATACTGTTGCATTATTTTGACTTTTAATCGTAATAACTGAATCTGCTGAACAAATTGAGTGAAATTTAACTGATAAGTTCAAACTGCTGTAAAACTTAATACTTCAATTATGAGCCTTAATTCGCTTTAAATAAAATATACTAAATGAAAGTGAAACAAAAAATAAATTATGTTTCATAACTTTTATGTTTGCCCATCACAAGCAGGTGGAGTGTTACATTAATTGCACTCGATCTGTTGGTTTCAGAGCTACAAAAAATAGTTTTGTTTCTTATCACATAGTCAGCGAATTATGTGACTGAACTATTTAAGAACAGAAAAGTAGAGATGCAAAAGACACTAGTCAGAGTTGTCTCTTCCGAGAGTAATGAATTTCACTATACAGCCAGACCCTGTGGTGAGTGTAGTGAAAGTGTCATTTGCAGGGTGGAAAGTGGGTGCTTTTCAGAGAACCTGGCATGCTTATAAGGATACTCTTTCAACTCAGTGAGGCAACCAATAGTAAACCACCTCACTCCTTGTTTTTACTTAGTAAAACCTCTAGAGGTTCAAACCAGTCTTTCGGCGGTTGACCTAAACAACAACTTTTATATTTCCAGCCATAGACTAAGAAATATTTATTCCAATCCTAAATTACACAAGGATTTACCTAGTACATATAATCTACATAAACAAAATACATATGAAAAAATACAAAAAACAAAATATATAAAATACAAAAATAATACATAAATGGCATTCTTATTGTCTATTTTGAGATTATCAAACCAAGACTTTCTGGCATGTAGTCTTCTTTCTGCAATTATGTTGTCAAGGTGTTGTAAGTGTGTCAACAGCTTTACTTTTTATGTTATTTTGACTTGTAAATACAACACATACCTAACTACACAATTGAAGATTTTGGTGCAACAACCGACTATCTCCATCAATGGAAAATTTTCAGGAGATACAAAAAACTTCGCCAAAAATTACTAACTAAGCACGTTTACATGCACAGCCAACTCCTTTCTCCTTACACCAACTAAACATATGATTGGATTTGACCGTTTGTTGCACCAAACGATAAAGTGATTTTTTTGCTATAAGAATGCATCATAACCTAAAAATGGAGATGACCGGTTGTTGCATCAAGGTCTTCGATTGGTGTTATATGTACATTCGTGATTTGGCTCTCAACATGTAATGTTATGTCAGAAGTTAAATGATTTTAATGTTTGCTGTGAAGTGCTGCATGTCCTTGACTGGAAAGTTATATAATATGGAAAACTCTTGGTATCCAACTGGATATTATTGTATGAATAAGCTGTTCTAATATTATCAACTCAAAAAATAACATCTTTGTTTTCTTGTTCTACATTCTGTAGGTTGGATATGTGTCTCTGATAAACCATGTAGGTCTAGGTGCTGAGAATTTCAACATTCCATCGTAACGTAATAAAATTGTCATGGAATTAAGAATAAAATTTTAATATATTGAAGTTTTCATTATTGTACTGTTAAAATATTTTGTGTAAATATTGCATAATAAACCAGACTATCAGTATTGTATTTGTTCAAATTATTATTTTTGTTAGTAGAGGGATAACACCTTATATATAATACCATAAAATTTTTCTAGTTATTAATTTTAATACATGGAAAAGGTTATCTATGACTAGATATTGAGGAAAATAAAAATATATTTTCTTTAAATCTTACTTATTAAAAATATATTGTTACAGAACTTGGGCATCATTCTCAATATTGTCATAAAATTGCTCAACTCTAGATATTTGTGTTTAACATATTTTATTCATTCAAATAAAACATTTGTGATACTAAAATTTAGCCATATTTTATGTGAAACTTCAAAGAATAAAATAGATTTAAACTATGTCTGTAGCAACTGGTGGCAAAAATATGTTGGTTTCTCTGTTGTAACATATAATATTAAGTCTTTATGTTTACACAGGGAAAATGATAACTCTATGAACAATGGATTTGTTAGTTGCATGGTCAGAGTTATATGAAATTGATTTTTAACCTGAGTGTGTTGTGATTATCAACACTACAGTTTCATGTAATGTGTGTTGTTACTAAATTTTTCAATTTCATATTGAATAAGTTCAATAAGATATCCTCTCAAAATATTGAATACACATTTTCTGATTAAATCTTTGTACACATTTGCCGCTGAATGAATCTTGTATGGTTTTTAGAGATGCCTTTCAGTTTAAAGTTGCTCTTTGTTTTACTGTAGCATAGTAATTATAAACATGTTGTCACCAAACGAGTAAAATTTTCCCCATCTACCTTTGATTGTGTTGATCATGAAAGCTTATTGACAATATTAGTCAGTAGGTGTTAGGTGTGTAGAACTCAAATGATCCAGTCTTAACATATTTGTAGAATACATTGTGAAGAGATAACTAGGATTTATTGGTGTTAAACTTAACAGGGATTTCATCTGTAACACTTTTAGTCAATGCTGGAATTCCGCAAGATTCAATTTTAGATCCTATTTTGTTTTTATTGTATGTTAATAGGTTGCCAGAAGTAATATCTAATTTTTCTGATGATACTTCAATAGTTAACAAGAGTTTATTGGCAATGCTCTCGAATTGAATATCTTTAACTTAATTAACTTAACTCTTTAATTAAATGGTATTTCCCATTGTCAGGACTTGTAGAAAAAACTAATATAGTGTGATATAAGATTTTGAAGTGGATTCGTTTATCATAATAATATCCTAGTATACTGATAAAAAGTGGAGTTTCTTGGAGCTATCTGGGAGAATCCGATGAATCAGATTTCATCTGTTAACACTTTTAGTCAATGCTGGAATTCCACAAGATTCAATTTTAGATCCTATTTTGTTTTTATTGTATGTTAATAGGTTGTCAGAAGTAATACCTACTTTTTCTGATGATACTTCAATAGTTAACAAGAGTTTATTGGCAATGCTCTCGAATTGAATATCTTTAACTTAATTAACTTAACTCTTTAAGTAAATGGTATTTCCCATTGTCAGGATTTGTAGAAAAAACTAATATAGTGTGATATAAGATTGTGAAGTGGATTCGTTTATCATAATAATATCCTAGAATACTGACAAAAAGTGGAGTTTCTGGGAGCTATCTGGAAGAATCTTCGCGACTAGTTTCATTTTACCTCAGCGGAGCTGTTCAGTACTGTCCAAGGTCCAAATAACTGTCATGATTGCTAACCTCCAGTTGAAGAGAGCACAATAAGAAGAAGAATTATTCTTATCCGAATAAATGTAACTACCTTCACTAGGATTTGAACCAGGAACCTCCAAAAATCAGCTGTTAAACAGTTGATTCATGACAACTTTACCACTAAACTAACTAGGTGGGTTATATTCTGATTAGTAGTTGTTTCAAAAATAGTTAAATTATAAGATTCTCAGGTAAATTATTTAAAATAGATTTATTTTATATGTCACTGCATCAACATGTGTAAAATTTATTTGAAGTTATTTAGTAATTTAGTTATTATATTGGATTTAGTACATGTTCATCAGACCTTAATAATATTTTTGTTCAAGTCCACACCAGATGTTGAATTTGGTATCTTCTTATTAGTGTAAAATCAAAAGTGCCAAAGCAAAGTTAGATTTATTTATTAAAACATGTACTACTGTTAACTTTTGTCATTAACAGGATGCACATTTCTCTTCGTAAGCACATTTCCAAACTGAAAAATGTAGAAAATGAATATTAGTTAAAGTGGTATTCTTCTTAGCCTAGCTGTATTTCTAGATTAGATCTATATGAGTAATTTAAGAAAACTACTATCTACCGAATGGTGCAAAAGTCACTTGACTCCAGGTAAAAATTAGTTATGAATAGCAAAAAATTAATAATAGCAAAATATAGAACAAAAATTTTAGTTCATGTTGTTAGTACCTATTACAAAATTTTGGTGGCAATTACATTGTATAGAGCTGAAACATTTAAAATTAAGTTAAAAGGTGATATTTATAAAATTATGAACATAGAAAGAAGAATAGTTTGGAACATCCTAGGACTCAAAAAGGAAGACGACATAATCACTACAGACTCCGTTCGAACAAAGAGATACAACAAAACTGAAAACGAAATCCATGTAATGAGAAAAAGGAGACTTGTATTTATTTGGGCAAGTTACAAGAATGAATGATAACAGATTGACAAAACAAATTTATGATGAAATTGTAAATCTCAAAACCAAACCAGCATGGTTTACAATAACAATGTATGACCTTAAAGATACAAAAATCGACACAAAGACATACATACCCTAATAGTAAAATTTTTAGGAAAAAACCAGAGAGTGATCTTTGGGGGAGAGAATAAAAGTAATAGATGTGAACCCCACTAAATTGAACAACTTATGAAGGAAAGATCTGAAAGATTGAAGAGATGGTGAGAGAAAAGAAAACAGACCACATCATGAAGAGGTAATTAAAATATTGATTTGGTGTGCTTTCTCTTATGAGTCATTAAAAAATGTATTTCATAAAATACTTTGTTGTTGTTGCTTAGGTCAACAGCCAAATGCTGGTTTGAATCTCTAGAGGTTTTACTAAGTAAAACAAGAAATTTGGTGGTTTACCATTGCCTTCCTCACTGAGTTCAAAAATAGGCTCATCAGCATGACAGGCCCTCTGAAAAGTACATACTTTCACAGGGTCTGGCTGTATAGTGAAATTCATTACTTTCAGAGGAGATAACTCTGACTAGTGTCTTTTACACCTCTACCTCTTCTGTTCTTAAATAGTTCAGGCATATAATTAGCTGACCATGTGATAAGAAACAGAACTATTTATGTAGCCCTGGAACTTGCAAATTGAATGCAATTTAATTTAACACTTTACCTGCCTGTTACTGGCCTCACCAGCGTTATGAACGTGTAAGATAGCATGGTGTATGTGTTCTGTGTGTATAGAAAGAAGTGTGATGTACTAAAGTGTTGTGTGCAGTGTAAGAACGAACTGTGTGTAGTTTTGAAGTAAGATTTGCTCTTAGCTGGCGTCCCAGGGTTGCCATATCCGTGCACCCACATATATATATGCATGGATGACTATTCATGTGTGTAAGAATGGGTACCTCCTGGGGGCATGAAATACTTGTAAATATGAAAAGGTTTAACAAAATAAATTTTTAATATTTTACTAGTTACCACAGTGGATGTAATACAGTGGCAATGGGTTTGACAGCTAGAAAATTTTTATGACCTAGCTGGGAATCAAACCTGTGACTATTTCTGTTGCAGTCTCTTAAGATCCCATCTTGAAGGTAGTCATAGTGGTGAAAAAATTTCTTTACTTAATTTTTATTGTAACCAAAGAGATGCTTTTTCGATGAATTTACTGGAAAGTACTATACCCTCATGTGTTTACATTTAACAATATAAAAATAATTTTATAATATTACCTGTTCTACCACATTTACAGTTTGCTTGAGCCATTGCACAGCAACTATCAAATGTTCTGCGTCTACCAGTATATATGTTACGACCACAAATAGGTGCATAAACAAAATAGAATGGGCATTGTTTTCCACATTCAAATTCTCCTGTACTGCAGCAAGTAGACTTCTTTGTTTCTATATTGTCATCTGCATTGGAAATTATTGCCATCCAAGATATACACACCACTAGAAAAGAATATAAAATTTCATAAGAGAGAAAATTGAATACTAGCTATTCTTTTTTAGTATGTTATTTTAGTTAAAAAAAGTAGAAGGTACCTAACATTGGCTTGTAGTTAACAATATGGTAACTATTAAATAATTAAGTTATACATTTTATAATAAATGCATTACTCACAAATTGTCCATATTTTTCCCAAGTACATCGTTAAAAAAGTAATATAAGAATGTAAAATTTGAGAAAATGTTTTTTTTGATAAACTTTAAAAAATGTGTTAATGTATAGAGATGTTCACACTAATTACTTCATAATATTTAAGTAGGTAGGTAAACATATTTTATCATAATTGTGGGTAAAAATTTAATTGGTTTTTTTTTTTTTGACAAGACGACTTAATTTTCTTTTTGTTACTACCTACTTAAAGTGTTTTGGTAAATTAATGTCTTATTTATTGAACATAATGCTAACAAATAATTTAAATTAATTTTATGTTGGTGAATAACTTAGTGTTCAGTTTAGGAAAAAATAAAATACTTAATATTTATTACGCTAAAAAATATTTGTAAAGTAGAATATTTACGCTCTAACTTAATACTCTATTTCTTAGTAAGTAAAATATGTTTCAAAAATAAATCTTTATAATGCATCCTGCAGTTTGAAATTAATTCTATTTTATAATGAATTTATATAATAATTTCACTAACCTTTTTTTAAAACTGCGTTAACTTTTATTTTTATTTTTACTTACATGTGTTTCAGTGGATCCACCATCATCAGAGTAAATAAAATAATTGAAACTAAAAATTTTTTGTTTCTCACTTATATAAAAGTTTTATACAAATGACTGAAGATGTATCATCTTCTATAGATTTTAAATAATTGAAACTAGGAAACGAGGTTGGGATGGGTGTAAGGGGTGAATGGAGGCCATCAAAATTTAAAACAAAATTATTTTGGCAAAAGTACTAAAATTACAAAGTTCAAAAATGTTCCTTTACTAAATTTTTTTTTTTTTAACGTTGCATCAACTGCAAGGTCATTAGCGACGACGGTGGGGTGTAACTGTGTGTAATGAGGATGAAATGAATTTTTGTAACGTATGAAAATATGCGGTGCCTGAGTGGGATTCGAACCCAGGACCGCATGATGAGAGGCGAGCACGTTACCAACTGCGCCAATGCGGCCGGCTTTACTAATTTTTACTAAACATTACTTTGTATGATGAAACTTCTGTTTCTTTAGTTCATTTATAAAGCCACATCAAAAGCATTATTATTGAATACAGTCAGTAAGAAACAGTGACAGTTGGTTTTAACATGTTAAAGTTTTCATACAACCTAGTGGAAATTGAACCCAGATGTTATTTTGCTTTGTAGTTCAGGGCAGTTATGAAAGAGGTTCAAATTTTGCTTTTATCTCATTGAATAATGAAAGAATAAAAGTTAAATTCGGGGAATAATATAAGTACTAGAAAATCATTATGAAGGAGATGAAACACTCTAGAAATAATTTCATCATCTTGTAAATAGTTTAATTAGCTAGTGTGTCTATTTAATTATTGAAAAATTTTCATTGTTGATTTATTATAGGTACTTCTTTGAACAAGATGTACATTTTCTTGTCAGAATTATCATGTTATATTTGTTAACATAAATTATAACACGTCTTAATATCATAATATTTTGGCAATAAATATGAAGAATTTTTGGAATCAATTGTTTTTATTTTATAATTACTGTTTTATTCTTGTTTATGCAATTGTTTGTATTTTATTAATGTTAAACGTTATACTACATAAAATTTTTAAATATATTATGTGTTTCAGTTGTTTTTAACGAAATTAAAAACTGTTCACACGGTATATATGTTCGTAAGGAATTTGTGATTTTTGTAAATGTTGCTAAAAAATGATGGGTAATAAAGTATTGTTTGTTATCGCTGGTAAGTTTTATATAATTATATTTTTTCATTTAATAAATTATTATTAGCACCTACAGTAGTACCTCGACAATTCGACCCTCGAAAATCCGGACCCTCCAATAATCCGGCTGTTCTGCAATTACTGCTAATGCGGACGGTGAAGGATGAAATGATTTTTTGTAACGTATGAGAATATGCTGTGCCTGAATGGGATTCAAACCCAAGACCGCATGATGAGAGGCAAGCACGTGACCAACTACGCCAATGCGGCCGGCCCCCGCCCGATTCTAAAAGTTGTAGTTTTAAGAGAAAAACTGATAATAAATAGTAGATACAATTTTACACACGTTTACATTCTTCTAGTCAATTAGTACATTACAAAATAGAATTTTATTGTACAGTAATTAATTACGTGAAACACAAAGATTAATTAATTAATCACGCAAAGATTTAAAATTTCAGTAGTGATTTGTAGTTCGTTGTGTTGAATTTAATTTACTTTTCAAATAAAGAGTTACTGTATTAAACAAAATGCGTAATTATTAAACTCTAAGATTTTATTGTAAATGAATGTACAGTGACCTTTTTACTCTACACGTGAAATTACTGAATTTAGGTTTTATTAATTGAAGGAGCCAGTTTTGAGAAGTGCCTACAAACCAGTACATAGAACAGCAGTGCTTGCTGTTAACTTCTTAGAGGAGCTATAAGGGGTCTCAAATTAATTACATTTTAAACGGTCTCTCGATGGTCCGGCTTTTTCGTAAATCCGGCCTACCGGCCGCCCATTCAAGCCGGATTATCGAGGTCTTACTGTATTTAGTTTTCACAGAAATAATGTTTTTTATTATATCTGAAAAAATAATTTTCAAAATGTAATTAAAAATAAATTGTTATATTCAGTTATAGGAAGTGGTAAGAAAAACCTAACATAACATATGAATTACAGTACACAATTAAAAGATTTTTATTACAGAAGTAATTTATTAGGTACTTAGTTTATGGAGTATTTTAAAGTCCTCATACAGTTTAGTGTGAGATCAGTTCTAACCGTATACCTTAGTTTTAAATGTATAATCTGCGTGAAGTAGCCTACATAGTATTAATAGCCTACAAGACAATTTTGATGGGCGTCCACAGAGCGCGGTCTGAGGCGGCCTGAAGACGGAACATCTTGAGTACCCACAGGGGGCAGCGAAAAGCGGAAATCTTGATGTACTCCCAAACGAGGGCTTGGAAGTAAACGAAGCGAAGATCGAAGAGCAAAGCACGAAGAAACAAGCAAGTAGACGAAACAACTGATAAGAAGGTCACAGAGGGAGGTGTCACAACCTCAACGGAGAAAAGCACAAAGCAAAGAACGAGTACAGATGACAAGAAACACAGCAAAACGAGCGAAGTACCAAGACTTCATCACAGAGTGAGATTCCACGATCTCAACACAGAGCGAAGCACCACGGCTTCATCACAGAAGAGCTTGAAGAGCAACTAACAAAGATGAGGCACACCACCTCAGAGAAGGCGAAGAATGAGGTACAACACCCCACACAGAAGACGAAGAATGAGCACACCGCTCACACAAAGCGAAGAATGAGCATACCGCCCACACAAAGCAAGAAGAATAGGCACACCACCCACACAGAAGACGAAGAATGAGGCACAACACCTCACACAGAAGACGAAAAATGAGAGCGAAGACGAAGAACACTAACGAGTAGAAAAACACTGGTGACGAAGATACAGCAACGGTACGACAGGTTGAGAGGTGAACACAGAAGCTGAGTTAGAACACGACTTGGAGACATCAATTCGATGTGGAGAATCAACAACACGTGGATGAGAATTCACAGGAGGTTTAGAAGATCGGCTGAGACGAAGTTTACACCATGAGGAAAACGACGGCAGATTACCTGCGGTGTGGCCGCCCACCATGGGAGGACACTGAACAGAACTGGGTTTAGGCCGCCCACCATGAGAGCGTGGGGGCTTGACACGAGCGGAGTGATCAGATGGAACGGCTTGAGACGAAACGGCTGAGCGGACTGGTAAATTAGCAGCCCTAGTTGAAGCAGCGACACAATCGGACAAAATAGCACCGGTGATTGTAGAACTTAGTGCAGAACAGCTATCGGCATCAGTAGGAACAGCAGGTGCGGCACACAAATTGTCGGCCTCGGCTGAAACGACAGAACAGATTGAGAGCGGAGCGGCTGAGATGACATCAATCGGCGTTGCAAGCGACGACAGAAGCTCAGGCGTAGCGTTGCGAAGTATCGGCGTGTATTTGGCAGACGACACAGTGTTACTAATTTGACACTTGTCATTTACATCAGATTTGCGAAGAATCGGCTGGTGTTCGGATGCACTAGCATTCGTTGCAGTAGAATCGGCTGTGTAATCAATCAACAGTGAAGTTACACTGGACGAACATGATGTCACAATCGGCGTAGTAGTTGCAGCAGTTGGCGGCGACTCACTTTTAGTCAGGATCGGCTTGCAGAAATCAGTAGGCACCGGCGGCAGAGTTGTAGGCAATGTCGGCGGCGAAACATCAACGCTTGTAGGCAGCAGTTTGGCGAGATGTATAATCGGCGCAGCTGGTTTAGGTTGTACAGCTGTTTTAACAGATTCAGCAAGAACGGGTTGAGTAGGTAACTTTCCAAAGAGTACCACTCCAAAAACAGTGTTTAAGGCGTTCGGCGAATAATCAGTGAGCGACGAATCGATAGGACGTAGAATCTCTGGGAGAACGTCCAAACCAAGAAGCAAATCGACTGGAGCAGATCGGTAGAACTCTGGATCAGCGAGTTTGTAGTTGCGGAACGGCTCGGCAACAATTTCCGGCAAAGAAATCGAAGGCAGGTCACCAGTAATGTTGGAGATTACTAGCGCTCTAATCGGCAGTTTAACGGTACTATCATGAAGCGACGAAACGATTATATTTGCGGCACCTAAGGTTGGTGACGAAATGGAAGATATCCCAACTAACCCTTGGTTACTGGGAGTAATTTCAGCTCGGAGTCGGTTAACGGCAGATGATGTAATTAATGTGGTTTGAGCACCACTATCAACGGTTGCACGAAGTTGAATATTCTGTCCAAAGGCGTTTTGGACCAGAACTAAAACGGTACCAATAAGTGCTGGAGCGTGGTCCAGGCGACACGAGAGCGAGTTGGCAGAAGCGGCTTTAGCGGTTGACAAAGTACGAGTATCATTCGGTTGAGCAGTTGGTTCGGTCGGCGTCGAATCAGCGTGAAACGGTCGAACAGGTTGAGCAGTAAACGGCTGGTCTGCAGTACTAGCAGGTTGAACAATCGGAGTTGAGTTATCATCGGAGTGCAGAAGAGAGTGGTGTTTATTGGAACCACAATGTCGGCAGTTTTTTGCGGACGAACAGTTGTGTTGAGAATGACGGCCGAAGCAGTTGAAGCATTTTTTGAGCTTGAACACGGCTTTAAATCGGTCAGAAACAGACAAACGTAGAAAATCGGCACATGAAAATATGTTGTGCATGACAGATTCACAATAAGGAGATCTGGGCACAAAGTCGGCAGTAACATCGGCTGGTTTGGTCTCTGAAAGCAGAGTGTACGGCGACGGACTAAATACAGGTGCAGGACCGATTAATTGAAAGTTCGGTTCAGCAGCAGTCGGACAATCGGAAGTCGGTTGAGCGTTTGAGGTGTTAATTAACTCAAAGGCTTGAGTTCTCGACGTGACAAATGACATTAAATCGGCGTAAGTTGGTATTTTCTGAGGATCGGTTATTGTAGATTCAAACAGCTGTTGGGTTTCCATTGTCCAATTCTGATATGCCAAGGAAAACATCAGATAATTGGATAAATCGATTGGAAGTATGCGTAACGCTCCGAATACAGATTCGTGCGTACTGAGGTAACGTTTAAGTTGTTCGTAGTTATAAACGGCTGGTTTTTGAAAGTTCACTATTTGTGAAATATAAACAGAGGCTAAACGTCTTGGATTTGAGTAGCGGTTAACAATTGTTTGATAAGCTAAGGTATAATTATCAGCGGTAATCGGCAGGTGAGAAATCAACTTGAGCGGCTCACATTTTAAAACACACCTTAGGTAGTGTAGTTTTTGAACGGGTGACAACTGATTGTTATTGTGTATCAGATCGTCAAACAGAGCGATAAAGTTTTGAAACTCATCAATGTTTCCAGAAAAATCGGGTAATTGTATTTTAGGTAATCCTACAGACGGAGAACCAACAGCGGTTGTAGATTCCTCTGGATTTGTATCCGGGATCTTAGATAGAACGGCATAAAATCGAGCGTGAATCTCATCTTGCAACTCAGTTATTTGTTGCTCGAGAACAGCGGTTGGATTTTCAGACAGTAAATCGTCTAGTTGGTCTAAGATAGACCTTAATTCGGTGAATAAACGGTCGGCCTCAATTTTAAAGGCATTTGAAGCAGCGGCAGTAGTTGTACGGCTCGATTGTAATTTCACAATGGAGTCTAAAGCACGGACTAAACGGCGAGATTTGAAGAATAACGGATGATTAATTGTAGGATCCATTTTAAAAACAGCTGGTATAAATCGACTCGAAATAATATTGTTCAATAACAGGCGCAGGAGATACAGATACTTACTACTTGAAACGTTAACACAATTCAGACATGAACGGCGTAAATCAACTTGTAATTGAATAAATTTGTAACAATTATGTACAAATTAAGCAGTAAACAATGAGATTGAACGGCAGTAATAACATAAATTAATATTGGTTGATGATTGTAACATTAACGGTTTGAAATGTGTACCATAGGTTATGTACATTAATTCAGCGAAGAAACGAATAAATAATCACAACGATTAAAAAACAGATTCAGAACACTTGAAATGCCACAAATTATTTGGCATATATCGGCAATAAAGTTTAAATTTAAGGTCACAACACTGTGAATTGATGAATATACGGATGTAAACAATGAATGAATTGTATACAGATTAAACAGTTTGTACATTCGAATAATTTGTAAATAACACAGTAACAACACGAATAATTTCAACAGAATTGTTGAAACAATGCGGTAAACAAATGTAATAGTTAATAATCGGCACGGTTAATATACAGCATAGTAATAGACGGCAAATAAACAGAATGTTAAGTGAGGTTAGGTTGCACCTTCTGACCATAACAAACGATGTAAACAGTTTATAACGATAAATTGTTATAGCGACTTGAGAAATAACGAAACAATAGATTGAGTTTGTTAATTATAACGTTAACAACACACACGTACACAGTTTGTAGACAAAACACTATAAGACTGGTAACTAACATGTAAACAACACTTGACTTGTAACAACAGTTGGTTAAATATGCACAGCGCATAAAAACACTGATAACGGATTGTTATGTTGTAACTGCGGTTGGCAACATAAAACATTAGTAAATAATCGGCCCATATGTACTTGCATAATCGGATAACAGTTTGCAATCATCACTTGAAGAAACGGCCTAGTTGTGACAACAACAATTTTTGAGGTTAACAACGACTTGTAACAACGAATGTAGCATACAACAGCACATGTAAACGAATTTATTAACAGTAATTTTTAATTTATCGGCGGCCGGAGGACCAATTTGTTAGCGGTAACCGGAATGTAACTAAGACTTTCAGTTCTGTCTTTAAATTACTTTTGTGGACAGTTAAGCCCGGAGTTGTTTTCGCCGTAACAACCCTAACATAAATCGATGAAATAGAGGAAGGAACACAACATAAGGATTGATAACAAAAAAAGGAACCAACAAATGACAATACAGCATTGAAATGTACTTACGTTTATTGTGAAAACTGTACAAACATCAGAAGACTTGATAAGTCCATGCTGCGACCAGCTACGAAACGTGTTTAACCCTCATCTGGTGACCCTGGGTCTGGGAGACCCAAGGGAATTTTCATTTTGTTCTGTTGGCTACCTGCGTCCGGTTTTCCCCTCCCACTTCTCAGTAGTTTCAAGTTAGTGCATTCTGAGCAACTGTCAGTGGTTGTCAAGGTCATTGTGTTCTGTGCGTGTTTGTTATTAAAAATTAAAACTCGGCTTGGGTATCCCAGACCCAGGGTCACCAATTACGTGACAATTTTGTAGAAGTAGTGTTTTTACAAAATGGCCTCTTTTTCACGTAATATTTGTGTAAATGACCCAGATTTTTCTGATACCGTTAGGGACATGTTTGAAGATAGTGATAGTGATTTGGGGTTTGATGACAGTGATGCTGACCCTGATTTTGAGGTTAGTGACCATAGTTCAGATTCCGAAATATCTATTGGCGATGATGAAGATGATCTAAATGCTTGTGCAGATGAACACGGTACCAATGCTAATCCTAATTCATCAATCAATGTACCTTCTAATTATAATTATTGGTATGGTCGTGGAAAGAGTAAATTTAAATGGTCTAAAACAGCTCCTGGGCATACCAGAACTCGTGCTCAAAACATAATACCTAGAATGCATTTTCCAGGAATTTTTGGACCAGCCAAAAGACTTGGCAATCAATGTTCTGAAATTCAATCATGGGAATGTCTTGTGACCGATGACATGTTGAATCAGGTACCGGTAGTCATTCACACTAATGAAAAGTTGCATGAAATCAGAATAAAATTCAAAACACCTGAGAAAGTTGAGCTTCAAAAAACTGACATTGTAGAAATGAGGGCTCTAATTGGTCTTTTGTTTTTCTCTGGTATTTTCAAGTCAAATCACGAAGATTTAGAGTCTCTTTATGCCACTGATGGCACAGGCCGAGATATATTTAGGGCTACAATGTCTCTTAAGCGTTTTTTAACTTTGTTAGCCTGTTTGAGATTTGATAATAAACTTGATAGACATACAAGAGTCACTGATGATAAGGCAGCTGCAATCTCGTGGCTTTTCAATAGACTGGTTGAGAACTCTCAAATAAACTTTTCTCCGTATGAGTATGTATGTGTTGATGAAATGCTTGTATCATTTCGTGGGCGTTGTCGGTTTAAAATGTATATGCCGAAAAAGCCAGCTAAGTATGGCATCAAAGTTATGATCTTAGCAGATGCTAGGACACATTACTTTTTTAACGGCTATATATATACAGGGAAAAATTCTGATGGAGTTGGACTATCGCAAGATGAGAAAAAATTGTTGGTTCCAACACAAGCAGTTCTTCGTTTGATTAAACCAATTGAAAATTCTAAGAGGAATGTTACTGGCGATAACTGGTTCTCATCTGTACAGTTGGTGAGAGAGATGGACAAAAGAGATCTTACTTATGTGGGGACGGTAAGAAAAAACAAAGCAGAGATCCCATTGGAATTTCTTCCAAACAGGAGTAGGGAAGTTGAGTCATCTGAATATGGGTTTACTAACGACATGACCTTAGTTTCTTTTGTACCCACCAAAAATCGGGCTGTTATCTTACTATCATCCATGCACCACAATGCCCAGACTGATGAGGAAACCAAAAAACCCGAAATAATACAGTTTTACAATAGTACTAAAGGAGGTGTCGATTCATTGGACCAAAAGTGTGCAGGGTATAGCACCAATAGGAGGACAAAAAGATGGCCAACTGCTTTGTTCTACGCAATTCTAAATATTTCCTCTGTCAATGCTTTCGTCATTCACTATTCCTTTCGGGATAATGAAAAGCAGCCACGTTTACAGTTCCAAAAAAAACTGAGTATGAGTCTTGTAGAACCTCACATGAGAAGACGACTGAACAATAAGTTTGTTCCTAGCGAGCTTAGGAAATTGATTGGAGGAATTTTGAAGGAAGAAGTGCCAAGAGAAGAAGTGAGGGCTGGTGAAAAAAGAAAAAGATGTGAGCTGTGTCCAAAGGGAAAAGACAGGAAAACTAAATTCATTTGCAAATCCTGCAACAAATCTTATTGTTTAGAGTGCAGAGCAAGTTTGTGTGCTGACTGTGAAGTTCAAAACTGAAAAGTGTTCAATGAAAGTACAGCCTAAAAAGACAATATTTGAAGATGCGCAAAATTTTTATGTATGATAAAATTTTTGATCTGTGACTTTTTTTAGAGACTACACATCTATGGTAATAATAATCAGTTGCTTAAAAAATCTTAATACTAAAGGCGAAAAAATATTATAAAAAAGTATTCCGCTATGTTTTTTACTCAAAAATTTTGTTTATAGTTCTTTAAAAATTTTATATAAAATTTATTAATTAAAATTTTGATTTGATGTTTTTTTCTTTTCACAAACATTAGTACCCAAAACCATAGGAAAAATTTAAAATTGATTATCTTTTATACTATATGTAAAAAAAAAAACTATACTGGGTCTGACAGACCCAAAGTCACCAGATACGTGACAAAAATAGGGTGTCACCAGTTCAGGGTTAACAACAGGTTGGCGGTAAACGACTTGTAGTATGCAGAAAACGGCTTGAAATAATCGGCAACATATTTAACAACAACACACAATGTACATACAACACTATACTAATCACAAGTTAGTCATTTTGCGGGAAACAGCTTGGATTATAACGGATGAAAGGCAACGGTTTGTTACATCAGAGCGGCCATGATCGTAGACCAGGAACAAGTGAGCAGCAAGGCGGAAACAAGGTTAGTGACGTGACAGGATGGGAGTTGTTACAGGTTACAAAGAGATTGGGGAAAACGGCGCGCTAATAAGCTGGCGCAGAATTCAAATTCGAACGTATGTAGTACTGAACACATATATTTTTGTATATGCTGGCTATCTCTGCGTAACTTCTTACAGAAGGCGAGAAATATTAAATACTAATGTCTTTTAATGTATTGCTTTTTTATGTATACATGAAAAACTTTTTATATTTACCTTATACTGCTTCTTATACTTTGTTTCTTACTATACCTTTCGTGGTGTGCGCCGCTTCTTAAGGTATTAATAATAGCTTCTAGAAACTGTTTATGAAGACTGCATCTTCCTTTGTTAAAGGTTTGAAACAAACTAAATTATGTTATTGGCCGCCTACATAGCGTAGTGATAGCTTACTAGCCTACCAAGCGAAGGTCCCGGATTCGATTCCCGACCAGGGTCTGGAAATTTTCACAAAGTTAAAATCCACCATTAAAAATATTCTACCGAAGTGGCTAATAACTGAGCTGTTGACGCAACTTTACATAAACTTAAAAAATAATATAATGTTATTACCTGAAGAAGCGTTGCGCACCACGAAAGTACTTGTAAGAAACAAAGTATAAGAAGCAATAACTTATAAGGTAAATATAAAAATTTTTTTATGTATACATAAAAAAACAATACATTAAGATTCAACTACATAGCAGGTATGTTTTGATCGTTTTATGAATCATCAGTGTAGCAATAGTTGTGTGTTTACATGTGCGTCCGTACGTTCTACACAGACCCGTTTCTCCTATAAAAACCATTCTCCCCACTACTTCACAACTGGTTATCTGCATATACGAGGGTAGGCTGATAAGTAATGCACACATGCTTGTAGAAGACGAACAAAAAGAAATAGCAAGATGGGGTAAATAACAAATTAAAGTACAAATCTTAACCTACCAAATTATCTATTTATTTTTCAATATAGTCACCGTTAAGCATTACACATTTCTCCCAACGTTTAACAAGTTTTTTCATTCCGTCACTGAAAAATTCTTCCGACTTTCCTCGAACCCAGGACGCAATAGCTGCCTTCACCTCATTGTCCGAGCTGTAATGATTACCCTTAAGGTCTCTCTTCAGTAGAGGAAAAAAATAAAAATCGCAAGGCGCAAGGTCGGGAGAATACGGAGGGTGTAAAATTGGTTGAAACTTCAGGTTTCTCAGAGCCTCTCCAGTTGCACGCGAAGTGTGTGGACGAGCATTGTCGTGTTGCAAAATTATTGGCGCCAGGTTGCCTCTAACACGACAAACTCGACGTCGGAGGTGTTTCAGAGTCTGTATATACTGAGCAGAATTTACCGTTGCCCCTCGTTCCAGATAATCAGTCACATAAACTCGGCGAGCATCCCAAAACACAGTCAAAAGAATTTTTTTTGCGGACGGTTGTGTTTTGAACTTTTTCACAACAGGAGAATGTGGATGACGATATTCAGCGCTCTGCCTTTTTTCTTCGGGATCGTAATGATGAACCCATGACTCGTCCCCCGTCACAATATTCAAAAGAAAGTCGTCTCCTTCGTCACGGTAGCGCTTCAAAAGTTGTTCACAGCATTCCAATCGACGCTGTTTATTCTCGTCTGTCAGACGGCGTGGTACCCATCGTGCACAGATTTTACGGTATCCCAATTGTTCAATAATGAAGCCAACACGTTCCTTAGATATTCCAATTTGGTTTGCGATACGCTGTTGAGTGATTCGCCGGTCATTTTGAATCAAATCATCGATGAGTTTGCGACGATTATCGTCTGAGGCAGTGATTGGTCGTCCACTGCGTGTTTTGTCAACAATTAAGGCTTTTCCAGGTTGGCAATCACGAAATTTTATTACCCAACGATTCACAGTAGACCTATCAACAGTATCGTCACAATAAACAGCCTTTAAACGACGATAAATCTCACTAGGATTCACTTTCTCAGCAGTTAAAAATTCGATAACAGCGCGTTGTTTAATTCTCGTTGACATAGCACCAGAACACGACGCCATACTTCCACTACTCAAAACAAACTGAATGAAAGCAACGCCTTCAAACTGCGCAGGCTTGTAGAGGAGAAATAGTACTTCCACATGCCACCAGGCGCGCTACTGAAGTTTATTTAGTTGTCTTCTACAAGCATGTGTGCATTACTTATCAGCCTACCCTCGTACTTCGAGGGAGTCCGAAAATACATAACCACCCACACTCCAAGCCTAAAATAGCGTAATACAGTATTCTGTTTTGTGTAGCCTAAATGTAACCTAACGATTGATTTTTAAACATATCAATAAATGATGTAACGAAATTTCTTACTCAGTTATACTTTTAGCTTGTGACTGATTAATTGTATTGTTTGGTAATGGAAGTACCTACAATTTCATTAGGTACAGTAAAATATTGGTTTTATAGATAACCCAAATTCTAAACAATAGGCCTATAGGTAGTATTGTTTCAAGTGGCAAATATATTCAAATTTACAATATAAAGTCAAGGATTACCTCACTGATATATTCTCAAAAAATCAAATAAAACTAAATACGATAACATTCTGATTTACAGATGTATATGTGCCAAATTAGTTATGTCATAAATAAATAATTCATCCCCAATTAGGCTAAATTAGTTGGAAAAAAATTGCAAACAAATTTACAAGTACGATACCTAAGGGTACGGAACGGAAAATATTGAAAATTTTCACGTTTCCGGTTTTTTGCAAAATATTGAAATGAAGTGTTTTCTCCATCCAATGGTATACAATTTGTTGGGGATTTAGCAGTTTCCATCCAAAAAAAATATGTTGAACCCTTACGTTATTTTCTAAACATTACCAGTTTCCATAAACATCTCAATAACAAAAGATAAATTCACAATTTTTTTATTTTGTACGATATTTTTGTTTTCTCTTGCCTATATAAATATATAGGAAGGAAAGTATTCTTTTCATGTCGAGTTTTCGAAATCGAGTTTTCACCGGATCTACACGTTTTCAGACCCTTGAACCCAAAAAAACATAACTTCGCAATTCAACAGTTTTTAGCGATTGGTCTGTGTGTGTGTGCGCGCGTGCGTGTGCGTGTGTGAACAGAATATCTCAAGAACGGAACGTCGTACGAACTTGAAACTTAAACTAAGTTAGACACTACTACCGGACCCGACACGAACATTTTAATCAAAATCGGTCAACTGGAAGTAGTAATTTATTCGTGTAATTTTTCACTTTTTTGCGATTTTCTCAAAAACTGGTCCTACGATTTTTTTTTAAAAATCGCCTGGTTTACAAAAAATTTTATGCTCTACAAGTTAGGGTAGGCGCCATGTTTGCTGAAATTCTTGGTGAGGCTGCCGAACGAAGAAGAACAGATCCGTTTTCTGCGCTCTTCAAGCTACTCGGCTTAGTGACATGGAAGCATCGTCCTTTCTACAAGTTGCTGTCGCTGAATTGTATCGATATTCAGACTAGTTAGAAAGCGGTTTCGTTCCTCTTCAAAGTGACCACCGATGACTAGTTAGGGCGCTGTAAATTACGGCCGTTATGTTTATCAGTCTGCGACGTTTCAGCCGAAAATAACACTTGGCAGGGTTTTTCTTTCCCTGTATTGATGTACATTCTTTTTTCTTTTCAAGAATGTATTTTTTGAAAACATTCCAGGGTTGCAGCTCAGCAATGACTTATGTAATTTATAGTGTGTCATCACTGAATTGCGTTGCACTACCGCTCCTTGATACCTCGCCTCGTAACTTCTAAGCCTTGTAAAGTTCTTTTCCCACCAGTGAATTTTGCCACTGCGTGGTTGTAGTGATCACCAAAGTTCCTGTCTATATCATTTAAAAGGCTGTAGGAATTCAAGCTGACAGCGAGTTGCTTCTTCAGTGAGTTGAAATAGCCCACAAGATTTCAGGTCGGGCAGCAAATTAGACTGGTTCCTTTTATACGAGTATGTTCGCAAAAGTAACCAAACTTCGGATAAATCTAGTGGTTCCCAAAAAATACAAGATTTGGGCCATTTAAGATATCGTCTTTGAGGAGGTCCACCCTGTTTTACGTTTCCAATGTTTTCGCGTCAGTAATGGCATACCAAAGTCTGAGCAAGTTCCCCTATTTTTACTTTTTTGCCCTATATAAATATAATTACATAGAAAGGGAAAGTATTGTTTTAATATCCATTTTTGAAATCGAGTCTTCAATGGATACACACGTTTTCAGGTCCCCGAACTCAAAAAACATGGTTTTAGCTATTGGTCCCCAATGTGTGCGCGCGCGCACGTGTGAACAAAATATCCCAAGAACGGAATTGCGAAGTTGAAATTTACCACTTAAGTTAGGTACCATAAGAAGACCCGACACAAACATTTTCATCAACATCAGTCAACCGGAAGAAGTAGTTAATTCGTGCAAGTGTTCACTTTTTGCGATTTCCTCGGAAACGGCTTCTACGATTTTTTTTTAATTCGCCTCATTTACTACATTTTTGTGCTCTAAACGATAGAGTAAGACCCATGTTAGGTGAAATTATTGAGAGGCCTGTGCTCTCGTGGTGAATCATTTTTTAAAGTTTCCGCTCTTAATACGAGGTGTGGCTATTATAACGATACTGACGTAAGAAATTTTATACTTAATCACTTATTGTCGCCTTCAATATACACTCTTTCTCTATCCCTACAACAATCCAAGCGAATTTTCCATTGTTGGAAACAGTGCTGGAAGTGCATCTTCTCTCAGCTCCTTCAGGACACGAGCCTGAAGTTCGGCTCTTCCAGTACATGGATTGGCGCTTCGTTTCCTGATCATAAGTAAAAAAGCACGTTTAATCACATGTTATTATCGTTTCAAAAAATTTGGGTCATTTTCAGTCGTGTACAAAGTGTCAGTACAAACATTTTTGCGAGCTTCATTTCAAACATTTTTGAGCGTTACGTGTCCTGAAGAAGCTGACAGAAAATGACTTCTAGCACTGTTTCCAACAATGGAAAATTCGCATGGAGCGTTGCAGGGATAGAGAAGGAGTGTATATTGAAGATGACACCAAGTGATTATGTATAAAATAAAAATAATTTTTTGTAAGTCAGTCTCTTTTTTTAACAGCCACACCTCGTATGCATTATAGAGCAAAAGTGTAAAAAATTAAAGTTGTAGAACATTAAAAAACCTACAACTTTTCTTTCAAACATATTTTGTACAACGTTTAGCGTCAGTTAGTGATTTTCTGTATTTTTTCATCAAAATCGGTAGAATATGGGATTTTTTAATATTACAGCCTTAGTAGCCTTAGAAGTTATGACAAAAATGTATAAAAGTTATCGGGAATAAAAAGATCAACAACTTTTATTTCAAACGGTTTTTTTTCAGACTATTTTAGCGTAAATTGGTGATTTTCCGCAGTTTAACATAGATTGATTTTAATTTTGCTTCATTCACTCATGATTAAAATTAGATAATTTTCATTTACCGTTGTTTACTTATGATGAAATAAAGGTTATAAATATGGGTTTTTACATTGGCAAGAGAAAGTCGTGTGTTTCACACCAGATTATTTTTTTGTATAAATCCAACGATAGCGCCCAGGAAAGTAAATAAGTATTGTACTATTTGTACTATATGTATTTTGGAAATTATTTCTGAACTGTTTTTGGTGTCAAATGTAAGAAATAATTACCTAGTACTGAATAAATTAATAATATTTTATTAATTACTTTGAAACTAGCAATTTTGTCCAGACAAAGGAAATCGCGTTTATTTGATAACAAAGGGAGAGGGACATATCAAAATATTATGTATCACTGTCACCTACATTACTTCAGACTGCACACATTTTCATGATAAATGAAACAAGCGTAATAAATATTACGTAACAGTATAAAATTGTAGTATTTATAAAATATGTATGTTTATGTGAATAAAAGCAAATGAGTTTTTAAGTTATTATGAATGTCACTCAAAACCATAACGAATATAACAGAACATAATAGACTGTAACATAAATATCATTTTATTTAAAAAAATCCTATTAAACCCTCACACTCTTAAATTTTCCGATATCTGGCCGTAGGCACAATGCTAAAAATTTACAAGAATTGAACTTGTTTATTTGGTTGAAGGAGACATCGCGAAAAACTCATCCTTATGTATACTGCAAAATTAACTGAAAAATAACATAACAGAGTAGGTCTACTTAAGTGCACGTACTATGTGACATTTCTCGTTAACAAACGCCGTGAGGGGAAGGCTAGAGGAAGAAGTGGGAGTAGTAAAATCCGTTACCGCTCGCTGCGCTGTCTGATGAGTAACCAGTTCAACTAACTAACGCTGCATAACATAAGAAAAAATCGTGACGTCACACATTTTTCGTGCGCGTTTTCCATCAAAACGACTCGGAATTTTAAAAAAATAAAAACTAATTTAGAATTCTGTTATTAATTGAAAGCCAGCAAAATTTTCAAATACTTTAATCGATGTTTAATTAAAGAATTGGCATTTAATAGGAAATCCCATCATAAAAAGAAAACACAGTGGAAAATCGATTTTTTAAAAAGTAAGTCATTTTTTAAAAGGTCTAGGGCACATGCTGTTTAAAAGCCGTCGAGAGAAATGAGTCCGTATATGAGATTTGTGTGCAGCAACTGGACAGAAAATCGCGTTATTACAACCAGCGCTCAGCTGTATAGTTGAATCTTAATATGGATTTTGCTGCTATGATGCTAACTGGTAACTTAAATAATCATTAACGTCATTGTGCACAATTTTATTTAGCTTAGAAAGAAAGTATAGTTGAATACATTTGTGGTACGCAAAAAGAGATGATTTTAAACCTTTGGAGAAATCATTCAAATAAATTACAAATTTTTGTATACAATTATGATTATATTTTGCAGGAAGCTCTTGTAATTTAATGATAAATTTATTTATCAATGAACCAAATTTATTGTTCCATGGCTATAAGCAAAAATATACTTAATCTATTTTTTTTTATGCAGTTATTATAACAGTTATTGCAATAGAAATAGAAGAAACTAAAGCAACGGAAACAAAACCCACTGATGAATGCAACAGGGGTTGTACTAAAATATATGCTCCTATCTGTGCTTATCGTAAAGGAAGAATAAGAACATTTAATAATGAATGCTTAATGGAGGTTGCTAACTGTGATTGTAGACCAAGTAAGTATCAGTCACGTGGTTATATACAGAGTCCGGCAGAATAAACTACGATTTTGGAGGGTCAATAAAAAAAAGCACGATTCATAGTACAACAAAGTTTAATGGGTCAAATGAAAATTCAAATTATACAATTTTACTTACAGCATTTCAATACCTAGTTCACTTGAAAATTATGTCATCCAAATGTTTCCCATTATTCCTCACGCACTCATTCAACCTTACAAATTTTCGAGAATTAGCTCACATGCTGTTTTGCGAGACGCGTAGTTACTCATTTTCAGTAAGTTGTTGCACGAAAATCATCTTTTACGAATGGAACTGAAGGTCATCATGAAGGATTCTTCTCACACTTCGGTCAGACATTCTTAGTGCGGCAGCATGCTTCACTACGGAACGTCGTGGAGACTGCGACACAGATAACCTTACAGCCTCAATATTTTCACGAGTTATCACACAACGCTTTCGTCCTGTTGGTTTCAGTTTCAAAGCAGACGATGTTAAACGAAAGTTTTTCACCCACAGCAATATCGTATTCCTACTTGGAACAGACGCGTTTCGGTTTTAATTAAAATGATAAACGCTGCGTAGCAATAACAGAATCATTGTTTTTGAAATACGCTTCAATCACAAAAGCACGGTGCTCACACGACTAACTAACTCATGATGGCAGCTAAAATGGTAGCATTAGCGCTACCCCGTAACAACTGTACCAACTTCCTATTCACAGTGTTGCCAACATACCGATGAATACAAAATCGTCAGGTTAATCTGCCGGACCCTGTATTTTGTGTGGCCGTGTTAAGGGGAGTAGTAATCTCTATCTAACTCAATGCTAACGTTTGTACCTTTTTCTCAAAAACTAATTAAGATAAAACCTTGCGGTTTTTTTTAAATTAAAATTCTGGATTTTTTTACAGCTTGTGGGTGTGTGTGTGGTTTTTTAGTAACTTGTAACTGAAATTTTCTAAATATGTTCAAAATGAAACCCTTTTTTATTCAAAAAATTTTACCTTAAAATATTTTTTTTCTCTTCCAATTTTTTTAATATTGAAAATCTACACACACACGCGCGCGCACACACATACACAGACACAAGTGCGCGCGCGCACACACACACAAGATCTGATTGTGTTGAACTTGCTGTCAAAATTTCACCCCAGTATCTTCAATAGTTTTTGAGGAAAATGTACATGAAGTTAAAAAATAAACAACAGAAAAACGCATTTGAAAACTGACACACAACAAAACTTGATGTCCACCAAAGTTGACAAAACAACAGGTTAGGTTATAATAAATGTATGAAAAATCAAGTGAGCCACTGTCACTGCCATCTTGTTAGAGAAAAGAATGTTTTTTACCACAAAATTTTAAATGATAGAAAATATCAGCTCTAGAATCACAAAAAAATCATGGTAAAGACAGAGACATGACAATTTTATAAAAATAGGGAAACTCCAGCTGGACATGAAGTTTTAAAAAAATTAATAAAAATATTGCTAGTTGTCATAGAAACATAATTTAGGTACCATTGGAAAGAGGGGATTAAACTATAAAATTTTAGATGATAATCTAAAAATTGATTTTTAAAGACTTTTCGATTACTACTCCCCTTAAGCCTAGAAAATAACACATTTTTTTAAATATTGTTAGTAGTAACCATTATATTCAGTTAATCACGGCCATATAAATGTATTTTGTAAAGTAAAATATACTTTGATTCGGAAAAACTTTGGGTGTAGACTGCTAATAAATAATTTATAGAATCAAAACGACTTGTAGAACTAATGCTTCTACTGAAGTTTCAGTTGATCTATGATAATTTGTAATACTGTAGAACAGAAATGACAATGTGCAACTATTATATAATGGTCTTTGATTTGATTGGATTTTTTGACTGATTATAATGGTCTTGGTTTGGAACAGGATTTTTTCTGTTCCTGGAATAACTCAGAACAAGTACTGAATGGTACTTTTATAAAGTATCTGATACTTCTAGTACGGGAAGTATAAATAATACCAGTTGAGTAAAGAAAGGTGGTTGTCCTTGCTGCATTTGGGTGTATTAGAACTAGAGATGGTTTGAGTCATAGAAGATTGATACTTAGTACTGTATACAAGAAAGTATAAGGAACAAAAGATTAGTTCAGTAACTGAGAATCAAAAGTGATAATCTCCACTTTTTGGGTTGTATGAGCATTTTGTAAATTTTTTTATATTCTACAAGGTGATATGGTTTTTTGTCTCAAAAGTAGTAACCTGTCCTTGCTTTTATTTAACAAAAATCTAGCTTGTATCAAAACTGGGGTCTCCAATACTATTTCTGTTTCAAAAGTGGAATTCTCCAAATCAATTAACCAGAGAAGAGGATTTAGGTCATATGACTGTGCTTTCATTGCTAAGTGAGGTTATGAGCGTTCTGTTTTTTTTTTTTTTGTTTAACGTCTGACTGTTCTGCAATTACTGCTAATGCAGATGGTGAAGGATGAAATGATTTTTTGTAACGTGTGAAAATATGCCATGCCTGAATGGGATTCAAACCCAAGACCGCAGATGAGAGGCAAGCACGTTACCAACTACGCCAATGCAGCTGGCTGAGCATTCTGTTTAGTTTTGATTAATGGTGGTAGAGCGATTTGTATTCTTCGTATTACAATTTAATAATAATAATAATGATAATAGTTAAAGCTGTTAATTTTGTTTTATAAAAAGTAATATTGTCTGAAAATGCACAGAAAGTTACACCGACTAAAGCTCGGAAATAACTATCGAGACCAGAATTGTGGAAAAGATGTGAAAACTAGTTTTCTCCGTAGCATTTTGATACATAAGTAGAAACTTCCACTTATGAGGATAAAAAGTGAAAACCTCCAAAATTATTATTTAAATTATAAAAGAACTATTACAGGTAGTAATCTTCAAATTCCAAAAATGATTTTGCATACCATATTACATAATATTAATATTTTGTTTGAATTATAAACTCAGCACTTTGCTTCATACAGTTTTTTGTCATTTACCAAAAATTTTGTTAAGAGAAGATTACCAGTTCTGATCCTGTGAGACTGAGATCTGGTACTGGTCATAGTGCACCACCTCAGTGTGATGTGGTTGCTCTTCCTGCTTAGTTCACTACTCCAGAATGTGCACATGTAATTGATAACTTGTTTCTGAGATAGAATGTACGAAGTAGTTTTGCCCCATACTTGTTTCCTGTCTCTTGTACTTGATCCACAATATCAGTCTTCTAAGACCTTGAACCATTACTACTGTACACATAATATGTATACCTCACAACAGTAGCATGTATAGTAGTGTAAGCAAAACAATGGAATAGTTTTTATTTTTGAAGACAAAAGTGAGACATCCTTTCTCTAAAAGTTGGAAAGAGAGTGGAAACTTCGAGAACCTGAAGGCAGTCCTCTGAATTGTTATGTGATATGACATCTTAGTTTAATCTGTTTTTTTTTTTTTGGAAAATTCAATTGACAGTTATCTGTTTAATATATTGTTCATATAACATTATTATTATTTTTTGCTCCTAATTTGTGTACGTTGCAATCTGTTCAATTCAGAACAATAAGCAACCCCATGACCCAATGAGATGAGGATGATGTGTATGACAAGTAATGAGGTGTAGTCTTGTACAGACCCAGGCCAACCATTCCTGAGAGAGTATGGTTAATTGAACCCCAACCATCAAAGTACACCAGTAACCACTGTCTAGTATTCAAATCCGAATAAAAGTAACTACCTTTACTAGGATTTGAATCAGGAACCTTCGTCTCCGAAAATCAGCTGTTGAACAGCTGACTCGCGGCGACAACTTTACCTCTAGACCAACCCGGTGGGTTATATTATTTTTAATACCCTTTTCCTGAAGAAAGGATTTGTACATAAGTATATGACCCAACAGGCCACCTGTTTTATTCATTTATGGATACCCAAGGTTATTGAAATACCTTTCTTTAGCTTTTATTTGTTATCGGGAACTGTTCTTTATTGACAACCACAAAATTTGATCGCTGCTTTTCGCTGTATTTTTAATTTGATTCGGCGTGAATATTGTTGAACAGGGACCCCCAGTGGAGTTTGTTCAGGAATGATTGTCAGCTGGTCACTGTACAAAGTCGCTTGCCCAACTAGTGTTACTTAACAAATAATAGCGACTTTCTACCAGCTGACTGACTGGGCTGGCCCGAAGGGCGTTGAAATACCAAACCACATTACATTAAGCACAAAAATTTTATTATAATTTATTAAGTACTGTGCGTATTACACAACACAAATTAATTTAAAGCAATCTGAAATTACAAAAAATAATTGCACTACATAATGAATTTGTTTAATGAAAACTACCTTTTAATGCTGAAACTTTCAGAAATGTATTTCCTGTAGTCTACTAGGAAGTGCAGGGGTAAGTGAGGGGTAACTTTAATTTTGTGGTTTCAAAATACTGCCATTATAACATCTACTGCATTATTTTCAGAATACAGAAAAATCTATGTCGGAAGGTGTGAAGATGGACCACCCAAGAACTCTTAATATGCATCAAAACATTCCTCTTTGCATTCTTTATTTAATTACAAAAAAATAAGTTTAAATGGAGAAAATTGATAAGAAAGTATTGGACTTAAAATTTATGGCAATCATGCATGCAACTGATTTGATTTAATTTTGAAACTTGAAAAGTCATTTACCACGTAATAAATGTTGCTCAAATGTAAAACATACATTCACATAACCGTCAAATTCATAAATTGTGTTTATTATTATTAGTTCTAGATTCTACGTAATAACAATAGGCTAAGTGTTTAATGAAACTTAAAACACTTAGTAGAGGAAGAATGTATAACGTACTAAAACAATTTATTATTTAAATAAAGTTTCTTGTATTTATTTTACCATTACTCATTGTTTTATTAAAAATGTTCCCCAGATCCAAAAAATTGTAAATATCATTACTAGGGGAGTGAAGCCCAACTGACTTTTTACTTTCTCTTGCCTATATGAATTTATAGGAAGGAAAGTATTGTTTTCATGTCGATTTTTTGAAATCGAGTTTTCACCAGATCTACACGTTTTCAGATCCCCTGAACCCAAAAACATGTTTTTAGCGATTGGTCTCTGTCGTTGTGAACAGAATATCTCAAGAACGGAATATCTTACGAACTTGAAACTTAAGTTACATACCATTACCGGACCCGACACGAACATTTTCATCAAAATCAGTCAACTGGAAGAAGTAGTTTAGTTGTGTCATTTTTCACTTTTTTGCAATTTTCTCAAAAACGGTTCCTACTTTTTTTTTAAAATCGCTACATATACTACATTTTTTATGCTCTACAAGATAGGATAGGTGCTATGTCTGCTGATATTCTTGGGGAGGCTGTTTTTACGTAAAAAAATTGTTTTTTTAAGATTGTTACTTTAATATCCATTTCAGCCCAAAAATGTAGGTATATAATAAAAGTTGTAGACAATTTAAAATCCTACTACTTTTATTCAAAACATTATTTTGTATAACGCTTAGTTTAGCGGAAATTAGCGATTTTCTGTTTTTTTCTCACGAAAACGTGTAAAAAATCGATATTTTAAAGTTTATATAATCAAATTTATAGGAACCTGAAAGATCTACAACTTTTAATAGAGCATTTCTCTACAGAGCCTAGTTTAGGATGAAAGAGTGATTTTCCGTATTTTTAAGCCAAACTGAGGTTGATTTTCATTTTCCATAATTCACTCATGTTTAAAATTATTTTATGTTTATTGAGGTTAGTTTTTTTGTTTATTTCTGAGTTTTATTACTAATGTTAGGTTATATTGTTTATTATTAGCATTGACGAGAAAGTTGTGTGAGTGTTTCACACCAAATTTTTTCGTAGGAACCACAACCATGCAATGCAGTGTAATTATTCACTAGAAAAAGTACAAATGAACACAGATTTCTGCAGCGCTTACAGTGTATAGCATTTGATTAATCACAAGAGCTGTAACTCAGTTCAACTTTACAAGTTCCACACCAGGAACAACAGATGAGAATCAGGAAAAGATTTTAATTAAATCATTTAATGTGAACTATTATTCTTTTACAAGGTGGGCTGGTCCCGGAAGTACGCCAATACTGGGTCAACCCACGACAAAGGTGGAGAAGCCCCTAGCACTTCAAAAATTAGTTTATTCCAAAAAATTACCCAAAATAATTCTTCGATTATCAAGTAATAATGCTCAATACATATGGATGTAGTTACCTTTTCTCATTACCGAAAAAATAATGTCCCCATTGGTATCGTCCTGACAGCTTTTAGGCCTAGACATCTCTGTGATGCTTAAACTGATCAGTAAGCCTATAATGTTCTTGTTGAAATTAAAACCAAAAAGGTCAATATATGATCTAATTATTCTAACAGACTTGTTCTGTAAAGTTATGTAACACAAATACTCAGAGTATTCTTATTTTTTATTCACAACCTTTTAACACATGATTGCTCAAGTCGATAACATCTCCATTCTTGTCGTGAATGGGGAAATATTTCAGCCCTCTTGGCTCTGGTTGTCCAGAAGAACCTTTGTCTCTCATATGTCCATAATATTACCTAGAATTAATAATTTAATGGATTATTAAGAAAAATGTTCGACATCTCATCTAATAACTATATTCATCCAAGGACAATAGTAGGCCTAATGCACATGTTATTAGAACAGGAGTACTGATTCACAGGCTGTTGTAAACTGGCAGTAAAATAATACCTATGTTAAGCGATGAACTCACCATAACATTTTACTGCCCGTGCTGCATTAATTAATTACCTTAAAAATGATTATTATAAAAAAATCTAGTGTAGACTCTATACAAGACTGTAGAGAAAAATGCTTAAATAAAAGTTGTAGCTTTTTAATTTTCTACAACTTTGATTACATAATACACTTTTGTTGTAAAATCCTAAAAACTAAGGCCACAATCTTAAAAAAATCCCATTTTTTACCAATTTTTATGAAAACAAAACAGAAAATCACTAATTGCTGCTTAACGAAGCGTTCTATAAAAAAAAGTTTGAAACAACATTTCTAGTGATTTTCTTTTGATTTTTCAGTGATTTTCTGTGCCGTTGCTACAATTATTTAAAATTACCGAGGAGACCAAAACACATTGACTTGTTCCAATTTATCGATTATTTTTCAAGGGACCAGGAAAAAATTCAAATTATCGAGAGTCGACTCTATTATCTTTCTAATTAAATTACTTTCTCTTGCCTATATGAATATATAGGAAGGAAAGTATTGTTTTCATGTCGATTTTTCGAAATCGAGTTTTCACCGGATCTATACGTTTTCAGACCCCCTGAACCCAAAAAACATGTTTTTAGCGATTGGTGTGTGTGTGTGTGTGTGCGCGTGCGCGCGCGTGTGTGTGTGTGTGTACAAAATATCTCAAGAACGGAACATCGTACGAACTTGAAACTTAAGTTACATACCCTTACCGGACCCGATACGAACATTTTCATCAAAATCGGTCAACCGGAAGTAGTAGTTTATTCGTGTAAATTTTCACTTTTTTGTGATTTTCTCAAAAACTGGTCCTACGATTTTTTTTAAAATCGCCTGGTTTACTAAATTTTTTATTCTCTACAAGATAGGGTAGGCGTCATGTGTGCTGAAATTCTTGGTGAGGGTGTTTTCTCGTAAGAACGTTGTTTTTTTTAAGATTACGGCTTTCAAAAGCATTTTAGCGCAACAATTTATATAATAAAAATTGTAGAGAATGTAAAATTCTACAACTTTTATTTCACATTTTTTTGTACAACTTTTTTTTGTATGACGCAGTTTAGCAGTAATTAGCGATTTTCTGTTTTTTTCTCACGAAAACGTGTGAAAAATCGATTTTTTCAACATTTCGGCCTTAGTACTGTTAACCCATAGGTTCGTAATAAAGAAAAATCCAAAAAGGCTTTATGTTATCGAAAATTCAACTTCTTTGATTAAAAATCGCTATTAGATATTTAAAATATTTAAAAACCATTAAAAATCTTAAAACTCTTTAAAACTTCTTAAAATCGTTGAATCTTCTTAAAAATAAATTGAAAATTCTAAATCTTCTAAAATCTATTTTTTTAAATTCAATATAAACTTTTAAATGAATAAATTCTTTAAATTGTTTTTGTGTTATTATAAAAAATTGTATACGGTGACCTTTTCCTTTAAAAGTTTTAAAAACGAATGATCCAACAATCCAAATTTTATTAGCTTAATAAAATTTTCTTTTTTCTTTTTTTTTTTTTTATTATTCTCACATCTGTATGTGAGGTCATCTGGTTGATGTTGATGTTGATGCTGTAAAGTTATGTTTATGTTTACGTTTGAGAATTGTTAATGTGTGTACTGTCCGTTGTGTGTCTGTGTAGGTGTCTCATATTACAATCTTCCCCCCCCCCCCCCCGGAGAGTAGACAGAAGCACAAGGCACGTGTAAGCAAAATAAAGGGGGTGAGTGCTTAAATGGAAAAAGAGAAGGTGAGTATGTAGCAGTTGTCGGCCTGAGATGGTAATATCCATTCATTCGGGGCCCCTTTCAATAAAACATTCAAATAGCATGCAAACAGCATAGTTTTCGGTTTGTTACAATCATCTCAAGCTCGAGTATCGCGACAGACATCACCTAAAAATAAATTATGTAAATTATGAGTAAATTATGTAACTTTTTTAAGGTTAGAAATATGTTCTTTAGTTATTTCTCCTCCAATAGACTTACGAAGTAAGGCTGTAACTGGAGTAGAGAAGCCGATGATGTAAAAAGGTTCAGACCATCGGTATGCCATTTTTGCACAAATATTTTTCCGTTTCGAACTTACGGGATGAGTTTTAAGCAAAACTTTATCTCCCACCGAAAACGGATTGGGGTGGCGTGTAGCATTATATCGGCGTGCCATATCATGATGGGATTTAATTAGTTTTCTTCTAATGTCACACATCATGTTACTGGAACGTATAGGATTTCTATGGAGGATATCTTGGATATTCCATGCTCTATCCAACGGTGTGTGAGCTGGAAAAGTATGCAATATGTCAAATGGGCATTTCCCATGAGCATTATGTCGAGCCATATTGAAAGCTAATTGAAACCAAAATAAAGATTTGTCCCAGGTTGCTTGAGTCGTTGCATGATATGCAATAAGGATAGACCTAAGATTTCGATTTAATCGTTCGGCGTGAGATGGTTGAGGATGATAGGGTGAGAGGGTAGTTCGTTTTATGCCTAGATTGAAACAAAAGTTTTTAAACATTATGGAATTAAAATTTTTAGCGTTATCTGTGACAATTAACCTCGGGATGGAGTAATTTTGGAAAATACGTTTTAATTACTTAGTACTTAGTACTTTGTTTTACGACAAAAGTGTATAAAATCAAAATTAAAGAAAATTAAAAGATCTACAACTTTTATTTAAAGCATTTTTCTCTACAGAGCCTAGTTTAGCGTGAAAGAGTGATTTTCCGTATTTCTATGCCAAACTGAGGTAGATTGTCATTTTGCGACTTTCACTCATGATTAAAATAAGGTTATGTTTTTTGTTTATTTGTAATGTTTTATTACTAATTGAAAAATAAATATCTGTAATGTTTTATATCTGACCAGTTTTTGAGAAAATAATGAAAAAGTGAAAATTTACGCGAATAAACTACTACTTCCGGTTGACCGATTTTGATGAAAATGTTCGTGTCGGGTCCGGTAAGGGTATGTAACTTAAGTTTCAAGTTTCATGTTCGTACGATGTTCCGTTCTTGAGATATTTTGTACACACACACACACACGCGCGCGCACACACACACACACACACAGACCAATCGCTAAAAACATGTTTTTTGGGTTCAGGGGGTCTGAAAACGTATAGATCCGGTGAAAACTCGGATTTCGAAAAATCGACATGAAAACAATACTTTCCTTCCTATATATTCATATAGGCAAGAGAAGTAAAAATCAAGTGTATTGTACATTATTTTATTTTAAAACAATGTTATTTTTCTCATTACTATTTTTAATTTAAATTAAACTAGCATTTATCTTTAGTTACCTACCTACTATCTAAAAAAATTTTAAGTTGATTTATTCCACTTGTTTCAACAAACATACATTTCCTTGTTAAAACTGCCATGTTATATTCTGCAACATAAATTATGACACTTTTTAATGGGATGATATTTTTCCAATTAGTAAAAAGAATTCGCAGTAGGAACTATTTTTATTTTATAGTTACATGAAGTTAATGCATAAATTAGTAAACACATTTTGTCTTCTACATGTTAATTTAAAACTATCCACTAAAAATTAATTAGGAAATGTAAATTACAAGAGTAAAATTTCTAATAACATGTTGCTATTTACGTAGATAAGAGTGCATCATGATATTGTACTTATCAAATTACCACAAATTCCAAGATAACTGGCATATTGAAAGTGCGTCATTTTTCCTGTTTTTTTGCTGTTATTCACACTAAACATTATATCAAATTTCAAAATACGTAGTAATGTGTTTCAATTTTCCTTCTAAAAAAATAAAAAACTGTTCATATATAAATACAAGTGGTTGTGAGGAATTTGTGATTTTTGTAATGTGGCTTAAGAATGACGCGTTATAGAGCATTGTTTGTTATAGCAGGTAAGTGTTATTATATACGATACATTTTTTCATTTTGTATAATTATCATTAGTATTTTATATCCACATTTATATGTTCTTCATTAATTCTAAAAAATAATTTTCAAAAATTATAATAATTTTTTTTAACAAAGTGTAATGTTTTTCAATCAGTTTTTTAGGACTTTAGAACATTTAACTTCTTCTTTTGGCGGGATTACTATACCATTCAAGGTGACCACTAGACATGTTGGTTTCTTTTATGTAAACATTACAGGTGTTGACTTACCCTCATTAATCTTTACTGCCATTTCTTATGCCATTTGTGAAAGTTGTCATGATGGGGTCGTAACTTTTCAGAGGCACACGTCGGAGAAGTGTCCGCTGCTAAAAAGGCTGTGTCAACTGCGAACGTTGCCGTCATTAAAGATTCATGTTCTGAAAGGCTTACGTTGTATAAAGCGTTTATAAAAATCGGCTCAAAATACTGCCTTGAGCCCAAAAATTTAAATGTTGTTTTTGTGATTATTTGTAAGCTGTCCAGTTATAGAAAATGGTAAAAACTTCAGGAATATATTTTTTATGCTAATTTTTTATGTTAATGCATAAATTAGTTAACACATTTTTTCAGATTAGTGTGAAAGCCAAACGTTAATTTCATGTGTATACTCAGCGTGAAGGACTTAATTCACTTTCCAAACTGTTTACAAAAAGATCTTATTTGAATGGGCTTTAAAATGAAAATTCAAAGAGTGTGTTTATTTTGTACAAAAATTCATTCATTTTTTTAAAATCATTCGCATGATAGCCTATAACACTTATCACATAGCCATAAACCCATAATCACAGAATCTGTAGGTAGTGCAATTCCTGGATGAATTAATGTTAAAGTCAAGGAAGAAGTGTCATTTTATACAGTTCAAAAGAAAATATACCTACTTAATGTAAGGGAAATTAGAGAAGTGTAAATCTTTATTAATAATTATCCTAGAACATGTACAAACAGTGAAATTTCTAGGAGTCACTATTATAGATAAAGTTTTGTCTTGGGGTTTTTATACTGATTAAATCTGCAGTAAAACATCATCAGGAATATTAGCATTAAAACAAATTGGCAAATTAAATTATAAAAACTTGGTAACAACTGGTTATCATGGTTTAATTCTGTTTCATATCTGTTATGCTATATTTATTTGAGGGTAATTCTTCAAAGGGGTAATATCAAAAGACTTTTTAAAATTCAGAAAAAAACCATTAGGTGTTAGACGGGAGCAAACCACCTTGCCTCATGCAGACCAATATCTAAGAAGCTGTAATTGCTTACTGTTCCTTTGTGCATTTTTGAAGTGATAATGTATGCAAAGTATAATATCTCTTAACAGAATGTATCAGCTGTTTAACAGCTGATTTTCGGAGACGAAGGTTCCTGGTTCAAATCCTAGTAAATGTAGTTACTTTTATACGGATTTGAATGCTAGACAGTGGTTACCGGTGTACTTTGATGGTTGGGGTTCAATTAACCATACTCTCTCAGGAATGGTCGGCCTGAGTTTGTACAAGACTACACCTCATTTACATGTCATACACACTTCATCCTCATCTCATTGGGTCGTGGGGTTGCTTATTGTTCTGAATTGAACAGATTGCAACATACACATATTAGGAATTTAAAAAAAAAAATAGAATTGATTACTATGTTGCTGATCACAATTCTAAATATTGTTTAAACAAAAACCTATTTGTGGAAGTAGAAAATACACTGATACATCACTACAAGCTTTAAAAAAATTGTGGTACTAAAAATTTGTTTAAAAATGTATAATTAATTGTACATTACAGTGTACAATAACTCCTTTCTACATCATTTTTTGAATGAAAAATAAATTTCTTAGTAAACGCTGAAACAAATTTTGTATTACCTGTATTTGGTAAAACTTATTGAATGACATTCATGCTTATTTTAATTAAGCAAGTAAAAATTGGTAATAAAAAGGCAATAAATGAGTTGGTAACTAATGGATTTAACATACTATTCATTTTTCGGATTATCTGTGATATCTTACTGTCTTGTACTCCCTTTCCGAGCTCCTGGATGTAATTATAAAAAAATTTTAAATTTGAATATTTTAAGATATTCCAACACATATATTTTTCAATATATAGCTAATGGCTTGCTTGCTCTATTTAATCCCTTTAACTGAATCACTTGTAGAACAGTTTTATTTGGCATAGAAAGAAAATTTTATTGAATGTTCTGAAATAGCGACAGAAATAATAGTGACAGTCATATTTTGCGTGGACCAAGATATGAAATGCTTTGCTTGATAATACAAGGCAAGATTCAGGGGAAGAGAGATGTGGGAAAATGTGGGAATTTCTAGGTTGAAGAATCTTTATGACTGATTTTGTTGTACATCAGTGGAGCTGTTCAGAGCTGCGGTGTCCTAAGTCAGAACAGCCATAATGATTGCCAACCTTCGATTGGAAATGGCATGTTAAGAAGAAGAACAGAAATGATTTTAAACCTCTGAAGAAATCATTTAAATAGATCAAAAATTTGTGTACATGTTCTTGGTAATTTTTTCCATTAAGTCAAGTAATTTAATAATACATTTATTAGGTACTCCATGAACAAAATTTAATGTTCCATTTCTGTAGAAAAAATATACTTGATCTGTTGTTTTATTTTTTTATTTCTTGCCTAACCTTGCCTTAATTTTTGCAGTTATCATAGCAATTGTTGCAATAGAAATAGAAGAAACTAAAGCAATAGAAACAAGAACCACAGTTAAATGTAACAGGGGTTGCCCTAAAATATATGATCCTATCTGTGCTTTTCGTAATGGAGAAAGACGTACATTTAATAATGAATGTCTAAGGGATGCGGCTAACTGTGATTTAACAATAAGTAAGTATCACTCAGTTGGTTATATATTTTGTTGGTAGGGTTAAACTAGAGACAAATAACATGTTTTTTTTGTATTGTTAATAGAAATCATAATACTCAGTTAATCACTGACATATTAACATTTTGTAAAATAAATTATACTCAATTCAGAAATTCATTGAACTCGAGAAATTTATAAAATCGGTATGACTGATAGAACTAATGCTTTTACTGAACTTTTCTGTTAATCTGTGGTGGTTAATAATATTACAAAATAGAAGATGAGAGTGCGTGTATATTAGTCTTGGTTTGGAACAAGATTTTTCTGTTCCTGGAAATACTTGGTGCTATTATTGAGAGGTACTTATGTATACAGTAGGCCTATCTGTTTCTTTCAGTATTGGAAACTGAAATGACACCAATTGAGTAAAGAAAAATTGTTATCCTTCCTGGAATTGGATCTATTGTTACTAGTGAGGGGGCAAATCAAAGAAAACTCATACCGACGCAAGCAAGTACTAGGAACATAAGAGTGTCCTAGTTCTGGTTTTAGTAATAGTACACAGCCTTAGTGTGATGTGGCTGCTGTTCCTTCTTATACTAACCCACCCATGTAGGGTATACTACCCCACCAATGTGCTTATGCAATATCGTTAACTTGTTCCTGACACAAAATGTACCAGGTGTACCATGTAGGTGGTTTTACTTTATACTGGTTCCTGTTTCTTTTACCTGATTCAAAGTATCAGTCACCTATGACTTGTCCCGCCACTAGTGTATGTATGCTTTACATCACTGATGGGTATAGTATGGCAAGCACAACATCAGAGTGTTTTTTATATTAGAAGACATTAGTGAGCCACCCTTTCAGTAAAAAAAAAGTAGGGTGAAAGCATTGAGAACCTTATTTTTGATATAGTTCTTAAAGAAAATACATGGTATGTCGGTATACAACTCAGCAGATCATCTGTTACATTCACTTAAGTATATATGCCGGCCGCATTGGCGCAGTTGGTAACGTGCTCGCCTCTCATCATGCGGTCTTGGGTTCGAATCCCATTCAGGCACGGCATATTTTCATACGTTACAAAAATCATTTCATCCTTCACCGTCTGCATTAGCAGTAACTGCAGAACAGTCGGACGTTAAACAAAAAAAAAAAAAAAAAAAAAAAAAAAAAACTTAAGTATACAGTATAAATGAAATTTATCACCTTACCTTTAGTTGCTTTTTAAGTTTAAAAAACTTATGTGCATTTTGGCGGTACCATCATCTTCAGAGCAATATAATTAAAAATTAAAATTAAAATTCAGAATGGTGTTTCCATTCAGCGATTTAGATTAAAACTGAAATTAAAACAGTTTTAATCTAAATGACTGAATGGAAAATCCATTCTGAAGTTTAATGATATTACTCTGAAGAAGGTGGTACCACCGAAACGCAGGTAAGTTTTTAAACTTAAAAATCTGGTGTGAAACACTCACACAACTTTCTTTTACCAATACAAATAATGACCAATATAAGCTAACATTAGTAATAAAACATTAGAAATAAACAAAAAACTAACCTCAATACACATCACCTAATTTTAATCATGAGTGAAAGACGCAAAATGAATGAAATTCAACCTGTTTGGCTCAAAAATACGAAAAATCACTCCTTCTCCTAAACCAGGCACTGTAGAGAAAAATTCTCTACATAAAAGATGTAGAGCTTTTAATTTCCTATAAATTTTATTATATACACGTTTGTCGTAAAGTGCATACTAAGGCCGAAATCTTAAAAAAATCGATTTTTCACACGTTTTCGTGAGAAAAAAACAGAAAATTTCTAATTACTTCTTCACTAAGCTTTATTCAAAAAAATGTTTAAAATATAAGTTGTAGAATTTTAAATTGTCTGCAACTTTTAATATATAAATTTTTGCGCTAAAATGCATATTAAAGCGCAAATTTAAAAAAAATAATTGTTTTACATGAAAACAGCCTCACCAAGAATTTCAGCAAACATGGCGTCTACCCTATCTTGTAGAGCATATAAAATTAGTAAATCAGGCGATTTAAAAAAAAATCGTAGGACCAGTTTTTGAGAAAACTGCAAAAAGTGAAAAATTATACGAATAAACGTGTCGGGTCCGGTAGTGGTATGTAACTTAAGTTTCAAGTTCGTACAATGTTCCTTTCTTGAGATATTCTGTTCACACACACACACACACACACACACACACACACACACACACACACACCAATCGCTAAAAACATGTTTTTTGGGTTCAGGGGGTCTGAAAACGTGTAGATCCGGTGATAACTCGATTTCGAAAAATTGACATGAAAACAATACTTTCCTTCCTACATGTTCATATAGGCAAGAGAAAGTAACAAGATATTAATTTAGGCAATTTGTAATTTGCGAAACAAAACTGCATGTTTTTTTTAAGGAGAATGTGCCCTTATTACTACTGAAGTTTTTATAAACGTATCACCTAAAATAAGTAAGGGGGTAACTTAAATACTAAGTAAGGTGTTGTTTTATAATACTTCCATTGTAATATCTGCTGCATTATTTTCAGAATACAGAAAAATCTACCAAGGAAGATGTAAAGATGGACAACCCTAACTTAATTTCATCAAAATCCTCACTCTGCTATTGCATTCTTTATCCGTAACAACTGAATATGTTCACATGGATAACACAAAAATGAAAAAGTTAAGAACTTCGCTTATAAAAACCATCCATACAACTGATATATGGTTTGAGGTCTGAAGATATTTAGTAACAGTTGCAACTTAATACCTGTTGCCAAAATCTAAAACATATTCTTACATGGTCATCCAATTCATAGAGTATTTATCATATTTATTCTAAATGCATTAAAATAACAATTATTTTTTATTCAAATTTATTAACTTTATATATCATTTTGAAATATTGTACAAAGATCTAAACCTGCCCTTCATAACAGAAGAAATTAAACAATTTAGCAAAAAACGTAAAAAAAGTTAGAAGAACATCAAAATCCTTTTGCAGTAAACCTTCTCGACAACAGCAAAGATACTCACAGACTGAAACTTTTAAAACATTGGTTTTACCTTTATGGTATTGTTAATTGTTTAACTTATTTAATCTTCTTTTTCTACTACTAATCATTGTTATCTTGTAATCAGCATCATTATCAGCTCCATCATGAATATCGACATCTTCAGGTTCAACAACTTCATGTTTCACGATATTGCACAATTCAGTCAAGTTTAGCTACTTTTTGTTCACAGTTTTGTGTTTTTTGAAACACATTGTTGAGTGTGGTTTATATTTTCATTCTAAGCACATTATTACTCAGATTATCATTTTTGCTTAAAGTTTATAATTAGATTAAAAAAACTGATTTCAAAAGAATTGCACTGTTAAAAAAATACCATTTTGTTGAAAAAGAATCTGTATACTAGAATATTTTTTGTATTAAATCTTGTTTTTACTTTTCCATTACTTATTGGTTTAATAAAAGTTACCTCAGATCCAGAAATTTTAAAAACTATGAATTTTATCACTAGTGGAGTGAAGTTGTACAAAATTTCATCAGTATTCTGATTTCACCATGAACACAATTTAATATTAATTACTACTCATAAAATGCCAATAAAATTTCTGGAAATTTGTTACAATAATTCATTGAAAAAAAAGTTTTTAAATTATGGTTTATGGGATAAAAAAATTTAGTGTTTATTATGTACAGTACATTATTTTTGGGGAACTACAGAAGTCCTAAATATACTACTTAATTTCTCAATGGTGTACTTCGTTAAAATCATGTAAGATTGTAGGGCATACACATTTCATTTTCTGTAGAATTCTTGATATCCAACATTATATATAACTTGTGAATGATTTCACGAGATTATATAAAAAGACACAATGTAAATCTTTTATAAAAATCCCTGTGTATAGTATATGACCAGCATAAATATCAAAGGCAATACTTTTACACTGAAATCGTGAGAAAGTAAGAAAGCCGAGTTTCATAAATCATCATTGTTGAAGTTTTAAAACTGGAAAAACTTACTACTGTACCTATTGTACTGGGTGGGACAGCATAACTACCTTTTTTCGAAACTTAATAAAACGCATTGTATGAGTCAGAGAAATTTTATTTGGTTTTTTCAATGTAGGTACATACATAAAGTTTTGTTTTACGTAGTTTTGAAGAGTAAATCATGTAGGTGACGTCCCCCATTCCTTGAGTATGACGTCCCATTCCTCATTGAGTATACCGATTTCTGGTGTTTGTCATTACCCTTTCAAGCATAGCAGGCGTTATGTTGGCAATTTCTTCCTGGATGTTGGTTTTTAAATCTTGAATGGTCCTTGGACAGTTCAAATAAACACGGGATTTCAAAAAACCCCATAGAAAAAAATCACAAGGGCACAAATCGGGAGATCGAGCTGGCCATTGCAAATCGCCCCTGATTGAGCTCTGCCCTGCACTCTGTCAGAGCTGCCCTCTGACAGCTCCTGCACAATCGCCATCTTGTATGGATGGTAATGTAGGTCTTCATGGAGAATTCTCCTAACAGAACGATTGAAAAGTCCAAGGGCAGATGCATGTTTGCGCGCTGGATGCCGTGGTGATTGCAACACTGAAGCTCTCACTGCCTCAATATTCTCAGGTGATCTAATGGGCCGTCAAACTCAAGTTCTTCGTTTTGTCGCACTTGCAGTTTGTCTAAACGTAGCGACCCACATAACAATTGATTTCGGGTCCGGAACAGGGGCCAATGGGGCTAAATTAAAGCGATTCTGAAAGGCGCGCTGGGTTGCGATCACTGAACATCTACTCGAAAAGTAGGCCTCAATGACAAACGCATGATGGCGACTGAACTGTGCCAGAACAAAACTTTATAGCCCTACCACTCGAACGAGACTGCTAGCGCTCCGCTATGACATCAACTAATTGAATGGTGCGCATTTAAAAAGAGGTAGTTATGCTGCCCACCCTGTATAATATACTGTTACTGGTCACGTATCATAGTTTGGCAAGCAACAGGGAGATAAAGTGTTAATCTATGTTATAAGGATTGAAGTGATACTATGCGTAGGGCTACATTCCAAAATCATCATTTTGTAAACTTAACACTATTGGTAGTTATAATAGTACACAAACATCATTGTTGTAGAGTTATTGGTGAGTTTATACCATATTTTGGTGGTTTGGTTTGACTAAAGTTAGTCCGAGTGAAAACTATGTCGATTATCTTAATTTTTGTCTCATTAACTTATTAAATGTTGAAACCTTAACTTATTTTTTTTTTATTGAAAGTATGAAAACCTTAGGAAACAACAAGATAATTCAGTAGAATCTTGTTTATCATCATCTTCACATGTCTAGGTATTATCTTCACATGTCAAAAAAAATTTGCCATCCAGAAGGCTCTGAAAGGCTCTATGGATTAACTGGTGAGAGCTAATTTTAAAGCGCTATGCCAAAATATCTTAATTCAGACGTAGAAGGGTGAGCTGCAATTCTTATGAATTAAGAATTTTTGAGTTGGAAGTTCTGAATTGTTTAAAAGTAATTACTGTATAAAAAATGTTATTATTGAATTTTCATTTAATGCAATAGTTATTCTGTTGATAACTGCAACAAATGCCAATGTTTTCAGTCCTATTAGTATTTTAAAGGCTTTATAATATGGGGCTATAAAGTAACCAAACCACATCTTTTTACGTAGAACATACAAAATTGTGCTTTTTCTGAATTTTTCTGAGACCCCCTTTTGAATGGTTGTTTGATATTGTGCATGAGATGAACACTTCCGCCATGATTGTTCTAGGTGATTGCCCTCTTCGATTAGATGCCTGTTGCATTATAATAGACCCTTCAATACCCATCCACTCTTCCTCTGACAACACTTGCTTCTCTTCAATTAGTACCCTTCCTAACGCCTTAGTATTCTCACAATCATTTTTACAACATTTCCGTACCATTCTTCTATTCCATCATTCCATTCAATTCACATCCTTCCATTCCTTCTGTAAACCTGAAGACAATATTTTACATATTTATTATTCTCTATACTTTTCAAAAAACCTTCGTATTTAATTTCATTTAAATTTAATAGATTGTTTAAATATGATAATACTTAACATGAAAGATGGAAACTATACTAAGAAATTTTATTACAAATAGTCAAAATGTGCAGTTTTTCACAATGATGACTAAATGGATAGTAAAAATATAATTTCCATCATGTCAAACAGTTTGTGTAATTAAATTTGAAACAGTACCTATTTTGTTCGAACAGGGGAAAATCGACAAACTATACTTTTGGCACTTCCTGATTTATCTAATATTTTTACAATTTCATAGGTAGCATATCGCTAAAAAGAAAAAATCATCATTTAATTTGAAGGTTTTGATCTGATTTGGGAGAATAGTTTAGCAACCGCAGCCAACAATTGATCTAGAACCATCTGTAAATGTGATTAATGAACTTGTTACATTTTTTTTTGTATTGAAGTATGCAAGTTCTTTAGTTTGTTTGAGACTTTGTAAACTGAGAGAGAGAGCTGTCGAATTTTGACTTTTTCATTATCAATGGTGGATCCACATAGACAGAAATTTGAATAATTTTGTTTGGTATTGATATGACATTTAATGTTTCAAAAGTAGCAGTTAATTAATAGTAGAACGGAATACGCAATGATTATCTGAAATTTGAATGAATGCTGAAATTTTTTTCAAAAATCTATTTGTACTATAGATGTCATTGAATGCTGAATTAGATGGAACTGTTGCAGCATAATAGTACATATTGTTCCAAGCTTCTTAAGTCCAGTAGAAGCTGACCCGATTTAGCCAGTAAGGTATTTTTCTAAATTTTTATTTAATTAACTACCTATACATTTTAATGTTTGATCTATTCTGCTTTTTGTTTAAACAATACATATATTTCCTCATCAAAATTACCATATAAAATTCTTTAACATAAATTATGATTTGTTTTAATGTAATAATATTTTGCTAATTAGTAAGAAAAATTATTGCCAAATATAGAAGTCTATAAACAAACGGATAACATGTTAGACACGATGAGAAAAAAGAAGGTATACCTTTTTTCGGACATGTACTCAGAACACCAGAAACAAGCTCAACCACTCAGAACAAGCTTGGGCTTAGACTACTCGACCTAAGAAACAAAACTGAAAAACTCAAACTAACTTCTTCACAGCCCTAACACCAGATTTGAAGAACCCCAAAAATCTACTAGAATCTGTTCAGAGGCCACAAGACTAGCAAGATCCCAAAATATGAAAAACTACTGGGAAAAAAGAAGACTGCAGCAACAATGCAGAAACTAAGACTCTACATTTATTTGATTCAAGTGATCTACTAAGGTCTCAAAAGCAAAAAAAAAAGAAAAATTTGTGGTTGACATTGGTTTTATTTTATAGTTACACAAAGTTAACACAATATCAATAGTCTGCACATAATTAAAAACTACCCACATGAAATTAATTAGATAATGTGAATTACATGAGTAAAATTTAATTGTTTATAATAAGTTGTTGCTATTTATGCAGATAAGATGATACAATTATTATTTTTTACTTATCCAATTACAAAAAAATTCAAGATATATATGAATAAGTCCTTCCTGTTTATATTACTATGTGGGTTTTATTCATATAAAATGTTATACCAAATTTTAAAGTAGGTAATGTGTTTCATTATTGTTTTAACAAAATTAAAAACGGAAAGCTATTCAAGTATTTATAATAGTTGTGAATATTTTGTATTTGTTTTGTTTGGCTTATAAATGATGGATGGGTTGTAAAGCATTGTTTGCTGTCACTGGTAAGTTCTGCACATTTTTTTTTCAATTAGAAAATTATTATTAGTACTTTATTTTAATTTTATTAAACATCCCATTTAGAATTCAATTATTAGTATTGAAAATATTTGAAAAATAATTATAATGAAAATTTAAAGTAGATTCTTTTTTTATCATTCACTTAAAAACCAATATCGAAAAATTTAAACACAAAATATTTCAAAACATTAATTTTTTTTGTTTATTTATTTAAAGTCTCATCAACAGCTTGGTCATTAGCGACTGCAGTGAGTTTTGGTAATGTAACAGTAGGTTTTAATGTGTTAAAATTTCTAGACTGTAGCCGGGAATCGAACCTGGGACCTTCAGCTTTGTAGGCTAGTGCGCTAGTCACTACACCAAGGAGGTGGCCACATTAATTTTTTATTAAACACTAATTGCTGGCTTACTCTGGGTAATTACTTTATTGTATGTGAGAAATATTAAAGAATATTGTTGAATAACTTGTAAAGGGCAGTTTTATTTGGCTTAGAAAGAAAATTTTGACTAATTTATATCTGCCATAGTAGCAAAGATGCTTTTAAAACTCTAGAAAACTCATTCAAATAAAACGCAAGTATCTACATGTGGTCATGATTATTTTTGACAGGAAGCTCAAATAAATTGGTGGAAATTTTAAAAATTGTCATCTATAATTTTCCTTTGTCTGTTCTTTTCTCTGTCTGGTTTTTGGATTTGTAATGTACATAGAAAGTTAGTGGGTCTGGATTGGGTTTTAAATTCCAGTTTTGATCAAGAGTGGCCCAAAATTGGAAGTCAAGAAATCAAAGTCGAAAATTGGAAACAAAAATAGTCATTCAATTCCTGTTAAAGACTAGATACAGAAATCACTAATGGTTTTTGCCATACGTAGGTCAAAGGTAAGCCTTTTTAAAAATTACCACCAGCCATGAGACAAGTCATCTCATAAAAGGGATTTTTTAATGATAAATACTCTGACTGCAGGTAAGAAGGTACTTAATCTATTGTTTTTTTTTACTACTTCCCTGCAGTTATCATGACAGTTTATTTAGAAGAAATGGGAGAAGATATAAAAACAACACTTACCGCTAAATGTGTCAGGGAATGTCCTTTTGATTTATATGCTCCTATCTGTGCTTGTCGTAATGGAGAAAAATGTACATTTAATAATGAATGTCTAATGAATGCGGCTAACTGTGATTTAACACCAAGTAAGTATCAATTATTTGGTTATATATTTTGTGTGATAAGATTAAACTTAGAGAAAGATAATGCCTTTTTTATATTGTCAATAGTAACTGTAATAATACTCAGTTAATCGCTGACATATTAACATTTTGTAATATGAATTATACTCTAATTTAGAAATGCATCAAGAGTGATCTCTTAACAAGTAATTTATAAAATCAGTATGAATGGTAGAACTAATACTTTTACTGAACTTTTCAGTTAATCTGTGATGGTTAATAATACTGTGAAACAAAAGATGAGAATGTGTGTATATTAGTCTTGATTTGGAACAAGATTTTTATGTTCCTGGGAATATTAGCTTACAAATACTGATTGATACTCATGTACAGTATCTGATTCTGTTGGTATTAGAAACAAAAATAATATCAACTGAATAAAGAAAGTTGGTTATCCTTCCTGGAATTGGATCTATTGTAACTAGTGAAGGGGCCAGTCAAAAAGACTCGTACTTTGTACCGGATGCAAGCAATTATTAGGAATAGAAGGGTATCCTAGTTCTGGTTTTGGTTGTAGTGTACAGCCTCAGTGTGATGTGGTTGCTGTTCCTTCTTAGTACACTACCCTACCTATGTGCATATGTAATCGGTAACTTGTTCCTGACACAGAATGTACCAGGTAGTTTTGGTCCATACGTGGTTCCAGTCTCTTGTACCCAATCCAAAGTATTAGTTACCTATGACTTGCCCAGTCACTACTGTATGTAAACTTTACATCAGTAGTAAGTGTATTTGGTAACGCAAGCACAAGAGCGGAGTAGTTTTTTTAGTTCAAAGACTTGAATGAGATACCCTTTCAGTAAAAGAGTAAGGTGGAAACATTGAGAACCTCTCTGTTTTGTCATGTGATGTGACTTAGTTCAAACAATTTTTTATAACAGGCTCACTATGTTCATTTAAACAAACATTTTGTAAATTTTTTTTAATAGCCCTTTCTTGAAGAACAGACTTATTATGCAGGCATATGACTTAACAGACCATCTGTTTCATTCACATAGGGATTCCTACACACATTATGTATTATGCAACAAAAATTTTAAAATGATGTGTGAATGAGTATTACACAAAACATATTAATTAAGGTAATTTGAAATTGCAAAATGAGACTGCATGTTTTTTTTAAGAAGATCATCTCCTTTTCTAGTGCTGAATTTTTCAGAAATGTATCACCTGCACTAAGTGAGCAATAACGTTTAGGGCGGATGGCCATTGTGAACGGAGTTGAGTTGAGTTGAGCGCAGCGTAGTTGAGTGAAGTTGTGCTTTGTTGATAAGGAGTGGAAACTAGGAGCATAGAGTTGCTCAGTCCGTATCGAAGAAACATGTGTACATCTCGTAAGTAGCTTGAATTTAGTGTTGTTAAGTTCTGATTCGAACGATTCCGATACCAAATCAACTTACTATACTGCAAGCCTTCTGATAAACCGTAGAAAAGAGTGAGAAAGTTTATATTTACGTGGAAGACTGCAACATGGTGGGAATTAAATGAAATTTTAGAGACAATTAAAAACGACCTGACAGGATCGGACACATACTTTGCTCTCTTAACGCATCCAGTTAGCTTCTCTTTGATCTCCATTTCTAAAAAACTAGATAAGCTTGTATGGAACAGAATATACAGAACGCCACAGATACACTGAAACCACATGAGCGGCAGAAATTTTGTTTGAAAGCATACAAAGTCGGTTGGTGGGGGAAGCGTAGTTAGCTTTCAAAAGGGACCAAGGCAGCAACAAAGCTGAGTGGAGTTGAGCCCAGCAATGCTGCTCACTCTGTTACGCATCCTGTGGCCGCCCAGACATAGAAAAACACGGGTTCGCTTTTGTCAGCTGAGTTCACTTCACTCAACTCCGCTTGCAGTTACCGTTCGTCCTTATTCAGTTATACAATACTTACATTGTAAGATATGCTGAATTATTTTCAGAATACAGAAAAATCTTTGAAGGAACATGTGAAGATGGACCTCCCACAGAATGTTAATATGGATTGAAATTACTACACTGCTGTCACATTCTTTACTCAAGTGTTTCTTTTATAAATTAGAATCAAATATGTTTAATTGGGTATTACTGATGTAAAAGTAAAGTGCCTCAATTATGAAAAGCATGCATGTAACTGATACGGTTTCAGGTTTGAAGCTATTTACTAATAGATACCACTTAATAAATGATAAAAAAATCTAAAATGTATTTTCAAATGACTACCCATTCATAAATTGTTTATCACATTTAGTTCCGAATTCAAATAACAATAGGTATTCGATGAAATCTGTTGAATTTATTAGAGTTAAGAAAAATGTATTGTTTCTGACATAACAACATTAGTAATTTTTGTCATAACCAAATTTATTAAAATTTAAACACTATTTCGTAGAAAAAGAATGTATGTCAGAATACAGTTTTTTGAAAACTTTTTATTTTTTATTACTTGTTGCTTAAATAAATTTTCCCAAAAACAAGAAATTGTAAAAATCATAAATTTCATCACTAGTGGAGTGGAGCCCTTCAGACTTTTTGAATGTACTCTTATTTCACCATGAACACAATTTATTACTAACTTTTCATTAAAGCGTAAATTAATTAACTAATTAATCCTTAATCTTGACCGAAAATTGACTTGTTCGATGTAAGCTGCTTTATAGATTGATTTATTGTAGATCGTTGGTTAACATTAATACCAAAATTAAATATTATTCAAGCATTGAGAGCAAGTGGGTGCTGCATCACAACAATGCATTTTGTCACACTGCATTTTCAATAAATGAGTTTATAACAAGTAAAACATCCCTGCAGCTCTTTAGCCCTATTCTCCTAACTTGAGTCCTCGTGAATTTTTTCTATTCCCAAGGTTAAAAAATTACCTTAAAGGGGATCATTTTGGGATAGTAAAAGAGATTAAAACTTCCGTAACAAACCAGGTGAAGGCAATTTCAATATCCGACTTCCAACACTGTTATGAAGAGTGGAAAAATTGTCTCCATCATTGTGTGGCTTCCCAAGGCAATTACTTTGAAGGAGACAATGAGGTTTCCTTAAGTTTCTTTATTATTATAGATAAGATTTTCTTATTCACCATGGTGAAGAAAGGAAGTGTTAATACTTGACTATACACAAATTTCATTGTGAAAATACTAAAGATGTGTTGAAAAACTCGAAAGTGCTTTACAGAGATATTTGTGACTTCATACCATATTTTGGTGGTATTATAAAACTATTTATTAGTAATTATTTATAATACCATGATTAAAAGTAAATAAAATGTTTAACAAAATTATGAGTGTCAACCTTCGTAGCATAGCGGTAGCACACTAGTTTATAACACAGAGGTCCCAGGTTTGATTCCCAGCTACGGTGGAAAATTTTCACCAGTTAAAAACCTACTGCTACATAACCCACTGTAGTTGCTAATAACCAAACTGTTGATGCAACTTTTAATAAATTTAAAAAAATTATATGTATAGGGGCCTACCTTTTTAAGACATTTCTGAGAATCAATGGCGTGAAAATATGTACAATAAATGACTTTAAATTTACAAGTTTATACACAATTCATAACATTTTTGTTTGTTTGTTAGATAACCATATCACAACTACATATTGAAATTTTGTTACCAGTTATTTTTTAAATTTTTTGTTGAAATTATTGTAAAACCGTTTATGAGCAGATTCATTACATAAACTCATGTTGAAATTTGATACTCACAATTTGAGTATTATCACATTGTAAATATGATATCATGCAAAGCAGTTCTAATTTTTGGTAAGTTAAAATAAATCTTCTCAATAAGCCAAGAATAAGATGTAATGTAGCACCCACACACAACTTACAAATAAATTTTTATAATGCAACCTACAAATTAATTCTATTGTAAAAATGTTTAATATTTTCACTGACTTGTTATAGATGCTATACAACTTGTTTTTATATTTATTTACATAATTTTGTTTCTTACTGACATGTTTCGGTGGCTCCACCATCATCAGAGAGCACACCTTTTTAAAATTGTAACAATAAACCTATATTATTTTTTTAACATCTGAGTATATTTCCAATCAGAAACATTTTAATAATTTTAATTTTGAAAGTTTTAACAAAAATTTTAAGTAAATAATATTAAAGTGTTTACATAACGAAGTCAATACCCAATGGTATTGCTTCCAAAAGAAAAACAAAATTATTCACCATTTTTGAAAACATTCAATCTAGATAAAAGATGAATAAACTAGAATATGTAGAGGAAGAATATGAGGTTGATAGAGATTAATATGGACTTCAATTATTTACAATGTAGGTTAGTCGGTAAATCTGAACGGAAGGTCAAGCAATTTTATTTTGTTTAGTTGTGTTACGTCTTCGCCATTATCAAGTAAATTACGTGCCGAAAAATTTGGGTGATCTGCTAATTTTTCTTGATATTTTGAACTTAGCTGCATAATTTCTTCTTTCACAGTTGACACAAAAGTCCTTATGCAGCGCATCATTTGTCACATACCATGGAGCATTTGTTATAATCCGTAAAACTTTTAACCTATTTAAATCTTTAGAAAATATTATATCTTCAATCATTTGTAAAATATTTTTTAAGGTGAGTAGGGAGTATTTTACTCCATATAGGAATATTTTCTCAGCTTGTACTAAATTGATAATTATGATTTTTTTTGTACGACTTTATTGCACCTTGATGCACACTTTTAACATTGGGGTTTTTGAAAATTTTGATGGAAAAAAATTAAATTAAAAAAATTCCTGGACTAGTTTTAACACTTCAAAATTTTAGGCTATAGTTAGCCTAAATTTTTGGCTCATTTTTAAATAGCAGAAGCCATTTAAACTTATTTTATATTCTAAACCAAAATAATTGATGCATGAGATTTTGTATGAAAACTTTTGTTGAAAATATTTAGATAGTAAGATGGATAAACAAAGGGTGCTGAGATAAATTGAGGTAAGTGGCTGTTTTCACCAGATCAGATAGAAGAAGGAATATGAATACAACAAATTGACTTAATCTTCATCCTCTAACTGATAAGAGTTTTGAAGTATAGAGAGAAATAATACCATCACTTGCAGCATACCTATGGATGTAACAAAACTGCCCCATACCGGGTGATGTACGAGTATATACACCTAAAGGAAGAAGTTTAAGATGGCCAATGAAAGGCTGAAAGGACCATTTCGAATAAGGGATTACTTTAACAGGCTGTTACCTTATACTTGTGAGGAAGAAGAAGAAGAAGACGCTATTTTTTTTTTTTTTTTTTTTTTTTTTTTTTTTTTTTTTTTTTTTTTTTTGGTTTAACGTCCGACTGTTCTGCAATTACTGCTAATGCAGACGGTGAATGATGAAATGATTTTTTGTAACGTATGAAAAAATGCCGTGCCTGAATGGGATTCGAACCCAAGACCGCATGATGAGAGGCGAGCACGTTACCAACTGCGCCAATGCGGCCGGCTAAGAAGACGCTAAAGAACCAGGTCTCTCATACAAGAAAGTTGCATCAAAAAGTTAATTTGCACATATTAATTTAAGATACAACTTAGTAAGGTGGCCAGTTAACAGCCAGTCATGAACACATACCACTCCATAAGCCTGTTCAATTTCAAACTTCATGCCTGCGCATCAAAAACTTGAAACAAACAGCAAAAAGGTGGTTGCTGAAATTTTAACAGTTTGTGATAACAAAAACTAACAAATTTTTTGTGGATTACTAGGCAATTAAAAATTGCCAGGCTTGTAGTTAACCAAAGTGTTAAAATCATAAACCAGGAAAATTTCCTTATCATGAACCTCTTTGGAGTCACAACTACAATTTTAGGTCTCATTTTGGTTTTGTTATATATAAATAGGTTATTAATATAACGAGTTTTTAGAAAACTTTTAATATTTACCTTTCTCAGTGTTTTCCTTTCCTTTTTCCTTTAAATTTTTTACGAGCACTTTTGAATTTTACCTTGTCTAAATTCAAACTTTGACTAAGGCTGATGCATTTTTCACAAAATTTCTAGAAGCTTTATGATATTACCAGATGAAGTAGTGGGCACCCTGAAAGAGCTCGTAAAATAGGTATAGAAAAAATAAAAAGAAAGCAGTGTAAAAAGGTAAATATTACAAGTTTTCTAAAAATTCATTATATTAATATGGATTTTGCTGCTATGATGCAACTAATCATTTAAATAATTATAAATAGGTTACCAGAAAACATGCCTAATGGCCTATTCTCATGATGCTTTGCTACAATGTTTAATAGCAGGACCAACTAGCGAGTAGGTGCCGTTTCCCACGGAGCTACTTTATTACTGCCAGTGCTCTGAAGACATACGTGAGTTGTGTTGTGTATGGCTGTTCAAAGTACAACTTACTAGCAACTAGCAACGTTTCCAAACTTTCACACCGAGCTAGTTTACTAGTGCTAGTCAATCACATGACCTTTTCTCTCTACTAGCACCAGTAAAATCAAACATGTTCAAAGTCAGTAATGAATATTAGTGCTTTAACTAAACTAGCTACTAGTTGTTCATTCCCATTATGCTGTTTTGCTAGCTGCTGGTCAACTAGCAGTTACACTTTAGCATAGAATCTGTAGTGCAATTTCTGAATGAATTAAAGGCACATTTACACATGCAATGATTTGCTGGCACCAGTGAGATGCATGTATATGTAAACCATTGTTGGCATGCAAGTTTCAACATGCATGCACAGAAAGAAACTTGCATGGTATTTTCTGCAATTAATTTTCTGAAATTTTGTTCGCCAGTAAGTGACTGGCGCACCAATAAATAAACATTTGCGTATATATGAGATGTGGCTATTAAATAACAAGACTGACGTAAAAAATTTAATTTTAATTTTATACATAATCAATTATTGTCACCTTCAATATACACTCCTTCTCCATAAGGTGGATATTCTAACACTGAGATGCTGTACTTGGCTAGGAACCTCTTGACAGATAACATGGAATGAGCTGGCGCAATGTTTTGGTGGAGAACCCACCAAAACTTTGACGTAGTTTAGAAAGTACCTCAAGGTAGTAATATTGATTGATTGTTTGACCTTCAGAAACCCAGTGAAGGTACACAATCCCATAGACATAAAAAAAAACAATCATCATTGCTTTAAATTTTGACTGGCTCATTCGAGCTTTTTTGGCTCTCGGTGAAGTTCGGCTCTTCCAGTGCATGGAATGGCGCTTCGTTTCCGGATCATAAGTAAAAAACCACGTTTCATCACATTTTATTATCTTCTACCTGTTCCCTAAGGTGAAATCTACATTAAAAGGGACAAGATTTGAGTTTGTGAAAGCTGTAAAAGAGAGAGCGGCACATATCCTGAAGAAGCTTCTGAAGAAGCTGGAAGATGACTTCCAGCACTGTTTCCAACAATGGAAAATTTGTATGGAGCGTTGTAGGGATAGAGAAGGAGTGTATATTGAAGGTGAACATAAGTGATTATGTATAAAATAAAAATAAAATATTTTTACGTCAGTCTCGTTATTTAATAGCTACACCTCGTAAACCTTCACCTCACCAGAAGGCTATTGGCATACAGAAGGTGGTTTAATTTCGAATTGATTTTTCACTATCATCCATTATCTATTATTACATATTTTCATATAGATAGATTTTTACTTTCCTGTATCTTTAAACGATAACTAAAATGATCGAAATTTTGAAAAATAAGAAGTGGAGTAGTGGTGAAACCATTAAATTTTTGGAAAATATGAACAACTTCCTTGTTTGTGGGACGTAACTACACAGTTTATGTTATAAAAACAGAGAAGAGCAATTTTCTGGTCATGAAAAGTTGTCAATAGAATGAGTATCGAAGGGTTTACTGCAAAAGATGTCAAATCAAATATTAGATATAAAAGAAATGCCTACGCATTGGAACCAAACAATATTTCAAAAAGTAAAAATCGGGTGCAGGTACAGATGACGTCTACAAACCTAAAGTACCGTGGTTCACAGTCGCGACAAAAAGCGTTAAATGTGTAAACCTCTACTGACATGCAAATTAAGCTGGCATCAATTCTGGCACCAGCAAATCATTGCACATGTAAATGCACCTTAATGTTGACAGTCAATGGGAAGAAGTGTCAGTATTTACAGTTCAAAAAGAAACTTAATGTAAGAGAAAATTGAGAAGTGGATGTTTTTATACAAAATATTATCCTAGAACATGTGCAAACAGTGAAGTTTTTGGGACCGTGATTAGATAGATCTTTATAGAGGGATTTTTATTACTGATCAAATCTGTGGTAAAATATCATCTGAGATATTTGCATTAAAACAAGTTTCCACATTAAATGATAAAAAATTGCTAATAGCAGCGTAACTTATCATGGTTTAATTTTATCTCACATTCGGTATGCCATGTTAGTATGGGGTAATTCATCACAGAGTAACATGGAAAGAATTTTTAAAAATCAGAAAAAAGAAATTAGGTGTATGGTGGGAGTTAACCACTTAACCTCATGCTGAACATTATTTAAAGAGCTTAAATTGCTTACAGTTCCTTCTTTGTACATCTTTGAAGTGATAATGGACATAAAGCAAAATACCTTTAATACAGAATTTAAATGTCCACAAACCCTACACAATAAATATAATTGATTCCTATGTTGCTAATTACAGTACTAAATTGTTTGAACAAAAACCTACTTATGCAGGTAGAAAATAGATCAATAAATTACCATAAGCTTTAAAAAGCTGCGGTAATTCAATTGGTTTCAAGAAAAGCTAAAAAAAAATACTTGATTGACGAAACATTTTACAGTGTACACGAATTTCTTTCTAAAATAGTTTTGGTTGAAAAATATATAAACTTTTAAGCAAATGCTGAAACCAATTGTGTATTATTTGAAACAAGTGGTTGGATGACACACTTATTGAAGTAAGCAAGTAAATAGCGAAGGTAAATGAATCGGTAAATAATGAATTTTACATATTGTTCAAATTAAGACTTATCAGTTTTATCATGACATGACCTATACTTCCTTCTGGAATCTCCTGGATGCAGTTATAAAAAAGACAATGTAGTGTTATTTGTTCACAGTTTTATTTACAATAATGATAATTACAATAACAGCAGAGGATAATCGGGCTAAAGGAAATTCAAATAAGTGTCCTACAGCATGTCCAGAGTATTTTGAACCTATCTGTACATGTCGAGGAGGAAGAAAACAGACATTTAGCAACAAATGTTTTCTGGGCATAGCAAATTGCAATCTTGGCAGATGTGAACAAAGTAAGTGGATATGTATGAAGTAATTACTGATATTAGTTAGATTTAAAACTTCATAAAAGCTTCTATTCAGACATTCAGAAGGAATGTTTTATTCAAACTATCTTCTTTGGAATTAATATGCTTTCCAAAAAAATCAAATCAATAATTTTACTGTAAAGTATGACTAAAGTGTACTTAACAATTTCAGACAAATAGCAATGAGTCCAGTATCTTCTTACAGATTCCTTGAAAACTATGATAATTAAATTACAGAATTTTTATAATGTTAATTTTTACTTTTTGACTAATACAAGTAAAGTTCAGAAAATTATTTAAGATAAAAAGACAATACAAATTACTCGTGAATTATTTTAGACATATTTCTATTATTTACATTAAATTATTACGTAGGTACTAAATTTTTTAAACATCGTCGCATCAATGATTTTGATGCCACAATGTTTAAATTGTTTATTGGAAAAATATCAGTGGTTGAATATACCAATTAAAATGTTGCAATATTAAATTGCGACAGATGGAAAACCACAAGCCATTTGAAGGAACTTATTAATGAGATAATTAATATAGCTGGTTAATTAGGAAGTAGAATAAGGATGTATTGCCGAGTTCATGCTTTTTTTTATTCACATTATTTTAATGTAGTGCTGAAATAATAGCTGGAAAAAGTACTTACTTACTTCGTTCTAGGTAGAGTTTAGTAATTGACTAGTGCTATTTCTCTTGTTAAACTTTCATTGTTGCCCAATGGAACAGTCAGCAACCTCCAAATTCTTAGCTAACATTGCCTTCTTAATCACATATATCCAACTTCATCCTGACATCCATTAATTTTTATATACAGTTAAATTAGTTTCACATCTGTTGCTGCTCTTTCTCTCTTAACCGGTTCCTCTGCTCTGCTCTGTCATTCCAACTTCCCTTGTTGTCAGCTTGTGACGTAGTGAACAGCACAACTGGTCCCTGCAAAAGGGGTCCCGGGTTTAATTCTCGTTAGGTCTGGCGTCTGTCATAACTCATTTTGATCTATCACTCTCCATCATTTGCAATAGCATTTATATGCAAAACAGTTGGACAGTAAACAAAAAAACTCTCTTCTTCAAAATTCCTTCCATCCATAGCCTGATTTATCTTCTCCATGAAGGATCTTCTGATCTACTACTCTTGGTTGAAGTCCATGCAGGATTTCATTCTGTCACTTAAGCAATCTCACTTTTTATGGGAGCTCTTCAATCATGTTTATTGCCATGTGAGTCATTTTCTTTTGATGTATATATAATAATATCTTCCTCTAATGACTTTTTTTATCGTCTCATTTTTAAGTCTCTCCCTTCTTGTTACCCTGCTGCACCTTCTCCAATATTCCATCTCAGTGGCAGTTATTTTACTTTGGCTCTTCTTATTAATGGTCTAATTCTTGGCTCCATAGGTCATAACACTCTTGATTGAGTAAATTGTTTATTTCTTTAATTAGAATTTATTTAAACACTTTTTCTTCATTCCGCTCTTTGACAAATTTTTTTATGTTATGAAAGATGTCCTTTGTAACAAACTCCCATGCTGTTTTGATCTTGCCATTCTGCAGTACACTTAACTCAGTCTTACAATAATTGCAGCTGAAGAAGTGCATCTCAGTTGCAAGATATTTAGACTTAATCTTGCTGTGATACCCCACATTTCACTCTATGCTTTTCCGAATAAGCTGTGTTAAACTTGATGTTTGTTTCATAGAAAAGTAACAGTGAAAAATTTACTTCAGTTTGAAAAAGATATCTCAACCACAATTCTCCTTTTAACCATTTAAACATTCAGAAAATAATGTTTTAGTTGAACATTAAATAAATTTGCAAACATCTCAAGCTCAACAACCACGTATCAGATCGACCTGAAAATGTTTCCAAATTTTTTTGGTGTTCTAGCAATATTTTTAAATAGACTTAATAATTTATTACTTGTAAGAAATATATAAGTGGAAGCCTATAATTATCTGGGAACCCGAGTCAATTGCAGTGCAAGCCACCTGCCAGAAATAAAGATCAGAATTGAAAAGGCCAGGGCAGCATTCCTAAAAATGAGACCTCTTCTATCGGCCCGCGACCTGAGCCTCGAAACCAGGACCCACCTCTTGCCGTGCTACGTCTTTCCCATCCTCTTGTATGGGGTAGAGGCGTGGACACTCACCAAAGAATGTGAGACCTGTCTACAAGCGTTTGAAATGTGGACCTACCGGAGGATGCTTCGAATACCGTGGACAGACAGTCACAAATATGGAGGTCCTCAGAAGAATGGGGAAAGAGCTGGAAATCCTGCAGAGCATAAAGATAAGAAAACTGACATACCTTGGACACATCATGAGGGGGCCTAAATATGAGATTCTGCGTCTCATAATTCAAGGGAAACTCGTAGGTAAACGCTCGGTGGGATGTAGACGAATATCCTGGTTAAGAAACCTGAGGGAAGCGTTTAACTGCTCGTCGCATGACCTTTTTAGAGCAGCAGTGAACAAGGTACGACTGACCATGATGATAGCCAACTTTTGTTAACTTTTGTAATGGAGAAGGCACCTGAAGAAGAAGAAGAAGAAGAATTATATTTTGGTGTATAATTTATCTTCTTTTACTGCTTATGGATTAACCGTTACATCTGTTCCAGCTTCAAACCATCTCTTTCTTGATCTACCCAAGCTTCTTCTTCCAGTTGGGTGATATCGCAATAATCTGACTGTAATCCTGTACTGAATCATTTTCTCCAGGATGGTTTAATCTCTACTCAGTTCTTTCCTTATACTGCTGCTGTGGAAATCCACAGCAGCACTGATCTCCCAAAGGGCACTCATTCATGGATCTCATAAATCTCATTGCAGCAGCTTCTAATTTTCTTAAAATTGAGGTGTTCTTAGTATACTGGACTCGCAGCCGTATAACAGCAGGAGTACCAACATCACATCATACGTACATGCACGTCAAACACAAATGTCTGTGTGACCTTCCTAGTTTTCCTAGTGTATAATTTATACAACTATAATTATTACAAAACAAATGAAATACACAAATATAATGTTTTTTATACTTTTCAGAATACAAATTCCTGCATGATGGTAGTTGTGAGGAAGAAACAAATAAAAGTGATGCATAATTTCATAAAATAATTTTAATCGAGTGGATTAATGACTCTACCAGTTTATGTCCAGAGAATAAAAGTGTTTGTTCATCTATTAAATATTTTGTTTGCATATGAAAATTGATGTTATTTAAATACAAATAAAAGAATGTGAGTTATTCCTTTATAATTGTTAATTTATTGAGAATACAAGTATTTTTACTATTTTGTTGACATCAGCACTCTCTGCTTGTTCAGAACCCGTTAATTAATAGAATACAGCTTGGACCTATACCTGGTTACATCAAATTATTTTTTTACAATTTCAGAAAGACAGAAAAATTAATTTTCACAAGTCCACCCATTTCATCTAAAAGTTAGATGCTATAAATTGATATTTAAATTACCACCACTGTTAGAACAAGTTTGTCCTAACTTTCATTTTTCTGTATCAAAAATTTTGTTTTTCTATGAGTTAAACAAGTTTTTTAATTGGTCCTTCTGAAGAGAAGATTTTCTTGCATCAAAGGACAAAATGTTTTATATGGTAACAATCCTATATCTCATTTTTCTATGCTGAGAGGCTAGGCTGTTATTTGAAGGATCCCATACCCCATCAATAACTGGTATGTGTGGTATAAGGCAGAAATTCTTATACATTATTAGTCAATTTTTAAGAAATTATCCAGCTCAGGCATTTGGTACAGCAGTCAAATACTACCCCAATGGACCATACAGATGGTCAATTATTAAATTTTGTTTTAATATTCGGAGATACCCTTTTTCCCCGACTTTCCTAAAGGAAAAATTTGTAACTAATCCAGTATTTTGTTTTTTCTTACACTATGGACATTACCTTTCATAGTAGGTATCTATGATTTTGTTTTTTTCTTAATGCCTCTCTTAATTTATGCCACTCTTAATTTATTAAGAGTGGAAAAATGGTTTCCATCACTGTGTTGGCTTCCCAAAGCAATTTACTTTGAAGAGACAATAAGGTTACCTTAAGTAACTTCACCGTCGTAGATAAGGATTCATCATCTACCATGGTGAAATAAGGAAGTTTTAATGAGTAGAATTTGACTACATACATGAATATAATCGTGAAAATACTAAAAATGTGTTAAAAAAAACTCCGAAGCGCTTTGGCTACTTTACAGAGATTTAGATGAGTGTTTACATACTACCGAACTTTTGTGGTTAGACCTACCTATATAACAATTTATTAATGATAATTAGTATAAATAAAACAGTGGTTCCCACATCGGAGTTTTTGAATCATCTCCAATGTAGCGCATCTCCAGGTGGCAGATAGGGGAATGCTCTATAGATGTACAGGGTTGGTGGGAAATAAAATACCACCCGCGGACCAAAATGATTCAACAGAAATCCACTTACGTCTTTCTTGTATCAAGCGGTATAGTGGTCAGCGTCTGTCCACAGATTGTGCAGCTGAGATTACGCTCTACAAATCACATTTGTAGTTGTAAGTTTGGGGATTTACCCTGCTCAGGAAAGATACATCCTAGAAAGTTAAAATATGGAAAGTTCTTTTAACGGAAGGAAGCCACGCTTAGGAAAGCGCGCTTTTCAAAGAAACCCGACACTGGAACAGACCTAAACTTGAACTAGAGTGATCCTATGAGGTCTCAAAAGTAAAAAAAAAACTGTGGTTGAAAGTAAATAAGATGTTTAACAAAATTATGAGTTTTTTAAGAACCAATGTCATGAAAATATGTACAATAATGACTTTAAATTTATAACAAGAGTAAAGCTATGTAATTCATAACATATGCCTATATTTTGTTATGTCAGGATCACGTATTAAAATTTTGTTTAAATTTAAATTACTTTAAATTTATAACAAGAGATACAACATTCACAAAATATTTTTTTTTACGTCAGAATCACGTATTAAAATTTTGTTTATAGTTATTTTGTATCTTTTTAGATGAAATAGCAAAACTGTGTACATGTCGATTCCTTATATAAACTCTTGTTGGAATTTATAGACCTACTCACAAATTTGTGTAGGCTATTAACATTTACTACATAAAAATGATGTCATGCAAAGCAGTTTTATTTTTTGGTAAGTTATAATTTATCTTCTCAATAAGCCATGGATAGAAAATAAAGTGGTAGGTACTTTAACTCATACAACTTACTTTCAATAGGTACACAAGTTAATTAAATAAAAATTGTAGTTGTGGTATCCTTTTTCTTAACTGACTTTGAATTCAGATAAATAAGGAAAATATAGGCATTGTAAGAGACATGTTTTAAAATTTTAGATTTGGAAACACATATTCTTTAAAAATATAGTTAGGCCTACACTGTTTGTTACAGTCTGTAAAAATTTAGTTGGGTAAAATTGTGAATCTCTGCCTATGGGGGCTTCATTTCTGATTCATTATCCATAACCCAGTTGACCCAGTTGACAAGAATAGTCAACGATTGCGCCATTAATTAAGAAAATAATGCATATAAGTAATAGTTCTTTGTTAAGAGCTTGGTTACATATGTTTTTGGTTTATCATGTAATGATTTTACAAAAGGCTTTTGTTTTAAACTAATAATTTTGCTACCTACGACTATAATAGAGTTTGTAAACAATAGACACAAGTTGAAACTTTACTTTTAGGTATCACTATGTACTAATTGTATGTAATTTTTTTCATATAACTTTCGTTGATGCGTAATCTGTTGTAGTGTATCAATAAAAATGCAACATCTCGCTTAGAACTAATACATGAAAAAATGTCAACCCAGTGGCATAATTAAAAAAATTAAAATTGAAAACCATATTATACTGCTCTTAATTATTATTATTCAATAAATTAAATTAATATTAATAAAAGCTTCTTAAAAAAATTAACAATTTTTTTCTGTTTCACATCAGGCTGTTTTGCAATCAGGCGTAAAATAAAAAAAAATACAAGTAGGCTAATAAATGCCAATAAATGATAGAATTCTACTTCATTTTATGTTTTATTTGAATTATAATAGTTATTTTAAAGTATTTCGGTAATACAATGAATAGGAGAGTATTTTGTTTACTTGTATTTTTGTTTATATAATTCAAATTAATAAAAAAACCTACTCATATGAACTTCACTGAAGAAATTAATGAAAGTTAAGAAAACTAATCGGTGTAGTTTAACATTTTAAACGCTCAAAATAAAAGAAAAAAACCACAACAATTTATATAGGCTGAACATAATGATAGTAGACTACAATTAGGTCGATTGAGCCGCTGTCTCTTGCATAACAAAATAAATATACATTAACACACTTTTACGAGCTATCACATTTTCTGATTCAATACTTGAAATGTTCAATTCTAGAGCTTCGTGGGTAGTTGTAAGCTTATTATAGACTGCATGACAATGGAATGAATAAGCGGTAAAATACTCAACAAGTTCCTTTTTCTAGTGGGTTGATCCCTATTGGATCACTGTAGGAATGAGGTAAATCATTCTTAAACGTCTGTGCCCTTCCCTCTTAATTTTTTTTCAGGTCCATGAATCTGAACATTTTCATCCTCTTTTATGACACCGAAAGTACCTGAAGTGTAGCGCAGCCATTTGATCTTTAACCAACTTAATTTACTTCCATCAGTGTTGTGTAACCATTTAACCAGTATTCAGGAAAGTAAGGTTGAAAAAGACAGGAAGTCTTTGCTTTCCATTTCTGTAACCTTGAATGGTCTTTTACCTCTCAACATCCAAATTAAATGATATACTGATCACAAGTTATCATAATTGGTATGGAGGTAACGTTTTTTGATCTCTTTATTCTAGCGTGATCACAATCACACTCAAGATCCGTATGACTAGGTAGGAAGGTAGGAGAAAGTTTTGGTCTATTAGCGATTTATTTTCTTTTAGTGATAATCTGAACATTACAGCCATGTTAATGTTCCAATTTTCTCCTTCATGTGCACCTACTCGAATGTGTTATTAAATGAGTAACTTCTTCAGGTAGTTGCAGTTTTTCTTAAAAATACAAGATGATGTGTCATTCGAAACCTTTCCCGCTATAGACTCATGCCATATAAAACAGTCTGAAGCCCCTTCACATGAGCAGTCTCTTACTGTTAGATTGCATGTGGTCTTTCATTGTGGACTATTTATTAGTTTGAAGATAAGGTGTGGACAGTTATCAATTAGTACTATATCAATTAGTTTTTATGAACTTCTGATCATTAATTGTGTTACATTATCCAAAAATATAAGATAATATTTATTGCACTTTACAATATTGAAGTCATTAACGTAACATAAATAAGTTAAGTGAACCATTTAAATAGTAAGTACTGGACTAAACAATCCTCACACATCACTTTGTGCTTATAGAAGATTACAAAGAATAACACAAGCAAGATGATTTCTGTTAAATTGATTGTACTTGTTGGTAAGTAAAAATATACTTTTTTATCTTTTCTTAAGTTTGTTTCCAATAAAGTTAATTTGAATGCATCTAACAACATAGTTGTAGCGTGACATTTTGTGGTCTGATCCTAGAGTATTTATTTCTCTAGGATGAATTATTTAATAGCAGATAATTTATTTCAAACATCTTAATACATTAATATCGTACTAATTATGTAAATTTTAAAGTTAGATTTTTATTTAAAATAAATGGGACTGATGCATAAGGAAGCGGAGAGTTTAAGATCATCTTGTACAAACTTATAAACACATCCAGGGACCATAAAAATAGAGCGTTGGAATATAACTAGGATTGGGCCGATGAATCCGAGCAAAAATGGTGACACGGTCTGGAAGAGTGGAGTGTCCAGCCAGCGGCAGTTGTTCGTAGGCACTGGAGAGTGGTGCATGAGAGCGATAGTAAGTGTGGTGTGTGAGACGTGAACAACAGTCAATCCGGCCGATTATTTTTAATATTTTTTTTTGGTTGTGGACAATAAAATTATGGTGTGCTGAGAACGAATTTATTTATATGCTGAATTTAATCGAACTTCAACGCAGTCATCCGCCAGAATATCCGAATAACATAATATCCGCATTTTCTCCGATACAGTAAGATCAATAATAAAATCATATTTAAATTTACATAACAAGACATCAGTTCCAAGAACTTTGTAAATTTAATGATTAATAATTTTGCATGCTGTTTTATTTCAATAAATATTTTAATTATTTATTTTGTGTTATTTTATGTTAAGAGATCCTTTTCATCCACAGACACAGGTTTTCGTTGGACACACGTACCACCTTTGGTAACTAAGTAACAGCATACTGGGTGTTAACATAGACCCAATACCATCCAGAATTATTTAATTAAAAATTAATTATTTTATTTTACTAAAGTGAGAAGACTGTTGCATAGTGTGTAAATGACAGACTAAGAAGTACCATAGAATTTTTAAAAATAATATTTAATTAGGAAATATAGTATTTATAAGAGACTTAAGGGAGGATGACTAGTAGGATGGGGTTAAATGGAGGTTAAGATGTGAAAAGCACCGGAATGTGTAGTCTTCTTGCATATAATAATCGTAACAAAAAATTAATAGATTATTAAAAATCAAAAACCATTAAACTACTATAATAAACTGGTAATTATTATTACCATTAATCTTAACTAAAAACGAGTCAATACCTTCATGACCCTAGAAACATTTTAATTTCTAAGGAGTCTAAGAATAATGAACTTTTTTCAGTACATATCAGCAATATGAAATGATACGCGAAAAAGTTAAGAGTATGCATGTGTAATTTTTTCTTCACTTAGAATTCTTTTTCTAAAACGATAATCTATACTTTTTTGAGCTTCAAAAATTCCAGTAAGCCCAAATTAACTTACTCAAGCATTTATTGTAATATCATGTGGAAATTTATTTAGATTTAAAACAAAAAAATATCTAGAAAGATTTTTATATAAAATGTTTTATCTATTAAGTCATTTTTTAGCTTTTTTGAACAGATATAAGAACAAATTACCACAACATTTTTAAGATTGTAGTAATTAATTAATTAATGCATTAATGCATTTTTACTGCATTTAGTAGGTTTTTGTTCAAACTATTTACTAATGTTGGGATTAGCAACAAACTAATCAAAATTATGTTTCTCGTGATGTTTTTTTAAACATTTAAATTCTTACACTTACACTTCAAAAATGTGATTGAAGGGACTGTAAGTAACTGGAGGTCCTTAAATGATGATCTGAATGAAGTAAGGTGCTTTTTGTTGCCATACACATAACTGTTGCTTTTTTCTGAATTTAAAAAGCTCTTTCCATATTATTACCCTATAAAGAATTACTTACATTTATGTAGCTTGTCCCAGTATAAAACAGAATTCCTTCTATAAAGAAACCTTCTTTTTGGCTTCAGGAGGTTGTGAAACATGAAAATCAGTTGAAATCCGGTTATCAAATGTCTTCTAAGCTCACAGTACTTACATTCTTGCCCAGTAGATAGTTTGGGAAAAATAACCAGTTAATTTTTTTATGAACAAATTCGTGAGTAGATTCCACGACCCTACTGCTACAAAAAAATGTATCACTGAATGAGAGAACATTCTCTTTGTGTACAGTCATACTGAAAAGTATACCATGCATATTTCTGTTCTCATTAAAAAATACCAATATTTTTGTTAGTCATACCTCTATAATTCAAATCTCAAAAGTTTGTTTATATTTACAATCAATTTACAGACGGTAAATTAATGAAACTGTCTATTCATTCAAAAAATAAGAATTTAATCCTTTCTCCAGTTTATAATGTTCAAAGTTTTAATGAAAATAATTTATGTCCCACAAAAATAATATTACAGGCTTATTATATTTGGTTTGTTAAACAGTTTACAAATTCAATTTTTTTCTTAGGTTATTCAAAGTTTTATCAACAGCTTGGTAATTAGTCAAAGATGGGTTATGAAATTGGAAGGTGGGTTTTGACTTGTAATAATTTCCAGACTCTAGCTGAGACCTTCCGCTTTGTAGGCTAGCATGCTAACCACTAAGCCACAGAGCTGTCATTCATTCTTATTGTTATTGTGCATTCTTATTGTATTTTATATAACCATTAATAGTGAATTCTGAGCAATCGTTTTGAATTATGTAAATTATTTATGAATTTTTTTCGAAAAACAATTTTTTAAGACACTTTTCCATGAGGGTGAAAAATAATTTATAACGACCTTGGAAAGAAATCATAATGCTATTTATAAAAACTTATTATAAAAATATTGTTTTAAATTTACCGCTACATAATTATAACATTTAATAAACAGTCAACTTCTTTGAAAAGAGGATGCTGTCTTCATGTCTCAATTTTGCAGTATTAATCTAAGTGTGAATGAAAATAATCAAATTGCAAATAATGGTTCCAAACACTGTGTTGATATTAATGACTGATAATGGATTTGTGATACAATTCACTATTTAATGTTTATGTCAGATATGCCAACCTATTGTCAACATTTTGCAGGAGAATATAAGATGATAATGTGGGAGATAACGGAAAAACATATTTATATGGAAAAAAGTGTTGACTTTCTAAATTTCTCAGAACTTTTATAAATTCGAAACTTATAAAAATTTTATTAATAACAATCTACATTGCAATATAGATTTCAAACATAATATTAATTACAAAGGATTTTATATATTTTATATTTATATTTACAAACCATAATATACATTCATCTATACACAGTATTTTTATGAGTGTTCATTGTATGATTGAACATATGTACAATGATCCTGTCTAGTTTTATACAACCCTTGACAGACTTTAAGAATTTCATTTCTGCAGTTTGGATGTTTTGTCCTCCCTTCTTTTCATTGCCCTTCTCCTAAATGCCGTATGTCAAGGCCACCATCTTATAAAACTTTAAACTTCATTTAATAAAACATATAAATTAGTAATTTTGAAAGACCAACAGATTGTATAACAGGTAGAAATAAATAATTGTCCAACCAGAAGAGGAATGAATGCTGATGAAGTAACAGAAGTCTGATAGGATGAAAACCTACTGGGCAAATGAACTCCAAAAGAGTAGTAGTAAGAGAGGTAATTGACTTATTAGGTGATCCAATGTGGTCATAAATTGATAATAAAAATAATATTATGTTATTGTTTATTGACTGCCCATAACGAGCAGGTGGAGTGTTAAATTAATTGCACTCGTTCTGTTGGTTCCAGGGCTACAAAAAAATAGTTCTGTTTCTTATCACATAGATAACACTTATCATAAGTCAGCCAATTATATGACTGACCTATTTAAGAACAGAGGAGATAGAGGTGTAAGATACATTAGTCAGAGTTATCTCTTCTGAAAGTAATGAATTTCACTATACAGCCAGGTCCTGTGGTGACATTTGCAGGGTGGAAAGTGGCTGCTTTTCGGAGGGCCTGGCATGCTGATAAGCATACTCTTTCAAATAAGTTAGGAAGGCAGAAGTAAACCACCTCACTCCTTGTTTTTACTAGTAAAACCTCTAGAGGTTCGAACCACCCTTTCGGCTGTTGATCTAAACAACATTGTTTATTGAAAAGAGCATCTACTTAAAAGAGAAGAAAGCTTCTTGTTATTGAAATAAATGAAGATAAAACACAAATAATAGAAGGTCTAAATCGAAAGAAAGTAAGAATACTAAGGAAAATTCAACATATGCAAGTGTATAAAGGCTGTTTACTTTTAGTGGAGATTTCCATACCTGGCTGTACCACACTGTGGGCGGAGATGTAGGGGAGATTGGAAGCCCCCAAAAGAAAAAAAGACTAATTATTTTTATAACTTAGGTCTAGGTTTTTCATTTTATTCTCTTAGGTTTACAATCATTGTAAAAATTTTACTTGTATGTTTATGCAACTGTGAAAAACTACGTACCTGAAACTTATTCTTAGTGGTTGCCCCATGGTGTAGTGTTTTTGATTGCTAGATTGTAGGAATTTTAAATTACAACACAGCACTTAAAGCTTACTTTAAATAAAATATTTACTACAAGGAAGTTTCTACATAAGTTTGTTAGTAAACACCCTTGAATCATTGTAATAATCAGATATGAATTATAAATTAGATATGAATCATTTGGTAAATAAATGTTTTATTTTCAGTCTTAATGGCAGTTTTGCTGGAAGTAAATTGTGAGGAAAAAAAATCTGAAACTCCACCAAAAACAAAAGGTGGATCATCAGAAGAAAAAGAAAAACCAAAACCACCAAAACCTGATCCAAAAGGCCCTAATAAAGGATGTAAACCAACTTGCCAGAAAGATTGTAAAGGAGTTAAATCATCCCCTATTTGTGCATGTAAAGCTGTAAAAGACTTTAAAAGTGAATGTGAAATGAATAATGCAAATTGTGCCTGTGGAAGAAAAAGTAAGTTTACAATAATTACTATTACATAACCATATTAAATATTATTTAATATTTTATTCATAGTTGGACAAGAATGCGACTAACTGGCTAAAAGTAATAAATAAAGTATTTGCATTTTCAATGCAAAATTGAATGGAAATTTAATTTATGTATTGCTTCCTACTTAAGAGGAAACATTGCTTAAGGGAAGAGTCTACCAAAAAAAAACTTTTTATTTTAAGGAGAAGGAAGCTCATATTTAAACTAATTATTGGGGACACAAAGGAGAAAGCATTGCTAAATTTTCTTAATTTAACCCCAATGACAAGCACAACCCCTCTTCAAGGAAAAAGAGGGAACATTCAGTACTTCATGAAAAAATTGTGTCTCTGTTTATATTGCCCCAATCAACATGATTCAAAAACAGAAAAAAGAGCATAAAATTATCTAGGGATTGACAATAAGATACGACTAAATTGAAAATTTTTATAAATTAGGTATTAATTATTTTCATAAGATATTTTTTGCTTTTTCAAATTTTAAACTCAATAAAAAACTAAACTCAAAAAACAAAACCAATCATGAGTAAGAGACGCAAAATGAAAATTAACCTTAGTTTGGCTTAAAAATACGGAAAATCACTCTTTCATGCTGAACTAGACTCTGTAGAGTAAATGCTCTTAATAAAATTTGTAGATCTTTTAATTTCCACAGACCAATCGCTAAAAACATGTTTTTTTGGGTTCAAGGGGTCTGAAAACGTGCAGATCCGGTGAAAACTCGATTTTGAAAAATCGACATGAAAACAATAGGCCTACTTTCCTTCCCATATATTTATAGGCAAGAGAAAGTAATAATACCCAGCTCCCTAGAGCAAAATATGCTGAATCAGTGGAAAAAAATTATTCATTTATCTTAATTAGGTAGTACAACTAAAGTTATGATTCTTTTTAGTGTTTACAAAACAACAAAGTCACAATAATTTTCGGAATATGTATAAATATAAAAGGGGTACTAAATAGGAAAATGAACAAGCTTCAAACTGGTGAAAAATCAAGGTTTTATCATTTTTCATTCAGAAGGTATCCGTAATGGGAATGAGTTGTTTATTCTGTACACAAGAAGTCTTGTCTTGGAAACCGATTGCAATTATGTTATTTATTTATTTTCCGAATAACCTTACAATATATAAAAATATACCGTTAAAATGAGCACATTTAAGAAAATCAAAACCACCAAAAAAAAAATATTTTTCAAATTTTTTGTTTTTTTAATTCCTAGGTAGACCCCCCCTTTTATGTGTTTTACAAGGCATAGGCCTACCCAAAAGATTGTAAGGTAAAGTACCAGAGGAAATTGTGGCATGTTAGCACAGAAAATAAATCTTAGAAAATAGTTTTTATTAATGTTCTATGTATGAATTATTCGTGTTATCCAAGGAACGTACGTATTGGAACAATACAAACTCAATTTTTAAACACATCTACATTAGGCTATACAGTTTTTGTTTTCATGTAAATTTCTAAATATTTTACTACCACTGAGGTAATTTCACATAAAAAGAGTTCTAGAAACCAAAACAGCATCACTTTTTTATTTTTTTCAATTCAAAATTTTTTTCTTTTATTTTAACTTAGGTCCATGTTTTTACAGAGATCAAGATGATTTTAGCTCTCTGTAAGATACCCCTTCCAGTTGCATGCTATGTAGACAAAATCACTCTGTTGTAATGAAGCAACCCTACATCTGATATCATCAAATGGCCTCCGTAAGCCTACAAAAACAACTTTAGCCATTAAGACTCCGGCTGTTCTGTACTGGGCCGTTTCTAATCCTCAGCGGCCGTATTACAATCCCTTCCCATGACAAAAAAAAAAAAAAAAACTTCACACACATTCATAGAGTTAGATTTTACTTGTGAAAAACCATTTGTAAAGCAAAATTTTATCTAGAAATATATATATTTCACAGTTCTGTAAGTTGCAGGCATGACTTGTTGTATGCTACTGCAGGCGGTATTTTTTTGTGTGCCACTCCCTTCCCCCTTACTACAACATACAATTAAACCAACCGTGTATAACAAGGGCAAATTCCCATTGGGAAACGTCACAGCTTTCACACAAACTAAGATTCGTGTTGCATGTTGACTTACGGACGGCCTGCATACGATATCTGTTTACATGAATTTTTTTCAATAATCTAGTCTACCCACCACACTAAAACTATTATAAAATATTTCCCTGTCAACGTATTCTATTTCTGTAAACGCTATTAGTTGTGTTAAAGAATTCTCTACAAAATAAATATAATAATGACTGGTTTTAGAGTTATATTGACCTCAATGCAACAAGTTGTATATCATAATGCACTACCTATTTCTGTAGCCACTAAAGTGGCTTCACGCAGAACATGGGTTAAACTGTAATTTTGAAAAAAAAAATAGCAAAATGAACAGTCTCAAGTAATCTTTTAGAACATGTTGCTCATACCAACTTACTGTCCATTAGAATGTTTCAGAAAAATATCAACAAATTCATTAAATACTATTATCATCATCATCTTCTTCTTCTTACCTCAAGTCTCCCAACAGTTTCCTTGGGTCAGGCCCAACAAAATTCCTCTCCATCTTTCTCTATTACTGAACCATCCTCCTCTGCTCTCTTGGCATCACATCTTTATTCCATTTCATCTTAACTGAACTCATCCACTTCATTCTTAGTCTTTTCCCTCCATCTCCAAGTAAAATATTCTCCACCATCCTACAGACATGATCGTCATAGCTTTGTCTGTTCAACTCTCCTTGTCAGACTGGCTATCCCTAATTGTTTCCTGATAGACACCAAATCAGATAAATTTTTCATTCCTTCAACACTTTCTCTCAAACAGACCTTCAAGAAAGTAAAAGTAACAGTACAGAAAACAATGCAGTAAATCACTGACAAACTATCACGTTATGTACAATTTGAAGTCAAGATACTTAAAACTGTTACCAGTAAGTTATGGAGCCTCTACGATTCCTTCCATTGGGAAAGCTAAAATAAATGATAAAATTTAATGAAATGATTTAAAATGCTTAAAATCAATTTTAGCCAACAGGATAATAGCGTACCTTAATTTTTTGAGTTCTATCATAAAATAAAACAGCATCATAAAAATAAGACCAGAGAGCACCAACAAGTGGTTGTTTTTAAGGAGACAGAACTCCTTCTTTTTTGGTTTTACGTCTCACTGTTTTGAAAATTCTGCTAATGCATATGGTGGAGAATGATGATATATGAAAATGGGTGATGAAAAAATGTTAGCCCTGACCGGGAATCAAACCCAGGATCCTGGTGTAGAAGCCCGTTGTGCTAACTCCTACGCCAATGGGCCGGTTAAGACAGAACTCAAAAGTCTACAATGATGTAGAAAGATTTTGTATTTTCAAACATGGTATTACCTACTATACATTATAAGACATTCGTAATAAAATGGAATCTGTTCAATTTATTGCTCAATTAAATTGCATTGCGGTAATCAACATATTATTTTTTGTTTGTTTTTCAGAGTATAAGGTACTTTTTAGTGGAACATGTAAAGGAACCGAAAAACCAAAAGACTGCTAATTAATAATCACCACAATATTGTCAGTCATGAAGCTGAATAATTAAAAATAAAAAATCTCGTGCAACAATATTCAATACACTTTCAATAATTTTGCAATATCATAATAACTGTAATAAAACTATTTTGTAGATTCACAAGGTATTATAATGTATTTTTACTTCATTAATAAAAAATAAAAATTGAAGCATTAAAAATGTATGTTATTTTATAATACACAAATCTGGTGCAAACACTCAAATTACTTTCTCTTGCCAATGTAAATAAACCCCAACCTATGTTTAATCATTAGTGAACAATGTAAAATGAAAAACATTACCTAATTTTAATCATGAATGAATGACACAAAATGAAAACCAACCTCTGTTTAGCTTAAAAGTACGGGAAATTACTAATTGATACTAAACTTGGCTCTGTAGAAGAAAATGCTCGATATAAAATTTGTAGACTTTTTTATTTCCTATAACTTTAATTATACGGTACGTAAATTTTTGTCCTAATATGCATACTAAGGCTGCAATATTAAAAAATCCCAAATTTTTTACTGATTATGATAAAAAACAACCAGAAAATCACTAACTAACGCTAACTAAGTGTTGTAGAAAATAATGTTTCAAATAAAAGTACCAGGTTTTTTCATGTTCTACAACTTTCTATGTATACTTTTGTCTTAGAATGGATATTAAAACCGCAATCTTAACAAAACTACAAAGCAGAGGCCCCCGAGAATTTCTGCAGACATGGCGCCTAATCTTGTAAAGCATTACAAATGTAGCAAATGAGACGATTTTAAAAGAAATCGTAGAAGCCGATTTTTTCTGAGAAAATCGCAAATAATGAAAAATTGTGCAAATAAACTGCTTCCGGTGGACCGATTTATTGTAAATAGTTTTCTTAATTTGAAAGTGGTCGCCAGTCAATTGAAGATGACCCTCGACCTGGAACGCCTTTAACTTCAACGGATGGCCCCCTCGTTAGGAAAATCCATAATCTGGTGTGTGTAAATCGCCGATTGACTGTTAGAGAACTTTCAGAAGAGGTTGGCATCTCAATTGGATCGTACCATGAAATTTTAACTGAAAAATTGAACTTGCTTTGTGAGTTGCAGCAAAGTTTGTTTCCCGTTTGATGACCGAACAGCAAAAAGAACATCGTGTGGTAGTTTGTCGGCAACTTCTTGAACAAGCCAATGATGATGCAACATTCAGGTAAAGGATCATAACAGGAGACGAAAACTGGGTTTACGGCTACGGCATTGAGACAAAAGTGCAGTGTTCACAACGGGTTGACAAAAATTTCACATTACAAAAATCGTCACTAGCCGGGCGCATTGGCGCAGTTGGTAACGTGCTCGCCACTCATCATGCGGTCCTGGGTTCGAATCTCACTCAGGCATGGCATATTTTCATACGTTACAAAAAATCATTTCATCCTCATTACACACAGTTACACCCCAACGTCGTCGAAAGTAAATGAGATATCAACAATCCAAAAACATATGTTTGATAAAGAAAGACGTAGAGTAGTGTGCTGCCAACCGCACGTCGCTAAGTATCCCTGTTTGCGCGTAATTCAAAAAGTTCGGTTATTTTTTGAACAGACCTCGTACACCAATAACAAAAGCCATTTGAAGGAACTTATTAATGAGATAATTAATATAGCTGGTTAATTAGGAAGTAGAATAAGGATATATTGCGGAGTTCATGATTTTTTTTATTGACATTATTTTAATGTAGTGCTGAAATAATAGCTGGAAAAAGTACTTACTTACTTTGTTCTAGGTAGAGTTTAGTGGTTTACTAGTGCTATTTCTCTTGTTAAACTTTCATTGTTGCCCAATGGAACAGTCAGCAACTTCCAAATTCTTATCTAACATTGTCTACTTAATCACATATCTCCAACTACATCCTGACTATCCATTAATTTATTATACACTTAATTAGTTTCACATCTATTGCTGCGCTTTCTCTCTTAACCGGTTCCTCTGCTCTGCTCTGTCATTCCAACTTCCCTTGTGGTCAGCTTGTGACGTAGTGAACAGCGCAACTGGTCCCTACAAAAGGGGTCCCGGGTTTAATTCTCGTTAGGTCTGGCGTCTGTCATAACTCATTTTGATCTATCACCCTCCATCATCTGCAATAGCATTTATATGCAAAACAGTTGGACATTAAACAAAAAAACTTTCTTCTTCAAAATTCCTTCCATCCATAGCCTGATTTATCTTCTCCGTGAAGGATCTTCTGATCTACTACTCTTGGTTGAAGTCCATGCAGGATTCCATTCTGTCACTTAAGCAATCTCACTTTTTATGGGAGCTCTTCAATCATGTTTATTGCCATGTGAGTCGTTTTCTTTTGATGTATATAATAATATCTTCCTCTCATGACTTTTTTTATCGTCTCATTTTTAAGTCTCTCCCTTCTTGTTACCCCGGCTGCACCTTTTCCAATATTCCATCTCAGTGGCAGTTATTTTACTTTGGTTCTTCTTATTAATAATCTAATTCTTGGCTCCATAGGTCATAACACTCTTGATCAAGTAAATTGTTTAGTTTTTTAATTAGAATCTATTCAAACACTTTTCCTTCATTCTGCTCTTTGACAAAAATTTTTATGTTATGAAAGATGTCCTTTGTAACAAACTCCCATGTTGTTTTGATCCTGCCATTCTGCAGTACACTTAACTCAGTCTTACAATAATTGCAGCTGAAGAAGTGCATCTCAGTTGCAAGATATTTAGACTTAATCTTGCTGTGATATCCCACATTTCACTCTATGCTTTTCCGAATAACCTGTGTTAAACTTGATGTTTGTTTCATAGAAAAGTAACAGTGAAAAATTTACTTCAGTTTGAAAAAGATATCTCAACCACGATTCTCCTTTTAATAATAACCATTCAGAAAATAATTGTTTTAGTTGAACATGAAATAAATTTGCAAACATCTCAAGCTCAACAACAATGTATCAGATAGACCTGAAAATGTTTCCAAATTTTTTTGGTGTTCTAGCAATATTTTTCAATAGACTTAATAATTATTACTTGTAAGACATACATTCTGGTATATAATTTATCTTCTTTTACTGCTTATGGATTAATCGTTCTATCTGTTCCAGTTTCAAACCATCTCTTTCTTGATCTACCCAAGCTTCTTCTTCCAGTTGGGTGATATCGCAATAATCTGACTGTAATCCTTTCACATGTCATTCTTGCAACATGATGTTCCTATCTATTCCTGTATTGGGTCATTTTCTCCAGGATGGTTTAATCTCTACTCAGTTCTTTCCTTATACCGCTGCTGTGGAAATCCACAGTGAACACTTGTGAAATCAGTGCTGCTGTGGAAATCCACAGCAGCACTGATCTCCCAAAGGGCACTCATTCATGGATCTCATAAATCTCATTGCAGCAGCTTCTAATTTTCTTAAAATTGAGCTGTTCTTAGTATACGGGACTCGCAGCCGTATAACAGCAGGAGTACCAACATCACATCATACGTACATGCACGTCAAACACAAATGTCTGTGTGACCTTCCTAGTTTTCCTAGTGTATAATTTATACAACTATAATTATTACAAAACAAATGAAATACACAAATATAATGTTTTTTATACTTTTCAGAATACAAATTCCTGCATGATGGTAGTTGTGAGAAAGAAACAAATAAAAGTGATGCATAATTTCATAAAATAATTTTAATCGAGTGGATTAATGACTCTACCAGTTTATGTCCAAAGAATAAAAGTGTTTGTTCATCTATTAAATATTTTGTTTGCATATGAAAATTGATGTTATTTAAATACAAATAAAAGAATGTGAGTTATTCCTTTATAATTGTTAATTTATTGAGAATACAAGTATTTTTACTATTTTGTTGACATCAGCACTCTCTGCTTGTTCAGAACCCGTTAATTAATAGAATACAGCTTGGACCTATACCTGGTTACATCAAATTATTTTTTTACAATTTCAGAAAGACAGAAATATTAATTTTCACAAGTCCACCCATTTCATCTAAAAGTTAGATGCTATAAATTGATATTTAAATTACCACCACTGTTAGAACAAGTTTGTCCTAACTTTCATTTTTCTGTATCAAAAATTTTGTTTTTCTATGAATTAAACAAGCTTTTTAATTGGTCCTTCTGAAGAGAAGATTTTCTTGCATCAAAGGACAAATTGTTTTATATGGTAACAATCCTATATCTCATTTTTCTATGCTGAGAGGCTAGGCTGTTATTTGAAGGATCCCATACCCCATCAATAACTGGTATGTGTGGTATAAGGCAGAAATTCTTAGATATTATTATTCAATTTTTAAGAAATTATCCAGCTCAGGCATTTGGTACAGCAGTCAAATACTACCCCAATGGACCATACAGATGGTCAATTATTAAATTTTGTTTTAATATTCGGAGATACCCTTTTTCCCCGACTTTCCTAAAGGAAAAAAATTTGTAACTAATCCAGTATTTTGTTTTTTCTTACACTATGGACATTACCTTTCATAGTAGGTATCTATGATTTTGTTTTTTTCTTAATGCCATATTTCCCTGGTTTTTAAATAGTCTTATGGTTTTTATAGAACTAAAATTATTATGTTGTTTCTGGAGAATTTGTCAGTTGGCTGTACTACACCATGTGAGAAATAAAGGAATTTTAATGAAAGTTGACAAAAAATTTCTATTGATGGATAAAATTGAAGAAATAAAACTCACCTGGTATAGTCATTTGTGATGAATTAAGGAGAACAGTAAACTACAGAAGGCTTGGCTATGGGTTGCAGCTAGGTGGAGAAAGCGAGAACAACCCAGAAAGGAGCAGACAGATATATGAGAGTTTTGTAGAAAGGATCTAGAGGATAAAGAAAAGTTAAATAGAATTGAATCGCTTTTTGGGCTGTAAAAATAGCCTAGTGCTCCAGAACAGCTGCTACAATCTATCTTTTTATTTAAAAACCAAATTATGGTCTAATGTATTTTAAATTGAACTTCTGTTCACACTTAAATATAGAGTTCTACAGAATAGACTGAAATCATTTTTACATGGTTGTAAAGAAGACTCTTTTGGTATTCAGAAAAAAATTCAAATGAAAATTAGTAAAGCCAGAATGAGATTTTATGAAATGAGTAAGAAAATCATTGAATTACAATTTTAATAGTGCTGCTATGTATGGTGACGTTATAAAGTATGAATCACCAATACAGCCAATTCAATTGGTATTTTTGGTTGATTGAATTTTGGTTTGAGGTTTGAAGATTTACTAATAGCTGCCACTTAAATGATGACAAAACCTAAAACGTACGTTCACATAACTGCCACATTTAGTTTCAAACTGAAATAACAATAGGTGATTAATGAATTTTATTGAATTCATTTGAGGTAAGAAAAAATTCTGTATTGTCTTTAACAAAACAATAATAACTTTTTTATCATAATTTATTATTAATTTCATCATAAATTTATTATTTATCTTAGACACAATTTTGTAGAGAAAGAAGGTATATTAGAATATTTTCTTTATTAAATCTTGTTTATTTTCCGTTACTCATTGTTTAAATAAAATTTACCCAAGGTCTAGAAATTGTAAGAATCATAAATTTTATCACTAGTGGAGTGGAACCTTTCAGACTTTTTGAATTTACTCTTATTTTGCCATTAACACAATTTGTTATTATTGATTCATTAAAATGAAAATTAATTAATACCAAAAATTGACTTCCTTGACTTTAAGCTCATTTGTAGATTGATTAATTATAGATCATCAGTTAACATCTTTTTTTCTTCACTGGTTAGGATTTTCTACCTGTACCGGCACCCATCTTTTCTTTGGCCTGCCAATATCTTAGCTCCCTACTGGTTTGTATCTCCTTGCCAAACCAGGTAAGCAGCTTTCTGGCATTCTTTTTAAATAATCGACCCATTGGAGAAGGTACAATTTTTATTTTTTTGTTGAGTGGAAAAATTCCCAATTCTTGCCTTATCCTTATTTCTGATCATGTCTGGTTTTGTACAACCCTTGGACACAGCTTATGAATTTCATTTCTACAGTTGGGATGTTTCTTTCCTCCCTTCTTCTCATCACCCATGGTTCACTGCCATATATCAAGGCAACCGTAAACAAATTTTAATAAACAAGAAACTACATCTTATAGCTCCTCAGCCCCCCCCCCCCGTATTCTCACTTGAGTCCTTGAAATTTTTTTCTATTTTTTCCCAAGATTGAAAAATCACTTCAAAGGGTGTGATATATACACTTGATATATACACTTAAAGGTGTGATCAAAAAGTAAGGTGACTTTTCATTTTTATAAAAAAATATTCATTTATTCATCCAAAATTATGTTATCCCCTTCAAAATAATCTCCCTCTGATACAATGCACTTGTGCCAGCGCTTTTTCCAGTCGGCAAAACATTTCTGAAATGCACTTTTGGGTATTGCCTTGAGTTCCTCCAGCGATGCAGCCTTAATCTCCAAAGAAGAGCCTGGGCTCTTCCACTGGGATGATTGGGCTTTGGTTTCGACGTCATAACCATAGACTCATGTTTCGTCACCAGTTATAACCCTTTTGAGCAGATCAGGATCATCATTGACGTCGTTCAACATGTCTTGGGCGATGTTCATGCGACGCTGCTTCTGATCAAAATTAAGCAGTTTTGGAACGAATTTCGCTGACACACGCAAACACGAGTCTAACCTTTATGCCTCTCACATAAAAACAACACGTGCTATATAGTCAAAACTTTGAACATATGATCGTGACGAGTGACCAACACAACAAAAAAAAATTTGAAATTAGAGTGTACAGAGCGCGCGAAATTCAAAAAGTCACCTTACTTTTTGATCACATCTCATATATATGATTTAAAAGCGTGATATATGATTTTTATATAAATTTGTCTTTATTTTTTCTTTTTTTATCTTATTATGGGAGATTTAAACTTATGTATCTAACTACCTGATGGTAATTTCAATATCCGACATCCAGCACTGCTATTAAAAGTTTAAAAATGGTCTCCATCACTGTGTTGGCTTCCCAAAGCAATTTACTTTGAAGAGACAATAAGGTTACCTTAAGTAACTTCACCGTCGTAGATAAGGATTCATCATCTACCATGGTGAAATAAGGAAGTTTTAATGAGTAGAATTTGACTACATACATGAATATAATCGTGAAAATACTAAAAATGTGTTAAAAAAAACTCCGAAGCGCTTTGGCTACTTTACAGAGATTTAGATGAGTGTTTACATACTACCGAACTTTTGTGGTTAGACCTACCTATATAACAATTTATTAATGATAATTAGTATAAATAAAACGGTGGTTCCCACATCGGAGTTTTTGAATCATCTCCAATGTAGCGCATCTCCAGGTGGCAGATAGGGGAATGCTCTATAGATGTACAGGGTTGGTGGGAAATAAAATACCACCCGCGGACCAAAATGATTCAACAGAAATCCACTGATGTGTTTCTTGTATCAAGCGGTCTAGTGGTCAGCATCTGTCCACAGATTGTGCAGCTGAGATTACCCTCTACAAATTACATTTGTAGTTGTAAGCTCGGTGATTTACCCCCGCTCAGGAAAGATACATCCTAGAAAGTTCAAAATATGGAAAGTTCTTTTAACGGAAGGAAGGCACGCTTAGGAGAGCGCTCTTTTCAAAGAAACCCAACACTGGAACAGACCTAAACTTGAACTAGAGTGATCCTCTGAGGTCTCAAACGTAAAAAAAAACTGTGGTTGAAAGTAAATAAGATGTTTAACAAAATAATGAGATTTCTAAGAATCAACGTCATAAAAATATGTACAATAATGACTTTAAATTTATAACAAGAGTAAAGCTATGTAATTCATAACATATGCCTATATTTTGTTATGTCAGAATCACGTAATAAAATTTTGTTTAAATTTAAATTACTTTAAATTTATAACAAGAGATACAACATTCACAAATTTTTTTTATGTCAGAATCACGTATTAAAATTTTGTTTATAGTTATTATGTATCTTTTTAGATGAAATAGCAAAACTGCGTACATGTCGATTCTTTAAATAAACTCTTGTTGGAATGTATAGACCTACTCACAAATTTGTGTAGGCTATTAACATTTACTACGTAAAAATGATGTCATGCAAAGCAGTTTTATTTTTTGGTAAGTTATAATTTATCTTCTCAATAAGCCATGGATAGAAAATAAAGTGGTAGGTACTTTAACTCATACAACTTACTTTCAATAGGTACACAAGTTAATTAAATAAAAATTGTAGTTGTGGTATCCTTTTTCTTAACTGACTTTGAATTCAGATAAATAAGGAAAATATAGGCATTGTAAGAGACATGTTTTAAAATTTTAGATTTGGAAACACATATTCTTTAAAAATATAGTTAGGCCTACACTGTTTGTTACAGTCTGTAAAAATTTAGTTGGGTAAAATTGTGAATCTCTGCCTATGGGGGCTTCATTTCTGATTCATTATCCATAACCCAGTTGACCCAGTTGACAAGAATAGTCAACGATTGCGCCATTAATTAAGAAAACAATGCATGTAAGTAATAGTTCTTTGTTAAGAGCTTGGTTACATATGTTTTTGGTTTATCATGTAATGATTTTACAAAGGCTTTCGTTTTAAACTAATAAATTCGCTACCTACGACTATAATAGTTTGTAAACAATAGACACAAGTTGAATCTTTACTTTTAGGTATCACTATGTACTAATTGTATGTAATTTTTTTCATATAACTTTCGTTAATGCGTAATCTGTTGTAGTGTATCAATAAAAATGCAACATCTCGCTTAGAACTAATACATGAAAAAATGTCAACCCAGTGGCAAAATTAAAAAAAATCTGGTGTGAAACACTCACACAACTTTCTCTTGCCAATGCAAATAATTAATAATAAACCTAACATTATTAATAAAATATTAGAAATAAACAAAAACTAACCTCAAAAACATAACCTTATTTTAATCATGAGCGAATGACGCAAAATGACAATCGAACTCAGTTTGGCTTAAAAATACGGAAAATCACGCTTTCACGCTAAACTAGGCTCTGTAGAGAAAAATGCTCTAAACAAAAGTTGCAGATCTTTTAATTTTCTATAAATTTAATTATATACATTTTTGTCGTAAAATGCATACTAAGACCGAAATGTTAAAAAAAATCGATTTTTCTCACGTTTTCGTGAGAAAAAAAAACAGAAAATCGCAAATTACCGCTAAACTAAGCGTTATACAAAAAAATGTTTGAAATAAAAGTTGTAGAATTTTACATTCTCTACAACTTTTATTATATAACGTTTTGCGCTAAAATGCATATTAAAGCCGCAATCTTAAAAAGAAAATGTTTTTACGTAAAAACAGCCTCACGCAGAATTTCAGCAAACATGGCGCCTACCCTATATTGTAGAGCATAAAAAATGTAGTAAACCAGTTGATTTTTAAAAAAATCGTAGGACTAGTTTTTGAGAAAATCGCAAAAAAGTGAAAAATTATACGAATAAACTACTACTTCCGGTTGACCGATTTTGATGAAAATGTTCGTAGTGATATGTAACTTAAGTTTCAAGTTTCAAGTTCGTACGATGTTCCGTTCTTGAGATATTCTGTTCACACACGCACGCACACACACACACACACACACACACACACGCGCGCGCGCGCGCGCGCACACACACACACACACACACAGACCAATCGCTAAAAACATGTTTTTTGGGTTCAGGGGGTCTGAAAACGTATAGATCCGGTGAAAACTCGATTTCGAAAAATCGACATGAAAACAATACTTTCCTTCCTATGTATTCATATAGGCAAGAGAAAGTAAAAATTAAAACTTAAAACCATATTATACTGCTCTTAATTATTATTCAATGAATTAAATTAATATTAATAAAAGCTTCTTAAAAAACATAACTATTTTTTTCTGTTTCACATCTGGCTGTTTTGCAATCAGGCGTAAAACAAAAAAAAATACAAGTAGGCTAATAAATGCCAATAAATGATAGAATTCTACTTTATTTTATGTATTACTGTATTTGAATTATAATAGTTACTTCATTGACGAATTAATGAAACTTAAGAAAACTAATCGGTGTAGTTTAACATTTTAAACGCTCAAAATAAAAGAAACAAACACACAACAATTTATATAGGCTGAACATAATGATAGAAGACTACAATTAGGTTGATTGAAGCCGCTGTCTCTTGCTTAACAAAATACACATTAACACACTTTTAGGAGCTATCACATTTTCTGATTCAATACTGAAATGTCCAATTCTAGAGCTTCGTGGGTAGTTGTAAGCTTATTATAGACTGCATGACAATGGAATGAATAAGCGGTAAAATACTCAACAAGTTCCTTTTTCTAGTGGGTTGATCCCTATTGGATCACTGTAGGAATGAGGTAAATCATTCTTAAACGTCTGTGCCCTTCCCTCTTAATTTTTTTCCAGGTCCATGAATCTGAACATTTTCATCCTCTTTTAAACTGAATGACATCGAAAGTACCTGAAGTGTAGCGCAGCCATTTGATCTTTAACCAACTTAATTTATTTCCATCAGTGTCATGTAACCGTTTAACCAGTATTCAGGAAAGTAAGGTTGAAAAAGACAGGAAGTCTTTGCTTTCCATTTCTGTAACCTTGAATGGTCTTTTACCTCTCAACATCCAAATTAAATGATATACTGATCACAAGTTATCATAATTGGTATGGAGGTAACGTTTTTTGATCTCTTTATTCTAGCGTGATCACAATCACACTCAAGATCCGTATGACCAGGTAGGAGAAAGTTTTGGTCTATTAGCGATTTATTTTCTTTTAGTGATAATCTGAACATTACAGCCATGTTAATGTTCCAATTTTCTCCTTCATGTGCACCTACTCGAATGTGTTATTAAATGAGTAACTTCTTCAGGTAGTTGCATCTTTTCTTAAAAATACAAGATGATGTGTCATTCGAAACCTTTCCCACTATAGACTCATGCCATATAAAACAGTCTGAAGCCCCTTCACATGAGCAGTCTCTTACTGTTAGATTGCATGTGGTCTTTCATTGTGGACTATTTATTAGTTTGAAAATAAGGTGTGGACAGAACTTGTTGAAGGTTGAAGACTATGACTACTTGAAGGTATATTCAAAGTAGAATCCTTATCAATTCTTTTGCATTCATACGCAAAATCAGTTACTTGTTTGTGGCTCTGTTATACTCTTCTTCAATTTTTTATTTTTCTAGTTTATCCTTTGTCTCCTTTAATTTTAAAATATATTGATCTCTTGTTTTGCAAGTATCTCCTTTAGGGGGTTTAAATCTATAACCAGTAGCTTTAAAAGTTTCATAAGATGCATGCTGTTCCCCTTTCTTTTGGTTAACCACTTTTATTCATCAAATTTTTTTTAATGTTGATATCACTTGACAGTTATTCTTTGGGTGAAAAGTGACTGGTGCTTTGGATAAGTATCTACGAACTGTTAATAAAAATTCGTTCTTCAGTTATTTTATTTTGTCGTTCATGTTGTCCCTTTTATCTGCAATGGTGAACCCAGTTTGTAAACTATTTAGCTTTAGAACTTAGAATATTCACTTTCCTTTTTTGATATCATAAATACAGGTTTTACCGGCACATAAGCCTATGTTTATTGTTCTGTTTAGTTTGTATGTTAATTCTAAAATATTTTTTTTTTTTTTTGTAATCCCTAATTTGTGTACGTTGCAATCTGTTCAATTCAGAACTATAAGCAACCCCATGACCCAATGAGATGAGGATGATGTGTATGAAGTGTATGTAAATGAGGTGTAGTCTTGTACAGACTCAGGTCGACCATTCCTGAGAGAGTATGGTTAATTGAACCCCAACCATCAAAGTACACCGGTAACCACTGTCTAGCATTCAAATCCGTATAAAATATTGCTGTTTATTTTTATAAAATTGATATTTCCATTATTATGCATGAAAATGAAAAACTTTGTATAATAAAACTTATTTGTCTTCAAACTTTCCGTACTTTTAACTATATTACATTTTTTGTTACAGTGACTTTTAAGGGAGATATTCATAGTTTTTTGTTTCCCCCTATTTCTTAACTCCTCCAACGCGTTGTGATAGGTAATATTAAAAAAAATACAGTCACGCACTGGTCACATGATAGTTACAGATTACTGAACGGTGCGTAAGCATTGTTGCTGTGATTTCAAATCTTTACATTAGCGTACTATTCAAAATAGCAATCAGTTTTTTTGAGAACTTCGGCTTGTGAAAAGATAAGAATACAAACAGAATAATCAAAGTCAAATTCTTTGTTTTATTACCTTACTCGTTTTTGTACCGTATTAAAAAATAGTTACTTTAAACATCTTTAATCTTTGCGTTTCTTTTTTTAAACCATTCGTTAAACCAATTATTCTTCATTTTGTTAAGTATATTACTCCCAACATTTCGTTTTTGGTTTATTTATTTTCCCACTTGCAGTGAAGCGCACAGGAACTTCTAGTATGAGATAAAATTAAACCATGGTAAACTGCTATTAGCATCTGAGTCACCAGCTTTTTAGCCACCTTATTATCTTATTAGTCGCAAGTTAGCAGTTTTGTAATCAACCAAAACATTGAAATCATAAACCAGGAAGAATTTACCAATCATGAACTTCTTTGAAATCACAATGTAGTTTTATTTGTTCGCAGTTTTATTTACAGTACTGACAATTGCAATAGCAGAAGAGGATGTTCGGACTAAAAGAAATATACCTGTAGGTCCGCCTAGATGTCCTGAAGTTTGTCCGCTGATATATAAACCTCTCTGTGCATGTCGAGGAATATTTAAAAAGACATTTAGCAATGACTGTTTACTGGCCGTGGAAAATTGCAAACTTGGCTGTTGTCGAGAAAGTAAGTACATACATTGGCGCAGTTGGTAACATGCTCGCCTTTCATTATGCGGTCCTGGGTTCGAATCCCACTCAGGCACGGCATATTTTCATACGTTACAAAAATCATTTCATCCTCCATTGTACAAAAGTTACACCCCAACGTCGTCGCTAATGACCGTTGTAGTTGATGCGACGTTAAATAAAAAAAAAAGTACATACTCTCAAAGTAGCAACCCAGTAGGGCCTACTGATTTCATTTAAAACTTCATAAACGTTTCTGACATATTTGGTCATTTAGAAAAAGGTATATAATTATCGTATTTGCAATTAGATTCTTCCAAAAAACACAAATCAAAAATTTTACTATTGAAACCTATACTATGTTAGCTATATAACATGAGCATATTTAATCATTTTGAACTTATATAAATGAATTCAGGGTCTTCAAGACTACCATACATAAATTACCTACTTAATTTATAAATAATGCCAATTTTTACTTTATGACTAATACAGGTGACTTTCTGAAACTTACTTATGATAACAAAGAATAAATGTTACAGATGAAGTATTTTAGATGCATTTCCAAAAACATTATTTTTTTTATTATTACACCTAACCAATTTTTGAATCATTGACATGTCAATGATTTGTGATTTTTTGATGCCTCATAATTTTGAGATGTGTATTGGAAAGCAATCTACCATATTGGTTAAGTTACTGTTAAGTACAGCTATAAAAATGTTGTAATTGTGACAGATGGAAAACCACAAGCTAGGGAAGAAACTGATATATATGAGTTAATTAATCTAGATGGTTAATCAAAAAGTATACGTACATATCCATTCCTGTTTCATGATAAGTGGGTCTAGGTGTTAACTAAGCCTTTCCATTTCCCCCTGGCTCTCCTAGTCTCCTTTCCACACACTTCCTCCCTTACAATGCCCCTTCTCGGCAAGAATGCCTTTATCCAGCCACCGTCTGCAAGGGTATCCTCTTGATCTTTCACCTTCATTCCTTTTTCCCATACTCCTGGAATCCTGCCAGCATCCATTCTCTTCACATGCCCCAGCCAATGTCTCAGAATCTCCACATCCCCTTTTCTCAAAATTTCTCTTCACATGCCATTTTATCAGAATCCTCTTTCAAATCTCCTCTCTATTATCCTCATTGTTGTTGTTGTTGTTTAGGTCAAAAGTCGAAAGGCTGGTTTGAACCTCTAGAGGTTTTACTAAATAAAAACAAGGAGTGAGGTGGTTTACTATTACCTTCCTCACTGAGTTGAGATAGTATGCTCCATAGGTAATAATATTCATAATGATTGTGTCAAAAATTGTTTGCTTTCTCTAATCAGAACCTATTTAAGCACTTTTTAAGTAGACAGTTTTCCTTCATTATGCTTGATGACAAACATAATTTGCATAACTATCTATCACAAATTCAACTAAAATATACAAAAATAATTTTGTTTGTTTACTTTTCAGAATACAGATTCTTACATTATGGACCTTGTTAAGAAATACGAAATAAAAAGGAAGAATGATTTCATAAAGAAGTACCAATCGAATGGATTAATGGCTCTACCAATTTATTGTACAAGAATAAAAATTATCTATTTATTTATTTAATTTTACCTTTTATTTAATTGATTTTACCTTTACCTTTAAAATATATTTTAATACAATAAAACAAAGTGTAATTTTTTCTATATAACTGTTAATTTACTGATAATAGTTTTTTTAAAAATAAAGGTTATTTTTTAAAGGTTTTTAAAGGTTATTTATTGAACCTTTAATTACAGCGGTTCTTACTTTAATACTTTCAAGCAGTTCTACAGTTTTTGTTGACATCCAGACCCTCTGATTTGTTCAGTGGTTTGAGCACGAATTGATAGAATACAAATTGAGTCTATACCTGCTAATTTTTTTCTACAATTTCAAAAAGACAGAAACTTTTATTATCCTCTAAATCTGTGTTTCACAAAGTCTCCCATTTCATCTAAAAGTTAATTATCTACCATTAATAAAATATTAAGTTGCCACCACTTTGGGCAGGTGTGTCCTAGCTCACAGTTTTTTGTATCATTAAACATATCTTTGAGTTGGTTCTACTGAAGGGGGTGTTTTCTTGCATCAAAAGACAGATTATTTTATATGGCAAAGATCCTACATTTCATTTTTCTATGTGGAGAGTGTGATCAGTTATTTAAAGGGTACCATATCTAATCAGCTGGCATGTGTGTTATAAGGTACAAATTCCTTGATATTTTCAATTTTCTTAGACATTATTAAACTCAGGCTTTTGGTATTGCAGTCAAAATAAAATTGAAAAATTTGAAATGAAATCATTACAATCTATCTATCTCTATATTTAAAAAGCAAATTATGGTCTAATGTACAGTACAACCTTGTTTATCCAGACAAACTGGGACCAAAGAGAGTCCATAAAGATTCAATAAAGAAGAAGTAAGGGAACTACCCAAAAGGCTATACAAACATTTCACAGGACAGTGACTACATTTTGTTTTAATCCTTTTTTACTGAGAATACCTTTTTCCATTTTTATTTCTTAGCACCATATTTCCCTGGTTTTTATTTTAAGTACCTGTCTATGGGTTTTCATAGAATTATAATTTTTTGTGTAGTTTCTGGAAAAATTTTTAGTTACCTAGATTATTTTAGGGTGAAGAAACTTTGTAGAAAGTTGGCACAAGAATTTTATTAATACATAGAATTGAAGAAAGGCAACTCATCTGATATGCAGAGAATTGAGGAGAACAGATTGCCACAGAAGACTTAGCTATATTCTTGCTAGGCAAAGAAAGCGAAAGTTACCCAGAAAGTAGTGGACAGAAATAGCGTTATGAGAGCTATGGAAAAAATGCGTCTAAGGGATGAAGATGTGTTCAGAAGGAATACGTGGCTTTTAAATTGTTGTAAATATCCTAGTGCTGTAGGAACAGTCATTACAATCTATCTACCTCTATATATTCAAAAAGTAAATTATGATCCAATGTACAGTACAACCTCGTTTATCCGGACAAACTGGGACCAAAGGAATCCGTAAAATTAAAAATCTAGATAATATGGGTAATAAGCAAAATAAATTCTTAAATAAGCTGACGTACCATTTATTACGATAAAAAAACTATGTTTTATAATAAAATGACCTAGAATTGTTTAAAAAATGTTAGAAATTACAAAAAAAACTTTTCACATCATTTCTTAACCATGTATTGGTCCACCGACTTTCATTTTAAATGTGTGACATTTGAATGAAGCACAGTTATGCGAACGCTTTATCATTAATAGTTCAGCTGGAGTAACACTCTAGTAAAGCTTCCTTTACTCATGATTATAGGTTATATTGGTCATTATTTACATTGGTAAGAGAAAGTCGTGTGAGTATTCACATCAGATTTTTTTACTAAACTCTGGCAATGGAGAATACCTAACAGTTACAGATAATAACTTAACGTAGAATTGCTTCCAAAATTAATTACCACAAATAATAATAATAATATCAGTGAAATATTTGGTGACATAATAAATAGCCTCAAGAGTAAGTATGAGTTCTATTGTACCATTCTTGACCATAAAAATAAATGCTGCGATGAAATAAAAAATTTTAAAAAATACGAAAAGCACTCTGAGTTCCTGAAAAGGTTTGCAGCCATGATTTACCCACTGATGATGGTATTGATGCCGAACAGTAATACCAAAGTTTTTTAATAGTTTGAACTTGAGTAGTCTTCCTTCACATAAACTGGTATTAAATATAAGAGTAATTATTGTTATATTACTAAGGAATGTTGATTTTTCCTCCAGACTTATGAAAGGAACTTGGTAGGCAGAGAAAATATGCATGTCAACTGTCATGAACTGTCTTAACTGGTGAAGGAAGAGAGTGAATTGTGTTACTGCTACAAGTTCACCTAACACCTTTTGATACAACACCTTCTTTTTGTTTTAAAAGAAAGTAGTTCCCAGTGATAGTTGTACTTTACATAGACTATAAACAAGGCTCAAAAGTAACCATGGAAAAGTTGTTTTATATCTTCCACAGTCAGTGTTTTAATGATGGACAATTACAAGCACCATTATCGCAAAGCTGTTCATTTGAAAATACCAAGGTTCAAATCCTCCCCCAAAACATCGGAAAATTTATATTGTTTATAAGGAATTTACAACAGGCTAAATGAGAAGACAAATATGAAGTAATCAGCGTTAGTTTAACACAAATAGATTGTGTCCTGGAAAATTAATCGTTAAAACTCAACTAATGTTTTAACCACGAATTATTTATCTCACAGTTCCTCACATTTCTGATCATGGTACGTTGTTGATTGATACTAAAATAAAACTAGGGCTATATATAAATACTGAAAGGGCTGGTTACAGTTTTCCTGATTTATGTTTTTACGATATTCAGGAGACAACTAAATGTTGCCTGTGAAAATTTATTGTGCAGGAAGCTGTGACAATTTAATTACATATCAGTCTATAGAATGTACCCAAGAGATTGCTGATATTGAACATGTGACAATTTCTACAACACTTAGTGTCAGATAAATATCAGAGGAAAGTTTTAAACTAGAACAACAAATTATTGTCTGGACGAATCTAGTAGATTTTAGTATGGGCATGTATTTTTTGTTTTGTTTTTAATCCAAGGCGGGAGAAAAACTCAAGTTCACTCCACTCCCTCCCGATGGGGGAAGTAAAGTTGAAATCAACTGAGGCGTCCTCGTCCAGCCCCAAGGAGGTCGCAACCACCTACCAACCAAAAACCCGCCGCCTGGCCACTTGATCCGACATCAGCAAACAACCCTCCACCTCCCTCGGAACTGTTTATATAATACTACATACAAGGGAAATGTCGGGTTAAAATATTTACATACTGTCAGCGGGGTGTGGAAGGGAACCGTAGCCTAATTCCCCTCTCGCTGTCACTGACCAACACTCACTCTCTCACTTTCATTCATCTCTTTCATCACCAGCTCGGGAAATTAGTAAGCCTACCTTACCTTCTGAGATCAGGACAGGATTGATTTACTGTGGGAGAGGGTGATCCCGCTGATCTCCAGATGTCTCCTCCCTCCGCAGTCTCCCGACCACCCTCTCCGCAAACGGAGCAACCAACTTACAGCTCTCCTGGAAGTTGGTTGCTCAGTTTATGGGCACGTATTACGTGAATGTAACTTTACTGTCTTTGGTATAATCAAATGAACCTCAGGCTTTTCAAGGATATCATAAATTACATGTCGACTGATCCCTGAAAGAAACCCTTTACAGGGCCTCACTATTAAAACGTTGTGGTAGTGGTTTTATTTTGTGTAGGTTATAATACAAATTAAAACTGTATAGGCTAATGTTGTTACCTGCTTGGTTTCAACTCCCACAAGAATCATTCCCATCAGCAGCTTCTTAAAATTAAGCTGTCCTCTTGCAAGTGTACCAACAACATTGTTATCATTCCCAAATTCCCGATTACTGCAAGTAGGTACGTAGCAGAAACTGAAAATTTTTCATAGAATCCGGGTTTTTTTTATATTTATGGTACCATTGCCATGGTTAGTAACTTTATGAGTTTCTGCAGGAATAAGATCGTTTACCTAAGCTTTAATAAGGAAAATGTTCTTTACCTCGAGGAATATAATCGTTAAAATGATACCGCTTTGAATAGTCTGGAAACCTGCAGCTACGTATCTGTTTAAGCACCTGTTTGAAGATTTGCGATTTTCATAGATAGTTGAGAGTACAAAAGAAAAATGTCGTGCCATATACGTCTTTAATATCTATCGGGTTTTCTATTAGTAAAAAAACCTACATGCTATTTTAGCAACGATAAAAATAACTTACCTATTTTCTGCGCACAATAATTGAGACAGCTAGAAACAAAACTAGCTATGTCCGAATTTCGAAAATATTGAGTTTTTGCTGCAGCATTGTTAGTTGGTAACCCTGATATTATGAACAAAAATTGATATCAAAACTGGTCAAATTCTTTAATAAAATGACTTTAAAAATTGAGGTTATTCTCAAAACACGACTATGTCCATTGCTAGTTAGTATCAGAACTCGCCTCGTCCAGTCAGTAACAAAATTGTCCATGTCCTACTTGGACAATATTGTTGTAATTTTTTTTCTTTCAAAAACCACCTTGTCCAACAGCAACTACAGAAATGTTTTTTATTTCAAAAAGGTTATTGAAATATACTACTTTTCATGAACGTTTTTTAATAAAAAATTTTATTTTAAAATTAAAACCACTTGAAAAATATTATTGTCGGGGTAAATCCCAATGTAGAGAATATGTTTCTGGTGGTCTTAATGTGAACAAGATTTGTAAGTTCTACAACATGTCAATCCAATCTGATTTGAAAGTAAAATCATCATATTTTCGAAATTGTTTCAATAAAAATTTTAATATCGGTTTTGGCAAACCTTCAACAGATGCTTGTTCATGTTGCATTATGCTGAAGCAACAAATTAAACGGTCAGAGGGGTCTGACAAGATACGACACATCACACAATTACGAATTCATAAGCTAAGGGCTTCTGCTTTTTATGATATTTTAAGACGCGAAATTAATAATCGTATTGTTATGTCATACGATTGGCAGAAAAATTTAATTTTACCGAAAGTTCCTGACCAGTCGGCTTATTATTCCCGGCAATTATACTATTATAATTTTACAGTTCATATAGGTATGGGAACTTCTAAAACAAAACAAACAAAAGATAATGTATTTTTATACATTTGGAAGGAAACTGATGCTCCAAAAGGGTCGAATGAAATTGCATCAGCAGTTTATCATCGTCTGTGCAACACAGCTATCACTGAGGAAATAACTGAAGTTACTCTGGTCTCTGACAGGTGTGGAGGCCAGAATAAAAATACACAAATGGTGGCTATGGCTTCTTATTGGTTAATTAATAATGTTCCTCAGACAGTAAATGAAGTTTGCTTTGTCTTTCCAGTGGTCGGACATTCATTTATGACCACCTGACCGCGTCTTTGGCCGGATCGAGATAGATATTAGGAAAAAAGAGACGATAGTCTTACCAGATGAATACGTAGATATATTTAAAAACCATGGAACTGTTATTAAATTCGGTGAAAATGCTAAAATTTATGATTGGAAATCAGGAAAACACCCAGTATTAAAAGTTACACAACAATGGCATTTTAGATTCAATTTATCAAAGCGAATCTTTATTAAAAGAAGCAAGGTTCCAGGTAGAGTTGTAATACGTGGTGAACCAAACTACAGAACGGATGTTGGAGTATATAAAGGTATGTGCAAATGAGGGAAAACCAGCGGAGTGCGCCTCTTGCTTTCATAGAGTAAAGACGCGCACCAGTTTGGCGGACGCTCGGCGTTGCTAAGCAACCACATTGATTGTTGGTTTTGTGTTTACATTTTGAGTTGTGTGATTGTACGTACTATTTGAGTGATTATTTTGTTTTATTGACTAATTACTGTGTGATTGTGTCTCTCTGGTATGATGGAGGGAAGCCTTCCAAAGAGGAAGAGAAGAAAGGAGGGCCTTCCAGTGATTCTTGAAGTTTCTACGGATGACTTTGTCGCTACAGCGCCCGCTGTTAGCGACATGACGCCCGACGCTGTACAAGACGAGCAGCAACAGACGACGACGACAATGACTGATACACCGATGAACCACGAGACTCCAGCTACAGTAAGTAAATCGCGGATCCCGCTGTTAGTGTTCAAGGCCCCGGGCAACTGGTCACAGTTGTCCCGTCTGGTCGGCACGGCGGTCACCTGTAAGATCACGGTGACCTCCAAAGGGTCAACGTATATGCTATTCAGCAAGTCGGCGGAGGACTTTCACGCCGTTCGCAAGCTTTTTATCGCGAACGGCGTGTACTTCCACACATACCACTCCGCCGAACCAGAAGAAGTGAAGGTCGCTATCAAAGGCCTTCACTATTCGCATGATATGACCGACATAAAGGGTGCCCTTGAGGCTGCGGGATTCGCAGTGAACCATGTGCAGCCGATAAAAGGCAGGGGTGGGCACCACCTCAACGCCTTTCTCGTCAAGCTGCGGAAGACCTCCAATGTGGCGGAAGTCTACAAGATTACTAACCTGTTTCACGTGGCCCCGTTCAAGCCTCAGCCCGGGTTGCCGCAGTGTTACAACTGCCAGCGATACGGCCACGCTTCAGTGAACTGCAGCCATGCCCCTCGCTGCGTCAAGTACGGCGGGGAGCATGATGCCAAGGTCTGTAGCAAACAGCAAGAAGAGAATCCTGTCTGCTGCAACTGCAGAGGGGCCCACCCTGCAAACTATAGAGGGTGCCTTGCGCGCAAAAAACTTCTGGCGGTGCGCAGGGAAAAACATCTATCCCCTCAGCCAACACCATCGGCATCGGCTGCGCCTTTGAAGACGGCGTCCGAATCCGTCGCGTCCCCCAACTCAGAAGCGGCACGCACGCCCCCCCCCCCCGTTAGAAAGAGTTACACCAAGACCATAACAAAGAGCACTCCCCAGCGTGCTCCCTTTAAGAAAAACAATACCATCCCGCAGGCACAGCCCTTTATCCTAACACCGAGCAAAGAGGTGTAGAACTTCAGCGCTTCTGAGTTTCCCCCTCTTCCAACACCGACCTCTCAACCAATCGCCACAGCACCTAGTGGCTCCCCACTCATCGACCTGTTAACGTCGACAAAGTTTATCACATGGGCAATTTCGACGTTGCAGAAACTGTCCAGCGCCACGTCTATACAGGATGTCATCGCCACTGTAATTTCTAGCCTTCCCGCACTTCTGGCGTAATGCCGTTCACGGTAGTTACGTGGAATTGCGCAGGCATCGCCCGGCGGAAAAACGATTTTCGGCGCTTCCTGGAGGACTACAATGTGGATGTAGCACTCGTACAGGAGACTCATCTCGTTCCCAACGAAGCCTTTAAGCTCGCCCCTTATGTCATCTACAGGTCTGACCGTATAGCGGCTCATGCTGGTGGTGGTGTCGCTATACTGGTCCATCGGCGCCATGTACATCATCTGTTGCGGTATCCTCCGATACCCCTACTTGAGTCTCTTGCAGTAATCATTCCTCTTAATTCAGTTCCGGTTACTTTTGTTTCACTATATAGGTCTCCCGCTAATGGTACTTATCACCCCACTGCCCTTGCATCTTTATTCGGCCTTCAACGCCCTTTGCTAGTTGGCGGCGATTGGAATTCAAAACATCTCGATTTAGGATGTCGTAGTACTGATAGGGCCGGTGCTGCGCTCCTAAGGTTTCTTCACCAATCTGATCTCCCCTTTCCCTACATGTTCCTGACTCCCCCACCCGAATTCCATCATTTCCTGGTCATTCTCCTAGCCTTCTTCACTATGGAATTTCTGTTTCATTGCCTCTCCTCCCAGATACGCACGTCATCAATGATCTAGATTCGGATCACCTCCCTGTCCTTTTTACGTTCCCCCCCCCCCCCCGACTCTCCGACCTTTTAATCCCCCTTCCGTTACTAAGACCTCCTGGAAAGATTTTCATTCCTACCTAGATCGTGCCCTGCCCCCTCAGCCGCCAACAATAGTCACTACTACCCAACTAGATTTCCACGCTACCAATCTATCAACAACTATTCAGCATAGCCTCCGAGTCTCGACACACACTGCCCCTCCGACCACTCGCTCCGGCCTCCCTCCTGAAGTACGAAACGCTATATCTGATCGGCGGCGTAGCCGTCGGCTATGGCAACTTACTCGGGACCCGTGCCACCGCACTCTGTTTAACAGAGCTGTGGCCAGGTGCCGGTTCCTTGTAAACGAACATCGTCGTCGAGGATGGGAGGAGTACCTGATCTCCGTTCAAGATTCTGGTTCTCCATGGAACACTACACGACGCCTTCTGGGAAAGCAGCGGTCTCACCACCCGCTGAATTCACCTGGAGGACTCATCTTTTCAGCAGGTGAGATTGGGGAGAGATTCGCCTCGCACTTCGAAACCATTTCACACCGAACACCACTCCTTCCGACCCAGCGCACGAAGAAATTGTTGATGATATGGTCAACACTACTCTTTCTGACCCGACGCCCCTTCATCTAACACCGTTTACTGAAGACGATTTGTCTGATGTGATACGCTGCCTCAATCCAAGGAAAGCCCCTGGTCCGGATGATATCACTGGGAGGGTGTTATTTAATTCTCCTCCTAGGATTAAAGCGCACCTTCTCTAGATTTTCAATGCAGTGCTTTCTCTGCAGCATTTCCCTTCTTATTGGAAAACTTCCAAGATCATAGTGATTCTGAAGCCTTTCAAACCACCTTCTGATCCGGCCAGTTACCGCCCAATTTCTCTTCTGCCATTGTTCTCGAAACTGTTTGAACGACTCCTGCTATCGCGGCTTCAAACAGTTATAGACCCTGTCCTCCGTCCGGAGCAGTTTGGCTTTCGGCGGGGGCATTCGACCACTCTTCAGCTCCTTCGTGTTGTCACTGACATCTTGGATTCTTGGAATGCCAGGCGCCAGACGACGGCGGTACTTCTCGACTTTCGGGCAGCATTCGATCGTGTCTGGCACCTGGGTCTCCTATATAAGCTTTCGCTTATTTTTCCTCCCCCAATGGTGCGTCTACTGCACTCGTATTTGACCGGAAGGCAATTCTTTGTCTCTCCGAATTACCCTGGGCTCCGTGATACCGCTTCTAGTGTAAAAACCGTTTCGGCAGGAGTTCCCCAAGGATCGGTTCTTGGACCGATCCTTTACCTCGTCTACTCAAGTGATTCTCCACTTGAGCCCGGTATCCGCGCTGGTGTCTACGCCGACGACAAAATCTTGTACAGGTCCAGCCCCAGTCTCCCATTCAACGTTAACAAGCTTCAACGTCAAATACAGCTCCTTGTGGAGTGGTGCGACAGGTGGAAGTTATCCCTTAACCCCACGAAGTGTGAGGCTATCTGCTTCACCAGAAGAAGGAAGATGCCTGCTCAACTGGAGATATCAGGACATCGACTGGAGTGGGCCTCTAGTGTGAGATACTTAGGGGTGACGCTGGATAGGTGTCTCACTTTCACCAAATTTGCGAAGGATAGGGTACACAAGGGTAGGGTTCTCTTCTTCATTCTGGCTCCTCTTCTACGTTCTACTTGCCTGAACAAATCTATCAGACTCCTGATCTACACAGCCGTCATTCGGTCGTTTCTGTTGAATGGCTCGCCCGGTTGGTGGCCATTGCTGTCCCCGTCTAACAAGAACAATTTTTGCGCTCTACATAATAGGATCCTTCGAGCTATTTCAAACTTCCACTACCTCATCCCCAATTCTATTGTTCAGGAGCACCTTCTTCTGCCCTCAATTGAGGACTTCATCCACAACACCTCTCGGAAGCTACACGACGTGTGAAAGAATTCTCTATTTCCCAGCATTAATTCCATCTATGCTACGCCGCAGCCGCCGGAAGTACTACAGAACCTGCCATTCCACGGCTACGTTTAATCACAGATAGCCCTCTTCTTCTTTGTAGTCTGCCCTTCACTGAAACTGAATCCCACATAAAAAAAAGGCCGTACATAACATTTAAAAGAGCCGTACAAAAAAAGGCCACTGACACATTAAAAATTTAAAGAGCCGTAAAAAAAAAAGGCCGCACATATACACTACACTCACATTTAAAAGAGCCGCCATTTATTGAAATTAAAATTTACACACACAATCTTCGTTTAAAATTTTTTCTGAAGTATCCCGTCCCTTACAATTTCTACGAACGATCGGTTGGTGACCCCCAAGGTATCGCTTTTATTAAATCTTCAACACGGATTCAGATTCAGATTCAGGGAAAACCATAGCTGCGATGGATATAAATGAAAATGACATAGGGAATGCTGTGAAAAAAGTAAAGCTAAATGACATTGACAAATTGCTTAAAAAACATTTTGGCAATGAATGGCGAGGAATAGAGTCTCTAGAGTGGTATAAAAATGTAATTGATAATTCTGAAACAGCTGCAGAAAATATTTGCGATGAGAACTTTTGCAAATATTGTGAAGAACAAGAACCTACGGTTTAAATAATTATTTTACAATTTTCTTTATTTTTTATTTTATTTTCAATTATTGTCAATTCATTAATACTTTTGTTTATTTGATCTTTTATGTAAATCTGGTACAATTTTTTAAAGAATAAAGATGTTTGTTTCATATGAATAAATATGGGTACATGTTCTTTTAGTAACAAAACCAGCCAAGTCCCAGGGAAGTAAGAAACAAAACTTGCCATGTCCACCCATAAGTATCAAAACTGGCTATGTCCAACATATTTCCTTTGATTACTTGAAAAATATTAATGTAATTTTAATAATATTCACAATTTTTGTTCGTTTTGAACCTTGTTAACCCAATCATTGCCAAAAATATGACAAATTACATCATATTTATTAGCAATAAAAATCATCAATTATCTCAAAATACGTTACGGTGGAAGTCCACCGTACCGTAAAACAAAACTGGCTAAGTAGCCAGTTTTGTTTTTTGATGCCTCAATTAACAACCTATGTATTCATGTGTTCATAGCTTGCTAATACAGTATTTAAAATACCTACAATAAACATGAACAATGTATTATAGTGAACTAATTAGATGGATACATGTAGTGAAACGGCCTCCATTGCCCAGGTGCTGCGTTTGACTAAAAATTGAAACAAATTACTACTTTTAAAATTTTGTATATAGACCAAAGAGTAAGAAATGCTCTATATACTCTGTGATGTAGGCCTAAGTTTCTTAAGTTTTAGTTTTAGTTTAGAAAAATGTAATTTTCTGTTAAAAGAGGATTCAAATCGGTTCATTCATTTGGAAGCTGAGTTTATTTCTATTATCATTCAATTAAAAATTGTGTAACTTAATAAATTATTCAGTACAATGTGCATGGTTTTGATGCAATTTATTAATGCTGCAGTTGATACAGAGTTGCATTCACTAGACAGGTATAGTAGGTTTGCTCCATTTATTATTTTTATTCTGTTCTCGTTTTGATTCCCAGTTAGTTCTAGCATTTTCTTATCATTTGTGTTTATATTTATCTCCCTGCACCATCTATTACCATTATTGTCCAAAACAGTCACAAACATCCATAAAAAGTAATATATTTTGTTTAATTCTTTTTCTGAACTTTGGAGAAATAATACCGGTTAATATTATGAACCAGAAAATAATATTCACTGATTCTCAAACTTCCCAATCACCTAGAGAGTAAAAATGCTGCATATTTGTTCTTTCAAGTTGAACAGAAAAATTTAAGCCTTTGAAGTTTGATTATTACTTGCATAGTAGTAAAAGGAGTGACGGCCTTAAAACAAAAATATAGTTTATTAATATAAAATTTCCAAAGAATTACAGTTTTAAAAAATCAGCATCCATATTTTCTAAGTGCTACCTAGATATCGCAAAATAATTTCAATTACTTGCTCCTGAGGGGGTAGAAGGAGAGTAACTACCCTAAAGTAATAAATAATATTACTTTTGCTTTCTGAAGAACTACAATTATCGAAGTAGGCATTCGTAATTCTTAAATAATATAAAGGAATAGTCTAATAAACATTTGAACTTTGATCACATACTTCTAAGGGATGAAATGGGGTTTACTGACCGTAAACAATAAAAATGTAATATTTAATAGCTACAGGAAAGAAGTCCATAAAAATTATACTACGTAAATTTTTAATGCAAAATCAACATCAAGTTTTCAGATTCTGGAAAGCTACTGCAAATAGCATATAATTTTAAGAACTTTAATAACTAATTTTAACTGACTTGAAAGACAGGAAGGTTTTTATTATATTATTTTACTTCAAAAAGTTTTGGCTGAAAACAGTACTTTTTCAAATTTAGTAGAAAAGTTACTTTAATAGAAACTCATAATTGCAGTGACTAAGGAAAGCCTTTAAAATGTGAATGAACAAATGAATAGGTGACTAATTTCAAAATCCGTCAGGGTCAGGGAAACTTTAGATGTTAGATATCAAGTTACAGCCCAATGTAAGAAGTAGTTTTTGGTCTAGGATGTACAAAATGTTAAGTGCAAACACGTACAGACAGATTTTTCCAAAAACCATTTTGTTTTTCTTTACGTTGTCATGAAACATGAAGATCTGTTGAAATCTGGTATAAAAACCTTTTTACCATCACAACACAACAGATAAAGTTACAAGAAAGTAAAATTTTGTTAATATCATTAATTAAGTGATGCAATATGCAAATCAAGTTGCCTGATGGTTGTGAGTTTCATCAACACTATGACATAAGTACAGCTTACCAGTTGTTCATGAGTTAATTGTTGCTTATTTTTTTTATGTCCAACTATTATTTTGCTAGTGATAATAAACACCAATTAAAATATATGTGTAACCATTTTCCCTATTACAATATTTGTAAATTGGTAGATTTTGGTCAGTACGTGTCAGACTAGAATAAATAAATATAGATATTTATTTTATTATGACATGTTTTAAAGCAATGTTAAACTATATCAATTAGTTTTTATGAACTTCTGATCATTAATTGTGTTACATTATCCAAAAATATAAGATAATATTTATTGCACTTTACAATATTGAAGTCATTAACGTAACATAAATAAGTTAAGTGAACCATTTAAATAGTAAGTACTGGACTAAACAATCCTCACACATCACTTTGTGCTTATAGAAGATTACAAAGAATAACACAAGCAAGATGATTTCTGTTAAATTGATTGTACTTGTTGGTAAGTAAAAATATACTTTTTTATCTTTTCTTAAGTTTGTTTCCAATAAAGTTAATTTGAATGCATCTGACAACATAGTGTGTAAATGACAGACTAAGAAGTACCATAGAATTTTTAAAAATAATATTTAATTAGGAAATATAGTATTTATAAGAGACTTAAGGGAGGATGACTAGTAGGATGGGGTTAAATGGAGGTTAAGATGTGAAAAGCACCGAAATGTGTAGTCTTCTCGCATATAATAATCGCAACAAAAAATTAATAGATTATTAAAAATCAAAAACCATTAAACTACTATAATAAACTGGTAATTATTATTACCATTAAACTTAACTAAAAACTAGTCAATACCTTCATGACCCTAGAAACATTTTAATTTCTAAGGAGTCTAAGAATAATGAACTTTTTTCAGTACATATCAGGAATATGAAATGATATGCGAAAAAGTTAGAGTATGCATGTGTAATTTTTTCTTCACTTAGAATTCTTTTTCTAAAACGATAATCTATACTTTTTTGAGCTTCAAAAATTCCAGTAAGCCCAAATTAACTTACTCAAGCATTTATTGTAATATCATGTGGAATTTATTTAGATTTAAAACAAAAAAATATCTAGAAAGATTTTTATATAAAATGTTTTATCTATTAAGTCATTTTTTAGCTTTTTTGAACAGATATAAGAACAAATTACCACAACATTTTTAAGATTGTAGTAATTAATTAATTAATGCATTAATGCATTTTTACTGCATTTAGTAGGTTTTTGTTCAAACTATTTACTAATGTTGGGATTAGCAACAAACTAATCAAAATTATGTTTCTCGTGATGTTTTTTTAAACATTTAAATTCTTACACTTACACTTCAAAAATGTGATTGAAGGGACTGTAAGTAACTGGAGGTCCTTAAATGATGATCTGAATGAAGTAAGGTGCTTTTTGTTGCCATACACATAACTGTTGCTTTTTTCTGAATTTAAAAAGCTCTTTCCATATTATTACCCTATAAAGAATTACTTACATTTATGTAGCTTGTCCCAGTATAAAACAGAATTCCTTCTATAAAGAAACCTTCTTTTTGGCTTCAGGAGGTTGTGAAACATGAAAATCAGTTGAAATCCGGTTATCAAATGTCTTCTAAGCTCACAGTACTTACATTCTTGCCCAGTAGATAGTTTGGGAAAAATAACCAGTTAATTTTTTTATGAACAAATTCGTGAGTAGATTCCACGACCCTACTGCTACAAAAAAATGTATCACTGAATGAGAGAACATTCTCTTTGTGTACAGTCATACTGAAAAGTATACCATGCATATTTCTGTTCTCATTAAAAAATACCAATATTTTTGTTAGTCATACCTCTATAATTCAAATCTCAAAAGTTTGTTTATATTTACAATCAATTTACAGACGGTAAATTAATGAAACTGTCTATTCATTCAAAAAATAAGAATTTAATCCTTTCTCCAGTTTATAATGTTCAAAGTTTTAATGAAAATAATTTATGTCCCACAAAAATAATATTACAGGCTTATTATATTTGGTTTGTTAAACAGTTTACAAATTCAATTTTTTTCTTAGGTTATTCAAAGTTTTATCAACAGCTTGGTAATTAGTCAAAGATGGGTTATGAAATTGGAAGGTGGGTTTTGACTTGTAATAATTTCCAGACTCTAGCTGAGACCTTCCGCTTTGTAGGCTAGCATGCTAACCACTAAGCCACAGAGCTGTCATTCATTCTTATTGTTATTGTGCATTCTTATTGTATTTTATATAACCATTAATAGTGAATTCTGAGCAATCGTTTTGAATTATGTAAATTATTTATGAATTTTTTTCGAAAAACAATTTTTTAAGACACTTTTCCATGAGGGTGAAAAATAATTTATAACGACCTTGGAAAGAAATCATAATGCTATTTATAAAAACTTATTATAAAAATATTGTTTTAAATTTACCGCTACATAATTATAACATTTAATAAACAGTCAACTTCTTTGAAAAGAGGATGCTGTCTTCATGTCTCAATTTTGCAGTATTAATCTAAGTGTGAATGAAAATAATCAAATTGCAAATAATGGTTCCAAACACTGTGTTGATATTAATGACTGATAATGGATTTGTGATACAATTCACTATTTAATGTTTATGTCAGATATGCCAACCTATTGTCAACATTTTGCAGGAGAATATAAGATGATAATGTGGGAGATAACGGAAAAACATATTTATATGGAAAAAAGTGTTGACTTTCTAAATTTCTCAGAACTTTTATAAATTCGAAACTTACAAAAATTTTATTAATAACAATCTACATTGCAATATAGATTTCAAACATAATATTAATTACAAAGGATTTTATATATTTTATATTTATATTTACAAACCATAATATACATTCATCTATACACAGTATTTTTATGAGTGTTCATTGTATGATTGAACATATGTACAATGATCCTGTCTAGTTTTATACAACCCTTGACAGACTTTAAGAATTTCATTTCTGCAGTTTGGATGTTTTGTCCTCCCTTCTTTTCATTGCCCTTCTCCTAAATGCCGTATGTCAAGGCCACCATCTTATAAAACTTTAAACTTCATTTAATAAAACATATAAATTAGTAATTTTGAAAGACCAACAGATTGTATAACAGGTAGAAATAAATAATTGTCCAACCAGAAGAGGAATGAATGCTGATGAAGTAACAGAAGTCTGATAGGATGAAAACCTACTGGGCAAATGAACTCCAAAAGAGTAGTAGTAAGAGAGGTAATTGACTTATTAGGTGATCCAATGTGGTCATAAATTGATAATAAAAATAATATTATGTTATTGTTTATTGACTGCCCATAACGAGCAGGTGGAGTGTTAAATTAATTGCACTCGTTCTGTTGGTTCCAGGGCTACAAAAAAATAGTTCTGTTTCTTATCACATAGATAACACTTATCATAAGTCAGCCAATTATATGACTGACCTATTTAAGAACAGAGGAGATAGAGGTGTAAGATACATTAGTCAGAGTTATCTCTTCTGAAAGTAATGAATTTCACTATACAGCCAGGTCCTGTGGTGACATTTGCAGGGTGGAAAGTGGCTGCTTTTCGGAGGGCCTGGCATGCTGATAAGCATACTCTTTCAAATAAGTTAGGAAGGCAGAAGTAAACCACCTCACTCCTTGTTTTTACTAGTAAAACCTCTAGAGGTTCGAACCACCCTTTCGGCTGTTGATCTAAACAACATTGTTTATTGAAAAGAGCATCTACTTAAAAGAGAAGAAAGCTTCTTGTTATTGAAATAAATGAAGATAAAACACAAATAATAGAAGGTCTAAATCGAAAGAAAGTAAGAATACTAAGGAAAATTCAACATATGCAAGTGTATAAAGGCTGTTTACTTTTAGTGGAGATTTCCATACCTGGCTGTACCACACTGTGGGCGGAGATGTAGGGGAGATTGGAAGCCCCCAAAAGAAAAAAAGACTAATTATTTTTATAACTTAGGTCTAGGTTTTTCATTTTATTCTCTTAGGTTTACAATCATTGTAAAAATTTTACTTGTATGTTTATGCAACTGTGAAAAACTACGTACCTGAAACTTATTCTTAGTGGTTGCCCCATGGTGTAGTGTTTTTGATTGCTAGATTGTAGGAATTTTAAATTACAACACAGCACTTAAAGCTTACTTTAAATAAAATATTTACTACAAGGAAGTTTCTACATAAGTTTGTTAGTAAACACCCTTGAATCATTGTAATAATCAGATATGAATTATAAATTAGATATGAATCATTTGGTAAATAAATGTTTTATTTTCAGTCTTAATGGCAGTTTTGCTGGAAGTAAATTGTGAGGAAAAAAAATCTGAAACTCCACCAAAAACAAAAGGTGGATCATCAGAAGAAAAAGAAAAACCAAAACCACCAAAACCTGATCCAAAAGGCCCTAATAAAGGATGTAAACCAACTTGCCAGAAAGATTGTAAAGGAGTTAAATCATCCCCTATTTGTGCATGTAAAGCTGTAAAAGACTTTAAAAGTGAATGTGAAATGAATAATGCAAATTGTGCCTGTGGAAGAAAAAGTAAGTTTACAATAATTACTATTACATAACCATATTAAATATTATTTAATATTTTATTCATAGTTGGACAAGAATGCGACTAACTGGCTAAAAGTAATAAATAAAGTATTTGCATTTTCAATGCAAAATTGAATGGAAATTTAATTTATGTATTGCTTCCTACTTAAGAGGAAACATTGCTTAAGGGAAGAGTCTACCAAAAAAAAACTTTTTATTTTAAGGAGAAGGAAGCTCATATTTAAACTAATTATTGGGGACACAAAGGAGAAAGCATTGCTAAATTTTCTTAATTTAACCCCAATGACAAGCACAACCCCTCTTCAAGGAAAAAGAGGGAACATTCAGTACTTCATGAAAAAATTGTGTCTCTGTTTATATTGCCCCAATCAACATGATTCAAAAACAGAAAAAAGAGCATAAAATTATCTAGGGATTGACAATAAGATACGACTAAATTGAAAATTTTTATAAATTAGGTATTAATTATTTTCATAAGATATTTTTTGCTTTTTCAAATTTTAAACTCAATAAAAAACTAAACTCAAAAAACAAAACCAATCATGAGTAAGAGACGCAAAATGAAAATTAACCTTAGTTTGGCTTAAAAATACGGAAAATCACTCTTTCATGCTGAACTAGACTCTGTAGAGTAAATGCTCTTAATAAAATTTGTAGATCTTTTAATTTCCACAGACCAATCGCTAAAAACATGTTTTTTTGGGTTCAAGGGGTCTGAAAACGTGCAGATCCGGTGAAAACTCGATTTTGAAAAATCGACATGAAAACAATAGGCCTACTTTCCTTCCCATATATTTATAGGCAAGAGAAAGTAATAATACCCAGCTCCCTAGAGCAAAATATGCTGAATCAGTGGAAAAAAATTATTCATTTATCTTAATTAGGTAGTACAACTAAAGTTATGATTCTTTTTAGTGTTTACAAAACAACAAAGTCACAATAATTTTCGGAATATGTATAAATATAAAAGGGGTACTAAATAGGAAAATGAACAAGCTTCAAACTGGTGAAAAATCAAGGTTTTATCATTTTTCATTCAGAAGGTATCCGTAATGGGAATGAGTTGTTTATTCTGTACACAAGAAGTCTTGTCTTGGAAACCGATTGCAATTATGTTATTTATTTATTTTCCGAATAACCTTACAATATATAAAAATATACCGTTAAAATGAGCACATTTAAGAAAATCAAAACCACCAAAAAAAAAATATTTTTCAAATTTTTTGTTTTTTTAATTCCTAGGTAGACCCCCCCTTTTATGTGTTTTACAAGGCATAGGCCTACCCAAAAGATTGTAAGGTAAAGTACCAGAGGAAATTGTGGCATGTTAGCACAGAAAATAAATCTTAGAAAATAGTTTTTATTAATGTTCTATGTATGAATTATTCGTGTTATCCAAGGAACGTACGTATTGGAACAATACAAACTCAATTTTTAAACACATCTACATTAGGCTATACAGTTTTTGTTTTCATGTAAATTTCTAAATATTTTACTACCACTGAGGTAATTTCACATAAAAAGAGTTCTAGAAACCAAAACAGCATCACTTTTTTATTTTTTTCAATTCAAAATTTTTTTCTTTTATTTTAACTTAGGTCCATGTTTTTACAGAGATCAAGATGATTTTAGCTCTCTGTAAGATACCCCTTCCAGTTGCATGCTATGTAGACAAAATCACTCTGTTGTAATGAAGCAACCCTACATCTGATATCATCAAATGGCCTCCGTAAGCCTACAAAAACAACTTTAGCCATTAAGACTCCGGCTGTTCTGTACTGGGCCGTTTCTAATCCTCAGCGGCCGTATTACAATCCCTTCCCATGACAAAAAAAAAAAAAACAAACTTCACACACATTCATAGAGTTAGATTTTACTTGTGAAAAACCATTTGTAAAGCAAAATTTTATCTAGAAATATATATATATTTCACAGTTCTGTAAGTTGCAGGCGAATGACTTGTTGTATGCTACTGCAGGCGGTATTTTTTTGTGTGCCACTCCCTTCCCCCTTACTACAACATACAATTAAACCAACCGTGTATAACAAGGGCAAATTCCCATTGGGAAACGTCACAGCTTTCACACAAACTAAGATTCGTGTTGCATGTTGACTTACGGACGGCCTGCATACGATATCTGTTTACATGAATTTTTTTCAATAATCTAGTCTACCCACCACACTAAAACTATTATAAAATATTTCCCTGTCAACGTATTCTATTTCTGTAAACGCTATTAGTTGTGTTAAAGAATTCTCTACAAAATAAATATAATAATGACTGGTTTTAGAGTTATATTGACCTCAATGCAACAAGTTGTATATCATAATGCACTACCTATTTCTGTAGCCACTAAAGTGGCTTCACGCAGAACATGGGTTAAACTGTAATTTTGAAAAAAAAATAGCAAAATGAACAGTCTCAAGTAATCTTTTAGAACATGTTGCTCATACCAACTTACTGTCCATTAGAATGTTTCAGAAAAATATCAACAAATTCATTAAATACTATTATCATCATCATCTTCTTCTTCTTACCTCAAGTCTCCCAACAGTTTCCTTGGGTCAGGCCCAACAAAATTCCTCTCCATCTTTCTCTATTACTGAACCATCCTCCTCTGCTCTCTTGGCATCACATCTTTATTCCATTTCATCTTAACTGAACTCATCCACTTCATTCTTAGTCTTTTCCCTCCATCTCCAAGTAAAATATTCTCCACCATCCTACAGACATGATCGTCATAGCTTTGTCTGTTCAACTCTCCTTGTCAGACTGGCTATCCCTAATTGTTTCCTGATAGACACCAAATCAGATAAATTTTTCATTCCTTCAACACTTTCTCTCAAACAGACCTTCAAGAAAGTAAAAGTAACAGTACAGAAAACAATGCAGTAAATCACTGACAAACTATCACGTTATGTACAATTTGAAGTCAAGATACTTAAAACTGTTACCAGTAAGTTATGGAGCCTCTACGATTCCTTCCACTGAGAAAGCTAAAATAAATGATAAAATTTAATGAAATGATTTAAAATGCTTAAAATCAATTTTAGCCAACAGGATAATAGTATACCTTAATTTGTTGAGTTCTATCATAAAATAAAACAGCATCATAAAAATAAGACCAGAGAGCACCAACAAGTGGTTGTTTTTAAGGAGACAGAACTCTTCTTTTTTTGTTTTACGTCTCACTGTTTTGAAAATTCTGCTAATGCATATGGTGGAGAATGATGATATATGAAAATGAGTGATGAAAAGATGTTAGCCCTGACCGGGAATCAACCCCAGGATCCTGGTGTAGAAGCCCGTTGTGCTAACTCCTACGCCAACAGGCCGGCTGAGACAGAACTCAAAAGTCTACAATGATATAGAAAGATTTCGTATTTTTAAACGTTTTAAGACATTCGTAATAAAATGGAATCTGTTCAATTTATTGCTCAGTTAAATTGCATTATGGTAATCAACATATTATTTTTTGTTTTGTTTTTCAGAGTATGCAGTACTTTTAAAAGAAAAATGTCCTAATAAACCCCAGAAACCAGAAGGCTGCTAATTAATAATCTCATGCAACAATATTCAATACATTTTCAATAATTTTGCAATATCATAAAAACTGTAGTAAACTATTTTGTAGATTCACAAGGTATTATAATGTATTTATACTTCAGTAATAAAAAATAAAAATTGAAGCATAAAAATGGATGTTATTTTATAATACACAAATCTGGTGCAAACACTCAAATTACTTTCTCTTGCCAATGTAAATAAACCCCAACCTATGTTTAATCATTAATGAACAATGTAAAATGAAAAATATAACCTAATTTTAATCATGAATGAATGACATAAAATGAAAATCAACCTCTGTTAAGCTTAAAAATACGGGAAATTACTAATTGATACTAAACTAGACTCTGTAGAAGAAAATGCTCGATATAAAATTTGTAGACTTTTTTATTTCCTTCAACTTTAATTATGCGTAGATTTTTGTCCTAATATGCATACTAAGGCTGCAATGTGAAAAAATCCCAAATTTTTTACTGATTTTGATAAAAAACAACCAAAAAATCACTAACTGACGCTAACTAAGTGTTGTAGAAAATAATGTTTCAAATAAAAGTACCAGGTTTTTTCATGTTCTGCAACTTTAGAATGGATATTAAAACCCCAATCTTAACAAAACTACAAAGCAGAGGCTCCCCAATAATTTCTGCAGACATGGCGCTTACTCTATCTTGTAAAGCATTAAAAATGTAGCAAATGAGGCCATTCTAAAAGAAATCGTAGAAGCCGATTTTTTCTGAGAAAATCGCAAAATAATGAAAAATTGCGTAAATAAACTGCTTCCGGTTGACCGATTTTGATGAAAATGTTCCTGTCGAGTTCCCTAGTGGTACCTATTCCAAGTTTCAACTTCATAGGCCTATGCTATTCTGTTCTTGAAATATTTTGTTCACACAAAAAACAAATCACTAAAAACATGTTTTTTCTTGAAAACGTACTTATCCGGTGAAAATTCAACTTGCAAACAATACTTTCCTTCCCTATATATGCATAGAGGGAAAGAGAAAGTAAAAAGTACATGTATTTATTTAAAGCAATGGTGAGCACTTAGTCTGCTTGTAATTTTACAAATATTGAGCAGATCTTGTTCCTTCAGTTTGTACCACATTTTGCTTTATTAAGTACTATTTATTAATACAATATATTTGTATTTATTAATATTACTCGCCACTCCAGCGGCGCTTCGCGCCGCTTCCGTGTTTCGACCGCAGAGGGGTAGGTGGATCAGAATTCATAAGTGGATCAGAATCATTTGCTACAAGATGAAGTTCGGCCGCCAGAGGGGCTCGGTGGATCGCAATATTTAGAAATTTCATGATATGAAAGTTTAAAGTTTCAACATTTAAAATTTGAAGGTTTTAAAATTTTAGATTAATGTTTAAAGTTTCAAAATTTCAACTTCAAATGTGGTTTGAATGTATGATACTTTGAGTTTTTCGTTTTCTCATGCGACCTGAAAATTTTTGGGTTACCAAATTTTTATGTAATTTTCTTCGCTATATAACATATCGTTAAAAGATTATTTGTATTCCGAAAATTTTAAAATTTTTGTTGGGGTAGCTAATCACCATAGGACCCCGACCTAAATTCTTCGTGACTCTAGGGGTATGTGTAACGTTTTGTTAATAAACGTTTGCGAAAAAACCGTTGTGAAAGTGTAAAGAAAAAAAAACGTGAAAACGGCAAGCCCTAAAAGCCGGAATGCTAGTGTTTTGAGTTTTCTCAGCGAAGAGGTAGGTTAAGAAAAACTTTAGCTACATGGCCTTGAAGTACTTTGGGAGAGGCACAAAAAAGATTCTATACACTTTTTCTCTACGAAGCACCGTTCAGCAGGTAAAAATTACTACCCCCTACCAGACGTAAGGGGGTTGAACCTCAAAGTTTTCGCGTTACCAAATTTTTACTTAATTTTGAACGTCAAAAACATGCCGTTAACATATATTTTGTATTCTAAAAATTTAGAAATTTCATAATTTTTGGATAGGGGTAGTAACCCCCCTGGACCCCGATCTGAAATTTAAAAAAATACCCGTGATGCTATAAGTACCTGTAACGTTTTGCTAATAAAAATTTTCCACAAAACACCGTTTTGAAGGTGTAAAGATAGGAAAACCTGAAAACGGCAAGCCCCAAAAACCGAAATTTGGTTTTTCTAGTTTACTCAGCGAACTGGTGTGTTAAGGGCAACTTTGGTTATATAATCTTGAATTACTTTTTGTGGTACACAAAACAGGTTGATGCATTTTGTCCCTTTATTCACTGTTTAAGAGATAAAGAAATACAACCCCAACCCCAGGGAAGAGGGTGTGGCCTGAACATTTTTGGGTTACCAAATTTTTATGTAACTTTAACGCCAAAAAACATGCCGTTAAAAGACTTTTTGTATTCTAAAATTTGAAATATTTCATATCTTTTGGATAAGGGTAGCGACCCCCGTAGGACCCCGATTTAAAATTTGGAACATTACCCGTGACCCTACAGGTGCGTGTAACTGTAACGTTTTGTTAATAAAAATTTGCCTAAAAACCGTTTTGAAGGTGCAAAGATAGGAATACCTGAAAACGGCAAACCCCAAAAAACCGAAATTTGGTTTTTGTAGTTTACTCAGCGGACCGGTGGGTTAAGGGAAACCTTGGTTATATAATGTTGAAGTACGTTTTTGTGCGGCACAAAACAGGTTCATGCATTTTATCCCTATTATTCACCGTTAAGGAGATAAAGAAATACAACCCCTACCGCAGGCTAGAGGGTTCTAATTGAAAATTTTCGGGTAATCAAATTTTTGTGTAATTTTAAACGCTAAACAACATGCCTGCCCATAACAGACAGGTGGAGTGTCAAATTATTTACACTCAATCTGTTTGTTGCAGGGCTAAAATAAATAGTTCTGTTTCTTATCACATGGTCAGCCAATTAAATGACTGAATCATTTAAGAACAGAAGAGGTAGAGGTGTAAAAGACACTAGTCGGAGTTATCTTCTCTGAAAGTAATAAATTTCACTATACAGCCAGACCCTGTGGTGAATGAAGTGAAGGTGTCATTTGCAGAGTGGAAAATATGTGCTTTTCAGAGGGCCCGGCATGCTGTTAAGCGTACTTTTCCACTCAGTGAGGAAGGCGATGGTAAACCACCTCACTCCTCGTTTTACTTAGTAAAACCTCTACAGGTTCAAACCAGCCTTTTGGCTGTTGACCTAAACAACAACAAACAACATGCCGTCAAAAGACTTTTTGTATTCTAAAAATGAAACATTTCATATCTTTTGGATAAGGGTAGCGACCCCCATAAGACCCCGATTTAAAATTTGGAACATAACCCGTGATCCTACAGGTACGTGTAACTGTTTTTGTATATAAATTTGACGAAAAAACCCATTTTGAAGGTGTAAAGAAAGAACAATATGAAAACGGCAAACCCCAAAAAGCAGAAATTTTGTTTTTTGAGTTTTATCACCAAACCCGTAAGTTAAGGGCAACAATAGCTATATGGTTTTAAAGTACTTTGCAAGGGGTACAAAAAATATTTTATACAATTTTTCTCTACGATGCACCGTTTAGGAGATAATTACATACAACCCCTACCGCGGGCTAGAGGGTGCCAATTGAGAATTTTCGGGTTATCAAATTTTTGTGTAATTTTTAACGCCAAACAACATGCCGGTAACAGATTTTTTATGTTCTAAATATTTAAAATTTTCATTATTTTTAGATGAGGGTAGCAACCCCCGTAGGACCTTGATTTAAAATTTGAAAAATTTCCCATAATGCGGAGGGTACGTGTAATGTAGTCCTAGCAAAAGTTTGCCAAAGAAACCCGTTTTGATGGTGTTACAAAAGAAAACTTGAAAAATGCAACCCCAAAAAAGCCGAAATTTTGTTTTTTTAGTTTTTTTACCGAACCGGCGAGTTGAGGACAACGATAGCTATATGATTTGAAGTACATTAAAAGGGGTACAAAAAATATTCTGTACAATTTATTTTTACGATGCATCGTTAATGAGATAAAAAAATACAAACCCTACTGCAAAAAAGAGGGTGCAACTTTAAAATTTTCGGTTCATCACATTTTTATGTAGTTTTTAACGCCAAACGACATGCCGTTATCAAATTTTTTGTATTCTAAAAATGTAAAAATTTCATAATTTTTAAATAAGGGTACCAAACCCCGTAGGACCCCGATCTGAAATTTGAAAAGTCACCCGTGATTCCGGGAGTTAGTGTAATGTGGTCCTAATAAAAATTTGTTGATGAAACCCGTCTTCGTGGTGTTACAAAGAAAAACCTATAAACTGCAACCCCGAAAAAGCCGAATTTTTGTTTTTTGAGTTTTTCCAGCGAACCGGCGGGTTAAGGGCAACTTTATATATATGGTCTTAACGTACTTCGGGAGGGGAACAAAAATGGTCGCAGTGGCCTTTACGCTACGAAACTTCGTTAAAAAGTTTGAAATATTCGGACGCATCCCCTGAGCTTTCGGGAAGATGTACCTTAAAATTGGCATTTTTCCCAGGGGTTTCAGCCGACGCCCGACAGAAACGGGCTTTTAGAGACCTCCTAATAGGCGAAAATTTCCATCAGTGAGTCATTAGTGGCAGGGGCTTTATATATTATAGATGACCCCTGGGGCGTTATATAATTTAGATAGAAGATAGAATATAGAAGATAGAAGATAGATAGATAGATAGATAGATTATTATTATTTGTATTTATTAATAGTATTAATTTTTATATGACAGCCTTTCTTAAGTAACCTGTAATGATAGCTGTAGCATATCATGGATAAACTGGTTCTTATAGTGCACGCCACGAAAGAAGTCCACAGTGAAGACCAGTTGCTCCTCAAACACTAATTAAAATTTTTTATTTACATCACGAATCCATTTCTGTCTTATTTTTTACTTTCTCTTGCCTATATGAATATATAGGAAGGAAAGTATTGTTATGTCGATTTTTCGAAATCGAGTTTTCACCGGATCTATACGTTTTCAGACCCCCTGAACCCAAAAAACATGTTTTTAGCGATTGGTCTGTGTGTGTGTGTGTGTGTGTGTGTGTGTACAAAATATCTGAAGAACGGAACATCGCACGAACTTGCAACTTGAGTTACATACCACTACCGGACCCGACACGAACATTTTCATCAAAATTGGTCAACCGGAAGTAGTAGTTTATTCGTATAATTTTTCACTTTTTGCGATTTTCTCAACAACTGGTCCTACGATTTTTTTAAAAATCGCCTGGTTTACTCAATTTTTTATGCTCTACAAGATAGGGTAGGCGCCATCTTGGCTGAAATTTTTGGTAAGGGTGTTTTCACGTAAAAACTTTGTTTTTTTAAGATTACGGCTTTAATATCCATTTCAGCGCAAAAATGTATATAACAAATATTGTAGACAATTTTAAATCCTACAACTTTTATTTCAAACATGTTTTTGTATAACGCTTAGTTTAGCGGTAATTAGCGTTTTCTGTTTTTTCTCACGAAAACGTGTGAAAAATCGATTTTTTTTAATATTTCGGCTTAAGTACGCATTTTACGACAACAGTGAATATAATAAAATTTATAGAAAATTAAGAGATCTACAACTTTTATTTCAAAAAGAGAAAGTTGTATGAGTGTTTCACACCAGATTTTTATTATAAATGAAAGAGTCACTATATTTGAAATAATACTGTTGTAAAAATGTATAGTTCAGTCAAAAAATAATTTCCCAATCTTCACGTGGAGTCAAAATAGCACTTTTTTTAAATTCTTGCCATATTAAAATGAAAGATTGCAATTTACTTAGCAAATATTCACATCGTAGAAAAGACTATGATAATACATGCTTAAATCCCGATTATTTATGTAAAGTATGAATAAGTAACAGACTTTTAAAAAGCACACTTCAAACAGAAAACCGACCACGACTGGGTACTTTTTATACATAAATTGCTTTACCCCCGACTAATTTGTAAACAAAAAATTCAAGTTAAACTAATTGACGCAGGAAAGAACAGGCTTTAATTTGCTGTAGCATTAAAATTTGTCTGTTCGGTCATTTTTGAAATGGAGCTCTTCAAACAGAACGGACTTCTTTCATGGCGGGTACTATAATGTTTTTCTTCTAGGTTTGCTTTTCAAATTCAGCTCAGACTTCATGAATAACCAATATTGGCTTCCTTCCAAGACAATCTCTTCTGTATCATTTTATAATTATTGCTTGGTTGTAATGGAGTTTTTTTTAAGGAACTTAAGTATAGTTTTATTTCAGATGTATGGGTTTTAGTTTTTGTGAATTGTTGGCTGCCCAATAAGTTTTCACCTCAGGGACTGGAGGTTCTATTCATATACCCTAGCCCAGGGCTAGTTGCTGGACAGTTTTAAAAATTAATCATTCTTTTTGAGTATGAATCATCATGTGTTGAGAAAGTACACATGCAAACAAAGGAGAAATTCCCTGTTTCATTTTTGAGGCAATGAGACCTAATTTAGCGGAGACACCAGTTTCTTTTTTTTAATCCCTGTGTGTACATTACAATTTGTTCAATTTGAACAATAAGCAACCCATGACTCAATGAGATGAGGAAGATATGATGTCCAGTCTTGAACAGACTCAGGCTGACCACTCTTGACAGTATGGTTAATCGAACCCCAACCATTCAAGTACACCAATAACTACTGTCTATTATTCAAATTGATATAAAACTAAATACTTTTACTAGGATTTAAATCACAGAAACTTTGTGTTAGAAAATCAGCTGTTTGGGCAACAACAGCTGAATTTCGCTGCACTTATTTTTGTTTCACAATATTAAATTTTTTTCATTCAGAATTTCCACTTTAAGTTAAGTCTACAATTTTAAATTTTTGTGCATACTCCCTTCATACACAGCTTGAGTTGAGCACAATTTTATAATTTTATTTACCCATTTTTAATGGACTTGACAAATAAATTAGCAAATTAAATTTTTTTTTGTCCGGCTGTTTTGCAATTACTGTTAATTTAGACGATGTGAACAATGATAGATGAAAAAATGCCAGAACTTATCAGGAATCAAACCTAGGACCCCAGCATAGAAACCAGTTGCGCTGAACAATACACGGGTGCAAATTAAAAATGGTTTTCTATGAAATGAGAAGAGTCGAGCTTGAAACTACCTTTGGTCTTAACTGCTCAGAATGCACCGTATTACCAGTAAGATTTAGCAGCAAGGCACTTGTCCCTACACATATCTATACTAACCAGCCGAAGCCATTTTCCAGAGTGAAGGTAAGGGTAGCTGAACCTCAGTCTTCATTCACATATTGTTATAATTCCACTTTGATATACAAATAAAAGTCAAAAACATTATTCACATAAACATATAAAATGTAGATGCATTAATATCTTTACCCTAATTTACTTAGTTTTATCTTTATTTAATGTTTTCAACATCATGAATTCTATCTTTAAAAGCCACAATTTAACACTTGACACTAAAACGAGATTCATGTAGTGTTATCAGTCCCATTATACAAAGTTGAGGCCTGGACTCAACAGAAGTAACAATCAACAAATTGAAAGCGTTCAAATTTTGGCTGTATAGGAGAATGCTGGGAATATCGTAGACGTAAAAAATTATTATTAGTGCGGAAGTGGTACATCGAATGAACAAGGCAGCGGAATTGGTCAGCATAGTGGAGGCACGAAAGCTGCAATATCTCTGTCATATGAGCGCAGGTATGAATTGCTCCAATGCATTCAGCAAGGCAAAATCAACAATAGAAGGGGACCACGACGCAGAAGAATTTCATGGATGGCCAACCTGAGAGTATAGTTCAACAAAAACTCAGAAGAACTGTTTCGGATAGCTACCAATAAATTAAGCATCGCCATCATTTGAAACAGAGAGGCACCCTGAGATCTTTATGGGTTTTTTTATCAATAAAATATACATAGAAATGGATCAGAAAGAGGTTGAAATAGCTAATTGAAATACAAACGGCATTGAATATAAAAAGTACGAATTGGAAATCTGAGAACTAAAAACATCAATGTATGTCTTGTCTCTGAGACACATTCAACTAAATTCATATTCAATTAAACATTCATATTTAAGTATAAAAGAGATTACAAGGTTTACCAAGCAATCCATCCAGATAATCAAGTCAGAGGGGGAAGTACAGTTATAAAAAAGAGAATATTATTTTGAAGAAAGCCGCATCCAATCTGACAAAGCTCAGCTTACAGTGATTGGAATCCATGTAACTAAACAAAAACTCAATATTGCTACTTTTTACTGTCCACCAAGCCATAACCTCACAAAATTCAATATGAAAATATACTAGAACATCTTGGTGATACGTGTAATTTAGGTGGAGATTATAACACAAACTATGTAGACTGGGAATATGGTTAACAACAGCAAAACCAACCTATAGGCCAAAATATCCAAATTGAAGAATTTGGGCTCTAGAATTTAAGAGTGGGCATAAAAGTGTTAAAAACGAAACTCATGATCGACACCCAAGTTCAAGTTTAACGACTAACAACATCAGTGCAGTTTGAGAGCTAATCAAACTTGACCACCGAATTACTATTGAAGAAATCGCGTTAAAAGTAGGTATTAGCTATGGGAGAACCCCAATCTATTATTACAGATAATTTTGGCTTCCGAAAAATTTCAACGATCAAGTTCAATTAGCTCTCGTACTGCATTGATGTTGTCAGCCATTAAACTTGTCCTTGGGCATCAGTCTTGACTGTCATTTTCTACAGTTTTACGCCCACCTTTAACCCTCTTGCGCCGCTTCGCATTTCATGCAACTGTTAAACTGTAAATGTCAAAACACACTCCTGAATGAATCCATTGAGCTAAGTTCATTACTTATAAAAAATTATGAAAAAATTAAGGCTGCTTCGTATAAATACACAGTTTTGTGAATATAAAAACATGAAAATCGGTTACGCTGTACGGTCGCTAGAGCTCGCAAAACATTCGCACACACGAAAATTGGTACGTTACTACTTCATACTTTTGGCTGTAACGTGCTAAAATTTCAGTTTAGCGTAAAATTGTACATATATTTTGGAAATGACAAGTTTTGAGAATAAAACCCTATTTTTAATTTGTATTTTCGGTAACATTTGGCTAAGTAATTGCAAATTGAAATTTGTAAAAATTGGTGTAGGACTGTGAAGGAATTAATAAGGTTGGTGACAACCCCGCCTACCATACTGCTCTGTTATTGAATATAGGCATGACCATGCTACAACCAATAGTTTACTATACAAATACAGAAATAACACCACTAACAGGATATAGTGGAGAAAGGGGGGAGAAAAAAGGTTCAATGTGTCACAGCAAACAAAGAAAGAAAAAATTTACACTTCCATGACTATCTTAATATCTTAGCCCAGCAACTGCATAATTGTTCTAGCTCTCTTCAATCAATAATACACACGCACTATAACATGTTACAGAAGTACCAACCTTAAAGATAAAATATTCCCAAAGTTACACTATCTGAAAGATTGGTGAAGCAAAAAGTTAGGTTTGGAAATTTCACCCACCTCGTAGCAAGCACTATCAATAGTAAATATATTGTGTTTTATATCAAAATTGACTATGTTTCAGCACGCGTAATTTGAGATATTATACGTCCTGATAGCTTTATAAATACGCCCAATACAGCCACTCGAAGCTCCCAACTACCTGGACCTCAAATATGCGATTCCTGGCGCTGAATGGTTAAATTCTCGAGCCCATGAATACACTCAATTTTGTGAGTGTAATATTCCCAAACTGCACCCTTTAACATGTTAAATCTCCAATGGTTTGACACCTTCATTTGTTAGAAACTTTATAACGATGTGTTGCGCAATAGACGAATGCATTTCCTGTTAGATCATGGCTGTACTGAAGCCAGAACAGAGTGTAGCAACTAACCAAGTCGGTTCCCCCACTCTACATAAATGCCTTGTTACGACCCCCCGGTGGTGGATCGCCTAGCTCACAACTACTCCCTACGCTCAATAGCAAAATTACTATTTATAAAGGGCGTTTCATAATGTACTTCAGGGTTACAAAAATTCAGTACAAAAAAAGTATTTTACTAGTAAAAATGAAACAAGTACTGTATGAAAGAGCACTTCAAATAGTTTTTTCAACTTATTCTGGGCAGTTAATTAAACGTTTGCCTGCTAGGCGTTAGGCAGTAGAGAAAATGGCTGCCACAGGAAGTAATAAATTGTTTTCTGTGTTAGAATTTCACGTGTCTAAGTCAGTAATTACTGTGCAATGTGTGTTTCGGTTGAAATTTAATTAGGATCCACAAAGTGACAATTCAATTTGTGCATGGTATTAACAATTCAGTGAAACTGGCTGCTGGGGCAAAAGGAAATCAACAGGTCGTCCATCAACCTCAGATGCCAATGTCGAACATGGGCATGCAAGTTTTATTCGCAGCCCGTCAAAATCGACTGTGTCAGCAGGCAGAGAGTTAGGAATTCCGAAAACAACGGTGTGGAGAGTTCTCCGTAAACATTTATTATTGAAACCGTACAATCTTCAATTAATGCAGCATCTATCTGATGGAGGTAAAACATGTTGGCGCTGGATAGGACATGCGTCTAAAGAAGACCAACACATTATGCTGTGGCCACCAAGATCACCAGACCTCACACCATGTGACTTCTTTCTCTGGGGTTATGTGAAATACAAGGTGTTAATCCCACCAATGCCGAATGGTATCGCTGTCCTGAAGGATCGCATAATCAATGCAATCAACTCTATTGAAAGGGACATGTTAGAATGTGTTAGGCAAGAGCTAGACTTTCGTGTTGATGTGTGCCGTGTTACCAAAGGAGCACACATTGAACATTTATAGATGTTTAAAAATAACTGTTTGAGTCACAGCATCGGGTCATACAACTTTCATTTAGGTAAGTGAAATAGTTTTTTTGTACTGAATTTCATAACCCCAAAGAGTATTTAGAAATGCCCTGTATTTGATTCACCCTCGTATTTACATGATTAAAGACAGGACCAATTGGATCAGACATATTAATTATGTCAACGTGTCCATACTTCAAGTTCCAAATCACAGAATCACATACTATTTCCACATACACAACACTCAACACTTACAAACACAATTTGGCATCTGTGTTTCATTAGAAACAAACTTCACCAGAACACATTTTAAATTTTCTCAATGCCTTTGGAATAAAACATCTCATGTGATACAAACATTACTTCACATTTTACCAACATTGACTCCAAAATAATCTACTACTTCATTTAACAAATGATATAAACTTTCTATAATAATTTTTTTCAATAATTTGAATAAGAAAACTTTTTCAATAATTTTCAGCGACATTACAATTCTAAATATATTTTTAATGTAGTCGCTAATGATGTAAATGTTAAAGCAACCGTTACAAATAAATAAATTACAAAAATATTTACTAAAGGCTGACAAGCATAGAATAAAAACACAAATATATTAATAATAAATCAATGAATTTATTAATTATAAATTAATAATGAATACAAATTTTAAATACGATTAATGTAGTATTAGTAAGAAACGTGAAAAAAATTCAAAGGTAAAGACCTTCAGGGGTTCCTTCTTTCTTTCTGTACAGTACACTTTCTTTAGATTTCTTGAAATCCTCATTAGTTACTTTCATTCTTCTCTCTCTTAACGCCATTAGACCAGCTTCTGTACATATTGCCTACACAGTAAAAACAAATTATTAAAATAAATGTGTCAAACGTTCAGTAGATTTTTACTTTCTCTTGCCTATATGAATATATAGGAAGGAAAGTATTGTTTTGATGTCAATTTTTCAAAATTGAGTTTTCACCAGATACACAAGTTTTCAGACCCCCTGAACCCAAAAAATGTTTTTAGCGATTGGCCTGCGTGTGTGTGAACAGAATATCTCAAGAACAGAACATTGAACAAACTTGAAACTTAAGTTGGATACTACTACTGCGGGACCCGACACGAACATTTTCATCAAAATCAATCAACTGGAAGTAGTAGTTTATTCGTGTCATTTTTTACTTTTTTGCAATTTTCTCAAAAACGGCTCCTACAATTTGTTTTAAAATCGCCTCATTTCCTTAATTTTTTATGCTCTACAAGACAGGGTAGGCACCATATATGCTGAAATTCTTGGAAAGGCTGTTTTCTTGTACAAAAATTGATTTTTTTAAGATTGCAGCTTTAATATGCATTTTAGCGCAAAAATTTATATAATAAAAGTTGTAAAAAATTTAAAAACCTACAACTTTATTTCAAACATTTTTTTGTATAACCCTGAGTTAGCGGTAATTAGTGATTTTCTGTTTTTTTTCACAAAAATGTGTAAAATAAATCTATTTTTTAAGATTTCAGCCTTAGTAAGCATTTTACGACCAAAGTGTATATAATCAAATTTATAGGAAATTAAAAGACTTACAACTTTTATTTAGAACATTTTTCTTTACAGAGCCTAGTTTAGCATGAAAGAGTGATTTTCCGTATTTTTAAGCCAAACTGAGGCTGATTTTCATTTTGCATCAATTACTCATGATTAAAATTAGGTTATATTGTTAATTATTTGTATTGGCAAGAAAAGTCATGTGAGTGTTTCACACCAAATTTTTAACCTTCTTAAGTAACCACCCCTCTTTATGAACGACTGTCAAGACTTCTGTATTTCAGTTTTGTTGGTTATACGGAATATTTAACATTAAAAATTTAACAGAAAACATCTAACTCAACAAAATTTTGAGAACAGTTGTTTAGGATAAATCAGATGATATGAACTCAAATTTGTAATTTTTACCACAGGAAAAATTTATTCGTTCTAGATACAAGACATTATATTCATTGTATAAATTTGCTTGCATGAGCCAGTTAATATTTTTTATAAATAAAAACAAGTTTCTTGAAATACACTCAAAAAATTTTCAATTCAGTTATAGCTGTGGTCGAATTCTGACTGACAATACAATAGAATAGAGTTACTATACTGTTAAAATGTCATATAGTAATGATGAATTACTGGATTATGGACAATATCTCATGTAGCCTTACTGAAGAGCTCTCTTTAACTTTTTTTACTGTTACGATGACAAAATTGAGTACAAACCTCTTCTAAAGTCTATTCACCGAGTCTGGAAACACCCAGTAAACAAATGGATCACGTAATAGCTGTTGATAGAACGCATAAACAAGGTCTTTATCCAGTCATCTAACACCAGTCTTCGTTGCATTATTGTAATATACAGTGCGGAGTTACTTTTAATGATATAGATCATGAAATTTTTTTAAACTTTAGAAGGGAAGAACGGACTTATTTTTATGTAAGCGTGGTTCATTATCCAATAGCTGGCGTCAGTTAGGCAACAGTACTAATATCATGTGAACAACGCATGTATTTGTTGATGCATGTCTCTAGACTCTGCGAATTCAGTATAGGTTCCTGATTCAATATTAACAAAATGCACTTAAAACATAATACATTTTTTAACACCTGCAAAGGAGACCAGTATTCCCATCCAGTAAAGTAATAAGACAACATAAAAAGTTTCGAATATTTGTCTGTAAGGTATTAAAAATAATCTGTTGTAAAATACACAAATAGTTTTCTCTTACCAATGTAAATAATGAAACATAAAACACCTATCATTTAATCATTAGTAAGGATTTAATCATTAGGTTTAATCATTAGTAAGGATTGTAAAATGAAAAAAATAACCTAATTTTAATTATGAATGAATGACAGAAAATGAAAATCAACATCTGCTCGACTCAAAAAAACATGGGAAATCACTAATTGATGATTGTTTTATTTCCAATAACATTGATTATAAGGCCACAATATTAAAAATTTCATTTTTTTTTTTACCAATTTTAATGAGCAAAATACAGAAAAATCACTAATTGACGCTAAACTAAGCGTTGAAGACAAAAATGTTTAAAATAAAACTTCAAGGTTTCTTTACGTTCTACAACTTTGATTATGTACACTTTTGCTCTAGAATTCATATTAAGGCCACAATCTTAAAAAAAGTTTATCAAAAGAACACATGCTCACAAAGATTATCACCAGACATGGCATTTACACTATCTTGAAAAGCACAAAAGATTTAATAATCGAACTTGCAGTAAGAACACATTGACATAACATATTTTTTTTCTGTAGTTGAATTTTACATTACATTCATTGTCAGCTTGTGCTGACAACTGCTCATCTCTTCTTGATAGGGATTAATTATAACATTATTTTGTTTGCTGGTGGCTATTTTATAATTGTCATCTATCATTTTCCTTTGTCCAGCCGTCACAAATTACAAGAGATAGCAGCAACCTGTTTTCAGATTTGTAATCTACACAAAAAGCTAGTAACCCTGGATTGTATTTGAAGTTCCGGTTTCGACCGGAAGTGGCCCAAAACTGGAAGTCTAGAAATCAAAGTCAGAATTTGGAAACAAAAATAGTGTCATTCGATTCCTCCTAAAGGGTCCCTTCAGAAATCTTTGGATTTGAAGTTCCAGTTGTTGACCAGAAGTGGTCCAAAATCGAAATCAAAGTTGGATTTTGGAAACAAAAATAGTGTAATTTGATTTCTGTTAAAAGATTAGATACAGAAATCACTAATGGTTTTTGCCTTAAATCAAAGGTAAGCCGTTTTAAAAATTACCACCAGCCATAAGACGTATTGTTCATAGAAGAGATTTTTATTCCTTCAAATATATTTTTGTATATGTTATCGACAAAGCATTTTAATTCCCATATTCATTAGCTTTATCTTTAATTATTTTTATTACTATTTGTGTAAATCTCTGTTATATTTAGTTATCGATTCTATTTAATATAATTTTTGGTATTATCATGACAAGATAACAAAAGTGTGCGAGCATTAATACATTTATATTACAACTGATGACCGATACATGATATCCGAAAGGACCTACTGACTTTTTTAATCAGGTGTGATTCATCTAGTGAGTATTTGGTGGGTTTTTCTGAATTATATTATTCTAAAAACAATACACAGTAAAATTTCTTACGAAAAATGACATTTTTATTACCTTAATGTCAGCTCCAGACAAATCATCTTTAGCATTAATTAACTCGTTCAAATTAACACCTTCAGCTAATGTCATTCTGGATGTATGAATATTAAAAATTCTCCGTTTAGTCTTTTCATCAGGCAGTGGGAATTCAATTTTTCGATCAATACGACCAGGACGAATCAAAGCAGGATCCAGTGTTTCAATTCTGTTTGTAGCCATAACAACCTGAAAACATACATATAATGCTGGTACATGTCTTTTGAATTACAAAATAAATAAAAATTTTTTAATATTTTACATGTTAATTCCGTAATACTAAGACATAAATGAAAATTTCAATAATTTTAGAAGTTACAAACTTTTACACTCACTTGCCCATTCTTCCAACTAAAATCTATTTGGTACATTGGTTTTGTCTGATGCTGGGATTCACGGAAAAATTATACATTTAAACCAGTTTCCGACAAAACTTAAATACGAGGTGTGGCTATTAAATAACGAGACTGCATTGTAAAAAATTTAATTTTAATTTTATACATAATCACTTATTGTCACCTTTAATATACACTCCTCCTCTATCCCTACACTGCTCCATGTGAATTTTCCATTGTTGGAAACAGTGCTGGAAGTCATCTTCTGTCAGCTCCTTCAGGACACGTGCCGCTTTCTCTTTTACAGCTTCCACAGACTCAAAACTTGTCCCTTTTAATGCAGATTTCACCATAGGGAACAGGTAGAAGTCACATGGCGCAAGATCTGGTGAATAAGGTGCATGTTCTAACACTGAGATGCTGTACTTGGCTAGGAACTTCTTCACAGATAACACTGAATGAGCTGGCCCATTTTCTTGGTGGAGAACCCATGATCTGTCCTCCCACATTTCGAGGTGTTTTTCCTTACTCTTTGACATAGTTTAGAAAGTACCTCAAAGTAGTAATATTGATTAACTGTTTGGCCTTCAGGAACCCAGTGAAGGCACACAATCCCAACAATCATCACTGCTTTAAATTTTAACTTGCTCATTCAAACTTTTTTGGCTCTCTGTGAAGTTTGGCTCTTCCAGTGCATGGATTGGTGTTTCGTTTCCGAATCATAAGTAAAAAACCACGTTTCATCACATGTTATTATCGTTTCCAAAAAATTTGGGTCATTTTCAATTGCGTACAAAGTGTCAGTACAAACATTTTTGAGCGGCACGTGTCCTGAAGGAGCGGACAGAAGATGACTTCCAGCACTGTTTCCAACAATGGAAAATTTGTATGGAGCGTTGTAGGGATAGAGAAGGAGTGTATATTGAAGGTGACAATAAGTGATTATGTCTAAAATTAAAATTAAATTTTTTACAATGTCAGTCTCGTTATTTAATAGTCACACCTCATATTTGGTTACAAAATAAATAAAAATAATAATATCTGTATTTAAATTTGGTTAAGCCATTTTCAGAGGTACAAACATATTAGGATATTTTGCTAAATACAAAGTTTCCAGATGAGATACAGGTCTATTGATCCAACCTGGAGGACGGAGGGCTCTACTGTCAAGGTTATCATCCTTTAGCTGAGATAATCCAGTTTTAGGGTGCCACATATTTGCCCTAACTCTTCTAATTTTTGGAAAAATTTTCAAGTAGTATCCATCACAAGTCTTTCTTAGCTTTTGTGTTAAGAACCTACTTGACAACTACAGTAAATCCAAAAAGATTTCAAACCAGCTATTTATTTTTACCTTACTTCAATACAACAAGGAATGCGGAAGCTACTTCCTTAGACACACCAGATTTTGTGGGCTATTCAGTTTGCAAGAAGATGCAGTTTAACCCCATGCCTAGGATCCAAGGATACCGGAAAGTAGATATGGTTTCAGATAGTATGGAGTAAGATGTCAGAGACAAGTAGTGGGGGGGGGGGGAGAGACCACAGCTGCCTTGGTTGGAGTGTGTTAGTTGTGTGATGAGCCCAGAGATTCGAGGGAGGATGACTGGCAGGATAGGGTTGAATGGAAATCAGAATATGAGAAACGGCAGAAGATGCAGTCCATAGTGATTACATTTAAAATGGTTTGGCAGTAAGAATTTTCCAGTGTCATAGATTGTTTACTTTTTAAAATTTTAATAAATCTTTTTTACACCCGTACTAACGAATATGATTAGAAAATAAATATGACTTAACTGATGACTTAGAAAACCATTCAGCAAAATATTGCCTCAATGAGCTATTTCAGATCTTTTAATTATTAGAATGATATTATGTTATTTCATAACAAACTAATTTCTTCAAGCATTTAAATACAACTAATTGGAAATTTTAAAAAATTTTTTGACCACTTCAGTGGTACAAGTCGAAGACTTCCATAACTACTACGGCCAGAGGGTATGGTTTTCACAAGGAATCCCAACATTTTTTTTTACACAAAGAATCCAAAAATTATTTTAAACAACGCAATACTACAGATTGTTTTTTTAGTCCTATTACCTTATTGTTAATGTCTGGTAATTTTTTTTTAAGAACAGGAAATTTTGTTTTGTGACACGAAGTTGATAGCTCTACTTAACCAGTATAGATACAGCAGTGTAAGTTGATTCTGTGTAAAATTTCGACCGGAAAGCACAAAATTTTGTGCATTATTGGTAATCCAAATTATGAAATCAAGATATGAAATAAATTTCATGTTTTATATTGTTTTTTATATTTTTTATAATTGTTTTTTACAATTTTTTATATTGTTTATTTTTATTGTATTTTTCTTTGTTTTGTTTTTTTGTACTAAGTATCATTTTGTCTTTTCTTGTTTCATTTTTAAGTTTATTCGTAGTAAGTGATTGTAACCTCCAAGACAGGATTAACCTTTGGAGGTACCTAATTTCCATTCTATGTTAAGTGTAAGATGTATTTTATTTTATGTATTTGTCACAAATTGTTGAATTGTTGTGTATGGTTTTGAAGTGTGTAATTTCTGTTGTAATATGTCACAAAATGTAGTTTACTTATGTTTGAATGGAAATAAATAATTATTATTATTATTATTATTATGTTTACTTACTTTAACATCTCCTCTGGAATCGAAACCATCAAGTTGATTGAGGAGTTCTAACATAGTTCGTTGAATTTCCCTTTCTCCACCAGAATTAGAGTCGTACCGTTTGGTACCCACAGCATCGATTTCATCAATAAACACAATGGATGGTGCATGTTCCTCTGCTACTCTAAATAATTCACGAACGAGTTTAGGCCCATCTCCCTGTAAAAATTTTCCTTGAATGACAATATTTATTTAAAGGTGATGGTTTATAAATAAATAAACTTTATTCATCATTATCATAAAAAATGTGGATGAGGCAGGGTGTTTGATCATGACTATACCACTCTTTCTTAATTTTTCTATCTTTATTTAACATTTTTTTTTTTATTTAACATCTGACTGTTCTGCAATTATTGCTAATGCAGACCGTGAAGGACAAAATGATTTTTTGTAACTTAAGGAAATATGCCGTGCCTGAATAGGATTCAAACCCGAGACCAAATGAAGAGAGGCGAGCACGTTACCAACTACCCCAATGCGGCCGGCGTAACTATTTCTATATAGTCCTATTATTAACTATTTCCTAGTAACTAGTAACTATAGTCCTAGTAACTATTTTTATATATGAAATGGTCCAACTATAGTTGGACCATTTCATTTATGGTCCAGCAAACAATATACTGCAAAAGATTTTAACAATTTCGTCTCAGCAACTGGCTTCTATGCCAGGGTCCCAAGTTCGATTCCGGGTCAGGTCTGACATTTTTTTATCACTCATTTTCATGTATCATTCTCCACCATCTGCATTAGCAGAAATTGCATAACAGTCAGACGTAAAACAAAAAAAATTGTCTCAGCAGCCTCTATTTTTGATATCTACTGAGTAGTCAAGAGTCCAACACTCTGAACGAGGGCGTGATAAAATTGTATATAACCTTTTCTTTCTATACTTTACCAACCAGCGGTTTTCTCAAACTGTATATTAGCCTTTGAAACTTCACCCATCTGATTATATCTTGTGACTGCACATAAGATACATTGCATCCCAGGAAGACAAACAAATGCACCATTTATTACTTTATTTTTCCTTTTGAGACCGCAGTGGATCACTTGAGTCAGTTTCTGGGAGCTCTCTTCTGGTTCTTTTCTTTGATTTTCCTCCAGTATTCATTCATTCTGGTAGATCCTCTTTGCCTTTCTGCTTCCGAAAAGATCACTTTCCTGCTTCCTCTTTTATGTACCTTTCCTTGGAATCCAATATTTTTATTTTTTAATAGTTTCAGCTGTTTGGTTTTATTTTCTAGATCTTCTTCATTTATTACTTTATTTATTTTTTATACTTTACTGTCAAGTAAAGTAACATTTAGCATAATTACATGACAAGCCAAAAAATTTTAAGGAAATGGGAAGGCTGTACCACTGCACAGAATGCATGTGGGAGACATAATTAGTTTTCACCAAAAACAAATCAAAAAGTTAAATGTAGAAACTTGATATTTAATACCTGAATACAATTCCTATTTTGGAACTCTCCAACTAATCCGAGAGCCAGAAGATGGTAGCTGTACTAAATTTAATGCTATGAATAAAACTTAAAACAATAAAAAACATACCAAATATTTCTGAATTAGTTCTGAGCCCACTACACGTAAGAAAGTAGCAGATGTTTGATTAGCAACAGCTTTTGCCAACAGTGTTTTTCCAGTTCCAGGTGGTCCATATAAGATTACTCCCTTTGGGGGCTTGATACCCATTTCTTCATAGTATTCAGGATGGGTTAAAGGCAGTTCAACAGACTCTTTAATTTCTTGAATCTGGGTATCTAAACCTAAAAAATAAGAATAAATGATTTTTAATAATAATTTCTTAATAACTAATAAACCTTAAGTTTATACAAAAAAACTACCACCTATTTTTTGCTAAAATTCAAAAAGAAATCTCAATAGGCCTATACCTTCTCCAGCATAGTTTTATTCTAATGAAATTATTTTTCAAAATTGTTCAAATACATTGTTTTTCTAAATAACTTCAAATTTATTATTAGTAATGCTTAGATTGCACCTAATAAAAGCATTGTTCAATATAAAAAAAACACCACTATTCTGACATATTTACCTCCAATGTCAGCGTATGTTTCTTGAGGAGCTTTTTCTAATTTCATCACAGTTACCATAGGATCAGTATCATCAGACAGTACGCCAACTACAGCATGTACCTACAACAAAGTAATGTAAACTTAATATTAGGCTAAACTATTACACTGATAATTCTTCCAAAACCATCATGTATTAATTTTAACCCGGTTCAAATGATTGATCTTATTTTAGGCCATGCACAATTGATGGTGGGGGAGGGGACAAACGTGCTACAGCTAGATCAATATGTCAGAAAACAGTAAATATTGTACTTTTCTAATAAGGAATTTTTTAATGCATCTAATAGTGTTTATAGAAATAGAATATCATAAAAGGGAAAGTTTTTATTCCCTCTATAGTGTGTAGGTAGCATTGATTGTTTGTTATGAATAGAAGTCCGTCCACCTCTTTAGTTTGTGTTGAAGCTATGACGATTCTGCTACATAATTTGCCCTTAATGGTGTAAGACGAGTTCATTTTACTGTTAAAGAGGGGGTTTACCATCACCCAGTCAAAAAATTTAACACTTTGCAAGGATGCACGGAAATTATAACGGCTTCCGTCTTACCGAATGTACAGAATTGTTCAAAAAATTTAGTTATAGAGAAAAGAATTTCTTACATTACAGTTGCTTACAGCTGTAACCGAGATGTAATAATGGCTCTGTGACGTCACCGTGAAGAATGTAAAATACCATCCCTTCACCTTCCAAAATGAACTCATTCTGAACATTTTGTAACTTTGTCAAATATTTACGGGAATTTAAATGAAAAATATAAATTTATTTAATAAACTCTTTTCTACAAAACATGTTTTATCAATTTTTTTTGCTAAACTGAAATTTAAGCCCGTTATAGTAAAAAATCTAAAGTAAACACAAAAATTTTCACGGAATAAAATTTCGCGCCCCTAACGCAAAGAATTATGACCCGATTTTCATGTTATTATACTCAAAAGGGGCGTACGTATTATATGAATCAGCAGTATTTTTTTCAGAATTTTTCATCAGTAATGATATTAGATAAAACAGTTGGTTTGAGAGCGCGTTTTGATTTTTGCAATACTTTTGTTTTACGAGAAGCAGTCCACTCCGAAAGGGTTAAAATTCAAAATAAACCACAGTTAACTGAACAAAACAAATATATAACTTTTGTTATTAATAATTAGGACTAATGCTATAGTTTACCGTTAAGTTAATATTTATGTAAATTTAATATTGCACATACCTTATGATTTAAAAGCACAGAACATCCAGGTTCCAATTGATCTTTATCTACAAAACTAAGTATGCTAACATAATGTTCACTGCCAACTGATGTAGACACAATAGCGTGATTATCATCAATTATTTCCTCTAAAGTTCCAACAGACATTGGTGTTCCACGCAGATCATCGACTCTTGATCTCTCTTCCTAAATGAACAAAAATTATTAATTACAAATAATTCAACATAAAGATAAGGAAAAAATTACACATTGCATCAAAACAAAAGTTCCATTTTAGGTATACCACTTTTTACTTACCCCTGAACCCAAAAAACATGTTTTTAGCAATTGGGCTGTGTACGTGAACAGAATATCTCAAGAATGGAATATTGTACTAACTTAAAACTTAAGTTAGATACTACTACAAAACCCGACACAAACATTTTCATCAAAATCTATCAACTGGAAGTAATAGTTATTCGTGTCATTTTTCACTTTTTTGCGATTTTCTCAAAAACGGCTCCTACGATTTTTTTTTAAAAAATTGCCTCATTTACTACAATTTTTATGCTCTACAAGATAGGGTAGGCGCCATATCTGCTGAAATTCTTGGAAAGGCTGTTTTCTCGTAAAAAATTGTTTTGTTTTTAAAATTGTGACTTTAATACACATTTTAGAGCAAAAATGTATACAATAAAAGTTGTAGGCAGTTTTAAATCCTACAACTTTTATTTCAAAAATATTTTTGTATAATGCTTAGTTTAGCGGTAATTAGTGATTTTTTTTCATGAAAATCTGTAGAAAACGATTTTTAAGATTTCAGCCTTCGAATGCATTTTACGACAAAGATGTATATAATCAAATTTATAGGAAATTAAAAGATCTATAACTTTATTTTAAACATTTTTCTCTACAGGGCCTAGTTTAACGTCAGAGTGATTTTTCGTATTATTAAGCCAAACTGAGGTTGATTTTCATTTTGCATCATTCACTCATGGTTAAGATAAGGTTATGTTTTGAGGTTAATTTTTTGTTTATATATTGTTTTATTACTAATGTTAGGTTATACTGTTAATTATTTGCATTTATCAGAAAGTTGTGTTTTTCACACCAGATTTTAACTACTAGGTTTTACTGTTCATTAGCAAGAGAAAGATGTTTGAGCGTTTCACCCCAGTTATTTGTTAATTGTTTCATACTTTTCCTATAATTTTATTTCATGAATGGCGTATTAATTACGTTTTTATCAGTTTAACTCGTGTGCAGCACTTCTGTCTAGCAGATGATCGTCTCATTTTCATAAAACCAGTTTGTACATGGTCAACAAGTCCACAATTTAAAACAAGATGGTTAGACAAATATCACCTTCCATTATTGTTTCTATCCATTTGCAATTTCTATTCCTAAAAGTGCTCTATAAACAGGACCCTATTTTACAAAAAAATAAACTTACTTCATTCTTCTCTTCTTGTGGTTTCAGTCTCTCTTGATTTCTGATAAATTCTTCTTCCATTAATAAATAATCTTTTATCCTTTCCAGTTTTAATAACTTCAAACGGCACTTCGTGTGGGGCGTAACTAAAATGAAAATAATATTATAACATAACATGAGATATTACAAACAGTACTATTTTATTAGACCCAATACTCCACACACAATTTCTATTCAAATAAGAATACAAACAAATAATATAACTCTATTGGTGACAATTAACAAGAATAACAGAGTTAAGGCGTTTTTAGACACAAAACTAACTTTAAATTAACTCACCAACAAATGTATCTACTAAACCTTTAATAGATGTAGGTCTGTAAACTACAAGTTCTCTATTGGTTTACTCATCATTGTTGTAATTTCAGGAAAATTCTGTAAGGTAGAATGATTGATTAAACCAACTACATATGGGGTACATTTTGAGTTATACTTGCACGAAAATGTGCATAAGAACTTTAGTACTATTTATAGGTTCTTAGACATTAGTGACAAACTAATTTACATATAAGTTGTTTATTTTGCAATAAAAGCTAGCTAACAAGTAGTATACAAAAAACCACCAATGGATTTTATAAGGATAATTAGCATTCGCCCACGGGCAGTGCAGCTTATAACTGGTAACATATATAATTAGCCTGTTGTTGTTTAGGTCAACAGCCGAAAGGCTGGTTTGAACCTCTAGGTTTTACTAAGTAAAACGAGGAGTGAGGTGGTTTACCATTGCCTTCCTCACTGAGTGGAAAAGTACGCTTATCAGCATGCCGGGCCCTCTGAAAAGCACATATTTTCCACTCTGCAAATGACACCTTCACTTCAGTCACCACAGGGTCCGGCTGTATAGTGAAATTCATTACTTTCAGAGGAAATAACTCTGATTAGTGTCTTTAACACCTCTACCTCTTCTGTTCTTAAATGATTCAGTCATTTAATTGACTGACCATGTGATAAGAAACAGAACTATTTATTTTAGCCCTGCAACGAACAGATTGAGTGTAAATAATTTGACACTCCACCTGTCTGTTATGGGCAGATAATTAGCCTATTTGTAAATTTTTCTAACGTCGACAATGAGAAAAATTATAAAGTGTACTGAATATCAAGCTAAATAAACTAATCCATTTTGAGAAAATAATAAACACTAACCAACTAGTACAATTAGCAAACCTTAGGCAACTCTCACACCATTGAAACACGACCTCAACACAATAAAAATTACGAGACCGAAAAATGAGCCGTGATGTACATGTTGGTACATCGAGGAGATGTGACCTCAATGTAACTGTTCAATCTTTTTTTCGAATCGACCTGCAGTTTGCAAAATTTCAAGTGATGATGAAGACATAGTCGTTGCTAATTACGATCTAAGAAGAAAACAGAAAAAACAAAGCAGCTGTTGGATATCACCATATGTAAGTAATAATCATAATAGAGGAGCATATGTGTGCCCAGGAACTCTCCTGTTATGAATACAAATTTAAGTCTTTTTATCGAATATCAAGAGAAAGTTTCCACCTATTAATTGAGCTTGTTGATCGTAGAATTATAAAAACGACACAAACTACAGGAGTAGTTTCGTCTCCTGAAGAGTAATTTCTTTTCAACTTCCAGCACCAAGACTACGTTGGCTGCTTCCATTACATGATTACATGACTGGTCGAGCGGGTGTTGGACAAACTGAGTCAGATACAACACGTTTGATCAAGGTTGTGTCTAGGTCATACTGGTGGGAGAGCGAATAGATAAATATACAGGTTAGAACTCGTATCGGACATTAAGTCGAGGTCAATTCGCAGTCGAGTACCACTGGTGGAAGAACACCCTTCGGAACACACCTAACAAGTTTAAAATGAAGACAAAGAAAACCCCGTAATATCTCTGCTAGTTTTCTATCAATTTTGTTGAAATTTCGATACCTTAAATTATTATGCTAAAATTTTTTCTCAGTAACATACAGAAAAATAATTCTGTAAACCTTTATTTAAAAATTGTAGGGGCAACATAATTGAATAACTCTAGTAGCCTACTTGACCTGTCTATTTATCTAACCTTGTGGCAATTTAGTAGCAGCATCTGGTCCTTTCGTGCGCCTCTTCTTTTTTCCAACACGTGTTGGGATTGGAGGTTCATACTTTTTCTTCTTATCTTTATCATCTTTTTTATCACCACCAGTTCCTCCACCACCAGATTGGTTTTGACCCTAAAACATTAATAAAATTTACAAGTACATTAAAATTAAAATATCCACAATACAACTCTTTGGGTAGAGCAAAACATCTTAAGTTCACTACACACTTCCATTACTGACCATCATGCAGCTGTTTCACTGTACTGTGCTTACCACGCAACTGGTGTGTGCTGGAAGGCTTCTTCTCTCTAACCAAAGAAAAAAACTTAGGGTATATCAAATTTAGCACCGAAGTTATAGATATTTTAGCTGTTCAACAGTGAAACTGTTTTAAATTACTTACATTAGTATTAGTAGTTGGAAGTACCACATTATTACAAAGAAAAAACCAATAATGACACACAATGGAATTTAGTGTTCATTCGGTTTTTCCGCACCAAACATTTACTGCTTCCACTTAAAATATCCACAAAATTCACTGCTGAAATTATAAATACATTTATTTCTATCAATACTAAAGCTGATGCTTGCCCAGAGAATAATACTGAGTGCAGCAGTTTTAGGTTAGTACACAAATTATAAAATAGTTTTTTAACACCAAAAAATTCACGGGGATCTAAATCTCATACAAACATTAACAGAAAAATACATTCATTCAAATCAATCAATTAAATAACAGTTTTACTCAATTTGACCAAATTCAAATAAAAGGAAACTTACCATTATAAACAATACCAAAGTTACGAGTCACTCACTTTTCGCCATTCATCAAGCACAGTTCAACCAACTTCATAAACCTGAAATAGTTTTGATTAATGCATTGCAAAAGAATGACTAGGTAAACCAGTAATATTAATTTAATAAATTTTATTTCAAAAGTAAATTTATTGATCGTGATATTATAACAGTAATAATAACAATGAAGTGCACAATCGGGTTACTACCAGTATTATTTTTCAATATTTCTATGTTCACTTTTTCATGTGCGATACACAAAAAAAAGAATATTTTCTTAGAAAGTATTAACAGTTACTATAACTGTTGTGTTTTATAAACAGTTTTTCAGGCCTGCATTGTTATTTATTGAAGATGGGATTAAAACATTAATTTAAAGTTTTGGGTGAAGGTTCTTTGCGTATACTATATGGAGGCAACTTTGCGTATAGTTGCCATGTATAACTGCGCAAGTTATTACGCTATCTGTCTCTTTCTAACAAATCTTCTCTCTTACTTGCTCTCTGTCGCCCTGCCACATGTATATCAAAATCGTATGTGTTAGACAGAGAGCACTCAATATTACGCGGTTTGTCTCTCTCGCACAACTTTACCATTTTGGTTGCGCATGTTGCCTCCATAAAGATTACTCAAATAATAATTTTATAATTATTATATAATTACCCCTTGAATAATTATTATTATTACTAGGCGTTCATTGAATCAATTTCAATCGCGTTGTTTTTTTTTTATATTAGGCGTCTAGGCCACGGTTACGACTTACGACCACGGTTAATGGAAGAGAATTTAATAGAGTAGGTAATATTATTATAAATTACCGAAGTTACAACCTGTGCTGTAATGTTTGGCGGGTTGCATCGTACTTTTTTGGTTTAACGTCGACTGTCTGCAATTTACTGCTTGCTGACGGTGAAGGATGATATGATTTTTTGTAACGTATGAAAATATGCCGTGCCTGAATGGGATTCGAACCCAAGGCCGCATGATGAGAGGCGAGCACGTTAGCAACTACGCCAATGCGGCCGGCAAGCTTATGAAAAAGAATGGAAATAAAGTATACCGTTTTTATAAATTTATTAAACCAAAACGGACGTTAAACAAAACAAAAAAAATTTATAAATTTATTGTTCTACTTAGTACTTTAACATCAGTCATGATATGATATTATAACAGTTTTATTTATAAAAATACTAAAATAACTTTTAAAGTATTTTGTATTTAAATACTTTTAAAATTATTTTACAGTTACTTTTTAATCAGCGTGTACACATTTTGTAAATAATACACATGCTCAGTGACGTTATTATTTGTTGACAAATAAAACAAACTAAGGACAATTAAGCAAATAAGGAATTAAGGATAATTAAGCAAACTAAGGACAGCTGGACTTTAATATAGTCACCGTGGTATAGGTATCAGACGAATTAATGTCCTATAGCCGAGCGAGTGAGAGGGAGATATGAGGCATAACTACACATGCGCTCAAAGGTCTTTACCGTTATAATCCAAATCTAAAAACATACTACAGTCGTTATCTTGCTTGTTAGTTTACTGCATGCATAATCGCTTGCTCACAACAATGAGTAAAATTAAAGACAATGTTATTGGAATGGCGCGTATAGCTTGTGCGAGTGAGAGCGTTATGCATTCTCTCACTCCCAAAGCTAGGGGACATTAGTTCATCTGAATACTGTACATATTATACGCATTATGACTTCCGACAGACGTACGCGGGGGAATTTATCAAAACGTTTGTGTGTGTGTGTGTGTGTGTACTAGTTATGTGTGTGTATGCGTGTGCGCGCGCGTACGTTGACACAATAGATCTAGCAGTTACAAAAAAATGTTAAAAATTGATTACATGTGTTTCGCGTGTGAAGCCGCGCGGGGCACAAGTATTGAAACAATGTAAATAAAAATAAAATTACGCGTCAGCTTAATGACAGTAACAATATGACTATGACAATCATAAACGACCTTTGAGTATACTACAAGTACGACGGAAAAGATGTAATACATACAAGAAGGGAAATTTAATTTCCCCGTTCTTAACTATAGCCTAAACAAAAGATTCCGTCGTCGTCTTCATGGATTAGGCTGTGCGTTAGCCTGTTCCGGCGTCCATCTCTTCCTCGGTCTACCAATACATCTTTTACCTGTCGGATTATGGATCAATGCATTTAATGGAAGGCGATCTTGGGACATTCTTAACACATGCTCTGACCACTTTTCTTTGTATGTCCTTATAGTGTTCAACAATGGTTGGGCACCGCATTCATTCCTTATTACTTCATTACGAATGCGATCCTCCCTTGTGCAGCCCTTAACTTGCCTTAGAAATCGCATTTCCGCTGACTGGATTCTTGATTCCTGTTTTCTCGTCAGCACCCATGCCTCACTTCCATAAGCCAAAGTTTGGATCGCCATTACTTTATAAAACTTTAGCAATGTGTTTTTCCTGGCTCTATTCTTAAGAGATCGACTTATTGCACCACATACCATGTTGAACCTAGTTACTTTTTGATGCACATCATGGTCATAATCATACGTAACATCGCATCCCAAGTATTTAAAATTAGCTACTTGCTCCAAACGCTTGCTTCCAATCACTATTTTAGACCTTGTAGGCCATTTTCCATGGAAAGCCATAATTTTTGATTTGCCTGCAGAAATTTTCATATTAAAATGTTTGCCAATTATGAAGAGCTTATGCACTGCCATTTGCAGCTTGTCCTCGGATTCCTGTATAATCACAGCGTCGTCAGCAAATAATAAATAGTTCATAAAAGTATTGCGGGTAAGAGCGATACCCTTGTCTACTTCATGCTGCCACATAGACATAAGCTCGTTGACATATACGAGTATATTAAATAAAGCAGGTGAAATTGGACAACCTTGTTTGACTCCTTTATTTGTAGCTATTTCATCTGTCAATTTTCCGGCCCCCACTGCTATTTTTATTGTTGTGTTCCCATATAAAGTTTTTATACTGTCTATCAAATGCAAGGGACATCCATTTCTCAACATTATGCTCCAAAGTAGCTCTCTATCGACATTATCAAATGCCTTCTCCCAGTCTACAAAGGCCATGTGTGTTTCACTATTATACTCTCTGCGTTTTTCTATTATCATTTTTAAAGTGAACACCGCATCAATACAGGATCTCCCTCTTCTGAAACCCATCTGGTTTTCCTGTAAAAGAGACTCTGTTATTGCCTGTAATCTTCTAGAGAGGATGAAAGCATATAATTTGTATGTTGTATCCAGAAGACTTATTCCTCTGTAGTTTCCTGGGTTTGACCGATCTCCTTTTTTGAAAATAGAGACACTTTTGACACCATCCATTCTTGTGGCACTGTATGATTTTTCCAACAAATGTTAAATAAATGCAAGAGCCGTAAGTGCAGCACTAATCCTCCATATTTTAGTAGCTCCATATTCACACCGTTGAGTCCTGCTGCTTTTCGATTTTTAGAGGCTTTAATTGCAACTTGAAGCTCCATGCGATTCCATGCGCTTTTATTCTATACTGATTGTCCAGCTATTATAATAACTGTTCGTAAACCACCATAATGTCAAAGTGTGATTTTCCTACAAAAGAGCTCTCTACAGCGTTTATTGGAACTAAATTGTTTAAGAACCGAAAACATATGATAGAGGTACGTACTTACAATTGAGTATCTATGTCAACTATTTTCAACCATTTATATTCCAATTGTGCAGTAACAAGATAATTTATGTGGTACCACTCTGAAGTTTTATGTAAGTGAATTTAAAGCCCTAGGAGTTTCCGTGTTTGAAGTTAGTGCTCTTCAATTATGTACGCTACCTGTGTTTGTAAATCATAACTAATATTATTTGGGTAGACTTCATGTGATTGAGGCAAATCAAATTAACGTCACAGTGACAATCGATTCTTAATGAGCATGAGTTAGATAAGGACTCATTTATAAAAAAATCGAACATATTTTTTTTAAACATTATATTTATTTACAATCTAATGTATGAATTTGGGATAAAATTCTCTATCCCGAAATTTATAGGTAACAGCGATATATCAAATTGGTACACAACACATGTCAAAAAAAAACGTCAACACAGCTGTGTGTGTTTTGCTTTGAGCAGGCGTGCGTGTCATTCTGTTGGTTGGATGAAGTTATTGCTGTTCTGTTCAAATAAAGTCGCTTGATATTTTCGGTAGTATGACCAAAATCCGTTGTGTAGAGTTTTGACTTGTGTTTATTGTGGAATTAGTGGTCAGTTAAGTTCAAGAAGCTGAGATTCTTATAAAGACAATATCGAGGGCTTTTCCTATGGAAGAAAAATTAAAAGCTTACAGAGTAAAAAAGTCGAGGCAAGTACTTTTCCAGCGTACAAAAGCTAAGGTTACTAGCTTGCTTGATCGAATGTTGCCAGGGGACTCTTGTGTTGTAGAAACAAATAAGGAGGTGTTTACTTTTCTTTCATTAATTTTACAAGTATACTCTAACTTTATGTCTCATACTGTAAGAATATGGAAAACCCATATTTGATAATACAAATTTTCCATTGTTGCATCACTTACTTAGTTATTAGTGCCTAACATTTTTGAGACCCTAGTTGGGAAACAAAACAGGGGTCTTCTGTTTGATTTCAGTCTGAGATTTTACTGCTGTGCGATGGAGGATGCCACTGAAATACAACAGAATATTAAAATGTAGTGTAAAATGATTTTTACATTATATGAAAACAAGTGGAACTGATGTTCCATTGTACCAATGCCACTCTAATTGAGATGGAACAGCTTTAAAACATACTTATCTTAATAGGAGTGGGTCAAATAGAATTGTGTAAAACTTTGGTAACAATTACACCCAGGTAGGTACAGTAAAGGAAGTACAAAATAAATGTGATGATTACTATTATGAAAAGACATAAGGGCATATACTTTGTTAATGATTGTGATTTTATCCAATCTTTTGTGAGAGTTACATCATGTAAATCGATATAATTCGTTTTTATTGTTTTTGTTGTGTTCTGTAAATTAGCTAGGAACATCACTCTTTTTACAATATTTACATTGCATATTACCTAACTATTACTAATTCAAAAGGTGTATTCTTAGGGTCTTTAATGGTTGCATTTTGGAAAAATCCCTTTTCCCGTCCCAAGTTTTTATAACTGTTCAAAAAATATGTTTTATTGCAAATCTTCCTCCACTAATTATGCAGCCGACCGCATTGGCGTAGTTAGTTTTGTGCTCGCCTCTCATCATGCGGTCTTGGGTTCAAATCCCATTCAGGCACGGCATATTTTCATACGTTACAAAAAATCATTTCATCCTTCACCGCCTGCATTAGCAGTCATTGCAGAACAGTCAGACGTTAAACAAAAAAAAAAAAAAAACTAATTATGCAGGTTATTTGCCAGTTAACTGCATGATAATTAATTATAATATCATGGACAGCATTGCGACAATAAATCCATTTTGTCAGAGCCGAGCATCATATAGGTCAGCCATTCTTAAGTCTTTCAAGACGTAAGCTCTCAAGTAATTCCACATTATGTTTTTTTTTTGGACCTCTATCATGATTAATTGATCTGTAAATTATTTGTAAAATCTTGGTGAATAATACTGTTTTATATACATTAAATTCTGTTTACGTTATTGAATATTTTTGTTTGTATTCTTCTCTTCTTTTCTTTCCTTTTTACTTTTGTTTTGTCTTTTGCTCTGTGATGAAATATTGTTTCTGTAATTGGGACATATCAGAACCTATTGGGGCATATCGACTGTATATAAATAAATAAATTTTCTGAGCTAACATACTTTTTGAAGCCACCACTGTACGAATCCTCTAAAAATACAAATGCCGATATTAGTTTATTACTGTATTGATTAGCAAGTTACGTATAATTCTATCGAGAGAAGTTGTTGAATGGTGCTGTATTTTCTTTTAGCTTATATATACATCTACGTTATGTAACTGTAAAAGGAACACAGGTGGAGGTACGTTTTTAATTTTTTTTAATTTGAACGAATAGACATTTTTTATTTATTTTTATTTTGTTTAGGATGATGAACAAGATGCTGTTGAAAGTATTGTAAGCGAGACATCAGTTGATGAGAAGGAACTATGTGATCAAAATACATGGGGAAAATTTATTTTGTATGGATCACTATGGGCTTTTCTTTACATTTTAGCAATACACGCTGAATTTGGAGCTGTCTACTTTATAATATCATTATTGTATATAATCTGGAAAAATACACGAACCGGCCCTAAATCTAGAGGTGAAGTCAGTGCTTATTCTGTATTTAATCCAAATTGTGAAGCTATTGATGGTACATTGAAGGCTGAACAATTTGAAAAAGAGATTCGTTACGGTGGTTTACTTTAAATAATTTTAAGGTAGGTTTACATTAAATATACTCAAGCCTATGTAGCTGCCTAATATGTTTCCCACAAACATTTAAACCTATTATTAGAACTATTTTATTCTTTTATAAATATAAAGTCAGTACAAATGATTTGGTAGTGTTTTAATAAAAACCCGATTTTACAGTTTTGTTTGAGAAACAGTTCTAGACCTTTGTATTATTTTATTCGCATTCAACTATTATTCACATTTGGCTAATGCTGATTATGTAGAGTAGGTGATGGAATATATGGCCCTGACTGGAAATCAAACCTGGGACCATTAGCATGGAAGCCAGTTGTGTTGAGAACTACACCAATGACTTGGCATAATCCTTTGTTATTCATGATAATTTGGTAACAATTTTGGTAAATATTATATTTTATTAAATATTATTATATGGTAATTTTATTTTATTTTAACCTTTAGTAAAACTAAACGTAATTGGTTTGTCGCTAGTTTGAATTACTGTTTGATTCCAGAGTCTGTAATTAAAAAAAAAAGGTTAAAAGGCATTTATATTTTCCACTATATTGTCATTCAATACTAGGTGAATTTTTGTTATGGCTGGTGAAAAATTGTGCAGAACTTGTGCAAAAAAAGAAACTTTATCGACATTACTTACATTCTTGTTTAGTAAAGAAGCTGATGAGTTGGATCTGAGAGGAAAATTACAAAAATATACACCTGTTGTGGTAAGTAATATTAGTTGTAATATTTGTTTGTTTGAATTTATATTATACTGGAAGTGGTAAGTAATGTTATAATATTATTATGCTTTAATCCTTTCCAAGCATTCCTAAGAACTATGGTTAATTGAAGCCCAACCACCAAAGTTACACCAGTTACCACTGTTTAGTATTCAAATCCGTATAAAAGTAATTATCTTTACTAGGATTTGAACCGCGGAACCTTCATCTCTGAAAATCAGCTGTTAAACAGCTGACTAGTGGCGGTGACTTTACCCCTAGACCAACCCGTTGGTTATGAACATACTGCTGTAAAATTTGGCGTACTTATTTATTATGACATGTAGTTTTAGAAAACAATTATAAGCTGGACGTACAATTTTTTCTGAGTACCATACTTCATTGCAAAGTTAAATTTTTTTGAAAAATGTTTTTTGGTTAGTCAAATTTTTCATAATCAGTTTTTTCTGTTTGAATACAACATTTTAGTAAATACTATGTTTTAGACTAGTTCTTTAGAAACAAAATTTTAAATAGATCATAAAAATCCATAAATAAATAACAGAAATACAGAATTTTGAGCAAAACACTGCGATTCTTCCGAATTATGGCTGAGATTTATGGCCAGTACCTTTGAAAATTTTGTGGGAATGAAAGGGTTAAACCTTGATACATAATTGAATTTATGCAAAATAACAAGTTTTGCTACCATTGCCTGTCTGAAAATGTTTGACTTCTAAGCTTATCATGTTCACAAAATGTGGGTTTTTAGTTAATTTCCTACTCGTAATTAATTTTAAAATTTTTGTATAAATCTCAAAAAATAGGAATTGAATTATTTGAATTATTATTTACGTAAAAACCATGTTAACATGGTTTTTACATATAAAATGTTATTTAAAATAAAAACTAAGTTATTTTTTAATGAAAAAAATATTTTTAATATCATTAAAATTAAAATCAAATGTTGTTGAACAAATATGACAGAGTTCTTAATACAAGAACTTACTTGCAATATAAATACTAATGAAAGATTTCTTCGAGTTCATTAGTATGTACAAAAATATTACATATTTTCGCTACTGCCTGGCTGCATAAAATTACTATTTCTTTGTCGTCATAATGCCGAAAACCTTGATTGTCACTGTAATGCGCCATGCAATATTTACTAGCAACTCATAAACATGATGCCTGTGTGCATAGTGTTGTTGTGCTACTCTAAAGTACTGCAGTGCTAATTTCAGTGCTTATGCTGCTTCTCAATGTGAAATTAACCGCTCTGTGTTACATATGATCATTTTCTACTGAACCTTCATTGGAGTCTAGTTTGATTACAGAAACTATTTCTTCATCTGTAAACTGAAAACCTCATCTTCAGCTCTCAGCCATTTCATTCATTGGTCTGAATTTTCCGCAGCAAACAATGCTAAATTTAACTGTTTTTGGATTATTTTTTATTTTGCAAATTTTTTGGATAATCCGTACAGATTCTGGAACCAATTAGTTTGGAATAGCGGGGTTGTTGTTTATATAGGTAAGTAATGGAGTGTTATCCAGTAACTTTTCAGAAAATGTTTTGACTTTTGAGTCAAACCAATATTATTATTGTAGTTAATGATAGATTAGGGTGTCTGGTAAAAATTAGTTCATTAATACTATTAGTATGTGTTTTCAGGTTAATGAAGATGATGATACTCCAAAATCTATTTGTAGTGACTGTAAAAAGATAATAATTGACTGGCATTTATTTTGGGAGAATTGCGTAAAAATTGATAACTATTTTAAATTAAATCTGATCAACTCAATTTCTACTGAGGTAACTTTATTTATTCTTATTGTGTGTTAAGCCATTCACCCACAATGCAATATGAAAGAGGTACGATGTCCTGTCCGGTAGATGAGTAGGAACCCACTAATGGGGGAGTGTGAAAGCAATGTATCATTGACCCACTCGATGCGTGCAATCTGTTTAATCCCTTACACCCTGCAGTGCAGGTCACTTCTACATTGTGTTGAAAATACTTCAACACAATATTTAATATTATTAATAACAAGCTCATCTGATCTGGGTAAATTAAATAATTAATACACTAAAGTTTAAGATTACAACTAAGAATTACAATTAAATAAGTGACTAAAATCTACAAGTGTATTATAATTAAATTACTTAATAATAAACTAATACAATAAATAATTTAACCTATTTACTTAATATTACGTACAAAAATTATACAGAATAAATGTTAAACAATACATAGTAACGTTAACTTTTTCCAATGTAACTGTTAAGCACTACGCGATTCGCTTACTCAAACACAGACAAATCGAGACTAAATTGACCGTAAACAAACCGGTGCTTACATAGGTAGGCTAATGGAGAGTTCGAGAAACGACAGAGATTTTTGATGTAATAATAAAATACAAAATTCTTCTGACGGCTTCTGAATAAATCTTAATAACTGTGAACAAATAAGGATTGAATAGAAGGTGTTACAAAAAGGCCAATTATCTAAATAGGTACCTGGCTCTCAGAATACCCATACAACAATAAACCTGTAGGCTACTACCTATACTATAAAAGACCATTTGTTTTTTTTTTTTTTTACTTTTAAGACCACACTGGATCACTTTAAGTTAGCTTAACATTTATTTAGTCTTACATTGTTTTCTCTTCTCCCAGTAGGCCCTCATTCTAAGCGATCGGGCCAGTCTCACGTCATCTGATACGACACTCGTTTTATATTGTTTAGTTGGAGGCGGTGCAAATTTAAAGCTTTTAATGATGTTTAATTTTTCGGATTTATTTTGGAGGTCTTCAATTTTTAATCCCATCTCCTCCAGATCTTCATTTATTTCTCTCATCCATACCAGTTTGAGAGTGAGTCCACAACAGAAATTCAATATCTGTTTGACAATTCTATTTTCTGGATATCTCAATATGTGACCGAGGTATGATATTCTCTTTTTCCTCATCGTCTCAGTTACTGGATCAATAGTTTTGTAAACTTCACTATTGGGCAAAAGTCTCCAGTGTCCTTCCACTTTGTTTCTCTTGCCTATGCAGGTTCTCACTATTTCTCTTTCCTTTTTGACAACTCTGTCAGTGTTAATCTTGGATTTTATTTTAAACAGGGTCTTACTGCAATAGGTAATTTTGGGTCCCAGACCATTTATATTACACATAATATTTCTAACTATTTCTCTGAAAACCCTTTTTATTACTCTTATTTACATTAACATTTTTAAACTCTCAGTCATTCTCAAACACTCATTCCTTTTCGATATTGTCATAATATCATATTGATATTATTAATTGATATGGAGGTGTTTAATGTCAAATTCTTTTGTGTGATTTTAATCATGGAGTATTCTAAAGTTGATTTTATTTCACATTCAGAATGCAGTACACAAAGTCCATAAACAATGTATTTCATATGGAAGTTTAAACGCTACTACACTAAGTAAAAATATCGACTCCGCACCACAGCATGTTCTCATTTACAAACTCCTATAACGTAATACGAAAACATACTTAATTTGTATCATTTTAAAGATCATATACCGATAAATTATTATACTAATGGAATTGTTTATCAATTTTATTGTCTTTTTTAATTATTTAAAAGTAAAGAATAGTAATTCTTTAAACCTTGGTAAATTTTTAAATCTTGTTTGAATAACAGTCGTTAGTATCTTGGAAAGGTCTAAAAATGGTAATAAAACTTCCCTGGCCTGACAGTGAGGATGACAAAGAGAGAGATGTCACACCCCTTTCTTTTATGCGTACCTACGGTCTCTTTTCTAAGTATCAGAGTATAATAATAACATTTACAGCGTAATAAGATACAATTCATTAGGAGGCGAAATTTTTTTTTTTTTGATTAAAAATGAGCTTGTTAGAGCATGTTAAGCGAAACTCCCAATATTTTTGCCCGTGACCTTCGGATGGTGTCGGCGTAGGAGAGCTGATGTTTTCCGTATGCCTGATAACAGGACATAACAGACAATGCATGGCATCAGATGTCAGTTATGTAGTGGTGTTTTATTTTAATAATTAACCTGATTTATTATCAGGTGTAAATATTCTGGCGAGCTTGAATTTTAGACTTTATGACAGAAAAAGTTGTAAAATTTTCTATACTTTAATTAGAAAATTAGACAATTATTGTAATTCAAAATCTCATCTGTTTGACTTATTTAAGCTGAACTTAAATTGTGAATTATCCAGTCTGAAAAAAGTAGTAATAAAATATTAGGTTCTTAAATAATAATTTTACCTTATTTTCAGAAAACTACTTTGGATACACAACAGGCAACTATAATATCTTCTGACAATGTTGAATCTGCGGAGAGAGACATTATAGTTAAAAGGAAATCTGATAACTTAAAGTAAGCTTGTGAGATTTTTTATTCCTGAAATAATTTAATATTGTATAAGAGTAAAACTTACAGTAATATTCAATGTTATACTAATTGTAAATAAAAGACGTATAATAATAGTTGGTCTGTGAAAAATGTTAAAATAAAGAATAAAGTGTACTCGTCAGACTCTAGCAAATGGTTTTATTTGACCAGATGTATAATGATAATTTGATATTTTTTGATTGCTAGAAGTAATTGTGAATGCAGTAATGAAAAATTTAGTAATCTTCTCGATTAACACGTTGAAGACAGCTGACGCTTTTCAGGTGTCAAATGGAACTCTACTGTGTGACAGCAGACCCTCTCAGGCATCATTGTTGTTTCGTATTTCTTTGCAGGCAGCTGGCCAGTGTTTCTTTTTGCCATACAGTGCTTCAGAAACTTTTAATCTGTAGTATAGTAAAAACTGCTCACAATATCGATTCTCAGTTTTTATTTTTCAATTTTGAACTGTCTATTCTTTCGTATTTATTTTTACAAGTTTATTTATTATTTAGTTTTGTTTATTTTACCATCAAGTATTGAATACTTACGTGATTCATTTTCTGTTAAAATTTTATTTAATGAAAAAACTTAATTTTATTTGTAGATACCAATTAGATGGTGTTTAAAATTGTTTAATTTCTGTACTTTCAGAATTTTGGAAGATGTAACACCAAAAAAGAAACCAAGAGGAATATATTGTATTGCAAAATGGTGCAACAATAACAATGGAACAAGCAAATTATTTAGATTTCCTAAGGATGATCGGTAACAATAATTTTATTCATTTTTAAAACAAAAGAAACTTAAGTATATATTAATTATACATTCCTACTAGTTGATGTATTTCGGATTTGCATTTAAGATTTTGAATGAATTTTTTTGCAACTTACTTGCACATACGAGAAGGTACCCAAAAGTAACCGGAATAGCATTGCCGTGGGCGGTGCTTGTGTATTACGCATTTCTGGCGCACAGACGTGTATAGCACAATTTATTGTGTGTTCAGTGCAGTGATTGCAACCCATTGCGAGTTTAATATTCATCTGCAGTGATTGTTTTGATCTTGTTTCATTTTTTATGATGACAAGTTTAAGTGAACAACATGTAGCTGTGAAATTTTGTTTTCTTCTTCGTAAAAGTGCTGCTAAAACTGTTTTAATGTTGAAAACAGCTCACAAAGATGACGCTATGGGAAAATTTCAAGTATACGAGTGGTTTTCTCGGTTTTAAAATGGCGACATGTTAATTGATGACAAACCTCGTTCTGGACGTCCATCAACTGCCCGAATTGACGAAAATGTTAAAAAAATTTGAGAGCGTGTGCTCGCAGACTGTCGACTGACAATTTGGAAGTTTTAAGAAGATTGTGCAATAGTGTTCTTCAAAAAAGATCCGATTTGTGGCAGACAGGAGACTGGTTCTTCCACCACGACAATGCACCTGCACACATAGCCATCTCGGTGAAAAATGTTTTGACTAAAAATGGTATGGTTCCGCTGTCCCACACACCTTGCACGCCTGACCTGGCTCCGTGTGACTTTTTTTTATTTCCACGCATGAAAAGGGACATTAAAGGACACCGATTTGACAACATTGAAGCGATCAAGAACAAAATGAGGCAGGAGCTGTCAGCCATTTCTAAAGATCACTACAAAAAATGTTTCAAACAGTGTAAGCACCAGTGGGATAAATGTATTAGTTGTAATGGAGAGTATTTTGAAGGGGATAAGATTGTTTTGTCTGCATGAATATATAGGAAGGAAAAGTATTGTTTTCATGTTGTGTTTTCACCGGATCTACATGTTTTCAGTCCCCCTGAACCCAAAAACCATGTTTTTAGCGATTGGTCTGTGTGCGTGTGTGTCTGTGTGTGACGGAATATCTCAAGAATGGAACATTGTACGAAGTTGAATTGTGAAACTTAAGTAAGATACCACTAGAGGACCGGACACAAACATTTTCATCAAAATCAGTTAATTGGAAGTATTAGTTCATTCCGTGTCATTTTCATATTTTGGCGATTTTTTTAAAAATCGCCTCACTAAATTGTTTATGCTCTACAAGATAGGGTAGGTGCCATATCTGCTAAAATTCTTGGGGAGACTTTTCTCATAAAGAAAAATTGTTTTTTTAAGATTGCGACTTAAATATGCATTTAAATGTATAATTAAAGTTGTAGAGAATTTAAAATCCTACAACTTTTATTTCAAACATTTTTTTGTATAACACTTAGTTTAGTGGTAATTAGCAATTTTCTGTTTTTTTCTCACAAAAATGTGTAAAAAATCAATTTTTTTTTTAAGATTTCAGCCTTAGTATGCATTTTATGACAGAAGTGTATATAATCAAATTTATAGAAAATTAAAATATCTACAACTATTTAGAGCATTTTTCTCTACAGAACCTAGTTTAGCATGAAAGTGATTTTCTGTATTTTTAAGCCAAACTGAGGGTGATTTTCATTTTGCGTCTTTCACTCATGATTTAAGTAAGGTTATGTTTTTGAGGTTAGTTTTTTGATTATTTCTAATGTTTTATTACTAATGTTAGGTTATATTGTTAATTATTTGCATTAGCAAGAGAAAGTTGTGTGAGTGTTTCACACCAAGTTTTTTCCTTAACTGTTCCTAACCTATTGGTATACTAAAAAAATAAAGATAACCTACCTTTTGTCTTTTAACTTTGACTTAAAAAGAAGCTTAATAATTATTTTTATAACCAAAATATTATTATTAAATACCTCTTAACTATTTCTTCGTTTCTTCCTGTTCTTCCAACGTTCACTTCCTATGTATTCTTCTGTCTTCTGTTAGTGCCTATTCGTTCCGAATATTGGCGATCAGTCTGACTATGGCTATCTTATCTACAGCCATCCTGAAAAGTTCTGTTGTAGACTTGGAGAACCAGGTACGCAGGTTCTTCAGCCATGACATTCTTCTTCTTCCTGGTCCTCTTCTGCCATAGATCTTTCCTTGGAGAACGGATTTCAGCAGGCCGTATTTTTCTTCATTCCTCATGACATGGCCAAAATATGCAAGCTTCCTGCTCTTGATGGTGTTCATCACTTCCAAATCCTTATTCATTCGCTCCAATACAGCTTTGTTGGTCACTTTGTCCATCCATGAAATTCTCAACACTCTCCTATACAACCACATCTCAAAAGCCTCGAGTCTTTTCTCAGTTGATTTGGTCAATGTCCATGACTCCATCCCGTAGAAGAGTATTGAGAATATGTAGCAGTGGAGGAGTTTGATTTTGATGCACATGTTAAGGTTGTGACTCCTGAACAGTTTTGCCATCTGATTGAATGCAGCCCTCGCTTTTCCTATTCTGCATCTCACCTCCTGAGAATGATCCCATTTCTCATTGATTAAAGTTCCCAGATAAGTGAACTGTGGCACCCTCTCTATCGGTTTGGTGTTAAGCATTAAGTCAAATCTTCCTACTGCTCCCCTACTAATCACCATGAACTTAGTTTTGCTCACATTGATTTCCAAGCCATATTTTTCACTAACGCTTCCTATCCTGTTCACAAGCTCCTGCAGACTGTTCTTGCTGTCAGCGAATATTACCGTATCATCCGCATATCGAATGTTATTCAAGCGTTCTCCATTCAACAGGACTCCCATTTCAGTATTCTCAAGGGCCTCCCTGAAGATTTCCTCTGAATAAAGATTAAATATCAATGGCGAAAGGATGCAGCCCTGCCTAACGCCTCGAAGAATGTCAACTGCATTGGTTTGCTCTTCAGCACTGATCCTTATAGTAGAGGACTGATTCCAATACAGGTTTTGGATGATTTGAAGATCTTTCCCATCCATTCCTGTGTTCCTCAAAATCTCCATCATTCTCACATGCTGAATCCTATCAAATGCCTTCTTGTAGTCGATAAAACATGCAAAAACATCACAGTTCACGTCTCTACAGCGCTGGAACAACACTTGTAGACAAAACAAGGCATCTCTTGTACCCACTCCCTTCATGAAACCAAACTGTGTGTCTGCGACTCTTTCTTCACAGAGCTTGTAGATTCTCCGATGAATAATCTTAAGGAACAGCTTCAACATGTGACTCATGAGGCTGATGGTTCTATAGTCCCCACATGTTTTTGCTCCCTGTTTCTTTGGCAATATTATAAATTCTGAGATCAGCCATTCATCTGGGATGCTTCCAGAATTGTATATTTGATTAAATATATTAGTCAAGAATTTGATTGATCCATCGTCTAAAAGTTTAAAAAATTCTGAATGCACCCCATCTGGTCCCGGAATCTTTCCTTCTCTCATGGCTCCAATAGCAGCCTTGACTTCATCCACCATGATACTAGGACCAGACACATCCTGTATTTGCATTGCAGGTGGTTCTCCTCTTTCATCAAAGAATAGCTGTTCCACATACTTCTTCCAAGCCTCTTTAATGTCCTCTCTATCCACTATCAGATCTCCCGCATCACCCACAAGTCTCCCAACCGTTTTCCTTTTCAGCCTTCCTGTCACCTCTCTCACTCTTGTATGTACGTTGACCTCATCAAATTTGTTCTGGAAGAACTCAATCTCTTGGCATTTCTCCTCCAACTCTTTCTCCTTTGCCTCTCTTATTTTTCTTTGAATGACCCTCTTTAAGCTCTTGTAAGTTGAAGGATTGTTCTTTTGTTTTCTCCTTTCCTCCATGAGTGATAAAATCTCATCAGTCATCCATGATTTGTGCTTCTTCCCATCATCCTTGAGATATTCATCCTTGATCTTCCTTGTTGCCTCTGCAAATGCCCCAACCTGATCCCGTGTATTGACAACTTCCTCTTCAATCTGCCTGCACCTATCATTGATAACATTCTTCACTTGGTCCTTTAGTGTGCTATTCCTAAGCTTCCTGAAGTTATATCTTGGACATCTCTTCCTTTGTATAGCCTTGAGCTTCATCCTATATTCTCCTATAACTGGGGTGTGATCCGACTGTAAATCAGCACCAGGATACGTTTTCACACTTGTGAAGCTGTTTCTATATCTCTGGTTTACCAAGATATAATCTATCTGATTACGAATAATATGATTTTCTCCATCATCTCTAGGAGACGTCCAGGTGTAGAGTCGTCTGTCTGGTAACTTGTAGAAAGTGTTCATTATTACCAGATTATGTTCAGATGCAAATAAGCTCAGAGTTTCACCTCTCGTGTTCCTATCACCAAGACCATGAGGACCAATATGTTTTCCTTCTCTACCTTTGCCTACCCTGGCATTGAAATCACCCATCAGGATAAGTAGTTCTTGTTTAGGAAGTTTCTTTATAAGATCCTCGATGTGAGAGTAGAACTCTTCGACCTCTTCTTCACTGTGATCACAGGTAGGTGCATACACCTGGATTATATTCGTGTTCACCGGTGATGTACTCAACTGCAGAAGCATGACTCTTTCACTCACAGGGACAAAGTTGGTGACATGATTAGCAACATTTTTATTGACGATTATTCCGACGCCATTCTGATATCTTCCATCTGTTGTTCCAGAATAGTAGACTCTGTAGTCTCCTATATTACAGTAACTGGAGTTGGGCCATCTCATTTCACTTACTCCCATGATCTCTATACCCAGTCTTTCCATTTCCAAAAAAGCATTATGAATTTTGCCTGCTTGGGCCATGGTTTTAACATTCCATGTACATATCCTCTTAATCTGTTTCATCTTTAGTTTATAATTACTCATGTTTCTGTTCCCATTTGCCCCCCCCCCCGGAGAACCGATCGGGGAGCTTGAAACTCCGGACTGATTTAACAAGAACATAGCCATGCTGACATACTAGGAAAGTCACCAGGTGACCTTTAATGACTAGGGTTTCCGTTGCCATGTCATCCTTATACCGTTGACTGTCTTATCACAGTTCTTCCGCTTTTAGGGCCAGTTTCCCAACCCTGGGGCAAAAGGGTGCCCAGGATCCTCCACCCGCTCATACGCCCTGTAGGAGGCCGTTGGCACTTGATGGAGGGGGCCACTTATGCCGATGGCCACTCGGTCTATGGTCGCAGTTTATCCTCATGCCCGGGAGGCATATGTATAACAGTGTTCCTATGTATAACAGTGCCATAATATGTGCACAAACAAAAGAACTTCCTTAAAATGAACTCTTCTACTGCACAGAGAGAGCAAAAATGATGGATCCCTTACATTCTTTCTTTTTCGCATATCCTGCCAGTGGAAAGGATCAGTTGACAACAATTCGTCTAGATGTGCACTACTGACAGTGAGCGTGTTGCTTAAAAAAACTTTTCTACAAAATGCAGAATAAAAGTAGCGATGCATGATAAATTATTGTGAGAGATAAGCTTTCCAAGTATTCCCAGAGATTTCTTAAAATGAAATTCATAGATGATAATCATCTATATAACTATCTATTATGCCATTTCCAATTAAGGTTTTTGTATGTTGTTAAGCCAAAGAATTTTGAACAAAACACTTCTAGAGCAGTTCTCAAAATGTTATTACTGTTAATAAAATTTTCTAAAATTGATCTTTAAAAGATTTAATAAAAGCTTAAATAAGGTCTTTAAAAGATTTTAAAATTAATTTTTTGTTAAGAGATCATACAGTTTTGTTAAAACTTCTGTAAATTGTTAGGACTTAAAAATTAGAATTTTTCCCATATGTGTGAAACCCTTCTATAGTTTCCATTCAGTTTCACATCCGCACTAAACATATACGAGGGGGTACCCAAAAGAAACCGGAATTATTTTTTAAAACTATTTATTTTTAATTTTTTTACAAAAGAACCTTATCCCCTTCAAAATACTCTCCATTACAACTAATACATTTGTCCCACCGGTGCTTCCACTGTTCAAAACATTTTTTTGTACTCCTCTTCAGTGATGGCTGCCAGCTCATCCGTCGTTTTTTTCTTGACATCATCAACGTTGTTAAATCGGAGACCTTTCATGCCCCTTTTCATGCGTGGGAACAAGAAAAAATCACACGGAGCCAGATCGGGTGAGTACGGTGCGTGTGGTAGCAAAACCATGCCGTTTTTCGCCAAAAACTGGGTAACCGAGATTGCCGTGTGTGCAGGCGCGTTGTCGTGGTGGAAAAACCAGTCCCCTGTCTGCCACAAATTAGGTCTTTTACGACGAATGCTGTTTCGTAGTCTTCTTAACACTTAAAGATAAAAAGTCAATGGTCTGTCGTCGGTCTGTTCGTACAATTTCTTTCACTTTCACAACATTTTCGTCTGTTTGGGAAGTCGACGGTCGTCCAGAACGAGGTTTGTTCTCAATCGACATGTCGCCATTTTTAAAGCGCAAAAACCACTCGTGCACTTGGGTTTTTCCAATAGCGTCGTCTTTGTAAGCTGTGTTCAACATTACAACTGTTTCCGCGGCGTTTTTACCGAGCAAGAAGCAAAATTTCACAGCCGCACGTTGTTCATTAAAACTTGCCATCATGAAAAACGACACTAGCACAAAACAGCACTAGCGAGAACAATCACTGCACGAGAACAGAACAAGCTAGATCAACGAACAAAATGGCATTGAACTGGCAATGAGTAGCGCTACAAGCAGCCTAGTGGCGGGAATTTGTACTGCACAAGCTCCGCCCACAGCAGAGCTATTCCGGATACTTTTGGGTACCCCCTCGTATACGCATACGCGTCACTGTACATCAACACTTCAATAATTTCCTGTAGTAGATTTCGGGCAGTGGAACAAAGCCAAGTACAGAAGACTATGATATGGAATGATCCCCTCTACCAAAATACTGTCGCCGACTGGGGCCACGTTATCGGCAGACGGCCTACGCCGACCCGACACTGCGGGGCTCTGGGGGCCACCACTGCCACGCTGCAGTGGGAACCCAACTACCGCTGAGGGAAGGCTAGGCCTGAACCCGGTAGCCGAGCTGTCACTCTCACTGTTGTTGACGGTCGGAAGTGGCAAGCCGGCGTGGTAGAAGCGGAGCTCAAAGAGTGATGGCTCGGCTACCAGGTTCAGGCCTAGTCTTCCCTCAGTGGCTCTAAAAATGAGGTGTGAAACACTCGCACAACTTTCTCTTGCCAATGTAAATAATGAAACATTTAACCTAATATTAATTATAAAACAATAAATAAACAAAAAAGCTAACCTCAAAAAACATAACCTTACTTAAATCATTAGTGAATGATGCAAAACGAAAACCAACCTTAGTTTGGCTTAATAATAAGGAAAATACTCTTTGACGCTAAACTAGACTCTGTAGAGAAAAATGCTTAAAATAAAAGTTCTAGATTTTTTAATTTCCTATAAATTTGTTTATAAACACTTTTGTCGTAAATTGCACACTAAGACCAAAATCTTAAAAATCCATGTTTTTACAGATTTTCATGAAAAAAAATCAGAAAATCACAAATTACCGCTAAACTAAGCGTTATACTTAGAAATGTTTGAAATAAAAGTTGTAGACTTTTGAATTGTCTACAATGTTGATTATACACTTTTGCCTGAAAATGCATATTAAGGCCTAAATCTTCAAAAAACCTTTTTCTTCTACGAGAGAACAGCCTCCCCAAGATTTTCAGCAGACATGACACCTACCCTATCTTGTAGAGCATAAAAAAATGTAGTATAGAGACGATTTAAAAAAAAATCGTAGGAGAAAGTTTTGAGAAAATCTCAAAAAAGTTAAATACAAGTAAATTACCACTTCCAGTTGAGCGATTTTGATGAAAATGTTCGTGTTGGGTCTTCTAGTAGTATCTAACTTAAGTTTTAACTTCGTACGATATTCCTTTCTTGAGATATTTTGTTCACAGACACACAGACCAATTGCTAAAAACATGTTTTATGGGTTCAGGGGGTCTGAAAACATGTATAACCGGTGAAAAAGCAACATGAAAACAATACTTTCCTTCCTACATATTCATAGAGGCAAGAGAAAGGAGCAACATCATGACCAACCTTTTATTGCACTCCTAATTCTTTTCGCAAACTTGTCTCATCTGTTGCTCTCTTAAATCTGAATCTCGTTTGCTCTTTTTCTAGACCTGTTTCTATTTCTCTTTAATGCACTTTTCTAGGATTCTTTCAAACAGGTACATGGTAAAGGAAAAACAAATATAAATGAGAAATTTTTCAGTAAGCAGCAAATAATGTTCAGCATTGTATGATGGTAAACCAAACAGTAGGTACCAAACCAAGTAACGGGTGTTTCAAAAAGGACGCACTTTGAAGTGTAAGGGTTAATATATTCTGCATAGGAGATATTTTTTCCCCCAAATAACAGTTGGAACTACCATACTCATTGTTGACCCATTGTGTATTACTGACATGTACTAGTGCTATCCCAGTATTCATTTGTGTCTGTAGTGTCTGTATAAGTTCAAACATGGTTTTTTCAAAGGATGAACGTGTTTTTATTATTGTAAGTTATTGCACATATAAATCTTACGAACGAGTGAAAGACGAGTTCCAGTTAAAATTTCCCAATTCTGAAGTACCTAATAACACCACAATATCGCGTCTGATTAATAAATTTCATAAGACTGGCAGTGTACAGGATCGGAAAAGCACAGGTCGACCATCAGTGTTAACAGAACAAGTTTTGGACGATGTGAAACAACGTTTGACTACCTCACCCGGCAAATTACTTAGAAAGTTATCTTCACAGGCTGGATTCAAACTTATTCACTGGATACAAACTTCGAAGTGCGTCCTTTTTGAAACACCCGTTAGTAGTAGTAGTGTAGTTATGGCTGCTAATAATTAATGTGTAATTTACCAATTTTTCTAAAACATACAAACCATATTTCAGGTGTCATGTATGGTTAAGCAGAGCTGGAAGAGACGATTTAAGTGATTTAAATTCAAAACAGTTAAATAATAGATACTTGTGTAAAGATCACTTTACAGATGATATGTTTATGAATGATAGTAAAAATAGTCTAAGATGGAATGCTTTACCAACACTATTTAAATCAAGAAATGCTATGCCTTCTTCTTCAAAAGGTAATCTCTGTTTCTAACATTTAATATTTATACACTTATACTGTAGATTTGAATGTACGACGAGTATTGGCATGTCCCTGAATTTTTTATAATATTTAGATGCCATACTGTGTTTTAAAAATATGATCTATGAATAAGCTCTAGTACCAAAATCGTTTGAAAACTTTTATTCAAATCCATTTTAACATCACAGTAGAACGATCTGGTGATACTGTTAATTCATTTCATCTCGTATTTAGTGTATTCATTTCAGTATTTAGAGATGTATTAACAGTCAAGATAAAGAATGTTTTCAGCCAAAATGTGGGCTGGTTGTTAACAACCATGCTTCTCTCTTTCACTGGGTTATAACCTGGGAGCACTGCCATTTTTTTATCTAAATTAAAATTAATTTAATACTAAATTCATTCAGTAATTATTCTTGAGATCTTTTTAAAAACCTTCATTGTTTATGCTTCCTGATTACAGATTCTAATGATGTTTTACAAACAAGTATATATGGGAAATATAAAAGACCATTGATGATTAAACCTCAAAATTTGTAAGTAAATTGTTTTGAATTACTTGTTTAATAGAAATCATAAATAAAGTTTCGACTATTAATTTTTATCTTAAATTCTGTATTCTTCAAGAAACTGAATTCCCCAAAAATAGCCTCTAAAACTCTATTGGAGCCATGAATATAAACTATAGCAATTATAATTTTTGGTTTATGTAAAATCTCACAACAAGCAGCTGGATTGTTAAATTATTTCCATTCAATATGCTAGTTCCAGGGCTACAAAAAATAGTTCTGTTTCTCATCACATAGTCAGCCAGTTATAGACTGAAGCATTTAAGAACAGAAGAGGTAGAGGTGTAAAAGACACTAGTCAGAGTTATCTCCTCTGAAAGTAATGAATTTCATAATACAGCCAGACCCTGTGGTGAATGAAGTGAAGGTGTCATTTGCAGGGTGGAAAGTAGATGCTTTTTGGAGGGCCGGGCATGCTGATAAGCATACTTTTTCCACTCAGTGAGGAAGGCAATTGTATACCACCTCTTTTTTCGTTTTACTTAGTAAAGCCTCTAAAGGTTCAAACCAGCCTTTCGGCTAATAACCTAAGGAACAACAAAATCATACTAACAGCTTGGTCACCGGAGAGTATTACATTGGTTTAAGGAACAGTTATGTCGGTTTTAATCTATTAAAAAAATCCAGACATAGCTGGAGAATAATCTCAGAACATTCCACTTTGTAGCCTAGCCCTCTAACTATTATGCTATGGAGGTCGCTAGTTATATTGTATTCAACGTAGAATACATTGTGGTTATTTGTTGGCCTTAATAGATCACATACATGATCAATTGCGTAATTTTAACGTTATGTACTTACAACAATTACACAAAAGTTGTACTGCATTTAAATACAGGGCGTTTCATAATGTTCTCGGGGTTACAAAAATTCAGTACAAAAAAAATTTTACTTACCTAAATGAAAGTTGTACGGGGTGATGCAGGGACTCAAACAGTTATTTTTAAACATCTATAAATGTTCAATGTGTGCTCCTTTGGTGACCTGGCACAAATCAATACGAAAGTCTAGCTCTTGCCAAACACGTTCTAACATGTCCCTTTCGATAGAGTTGATTGCATTGATTATGCGATCATTCAGCTCAGCGATATCGTTCGGAATTGGGGGGGATAAACACCTGGTCTTTCACATAACCCATGAGAAAGAAGTCACATGGTGTGAGGTCTGGTGATCTTGGTGGCCACAGCATAATGTGTTGGTCTTCTTCAGACCCACGTCCTATCCAGTGCTGACGTGTTTTATATCCATCAGATAGATGCTGCATTAATTGAAGATGGTACAGTTTGAATAATAAATGTTTACAGAGAACTCTCCTCACCATTGTTTTTGGAATTCCTGACTCTCTGCCTGCAGACACAGTTGATTTTGACGTACTGCGAATAATACTTGCATGCACACATTCAACATTGGCATCAGAGGTTGCTGGACAATCAGTTGTTTTCTGCTTGCACAAGCAATCAGTTTCACTGAATTGTTTATACCATGCACGGATTTAATTGTCACTTGGTGTATCCTTATTAAATTTCAACCAAAATGTACGTTGCACAGTAATTACTGATTTTGACATGTGAAATTCTAACACACAAAACGACTTCTCGCTTCCCGTGGCAGCCATTTTTTCTACTGTCTACGCCTAGCGAGCAAACGGTTAACTGACTGCCCAGAATATGTGGAAAAAACTATTTGAAGTGCTCTTTCGTACAGTACTTGTTTCATTCTTATACGTGAAGTACTTTTTTTGTACTAAATTTTCGTAACCCGAAGTACATTATGAAATGCCCTGTATTCATCATATGTAGCGGCCTAGTTTTCAGAAAACAAAAAAAATGTTGAAGTGCAAAATCAGTAGCTGTTTAATCTGTTCTTTTGTACATTAAGCATAATTGAGACCATGGATGGAAAAAGGCCCGATCTCCAAAAAAGTATATCTCAAAACTGAGATATTCACATTTTCATATCAAAATTTTTGTTGTTTTACGTCTATTTTATTTAAAATTTAATTTCTATTAAATTTACTTTAACAGGAACATATCTAATCTAAAAAGTGTCTTAACACATAGTTTTTAGTTACAGCTGTTCTTAAAAATTAGTCATATGTACTTTTTAATATGCTAGTCATCCAAAAAAAGAAAATACAAGCCATAATAAATTCTTATATTTTATTTGATACATTTTAATAAAAATTAGGAAAGGATAAAGGACAGGTTGTGAAAACAATTGACAGATAACAATTACTTTAAACTGATTTTTATGAATCTTGCAAAACAAGTGCAAACCATTCCTTGCTTCATCAAGAAATTCCATCAAATCATTGAGATTTTTTCGTTTTGCTTGTTTTATACCTGGTTAAGCAACTTGCTGTAATATGACATTTTGTATTTCATCAAGTAAATATCTTTTGTTCCAAACATTAAATGGAATATAATGGTTACTTGAATGTACCTTTGTGACAAGCAACGTATTGAAATTAAAAAAATAATCATACTTGTAGGACACCTTCTTAAGCACACATAACCCAACTACCATAACAGTAGCTGTTGGCAAGAACAATTTTAGCCTAAACATTTTATTACACAACCTTCAGTATTAAAGATGTGAAGTTGAAATATTTTCCACATACAGTTTACAGTATGGCGGTTCATTTAAAAGCATTTACACAAAAAGGGCCCATAGACCTATAGGCCTCTTTCCATCCTTGGCCTCAATTGTAGCGCAAACACAATTTTATTCTCTTGTACAAATAGGATAGAATTCCACTAGGAATCTATGTGAAAAATTGTTCAGTATTGATGGTTGGTTGTACTAGGCCCAGTTTCTCACAAGATTTAATACAATTTTGTAACGTAAAATTTGCAATTCCTAAATCAAAGCAATTGACATAAGACAGTTGACACTGGTAATTTTGTGTGATCTCAAAATAACATTTCTAAATGTGGGTGGAATTACTGAACTACTTGTTCTTATTTCTCAAGTAGATAGAGGGACTGATGTTCTAAGCACCTTACTTGACACATAGAACCTCGCAATACTTCAGCTGAGTATCATATTGTGACAAAGCTTTTTAAATTTTTCTTCCTAATGATACCACTCGGGTTTTCTAACACTGCTATAAAATGTAAAAGATAATATTGTGTACTGTATTTACAATAGCACAGTCAGTTTGTAAAAATAATGGTGCAAATTCCTTCGGTTTCATTTTCGTAAAATGAAACATGAAAAATGTATTATTATTATTGTTTTAAATAATATAAATCAAACCTACAACTGGAAATGGAACAACTAGAATTTGATAAAACTGAATAAAAATAGGTTCAGAAGTAAATTTTATGGATTAGTAATTGTTCCTGCGTGAATTAAGAAAATCACCAAGGAGAAAAAGCAGCTTCTTGAAGATTCAAGAAAGACCAGTTAAGAGAAGTGGAAAAAATATTGGAAAGAAAGGAAATTAGGCGAAGGAAACTGCCAAAGTAGAAGCTGAAATTTAAATCTGATAAAATGAAGCTTATTGGACAGAAGATATTATAGGAAGAGGTAAAGGACTGGATGAAAAATGTGGGACGATGGGAAAGTCAATGATGTTACAAAGAAGTCCATTGCAACTGAATTCCTGTAAAAAAAATTCAAATAAAAATTTTTATGAACGTTTACATCTACAAACTTGTATGATGCTTGAACATAATATACAAGCTTTGTATAATCATGACAACATTTTAAATGCTTTGAATTTAATTGAAGACCTTGATGCAACAACTGGTCATCTCCATATTTAGGTTATGATGCATTCTTATAGTAAAAAAATTGCTCTATCATTTGGTGCAACAAAATGGTCAAATCCTATCATATGTTTAGTTGGTATAAAGAGAAAGGAGCTGGCTGCGATGTAAATGTGTGTAGTTAGGATTTTTTGGTGAAGTTTTTAGTATCTCTTGAAAAATGTCCATTTTTGGAGATAGCTGGTTGTTGCACGAAGGTCTTCAATTGCTGGTATGGCATGCAGTCACAAAAAAAACACTTAGTACAATTAAATTTTCATGTTTTATGAACTCTTCGTAACCAGTTATTTTTTAAATTTTCTCTCATGTTTAAATTTTATTTCAGATTAAGAATTTTTTCAGATAGTCAGCCAATTACTATGCCATCAACTGATTTGCCTAATATAATTAATATGGTACAAGTTTTAAAACCTGAGCCACAACACTCAATATTATTACCAAATAAACAACAATATGATGAAAAGGCAGGTCATATAGTTATTTTAAATACAAATGAAGAAAGGAAGTCTTGTGAAATGACTGGAATTTACCAAACCAGTATAATCAAACCAAAAAGTTATGAAAACATTTTACAAGAACATAAAGTAGAGAATGAAGAGGTTCAAAATATACCTCTTGCTGTTAAGAAACAAAGTATAACAAAAAGTGGTGTTTGTAATACTGTTATAAAAAGTTTTAAAGTTATAGGACAGAATAATTCATTAAACTTGACTAGGTCTGATAACGAAATTGAAACACTGAAAGACGCAGATATTAGTCCAGATAAAAATGAAATAGTCAAAGATGATTGTCAAGTAAAAAATTTAAATGCCTTAATTAGTTCAAAAAAGAACACTCTTAGTGAAGATGTTAATCAAGATAACGTTGGTAAAATGGAGGAAATTCACTCTGTTGTTAAAAATCCATCTAAATCAATCAATTCCATCGTTAAAACGGCTGTTTCTAACAAATCAAAATTACTTTCTAAGAATTTAAATCCAGTAAATATTGTGGCAGTTGATCCAATTGAAAATTTTAAAGACAGTGATGTAGATTCATTGTGTTCTGGTCAAGGGTTTAGAGAGTGTATGTACCCCTGTTTAGCATGCGGGGAAGTTTTTCTTATGAAAAGTAGTCTTGCTCAACACTGTAAAACTTATCACGGTGAAAATTTTGATGATGTAAATAACTGAAAATATTTTTTTGGCCAAAATTTCAACCATTTATTCCCACTATTAGCCAAAATAATACTACTAGCTGAAATTTTAACACTGTTCATTTATTCCCAATACTTGTTAATTTCAATGAGGGTGTTATCCAAACATTTTTATCAAACGATACACAATTTGCTTTACCATTTATAAGTATCAGACGAACTAATGTCCCATAGCCGAGCGAGTGAGAGGGAGATATGTGGCATAACTACGAATGCGCCCAAAGGTCTTTACCGTTATAATCCAAATCGGAAAACATACTACAGTCGTTATATTGCTTGTTAGTTTACTGCATGCATAAACGTTTGTTCACAACAATGAGTAAAATTATACGACAATGTTATTGTAACGGCGCGTATGGCTTGTGCGAATGAGAGCGTTATGTATTCTCTCACTCCCACGGCTAGGGGACATTAGTTCATCTGAATACTGTACTTAGTAGTTGTATATTTGTCAACCAAAAACTATTAAGAAAGGCATTCGTGTACATCAAAATGTTTCATCAATTTTTTGAGCTTTTTCAAACTAATTGAAATCACCACACCTTTTTTAACCATTTAGAAGGCCTCTTGTCCATTAGAATTTTCACCGGAATGGTAGCTTTGCCGGCAGAAAAAAATAACCGGTTAGCTGTGTCCATGATGACAGGTGCTGCCGGTTTAAATTGTTATTGAGTATTGAATTGTTAATTGTTATTAATAACTCATAGTCAATATGACATTCTAAGCTCATTAACTAAAACTGATAAGTATAGTATACTACAACTCAGAAGAGAGTAAAGTATATTTCAACACAAAACGTCAACTTTACACAGACTTTTATCTACAAACTGAATGGCAGATGGCAAGTCTGTCATCACATGGCGAAGCATTCATGCTGAAACACGTCCTACTGATACTACAGCAAGCTGTCTGGCTGCCATCTCTACAGTGGGCAACAATCCCGGTGATACTACCGTACTGTTAAGTCAACACGTGCCCTTATAAAATAATGTACAACTGTCAAACTGGGGAACGGCGACTGGTAAAAATTCTTGTAGTGGACAACAGGCCATAATTTATTGATGTATTTTCTACCTGCTTAAGTGGGGTTTTACAAAAAATTTAGTCTTGTGATTAGCAACATAGTAATCAATCAATCATAGATTAACATGGAGGCAAAAATCATGGTTACACCACCATGCTGACTTCATTGCACTATAAAGATAAGTTAATACGCTTGTGGATAATCTTTCTTATTTATTCCGGGATTCATCAACTGAATATAGTTTCATTTGTTATTTAGTAGTTATCTATCAATTTTAGATCTAAAAAATTCTTTTCATAATTGTACTACGATGTTTAAATGGATACGTTAGAACAAAAATTTCCGGCTGCAGCTAACTTTAAGACAAACTTCACTGTAGCTTTATAGGATTGGTCTCACAGGTACGACATTCAGAAATGTGCCAATGTGATATGGTTTGAAGAGAGCTACAGAAAACAAGTACTTACAACAATGCTTTAACATGTGATTTGGCATTAAAAAGTTAATAAAAATGTGAATAAAATTATTTAATAATATTTAGTGGTGTTATAAAAATGCCTTGTGTTAACCTTTATTATTCTCTGAAAAAAGATTGTAAATAAAATATTTATTTTTCTAAAATTTTTGAATTTTTTTGAGTAAAATTTTTTAACATTTCCTAGCACTGACAGTAATCTAGGCCATCTTCTAGCTTGCATGAAATTAAACATTTTCTAATAGTGTAGTTATTGGTGCATAATATTGGACCACTCAAACGACAATAATATCACCAATACTAACTCTGTAATTCGCCTAAAGAAAATAAGTTTTACATTTTTGAAACTGATATTAGGTTAAAGCAGATAAAAAAATAACAGTTTAAATAAATATTTTTATTTATTTTCCTTGTCACTATATTAAGTTTATTTTCTAATGATAAAACAAAAAAACACTATAAATATATTATATTTAAAGGATGTCCAATAATTAACGAGACAAATTAATGTAGAGAGAAGTGGTTCATTAAATGATCATAAAACATTTTGAGGATTAAGTTGGCAACCTTGAGAACACTGTTAATTTAAGAACAGAAGAGGTAGAGGTGTAAAAGACACTAATCAGAGTTATCTCCTCTGAAAGTAATGAATTTTATAATACAGCCAGACCCTGTGGTAAATTTAGTGAAGGTGTCATTCACAGATTGGAAAATATGTGCTTTTCAGAGGGCCTGGCTTGCTGACAAGCATACATTTCAACTCTGTGAGGAAGGCAATTGTAAACCACCTCACTCCTCATGTTACTTAGTAAAACTTCTAGAGATTCAAACCAGCCTTTCCACTGATAACCTAAACAAACAACAACATAATCTCATTAGTTCATTTCAGAATGTCAGCTGTGTTGAAATGTGTGCACTGGAAGAGCATTATTTAGAGTTAAGATTTTTGCTATCCGAAGGCTTATAAAACTGGCAGAAATTTACTTAAAAGAGTATTGAAACAGTATGGTGAAAAGTGTTTAAACCACATTAATGTGTAATGAGTGGAAACATACAAATTCACTGATAAAAAAAGACTTAAATCTTACATTTTAACCAGCTAACTGATTTTTATGGTCTTCTGGGACTCATAAGGGCCAATTTTTTGTGACTTTAGAAGACCCACATATTGTGAACTCTAGTATGCTCCAATAGAGAGCGAGACATGGGAAAACATGAAAATGTAAGGGTGCTCTTTCAAAAGGTGTAATTATAAAATTTTTGACAAAGCTTCTTTAGTTAATAAGCAATTTTGAAAATACTAATATGAACATAATTTTAACAAAGCATATAATGATAGTTAATTATCAAAATAAGTCTATCAAGTGTGTTTAGGTAATCAGCCGAAAGGCTAGTTTGAACTTCTAGAGGCTTTACTAAGTACAACGAGGAGTGAGGTGTTTACAATTGCCTTCCTCACTGAGTGGAAAAGTATGCTTATCAGCATGCCAGACCCTTCAAAAAGCATCTACTTTGCACCCTCCAAATGTCACCTTCACTTCATTCACCACAGGGTCTGGCTGTATAATTAAATTGATTACTCTCAGAGGAGATAACTCTGACTAGTGTCTTTTACACCTCTACCTCTTCTGTTCTTAAATTCTTTAGTCATATAATTAGCTGACCATGTGATAAGAAACAACAATTTTTTGTAGCCCTTGAACTAGCAGATCGAGTGCAAAATAATTTAACACTCCATCTGCCTTTTATGGGTATCAAAATATAATCTCTAATCAAGTGTGCTGTGACTAAATATGAATTTCAGTTAGTGTGACGTGAGATAAAGATGGTTGGGAATCGCTGCCCAACCATTATAATTAAATTATCAATCAACAATTGCTGTGAATTTTTCAACTGTAGTTTTCAATTTTACTCTTTCTTACGCTTGGTCATCAGCCCCTACACAAATCTCGGGAGTTGTAATGAAAATGTATGACCTACAGCTCACAAATGTTACAGAATCTATTTTTCAGTATATATCTTAATTTTATATCGAATTAAAACAAATACAGTTTATACTTGCTATCCAACAATGTTTTCCCGAACATTTCAATGTTGGTACAACTTTCTTACTATGTTAATGTTGAATATTCACAGCAATTGGAGAATATAAAAATATTCAGGCAAAGAGTAATTCATTCTAAGCTTTCACTCAGTCAAGGCAGTTAGAAATATAATAATTTCAAATTAATGTAATTATACTGCATATGAGTCACATTAATGGTTGTATTTCAACAATTGGCATATTCAGTATTTGCAAATCAGCACCAGTTAATGTCAACTGTGAAATATCATTTACACTAAAAAGTTGAAGAGAACTAGAAGATGTTCCAGGAGGGACTACATTAACAGAAGCCAGAGTTTGTAAATCAGGCATATCAATTAAATTTGAAGATAGTAAACTGTTAAGGGATTGATCACTGCCATTTGATTGCTTGTTATGAGTTTTCATATGTTTCTGTAAATCATACTTTTGAAGAAACCCTTTATTGCATACAGGACATACAAAAGGCCTTTCTCCTGGAAAAAAATACACAAAAGAAATTACCAAATATCTTAACACATTTCTAATAACTTAAAAATACATTAATCCTTCACTATTCGTGGGTGTTAGGCAAACTTACCACAGATAGAAAAACCCAAACCTATAAGGGAAAAGCAAGAATATGCTTATAGAATAGCATAAATTTATTACATTATTGATAATTTTAATATATAATACTTAATTTACAGAAAGTAAATGTCACCAATGAAGCTACCTTGGCCACCTAACTGAACAAAAAGATAGTATAAATGCAGTGCTCTATTAAATTAAAACACAACTGAGAGGTATAATTTTTGAGTTAAATGCAAATACTTAAAAGCTCAATTTTTTCAATGCTACAGCAAACAGGAGTAATGTTGACGATCAGAAAATATTTTTTGTGCTTCTCCGATATTTTTTGGGTTTTTCAAATATATTGAACCATTGACTCGTTTATTCTACAACCCTTTCCAATGTCACCACATTTAGGCAGGTAGATAAATAATTAAAAATAATATTGCATTCTTACAGATATGTTGCTGAGTTTAATATGTTCAAATCCAATTATACACACACAAAGATGTTCTCAGTCTCTTTAACTGTCAATTTTTCAACTGAGGTCCGTCCACATTTTGTTATAATACTTTTCAAGGCTGATGAGCTCTGAACGTATTCATTGCCCCCTACCCACTTCATAGCTAGCCAATGACTTGCCAGCAACGTTGCCAATACTTGCTCTTGTAGCTCTGTTAAATATTTCCTCGGCCATTTTTTTGGTCTTTCAATAATAATTCCAACAAACATACAATCAGCTGATTATATTATAAAGTATTGCATGTTAACGCGCTCTATAATCGATGTGTTCAGTACGAGATGCCAGATGAGAGTGAACTATTGCGGCTCTTATATGCATGCACGCGTAATGTTTGTCAGGTACAATCTGACAACGCTGGCAAACGTTCTGATTGGTCTAAACATGTGGAACAGCAGAGCTCATCAACTGTGGAAAGCTTATTAGTGTTCTGTTGACTAGCTATTTACAAAACGTAACTAGATACTTATTTTATAACATTAAATTTGTTATGTATACTTTTTAAATACATTTTCTTAATACACATTATTGAATATTACATTGAAATTAAAACTGGCAAAACAATCGTATGTTTTACATTTTTGTAATATGTTGACAGTTGGAAAAAACAACTGCACGTGGCAAGAGATTACTAATATACAGTTCTCTCTCCCAGAATTATACAGCGATGAGATTAAAACACAGACTATATCGACATAGGCAATAACAAAAAATATAGAGATATACTTATGTTTCTGAGACTAGCACTAGAAAATGACTTAAGATTTATTATAAGACATTAAGTAAATTTATGTTACCAATAAATGCTCACAGCAACTTAACAGTACTCATAATTTTGTGACATGAAGTAATGTCATGCCACATCATTATAATGAAAATAATACTCATGTTTATCATCTGTTTTTTCATACACACTCTGAATTACTGTATAGTAATTTTAAGGCCAATTTTAGACAACGTAAGGTGACTAGACATTCTGGAAGCTCTTTTTGCAGCCCACATTCTCAGCCTTCGTTCACTATAAGTGTTTCTCTTTTTTTCTTTCCACCAGGCGTTTTGCTCTTCATAGAAGCCTTTAAAGTCCATAATTTGTTGTCTGAAAATGGTTTGGTTCATTAAGTTTTCTCGGTTTATTCCAGTGTTCTCGATATCTTGTCTGACCTCTTTAAACCCTTTATCTGATACCTAAATTCTACTGTTTTGTGTCTCAAAAATTTGTTTTGTCAACCGGTTCTCATCCATTCTATACAGGAGTTCGTAAAATTTTAGTCTTCTATTTCTAATCGTTCATTTTCCTTGTACAGTTCTTCTTGACCTTGTAACCTACATTGTTCGTCTACTATCTTCGGACCTATTGTCTTACGGAGGTTCTTTCTCTTAAACTTCTCTGCTTCTCTTAGTTCTTTTCTTCTTCTTCTTCTGCCCTGCGAGGATTATATGTCTCTGCCATTCCGAACCTCTCAAAATCTGCCCATCTCTTTCTCGGCCGTCCTCATTTTCTCCTGCCCTCCGGCTTATAGCCCAGTTCTTTTCAATTAGTTATATTTTTTTACTTCTATTCTCTCTTCATTTAGTTCAAATATTATTATAAATATTTAGTTCTATTCTCAAATTTCTCTCCTTCCTGGTCATTCTAAGGCACTCAATCGCATACAGGCTTAATTTAAACGGGTTTAATTTAAATTACTAATTAAATTTTAATACCTTACTTCTACTCATGAAAATTCTAGGCAATTAAAGAAATACATGTGGCTGACAGGAACCACCAATTTCAGTCTATCAAAATGCGGTGTAGAAAGTGCTCGTGAAATGGAATTATGGTACATACATGGAAAAAAAATTGTGAATGACAAAAGCCACTAGTTGCAAACATAAAATGTTATCAAGTCTTAATAATGTTTAGTTATTAATGCTTAATTTAACAATATTTTTGGATTTGAACAGTATTAAACTTGCTTCTTGCATTAACAAAACTATTAAATAATTTCAAAACAGTTAATCTGTTAACACTAATAAAACATACCTGTGTGAGTTCGTTTATGAATTATAAGTGACTGGATTCTTTTAAACACTCGATCACATGTCATACAACGATGAGGATAAATGTCTTGATGAATTAATTCATGTTGTTTCATATTAGCTTTACTACTAAATGTTCTTGAACAATATGTACAAGCAAACGGTCTTTCTCCAGTGTGAGTTCGTAGATGATTTTTATATTTAAATATAGAAGCATATTTTTTATCACAGTGCTCACAATCATAAGGTTTCTTATCCCCGGCATGTTTTGCCAGATGCCACTTTAACCTCACTTTTGATTTTAATTTCCTATTACAAACACTGCATTGAAAAATTTGTTTTGTACCTTTCTCATTGGATTCATTGCTGTGTCTTAGTTTAATATGTTGTGTCAGATTACCGCTTCGATTGAACGCAACACCACAAAAGCATGTAAAAGGACTGACACCAGAATGAGTAAGTAAATGCTGTTGAACTCGTGCTTTTAAGTGGAATTCTTTACCACAGATCGGGCAAGAATATTTTGAGTATGAATCAAGATGTAACTTTAAAAGCGATTCAGTGTTGAATGTTTTATTACAAATATTGCAGTCATAAGCGTTAATTTTATCATGGTTTTTTATGTGATCATCAAGCGCTTGTTGATCTGTAAATAAACGCCCGCAAATATAACACAAAAACTCAGGATTTTTATTTTCAATATGTGTCTTTTCATGCAGACGTTTCTGTGAAACATTATTAAATTCTTTTCCACAAAATGAACAAAATGGATCGCCTAAATGTGAAATTAAATGATTATCTAAACGTCTTTTTGTTTTGTATTGCATGCCACAATATTCACATTGATTTTCTTTAGGTTTATGTGATGCCATATGCACTCTAATTTTATCTGGTGACATTGTTTTATTACATTCAATGCATTTTGTTCCACCGACTGGATTATTTATTTGACTTTGCGAATGGTGCTTTTTAAATTGCAAATGAATTTGTTTTTCATGGCATTTTAATGAATTATGAGAATTAAATTCTGCAGTACAATAAGAACACTTTAACATAATACTTTTACTAATACTTCCATCTGCAATTTGAGCCTTACAAAACTGAGTAGCTCCTTCATCAGCGACTGAAATTCCAGATTCATTTTCACCAGTATAAGAATCATTGTTAGAATATGACTCTTTAACATTTTTGTGATTCTTAGCGCCACTGAAAAATAAATTTTGTGAAATTAAAAAAGAAATAGGAAAATTAACATGTTATTAACTACTTAATAAAAACTCCTTATTTCCATTTATTTTTGTACTTATTTCTCTTCTCAAGAGTTACATAGTAACTGTTGACTGACGCAGTTGTGTTATCTAGTGTAAACAATCTTATTGTGTACGTTGCACATATTGGTAAGTTGTACAAAATAATGTAAACATTGAAAGTCGTTCCAAACTCTTTATGAATTTACTGGCTTAACAATATGTATACTCAATTCACCGAAAGAAAGATTATCGGGTAAACACACTGCTTGTGTAGTAGTGCATGTAGATACGACACACTAATGACCAAGCCAGGTCATCCCCAATTAACAGAAGGTTGTAAATCAGATGCGCCGAATAGTGCCTAACGACTGATTTGTTTTTCTACTTGATCAATCAGATCAAGTAAATCACGAACCATGACTGGGAAAATGTTTTTTGAACTCATTTCTAACAGCTCAGTATATGATTCAATGCAAACGAGCATCCAATCCGTCTCACGATACTATTAAAACACTATTACGTGAGAGACAGATCAGTCTCTATCAAAAGTTAATTTTACAGATCAGATGAGATACGTAAAAGTGTCTCATGGGATTCAACCTGATATGGTTAAAAGCACGTATAAGTTACATTGTGATGTTTTCATTAAAAGTGTCGCATATTTTTCTGAGTCACCAGTGTAGCAGCTGATTCGTTAACTACTGTTTCTTTCTCAACATTTCTTTCTTACGATGAATCGAGTATATACTGTTTATCACCAGTCGAATAGAACTCAACCTAGGACCTCAAGAAACCATTATCTTCTTTAAAAAAAATTAAAAACATTAAAAAATTTACTCATGATCAAAATTCCAAAAGAATTCTGATGACCATGAAAGTTTCTAAGAAACAGATGTAAAAAAATATTAGAATTCTTCCAATGGTTCTTTTCTGAAGATCAAACAGACAAACAAAAATGCAACTGAATTATTTTCAGTATTATAACTACTATTTAGAAACAAAATTTCAATCAATTAGAATTTAAATTAATACATATATTTGACATTGATGACATTATTTACTGATTTTATATTTATATCTAAATTGCTACACAAAGTTGTACTATACAATTTAATAATTAGTAAATTTTCTTCAAAATTTAAATTTTACATTGTGTTTTCTGCTGTTTTATCATGTTGGTGTGCAACTCTATTCATGGGACAAATTCCTTCAAACAAGTAATGATATTTTACTACTATTATTCTTAAAACTTTATCCAGTTTTAACTATAAATTCAGAAATTGATACAAACGTATATTCTACAAAAGTTACTGTTGTAAAAATATCAATATTTTTAGTTTCATTGAATAATGTAAACTTTTCCAGAATTAAGTTTTTGAAAGTAGTTTTGTTTTGATACCGAACTATTTTATTGAAAAACATTTTAATTTTTTAAAGCAAACACACAAAGTATTAATTATTTATTTAATTAATTTTCTTAAATTTTGTAAAAATTGTGACATTCTGTTATAAACTGTTTAGGTTAACAATTTCTATCTGTGAATACAATTCAAAATTTGTAAAAGTCATTATGTTAAGAATTTTTATGAGACTAGAATATAACTTACAGTTACTTACTTTAATGATGTATTAATATCTTGCCTTTCATTCACATTGATTAATTTATCTTCAGTAGTTTTCTGAAAAAAATATGCGATAAAACAATATTTAAATAGTACACAAATTTTCTTCATTTAGGATTTATGCACAACATCACAATGACTATTTAAATAGAATGAATACAGTTAGTTATTTCTCACCCAGCATAAACCATTTACATGTTAAAGAGTGGTTAGCAATAGAGAGTGCTCTGAAGCAGAAGAGTGTATTATCCTCTCTCTGCTGCAGATGGCAGCAGCAGTCAATATTACTTCATAATTTTAAAATTATATGTTTGTATTTAAAGTGCCCTGCCTTTGTTCATTTTAAATGTTAATACAATGAAACAACTGCAATGAATAAGAAACAGGTTAGATTTGAACAATAAACAGTTTTAAACAGATGACTGAAGAAACTGCTTCTTCTATAAAATTTTTAGTAAATTACTTTCAGTTTATTATTTTATATACTCTGGCATTGATGGATCCAAGACACATATAAGTTGTTGAATGAAATCATAAAAGAAGAAGATCAAGGTAGCTAGAAAAGGTTAGTAAATAAATTTAAAATATTTACACAATACAATTAGTTAGTGAGAAGCCTGGAATATTTAACAAAATTTTTATATTAACCCGTAATAGGTGGCATGTTGGTTTTTTCCCCGCCTTTTGTAAATATTTAGCTTGTCATTTTATTTGAGGTTACTTGCACGGTTGATACTTCTGGTAGCTGTTAGTTGATTTAACTGACATTGTGTTGAGTGGTTGTTAATTCATTTTCGTATTATTTATTAGTGCTAACGGGTGTTCTTTGTGGTGTCGGTCTTTCCGACCATTGCACGCCTAGTTACGCTAGTCTTTTTTACTCACAACATCTTCCAAAACCTTTTTATTTTGTACCCGTATTATTGTTCCTATCGTCATAATTATTTATTCTTTTAAAATTAACCTTACGGTTTTTTATTAATTACCATTATAGTGTGTTTTGCCTATTTCCATTTTTGTTTTTATCAAACTGTTTTTATTTTGTACATAATATGGCTGGTGTTCTTGATTTAAATAACTTTCGTGATATTTATTTTGTAAATGAAGCCTTAGACAAAATCTCTTGACTATGAACTTAAAATAAGTGGGGACAAAACAGACGAGGAGGACATTCCAGAAGAATCAGAACATGACACGGACACATACACAGAGGCTGCCGTCCGAAATATTCGGAAGGCAAAAAATTTAATAACAGCACATTGTTTAACTTAGGTTGACATAGCACCAGAACATGACGCCATACTTCCACTACTTACTGGATAACCCAATGTTTTCAAACTGTGCAAGCAGATAGAGATGAAATCGTACTTCCAAATGCCACCAGGGGCGGTTCTGAAGTTCATTTTGTTCACGTTCTACTAGCATGTGTGCATTAGTTATCAGCCTACCCTCGTACATTAAACTGACTAACAAAAGAATCACTACATCATCAGTTTAAGAATTATATGTTGTTTAGGTTATATCAGCCGAAAGGCTGGTTTGAACCTGTAGAGGTTTTACTAAGTAAATCGAGGAGTAAAGTGGTTTACAATTGCCTTCCTCACTGAGGGGACCGTCTGAAAAGCACATATTTTCCACTCTGCAAATGACACCTTCACTTCATTCACCACAGGGTCTGGCTGTAAAATGAAATTCATTACTTTCAGAGGAGATAACTCTGATTAGTGTCTTTTACACCTCTACCTCTTCTGTTCTTAAATGATTCAGTCACTTAATTGGCTGACCATGTGATAAGAAACAGAACTATTCATTTTAGCCCTGCAATTAACAGATTAAGAATAAAGAATTAAGAATATATTTAAACATTATTATATTTATATAATACCTTTAAACACTTATAAACTTCTTCAAATCCTAAAATTGTGTCTATACATTCTTTAACTTTAACTTCACATGAATTACACACATCATGTGGTAACTCATCTTCTGATACCTATGAAAAATAAAAAATAAAACATTAAAGCAAAAATAAGAAAAAAAGACTTACAGACTAAATTTAAAACTTATGCAAGTCAACCTCGTTGGCATTAATAAAGACAAAACCACTTGCCCTTTCATCAACAATTTCATAAAATTATAAAGTATACAAATTATGTAATAAAAATAACATAATTTTTATAAAAAATTTTATATAAGTTGTAAGTTGTTTTAGTTTAGGTTTATAGGCTACACAAACTTCTTTTGATTCTGACTTTAATAGCATGATATAAAAATAATTTCGTTTAATAATCTAATTATTATTTTTTATTTACTCCAAATGTACTTTACAACAATAACTTAGGAACAATTTTAGAGTGGATTGTATTACAGAATGGAGAATGAAATTAATAAAACAAAGTTCAGACTATCAAACACCAGTATCAACACACCTGTTTAAACAAAGATTCTTCTTTACCTTTATTCTTTGATTTAAAAAGTATTCTGATATATTCTGCACACCTATTTTAGTTTATTTTTTAAAGCCATATCGACTAATTAAGTTATTAGCAATTTCTATGGGTTACAGTACGAAATCAGTGGGTTTTAACTTGTAATAATTTCAGACCTAACTAAGAATTGAATATACAACTTTTGCTCTGCAGCATGCAGTGTGGTCTAGCACTCTAACCACTAGAAAAAAGAGAATTTTCTTCCTGGGACACATACTGAGAACTCCAGCAACACGCCTTCTAAGAAGAATCACTGAAAAACTACTTACCGCTAAATCTGAAAAAGCTATAGTAACTTGGCTCAGAGATATTCAAAACGACATGAAAGAACACGACCTAATCATGGAGGACCTAACGCAATGTACACCTTGGTATAAACACTAAATGGGAAATCACAAAGTTTGATTAACAACCAAAACAGTCAAACCCACAATTGGGGTTTGTTCAGATGAACTAATGAAAATAAGATCTGAAAATATGAAAAAGTTTTGGAACAGCAAGAAGAAGAAATTGAAGAAGAACCATCCAAAATGACTAAAGTGATCCTACGTGGTCATAAAAGAAAAAAAAAGTCATGGTATTTTTACATATAGTGAAGACTTACGACAGCATAGATAGAAGGGTCATTTGGAGTGAGTTGGGGGTGTAGGAAAGGAATTGGTGCAGATAGTAAAGGGTATGTGTGAGGAAAGTAAGAGCTGTGTGAAGACAAGAGTGGGTCAATAGTGGTTTGCAATAGAAAATGGTTTGAGGGAGGGAAAGTGTATTATCCCCTCATGTTTGTAGTAACAATGGATAGAATACATAAGAGTGAAAAAAGACCAAGGAGAATACTGGGAGCTTGTTGTTAAAACAAACGATCTCGTCATAAGGGGAAAGAGAGAGGAGGAGGTGGAAAGGGCACTGGACTTGTGGAACAAATAAACTGTTAAGTGTGTTTGGAATTCAAAGAAGAAAAAAGTAAAGTACTGGTGCAGAAGAGATGTGAGAAGGTAATGCCCCTGCCTTACCTCCTCATGGAATAAGACTAAATGGTAAGGTACTGGAGAAAGTTAAAAAAATTGCATACTTAGGAACTATTTTCTCATCAGATGGAAAATTGGAAAAAGAGTTAAGTAAAAAGGTGCAGAAACCAAGTAGTTTCTTCCAAAGTGAGAGAAAATTAGGCTGGGAACAAGAAGTTCCTGTGTATTATAAAAGAAGTTATATATAACACATACGTTATGCCAGTGTTGACTTGTGCAGCTGAGACATGGTCTAGGGAAATAAAGTAGAATTCAAACAACAGAGATAAAGTTCCAGACAAGCATGCTGGGGAAGACAAGAAGAGATAGGATAAGAAATTATGTAATTAGGGAAAAACTAGACACAGACATCCTGTTAAGGAGGGTTGGACAGACAAAGCTGGGATGGTTTGGTCATGTCAATAGGATAGGGAAGGGAAGACTGTCTAAAAGCATGCAGCACTTTAAGATAGAGGGACAATGACCAAGAGTGAAGTGGATGGTTCAATTATGGATAAACTGGAAAAAGATGCGATTTCAAAAGAGCAATGGAGTTGAGATGGATCATTGCAAGAGAGAGGTGTTGTGTTGGCCCTGACCCAAAGACATTAGGAAGAGGTATAAAGAAGAAAATGACGGTGATAGTTGAGTAAAATTAGATAGAGAATTCAAAGAAAAAATTAATATCTACAGTTGTGAAACTGTAAATTATATACAATTATTATGACTTCAGAACAATTTCACGGTAAAAACCTGGAAGAACTGACTGGCTTATTTAATGAGAAACAAAATTACTTCATACTAAAAAATTCACCAGAATGACACTAAGTACACAGATTTAAAATATTTAGTTACAGCAACAACACTTTTATCAGTCACGTAAATATACTTAAAAATAAAGCCAATAACAAACAAAGCTGTTTATTTAATTACTTATTAATGTTGTTTTGTTAATTGCATAGAAATTAATTAAAGATTAAGATACTGTTTTATAACCAGATAACAATTAACAAAGGAACTTTGATTTGTTTAGTAAAAGAAATTTCTAAAATACTAAAGTACAAGTTAGGAATCATTCTACTCTAGACCCAATTAAAACGCAAGGGCTACAAGAGGTGTGGCTATTAAATAACGAGACTGAAGTTGTAAAAATTTTTATTTTTATTTTATACATAATAATTTATTGTCACCTTCAATATACACTCCTTCTCTATCCCTACAACACTCCATGTGAATTTTCCATTGTTTGAAACACTGCTGGAAGTCATCTTCTGTCAGCTCCTTCAGGACACGTGCCGCTTTCTCTTTTACACCTTCCACAGACTCAAATCTTGTCCCTTTTAATCCAGATTTCACCTTAGGGAACAGGTAGAAGTCACATGGTGCAAGATCTGGTGAATAAGGTGGATGTTCTAACACTGAGATGCTGTATTTGGCTAGGAACCTTTTGACAGATAACCCGGAATGAGCTGGCGCATTGTCTTGGTGGAGATTTGTCCTTCCACATTTCGGGCCGTTTTTTCCTAATTCTTTGATGTAGTTTAGAAAGTACCTCAAGGTAGTAACATTGATTGATTGTTTGACCTTTAGGAACCCAGTGAAGGTACACAATCCTAGGGATATAAAAAAAAAACAATCAACATTGCTTTAAATTTTGACTTGCTCTTTCGAGCTTTTTTGGCTCTCGGTGAAGTTCGGCTCTTCCAGTGCATGGATTGGTGCTTCGTTTCCAGATCATAAGTAAAAACCACATTTCATCACATGTTATTATCTTCTACCTGTTCCCTAAGGTGAAATCTGCATTAAAAGGGACAAGATTTGAGTCTGTGGAAGCTGTAAAAGAGAAAGCGGCACGTGTCCTGTAGAAGCTGACAGAAGATGCCTTCCAGCACTGTTTCCAACAATGGAAAATTCATATGGAGCGTTGTAGGGATAGAGAAGGTGTAGAGTGTATATTGAAGGTGACAATAAGTGATTATGCATAAAATTAAAATAACATTTTTTACGTCATTCTTGTTATTTAATAGCCCACCTTGTAAATGAAATAATAATGATAAAGAAATTAATTATAATAAAATCACTAACCATTTCAGGCAGTAGATATTCAATCATATCTTTCAAATGTGAGTTACTTTCAGAAAAAATGTTTTTGTACTCATTAGAAAATACATAAGATGCACAGAGTCTACATAATTTTTCTTCATCTATCCAAACGCTTTCTATTTTTGATTCTTTGTTCAATTCCTCATTTAAATTTGATGCTAAAATAAAAGAAAACAACATTAACACAACCATAAAGATGTAAACTGAACTGAATTTATCCAAAAATTTTCAATAGTATAATGTTCTTCATAAAGTACATTAAACTTAAAATAAGTTTAATACATAAAATAAGTTTAATACATAAAATAAGTTTAATACATAAAATAAGTCACAACATAAAGCTGCCATATTCAAGAAACCAAAAGCTGGAATAAAATTAAATAGTCTTTTGCAGTTATACACAAGAAGATTAAAAATATTGTTTACCTACATAATACTACCGAAAATCATGGTTTAGAATAACCTTTCCATACCTAAATTCAAAAATTTAAAATTGTATGAATTTGAAACTTGGAACTTAAGTCAGGTACCACAAGGGGACCTGACACAAACATTTAGTCCTTAGGTTAGCATCAATAAGTGATTTTCCATATTTGCTCATTAAAATCCAAATTCAACAGAGGTTGATTTTCATTTAGTATATCATGGATCGCAGGTTAAAGCGTATGAAATTTTGAAGGAATAGAGGCGAAAAGGATAACTTGCATATCAATCTAATTGTAGGGCATGAATAGTTGGACTACTTTCAGAAGTTGAGGACAGATGTAACTGAGAGAAAGTAAGACAAAGTATTACTTAAGTCCCAGCTCCGTGTAGCTGGAAGAAATACAGTGCGATGTTATAGTAGTGGGAGAATGAATGAGTTAGTAGTGTTTCACAGCTGATGCATTTGTAGTGGTAGTGTGTACTAACTAGACTAAAAAATATTCTTATCATCTGGCGCATTAATTTAACAAATACTACCCACCGGTTTATTAACTTGGTTGGATTCATAACATTTAACTTACCAATTTATATCAAAATATGAAAATAAATAAATTTATAACAAATACAAACAAATAATATGTTAAATACGGAAAGTTTGAATACGAATGTTTTGTATGAGAGTAATACAACAATCGTTCTTCCAGCATATGTCACTCATTCATTATACCTCACCCGTACCCTTCACCCCGCAATAGTTACACCTGCCCAGACAAAAAGTGTAGACAGAATCACAATGACACAACTTCTCTCTGCTCTACAATCCTCCAAGAATCGCAAGACACTTGAATCTTACAGTTTGCCTTCTGAGCTATTTAAATATACTTCTACTAAATTTTTTTCAGTCACTTTATGGGTTCTCTAAATATTTGTTAGAGTGAAGCACATGTTCCAGTTGACTGGCTGGAGGTTGTACCTTTTTATAAAAAAAAAGGTAAAATGAATGACCCCGACCAATTACAGGGGTAATTACAGGGGTGTCTTTTAAACAGCAGGTATGAGATTTATGCCAAAATAATTTCACGTAGGTCAAATAAAATAGCAGACATTATTCCCTCAGAAACACAGGCTGGATTTCATCCTGGGTGATAAGATAATGTTTTAGAACTTTCACAGTTAATTGAGAAACAAAGAGTATTTAACGTAACTACATTTTTATGGCATTTGTGAATGTGCAAAAAGCCTTTGATAAAGTACACAGAACACTTTTGTGGAGGGTGATGATGGACAAAGCCTTTTATACTTAATTACATTAATACAAATTTCTTCCACAGTTATAAAGATGATGAATAGTAAAAGTCAACGGGTGTGTTGCAAAGTGGATGGCCTCTGTCACCAATTGGTATTTTGATGGCATCATTGTGGAATGGAATAATTGTATGCAACAAAAAGATTTTGTAAGTTTGAATCCTTTAAAAATTTTTGGATTTTTTTCTTTTCAACAAGCATACTAACAAAATTTATTTATAAATAAAATCTATTTAGAAAATTATATTCTTAAATAAATACCTTGTTCGCCATCCACTACTTTTGTTAATAATTTATTTTGTACCGACTTAGGTAAAAATTCAGTAAAATTATTTAAAAATATTGTTGGTATTGGTTCAACATATGACTTAAATTTTGTTTTAAATTTTGGATGCAAAAACCATTTTGCATCAAAATGATCTGCACACAAAAAATATTTCTTGCTGAGTTTATCTAATGGTACATCATAAAGATCATCTCTTCCAGAATGTTTTATCCACTGCCGAGATCTGAAAATAATAAAGACAGATAATTACACTGAATACAAAATTAATCCCCTCCTAGTGAGTACAAGACCTTGACGTAGGTGGAGGGGCTTGTGTGCTCCTTTGACCCCGAGAGCTATGCCGGCGGTAGTGTAACTACTGGCAGCGCCTCCCAAGCCGGACAGGTCGAGGGGTAGGAACCAGACAAAGAAGTACTCTAAGAAATGCTACTGCCTTGTAGATGTGGTATTGATTTATCAAAGGCTGAGGGAAGAAAACCCTGAAAGAAAATTGCAAACCCGGTGAATGGCTTCGAGGGTGGAAGAATACTTTAATCATTCTTACCAGCGGAGAAGGCAGAGGTACCTAGGAGTTGGGTCTCCGAATGAAACCCAGAGCATGTTCAGAGGCTCTGAAGTGGCGGCCCCACTACTGGACTTACTTCGCGCAGGGCCCGTAACCCGGCCGGAGGACATTTCAAATCACTGGCAAGAATACACCAGCCTCGGAACAATCGGACAGGAAAACTCGGAAATTAACAGGACATGCAAATTTTAAGAATAAATGGATTTCGGAAACTGTAAAAATAGCCACATGGAACGTGAGAGGGCTAGCAAATAAAGAATGCGAATTGGCCCAAATATTAAATGAAAATAAAATAAAACTGGCAGTCATAACAGAGACTAAAAAGAAATTGCAAGGTAGCTGTTACATCGAAAACTACGTCATGTTGCACAGTGGAGTTGAGAGGACCCAGCGAGCTAGTAAGGGTGTTGCTATACTTATAGAGAAAGGCTGGGAAAAGAATACAAGGGACTACAACTTGATAAATGAGAGGATGATTTCTGTAAGAATTAGTCATGATAGAGGCAATCTCACTGTCATCGCAGTATATGCACCAGGGGGCTCAAATGATCCTGTGAAAAAGGAAGAATCAGAAGCGTTCTACAAACAACTAGAACGAACTGTCGCCTCTGTGAACTCAAATGATACTGCTAGGAGATTTCAATGGCCGAGTAGGAAACAAACCAATTCCTAAATGTGTAGGCATTTTTGGAGAAGATACAGTTAATGCAAATGGGAATAGACTTAGGGACTTTGTAACCTTTCATGATTTGAAGATTACCAACACCTTCTACCGGAAAAAAGATATCCACAAATTCACCTGGACAGCAAGAGGATATAGATCAATAATTGACTATATAATTATAAATCAAAGGTTGGCAGGACAAATGCGAGATGTGAGAGTTCACCGGGGAATGGATTTGAACTCGGACCATTACATTGTCGTTGGAAAGATAGATTTATGGAAAAAGTGGAAGCGCTCTTTTAAACCCAAAAATCAGAATAATGAGGAAATTTTTAAAGTATCACTCCTTAAAGACGATAGCATTAAACTCCTATTTCAAAACCGAGTCACAGAAAAGCTAATGACATTCCCAACAACGGAAGATGTGAAAACTGAGTGGAAAAACATTGCTACGGCAATTAAAGCGGGTGCAATAGAGGCGATTGGCATGAGAAAGAGAAACCATAGAAAAAAAGGACTAAAAATAGGGAATGATGAGATAAGGGCAGCAGTCAAAGAAAAACAAGTCTATATAAAATCTGGCTACAGAACCAATCTAATGACAATAGAATGCAATACAACAGAGCAAGGAATCACGCTAAAACAGTCACCAGACAGGCTCAACAAACTTCTTGGGAAACTTCATAACCACTGTTAAGGAGGATCTATTTGGCAGGCAGGAAATAGCTTATAAATTCATAAGAGCCATGAATCAACAAAACAAAGACACTGCTCAAATAAATTGTGTTTCCATACCAGAATGGGTGAAACACTACAAAGAACTCTGGTATGAAGAAGATATGGTAGAGGCCGAGTTGGAGCGGTGTCAGCAATGTTGTGTAGATAATTTAACAACAGAAGAGCTACACAGTGTGATGAATGCTGCCAAAAATCGTAAGTGTCCAGGTCCTGTTGGTATAAATATGGAGTTGATAAAATATGGAGGCTTTGTGCTTCATCTCAGATTATTACATTTGTACAATACTTGCTGGAAGACTCATAAAGTGCCAGAATCATGGACAAAATCAAGAGTAGTCTCTCTCTACAAAAAAGGCAATAGGTCTGACCCTAAAAATTATAGAGGAATCAGCATTTTGGATACTGCTTACAAATTATTCGCCTCTCTAATAAATAGACGACTTCAACTTATAACAGATGCCCTAATATCAGAGAACCAGATGGGCATCCGGAAGGGACGGTCTTGTATAGATGCGATTTTCACATTGAAAATTCTGATAGAAAGACGTCGAGAATACAATTGTCCAACTCATCTGGCTATTATTGACTGGGAAAATGCATTTGACAACGTCGACAGGTCCTTACTGTGGGAAATTATGTTGAAGAAAGGCTACCCAAGGCATATTGTGACTGCTATCAATAGTTTATACTATAAAACATCGGTGCTGATTAGTTCAGATGGAAAAGATGTGAGAGAGTTGTATGTAAATAAACGAGTCAGACAGGGATGTCCCATATCACCTACATTATTTAATATATATATTGACGAGCTGATGACTGTTTGGCGACAAAAGGTTGACACAGGTGTAAATATTGGACAAGGCGTTTCCCTCAACTCACTCATGTTTGCCGACGACACCGTTATAATTCAAGACAGTGAAGATAAGCTTCAAACAGCAGTCTATAAACTCCAGAATCTAAGTAAAGAATTCAAAATGAAAATTTCGACCCAAAAATCCAAAGTAATGGCATTCCATGGCAAATGGCCAGTGCGATCGAAAATTGTGTTAGATAATGTGATTATGGGGCAGGTGAGTAGTTTCAAATATCTAGGTTGCAATGTATCCTTCGATTGTGAGAGTGACATACCTCTGAAGCTGAATAAATTCAATGCGATGTGTGGAACCATACATCGTACATTGAAGGGAAAAGCCAGAAAAGAAACAGAGTTGAAATTTTATAAGACAATGGCGATTCCACTAGTTACATATGGAAGCGAGGTATGGACCACAACAAAGAGAGACGACTCGCGCATACAAGCTTTAGAGATGAGGTTCTTGAGACACATTCAGGGATACACAAGGCTGGATCACATTAGAAACAAAGTGATAAGAGAAGAATGCAATGTACAGCCACTTGTAGATGTGATCAAGCAATATAGAAAAAGATGGACAGATCACCTGCTCCGAATGCCACACAACCGTTTGCCACTTCAAGCCTGGATGTCCAAACCAGATGGTAGAAGGGATGTGGGTCGACCGAGGAAGAGCTGGAAACCGGAACAGGCTCAATAGCCTAAACCATGACGGATGATGATGATGATGATGACAAAATTAATTTAGGAAATATCACCAGGTGGTAACATTAAGTAAGATTGGGGAAACCTTAAATATTTGGCCGCCCTGAAAAGGGATATTTAAGTGTGTGTGCAAAAGTGGGTAGAGTTGGTTGGTGGGTGGCTGCGACAGAGATAGCTTTCAACACGGTGTCTTGTCATCCAGCTTTGTCGCAACCAAGTAGGTGCAATGCATGGTTGAGGGACATTGCTCGAGGATGCAGGCTATGACGATCCCAATGGATGGCGATTATGATTGCAGGTCAATGAGCGGGCGCATCATCTTTCATTTTGCGAGGTCAATGCAACTTTATAGAGTTCAATAGCTGTGAGCCAATTGTTGTACTTACTTGGAATTGTAGAATGGAGCGGAGTAAAAGCCGGGCCAAATGGTCCTTATACACTAATCAGACAGCAGAAATGGTGGAAATTACTCGCTTTCTACATTGCCAACCTTAAAGTACTCTTACTTACAGTAATTAGAACAGAAGCAGTTCATTTTATAAATGAGAAGCAAATTTTCAAAACATGTTTTGCCACACTTGCTTGTTTTTTTGGGAATTGGTAAAAAACAACTGCTAAATTAATTTACAAACACATTATCGTATTTTTACCCCCAACAGATGTGCTGCTACAATAAACCACTTTAAACTGCGTTTAGAGCCTAACTATACTGAAATAAAGCTAAACAATAATTTTGTATGCTGATGATGTAGCCCTTATATCAAATAGCCTGCAGGGGATTCAAGAGAACTTGGAAAATTGGAGAAAGGCACTGGAACAAAATGGGTTGCGCATCAGTAGAACGAAAACAGAGTACATGTTTTGTAATTTTGATCCTGATGACTCATGGAGTGGAGACATCAAACTTGAGGCAACCCCCCTGCCCAGAGTTAAAACTTTCAAGTATCTGGGGGCAGTGATCTCAAAGGATGGATCCATGGAGGCTGAAATAGTGCATAGAATAACATCGGGCTGGAACAAGTGGGGTATGCTGACTGGGGTTCTGTGTGACCCAAAAGTGCCCATAAAAATAAAGGGAAGAGTCTACAGAGCGGCAGTTAGACCAACACTTGTCTATGGCAGCGAAGCTTGGGCACTTAAGAGAGTGCATGAACAGAAACTCCACACTACAGAGATGCGCATGCTGCGATGGGCGGGAGGAGTCACATTGAAGGATAAGGTGCGGAATGAGCATATAAGGGGAACCTTCAAAGTTGCTAATATAGCAGAAAAGGTGCGAGAGTCCAGGATGAGATGGTATGGTCATGTTATGAAGAGGTGCCTTTCCATGGCTACAGGGAGGAGAGGAAGGGGTAGACCCCTTACCACATGGATGACGAATGTCCAAAGAGACATGAAAATGTTGGGCTTATCCGAGGAAGATGCACAGGAGCGTAACAAATGGAGCTCTCTGATTGGGAAAGCCGACCCCGCGTAATGGGAAGAGGCGAGGCCAAAGAAGAAGAAGAAGAAGAAGAAGAATGGACATAACACTTTTTGGAAAAAAGAGAGAGACAAAACACTTTTTGAACCAAATCTCAACAGGACAAATCCCGTTTTGTACAATAATATATCAGATAAAGTACAAAAAAAAATTTTTGGGATAAAGAAAAAAAATAATTGGTTATTGGGCTGCTAGGTAGTATAGTCTAATATCATAGTGAATGATAAAAACATTTTCTTAAAAATTGAAAGATAATTAGTATTAAGGTAATTAAGTATAAAACTGATTCACAGTTCTAACTTCAAAAACACAGTGAAACATAGACAGCTAAAAAAGACCGCCAAATATTGCCTATGAAGAGTCATGTGAACTGTCTAGAACAATCATGACCTTCTACACAGTTCAAGCAATGCGCTCTAATTGGTCGTAGAACAAAATACTGTTTGAGCTGAATTTTGTGCAGCAGACAAAACATTATATGAATAAAACTTTAATTTTTAATATTAATTTTACAGGGGACAAAACTATTTTTAACTATAATTTATGTGTAAAACAATCAAGAAGGCTCTTGAGCATATGACTGTATACATCACTCAGTTTCTGAAAAAATGTGAAAAAACACGTTTTGAAAATTTGCTCCTCAAATAACCAACGCTCTAAACTTGGTGAATATCACCACTTATTCCAAGAACTTAAGCAGTTCCCGATCGCTTTATTTTGCTACTTAAGAATAAATTACAGTACGTTTCAATATTTTTTAAATCTTATAACTCCACGAATCACTATCAAGTACACAAACTTCATCAAACAGCCAATAGAACAGGACGAGAAATTACTCATAACCTTGAGATTGTTTCCACTCTGGCATTAACATGTGTAGTGGAGAGACGCTTGGAAAGAAATCGCTGCTCATTTCTCTAGCGGCGAGTCAAGAATCTCGTAGACGCATACATCGCCGCTTGATGCACCACTATGTGCACTCACATTTACAAGTAAACAAGATTTACAGACGCACAGCTTGACTCTAGCATCACCGCTCCACTATGTTTTCACCCTTATGAAGCCACAAATTCAATATAAAGACCTTCAATTCTCTAAAATCTTATACCTGACATTGCCATGGGCTGATTTATGGGGGTGCGCTGCACCCCCAGATTTTTGGGATGATAATAAATTTAGTATCCAAATACCTCATACCTTCTGGTGAGTTTGCACCCCCAGATATCAAGACCTAAATCTACCCATGGACATTGCAGATTTCGATGTATAGTCTTTCTACATATTATAATCTCCATGACAGACAGGTGGAGTGTTAAATTATTTGCACTCCACCTGCTAGTTCCAGGACTACAAAAATAGTTCTGTTTCTTATTACATGGTCAGCCAATTATGACTGAAGCATTTAAGAACAGAAAAGGTAGACGCGTAAAAGACACTTGTCAGAGGAGTTACTCTCCTCTGAGAGTAATGCATTTCATTTTACAGCCAGACGCTGTGGTGAATGAAGTGAAGGTGTCATTTGCACGGTGGATAGTAGATGCTTTTCAGAGGGCTTGGCATAGTGATATGCATACTTTTCTACTCAGTGAGAAAAACAATGGTAAATCACCTCCCACCTTGTTTAGTTAATAAAGTCCCTAGAGATACAAACCATCCTTTTGGCTGATGATCTAAATAATTTCCAAGAGTAAAAGTTGTAATACATGATATAATCTCCAAAAATAATTAAGTTGAAACAGTTTGAATTACAAAATTGTTAAACAGGGCATTTTAAAAAGTTTGTAGGATTTATTGAAATTTGTTTAATTAAAGGGATATTTTGATGCAAGTTCTTGTAATAAAGTTAACACTTCCAATTCTGAGCTGTAGGTATGTCAGCTGTGTGCTAGTAATACCAATTGTTACAGATGTGAACATGTTGCAGTGTCCAGATTAAAGGTCTGTGAAATAACTTGTTTTCTATGAACAAAAAGGCTTAACCCTACTAAAATTTATTGTGAGATGAATGATATGTACAGTAACAACATACTTTTATGTCAGACAAGCATAAAATGATGTGATCTGTTTAAAAACTTCCAAAAATCATATTGAAAAATATTCAAATAAGTTAAATTTGCTGCAAAGATGATGCCGACACTTTTCTTCAACGAGAAGATGTTGTGATAAGTAGACTAGCTGATTACGTACAAATGTAAGATTTTGTAATATTTTCAAGATGGATAATAAAAATTTATGAATTTCTGTATCCTTTCTTTCATTTTGATTGCATTGAACTATTGAACTGTTGATATCATAAAATACTTGGAAGTGAACCTGAACCACAATCAAAATTATTTCTAGGCATTTAATATCCAGAATAATAATATCAGAAGACCATTAGTCTACCGGCTCAAACACATAAAAACTTAATTAACCAAAATCTATTTACAACTTACCTGTTTTCATCATTTGGGAAGTGAAAAAATTTTAATAAAGGTTTGTTGTAATGAGAATTATAGCAAGTTTTTGCAGCACAAGTAGGCCTGCTCATTTTAGTAATATGATCACGCGTACAACAATTTAATCACCAGCACATATAACCACTGGTACCGGAATGTTTTCTCTTTAAATAGTTTTCATCAAGTCGCTGCATCAATACCATAAGCTAGCAATAACATTACAATAGCTCAGATTATTTTACATTAAGGTATTAATTAAAAAAAAACTTATTTATGGATTCTTCCAATATAGTATAAATTATAATGATAAACTTCATGGCAGCTTTATTGTAGGAGTTATTTAATCATTCAAGACACAATGCGAATAACCTCAATCTGAAACATCCAAATGGAACAATTTAAATAATTGAATACAACATAAAAAAAAAATTATATGCTTCACAGCACAGCATACTCAATGTTTGGTATTCTCTTGCAGGTTGTTGAACTACTGTACGAAGTTAACAGTAGTTCATTTCTATTGAAAGGACGGTAGGACTACTAACAGTGAAATTAAGTGGTCTTACAGAGCTGTCTCAAACCATGTAAACATAAAAGAACCGAGTACGATTAAAGGATCTCAAACACGATTTTGAAATATACACATAAGCATCTGGTTATGTGTAACAAACAAAATTCAAAACGATTTATCTCCAGCAAAAGACGGACAATATTTTAAATCTCAAAACATTGCCACGAGAATACTCGTATCACTCAATAAAAACATGGATTACAATTGAATATTTAGTTGCTTGCATTATTCCAAAAACCGTCAAACTGACATTTTATAACCAAACTTACAACATACGTAGAAATAATATTACCAATGAAACCAAAACACTGTTTTAGGTTATAGCAGTATCCAGTGTACAACGTATCCAATGTGCGCGCTGCTTGTCACGCAACATCTGCTGCAGTAAACAAAAGATAAGATAATTTTGAAAAGAGTCAACTTACAGTAGGAATAGTGGTAGTTTTTGTTTACATTGTGGCTTGGCTGATTCGTTTGTTTTTTTTTCTTATTGATTTTATTGTAAATATTTTTATCATAAACTATTGCTATATATGAAAATCGTCCCTGTCTTCATTGACTACGAAACAGGGAGATATGGATAACCCTTTCGATCACGAAGAAAACGTGAAAGTTATAAACGCACTCTTGGACATCGCACCTAAGGCATCTAGTACAAAGAAGATGAACTGGAACAAGGTAACATCCAAGAAAAACGAGCGTTGGATGGAGGTAAAAGTTCCTCAGGCTCTGAATTACCTCCTACTAAGTTTCGTGTTCCAGCAGCTAACACATTTGGACCTTTAGAATCGCTGCAAGATGACTCTTTTCACAAGCCTTCACCAATCTATTTGTAAAACGCGGAGCTGCACGACAAGAAATTTAATGTCCCAGTTGAAAAGTACAGAAATAGGTGACTTTGAATTTCAAGCGACCAATAACGACGGGGTAACAATCTACCCAAAAACACCCAAAACGTACCGTACTCTTGTGCACCGCTCATTGGAATTGGGACGTAATTTCCACTCGTATCAGCTGCCTCACGAAAAACCGTACAGAGTAGTGATACGCCATTTGCACCCTAAAATGGATCTGTGTGACATAAAAGATTCGCTGGAAGAACTCTCTTCCAAAGTTAGAAACGTTGTCAATGTCTTGCAGGGTTCCACAAGAGTGCCTTTGCCATTATTCTTTGTTAACCTCGAGCCTGAAAAGGAAAAAGAAAAATATTAAATGTGAAAACTCTGTTAAACACGCGCATTAAGGTTAAAGAACCGAAAAAGAAAACTAACGTAGTATAGTGTAAAAGGTGTCTACGATTTTTGGACACACCCGCTCGTACTGTAAACATCCGTTCAGATATGCAAGCTACAGCTACTCTCATCCGACTGCCGATTGTACAAGAGGTGCCAACGAATCCCGAGTATGCATTCGTAAAATTATTTCGTAAAATAATTTTACTATCCCTCTGCCAAACCCACATACTATCCCCACAATACTCGTTATCTCCCAGATATTATAGATTTCTTTGTATCGTCTAAATTCTTGCCCTACTAGGAACTTGAAACTGTTCCAGATCTATCATTTGACCATACACCTTTAATAATTTCGTTAAACAACCAACCGAATTAAGCTACAGGCAATCCCTGATATCTGGAAAAATAGACTGGAATAAGTACCAACGTATATTGTCAGAAACAACAAACCTGGGAATTTCTCTCAAAACCCCTAATGAATTCGAGCGTAGAGTGAAAATGTTCACACAGAATCTACAAGCGCAGCTTGGGACAACTTGGGAAGGAGAGAACATGGAATTTAAACACATACCAAACGTCCCTTCTTAGCCTACATTTGTCGAATGATAGTTGCTAAGCGCGGATGCCGTCGTTTATGGCAAAAGAAAAAACAGATATAATACAGCGTTGAAGCAGAACTTAATAGGGTAAATCGTCATTTACAGGTTGTGCTTTCACGTTACAGAGCAGGTAGATTTATGGCTTTCACTGAGTCACTCTCTGCTCAAAACAAGACAATTTGGCAAACAACAAGACGAATTCTTAACTATAACAATCCTTCATTTAGTCTACAACATCCTGATGGTTCTTGGGCGATTACCAATAAAGAGAAAGCAGAAATGCTTGCTCAGCACTTACATAACACGTTTCAACCGCACAACCTACAACTCGAAGATCACCCAAACATCAAAAATTTCCTTAATGCTCCTCTGAAACTTAGCATTCCCCCAAAGTCAGTTTCCCCCGGGGAACTCTTATACATTCAGATACTAATATTTGAATTGATACATCAGTCAAATTATTAAGAAACATTTCTAACAGAATTTTACCCAATCTGTATACTTTTATTGCTAATTCTCTTTACGGCAATATGTTTTTTTTATATTAATATATATTTTTAAATTACAGTTTTATTTATTTAAAATGTTTTCGTTCTGTTATGTTGTTGGCCCTGAGGTACAGTGGAAGAAGATAAAGAAGAAAAGGCATTGGCCGGCCGGCCATTTTGTTTTGCTCTTGCTGTTCTTTAGGCGATATTTGTTCCTCTCGTAGATTAATTAAGTTCGGCATAGCTTTAATTATTTTGTTTCAAAAATGACTACCGAAAAACGATCTATAGATAAACAACTGCAGTTTAATGTTTCCGTTATAATTGTAGACATTGAGGGTACAACAACATCAATAAATTTTGTTAAGGTAAGAAACTGCGATGGTTTTTTTGTGATAGATGTTGAAAATGAAAAGTCCTAAAATTTTTACTTGTTCCGTTTCATTTATATTTATCAAAATTGTTTGAAAACTGCCTATAGTATTTACATTAAATTAGAAAATACGCGTTTCGTTAATGAAACTGATTTATTGATTAGTTAGTTGCCTAACGGTAATTGACACCTGCCGCTATATTAGTGGTCCAGACGTGCAGCTGCAAGACTGAATCATGTTCTCCATTCTGGAGAGCGAATTTTTTTAACGGTTTTTTAAAGCAAGTTTTAACATTGCCTTTATTCAATTAGTGCATTCAACTACATAATATATTTATCTTGTGTTTTTTTTATTAAAAATAATTCTAAATTTACCGGTTTTTGTAATTATGTTGAGACGTACTTTAACATGTCTTAGAAATTCCGCTGAATAATCTTAGCCTTCCGGTAGAATGATTAATAACATTAAATTTTTTATTCGGTAAACTATCAAATCTCCTAAGATGGTAAATTATCTAGGGGATTAATAATAACTAATGATGGTTATTTTATTCTGAATAGTTTTTGTAAGGTCAGGTATTTGATGATAAATTAAATATGCCTATACTTTAATTCAGTTCACATCATATTTTTGGCCTCTGGTTTAGGGCAGTATAGTTTATACTACTCACCATTGTGTTTTATTAATATGTACAAAATATGTTTTTTAGTGCACATTTTAGATCAGAAAGTCTGTTTTAATTTCATGGTAAAATGTGCAGTATGGTTTAATACTTTCTGATTAAAGTGTTAGAGTAGGTTTGCACCAAATCCTACTTATAATTCATGGGAGATGCTGATAGAGTGTTTTGGCTCTATATAATCTTTAATGTGTTAATGTATGTATGACATTTTTTGTTTATTTATTTTAATAAAATACATTTTTGCTGTAGGAAACATTATTCCCTTATGCTCGTGAACATTTGGAGGAATATATTAAAAGCAATTGGTCTGAAAAGGAATTACAAGAAGACGTGGCTTTGTTACGAGAACAGGTAATTGAAACAACAGTTAATTATATACCTGAACCAGATATCAAGTGTAGTATTTTTGTATTGCTTTGAAATTTTATTTATATTACATTGGTAATAGTTGATGTTATAGGTTACAAGTAATTACTACTGAAGATTAATTAATTTTTTCTTTTAAATTTAGTTTTATGGTTCATGATTGCAGTTAGTGTAATGTGATGAAGTTACTTATTATTACCAGGATTATGTCACTTTTAATTATTCTTTGAATATGATTGATCCATGAAAAACTTATGTTAAGCAGCTTGAAGTAAAAAAAATGTACTAACCAGATCTGAAATCTGGCTTTTAGGACAATCACTGTCTTTTTACTTTCTCTTGCCTGTATGAATGTATAGGAAGGAAAGAATTGTTTTATGTCGATTTTTTTGAAATCGTGTTTTCACCGGATCTACATGTTTTCAGACCCCCTGGACCCAAAAACTATGTTTTTTGCAATTGGATGTGTGTGTGTGGGTGAACAAAATATCTCAAGAACGGAACATCGTGTGAACTTGAAACTTAAGTTAGATACTAATACCGGACCCGACACAAACATTTTCATCAAATTCGGTCAACTGGAAGTAGTAGTTTATTCGTGTCATTTTCCACTTTTTTGCGATTTCCTCAAAAACTGCTCCCACAATTTTTTTTAAATCGTTACATTTACTATATTTTTTATGCTCTACAAGCTAGGGTAGGTGCCATGTCTGCTGAAATTCGTGGGGAGGCTGTTTTCTCGTAAAAAATGTAATGAAAGTTGAGAATTTAAAATCCTACAACTTTTATTTTTAACATTTTTTTTGTATAATGCATAGTTTAGTGGTAATTAGCGATTTTCTGTTTTTTTTTCTCATGAAAATGTGTAAAAAAATGATTTTTTTAAGATTTTAGCCGTAGTATTTTTTTTACGACAAAAGTGTATATAATCAAATTTATAGGAAATTTAAAGATCTAAAACTTTTATTTAAAGCATTTTTCTCTACAGCGCCTAGTTTAGCATGAAAGAGAGATTTTCCGTATTTTTAAGCCCAACAGGTTGATTTTCATTTTGCGTCTTTTTTATGAGGTTACTTTTTTTGTTTATTTCTAATGTTATATTACTAATATTATGTTATATTGTTCATTATTTGCATTGGCAAAATAAAGTTATGTGAGTGTTTCACACAAGATTTTTTCTTATAAATTTTTAGTTTTATGGTTCATGATTGCAGTTAGAGTCCATTTGATTTCTTCGTGCGGGTGAAGGTCACGCGCTTCTTCCCCTTCCCTTCCGCAAGATTTCTCCTCATACCCCTTACACTACTTCTACATTGCTGAATTGAACTACTTCTTTTCTCTTTACAGACTAAAGTTTTGTCTATTAACGACAAAAAATTATACAAACTGCACCTTAATAAAAACATCGCCAACCTTTTTACCTAAACGAAAAAGATGATTATTTATCTTTTATGTTTTAAAGCATGCATACAGAAACTGGATTGTTACAAATTTGTATAGGACTGAGAAATAAACTGTCAATTACCTTTTATGTAATCTTGAGCGCCGTTCGCAAAGAATTAATTTCACACAAGTTCTTTTAAATAATTATATACCCTATAAATTATTTGTTTGGATTGTCTGCGAAGATTAGGACTGTTTGCAGCCATCTCAACTTTCACGCTTAAACAATTGAATTAACTAAACTTACACAAGCCCGCCAAAGAAACTGCACATCTGTATGATACAAAACTTTAATCCGAACTGGTCGAAAGAGTATAAAAAATCAAATAAATAGGCCTGTGTGTGGTGACAAAGGTGCTGTAACATGTTTATTTACTTAAAACAATACATGTAAGCTTCATAAAGTCATAAAATATCACAGAGTCATTGCTGACGCTTAGTATAATGACCGTGTTTCTATTTCAGTGACTTTTCTATTATTCCATATTACGTTGTAATAGTGCGTACATATAATATCTATAATAACCATAAAACAATATTAATAACAATTATAACAATAATATAATACAAATTACAAAACGTATATACTATTGTTATTACATGTAACAAAATGTTTGTCTAAATATACGTCTGGAAATGCTTCGTTGGCGAGTTATGCCTGGCGAAAGATTTTGCCTTGATTCCTGGGCAAAGAGTGAAATAAAGCAATACTGAAATTTTGAAAAGGTAAATTTAGGAAAATGTTTAGTGGTTTCTTATGGTTTTTATTTAACCTGGGAAACTTAAAAAAATGAGTCCCAGAACTGTATCGCTTTTAGTTTTTAAGAAAACTACGTAAATACATTAAAGAAAAGGCTTAGAAAATATACTTTTTAAGTTTAGCGTAAAATAACTCTGTTAAATTGCGAATAAAAACACGAAACATTTTAATGAAAATTGTAGAGAATTTTATTCTAAAAAATGATATAAATAACGTCTATGAAAATCAAACTCATTTGAGAAGTTTTTTTAATTACAAACATAAGAAAAACTGGATTTAGATTTTTTCCATTGTAGTTTTCCTTTTGTTTGTAATTAAACTTCTCGAATGAGTTTAAGTTTAAGTTGATTTAAATAACACATTTATGTGTTGGTCTCGTCAGATGTTTTAAGCGTACGGTACTTCACGAAGTGTAATAATGTAAACCTGATGAAGGCGTAGGCACAAGTGCACACACATACTCCGCGCTGCATCATTCAGACGACTGGTGGGGTAGGCGAGGTGAGGAAGTGGCATGACCTTCACCCGCACGTTGGTTTCAAATAGATTATAGTGAAAATGTGATGAAGTTACCTAATATTACCAGGATTATGTCACTTTTAATTATTCTTCTTTGAATATGATTGATTCATAAAGTACTTAAATTAAGCAGCTTAAAGTAGGAAACTCTATGTACTAACCAGATCAGAAATCTGGCTTTTAGAACAATCGCTATCTTTTTTTGTACTTGGGAAAATAGTTTTCACATACATCTGTATTTATATAATTTTGAATAAATGACTGATTAGTCATTGTAAAGTGAAATTTGAAGTGTGTGTGTTTTTTAGGATATAGGCATTCAGTGAGGAATGCCATTCATTTGTTGACTCATACAATTTTTCTGTCATTAGTTTAACTGTTTGTGCCAGTCCTCCATTTAACTCAAGCCTCAATAAAGAATAACTGAAAAAGTTTTAATTTCTCAATTGTTGAATTTACAAATACTGGATTTTTTTGTTTTGTTTACTATACCTGGAAAAGAATGTGCATTCTTTAGACTTTGTTAGCAATATTTTTATAACAAATTTGGGGTCTTTTCCGTTTTCTGTATGCTACTATCAAATCCAAATTCGCTGAAGGGTTACACAATTCTCCCACTCCTGCGTCTAGCGCGCCAATATGACTAGCAATATTCCTGTGTAATGTCAACTTCACTCTCATTTCACAGTTAGTTACTACACAGTCTACCATGAATTTTAGGAGTTATTTAATATTTGGACAGAGGAAGATAGTGCAGAGTTTCTTCAGGAAAAGGGGGTTATTGAATAATCCCAGAAGATGTACAACTAAAAAAAGTTTGTGTGAAACACATGATTTTCTTTTCCCCAATATAAATAATTAAAAAATATAACGTAATAGTAATGTAGTAATAGCATAATAAAACAATCAAAATAAGAAATAAAGCAACAGAATGTGTAACTTAGTACTATATACTGGGACTGGGAAGGATGTGTGTACGTGTGCGTAAGTGTGTCTGTCTCAGTATGAGTATTTAGTAAGGTAAGGAGTGGGAGAAATGAACAGGAGTAGTGCAACCCTTCAGGGAATTCGGATTTGATAGTGGCATACAGAAAACTGAAAAGACCCCAAATTTTATTTTGAGTAGAAAATTAAAATGTATTACAATATGCAAGCGAATAAAAGAAAGAAAATATATGTTTATTTATGAGCATATTAACTGTTAGATATTTTTCTTCTAGGAGATTTAGGATTTGACGTGGAGCCCTCATAAGGATTTCCTACTGACCAGATTTTCAAGAGTTATTTACTTATTATTGTTTGCGTAGGAAGACCATTTATTAAAATTGTGTATTTTGGGTTTTTGCAATCTATTATAGGCTTCTGGTGTAACAACAGTAAAATTAGTGATGAGCTAATTATGCAATAGAGAGTTGCTATAGTGTGTATGCAAACAAAATAACTTCCTTAAAATTAACTCTTCTGCGCAGAGAAAGCAAAAATGATCCCTCACATTCCTCCTCTCTCGCACAGTTTGCCATTGGTGGGGATCAGTTGACAAAAGTTTGTCTCAGTATGCACTACTGACAGCAAGCGTGTTGCATAAAAATTTTTCTACCCAACGCAGAATGGAGTAGTTTATGTTGATAAATATTGTGAGAGATAAGCTTTTTTAGAATTCCTGTAGATTTCTTAAAATGAAACTCATAGACGATAATCACGTACACAACCTATCTGTTTTGCCATTGCTAATTAAGGCTTTTGTTTATTGTTAAGCCTAAGAATTTTGAACAAAAAACTTCTTCTAGATCAGTTTTCACAACCCTATTACTGTTAATAAAATTTTCTAAAATTGATTTTAGATTGTTTTTAAATTTGTTGGTAAGAGATTGTACAGTTTGGTTAAAACTTCTGTAAATTGTTAGGACTTAAAAATTAGAATTTTTCCCAAATGTGTGATACACTTCAATAGTTTCCTTTCAGTTGCACATACACGCACACACATCATACACTTCAATAGTTTCCTGTAGTAGATTTCAGGCGATGGAACGAAGCAAAGTACGGAAGACTATGATATGGACTGATCTCCCCCACCAAAATATGTACATCAGAAAGACACAGACATCTCTCAATAATATCAGTTCTGGCGCATCCGCACAGTTCATCTGATATGGTAGTGGGGTGACATTTTCATCACACTTGTGCGAAGGTTCTTTTTAGATAGTTTTCTATCTATAAAATCATTACTAGATCACCTGCCCGAACTCACTATAGGCCTATTTTTATTGAACTTAATATTTTGACTGTTGGTAAATGTATATATTTTTGATTTGGCTGTGTACATTATAAAAAAGCAGAATGATTTCTCTTTTAGAGATTTGCATACTTATCAAACTAGATTCAGGGACCACATTCATTTGCCTCTGTAAACTTGGTAAGACCCATATTCGAGATTCTTGGGATGAAAGTCTAATAAATTTTGCAATTTGGTACTAATGTACTCTATAGAAGGTTTTCTCTGGTGATTTTATGTTTGGCTTCTGAACAATCCTTTTTATTCTGTACATGAGTTACTGGATCATAGGAGTATTGAATTTTAAACATCCATTTCTTTTATATAACATATGTGTAGTGTTTTTAAAATTTTGTAGTTAATGTTTGTTCTCATTTTAAAAGGATAAAATTTGGCTAACTTGAAAAGCCAATTTATACCTAAATTTGTGACCATGTCGATTGCATGTTATGTAAATGCTGAAAATCAAATAAATATTATCATTATTATTATTATTTTTGGCTTAAGGTATACATGCCAAAAATATAATAATCAAAGAGAAGCATGGTTGTACCTAATGTGTGTGTTATGTTTCTATGATTTTTCTACTGTGTGATATTAGTGACCAAAGTGTGAATATGGTGGTGTAACTGTGACCACTAATATTAAAGAATAGGGGTTTTCGCAAATTTGAGTTTACCACAGTTAACTACTTCAGATAAAAATCTAAGTTTCTTAAAATTAAATATGACGTTTTTCTTAAAATTTTGCCTATAATGACAATGTGTATTAGGCTGTATAATTTATAATAGAACTGACGTAATTTAGTTAGTTCTGCTTCCTATTAAACGTTTTTTTTTTTTGCCTTCAAAGCACTTAATGTTTTGTAAAACTATTTTTTTTTTTAATGAAGGGGTGCAATTAAAGGATTATGAATTTTATTATTTAGATGATGCAATCGTTTTGATTTGTAAGTTTAGATAATGCAATTATTAAGTAATTTTGTGAAACTACTGTTATTCATTCTCAGTGAAAGTCCAACTACATTGTGATTGGCTCATAGTAGGCAACTTCTGTTGTATAATTTTTGCATTGGGGTTAGTATTCTTATAACATGCATATAGTCATTTAAACTGAGATTTCTTATTCAGTCATTAAATTAATGATAAATCATGTTGTAGGCTAGTAAGGATGTAACAGACAAAGTTGAAGGTGCTGTATCTATTCTCGATGGAGACGATGATGAAGCTAAATCATCTTTAATAAAAAATGTCATCTGGCAGATGGATAATGACAGAAAAACTAAAGCACTTAAGCAATTACAGGGACATATTTGGAGAAGTGGTTATACATCTGGAAAATTAGTGGGACAGTAAGTATTGAATGTGCAATCATGGTTTTTCACTTTCATTTATAGTTTCTTATATTTTGTATTGCTTTTACTATAGTTGAGTTGATTACAAAGTAGGACTGGGACTTGTTGGCGGACAAAGATTGGAGCAAGACTGGTAGCCAATCAGTTTAGAGAATTTTGTACTGTTGCCACACCTGCATTCTAGCCTCAGTCACTGCTCTGGAACTGAACTGCGTGTTTGGCTGCTTATTGTGCTATCTTGTGACCTGCTATTATAGTGGTGTTATAATTTATAAACAGTCCTGTCTAATTCGCGTGCATTTTAAAAAAAATGAAAGAAGTAATTACAATAATTATGACATCAATTTAGGCAAGAAGTATATGTTAATTGAATATGGTTGTTCAACGCAGTGTACAGCCAAGCAGTCAACATGGCAACGCTGCTCCCTCTCTTTTGCCGAGCGCCAGTCCTATTTTCTAATCAATTAAACTATAGTATTTCCTGTGTGTTCTATGACTGAGCAACAACCCATTTAATGACTATGTTACAGTGATACTGAATCATCAGAATTAGGTTGGGTTAAACTACAATAATTGTTTAACCCTTTGCAGGGCAGTACTAAGGGGAAATTATATACATATTGTAAAATGTTAAATTTTGTTTTATTGGGACTTGAATAATGTATTTCTAGTTCCAAAACAGTAAGATATTTCTTTTTTTTATGTTAAGCCCAGATAAGTATACTGACCAAGGAACGTTTATTGAAATTGGAATCACGTAATGTTTAATGGTAAGAATGCTTATTAAAACAACTTGTTCTATATAACAGAAAATGTGTAGAATAACCTATCTCAACTTTATATTAGCATGAATGCTTGCTTTCCCTTAAAAAACTTGAATTTTCGAAACACTACAAAGCAACAACAAAACAACACTGTTGCGTACACTGGTATGAATCCTTACCACATTCGTGTAATTCACGAAGCAAATGTTCATTGCGCACTAATTTAAAAATGTGGATAACCTACTTACCAGAGAACATCTATAAACCCATAAAATGCCTATATGGTTCTTCAACTGCATAGTTTATTCTTGAAAAAAATCGACCTTCCTGCCAGTGGTAAGTATACTAACCAAAGACCTGTAAAGGGTTAAGGGGATAGCTTGACCATCAAATAAAAAACTTGTTCTACTAATGAGTAGGTAGCTTATATTTTATCAATTCATTAGGGCTACAAAGAAGAATGTTGTTCTAAATTTTATCACCACCTTAATCCCTTAAAAAGGGTGAAAATTGAGTGCTTCACAAAAACGATCATATTTCAGTTATTTCCCAATTCTTGAAACTTTTCTGGAATTTATAGAATGATGACCCTTTCTGGGTACCTTATTTTTGGGAACAAAAACGTTATAGGGTCCAGCAAATATGGAGGCTGATGCATCATTATCTTGTTGGTTTTGGCCGAAAATTCATGAAAAAAGAATGAAGTATGAGCAAGTGCATTTGTGATGCAAAAGTCATTAATTATTTTGCCACGAAGCCATGCATTTTTCTGATTGCTTCACCCAAACCGTGTTGAACTTATAGTTAGTACTTTTATTGATCATTTGACCTTATGGAGCTTTACATTCGATCATATTATCAGGCTTATTTGGTCTTGGATAATGCCTCTGGGATACTTAAATATTCTAAAAAGGTTTTACATCAATTTAGTAAACCCATGTATCACCTGTTATGACATGTTGCAATAATTTTCTGTAGTTAATTGGATGTAACTGCCTTTTAATTTGTGGTTCTAAAATTATTTTTGTCAAAAATAAAGTACTAGTACGCATGCTCATGTGTGTAATATTACTTTTCAAAGAACTAACTAATTTAGTTATGGTGAGTATATTTATTGAATAATGAAAGTACTGATTAATTGTGTTATTTTTATTTTTTTAGTATATACGATGATGTAAAAGAATGCCTCAAGTCATGGACGGAAGCTGGAAAAAAGATTTTTGTGTATTCATCAGGTAGCGTTGAAGCTCAGAAACTTCTCTTTGGTAACACAAAGGATGGTGATTTGTTGCCGGTAATTTATCATTTTTATAAATACTAGATTGAGTGTATGTTTAGAATGTGGATAGGTAACTGATTTTTTTAATTGAAATTGGAATACATATTTCTAATCACCAGAATACAGTAAAAGAAAACACTTACCAATGTTTATAGCGTTTCTGTTACTACTGTGCAATGGTGAAATTTAAACCTCTCTGCCTCCAATTATAATTAGTGCCAATTTTTAATTGCCACCTTACATTTTCCGATATCTGGCCGTCACATCCGGATGTCAGAAACTAAAAGTGATACCAGCAAACGGTTTTGGATTTGTAATAAACATTAAAAGTTAATGAGCCTGGATTGGGCGTGAAGTTCTGGTTTTGATCAGGGGTAGTTCAAAACCAGAAGTCAAGGAATGAAGATCGGAATTTGGAAACAAAAGTAGTGTCATTTGATTCCTTTTAAAGAGTAGTTTTCATATTAAAGCTAAGTGGGTGTGATCCCATTATGAGGAATAACACTGAGTTAAATGAACATCCTATGTGACTTCTTGAACCAACTCCTTTTCTTTAGAAAAAATTGCCACCAGTCATGAGACTCGTGAAAGGGATTTTTGGAATTAAGCTTCCAGTGGCAAGTTAGTTTATCTGATGTACTCAAGCAACCAGTTAAGTAATATTAATTTTAAACTGTGAAAATCATGACCATTTAATAATTAGTCATTTTTCTGACTCAAGCAGAACTATACTTTGGATTGCTTCTGTAGCGGTATACAGTAGAATCTCGGTAGTCAGGCCTGAGAGGGTGCCGAATTACTGGATGTGTTGGGAATTTGGGAACTATAAATTATAAATTTAAACAAATAATGAATATGCATTGATTTCTATGTGATTTTAAATTAAATTAATTAATTAAAAAAGGTTTGCTGAGTATTTCTGTAGTCATTGTACTAAACATAATTATCAGCTATTGACATCGCCTTGTGCATTGTGGGGGTGCTCGTGTTCTGGCAAATTACGTTTCGTTGTCAATTCAGCATGAAGTATAGAGTATGATCCAGTTCTGGGTTTTGGATAAAAGGCCAAAAATTATTCTATTTAACAATAATTAAGGTCGGCTTATTCATTTCTTAATCAAATCCTAAACATACATGTAATATTAAATCCGCCGTAATTAGATTTCCCTAATTCAATTTAAATCTTTTACCAAAATCTGTCTTGGGTGAGGTTTCATACGTTAAGGCCTAATAATTTAAGGGCCGGATTACTGGAGGTGCCGGACTACCGAGATTCTACTTTAGTATAGTATACCTATTGATATCAGATTCTTACTACTAATGGTAATGAGTTAAATTGTGTGACAGTGTGGTTTATAACTATTTACTTGTTTTCAGATGTTTTCTGGACATTTCGATACAGAAGTAGGTGCTAAAACTGAATCTGCCAGTTATACTAAAATATTAGATAAATTGAGGGAATCCAGCAATTTAGGTCAAGATACCAAAGATGTTCTGTTTCTCACAGATGTTTTGAAAGGTAAGCATACAACGCTATATTGGCTGTTCATTACTTTAAGAGCATATTTGGCTAGCCCATGATGTAGTGATCAGTGCTGCTGATTTTGACTTCTGGGTTCGTTGGTTTAATTGTGAGTTGGTCTGGCAGTTTTTCATCGCTCATTTTCATCTTTTGCACTTCATTGTGTGCATTAGCATTAACAAGTAAAACAGTTGACTTTAAATTACATTCTTTCATGTTTTTTTTTGTTTTTGTTAATATTCTAGTTTTTTTACGATATTTTTATATAGTGAAATATTATAAGTTCCTTTTTTCACCATGGTAGATAAGGGATTACGCCCATAACAGGCAGGTGGAGTGTTAATTTGTTTGCACTTGATCTACTAATTCCAGGGGTACAAAAAATAGTTCTGTTTCTTATGTGGTCAGCCAATTATTTGACTGAACTATTTGAGAACAGAAGAGGTAGAGGTGTAAAAGACACTAGTCAGAATTATCTCCTCTGAAAGTAATGGATTTCATTATACAGCGAGACCCTGTAGTGAATTAAGTGAAGAAAGAAAATACCGTACTGTATACCCAACTTCTAAGTATGTTTTCATGACTCATTACAGTACGTATTCAAATAAACAAAAACAACACTATTGCAGTATATAATGTATTAGAATAGAAAATATTTTTTTTGAAAGAAGGCACAATACAAAAGCACATTAATTTTTTTAAAATTCAGTGATTTTTTTTTTGTTGCTTATTAATTGTAAAAGCCCATTTTGAAGTCAGATTGGCTAAACATTGTCTTGTCCTTCCAAAAATGCCATTACAACCTCAAAATTGTTTATTACTTCCTGCCCGTTGGAGTCTGTGTTGCGTCTTCTTAAAAGAGGCTGTGCTTAAAATACATCTCGTAAACAAATTTCAGTTCACTTAATATGTTTTAAAAACAAATTAAAAAATATTTATAGTTCTGTGTTTTTAAATTCCGTAAAACAATGGAAAAATCTGGTGTGAAACACTCGCACAACTTTCTCTTGCCAATGCAAAAATTTACAATAAACCTAACATTATTAATAAAACATTGGAAATAAACAAAAAAGTAACTTTAATAACATAACCTAATTTTAAAAATGAGTGAAAGACGCAAAATGAAAATCAACCTCAGTTTAGCTTAAAAATACGGAAAATCACTCTTTCACGCTCAACTAGGCTCTGTAGAGAAAAATGCTTAAAATAAAAGTTGTAGATCTTTTAATTTTCTATAAATTTAATTATATACACTTTTGTGGTAGAGTGGTAAAGTACTAAATGGCCGAAATCTGAAAAAAATCGATTTTTCACACGTTTTCGTGAGAAAAAAAGAGAAAATTGCTAATTATCGCTAAACTAAGCGTTATACAAAAAAATGTTTGAAATAAAAGTTGTAGGTTTTTTAATTCTCTACAACTTTTATTATATACATTTTTGCGCTAAAATTTATATTAAAGCCGCAATCTTAAAAAAACAATTTTTTTTACATGAAAACAGCCTCACCGAGAATTTCAGCAAACATGACGCCTACCTTATCTTGTAGAGCATAAGAAAATGAGTAAACCAGGCGATTTAAAAAAAATTGTAGGACTAGTTTTTGAGAAAATTGCAAAAAAGTGAAAAATTACACGAATAAACTACTACTTCCGGTTGACCGATTTTGATGAAAATGTTCGTGTCGGGTCCGGTAGTGGTATGTAACTTAAGTTTCAAGTTTGTACGATGTTCCGTTCATGAGATATTCTGTTCACACACACACACACACACACAGACCAATCGCTAAAAACATGTTTTTTGGGTTCAGGGGGTCCGAAAACGTATAGATCCGGTGAAAACTCGATTTCGAAAAATCGACATGGAAACAATACTTTCCTTCCTATATATTCATATAGGCAAGAGAAAGTAAAAATTATGCGGACATATAATTCAACCCGCGTTATATCCATAAACCTTGTATTACCGACGGCATTATAGCTGAGGACCACTGTACAATATGTACTTTTGTATTGTACTAATATTTTTAATATGGTACAGATTATTGGTGATTTATATTCTCTGCACCCATAGTGCCAGAAATTTCTGCGATAATGGGAATCTAGTGTCAATTTTGTTCAGTGTAATATGTGTGCTGAGTTGGTTACTGACTAGATCTATGTATCGTCTAGTGAGGTCAATGATTGGTACAGCTTGGTAGTATGAGGCAATAGTGTTACCTAATTAATGGTCATTAATGAAAGAAAAAATTTCTGTAAAATAATGTTTTAGCCTATCTTGTTACTTGTGTATGGCAGAAGTTCAAATTAATTAAATTTCATTAATTCGATAAACTGTTTTATTTTTTAATTCCGTACCTCAAGTAATGACCAAATTATTAGATAATGTGAATGATAAAACAGACAAAAAATGATTGATATTATTCACAATTCATCTAATATGTGTTAGTATTATTGTCTTGTAGTAAATTCAGTGTTTATTTTATTGCAGAGGCACAAGCTGCTGCTGAGGCAGGAATCCAAGCTGTGATTGTATCCCGTGAAGGTAACGCTCCATTACCAGATGACATTGGTGAAAAGTTCAGCATTGTAGATTCGTTTTCTGATTTAATTTTTGAAGGTAATGCAAAACGACGTAAATTATCAGACGTAACAGAAAAAATTGATAATAATGATGAGTCCAAGAATGGTATTATTTCAGAGGGGGGAAGTAATGATGCTAAGGATGTTGAAATGGAAGTATGTACAAACAGCAATAGTACACCGGCTACCGAATCAGCCGATGGTAAAAAAGAAGAAAATACTAAATCGGTTGAATCAGACAGTAAAGGCGATGGAGTCAGTTCTACAGAAAATTCTAAAAGTGAAATTATTGAAACTAACGGCGATTTGAAAAATGATACCACCGAAGAAAAAAAAGAAGAAACTCAAAGTGAAGACGATAAACAAACTGTAGTTTCATCCTCATCTGTTACTACTACTACTGATAGTAAAACTAATGAGAACAGTAGCAATGAACCCACCGACAGTATTCCTACATCTACTGATGCAGATGTGAATATGGAAGAACCTAAAACGGATGATAAAGATAAAGGTAGCATTGTTAAAGAACACCCGAAAAATGAAGATAACAAGGAGGAGAAAGTTGTAAAGTCAGACGCAGATAAACCTATTAATAATACCACCGAATCTGCTGACGAAGAAATGAATGTAGAGGAGAAAAAAGAAGTTGGCGAGGTTGAGAACAAGAGTACTGTTAATGGAATAGTTAGTGAATCAAAGAAAGACACACCCACCGATAGTAATACTGCATCGAATGATGTAGAAATGAAATTAGAAGACAGTAAAGCAGCTGGTGATGATGGAATTAGTAATGTAATTAATGAAAACATTGAAAATGAAAAAACAGTTGAAATTAAACCAGATTTACTTGAAAAAAATGAAAGTAAAGACAAAGAGGAAGATAAAACAGTGGTGGAAGATGTAAAAGAGCCTAAATTAGAAACAAGTAAAGTAGAAGAATCAACTAACGAAGTAAAACCCGATGGTAAGAAATCAGAAGAAGTTGAAGAATTAGAAACAAATAATAAAGATGAATCTAAAAATGAAGCAGTTTCTGTTGCTGAACCAGTTACGGCTGAAGATAAGACAGACGACAAAAGAGTTGTAGTTGAAAATAAAACCGAAGAAAAACAAGAAGTAACTAGCTCCGAAGTAGTTAATGTAGATAAAAAAGTAGAAGAATCGCAAAGTGGTGAGTTAGAATCGAAGGAAAAGGATGTTAAAATGGAGGAGAAAAATGATTCTGAAGTCACTAGTTCGAAAACGGATGAAGAGAAACAAGTTGTTGAAAATAGTGAAGTCAAGGTCGATAACAAAGAAACAAAAGTAACCGAGGATTCATCAGACAAGAAAATAACTGATGTTGAAATGCCTGAAGATAATAATGTCGATTCCAGTAAGACTGATAGTGAAGTACTCAAAGTTGATAAAACAGAAGATAAAAATGAAAAAACTGATAACGATGAGACTTCAAAATGCGATAAAGTAGAAAATAAAGAGACTGAAAACAAGACTGAAGCTACTAATGGTATTGATAAAGTTACTAACGGAAATCATGAGGGTAAAAACGGTATTACCGAAGACAATTGTGATAATTCAAAAACTGCTGATGAGACTAATAATATTAAGGAAAAAATCGCCGAAAAAATTAAAGAGAGTAACGAAAATGGTGTAGAACCGGTGGCTGGTGAGGTTTAATTATATTTTTAGCATATATAAGTTCCTGTATTTTTTTTTATTTTTAAACTTTGATGATTTATGTTTTAGCAGCCAGTTCTATTTAATCAGTATTATTTAATGTCTGTAAACAGTGATCGGTTAATGTGATGTTTTTTTTTTATTTTACTTTTTGATTTTTTTTTGTAATTAAGTAGAATTAGCTTTGTTACGGCCGCTTTTGTGATAATTTCATCTTTTGATTATTTTTTTTTTTAGTATTTTAATGTAATATACGACTGAAGAATTCTAAGTCTTCCTCAGTACGAGTGTTTATAATATAGTATTTTTTATTCAGTGTAAGTTGAACATAATATTACCCCCACTTTTTGTGATGGCACTTAATTGTAATACTTACTATAATCTCATTTTTCGTTACTTTTTTATCCTTAATCTTGTCTAATCTAACTGTGCCATACCAGGGAACAGTATTTTGTTATATTCTATGTCATTTATTAAAAATATTGTATACTGACTGCCAGTATTTACTGAAAACGACTGATTTTCTAGTTATTATTTTTTATCACTATTTTCTTATCGCCTACTTTTTGTAAGACTGATTTTTTTTTTAATCTTATTGTATTTATTTTTATTCTAATTACATAAAAGTAAAGACTATTTCATACTTTTGATGAATGGTGCTGACATTTATCATCATTTATAATATATTATAATAATTCACGAAAACCTCAAATTGATTTGCTTTATAATTTAGTTGTAAGTTATTTTTGTATTTTAAATATTGAAGAATGTAATTAGATTTTTCTTACGATTACTTAATGGTATGAATATTGGTGTTATCATTAATTAAGTATTATTTACTTACAGTATTATTGCAATCAGGTTTCTGTATTTTTAAGCTTTGTGTTAATAACGTTCCTTTTTTATTCCAGTGTGATAATTATTCATATATTTTTTTTTATCGATATATTATATAGGCCTACTGTAGCAGTTTCTACAGATCTGCCCAATTCTGGCTGTGATTATAAATATGTCGATCGTTGACAGTATTTATTTGAAGTAAATGATTAACTTCCAGTTTTCTTTATCGTGTGCCTAATTTGTATTCAGGGTTTTCTTAATTTTTTTTTTAATTTCAATTTTTGTGTCGGCCCATTTGGTTTTTCTAAATGTTCATTATTACAATATACATCTATATTTATTATACGTACAACATCTTTGTAATATCACATTTTATGTAATATTAGAATAATAAAATTTGTTTTACAATATATTTTTATCGTAGTTTTTATTTTTGTTCCCGAGGTTGATTATTGTATATAATTTAGGTTAAATTAATTCTGGTGAATCTGTTTGTACTTAAATTATTTAGCATTTTTTATGATTACGTATCTACTATCATTCTTTGTATGAGCAACGGTCATTTAAAAAATATATAATGGCTAGCTAAAGAACCAACAACATTTTATGGCAGCATTGACCATATCTGTGGTACATTTGGCCTGAGAAGCAACTTGCTTGTACGCTTCTTTAAAGTTGAAATTTGTTTTGAATTGACGAAAAATTGTTTTTGTTGACGTGCAGTTTAAAAGTGTTATATTACCAAAATGTATTGTTTTAAGAGTGCAGTACTGTTCTATTTGAGAGATAGAATGGCTGGAAGTGGTACAGTTTGTTTATTTTTTAAATTACAGTTTACCACAATAATGCTATAGTAACTGTATGCAGAAGTAGTTTCAAAACTTGCTAGGAAAACAGTGCACTTGAATTAGGTTAATATATCTTCTGTATTTCTTTAAAATACTAAAACTTATTTTTTGGGTGTTACTTCAGAACACCCAAACTAATATTTTAATTTTCATCTAAATCAAAGAACTAACATTTTAATTTTTTTTTTTAAGAAAATATTAAATTATTCTATGGCAAAGTTGCAATTTTTATGTTTAAATAAGACGCTTCATTGAGCTAACTGTACAAAAGTTATTGGCTGTAAATCTTAATTTTACTTTTATGTTGTCTTGGTCGTAAATAGTAAAACAATTTTACTTGAGATTTACAGATTCTGAAAAAATAAATCAGAGCTTTTGGTTGTTGTTCATATTCCTCCCACACTCCATGAAATATTAATTGTATCTTCCTTTTCAGTTAATCACTTCTTTTTGAATAAAGTTTAGGTACAAATTAAAAACACTCGCAATTTCTTTCTTGTAGGAATACATAAACGAAAGTGTCTAAAAAAATGATGCTAGCAGAGTTCATGTTTTGAAGGCTGTTGGGACAATATAATGTTATCTACCTTTGGGCCAGTTGTGTTCACAAAATATTCTTCTTTATAAAGGGTTACAGATTAAACTTAAATTGGGCAAGTGTTTCTTTTTTGTTGCTTTTTATAAAATGCTTAGCTATTAATATTACATTTGTAGATATAAATAATTACAATTTTAATTGACTGTTATTAAAAACGTTTTTTAAGTATATTTTAATTTTTACTTATTCCAGTTCTGCACTAAGCATTGACAATTTTTCTTTTACCTTTCAACATAATTTTAGGTAGGATGTGCTGTATATTTTCATTTTTCTAACCTTAATTCTATAAATCATGAAAGAGTGTTAGACTAAACTTCTCTGTAATTATAAAAAATACATATACACTTTTAATCAAATAACTAAGATGCATGTTGTAAAAAGTCATTCTTTAATTTTAGTATGACTCATAAACTACAATAAAAAGATTATTATGTGTTAAGGAAGATACAGTTACTAATGTCTTTGTACTAAAGTAATTAATTATGAATCCTTTCTACTTACAAGAACTTATGTGATCTACTAATGACTTGTGGCTTTATTATATTGGTCCTATTTATAAGCATAATACAGTAAACCCTTGGTTATCCAAACTACATAGGGTGAACTTTTGGTCGAATAATCAAGGTTTTCATTCCCGAAATATTTTCTGTTATTGGGTTATGAATTTTGTTCGAGTGCGAGTTGATACACTATTTGCATTCAAATTTTAAAAATTAAGATTTTAATTTTACCAATTTCTTTTTATATCTCAAACTGTTGTCTTCCCGATTCCGTATTTATTTATTATAGACTCTGTTGATTCACCAGATTCTATTTATCAATTATTTTCATACTGACCGACACCATTTTGTAAGAAACATGCACAAATGATCTAGTAAGTAGTGACAATACAACTTTGGCCTTAAGTTAATTAACTCGTAAGTTAAATCAGGACTTGTATACGAATCTCCGCAAAACTGTTATAGACTAAAGATTGGCCTAAGAATGAGGGTTGAGTGCGAAATGTAAAATTTGTGGGTGGGGTTAATCGATCTATCCCACTTCAGTTGTAGCATTGTATACTGGGGTTGTGCGTTATTTAACTTCATCCATCCAGAAACATAAAGTTTGCTGGGTAACCATAACCGTTGCATGTAGAGTATCGTGTATTATTTAATTTTCTTCTCTTGACGGGTTAGGCATTTCTACCTGTTCCAGCACCCATCTTTTTTTCGGCCTTCCAATATCTCTACTTCCCACTGGTTTGTATTTTCTCACTACACTAGGCAAGCGGCTTTCTTGCATCCTATTTAAATGATCAACCCATTGGGCACGATTCAATTTTATTTTTTCGTTAAGTGGAAAAATTCCCAATTCTTGTCTTAGATCGTCATTTCCGATTCTGTCTAGTCTTGTGCAACCCCTTGACAAACCTTAAGAATTTTATTTCGGCAGTTGGAATGTTTCTTCCCTTTTCCGCATCACTCATGCTTCACTGCCATATGTCGAGGCTGGAACTGTCACACTCTTATAAAACTTTTAATTTTCTATAAACATCAAATGTATTATTGTATCAATACCATCATTTTGTATTGGTGTAGCCTTCCTACTTAAAATGGTTTGTGCCTTTTATTAGCAATGTTTAAGTTTTTTAAAATTAGTCAGATAATCCGAGGGGCAGAAAACCGAGGGCTTACTGTAATAATTATATTTACAAGAGAAAGGATCACAAATAACCCACAATGCAATTCAGACTACTGTTACAGTACAATAATTCATCGATTTGTAAAACGTCTACAATAGAATCTTGATAAACAAAAATTTATGGAAATTATTCCATAGAGAAAATATTTGGTGAGACCGAGATCAAGCAAAGTCCAAATCACAAAGAATTTGCTGTAAATAATTAAAGAATTTAGTTGTTTATGTGCAGGAAGAAAATTAAACTGTCCTTTTAAATGCCTTGTACTGACAGCAAGTTATTTTAGTACATGTTAATGTATTAACTTAATACCTACAAATTACAGATATTATTTGTCAATTTTATCTTGCATACACCAAAGTTCCACATGTGAGTATTTCAGTTCAGGAATGGAATTGGTCTTAACTTGTTTCAAACATGTAGCTCATGATGTTTTTCCTATAATGTGTATGATAACACATTTCACTAATTTTAAGAAAACACCCTTCACACAGCAGACACGTATGTTTGTCCTATGTTAAAGAATTTCATGTACAGGTATACTTCAGAAAGTTTTATCTAACATCCTATACAGGTATTTTCAATAGCCGTATTTTATTGATAATTGAAATATTTTGTATTATATTCTTCCAACCACCAGTAATACAGTAAACACAATAAGTGTTTACAGTTTACCATATTACTGGTGGTTTGATGAATACAATGTATTTTGACTTCAGAAAATATATAATTACTGAATATGTTGGACTCTAGTCTGGTTATCAAAACCTGATTCGGTTAGTACAAATCACTGGTTTGATCTAACACACGCGTTGTTTAGACTCATTCCATACTCTGATCAAACAAATGTCAACTTTTTGCTTTCTCTTCCCCTATATGAATTTATAGAAAAGAAAAGCATTGTTTTCATGTTAATTTTTCGGAATAGAGTTTTTCCTGGAAATACATGTTTTCTGGTCCCTGGAACCACAAACCATGTTATTAACGATTGGTCTGTCTGTGTGTGTGAACAAGTTACCTCAAGAACGGACAAATTATGCCTCTTGTGACACTTGCCGTCTTTTAATTATTTTAAGATCTTACTCTTAAGGTATTTTGGTTTCTTGAATTTGTGATTAAGCCTAATTTTCCCACATGATCTCTCCAAAACCTTCGTTGTGGTCTTATGCAAAGTACAACATCCTAGTATGCCAGTCCTCTGTGGTGCTGTCATTCCTTAGCTGAGCTGCAAGTGTTACTCCCTTAATAGTCCTCTTTATCTTTATTTCTGTTGTTCCCATCATTCCTTTAGTTGTCTTCTTGTGCCAAAAATCACTGATGTAGATCTTATAAATCAGCTTTGCTTATTTTTTTCTAGATTCTTCCAGAAAAAATGAAATAAGTGGTCTAGTTCAGAATAAAATCCTGTTTTCTCATGAGTAGATAGTTTCCTTGAAATAAAAGGATGAAATGGTGGTGTATATTAATTTTTTTTTTTACATCTGACTGTTTTGCATTAACTGCTAATGCAGATGGTGAGAAGTACGATAGATAAAGATGAGTGATGAAAAAATGGGAGACCTGACCGGGAATCAAACCTGGGACCCTGGTGTAGAAGCCAGTTCCGCTAACCACCACACCAACCGGCCAGTGGTGTGTAGAATATGTATAAATTTTTTAAAAGTATATTTATTAGCTTACTCAAAAACATTCGACCTGTATTAACTTTTAATAATAACTTTCATAATACAGTATATCTAATTCTTATTAACCTATTATACAGTATTACAAAGATTATTGGTGGCAATTTTTTTAAATGTCATCATTTTCCTATGTCTGTCCATCACATCCAGTTGTCAGAAACTTCAAGAGATATCAAACAAAACTGTTTTCGGATTCGTAATCTAAACAAAAAGTTTGTGGGCCTTGGATTGGGTTTGAAGTTCTGGTTTCGACAGGAAGTGGCACAAAACCAAAAGTCAAGAAATCAAAGTCAAAATTTGGAAACAGATTCAGATTTTTTAGAATAGTGTCATTAGATTCCTGTTTGAGAGTACACACAGAAATCACTAATGGTTTTTGCCATAAGTCAAAGGTAAGCATTTATAAAAATAGCCACCAGCCATGAGAGGCATTGTTTCATGAAAGGGACTTTTTCAATAGTGCTTCAGATTTAGATTTGTTACATTTCTCAGTGACTCGACAAATTAACTGTCCAGCTTTACTGTGAACAATATAACTCAAATAATTAATGTACTACTTGTCTTCCAACAATGGGTTGCAAAATATGTTACATTAAAAAAATAATACACGTCTTATAAATCACAAATAAAGTTTAAAATATTAAAAATTATTATTTGTCGTAAGATCTTGGACACGAATGAATAATGATAAGGGTTGGTAAGTTTCACCCAGTGTGAAATAATTAAATAAACAAATATTAATAATACCATATAATATTTTTAATGATATTTCTTTAAAAATAAATAAATTATTAAAAATACATCAACAGAAAAATACAAATTGATTTTAAATAGTTATGCATAGAAAACCCTGATGAATCTGTTCTGTCACAAGTGTAAACCCTTGTTATATACAAATGTTAAAAAAATTCTGAACTTAAAAATGTTAACCGTTGCAGAAATTATTACAGTAGAACTTCGATAGTTTGACATAGGTTGTTGAAGTATCAAAATGTCAAACTATCCAGAGCATATGGCATGTATAGGAAGCATTAAAAACATGATTTTATTATGAAAATTGCACAATTTTAATAAATATAAACAAACTGATGTGCCCTTCAGTACAATACTGTACTTAAGGACAAGAACAAAGTAGGGGGATGAGGAAAAGTGGAAAGGGCTGACCTGCTGGCTTGTTCGCTACTTAAACCACGTCATGTCGCCTCGCCACCAGCTGTGTTGAAGAAACAGAGGTTTACTGTCCCAATATTTATATATCTTCATATCAACAGAAACTGACTAAACTGCCACTGAAACTGATCTCTCCTCCACTAAACTGAACTGATCTGTACTCTATCTGATCTCCACTGAAACTCTTCAGTTTATATTTAAAAAAAGTTATGTCCCGCTGGTGATAATGTGAGCCAAAGTTACAATTCTGTGGACAACATGTGTATTAATACGTTACAAACTTCAGAAGTTGTTAGTCGGCAATTTGGCTGTGATCTTCAAGGGTACATTAATTTACAGTTAATGACCTTTTTTAACTAAAAATTGCTGATTAATATACATAAAATTTTATGTATGTTAAAAATACATAAAATATACTGTTTTCTTAGTCTATTTAAGGGAACGTGTAACCAGTAAAATTTTGAAATTATTGATTTTCAGTTTTTTGGCATCAACCAATACTTGACATTTTCTGAACAATTTACGGCCAAAACGACATGTATGCTTTTTAGTTATTTTTTCATAATTTGTTTTTTAAATTTTGTGTTTTTGAAAGTTTTTATTAAATTTATCAATCAATATTATTCCTTTATTCTACAATTGCATATCGTAAATAATATGTAAATTTTATAATATAATAAATGTAAATGAAAAAGGCAAGGCAATGAATCAGAAATGTTAAAAGAAGGGAGGAAGATCAAATGGATGACGATGATGACTCTGAATATTGAGCTGGACTCCTAAAATTAGATAAACTAAATAATTTTTCAATAGAATCTTTAAATGAGTATTTCCAAAAATATGTTCTTTTTTTATTAGAATGACCCATTATCTCAGGAACAATTAAAGATATGTTGCTGAAATTTTTTTGTACACATTAAACATAAATAATAATCTAATTACACTACTAGAATTATCTGGTTTTATTAAAAAATTACTAAGTTAAAAAATATTTATTCAATTTTTACAAAAAACTTGACAACAAAGTTTAAAAAAAATATATAAAAACATAATAAAACAACAAAACTACATAATTCTAGTCTTAAAGTAAGATCACAGACTGGGTAACACACTGGTAAATTTTCAGCCATGTATCTATAATATTTGCTGAGATAATGGGTCACAAATTTATGAAATTTGACATTGGCAAGTTACACGTGCCCTTAAAATAATTATATTAAATTTTTAGCTACATAATTATGAACACAAATTATGCCTACTACAACAACAAAACAAAAGTTTTTCAATGCTGGCCGCATTGACGTAGTTGGTAACGTGCTTGCCTTTCATTATGCAGTCTTGGGTTCGAACCCCACTCAGGCACGGTGTTTTAATATGTTTCAAAAATCATTTCATCATTCCAGTTACAACCCAACATCGTCACTAATGACCACAGTTGTTGATGCGATGTTAAATAAACAAAGAAAAAAAGTTTTTCTTGTTGAAACACTGCTGAAGCTCAGAACATTGTTCATATTAAATAGTGCACCAAAATAATTTTATAAACAACAGTAGTACACTACTGTGGCACATTCTATTTTACGCTAATACATTTTTATTGTATGCTTCATTACGTTTACAAAACAATTTTTGGTTAGACTTAGGTATTTTATTTTCAATGCAGTTTTATTCTAGAATGTTTATTCTCAGTCTGAACATGACTGTACTTAATTTATATCGCTCACTGTGCATATTATAAACTTGAGTTGTTAAATACTTCCTAACAGAAATCTTATTTCTCCAGTAGAAATTCAAAAGTAAACATAAGGTGAAGAAACCTTTATATTGGACACTGGAACCGGCTTTCAAAAACATGGCGGTTCAAACGATGACAGAAGCGCTATGAACATGAGTCGCCAGTACTACATCTTAGAAGTTTGTAAGATCAATGAGCAAGGAATAGTTGTAAACTTTCGTATTATTGAAAGCAGTTCTGTAATGAGAAAAGTAACGAGTAGGTTAATATAATTATTAGTTAATATATTATTAATTATAATTATTATTTTATTATAGTTGTTAAGTTGTTATAAATTCCTTTTGCAATAATTGTACAGTAAAAAAAATCGAGAATGTTACTGACTAAATCATAAAAAAATTCCAAAAATTCACATTTAACGTGCTGACATAATACAAAATTCGACTTTTACACACTGGGATAAATATTTACAGTTCATCAATTCTTATACTGTACCACCTAAAAGTAAATATTTTCTCCCCCAGCGTATTTATTATACGTCATGTTGGCTGCATTGTTTATAACTGTGGAGGATAGTGAATGTCGTGAAAATTGATATGGAATTAATCGTATTGGTTTTAATAAAAGTTTAATCGTCACTTTTTGTGTCTTATCAAGTTAGTTCAAGTATAATACACTAAAAAGAGTTTGAAGTAGTTTCATGCGAATTAAGTAATGTTCAGTTTCTGTTGAAAATTTTAATTCAAAATCATGGATAAGTCTGATAACAGGTTAGGATTGCTTTTTGTGTTATTCATTAATTTTCTTTTTTGTTATTGTATATGGTCCTCTGGTCAGTTGTACGCTGCATTTATTAATACTCTTAAATGTTTACTTGTTCTACGGTTTCTTGTATCTATAGGCCTACATTAAATGATATTGTGGTGTTAGTTCATTGCTTGACATTTCAATTACACTTGTTGTGTTGTGGTTTAGCATAGACAGATAGTTTATATCTGAAAAACAATTTGTTGAAAATGGCATACCTTGTGTATGTGAACAATTAATGTATCTTACTGTAAATGTAGCTTTTGTATTGATTGTTGTCCCCTAGTTTGGTGTAGCTTTGCCAGCATTAACTCTACTGGGAGTTACACCAAGACATTGAATTTAATAATGGAATTTTCTGCTTATTAAAAATAAATTATTTGCTCTGAGTACATTACTAAATATACATTTCAAGTAACTGAGTAATATAGTAGCTATAACAGGTCTGTGAAAATATTTAATTTTTAATGTTGTCTTTTAAAATTGTTGACCCCACCATAATGCTTTTGTAATTGTTTAAAGCAATATAAATTTTAAAATTAATATTTTAAGCTTCTCCCATCCTGTATAATAGTGGTTTTTGTGATTCTTTGGGCAGGCATTATTGGCTGTCAACATTAAAAACTTCAATAATTGGGTGAATCAGCCTTCTGAATTTTAAATTATGTACTGTACTGATTGATGAATGAATTTTATGTAAGTGAATAAGTCCATATTTGTGTAGCAGCCTACGTATCTACATATTCTTTTAGAAAAAAATTTATCTTAGAGGGTCAAGATAAAAGGAAAGCGAAAGTGTGAGTTGTCATGTAGTGGAAGCATAATGGTAGGCATTCGTGCTCATTTAAAACTAAAAATTGCTCTATGTGAAATGTGAAAAACTTGGTATTTATTAATATTGGAATATTTTGTGATCTTCAAAGGTCTGTAAATTCCAAGTAAAATAATGTTTTAGTATGTACATGTAGGGCTTGAAAAGTTGATTTAATTTTAAAAAAATAAACATTTTAAATGTTAAATAACTCAACAAAAAAAGATTGGGAAAGGGTTTTAAATGTGTATTAAAAAATATAGTATATTAAACACTGAACTAAGTGACTTGAGAATAAATGAGCCATGCCTTTTTTATTTCATACCATTTTAGACCTTGTAAAGGTACTAAACAATTTTTGAAGCTCTCTTTGCATATCACGATATGAACATTTTTTTGATGTAGGCTTTTCCCCTTTCTTCTGTTCACCTGGTGTATTGTTTGAGCTTTTAATTGAAGACCTTAAAATCTGTAATCAGTAGTCTGAATTTGGTTCAATCCATTATGATTTTTTTCATTGTAAGCTTTTCTCCTCTCTTCCATTCACCTGGTGTTTTGTTTGTGATCTGCATGGAAGCTAAAGTTAGTAAACAGTTGTCTGAATTTGGTTTGATCGATAATGTTTTCTCAGTTTATTCCAGTTTTCTCAGTATCCCTTCTTATTTCATTGAACCGTTTATCTGACACCTTGGGTCTATTGTTAGTGTCTTAAAATTTTTTTATGCCAATCATTTGTCACATACTTTATACAGGTGTCTGTAAAATTTTAGTCTTAATTTTCTGATTGTTTCCATCAATCATTTGTTTTTCTTGTACAGTTCTTTTCCTCCTTGTAACCATCTACTATCCTCCGGACAACCTTCCTTTAAATTCCCTTGCGTCTGTGAGACCAGCCTTCCGTATCATTCTATGGCATTCACTTGCATACAGAAAAATAGGTTTTATCACAGTATTGTAATGTCTAATCTTGGGTTATCTCAAGAGTGCTGTTGTTTGCTTCCTTTTCACTGGTTTTCAGTTGTATTGTCTTCCAAGGTACTTGCAGCAATCAGCTTATTCCAATTTTTCCATATCTTATCTTCAAATGACTCAGGGCTGTTTTGACATTGTGGACAGGGTGTTTCATAATGTTCTTCAGGGTTACAAAAATTCAGTACAAAGAAACTATTTCACTTACCTAAATGAAAGTTGTATGGGCCGATGCAGGGACTCAAACAGTTATTTTTAAACATCTATAAATGTTCAATGTTTGCTCCTTTGGTGACACGGCACACATCAACACAAAAGTCTAGCTCTTGCCAAACACATTCTAACATGTGATATAGTTGATTGCATTGATTATGTGATCCTTCAGCTCAGCGATATCGTTTGACATTGGTCGGATAAACACTTTGTCATTCACATAACCCCAGAGAAAGAAGCCACATTGCGTGAGGTCTGGTGATCTTGTTGGCCACAGCGTAATGTGTTGACGTGTGTCCTATCCAGCGCCAACGTGTTTTATCTCCATCAGATAGATGCTGCATTAATTGAAGATGGTACGGTTTCAATAATAAATGTTTACGGAGAACTCTCCACACCAATGCTTTCAGAACTTGTAACTCTCTGCCTGCAGACACAGTCAATTTTGATGGGCTGCAAATAAAACTTGCTTGCACACGTTCGACATTGGCATCTGAGGTTGAAAACCAGTTGATTTCCCCTTGCACAAGCAACCAGTTTTACTGAATTGTTTATACCATGCACGAATTCAATTGTCACTTGGTGGATCCTTATTAAATTTCAACCGAAACGCACGTTGCCCAGTAATTACTGACTTTGACACGTGAAATTCTAACACACAAAATGACATCTCAATTCTTGTGGCAGCCATTTTCTCTACTGCCTACGCTTAGCGGGCAAACGATTAACTAACTGCCCAGAATATGTGGGAAAAACTATTTGAAGTGCTATTTCATACAGTACTTGTTTCATAATTATAAGTGAAATACGTTTTTTGTACTGAATTTTCATAACCTCGAAGTACATTATGCAACATTCTGTATTTAGTTGTTCAAAGAAATACCGGTGTCGAATATTCAATCAGTATAAAAGTAACTAACTACTTTTCTGAGGATTTGAACCAGGAACCTTTGTCTCCAAAAATCAGCTGTTTAACAGATGACTTAAGGTGATGACGACTTTATCTCTTGACTAACCCGGTTGGTCTGGAGGATGGTAATATAGATTTTAAGGATAATGCTTTAAATTTATAAAAATTAAATGTTTTCTTTTCTTATTTTAGGCACAGACTAACAGTCCACGGAATGTCATCATCACCACCTAAATCGTATCATGAGGTTAATGGAAGTGGACAAGAATTAGGAAGAAAATCAAGAACAAAGAAAAAAATTAAAAAACATCAGTCTCAATCCTCATCATCCTCAAATAGAGATTGGTTAAATGAGCCAGCTAGGCCTAATGAAATACCACCAGGAAGTTGTTGGATGCCACAAGGTCAACAGAGATTATTTACTGCAATTTCAGATCCAGCTGTCTGTGGTTACCCTATGTCATTAAGTTATTCTATTGACCAGTTTTCTCTTCCGATGTTTCCTGTTTATCATGCATCACCAGTCCCACAAAAAGTTCAATATAGGCCTTCAGTACCAACAATTCGTAAACCAAATGGCTCCAGAAATCGTCAGCAACAACCTCAGGGTGTTGATGAATATACTAGCCTACCACCTGTAAACTTAACAGATTTTGAGTCAGACCATCAAAGAAGATTTAGTGACCCTGGTTTAGCTAATGGTCCTTTGTCTGATGAAGAATGTGGCTCAGGTGATGAATCTGATTTATCTAGTAATGAATCACAACTCGCTGACAGATTATCACAAGTTATAAAAGACAATAAGAGATTAGAGACTGAACTACAAGACGCAAAGTTACAATTACAAGAATTAAAATTGGAAGTAACAGAACTGAAGCAATTACGAAATCATTATGAACCTGGTGTTGTTTCTGGTAAGATCTTATGAATTTCAGTAATAATAAAAAGTCCATATTTATAAATGTTTTTGTTTAGGTCATTAGCCATGAGCTAGTTTGAAATTCTAGAGGCTTTACTAAGTAAAATTAGGAGTGAGGTGGTTTACCATCGCCTTCTGCACTGAGTGGAAAAGTATGCTTATCAGCATGTCAAGCCCTATAAAAAACATCTTACTTTCTACCCTGCAAATGACACCTTCATTTCATTCACCACAGGGCCTGACTGTATAATGAAATTGATTACTCTCAGAAGATATAACTCTGTCTAGCATCTTTTACACCTCTACCTTTTCTGTTAAATGCTTTAGTCATATAATTGGCTGACTGCGATTAGAAACATAACTATTTTTTGTAGCCCTGGAACTAGCAGATCGAGTGCAAATAACTTAACACTCTACCTGTGTATGTTTTTTTGTATTGTATTGTATTATTATTGTATGTTGTATTCATTGTAAGTTTATCAGTATACAATGGGATCAGTATAAATGAGAACTTTTCATCACAAAAAACAAAAAAATCAAATTCTTTTTTAGTACTCACAAAAATTAACGGATTAGTTTTTTAAAATAAACTAAACTATTGTAATGAACATAGTTTATTATAATTTTTGTTACTGGATATCATGCATACTTTATAAAACTATTAAAACATACCCACATTAGTATGGAACATTCTGTTTATAAAATACGTAATGGGAATGTGCTATGTTGACTAAGTGTAGAATTTTGATCAGAGTATACTTTACCTCTGAACTTTTCTGACACAATAAAATTTGATACTTCTTGTAGACTTAACTTTAATGTGTTTATTTATCTTAGATATTAATTTTTTGTTTTTCATATGTTAGATCTTGTTCGTGAAGTTCGAGAAGCAATGAAAATACATCAAGAAGCGTTTATTTCTAGAATGCAAATGTCTCAGTCATCTATGGTATGGTTTGTCTATACAAAATATACCTATAATTAAGTTTTAATTTTTAAATTATCTTTTGTAAAAGATGATTATAAAATTTTCTTGGAATAATTGGTATTATTTCTGTTACTGTGCTGTATACGAGGAGGATTACCCAAAAGTAACCGGCATAGCATTGCCGTGGGTGGTGCTTGTGTAGTACGCATTTCTGCTGCACAGACGTGTATAACGCAACTCATTGCGAGTTCAATATTCATCTGCAGTGATTGTTTTTGCTAGCGCTGTTTTGTTCTTGTTTCGTTTTTTATGGTTTAATGGTTTTATGGTTTTTTATGGCCCAAGTTTAAGTGAACAATGTGTTGCTGTGAAATTTTGTTTTCTACTCGACATTAAAAGTGCTGCTAAAACTGTTTTATGTTGAAAACAGCTTACAAAGATGACGCTATGGGAAAATCTCAAGTACACGAGTGGTTTTCTCAGTTTAAAAATGGCGACATGTCGATTGATGACAAACCTCGTTCTGGACGTCCATAAACTGCCCGAATCGACGAAAATGTTTAAAAAATTCGAGAGCGTGTGCTCTCTGATCGTCGACTGACAATTTGGAAGTTTGGAAAGATTGTGCAATAATGTTCATCAAAAAAGATCTGATTTGTGGCAGACAGGAGACTGGTTCTTCCACCACAACAATGCACTTGCACACGTAGCCATCTCGTTGAAAGATTTTTTGACTAAAAATGGCATGGTTCTGCTGCCCCATGCACCTTACTCGCCTGACCTGGCTCTGTGCGACTTTTTCGTATTTCCACGCATGAAAAGGGACATTAAAGGACACAGATTTGATAACATTGAAGCGGTCAAAAAAAAAAATGTGGAAGGAGCTGTCAGCCATTTCTAAAGATGGCTACAAAAAATGTTTCGAACAGTGGAAGCACCGGCGGGATAAATGTATTAGTCGTAATAGAGAGTATTTTGAAGGGGATAAGGTTGTTTTGTAAAAAAATTGAAAATAAAGAGCTTTTGAAAATAATTCCGGTTTCTTTTGGGTACCCCCTTGTGGGCTATAAATTCTGTATGTTTTATTATTGTAGAGAAAATTACTTTAACCCTTTTACTACCTGTTGGTATCCGACATGGTAACAAAAAAATTGTCAAAAATTGTTTAAGGTATACCAAAAAGTACCAGTTTTAAAACTGGTGTTTTAACGTCTTACTTTCACTAAAAATGTTATTAAACAATTTCTTAAACGAGATATTTTAACAATTCTGAAGACTTGAAACTATATGATAGACTTAATATCTTATATTTAATAGAAATGTACTGGACCTTAAAACATTTGTGGTTTTCATAAATGTGCATAAAATTTCATGAAATTGAGAAAAAAAGTTTATAGCACTGTAGATTTTAAATAAGAAATATTTTATCCCTCCCTTAGCAAGGAGGCTTGGGAGCCTCCCGTAATCAATTCTACATTTTTTTTACTACAGGTAAAAACAAAACAGTTACTACAGTAACTCAAAAACAGCTGTGATGTTACACCAGGTTAGCACACAAAACCTCTTAATGAAAAATCACTTCATACAAAATTGAAAAATAATATTGTTAGACTGATTGTTTAGACTGACCAACATGGATATATAAATGCAACAAAAATTTGATGTGAAACACTCAAACGACTTTTTTGCGCCAATGCAAATAACAAACAATATAACCTAACATCAGTAATAAAACATCAGAAATAAACAAAAAAAAACAACCTAATTTTATTTTCTAATTTTACTTATTTTTTTCATGAGTGAATGATGCAAAATGAAAACCAACCTTAGTTTGGCTTAATAATACAGAAAATCACTCTTTGACGCTAAACTAGGCTCTCTGGAGAAAAATGCTTAAAATAAAATTTGTAGATCTTTTAATTTCCTATAATTTTATTATATAATTTCCTTTGTCAAAGTCACCGTGTGAGGCCTGGCATTGTCATGAAGAATGACATCTCTGACTGGGGTACCTTGTCTTTTGGTTTTGTACCTAGGCAGCTTTCAACATTTTCAACAGCTGGCATTAGTAGGCGGAATTCACTGTGTGTTGATCATGTAGGAAGTCAATGAGTAAAACTTTCTTCCAGTCCCAAAAAACAGTAGCGAGCACTTTTCTGGTTCAGAGAGACAGATTTTGATTTGTGAGACGTGATCTTGGGCATCGATCATCACCTGGATTTTCTACACTATCATGTTCACCTTTAAACGTGTTAGCCCAATCAAATTCTTGGGTTTGAGAAAGGGTACTGTCACCAAACTGTGCTTTTAACCGAGTAAAAATTTCTATTGTTTTAACACCTTCATTAATTTTAAAAAATTAACAATAAATAGTCCGTTGCACAATGTGCAATGGACCTCTTACGTAGTCATGGCTATACTGGCGACAGGACAGAAATGTATAATGTGCTGATTACGTACTCTCAATCTTAATTCACGATGCTTCCACTATCTCGCTCAAAACGGCCTTACGAGGCACACAGAAAAAGTTCAGTTTGTATTTGACTCACTCTTATACAGAGTGGTCCAAAAAAATGTATCCACTGTTTAAAAGTCCATAACTTGCAAACTAATTGACGGAGTTGTCTCATCTTTGGTAGTGTACTAGTTTGTAGTTCCGACAGTCGCCACACAAGCGTTGTTTTGTTTTGAAGTCCCACTACCATAATCGTGTTAGGGCGTATCTCGACGAAAATCTACCAGGAAGATGGATAGGCCGTAGAGGTGCTGTGGAGTATCCACCATGTTCCCCAGACTTAACTCCTCTGGACTTTTACCTGTGGGGAACACTGAAGGACGTCGTTTATTGACAAAAGCCACGCACATTGGATAAACTTAGAGAATCCATCGTACATTCATGTGCAAATATCCAACTGAACACGTTGCAGACAGTAGTTCGTGCTGCAGTTCAGCGGCATAGTTTGTGTGTGGATGTGAATGGTGGCCATTTCGAACACCTACAGTGATATCTTTAAGTTGGACTTTAAGTTACACTTTCACCAAAGATGAGACAACTCCGTCAATTAGTTTGCAAGTTATGGACTTTTAAACAGTGGATACATTTTTTTGGACCACTCTGTATTTTCATATTTTATTTATAGATATTTGGAAATATCAATTATTTTTAAAGAATTAGAATTTTGTGTGTTTTTAACCATGGCTGTTGTTTATAATATAATCTTTTATTGGTGATGAAAACTGGTTTTGAGCTTATGAACTTTGTGGGAAACCAAACGAGTGAAAGTTGTATGAATAGAACAACCATTCAATTTGTTGTAGTCTACATGTTTAAGATTTATAATCTATTAATGAAAGTAATGAAACACCTTGTGCATTGCTGCAATGATCTCGTCAGAATACATCCAAGTGCCTTTAAATTTTTACAAAAAATCCTTAAAAATTATAATTCCTTTTATGTTTTTGTATTAGTATTAATATGTTATTTTTAAGAAAGACATACTGTTTTAGTGTTGAAGTGGTTCCCATATTGATATTATGTAGTTAAAAAATACCAGTTTTGTGATTGATAAAAATTGGTTTGAAACATTCCATTAAATTAGCCTTGAAATTTTGTTAAATATTTATTGAAATTTATTTTCTTTTTTGGTATTTAAATGTTACATAATTCTTTTGTATTAAGTAATAAATGTTAAGCATTCAGTAAATTTTGGTAGAAAGTTTGTTGTCAAAATAGTTTACTTGAAAAATGTTGTGGTGCTTTAAGAACAAGGGTTTTCAATTAAAAAATTTTAATTTTACGTACACTTTTCTTTATTATAATAGATTTATTCTTAAACCTTACTATTTTAAAATTTGGAATGTAGCTGTAAGTATAATTAAAAGTTTAAATTATTATAGTTCAGTAAACTTCAGTGAACCTATTGCTTATTTTTTGTTTTTTTTCCAGACTAATGATAAATTGATGTCCAAAGATTGTGAAGACCTGAAGGTAAATATTTTAATAAAAAAAAAAGATATTGCTTAATTATAATGTAATTAATAACAATTGCTCTTAATTCTGACTTAGTTGTCTACAAGGTCATTTACAGCGTGTAAAAAATCAAGGAACGTTTCATTTAAAGTTATTTATATAATATTAATTGTTTATATTTATTTTATCAAACATCCTATGTAGGATTATAAACAGCCATATTATTTAAAATTGAAATATATTGGCTATTTCTAACCACCAGAATACGGTTACAGAAAACACTTACCAATGTTTATAGCACTTTCATGTATCTTGTACACATCTTCAGTAAATTAAAATTTTATATCTTTTTTCTACCATGGTAGGAAGTTTCAAATTTTGATGTGAAAAAAAATTAATTCACTGAAGATATGTACAAGATACACGAAAGCGCTATAAACATTGGTAATGGTTTTCTGTTACTGTATTCTGGTGATTAGAAATATATATTTCAATTTTAAATAATATTGAATTGATAATCCTACACAGGATGTTTGATAAAATAATAATATTATAATATTATCAACCTTCGTTAAAGTTCATATTCTTTGTCAATTTAAGATTAATTAAAAATATTTAGGTGTTATTATTTGACAAATAAAAACTCATTATTGTGTAAAAAAAATTACAGAATAGTGTATGAGTTTGGTGGGAGTGCATCAGTGAACTTAAGCTGAGCTCAGGATTGTTTATTTAGGTCTATCTCCCTAACTTGGGAGAATTGCTTTCCCTGAATAATAGTAACCGTGGTTATCTGAGGTATGAGGGTGAAGACTAGGGTAGGGGTTGGAGGAAATAAAAAAAAAAGTATAGTATAGTAGGAAGAAGGGCAATGAGGCTAATGGACAGATCTAGCGATGGATTGGATCACTTGGCAGTGAAATTTGATATCGCCACTACATGGCCCATATTGCTGATGAACACATCCACTTACATTGATCAATATTGACATGGCCGTATCCAAACAAGATCGTCTCTAGTTTGCTACTCCCCCCTTCAATCCAATACCTCTTATTGTCTTCCTCTCCATACCTATTATAACATACATAGAAAATTCTCTTTTATGATCACATATAAACCCATTTTCTTACTTTTAGTTCTTTATATCCTCATGCTTTCTAATCTTTATTATTTCTCCGTAATCTTTATATGCAACTCTTTTCTCATTATTGTGTTTAGTTGCTTTGTTTTATCACCTTGGTCAGTAATATTTCTTCACTAGTTAATTACCATATTGAAATTTTTAATTCATAACTTTTTCCTACTTTCAATTATTTATTGTGTTGTAAATCTGTATTAAATTTATAAGTAAGTTTTTTAAAATGAAATTAACTAATAAATCTTTAAATTCATCTTGCAGCTTGTAATTAATAATTAATCCAAATGTAAAATTACTATAAATTTCACCAACCTTTTTCTTGCTGCTTAAAATTTATTTCTACCTATTACAGTTTTGCATGTTTCATTGGATCTACTATTGTCAAAGTATATTTTACACAAAAATTGAAACTATACTGAAGTCAACCCACCAGGTTGGTCAAGAGGTAAGGTTGTCACTAAAGTCAGCTGTTAAACAGCTGATTTTTGGAGACGAAGGTTCCTGGTTCAAATCCTAGTAAAGGTAGTTACTTTTATACAGATTTGAATATGTCAAATTGGGGTTTAATTAACAATACTCTCTCAGGGATTGTCGGCCTGGGTCTGTACAAGACTACACCTCATTTACACGTCATACACATCATCTTCATCTCATTGGGTCATAGGGTTGCTTATTGTCCTGAATTGAACAGATTGCAACGTACACACATTAGGAATTAAAAAAAAACAATTTATTGAAGTCTTTTCAGAATATGTTTAATTTTGTATAAAACTTGTGTAAAGATATTTTTTTATCCAAGTGACTGAATTTTTGTGTTAAATACTCTTGATATGGTGGATCCACAAAAAAATGTAAATTTAGAATAATAAGTGAAAAAAAATTTAGTAGAGTTGATATTATTTTTACATTTGGAAACTAACTAGTTTTTAAAAAAAATGTTGTAATTGCAATTATTTTATAGAAATAATTATGGAATTATGTATCCAGCTTTTCACTAATCTTTCACTGAATTTTGTGTGGACTTTGATTGATAAAGCGTATTCTTAAAACAAATTTCTTCTTGTTATGGTGCCAGTTTTGTTAGTTATCAGACAATCTAGAATGAGTTCGGCTGAATGTGTGCCAAAAGTATTGCTTTTATTATAGTTGTAAGAAAATAAATGAGATATCCAAATGGCATTTTATATCGTTAAGAGGTACGCAGATGATTTTTTTCCATAGAAGAAGCCAAGTTGAAACTTGGGTTCTTCTATGGAATTTTTTGTATTCATTTTCTATGCCTATTATCATTTTTATGTTTTTATTGATTTTTCAGAAAAAATTACATGAAGTTACCAGTGATCGAGATATGTTACACGATAGATTATCAAGATTAGAAGAACAAGTTAAGACCGTTATGGTTCATAATAGGTACAGGAGTTTCTTTAATAACATTTTAAATTATTTTTATGGTAATTAAAAGCTTCATTGCAGTGTTGATCTTAACTGTAATTTCTAGTTTTTATTGTGTTTAATTTTTTATAAATTATTGAGCTTTATATAAACTAACGTATTAATGATATCTAATTGTACATTTTATATTACAGTATAATCAATATTGTGGAAGTTATCTGTTGTTTCTGGTATAGCAATTGAAATTTATTTTAAAGAAATTTCTAGGACCACATGGCCTAGAAACTTGAAATATGATAGGAAAGTTCTGTTGTGGTCATAGGTATTTTAATTAAAAATTTTTTTTTGTCTGTAATGTGGTACGTTACAATCTGTTCAATGCAGAACAATAAGCAACCCCATGACCCAATGAGATGAGAATGATGTGTGTGATGTGTAAATAAGGTGTAGTCTTGTACAGACTGAGGCCAACTATTCCTGAGAGAGTATGGTTAATTGAATCCCTATCATCAAAGTGCACCGGTAACCACTGTCTATTATTCAAGTTTGTATAAAAATAACTACCTTTACTAGGGAACCAGGAACCTTCATCTCTGAAAATCAGCTGAGTCACGGCGATGACTTTATAGGTATTTGATAAAAAAATATTTGAAAAATCTGCTCTTAAAGGAAGAAAATGGAAAATTTGTAAAAATGGTGTTTCATAATTAAAACCATATGCTAAGTCAGAATGAAAGTAATATGAATTGAAGACAATTAAAATTGCTTTGATGTTTTTATTTAATGATTTCTCATTCAACGTTTATTTAGTGGTAATTCACAATTTTCTGCAAACATGTTAAAATCAGTTTCTGCAGCGACAGCTTTTTGGTGTAGAATTAAGATATAGTTTAGAGCAAAGTTAACTTAATTAGAATTTTTTTAAGTTGTTCTTTTGTATTTAATTTTCATTCAGTGCAAGAATGAAATCATTCAGTCTTCCTTGAAATTCATTTTTACTTTCTCTTGCCTATATGAATATATAGAAAGGAAAGTATTGGTTTCATATAGATTTTTCAAAATAGAGTTTTCACCAGATCTACATGTTTTCAGACCTCCTGAACCCAAAAACATGTTTTTAGCGATTGGTCTGTGTGTGTGCATGCGTGCATGCACATGTGAACAAAATATCTCAAGAACGGAACATCGTACAAAGTTCAAACTTGAAACTTAAGTTAGGTACTACTAGAGGACCCGACACAAACATTTTTATCAAAATCGGTCAACTGGAAGTAGTAGTTTATTTGTGTCATTTTTCACTTTTTTGCAATTTTCTCAAAAATGGCTCTACAATTTTTTTTAAAATCCGCCTCATTTTCTAAATTTTCATACTCTACAAGATAGGGTAGGTGCCATGTCTACTGAAATTCTTATGGAGGCTGTACTCTCTTTGAAAAAAATGGTTTTTTTAAGATTGCAGCCTTAAAATGCTTGTTAGCGCAAAAGTGTATGTAAGTGTAGTTGTAGACAATTTTAAAATCTGTAACTTTTAATGCAAACATTTCTTTGTATAATGCTTAATTTAGCGGTGATTTGTGATTTTCTGTTTTTTTTTCATGAAAATGTGTAAAAATATGGTTTTTTTTAAGATTTTGGCCTTAGTATGCATTTTATAATAAAAGCGTATTAATAAAATTTATAGAAAATTAAAAGATCTACAACTTTTGTTTAAGCATTTTTCTCTAGTGTGAAAGAGTGATTTTCCATATTATTAAGCGAAACTGAGGTTGATTTTCATTTTGCATCATTCACTCATGATTGAAATAAGGTTATGTTTTTTTGTTTGTTTTCAATGTTTTATTACTAATGTTATGTTATATTGGTCGTTATTTGCATTGGCAAGAGAAAGTCGTGTAAAAGTTTCACACCAGATTTTGTTTTATATTTTTTTATCTGATGCTTAGTTTAGTAGAAATTTGTTTTTTTTGAAACTGCATCAAAATTGGTTCATTTATTGGACTGATATAATATTGCAGCATTGCATACTTGTGGTGTTTTCTTCGGAAATTTTTTAATGGTACAACATTTTAATATAACGGGTGATTCAAAAAGAGTGCCGGTTTTTAAACGGCTGGTAAATTTTCGTTTATCGGTTGGCAACATTGTTAGACCTCATTTCTATTTCGGAGAACATTCCGATTGACGATTCAGTTGTAGTTTCTCTTGTTCGCAGTGTAGTACTCTCGCAGTCTGTGTCTAACCATGGAGAAGTTTACTATTGCACAACGAGTGTTAATCGTCAAAACATTTTACCAGAGTGGAGAGAGTTATGCAGCTACTGTCAGGTGACTTCGCGGTACTCTAGGACGTAATGAAGCACCGAATGAATCAACAGTTCGCAGGCTCATGAAAAAGTTTTTTGAGACGGGTTCAACAGTCGACCTTAAAAGTTCTGGACGTCGTCGTTCTGGCCGAACTGAGCAGAACGTTGCGTTGGTTCGTGACAGTGTGGCTGTTAGCCCAGCAAAATCAATACGTCGCCGTTCTCAACAATTGGGTTTACGATGTTCTTCTGTACAGAGAATTCTTCGGTACGATCTCCAATATCACCCGTATAAAATTCAGTTGCTGCACGAGAAACAATGTTGTTGCTCCGTGAACGGTTCCAGGATCGCATCATTTCTCGTAATTCCGACCATCAATGGCCACCAAGGTCGTGTGACTTGACGCCTTGTGACTTTCATCTTTGGGGTCATCTGAAGTCATTGGTGTATGCCAATAAACCCCGAAACATCAATGACTTGAAGGAGGAAATTCGACGGGTTATCGGGCAAATGGAAGTCGAAACTTGTCGTGCAGTAATATCCAATTTCATGGACAGAGTTGATGCGTGCCAGCACAGTAGAGGAGGACACATGCATGACATCATTTTTCATACATGAAATCGGAAGGTAAGATGAACTTGTTGATGTATTTATTTTCAGTTTTTCAATAAAATAAATCTCTTAATTTGATATATCAAAACCGGCGCTCTTTTTGAATCACCCTATAGTTTGTTATTAAGTGCACTATTTTGTTTACGATTGGTAAATAAAATATTCATGAATGCAAAACGAAAGGGGGATTGTTAATCCTGTTAATATATGAAATGAATTATATACATATTTAAATATATTGAGTTTGTTAAACTTAACTGATTATATTTATTATTGTTTGTCAGTGTACAACAATCAAATCAAGAAGAGCTAGTTGTATTAGAACAAGAAAAGTTACAACTCCGTAGGGAACTTCAAGAAGCAGTTGATGCTCGTAAAGTGGCTGAAGCAAAAATACAAAAGTAAGTACACTTTTTTTTGTTGTATTTTCCAGTAATAACTTTAAATACAGAATTTCTACAAAAAATGTAACCATCTACCGTTCCTTAAATTATTTTACCAAAAAGGATGAATTGGTAACTGCAATTTGATTAGGGATTTTTAGAGATTGTCAGTCATGTGTGATTTTTGCTTTGTTTTTATTCAAACAAAGTTCTATGAAACATATTTGTTTGTTTTATACAAGTTTTGTTATGATGGAATAGAATTAAACTCCAGAAAAAGTACCATATTGTTTTGAACACAAGCTGTAGTTTTTTCCTAAAAATTGGTTCCATGATTCGACCTATGGCTTGCATTCCCACTTTAATAATGTTAATGGTTTCTTATTAAGGTGATAAGAACAAAAAAACAATGACTCGCGCATTCAAGCTGCAGAAATTAAATTTGTACGCAGCGTTCAGGGATGTACGCGGCTGGATCACATAAGGAATGAGGTCATTCGGAGGCAATGTAATATCCAACCACTTGCTGTTGTGATCAAGCAGTATAGGATGAGATGGACGAGTCACCTGCTCCGTATGTCTCCAGATCGGCTTCCTCTGTAAGTATGGAAATTGAGGCAGGATGGAAGAAGAGACGTTGGAAGGCCGAGGAAACGATGGATACCACAACTGGCTCTAGAAGCCTAGTCCATGATGGTTGATGATGATCTTATTAAGCATGAGTAGGTATGAAGAGAGAGACACACACACTCCTTATATGCACACTTCTTATGTAGTGCGTGTACAGTCATTTTGATCAGTTTGGTGTTACAGTATATTGTTAGGTAGCAGTTTTCTTATATTTCATTTTGTTTTTTTATCCGATCATTCGTTTTTTTGTTGTATTTTATATATCGCCATGAGTGTTGTTATATAGGTTAAGGGTACTTCATCTTTACTAATACCCAAAAATTAGTGCAGGTTTTACGATACTGATTTCAAATTAATCGTAAGTAACTACGCGGAAAAGACATCCACCAAAAAATAAACTAAAACTTCTAAATGCTAATTAAGTAGTAAGTGTATTTTGTAAGCACGGTAATTTTTACTTTCTCTTGCCTATATGAATATATAGGAAGGAAAGTATTGTTTTCATGTTGTTTCTTTGAAATCTAGTTTTCACCGGATCTTCATGTTTTCAGACCACCTGGACCCAAAAAACATGTTTTTAGTGATTGGTCTGTGCGTGCGCACATGTGCGTGTGTGAACAGAATATCTGAAGAACGGAATGTCGTACGAACTTGAAACTTAAGTTAGATACTACTACCGGACCCAGCATGAACATTTTCATCAAAATCAGTCAACCAGAAGCAGTAGTTTATTCATGTCATTTTTCAATTTTTTGCGATTTTCTCAAAAACGGCTTTACGATTTTTTTAAAAATCGCCTCAATACTAGTTATGTATACTCTACAAGATAGGTGCCATGTCAGCTAAAGTTTTGGGAGGGCTGTTCTCTTGCAGAAAAAAACTGTTTCTTAAGATTGCAGCCTTAATGTGTATTTTAGTGCACAAACAAAACTTTTTTTGTAAAGGTAACAGTTTGAATATGTCCAATATATTGTTGGTCTGAGCGTAGATTCTTGTGTATTTATTTTTTAAGGAAATACATTGTCTTATTCCTGTATCAAGATCTTCCTGTGGACTACCTTAAACCTTTGGCGTACCACTAGTGGTATGCAACCAGAGGTTGGGAAGTTAGAGAATTAGTGATAAATGAGTGAATCTATTAGGACATGTGTATTTATATTTATTATTTTTGTGCCTTACCCTATATGGATTTTGGTGAACATCATGATCTAATCCTATTCACTCCTAATCGGAGAAGCTTGTTTAATTTGAGACTAGTCCATTTTCTCCGGTTTTTTAGCCGTGATGTTTGTCTTCAGCTAGTGCCCTTTCTCCCTTTGGCTTTTCCCTGCAGTGCCAGCGTCAATAACTAGGTATATTTATACACATACAGGATAACCTGGATAATTTGAATCCTGGGTAATCCGAATTCTCGAAAAAAGGTTGCAGTTAGGCACCTTACTGTATCACATTGCTCTTCAGTAAATTGATATTTTAAGTACTATACGGTATAGGAATACTGCTTCAATTAATTTTAAAAAATAAATAATGGAACACTAACACAGTACTGTAGGAGAAGTACAGTGAATCATAAATGCTTATTTGTGTAGACATTTTCTAGGCTTGATTTAGAGTGCTCTGAAACAATATTTTTTCTCGCAAAGACGAAATAAAATGTTTTAATACTTGTATTCAGAGGATAACAGAGAATGACATTCCCACCGCACAAACTACTTTTATTGGCTCAAAAGACACTGTAGAAAAATCACTAACTTTAAAGAAACATATAAAAATCACTGATTTTTTGAAGAAAAATAAAATAATTTTTTTAATGCTTATATCAATACCGTAATGAAAGCATTGTTTGCATAAAAATAGAAAGAGTTGTTGTTTAGGTCATCAGCCGAAAGGCTGGTTTGAACCTGTAGAGGTTTTACTAAACAAAGCGAGGAGTGATGTGGTTTACCCTACCTTCCTCACTGAGTGGAAAAGTTCGCATCAGCATGCCGGGCCCTCTGAAAAGCACATATTTTTCACTCTGCAAATGACACCTTCACTTCATTCACCATAGGGTCTGGCTGTATAATGAAATTCATTACTTTCAGAGGAGGCAACTGTGATTAATGTCTTTTTCACCTCTACCTCTTCTGTTCTTAAATGATTCAGTCATTTAATTGGCTGACCATGTGATAAGAAACACAACTATTTATTTTAGCCCTGCAACGAACAGATTGAGTGTAAATAATTTAACACTCCACCTGTCTGTTATGGGCAGGAGAAAGAGTTATGGGAGTTATATTTTGGCTTCCAAAACTTCCATTTATACATTATCCTGTTTTTTTTAAATTGAATACTTGATAGTCCAAATTTTTTGTAATCTGATGAGCCGCGGATTTTATTAGTTCAGATTATCCAGGGCCTCCTGTAGATTTAATTAATAACTTACGTTCTTAAATCAATAAGTAAATATTTTGTTTGTTTTTCTTTTTAGTTTTGAGCAATTAATTAGTGTCTTACAAAAGAAAATGCCGAATGGTATTGTAATGGATGAAAAGAACAATGCCAGTAACAATAACAACAATGTCAGCAGTAGTGGAGAACGTTTATCAGAAAGAGTGGTTGCGGTGGTTGGCAATGGTGGTGGTGGTGTTAGTGTAGGAGGTGGTCCTAGTTCAGGTGAGTCATTGATGAGTAGCCTTGGCAGTGGTTCTTTACATTCACCACATGTTACTATGTCTGGTCCTGTAACTGATCTTTGACCTAACCTTACCTTTTCTTCTTCTTCTCCTTCTCAGTTACCTTTTAATAAATCTACTACTGAGTTTACCTGATACATTATATAATTAATTTCATAATTATTAGATTTTATTATTTAATAATTCATTAGAAATAATCTATTTAACATTGTATCTTCACAACATAATCACGTAGTTTTAAGTTATGTAACCAAGAACATCACAAGTGTTTTTAAACTTTGTACCTTCATTTATAAATAATATACAATGTAAAAAGCATTTGTAGTTATTCTGTAAATAATTTTTATCTTGTTAAGATTTCAAATTTATTTCTTTAAGAATCAGTCGGTGAGGATACCCAATCATGTTAAATGAAAAAAGTACATATTTCTTGTGTGTACAATTATCTAAATAAATATAAATTGTTAGTAATTAATTACTTTCTCTTAATTAAAATTATTGATGCTTTATCATATTAAATTATCGTAAAAAATATTCTCAATATTTTTCATGTTGTAGGTTCAATGTAAAAGATACTGTATTATTTTGTTACTTTACCTTAAAGTAACATTTAAATTTTTAATAAAACTGTATTGAAACCTACGATACGTTTTTCAAAAAGACTTGACATATTTTAACTAGAAATTCAAGGTTTTTTCTAAATTACTTAAATATTGGGGTTTATTTTTATTTTAGTATTAAAATTTTTACCTTTATATTTATTTTTTCTTTCAAAAATACAAAATAATGATATATTTGGTGGTAGGAAATGTTCAGATTATTTTCAACTGTACTATTAATTTTATACGCTCTTGATTGGGTATCCCAAATCAGTTTTTAAATAAAAAAAATTTATGTAATAAGGTAGGGTGTATAGTTTTTACTTACACTATTGAATGTTTGTATTCATCTGTTAACTTTTTTTATTGTGGTAAGTTATAAATACTGTTAAACAATGTTAATAATTTAAATTTTTTTCAAAAAAAATCTATTGAAGACAATAATATATTACTAAATATTCTATCTAAATAATTTTACTGGATTTAACTGAAATACTTTGTTATAAATTTATCACATTTATGGTTGACAATAAACAAATATAATAAATGTTAATGCCTTATTACTTTAACTAAATGAATTTGCAATTTTTAAAAATGTATTTAAAAATAATTTATTTTGATAAATTGGTACATCATTAAAAGAAAAATAATACTTATTTATAATAATAGCTTTTCATTTTGATTTTTTTTAGTTTCTGAACAGTGCAATATTTTCTAAATAAATGAAGTATGTCAGTAAATAAACTCTTAAATGTTTAATTATATTAGTAACAAATTAATTATTTTACTAACTGTAATAATTATATTTTGATTTTAAATTTAATGAAGTAGATTTATAAGAGTAATTTTATTTTTCTGCTGTAGAAAAACAATATGGCCAATATTGTTGTAATTAAAAAGGTGACTATGAAGTATAAAATTGAATTTTTTAAAAAATTTACTTTACCTATATTAATTGTTTTTTTAAAATTAATATGTGTGTATGTTGAAATCTGTTCAATTTAAGAACAATAAGCAACACCATGACTCAATGAGCTGAGGATGATATGTATGATATGTAAATGAGGTGTAGTCTCGTACAGACTCAGGCCAACCACTCCTGTTGAGAGTATGGTTAATTTAATTCCAACCATCAAAGTACACTGGTAACCACTGTCTAGAGTATGCAAATCCGAATATAAGTATCTACTGGTAACGCAATATAAGTTGACGATCGTCTGTGAAAATAAGACTGGACTATGCTGGGGGGGGGGGGGTGGAAGTGCTACTGTATGTGCTTTTCTAAATACATCATAGCGACAGCTCTAACCATGACTTCATGTTGTAGTTTTACTTCTACATTGATTTATTATGTTTACAACTATGTCGTTTTATAAAGATCCCATTGTATTATATATTGATTCTTAATAATTATCCTAAATAAATAATAAACATTCATTCTAAATAAGCCATTATACTAGGCCTAAGCTGTATTTTGTGTCCTTTTTGGTCATCAGCAGTAAACTGGATTACTGCACTCTGACATTGTAGTGATAGACTAGTTAGTCCGTGAGTTCCGTCGATGTGAGCTTATTATCGTGAGTAATACTTGTTTTACAGTAATTTCAAAATGTTATTGTATTTTTACGGTTTTCATATTTCATTATTGTCAGTAAAGTTATGTTAAATTGCGATTGAATTTTAAACAATTCATTTTCTTTAAAGAATTACATTACTCCTTACATATTTAGTGTGAAGGGTCATGAACTGAATTTTATTATTTAAGTGTTTATGGTGGTTACATTTTGAGTTACATGCTTGAAAGATGTCTTATGCTTTTGGGTTGGCCGATGTAAGTAGGATAGATAGTATACTGTCCTCCGCATGAAAGGCGCAATCATCAACTTATAGCGCGTTACCAGTACTTTTATTAGGATTTGAACCACAGAACTTTAATCTATGAAAATCAGCTGCAGTAACAACTTTACCACTAGACCAACTTTTTATTAATTTTGTAATTATGGTTGTCAAACTTATATATTATGAACTCTATAGTATAAATAAATATTATAAATTTCACTAACCTTTTGAGCCGCCTTGATCCTATTGATCTGCTATGATCAAGGCAATTGAAAAGGTTATTGAAATTTATAGTATACAATAGAATTGATTTCAAGCTGCAGAGTGCATTATAAAGATTTATTTATAAACAATTGTTTATGAATTGTTGAGTTAACAATTCAAATATAATATGTAAGCTCCAATAACATGAATTTACCTAATTTTTTTTAGATGTTGGCAGACATTACTGAATATTTTGGGTCGTCCTAAATTATAGTAGAAATGGGTTGTAAAATGTGTAATTTTATTTATCCATAGATTGAGAAAATTCCATGTTTTGGGTAAACACAGTTTTTGATGTATTATTGTACCTTTTATAAAAGTAAACAGAATAAAATAAAAAGTTGCCTTTGGTTTTAAAAATTGTTTCCTTTGTGAAGGTTTGATGTTTCTCTGCCATTTAATAATTATAGTTTGAGTCTAAGGAAGCTTTTTTATAACTCGTAAATTTTTCTTCTTTTTCTTTCTGTGCTACAGCTCGATGTGAGCCTTGGCTTCCAGCATCCTCTATCCTTGCCATCCCCATGGATTGTTTCACCCACCCACTTCAAATGTTCTCAGTTATATCATCTAATTCTAGTTCACATTTTTCTGGTACTATAAATCTGAGCCTTCAGTATCCTCTATAGCATACACTGTTCGTCCTTTTGCTCCAAGTAACCTAGACTTGATGAATTTTACAATATCCTCTTATTTCAATATCTCAATTTTGGGGTGCTATGTATCATTCTCCCTAAGCAATCTATTGAGATGCTGCACAATTTTCCTTTAAAATTTGTACAGTGTTTCCTGTACCTTTCTTAAGAGTGTCTGTGTTTCACCTTCACAGCTGATAACTGACCTAAGTGTTTTATGCATTTTTGGGTGCGATTCATTTTTGTACTGCAGTTTGCCAGCTCATTCTTTGTAGTCTAGAGTTGGCATAATATAGTACCGTATTTTCTTACTGTACTTTATCCTGAATCATCGCACTTATGGACCCTTTAACTCATAAATTTATGCGTTATAAAAAGTATTTTATTCAGTGTTCATGTAAAGGAATAGATATTTTTTCGTATGTACTGGTTTGTCTATTTAAATTTAATTGTACAAATATATTTTTAAATAATGCTTTACAGAATAAGAAAATTTGTATAACAATTCTAAAGATTATAGAGAAATTAAAATTTTTGTAAGTTTAGTTAATAATTATGATTTTACAATGATTTGGCCTACCGTATTTTGCACAATAGTATTATTGGCAGAAAAATAAAAATAATTAATAATTAACCTTTAAATAACACAATATTTATTTTATTGTAAGTCTTGCGAAGGAAAAGAGAAAAATATAATGTATTTCACATAATGTGTCTTATACTTGTTAATGTGTTTGTTATAAAAATCAGGTAGAATACTTAGAACATTAACTTTAGATTACATTGTAAAATAAATAGATTAGCTAGAGAATTTTATTAAATATATTAATAAGTATTGTTATTCAAATCCGGTTGTTAACTTTTGTAGTATGTATGGTATTTGTAAACAAAATTGTTATATTCATTCCACTAGGCCTTAACATGATTTATATTAGTATGATTACTTATAAATAATAATGTATTTCACGTTACATTTCCTAGTGTCTTGTGTATCAAGTTCATTACATATATATAAGATTTTTTTTGCACTTGGGATGATTGCAATTTTCATTATTTTGTGGGAAATCAAATAATTTTTCTTGTTATTTTAGCATTTTGAAAGAATAGGTTTATAGTCATTTTTAAATATTTTTTGTTTGAAGTTAACTTGTTGAACGCAACAGAATATTGATAATTTATATACTCTGATGTCCTGTTTGCGCCAATTCTGAGGCTTGACGTCTCGGTATTCTCTGTCAAAACAAGTTAATCAGGTTTATTACGTGACCTTATTGTTATTAGTTCATTTCATGTCTTGTTTCATGTGCAATTTGTTTTCTTTGTTTTTTTTTAAATTGTTCCATTATTGTATTTTTTGTGTCTGATCACACTGTAAAAGACAATAGTAGTTTTTCTAGAAGTGCGTTCTTCAACTTCAGTTTATTTCCAAAAGTGTAATTAATCACTGTATTTGCATGCAGTTAATTTTAATTCTAATTGCTTTAAAATATAAAATTTATATAATTAGAAAGTTGAAAGTAGAATCAAAAATTTTAAATGTACATTTAGTTTTCGTAGGAAAGCTAATTAAAATACTAGTTATTGGTCATTCTTTACTACTTTACAAAATTAATTTAGACTCAAATAGTTAAAAAGTAAAATCATTAATAATTTATTAATATTTTTAGTGAGTCTATCAAAATGTTTTTGTTTGTAAACAGTCTAGTCACTCGAATTAGCTAACATAATCAATGCTAATGGAATGGAGAAGACTGACAATTGAGGAATTGTAAAACAACTTTTAACTGTTATTAAATAAATATAAATTTTATCAAACATGTAAATAAATTTAATCTTGTATCTATTTTGTGATTATATTTTTTATAATTCACAAAATGTGTTATTTTTACACAAGTTAAAAGTTTGTGGAAAATTCTGATCAATAGTTTCACATATTCAGGTAGTCTGAATAATAAAATAAATTTAATTATTTCTTCTATTTATGTATTGAGGTAGTATGGATTTCAATATTATAGATTATCCACAAATTCTCATTTAATTTGTAGTCAAATATATTGTAAAAATATGAAAAAAATGTATTCTAAATAGGTAAAAGTTATTATGTAGATATTAATTTTTAAATATAGGCTAATTAATCATGACTGAAATAATAATTTATGCGAAGAAGGATTAAATATTGAATCATTATATTGTTGTATAATATTTAAAATGTAATAGATTGATTCATATTTCTTACAAGTGAAATTTATTAATAAAATACAAATGTATTATAAGTAACAAAATTAGGCTAGTATGAATTATAATCGTAGTACATATTTAGGAATTGATTCATTACGGAATTTACTATAAACAAAAACTTTTTATGCACATGTGTTGGTTTAATTGATCAAAAAATGTAGTTGGTTTGTATCGTAGACTAATGATCGTGTGTGTAAAATATAATTGCAATTTATTGTAAGTAATTTAAAATTATTTGTTTAGTGTATCAGAATAATATCAGAATAATATTAACAAAAATAATTTTGATTAAAATTTGGGTTAAAATAATATGTATGCTTGGTTTATTAAATCTTGTCACATTAGTTTACATTTTTGTTTAAGTTAATGCTTTGTGCATTGATTTGTAAATTTATGTTGAAATTCTTAGTGGGTTTTATATCGTATAATATAAAGTACAAATTTAAAGGGATGTATTTTTTGTTGTAGAAAAAAGTATGATCAACAAAATATTTGTAATAAATTTATTTTAGATCCTTTAGATATTGATGAGTGTACTTTCCGAAATATAATTGTTCTTTACATTTTAGTAACCTGCACATCCAAAGGAATTGTAGTACGTGCAAAACATGAAGCTTGCAAAGGAAGCATGTTATGATGGAGTGGGGATTACAGTTGGTTTCTGGAAGGGAGCCATAATTCAAATGGTTCTAAAACCATAATTCTTGCTTCATTTTTCTCTTTTTTAAGGTGTAAAAAAGCCTTCACCATAACATTTATTGGTTTTATTTTCTTTCAAAAAATTCTGAATGCTATTTAAGGAAATACCTGTAGCTAATATACTCTTTCTTGTATTTTCATTTATAAAATTGGCCCCTTGTTCAGTTATTGTTAAGATAAAAAATATTGATAAAAATTTTTATAAAAATTATTATCAAGTTCTATTTTTAGTTGACTGCATAATTTTTACTGCAATCTTTCTCTGATTTGTCGTATTGTTGTGATTAGTTCACAATGAACTTCACTATAAACTTATTAGTAAACTATTGAATCCAAAAAAATGTAGAAACTAATCAATTATCGGCACAGCCAAATACAATTTATATCTACTGCACTACTTTTAACTTTTGTAGTACGAATTACTTTCTAAACAAGGCTAAGCATATGCCTGTACTGAACATACATACTATATTTACATACATCTCTCTTCCCCTTTGGAGCAAACTGTTTGACTTGGAGAGGTATCCTTTAGCTGACATTTTCCCATGTACTATCCCCAACCTTCATGATGTTCCTTTATCTTCTCATTTAAGTTGTAGATATCCAATTCTTATTGTACCCAACCGAGTACACTCTTCACAAAAACCTCATCTCTGCTGTCTGAATTTTCTAAATTACTTTAACTATTAATGAACTAGTGGCACAAATACAATAGAACTACTTCAACTATTATTACTTAGTTGAAAAATTATAATTGACGAACATGAAATTGCTCTATGAAAGCAAAATCGTGATAAACGAAGGAGAATAATTTTTGTGAAGGAAAAGTTAAGTAACACACGTGTTCACCGCTGTGTGTTGGAATGAGTCAGTCCTATTCCCTCCACCATGAAATCAGTTCATGTCCAATTTTGAGTTGCTGGGGAAAGCTTAACTATGTTTTGCATTTACCCTAAAGTTTTAAATGAATTTCATCCATTCATATTATAAAGGCTTGTCCTGTCATTGCAATCATGAGTTTTTTCATAATCATTCCTTTCATGTCTACATACTTTTTAAGAATTTCATATTTTGGATTAACCATTCTAAGTTTGCCCATAACTGGCAAGTGGAGTGTTAAATTATTTGTACTCGAACTGCTAGTTTCAGGGCTACAAAAAATAGTTCTGTTACATATCATATTATCAGCCAGTTATATGATTGAAGTATTTAAGAACAAAAGAGGTAAGGTGTAAAAGACATTAGTCAGCATTATTTCCTCTGAGAGTAATGGATTTCATTATACAGTCACACCCTGTGGTGAGTGAAGGGAAGATACCATTTGCAGGGTGGAAAGTAGACGCTTTCCAGAGGGCTTGGCATGCTAATAAGCATACTTTTCCACTTAGTGAGGAAGGTAAACCAACTCACTCCTCATTTTACTTAGTAAAGTCTTTAGAAGTTCAAACCAGCCTTTCAGCTGATGACCTAAACATTCTGAGTTTTAATTCCTTGGTTTTCTGTTTCCTTTCTTAATCATAAAACATCTTTCCATAAAAAATGGCCTATTATCACTTTCGACCAGATCTTTCTATTCTGTTTAACTGTTATGCAACAGTTCTATCTGTCAGGTAGAAGATGTAATTTTTATTAAATCGGCTTTAACACCTTTGATAACTACACAATTGAATTTAGATGCGCAAGTTGTTTCTTCATTAGTACATGTTTATAGGATAATAATCAATTTTCTATATCAAGTACACTTTCATATAGTATTTTAATGATGAGTTTGAGATTTTATTCTTTAACCCTTATGAAACGGACTGTTTTTCGTAAAACAGAAGAATTGCAAAAATCAAAACGTCTTTCAAAACAACTGTTTTATCTAACATCATTACTGATGAAAAATTGTGAAAAAATGACAGTTGATTCATATAATATGTATGTACCTTTTGAGTATAATTACAAGAAAATCGCTTCATAATTCTTTGCATTTAGGTGAGCAAAATTTTCATTTGCGAAAATTTGTGTGTTTACTTTAGATTTTTTACAATTACGGGCTTAAATTTGAGTGTAGCCAAAAAATTTATAAAACGTGTTTTGTAGATGAGAGTTTACTGGAATAAATGTTATTTTTTATTTAATTTTCCGTAAATATTTGACGAAGTTACAAAATGTTCAACATGAGTCCGTTTTCACATCACAGGGAAGCATGAGGGGATGGTATTTTACATTCTTTATGGTGATGTCACAGAGCCACTATTACATTTAGGTTACAGCTATAAGCAAAGCAATGCAGAAAATTCTTTTCCCTACAACCACATGTTTTGAAAAATTCTGTAGGTGTGATTAGAAGGAAGCCATTACACATCCTTTGCAACCCTGCAAAATGTCAAATTTTTTACCTGTATAGTGGTAAACCCCCTCCTGAACAGTAAAATGGATTCGTCTTCCCTTTTCAAGGGCAAATTCCGTTATATAACTATCATAGCTTCATCACAAACTAATGAACATGCATGTACTTACACACGAGCCGGATGGACTTCCATTCAAAACAAACAATTCCCAAACCATCAACGCTACCTACACACTATAGAGGGAATAAAAAATTTCCCTTTTATGATATTGTATTTCTGTAAACACTATTAGATGTGTTAAGGATTCCCTACTGGAAAAGAACAATATTTACTGGATTCCAACTTATACTTAACTAGCTGCATCCTGTTTCGTCATCTCCCCCACCATCAATTGTGCATGGCCTAAAATTAGATCAACAGTTTGAACTGGGTTAATGATCATTCATTGACAATTTTTGTGTACGTACTGTATATCTAAGGAATTAATTAAACTTTTTTTTGGGTGAAACATTCTGTATTGCAGATACCAATATATAAAAATTTCATACTGGTATTTTTTTGTAATAATTAATTAGGGTAAAATATAGTAGAATTGAATTAATTTCATCTGAAACTCAATTATATACAGTTGTATAATTTAGGTATTCCATAGACGTGCATTTGAATTCCAGTTGACTAATCAATAAAATGTTTTCTACTAAAATAATTCTTAAAAATTTGTAACATCTAAAAAAAGGTTAACTTCTACTTTATAAAGTATTGTTGTAAACCAATAGCGTAAGTAAAATGGTATTAAAAAAATTATAAGCTTATCTGATGAGTCAGTTGTTTTGCAAAATTTGCATGTCTTTTAAGACATTAAAAAGTCTATTAATTTTTTCTTTGGAAAACTATACATTCTTTTTTTAAATAAATGTAGAGTACACAAATGTAGCATAAATATTTTAAATGTATCTCATTCCTTACAATTTTTCTGTTGCAGTTATGTTGGAGTTACCTTCTCTTAATAAGAGAACTATAAGAAAATTTTTCTAGCTTCTGATTTAGTGTTCAAACTGTTGATAATCACATGCTTGATGAGTACAAAAATTGTTTAATAAAAAAAATTTAAACTTATCTGCAGAAACTTGTGAAGTGGTATTGTGAAATATGAGATTTATAATTTATCTGTACAATTATTTTTTTTAGAAATATGCTCTACTGGTTTATCCAGCATGGGTTTACTGTTCATTCTATCATTTTTTGCCATTGTTATTAATTGGGTACTTAGTTATTTTATAATTAATTATTTTATTTTTATTAGGTTATGTTTCTAATTAGTTAACCTTTTTTGAGCAAAGGCCTCTGTTTAGGAAACCACAAGATTTTCAGAATTATTTTTAATTTAAAGTATTCTTTGACCTTCTGAAAGTCTTTAGATTTTCTAGTGCAGGATTTTTTGGTTAAGATCAATAGGTTTAGTATAAATGATTTGACACATGAGCTATACAATGTCCCAACACATGTATTAGGAGGTAAACTGAGGGGAGTGAAGGTGCCTGCCTGTTTATTTCTATTATATTTCAATTCACAAAAATTATTCTAGTTAAAACATTGATTCATTTACATTTTAATGAGACTAGTTGTAAAATTAAATTAAAAACTACAACTATAAATAAAAAAATCAAATAAAACATATTATGTTAATAGATAACTATTTGAAATTTATAATTGTTGGAATCTAGAAAATTTATAGTAACGAAAAAAGCACTTCGTAATCTGCTGAATAATATTTTCACAAATTATAAAAGTTCATGATGTTTACTTACTGGCTTTCAAAATCAAACTGGGTATTGTCTTACCTCCAGCACTCCATTTTGCACTAGAACCACTGCGCATCTAAAAAGTAGTGTCACATGTTTCACGAAACAGGCTATATTCTGTACTCCTTGTCCTTGTATGTAAGATGTAGCCATGTTTTGTCACAAACTGTTATTAAGGAATGCACAATTAATCAAGATCCCAATTTATGATTAGTAAACACAAACTAATTCCAAAATTTTACTTTGCCTTTTCGAACATTTTGTTTTAAATTAAAAGTGCTAGCCTATATATTTTGTACAAAAAAGTAAATATAGTTAGGTTCTGTAGCTTGATATTTAAAAAAAAATTTAACAATATTATTCACTTTACATTTTTTTTTATTTAAACATTAATCGCAAAATGTTAATCAAGGTTGTTTAAAAATAGTAGTTTTCAATTGTAAATATGTAGTTAGGTGTTTGTGTGAACAGTAATATACATTTTTGTTACATGATTCTAAAATAATTAATGATAATAATGTGAAATATTATAAAAGACAGATTAATTTGTAGATTTCATGCATTATACGAATTACTATCAAATAAATATTGTATATTTGTTATTTATTTTAATGACAATACATGTGTTTATTTTTGTATTCATTTGTGGTAATTTTATACACCTACATATCTAAACACTTGTAGTTTGTAATTGTAACTTGTAGTACTTGTGTAATTGTACACAAAATGTTAAAAAATGTATTGTAAATCTATGATTTCTTTAATTTATTAATATATTCATTTGTTTTATATCTTTTTATATATCTATTATAATAGACAATGCTTATTAATAAATTTATGAAAATAACTTTATTCTAGTGATTATTACAATACTAAATTAATATTTGTTGGTTATAAATTTATTATTCAATAAATTTAAATAAAATCGTACATAATTGATTCCTCCTTTCATTGATTATTCAAAATACCATCATTTTTTCAATGCAGATTGGTGATTTTGAATTGTTAAATTAAAGGCTAAAATTTTTAACGGACTTGGAAAATCATAACATTTTTATAAGTTAAATAAAGGAATAAGTAACAATTACTTATGTGAATGGATTACTGACAATTTTAAGAAGATAATTTAATTGTTGCAAGAATTAAAAATAAAGAACTGGTTATTTAAACTAAAAATATATATGACTGAAATTTTTATCGAAAAATTAAAAAGAAATCTGAGATTATAATTCAGTTGTACAACCAGCTGTTTATGCATCTGAAACATTACATTTTTGTAAAATGTAATGGAAAACATTGAACAAAATATTTTAGAATACACATACCAGAAAACTCAGAAAAAAAGGAAAATGTAATTGAAAAGTACACAGTGAAATTTGGAAAATAACTTTCGCAATAAGAATAAGAAGATTGAAGTTTTATAGACATCTTTATAGAATGGATTGCAGAATACTCGTGAAACTGATATTTAATAAGATAAGTAATGTCAACAATACAACAATTTATTTTTATAAATTTGAAAAAGCTTTAATAAACTAGGAATAAAAAGAGAAAACATAGAATAGACTTTAGAAAATTGATGGGAAAATGTAATGGTTTTCCAGTAATTGCAAAGAATGAAGGAATTTGGACAGAGTGGAAATGACACGAAATAGGATAAGAAATATAACAGCAAAGTTGATCTAATGTAGCTCCTAGTTGACTGAATTTCAAAAAAGGTAGTTTTTAATTTTTTTATAACTATTTCCTTCAATATTTCTTAGTCTTATTCTCAAGTTTTATAATATATTACTAGCTGTACCCTGTGCGCACTGCTACGATTACAAAAATTGAATTTAAAGCGAACTTGTTATAACAATTCTGTGCCAATATTTTTTATTGAAGTGCTCTTGGACGTACTATATTTTTTGTTTTTTCGTCTGGTGTGTACACGATTAAATCGGAGGGTTTCTCGACGCGTGAGTTGGCCGTATACCGCTGTCCATGTCCATGAAGTTTTCCAAATTTAATCCGCAAACTTGTATAGATTGTTTCTGTGCTTTGTTGATATTCTCATTATAATGGTAATACAGTACGTAAATTCATATCATTCATAAAACAAAAACATCTGTTTTTATTTATTCTTTATTTTAAACATCTGTATTTTAAAAGTCGAATATTTGACTTTTTTGAAAGCACAAAAACAACATTTAAGCCTTTAACTTTCTTTCTACTGATCAGATCGAGATTTTGAAAAGCTTAAAACCTGCTCTAGAAACTGAATAATCTATAGACAAAAATTAATTTAATTTTTTGAACAGTTTAGGAATGCACACGAGATAAACAAACGAACATTTATTTTTTTGTAAAAATATAGATTGCAGATAGCAAATTTAGGGGTTTTTATACGAGAGCCTTTCCATAAATATCTGCCTTGAAGAAAAAAAAATTAATTGTAAGGATCTATGAATCCATGTATGGTATTTATGAATATAAAACATGAGTAATCAAATAAATTATGCATTAATTATATTATGATTTATTTTTATTATATTATAATATTATCTGTATCAGCAGCTAATTATGTGAATACATTGGGTATGTTGAACATTTTGAACTATTTCAATGTTCAGAACTAAACTAAGAATTTTGGCTTATTAGTTAAGAACTTTGTCAACTGAGCCATCGATTTGAACTTAAGTCATTTGTTCTGATAAGTTAATATTTTCTTTATAATTCTTCAAATCACATCTGTTATTTTGTATTGTTTTGCATTTTGGTGCGTTATAAGATTTAGAATAGAAAAATATATATATCATATCCGTCCTGTTGATGCCTTATTTACAGTTGCCTTAAAGAACATTTTGTGTTGTTATTGTTATGATGGGTATACCCATTAATATTTTGTAGTTCAGTATATACTTATATGAATTATTTTCCATGTGACATTATTTTTATATGTTAGTAAATTGATTAATTTTTTTGAAGTTTGTTTATTACAGTAGAATCTCAGTAGTCCGGCCTGTTCGGGACCGAGAGGGTGCCAGATTACTGAAAATGCTGGATTACTGGATGTTGGAATTTTGGTACTATAAATTATAAAATTAAACAGAAAATGAATATGCATTGATTTCTATGTGATTTTAAATTAAATTAACTAATTAAAAAAGGTTTGCTGAGTACTTCTGTAGTCATTGTACTAAACATAATTATCGGCAATTGACATCGCCTAGTGCGGTGTGGGGGCGCTCGCTCATGTTCTGAGAATTACGTTTCGTTGTCAATTCAGCATGAAGTATAGAGTATGACCCAGTTCTGGGTTTTGGTTAAAAGGACAAAAATTATTCCATTTAACAATAATTAAGGTCTGCTTATTCATTTTTGTAATCAAATCCTAAACATAGACGTTATATTAAATCCGCCGTAATTAGGTCGAGTTGATTTCTCTAATTCAATTTAAATCTTTTACCAGAATCTGTCCTGGGGGAGGTTTCATACTTTTAGGCCTAATATTTTAAGGGCCGGATTACTGGAGGTGCCGGACTACTGCACGGCCGAACTACCGAGATTCTACTGTATTTTAAAATTCTGTGATTTGTTAACAAGGATGTTATGTTAAAACTACATAAATGTTATCTGAACTATTACAATAATTCTGTGTAAATTATGAATTGTTATTAATTTCTTGTGAAACCAAATTTGTGAAAATTTGTAATGAAATTTTTAAATTCTGCTGGCCCGTACTGGTTGATTGTGTCCTACAGTCCTAAGAAACAATGTTTGTCATTGCACGATGATTCATGTAGGTTGTGTTCTTTTTATATTTCTGTAATAAATTTTATTAGAAAATCAACTATTGTACTGCACATGTCATGTCAGTGGTATTTTGTTCTAACAGAATTACATTCTTTAGTGCTGTCTGCTGTACATCACATGAAGTGTAGGTTATACTAATAGAATTCTTCAGCAAAAATCAATGAAGGAAATTAGTATATACAAAATAATATGAGTGAGAATTTATTGTAGTGCTTAAATATGTGAAAGATGCATCCCAATTGTAAATGAAAAAACAGATTACAGTTTTTAGTTATATTTGTAATCACTATTTGATTCTTCAACGATGTTGCTTAAATCCTAGTTTATTGATGTGGGCCTTAATATACTATCAGATTTAGTTGAATTATTATTATATATTTTAAATTTCATTTGTATTAGTAATTATTTTGCTGCTAAATTTAATAATGAGCAGATCTAATATTTATAGTTTTTATCCATACTGTAAATCATTAAACTTAAGTCTTTAATGATTACCTATGTTAAATTTGCAAACTATAAATGGTTATAAATTGGTTTCTTTAACATTTTTCCTACATTTTATTCAATTTATTATAATTTTTACTTAAAGATATAATCTACTTATAATTTTGAAATATTTTAAAAATATTTAAGAATGTTGTGGTTTTCCTTATTTTATTTTTCAGTTTATTTTAAGTCGCATCAACATCTTGGTTATTAGCAACTATGTTGGGGTGAGGAATGATGGGTTTGAACTTGTCATAAAGTTCCAGTTCTAGGCCTGGAATTGAACCCGGGACCTCCGCTTTGCAGCATAGCAGGCTTACCACTGGGCCTCAGAGTTGGCCAGTTTTCCTTTGTTGAGCTTTCTTTATATTATTAAATCAATGAAATTTTATGAAACTGGATAAGTCTTTTTGAAGAAAATTTAACGTTGCCTTGAGTTTGTTTGATTCTGTAGCATCATATTCTTTGTACAGCTGTTAGAAAAATATTGTGTTAACTCATTCTATTTTTTTTTTTTAATTTTAATCAACTGCCTTGTTATTAATAACTACCTTGAGAGTAAGGAATAGTCTCAACGGGTTTTAACAAGTTATAATTTTCTAGAGAATAAATGAATCCTTGGATCTTCTAATCTGCTTTCTAAAAAAAAGGCCTCAAAAAGGTTTTATTGGATTGTTTTGAAAAGATTTTTGTTTTGTAAATCAAAAATTATATTATAACCTTTTGGGAGAGAAAATTGCTAGAGTACTATTTCCATTTTTCCTACTAACAGGTAGTTTACATTGTTTCCACTTGTTTACTAAAAATTTCATTTTAAATTACAATTTTTCATATAAGAAAACATTTTCCCATTGTGATAACCTTTCAGACACATTTATACACCATTTGGAATCTTTTATTGACCATAACCATTCATATGAGAACCGCTATTATCTTATGGAAGATGTTTTTTAACATTTTTGTTGAATTTTGCTTTAAAGCTGCTGCATGTCTCCTCTTGTAATACTATTAAATATTTGTAAATTTACGCATAATTATTTAATGTTTTGCAACGTTTATATTCGTTGTGTTATTTGCAAATTAAAGATTGTTTTCATATTTCTAATAAATGATTTTATAATTTTTATAATGTGTAAATTATGGTTTGTTTTTATTTAAAATGTATGTTATTTTAATATTGTAGGCTAATTACATAATTTTAATAAAATAGGTTCAAAAAAAATCCAGTCGAATGCTCGTATACCACAGATGAGTTTATTTAACTGGGCTTGCCGAGGATTTGCAAATCATCAGAAGTAAGCTGAGACTGGATTTCATTTCGAGCAATCATTTAGTATAATTTTATAATAGGAAAAATGTTAAGGTTAGTAATAATTTATATTTTATGAGTTTATTTTTTGCATCGTGTGTTTGTTATTTAATCTAATAATTATTGTTGTATGTTTGTGAAATATAATGTCTTTACCATGACATTCATTTATGCTATTTTTTTATAATTTCTTTTGAATAATTCATTCAGATATATACCAAAGATTTAGCTTAGTAATTTTATGATTTTAATATCGAACTGTATTGATATTCATACATGAAAATGTATCATAACTATAAATTTGAAAGCGATGGAAATCTGATTGCTCTCTACTGGAATCCCTAAAAATTTAAATTTCCTCCTTCTTATTGTACAACTTTCCTCATTGAGGAATATGAACAAATCAGTAAGCTAAAAAATATTTTAAATGATTTGCACAAAAATTTCATTTTTTTTTTGGAATATTAAAAATATAATTATCATGAAATAATATTTGAATGTTATTCATTACAATTATAAAGATATTGAGTCATTTTTTGGTAAATTCTTCTGTCCTATAAAATTAATTTTTGTGGAGGAACTAGTCTTGTATAAATTGATTGATTGTTTAATTAATTGATGTCTATGTCTGCTGTTAACTCATTATCTGAAATACTAACAACTGTTAACTCATAATTCTTTGTTTTTATATTGATAAAGGGTGATTCAAAAAGAGCGCCGGTTTTTAAACGGCTGGTAAATTTTTGTTTATTGGTTGGCAACATTGTTTGACCTTATTTCTATTTTGGAGAACATTCCGATTGACGATTCAGTTGTAGTTTCTCTTGTATGCACAGCGAGTGACAGTTTGGTGCGGCTTTTGGTCGGGCGGTGTCATCGGCCCTTACTTTTTTGAAAATCAAGAAGGACAAGCCGTGACAGTAAATGGAGACCGATACCGTACGATGATTAGGGAGTTTTTGTGGCGTCATTTGGATGGAATGGACATTGACGAGTTGTGGTTTCAGCAGGATGGTGCCACCTGTCACGCTGCACGAGAAACAATGTTGTTGCTCCGTGAACGGTTCCAGGATCGCATCATTTCTCGTAATTCCGACCATCAATGGCTACCAAGGTCGTGTGACTTGACGCCTTGTGACTTTCATCTTTGGGGTCATCTGAAGTCATTGGTGTACACCAATCAACCCCGAAACATCAATGACTTGAAGGAGGAAATTCGACGGGTTATCGGGCAAATGGAAGTCGAAACCTGTCGTGCAGTAATATCCAATTTCATGGACAGAGTTGATGCGTGCCAGCGCAATAGAGGAGGACACATGCATGACATCATTTTTCATACATGAAATCGGAAGGAAAGATGAACTTGTTGATGTATTTATTTTCAGTTTTTCAATAAAATAAATCTCTTAATTTGATATATCAAAACCGGCGCTCTTTTTGAATCACCCTATATTTATGCCTCATTATTATTATATATTTGTATAATACCTTGTGTGTCCACGTTTATGTGATTTTGGTATTAAGTACAGTAGAGCCCCAATTATCTGAGGTAATATGGACTGAGGGTATGTCAGATAATCAAAAACTCAGATAACACGGATTCTGTCAATAATCGCAAGGGAAACGTATGATGAACCGTTGAAATGACTGAAAACGTGGTTTAAAGATATGAAAAAGGCATCTACTGTATTATCTAATAAAAATACAAAATGAAAAAAGACATACAATACATGTTTCAGTTAAAAAAGTTATTTATTGAAGAAGTTTGTAGCTGTTTTTTTTTGTTAATGGAACTCACGTGCTTCTTTGCCGTTATATAAGACTGTACTAAACTTTTTGCGGTAGCATTCACATTCTCAGAACATGGCGAGTTTGAGTTTTATTGACTCAAGTGAGATTTAGTGCACATACTATATTTTGTCCTATTCTAAATGTTATAAAAAGGCATTAACAAAATTGTACTGTTGATTAGCAAAGCATTGAAATTACTGTACTGTACAGTATTTAATAATGATTAAATACTGTAAAAACTGATTAAAAAACTGTGTTTTTTACCAGAACCCTTTTTGACAAAACCATTTGTGACTTTAAGTGCAGTACATTATTGTACTACGGATTTCAGTATTGTGATCCCTTTGCCATTATATGTGGATTTCCCTTTGCCCGGTACTTTTTGGGACTATCTTGGATAACCTGGAACTCGGATAAACAGGGCTCTACTGTATTAATAGTTGGCTTCATTCACCTTTTGTAATAAATTTGCTTGTTTTGAGCAAATAAAAATATTTGTTTTATACAGCCAACTTAATGAGAATTTTTGTAAAAATAATTGTAACTAATTTTTCTAATGTTTTCAGTTTTTTTAAATTGCTACTAATACTACTTATCTTGGAATGATTTTTTATGCAAATATTTTAATAGCATTTTAAATATGTTATCATATTTATTAGTATTAAATGTTTCTCCTGATTGAATTAAGTAAATTACAAAAAAAACAAGTATTAAATTTTTTCTTGTTATTTAAGTTTCATGAAATTTGCATAAATCATTTTTATTTTGTAATATTTAAGCTCCATTGGGGAGGGATTTTTATTTTAGACTAAAAATTTGGAGTGGAAACAATATTCAATTTACTGCATTATTATACAAAAGAGATAAAGTTATAGTAATTGTGTATATTTTGTAATTTAGAATTTTTAGTAATGATAAAGTTTATCATCTTGTAAATTCAATATGTTTTTATTAATATACTTTTGGAATATCAGAAAATAACAAAAGTAATTTACAGAAAATAGTACTCCTTTTGTCTAGCTAACACAAAACAAGTTGTAAAGTAATAAATGTTTTAAGTTATTGAATCGTTCTATAGTAAACCTAACTGAAATTGTTGGTTTACCGTTTTCAGATAACATTTTATGAGTATTTCATAGGTTCATTTATTGAGCAACGTACAGTGATATGTTTAAAAATAATGATACAATTTGAAGTATTAAAAAAAAATTTAATTTTCTTTGAGTTAGTTTTTCTGTTTTGTGTCTAATTTACTCCAATGATTATTTAGGTGTATTTTAGAAATGCTATTTTTGCATGTTGTATTTGTGTTGATTGGATCCGTTCTTTTAATGTTAAATTAGAAAAAATAACCAAAAATTTATTTTTCGATGGTTTGTTGAATAATATGGGCTTTCAGTTTATTCAGTTTTGAATAATATAGGCTTTTTTTATTATCAAAAATTGGTTGTACTTTATTTATTTTACAGAATAAACTTTTGGGTGTTTACTTCTTGCACACAGTGTAGGATCTGTAAAAGTGTGAATTTTTTGACAAATTTTACGGATTTTTATTACGTCAAGTGGTAGCAGTATAGATAAAATTTACTTTTATGGTATCATATTTGTATTCTTATGCTGTTTTTCTGTAAATTTATATGTTTTTTTTTAACACTGAAAGGGAGTACAGGAGATGCCAAGAACTTTTTGTATTAAGTTTAACTTAAATATTCAAATATTATTGTAATAACTTATTAACCAATTGCTACATTCTTAATCACTTCAGTTAAGTATGTAATCTTCTAATATTTTTTACCCATCAGTATACAGTTTTCATCGTATTTGCTGGGATGTTTATTTTTGAAGTTAAAAGTTATGTAGAAAGGAATTCTACACAGTAAAATCTCTTTGATCAGATAATTTTCTATGATTTTTTTTTAAAATAAATGCAAATTAGCACTTTTTTTAATAAGATTGTCATAATTTTTTGATGTATTTTCTCCCTGCATAAGTAGGTTTTTGTTTAAACAATTTAGTGTTGTGATTAGCAACATAGTAATTGTTTCCGTTTGTGGATATTTCTGCAGAAAGATATTTTGACTGACATATACACTAGTAGCTGTTTTACCTTTTATCTACTTAACCTTATATTATATAACGTACAATCATTTTTATTCTTAATTTACATGTTCATTATCTCGAATTTTTTTCAGACTTGTTTCATTTGGTTTCGCTGAAATATGAAGGGATATCTATCTATTCATTAACAAAATCATATTTTCATCTTTGGTGCCGGTGTAAAAAAATTCTAAAATCTTCTGGCCATTATATTTTTTTTTAAATTTAATACAATAAGCGATATGTTTAATTTGCTTGATTTTCAATTTTAACCACGTCTATAAATGAAACATTCAGAAAATTCCCCATCACCTTAAACTGTATTATTAAACACAGAAGTAATTTTTTTAAATCTTAATTTTTTTATTAGAATCTTGTTAGAATATCACATTTGGTATCACTTTAGTGTAAGGACATCATGCCTTTAGTGAACAAAGTCTTCAGAACAGTTTTACAAAAATAATTTTTATTAGTTGTTAACTATTAATAAAAAATATAGTTATTTTTTGCAATTGTATTTTTTGTTTCAGTTATGGTAGTTTAATCTTCTTTTTAATTTAGTTAGTCACATCAGTTGTTGAGTCATGATTAACTGTAGATTATAAAACTTGTACAGTTGTTGTTAAAAAAAGGTTTTATGGTCAGGAATGAAAGTTATGACCTTTAATATTACATTCAAGTACTAAACTTCTGAGACTACCAGTTTAATTACCTATCTATTGGTTGTACTCAAGAATAAAACTATACTTTGAAAAATTAAATTCCAACATCCATGAATTTAAATTTTAAAATTTTAATTACCTAATCCGTGACATTTTAACTAGATAAAAAGGAGTCTTCTGTATGAATTTTCGATCAAGATATACAGATTTTATTTTATGTTTTTTTAGATATTTTTTTATTATAGTTGAATCATTTTAGGACATGTTTACAAAATTTAGACATAATTATGTTTTTGTGTCATATTATATAAATCAAAATTTTGTTGTTTTATTATTATTATTGTAATATGTAATTTAATAATTCAGTTAATTTTGAATACTCTGTTATATTTTTCTCTTTTATTTATTTTTACGGTGTGTTATAAATATAATCATTTCTAGTTATTTTTTTTAATATCATAATCTATATTTTAATGTGCAGCTAATATACAACATATTTTGTATTTTATTATATTTATTAGAAGAAATAAAAATTGTTAATTACTACTTTTTGTTTATTAATTATTTTTTTTATTTAAGTAGGCCAGCAAGATGTAGTCTCTCTACAAGATTACAATCTTGTATATCCTTCTGTTTCTGGATGATCCAGGTAGGTCTGCTCATTGAAAATGATGTGGATGATCTTTTATTTATGGCACATAAGATTGAAAAATGGTACATGAAATTGGAGATTCATATAAATACAAACATGGACGGACAGGGTCACAAATATGGAGGTCCTCAGAAGAATAGGGAAAGAGCTGAAAATCCTGCAGAGCATAAAGATAAGAAAACTGACATACCTTGGACACATCATGAGGGGGCCTAAATACGAGATTCTGCATCTCATAATTCAAGGGAAACTTGTTGGTAAACGCTTGGTGGGACAAGGATGAATATCCTGGTTAAGAAACCTGAGAGAAGTGTTTAACTGCTCGTCGCATGACCTTTTCAGAGCAGCAGTAGACCAGGTACAACTAACCATGATGATAGCCAACCTTCGTAATGGAGAAGGCACCTGAAGAAGAAGATAAATACAAAAAAGATATATCGGATCGTGGGTGGAGTTCCTGAATATCTCTTTCTAGAGTATAGTGAGTTTGGTTATTGTAACCAGTACAAATACCTTGGGTCAATTTTTTAATTTGAGGGAATGAATGAGCAGATATCAGCGTTCAGCTGCTCATCGAAGTTTAAATGTTTTGCACTTTTCTAGTGAAGTACAGATGAGGATAAACACATTAGTGGTTATGTATTATTGTAGCCCATATTCCTGTACTTGGTACTGAATACTGACAAGTAAGTTTCAGGAATAACAAAGGCTTGAGTCCTTGGGCTTGGACTGGTTGTGAAGGATGATGCAAAATGAAAATCAACCTCAGTTTGGCTTTAAAATACGGAAAATCACTTTCATGCTAAACTAGGCTCTGTAGAGAAAAATACTCTAAATGAAAGTTGTAGATCTTTTAATTTACTATAAATTTTGTCATTTTGTAATTTTACATACACTTTTGTCATGAAATGCATAATTAATAGGGCTAAAATCTTAAAAATTTTTATTTTTTTACACATTTTTGTGAAAAAAAAACAAAATTGCTAATTACCGCTAAATTAAGCGTTTTACAAAAAAATGTTTGAAATAAAAGTTGTAGGTTTTTAAATTGTCTACAACTTTTATTTTTGTATTTTTGCCCTAAAATGCATATTAAAGCCGCAATCTTAAAAAAATAATTTTTTCTACAACAGCACAACCTCCCCAAGAATTTCAACAGAAATGGCACCTACGCTAAGTATATTGTCTTAAGGTTGTGTAGGTCATCAGCCGAAAGGCTGGTTTAAACCTCTAGGGCTTTACAAAGTAAAAACGAGGAGTGAGGTGGTTTACAATTGCCTTTCTCACTGAGTGGAAAAGTACACTTTTCAGTTTGCTGGGCCCTCTGAAAAGCATCTACTTTCCACCCTGCAAATGACACCTTCACTTCATTCACTTCAGGGTCTAGCTGTATAATGAATGAAATCCATTACTCTCAGAGGAGATAGCTCTGACTAGTGTCTTTTAGAAATCTACCTCTTCTGTTCTTAAATGCTTCAGTCATATAATCAGCCGACCATGTGATAAGAAACCGAACTATTTTTTTTTGTAGCCCTAGAACTAGCTGATCGAGTGCAAATAATTAACACTCCTGCCTGTTATGGGCAGAATCGAAGGTTATGAAATACAATAAACAGACAAAGTAAATGTTTATAATGACCTGAAATTCAAAACATTACTGTAATAAATCAGTAACATATCATATTTACAGATACCTTGTGCCATTTTGGTGTGCTCATGGGCTTGTAATAATGTAATCGTATCTCTATCTCTATGCTCTCTGCTCTATCAGCGTGCTCTATCTCTGTCTCTTTGTGCTCTATCTCTGTCTCTCTATGCTCTGTGCTCTATCTCTATCTCTATCTTTCTGTGCTGTGAGCCCTATCTCTATCTCTCTGTGCTTTGTGCTCTATCTCTATCTCTCTGTTCTCTGTGCTCTATCTCTCTGTGCTCTGTGCTCTATCTCTTTATGCTCTCTCTCTCTCACACACACACACGCGCACGCACGCACGCACGCTCACTCACTCTCTCACTTTCTCTTTTTCTTTCTTTCTATCTATTTCCAAGAATTGAAAAGAATCAACACGCACACCACAAAACCCACTCATGCATGTGCGTGAATAAGTTGCTCTCATGCTTTCCTTTTGTTATAGTTATATACTTTTTTGGCGGAATGGGTTAGTAGCGGGTCAGAGACAATATTTTCAGGAACGCACGAAACTGCAGTCATTACGTACCTGCACTGTCACCCCCTAATCCCCTAATTCTTCCCCTAGTTTGTAACGGTTATTCAGCCCTGTTATTACACGGGCGTAGCTGTAGGCCTACATGTGGGTTTTCTTTAGATACTTTCATCAGATAATAACATTTTAGACTGCGTAACGGTCCTGTAAACCATAAATTAAAAGTAGTAATCTTGTATTTGCTCCGTTTGTTCGGTTATGTTTGATGGTGTTATAAAAATCTACAACGAAGGATGAGTTGATAAAATTAAATGTGTGTAGAAGCTTTTTTGATTAAAGCGGCTACAGAATTTTGTGGTTGTTCCTGAAGTGGTTTGTTAAAGCAAAAAGAGATTTTAAAGGGTTGGTTGTCTTCTACTTGGAAACAAAACCCAGTATCACAGGTTGTCGTTATTAGTTGGATAGAGTGCAGTGGGGATTGAGGGGGAATCGCACTGCGGGTATGTCAACATGGCATCCATGTGAATGATGTCAAAGGGGCGCCAGGTGTCGTCCAACTGAGTCAACAAGCGTTTGGGGTACAATGTGCACTTTTATTTTGCAAAAAGAAGGAAAAAGAAAGCGTAGTATTTAGTTTCAAACCACACAATAAATAAGATATGTTTCAAACAACATTATTTCGAATCTCTTTTACATTTAACAGAAGTAATTTCAACCGTTGAGTTACCAAGCAAACTTGAAGAATTTCTTTGTGCTTTTTTAACTTCAAAGGAATGCAGTGCTAAAAAGAAGTAAGATTTATGTTAAGAGTAGTTCCAAACGAAGGACTATGAGGGTATATCTGGGTTAGTACAAAGCAATTCTTTAATTTAATTAAAATCGTATCTTAGGGAAATTTATTGTTTCATATATCAAAGTGGGGTTACTTTTTTGAGGAATAAGAGGTTTATCACATACTGAATGTCCTTTTGACATAATATACTCAAAATTAAGAATTTTCAGACATAAAAGGACCACTTGTGTTCTTTCCGCAATAGTTAGATTCTTTTAACTTAAAAGTTTTCAGTAAACTTGGCTGTTCATAATCTACCAACTAAATTTTCCTTGTATCGTACACAAACCTATCGTAGTTCGTAGTACCTAACGCTAAAATTAAAGGATTGGATTTTTCAATTTAATAATACAGTTATTAAACTGTATATTAAGCATGTATAGTGTTTTGAAATACGACCGCGATCTTGTAATTAACTTGAGTATTTTTAACCCCCGACGGAAAAAGAGGGGTGTAATAAGTTTAACGTGTGTAGGAGGGTCATATCTAAAGTAAATACCGTTTTGTTGTAAAAAATGTATTTAGAAAAATATGTAAACACAAAGCGATAACGAATAAAATACGTAACGTACATTAATGCTTTACATAGTCGCCGTATGAATAAAGACATTTGTCATAGCGACTCAACAGCTTCGATATATCCTCGTCATATCTTCTGTCGCCAGTTCATTTAGCCACTGATTCACAGATTTTTAAGTTCATCGTCACCTGCAAATTGCTTACCACCCAAAAATTCTTTCAATTTGCCAAACAAATGGTAATCTGAAGGCGCTAAATCTGGACTGTACGGTGGGTGACTGAAAATTTCACATCCAAATCTTCTCAGTAAATCGAGCGTCTTACCTGCCACATGTGGACGTGTATTATCGTGCAATAGTACGATGCCGTGGTAAGCCGTCCACGGCGCCGATTTTGAATGGCACGTTGTAACTTGCGTAGAGTTTCGCAGTAATATTCTGCATTCACAGTCGTTCCGCGTGGCGTAAAGTCAATCAACGGTATGCCAAACCGATCCCAAAAGACCGTGGCCATCAGTTTCCTTCCAAACGACAGTGGCTTGATCTTTGTCGGTTTCGTTGATGACTGAGGATTACGTCATTCACATGACTGCCGTTTTCTTTATGGCGTGTAATAAGAAATCCACGTTTTATCGCCGGTAACTATTGAATTAGGGAATTCATCACCATTTTCTCAGTAGCGCATCAGAAATTCCAACGCAGATCCCATTCGGATTTGTTTGTGACGTTCCGATAACACGTACGGCACCCAACACACCCAAACCTTTCTGAAGCCTAAATGGTCATGCACAATGCGACCAATAACAGCTCTTGAAACATCAGGGAAACTAAGGGCCAATTTAGAAATTGTCATGCGACGATTGTTTGTTTATTTCTTCATCGACCTTTTTTCAACAAGTCCTCCTTGTTTATTGAGTCCCCAACGTTCTTCATCATCCACATTAACGCTCGTATTTCTAAACCTCTCACACCATTTTCGAACGTTTCTTTCATTCATTACATTATCACTGTACCCAGCAACCAACTGCCTATGAATTCCGACCGGTTTAACGTTTTGATGGTTTAAAAATCGTATCACTCCATACGTGATTCGTTAATAAATATTTTCATACGTTACAAAAAATCATTTCATCCTTCACCGTCTGCATTAGCAGTAATTGCAGAACAGTCGGACGTTAAACAAAAAAAAAACAAAAAAGTATCACCACGTATTTCACAATTGGCGGCAACATCAATATCTGATTCATTTCAAAACGTTAACATCAAACGTAAATAAAAATACAAAAACGCGACGACTGACAAACAACAATGCAGTGTTACGTGTTATGCAGTATATTACGAGACTGGCCTTCCATTAGCCAACCTGGCGAGAAATTTCCCGACGGTCTTTACTTTAGAGATAACCTCGTATCTGTGTATTTGTCTGTGGCATCGTAGCTCCCAAACTGATGAACCAATTTTGATTAGTTTTTGTGTTTGAAAGGAGACTTGATCGAGTGTTCTAAACTATAAAAAATTTTATAAAAAAAGAAAATCACTAATTGTGACTAAACTAAGCGTAGTACAAAAAATGCTAGGAATAAAAGTTGTAGGTTTTTAAAGGTTATACAACTTTGATTATATACACTTTTGCTCTAAAATGCATATTAAGGCTACAATCTTAAGAGAAAAAAAAACAGAAAAATCACTAATTTGTATGTGTGTGGCATCGCAGCTCCCAAACGGAAGACCGATTTGATTTAGTTTTTTTCAAAGGTAAATTGATTAAGATTGCTCTTAGCTGATTCATCAAAATCGGTCAACCGGAAGTAGTAGTTTATTCGTTTTTTACTTTTTGCAATTTATTAAAAAACGGCTCTTGCGGTTTTTTTTAAAAATCCCCTCATTTACTACATTTTGTGCTCTACAAGATAGGGTATGCGTTATAACTGCTGACATTCTTGGGAGGTCTCTGTTAATTTTTTTTTAAAGTTTGCGGTCTTAATGTTTTCTAGGGCAAAAGTGTATAATTGTAATCAAAGTTGTAGAACATAACAAACGTACAATATTTATGTCAAACTTTTTTTTGTACAACGCTTGTTCAATGCGGTAGTCAAATGGTTTAATGACTCCTACATCTGCTTCGGTTCGTTAAAATGGTGGAATCTATTACCACCCGGATACAAAAGACGCGATGTGACTTCGGCGCGCACATTAGGCGTATTGCTTAGCTCGTTAAGGATTAGGAAGGTTTGGCGGATAGAAAGGAACACATACGGGTAAATAATACTGCTGTCATCTAATAGTGTAACAGTACTTACTCTGTTTTGAGTGCGCAGATTTCCCAGGATGCTTCGATTCGTGAATGCCGTTGTAGAAAACGCTGAATGTTCGACTATATCTGTACAGATTTTACACAATAGACAAAGGCACGTTAAATATACACATAAGGCACTGTTAACACTCGGATAACTGCAGTTATTATAGCGATTTACAAGTTCGAAACACAGGATTGCACAGGTTACACAATGTCCGGTAATTACTCGAAGAAATAACATGAATTGTTTGTAAATAAATGTAAGCGCGTTCACAATTAAAGCCTCGTTGCTTGGGGCCGTAAATAATGTATTGACGGCTACATGAGGTTGGAAGATCCAACGCGTTAAACTGCAAATGACGCCAGCTCTCGAGGCTGAGAACGTCCGTGAAAGCACAACCGTACCGTATGCGGGTTCGAATGGAACTGAGAAGGGAATTTAGGAAGAAGGAACAATGGCGAAGCGAACTCGGGAAATTAATCTAATTTTGCTATTGGCTGGGCGCGAGCCACGTCACGAAGGATCACACATGCGTAGAACTAATCGATGAGACAATCAATGCAAGATCAATAAAACGGATGTACTCCCGGGAAAGATTTATTCTGGAAGTTTCGACGGCGCGCGGCATTTGAATTTACTGTAGTACTGAACAACGCTTTTGTTTAGATGTTAATAAGGCTATTGTTATGCTACGCACTTCGGACTCTGAATCGACTCTTAGCGTCTGGGATAATTTTTTTGTATAACCATTACATTCAGCTACATACACATAATTAGGGACACTATACTATTTTTCAAAGCTAATGTGCTCTGAACGTACGCATTGCCCCCTACCCACTTCATAACTAGCCAATGACTTGCCAGCAATGTTGTCAATACTTGCTCTCGTAGCTCTGTTAGATATTTTGTCAGCCACTTTTTTGGTCTTTCAAGAACAAAAATTATAACTTATACACATACAACCAGCTGATTATCTTATAAAACATTGCATGTTAACGCGCTCTATAATTGGTGTGTTCAGTACTAGATGCAAGACACTAGTGAACTACTGCGGCTCTTATACGCATGCGCGCGTAATGTTGTCAGGCTGAAACATTCGTACAATCTTACAACGCTGGCAAACGTTCTGATTGGTCTAAACGCGTGGAACAGCAGAGCTCATCAACCGTGAAAAGTATAATAATGCCTGTTACAAATGAACTATCAGGTATGTATAATCTATCGACATGGAAAAATTAAGGCTTTATTTGTTCATGGTTTTTAACTAACTAATCCGATGAATGAATTTTATTTAAGTTTTTCTGCCCGTCTTTGGTTACCTGTTTTTGTTTAATGATATTACAGAAAGTGGTGGTAGCCATGTCTCGCATAGAATACTTTATCTTTCAGATTCTAAACACGGCGAGTAAAGAATAATAAACAGTTACGTGCGATTCGTATTAGGATTGTTACGTACCTAGTAAACGATTCAGTGAACTGAAACTACAACACGTCCATTGAAATCGAATTAATTCAAAATAGAGTAAATCAATGAGTTTGTCGAGGGGGGGCGGTCTTCCATTGTTATTTTCCTATCTTGTTTTGATGTAAACGTGAACTGAGAAAGTAATGAATAACTATTTTAGAATAAATTTTGTTTTATGTCGTTTCTGTCTATTCTATAAAAAAGTATTAATGAGTACTACTCAGGTTCCATTTTTAATTAAAGAAAGAACACCAGTAGAATAAAAATACCTTTTATGAGACGATGCGTCTCATGGTGGTGGCAATTTTTTAAAAGGCTTACCTTAAGACTTTTGACAAAAACCATTAGAACCTAATTTCTGTATCTACTCTTTAAGAAGATCGAATGGCACTATTTTTGTTACCAAATTCTGACTTTGATTTCTCCATTTTGCATCCCTTTGTTGGAAGTTAAGTAGTAGTATTTTAATACTATTATTTGAGTTGCATTGTTCACAGTGAAGCTGGGTAGTTAATTTGTGGAGTCACAGAAATGTGACTAATCAAAATCACTAATGAAAAAATCTCTTTTATGAGACGATGTCTCTCATGGCTGGTGACAATTTTTATAAAGGCCTACCTTTGACTTATGGCAAAAACCATTAGTAATTTTAGTAGTATCGACTCTTCAGCAGGAATCGAATGACACCATCTTTGTTTCTACATTCCGACTTTGATTTTTGACTTACGGTTGTGGACCACTTCCGGTCGAAACCGGATTTTAAACCCAATCCAGGCTCATTAACTTTTTCTGTAGATTACGAATCCGAAAAACGTTTGTTGCATTTTCTTGTATTTTCTGACATCTGGGTGTGACGGACGGACGGACATAATAAAATGACAGGCGACAATTTTTAAAATTCCTACCAATAATTTAAAAAAATCGGGATAATCTAGTTTCTCTAACTTCAAAACGCGTATTAAACAATTTTTCTAACTTTTTATTTTTTAACGGAATTTTTTCCGTTAAAAAATGAATTTTCTCGTAACTTTAAAATGATTGAATAAGAGAAAATTTGTACTTGTTGCTCATTACACTATATTATGTAGCAACTTAATCTTCTAGTTTTTACTGTGATAAAATATTATTTATAATTTAATGTTAAAGCAAACCTTCCGCCCAAATATTTATTACTGACCTAGTTTTCATGTTTAAGGTTTATTATTATGTTAACACAAACGAGAGAGACTTATTTATGCATTTACAGGGCTTAACAAAAATTACAGTACAGTTAGTACGGTAACTGACTTTATAAGGTAAATTGGTTGGTTCTCGGGGTTTTGTTTAAAAGGGGTCTTAGGGAGGGGGTCCGCGCGGATAATTCGGTTTGCATGAGCCAGCAGAGCATGCATGGCGGTATGTTTGTGATTACTCGCGCTGTTTGTCCTTCCATAATGTTTAACAGCGACCTCTGTTCGACAAATAAACCGTTTGCAATTTGCAAAGCCCGTCTGCACCAATCAATTATTTGCAATACAGGCACAGAGTAGAACAGAATGTTGTTCTCCATCTTTCTCTGTGTTTGTTTATTTGTTTATTTATTTGTTTGCAGTAAAGCTTTGCTAGGCTACTAAAAATGAATTGGCTCCAGAATAACGTAGGCTTGCTGATGATTATTAATTATCGCTGTTCCATTGGTACAGTTCGATGCTTAGATCGGTTTGCGATTTGATTGCTTGTCAGCGCAAATCCGCAAAACCAGAGCAAGAATGGAAGAAGCAACAACCCCTCGCTTGTCTGTCTACCCTCCACCTTCTCCTCTAAGCCCCTAAATACAACTAACACCGGTTCTCTCGATTTCGTTGTTATCTCTGTTTATAATCGTACTAATGGTATTAGCTAAACAAATATTGTATTCCTTTTACTGTTGTTTTTCCCGTAAATCAAATGACAGTTTAGATTATTTTGAAAATTTGCAAATTCCTTTTTTTGTGTTCAACAATCCATTCTGATTCATGAAAGATTTGAGTACTGCTTAAATTAAGATTCAGTCGTGAAGTTATTTGACTGCAGAAAAAACTGAACTAAATTATCAAATTTGTGATTTTATTTACTGAGCCTTTTATTTATTATTAAACTGTACAGAACTAAGTTTCAAGAGTAAATGAAACTGCAAGAGTTCTGATGCGTGAGAGTAAGCCCTACACATTTTATAAATAGATTCAATAAAAAATATATACAATAGAAGATTCTCTCAATTACACCTTCTGTCTGCAACTTGTAGGCCCTACCATTGTAAAATGTACAATTGTACAAACAATGGAAGTTATGGTAATTCCCAATTACTATAACTTCATTACTCAGTACAAGCCATTAAATAATGTTAGGGAAAACCCCCATTGTTAGAGTAAGTTACATTAGAATAGTAGTTAGAGAATAAGTTGTAAATATAACCAACGGTCAACCACCTGATATTCATTCGGCCGGTGTATTTCTCCCTCTGTGTTTTTGAGCCTTTCTTCCACCTACCAACTTTCAGCCAGTCATTGGGATAGTTCTCCTTTTCGTTGGCCCTGCAGGTTGGTCGAACGGTTGGTGGGAGAGGGACGCTTGTCAACCAGAGGTTTCCTAATTCGAACCCAGGAAATTCACAATCAGTTCCCTTGGGACTTGAAAGTGAAACAGAGGAGTTGTTAAGAAGGAGCAGAATTTGAAGAAGATACTAGGAGAACGAGGAGTGTAGAAGAACGAGAAGTGACCAGGAGAACGAAGAAAAAAAGAAGAAAGGGTATACAGTTAATTCGAGGTAAATTCATTCGTATATTTATTAAGGGTTTTTAATTTCTTGTTTTTATATTAACGTTTTATATTAACGTAAAGGCCAGGGCAGCATTCCTAAAAATGAGACCTCTTCTATCGGCCCGCGACCTGAGCCTCGAAACCAGGACCTGCCTCTTGAAGTGCTACGTCTTTCCCATCCTCTTGTATGGGGTAGAGGCGTGGACACTCACCAAAGAATGTGAGATCCGTCTACAAGCGTTTGAAATGTGGACCTACCGGAGGATGCTTCGAATACCGTAGACGGACAGGGTCACAAATATGGAGGTCCTCAGAAGAATGGGGAAAGAGCAATGGGGAAAGAATGGTGAAAAATGGGGAAGAGAATGGGGAAATCCTGCAGAGCATAAAGATAAGAAAACTGACATACCTTGGACACATCATGAGGGGGCCTAAATATGAGATTCTGCATCTCATAATTCAAGGAAAACTCGTTGGTAAACGCTCGGTGGGACGCAGACGAATATCCTGGTTAAGAAACCTGAGAGAAGCGTTTAACTGCTCGTCGCATGACCTTTTCAGAGCAGCAGTGGACAAGGTACGACTGACCATGATGATAGCCAACCTTCGTAATGGAGAAGGCACCTGAAGAAGAAGATATTAACGTTGCGGCAAAAAAGGTTGGCTATATTTTAAAATAGGTTAGAGTATTCTAAGGACAATTTTGTTAGTAGTTAGATGATTCAGTTAGTAGTTTATTATTCATTAAATATATTTAGTTTAGAACCAGGAAACATAGTTGTTTTATTTATTTTCTCATGCTCTGCTGACAGAGCTGGCGCCCGACAATTTTTTAAATTATTTTCATAGTTCACAATAAAGTATTTGCCCACCGGTCGAAGTTGATGGTGGTGCAAACTCTTTCCTTATATGGAGGTCCATACTGGGAAAAAAAACTTTTGGAGATATCGATGCTGAATAAATTTCACCAATAAATGGCAGTCAATGCATATTGTTACCGTCAAGAGTAATCTGTTTTTATAGTTCTGCCAGAAAATCTTACTTCCATGAGTCCTCGGCTCGATTTCTGGATACCTGTTGGCATGTGGGTTGTAATTACGCGGCAAAATGGAAAGGAACGAGAGGCGAGTTCTACGCGCCTCTAAACGAGAACATTTCGTTTAGAGTATGACAACTCTGATAAAAGAGTTCTGGCCCCCCTGGTAAGGAGTTGAGTGGATCGGTTGGTGTACCACCCTCCAAAAATTAAGTCACTCTAAAGCACCAAAGTCGGATAAATTCAATTTATCTCCAAAAATTGTTATGGAAGATATTCTCAAACACCCGTTTCTATTGTAATACTAATTGTACACCACAATTTTCTTCTGGTCTAAAAACGTATTTTACAGAAAATAACGTAAGTCAGAATTTTACTCCAATTTGTTTCAGAACACCTTTAGTCTAAATTTTCAATATAAGAAGTGGCTTATTTTTGAAAAGAAAAACGTTTGCACTTTATATATTAAAGGGCACAGTCCTCAGAAAAAAATTAATTTTTTTAATATTATATTTTATTGAAACGTAGTAAATTACCAGTTTTTTATTTTTTTCCGAAAGATGGTTTTTTTACTTATGAGCTTTCTGAAATGACCGATTCAATTACTTTACAAACCTTTTCTAGAATTCATGAATCCCGGAAGATAACGTTTATTTTTTTAGAAATATATGTTAGTATAAAAGTATTTTTAGCTTAGTGATGAGATTTTTATTTTGTTTCACCGTTACATAAAATAGTATTTTAATTAATTCGTCTACACTATTTCATTTTCAGGATCGAAACTTTTGTTGAAGTATCGATTTTGGATTTACCCCTTGTTTATGAAGGAGTGCACTGGTGCCATTGTTTACTCTGAGGGTGTTCCTCTTTTTTCTGTTGTGGGAGAGTTCCTCGATTGCATCGTGGAGAGAGTTTGTACTAAGCCGATTGTTATTACCATCTCTGTAATGTGCTTGATTACAACTTTTTTTGCTTGTTAAACATAAACATACGATAGCCTACCTTATCTTTATTATTTATTAATTAAATTAAACTAAATTTTTTTTTTCTTTCTCTTGCCTATATGAATAGGCCTATATAGGAAGGAAAGTATTGTTTCATGTCGATTTTTCGAAATCGAGTTTTCAACGGATATACACGTTTTCAGAACCTAAAAAAACATGTTTTTAGCGATTGGTCTGTGTGTGTGTGTGTGCGCGCGTGCGCGCGCGCGTGTGAACAAAATATCTCAAGAACAGAGCTTAGTACGAACTTGAAACTTGTACCTTAAGTTAGGTACCAATAAAGGACCCGACACGAACATTTTCGTCAAAATCGGTCAATCGGAAGTAGTAGTTTATTTATGTAATTTTTCACTTTTTTGTGATTTTCTCAAAAACGGCTCCTACGATTATTTTAAAAATCGCCTTATTTACTACATTTTTTATGCTCTACAAGATAGGGTAGGCGCCATTTCTGCTGAATTTTTTCTTCTAACTGTAAACAGTTTATTCGTTCGCCTTTATTCGAATATTTTTCAAAATATTTGTACACAAGATAATATTATTCAAATATCCCATCATTATTCTATTAATGACCCGTACCCTAAAACAGTTCAAAAACAGAGTCAGTTACGCGACTATAAACTTACCCACCTATTGGATTTATAATGACTATACTTAATTTTTCCCATAACAGGCAAGTGAAGTGTTAAATTATTTACACTCGATCTGCTAGTTCCAGGGCTACAAAAAATAGTTCTGTTGTTTATCACATAGTCAGCCAGATATATGACTGAAGAATTTAAGAATAGAAGAGGTACAAGTGTAAAAGACACTAGTCAGAGTTATCTCCTCTGAAAGTAATGAATTTCATTATACAGCCAGACCCGGGGTGGATGAAGTGAAGGTGTCATTTGCAGGGTAGAAAGTAGATGCTTTTCAGAACGCGTGGCATAATGTTAAGCATACTTTTCCACTCAATAAGAAAGATAATAAACCACCTCACTCCTCGTTTTATTCTTAGTAAAGCCTCTAGAGCTTCAAACCAGCCTTTCGGTTGATGACCTAAACAACAACAATTTAATTACATGGTAATCAATTTTATTAAATACAGACTAATTAATCAATTAATTAATATTCTATTAGGTTCGTAGATCAAGGGTTGAGACAAGGGTGCAGTCTGTCAACTGCTTTATTAAATATATGTATTGACTATGTTTTTAAAAAGTGGAAAGGTGTGGTTAGTCCGGGGGTTAGAATAAGTACTGACGATTACCTCAATGCATTGCTATTTGCGGATGACTTGTGGATTATACAGGAGAGTGAAGATGAGCTTCAAAGAGCAGTTTATGTTTTAAATTATTTATGTAAAAGGTATAATTTACGAGTTTCAGTTTCTAAATCAAAGGTTATGGTATTCAGAGAGAAGTATCCCACTCGTTCGAAGATTGTTTTAGACAATGTAGTATTAGATCAAGTGTCTCGCTATAACTATCTGGGCTGCGATGTGAACTTTGATAGGGACTTGGATGTCGAAAATAAAATAAATAAATTTCAAGCTATTTGTGGTACCATTAGCAGGACACTGGGTAACAGAGCTAGAACTGAGACAGCAGTGAAGTTCTACAGGTAATGGAAGCTCCAGCCCTTTTTTATGGAAGTTACCACGAAACGCCAAGAAAGTAGGATCCAAGCAGGTGAAATGTAGTTTTTAAGAAGGTTGAAAGGCTGCTTAAGGCTGGATCTAATAGCCTACATAACGAGGAAATTAGATCTGAGTTGGGTGTATTTAGCCTGAATAAAAAAGGAGGAGTACCGTAATCAATGGAGACAACATTTGGAACGGATGCCAAAGGACATAATACCCTTAAATATGACGGAATATGTTCCAGTTGGAAGAAGGGAGGTGGGAAGACCTCGAAGAAGATGACTGTAGTCGAGATGTACCTACAGGTTGGAATATCTCGTGTTTGTTTAGAAGTACAGGATGGTTTGTGAGTTCGGAACAGGCTTATGCCTAATCCTTGATAGTAAGAAGAAGAAGAAGAAGAAGAAGAAGATAGTCTATTAGGTAACTAATATTATCATTGCATAATAATTTTTACGTGTTAATGTATATTTTCAATAATTTTCAACATTTTGTGTTTTATTGTATATTCAAACAGTAATTTTGTAAATGGTTATCAATTATTCAAAATAAAATCAGATTTACAATTTGTATTACGTGACGTTTTACATGGTGATCAATTTTTGGAGGTTATAAAAATATTATTTAGTACCTTCGAATTAGGGAGATCGTCGGTATACATGTTTTCGTTGGTAGAAGCATTTTATTCCACGTAATTCGTATTGTAAACAATAACAATCTGATAATGGTAAAAAAGAATGATTTTTAGTGGTGATTTTTTTTTTGACAAATAGTGAACGTATTGGACGAATAAACCGGACATGACCGGGTCCGTATTGCACTTGTTTTAATTGAAATGTAGTACTTTATAGAACGAATGATAGGATTGGAGGTTTGGTATTAGTATGGTAAAAGCAAAGGGGGTTTGAAGGGAATAAGAGCAAGAAGGGGGTTTTTTAGTCGGACAAGAGGGGGTTTACTGTGTTTGGCCTTCAGTTCATCCGATCCGCATACAAGCCGACAAATAAATCAACATTGCATTGGATTTCCATTTCCGCAGGCCGCTGATTGTTTGCATGTCGTTGGTTTTAATCATTTTTCCAATGGGATGGATGCATGTACCTCCTCTTTCCACCTTTAAATCATGGGTACGCATCCATAAAATCGTATCCTATTTTAAAGTACATACAAATACGTAAACACATAACCATACTATGGTACAATATAGAATCACCAACGACCGATTCCAACACAACTTTTGTTTTGTTACTGTCTATCTGACGGTAACACATCAAATAGTGTTGTATGAGTATTATGTGTTGTCAATGACGGACTTACTTTTGACATTTTCTATTTACTTTTCGTGGTTTTGTTACCGTCATCGAAATCACCATTTGTATTTCGACTTTTCGTTATTTTGTATCGGTAGACATAAATAGCCTAAAACATTAGTTCACTGGATTTTCTGGCTACATCGTATTTATATGACACTCATTTAACTGAATTGGATAACATTATTTGAACTTTGTAGACCTAAGCCTGAGCTCAATGTAAATTAAGTTTACTTTATAACGATGTACTTAATAACTTTCATTCAAAATGCCTAACACTGATCACTGCAGCCCCGTCGTATTTAACCAATTAAATATTGCACAACAATTTAAACCTGCTCTTTTTACTTTTTCTTGCCTATATAGCCTAAATATATAAGAAGAAAAGTATTGTTTTCATGTCGATTTTTCGAACTCGATTTTTCACCAAATATACACGTTTTTAACCCCTGAACCCAAAAAAACATGTTTTTAGCGATTTGTCTGTGTGTGAGTGTGTGTGCGTGAACAAAATATCTCAAGAACGGACATTGTACGAAAATGAAACTTAAAACTTAAGTTAGATACTACTAGAGGCCCGATAAGAACATTTTCATCAAAATCGGTCAACCGGAAGTAGTACCTAGTTTATTCGTGTAATTTTTCACTTTTTTGCAATTTTATTAGAAACGGCTCCACAATTTTGTTTTAAATCGCCTCATTTACTACAGTGTTTATGCTCTTTAAGATAGGGTAGGCGCCATGTCTGCTGAAATTCTTGGGGAGGCTGTGCTCTCGTAGAAAAAAGTGGTTTGTTTAAGATTGCGGCCGTAATATGCATTTTAGGGCAAAAGTGTAGACTATTATACGTATATAATAAAAGTTGTAAACAATTTAAAAATTTTTCAATTTTTATTCGAATAGTTTTTTGTAGAACGCTTAGTTTAGCGGTAATTTGTGATTTCCTGTTTTATTACGAAAATCTGTAAAAATTGGATTTTTTAAGATTTCGGTCGTAGTAGACCTACGCATTTTACAATAAAAGTGTATAAAAAAAGTGTGTCTATAATAAAATTTATAGGAAATTAAAAAATCCACAACTTTTATTTCAAGCTTTTTCTCTACAGAGCCTAGTTAAGCGTCAGAAAGTAATTTTCCGTATTATTAAGCCAAACTAAGGTTGATTTTCATTTAGCATCATTCACTCATGATTCAAAATTAGGTTATGTTTTTGAGTTTAGTTTTTTTTTAGTTGTAATGTTTTATTGCTAATGTTAGGTTGTATTATTCATTATTTGCATTAGCAAGAGAAAGTTGTGTGAGTGTGTCACACAAGATTTTTTTACATACTTTTATGACCGCATGGGATCACTTTAGCCAGTTTAGGTTGTTTTTCCTTTCTTCTGGGTGTATTTTAATTTTTTTTCCCAGTATTTTTTCGTTCTTTCACATCTGTTTGGTCTTTCTTCAACTGAATAAACCCTTTCCTGTAGTTTTCTTGTTTTTAAATGTAATTGTTTACTTTTATCGTTAATGACTTATTTGTATTTTGGGGATTTTTCCTTTAGATCATTTTATTGTTAATTCAAGTTCTATCAAATCCTCTTTGATACTTTTTATCCACTGGATGTTCGAATTTTTTAGAGTTATTCAGTTTTCCGCACTATTTTTCTTATTATTCTAGTTTCTGGCGTTCTGAGTAAATGCCCAAAGTAGGAGATCCTTTTCTTCCTCGTTGCGTCCGTGATGGTATCAGCTTGTTTGTAAAGGTCTGTGTTGGCCATCTACTACGTTCTTTTTATTTATGCAAGTTCTTTGGATCCTTCTTTCTGTTTTTCTGATATCCTCAGCTTTCCCTCACCAACTGAGGTAGAATACAGAGCTACTGTATTTTGCCTATGATCTGAGTACGGTTTTGTAGTGCTTTAGTTTTTGTATTTAGTAGGTATATGTTTCAATTAGTATACAGCAAGTTTTATCTGATAAGCAAAGAACATTTTTTGTTACTCGAATGGATCGCGCCAAGTTCAATCACAATTTTAATACATTTATGTTTTGACGTGCTACACGGTTTCATGAGGTAGAGTATAATCATCGTCATCTCATAATCGGCATTGTTATCATCTCCAAACGGCAATTGGCATCATCAGTGCCCAACCTGGGAAAATTTCCGGCATCATTGGAGTAAGTTGCTATTTGTATTAGGCTTAAGATGAGTAGAGATCTGGATCTATCCGGGTTTTACTAAACGATTTGTTAATCCCTAATGTGTGTATGTTGTAATCTGTTCAATTCAGAACAATAAGCAATCCCAATGAGTGAAAGTGATGTGTATAACGTGTAAATGAGGTGTAGTCTTTTACAGACTCAGACCGATCATTACTGGGAGAGTATGGTTAATTGAACTCCAACCATTAAAGAAATTACTATTTAGTATTCAAATCCGTATAAAAGTAAATACCTGTCACCGTCGTCCTCTTTGATTGAGTACTGTGCTGCCGGCTACAAAGCTTCCGACGTAACGACAGGGGGAACCGCCAATAGTTCCGAAAGGGGCGGTAGGCCTTTGGTGGCGTACCGACAGAGGCTTTTGTCGCCAAGGTCAACACCAATACCACAGCGCTCTCGGCGACTATAACAAAAACGCTGCACTGAGCCAAGGGATTCAATTCCGATCCAGACGCAGGCAAGACGTCACACGGCTACCAGACTCCAAAGAAGGCTCATCAGCGACCTCACAAGAGAGAAGATAATGCTTCCGCTCGCCGACCCAACAGCGTAAGCCGTCGACCGGACCGTCATCACCTGCTGCCGCGAGCGATGCCCACAGCGGTCCCTCGACCGAGCCTTACGCCCACCGGTTCCGACGAAGCAGCCATCGACGCACTACTGCGAGGGAAAAAGATGACGACACGCCGTGTCACCCAGCCTCCGACCGACGCTTCTCCAAGACGACAACCGCTTAAACGACCCTTTTCAGGGCTCCCAAAAATTAAAGGTTTTAACTCGCCACTTAATGTCGCCATCCGGTGACATACCTTTAGTAGGATTTGAATCAAAAACCTTCGTCTCGGAAAATCAGCTTTTAAACGACAACTTTACCTATAAAACAACTCGGTGGGCAAAGTAAACGTAAAACGAATAAATTGTCAAAATAAAGAAGTTCATAGTTAATATTGTCACCGGGTGTATAAGTCGGACACTGATAGTGTTTTTTATGAAGACTAAAATGGAGAGAAAATTCTTCATTTAGTTAGATAAACCATGTATAGGCCTATGGTGAACCTTTAATAAAAAAAATATATTTAGTAAAAGTTTATTAAAAAGATGTACAGTATTTTGTAAAGTTACTACTTAAATATTTTGTAGAAAAATATTTATTATTTTTTCCATTACCTACCATTAGAATATACAGTTGGGAGGAATTTTTTGTTATACTTTTTTTAAACATCTGAATTCCCCCTTCACTTAAGTTAATATGGATAGAGTATATAACCGAGATCATTATATCATTAGGTGTGTATTCTAAAGAGGGAAGAGTTTTGAAAGTAAGGTGAGGAGGATTGAAGGGGGAAGAACGAGGGTTTATATTCGTTTATCTCGCTTTGCAAATACAGTGTACTGTATTCCGGCGTATCTACCTCGTTCTTCTACTTTTTCTTCTTTCTCTTCATCTCCTTCCACTCCTCCCACAATGCTCTCCTCATCTTCGTTCTACTTCTAGTTTTCATGGGAAGGCAAACAGAACGGGCTCAGAGGAGAAACATTTCCTCTTTTCCTTTACTTTTTGTTCGTGCTGTTTCTCATACAAATACTTCATATTTTTTGTCTATATCCATCGCTCTTACGCTTCCATGTATTTCATATTTCTTTTTCTTTCTACTTTATCGTATGCACTTGCATTTCTCTATTTATATCCCTGTCTCGTTCCTTTTTATATTTAATTTTTATAGTTGAAATTTATGCTTTATTTACATAAATGCTGCTAAGCATTATATGTAGTATTATTAAAAGCGAACCTTTTTAATAAAATTTTATCAGTACAATTTTTTATATTGACTCCTTTGACTAGAATATTTCACAATCAACAATATTTGATCTATTCTGTTATGCAATTTAAGTAGATGCAGAAATTAAGAAGAATACACTTGATTAGGTATTTACAATTTCTTTTGACAATAAAATTGGGTAAAAGTAACAGGATAAATTTCTTTTGTAAATGTACTTAACTTATGTCTAAATCACAAATGTACGAGTAAGTACAATTTAAAATGAATTAAACTGCTTTCTACATGATATTGAGACACCTTCGTAAATGACTCACACGTTGTTAACCTACCTAATCATGACTTAATGGTTAATATTATTTTCTTTAAAACGGTTTCTGCTTTTGATTTTGATTATATTCCTTGTAGTAATTACTATTTAATTCAAGTCACAAATTCCAATCTCACCGGGTTGCGTTAAAACTGATTTTTCAAAGATCATTGGGTGAATCAAATTTATACTGTATACTGTATCTCTTTCGGAAGATATGGAAATAATATTTTTATTCATGTAGAGCAGTTACCCTCTTTTTAACCCTTGTGCGCAAGCGGACGCAATTAAAACGCTTTGATTTTCCTAGATATCAACTCAGAATACGTATTCCGTATTTAAAAAGTTAAAAATAACGAATGATATACGAGGTGTGGCTATTAAATAACGAGACGGACGTTGTAAAAAATTTTATTTTTATTTCATACATAATCACTTATTGTCACCTTCAATATACACTCCTTCTCTATCCCTACAACGCTCCATGTGAATTTTCCATTGTTGGAAACAGTACTGGAAGTCATCTTCTGTCGACTACTTCAGGACACGTGCCGCTCAAAAATGTTTGAAATGAAGCTCGCAAAAATGTTTGTACTGACGCTTTGTACGCGATTGAAAATGACCCAAATTTTTTGGAAACGATGATAACATGTGATAAAACGAGGTTTTTGACTTATTATCCGGAAACGAAGCGCCAATCCATGCATGCACTGGAAGAGCCGAACTTCACCGAGAGGCAAAAAAGCTCGAATGAGCAAGTCAAAATTTAAAGCAATGATGATGGTTTTTTTATATCCATGGGATTGTGTACCTTCACTGGGTTCCTGAAGGTCAAACAATTAATCAATATTACTACCTGGAGATACTTTCTAAACTACGTCAAAGAGTAAGGAAAAAACGCCCCGAAATGTGTAAGGACAAATCATGGGTTCTCCACCAATACAATGCGCCAGCTTATTCCGCGTTATCTGTCAAGAGGTTCCTAGCCAAGTACAGCATCTCAGTGTTAGAACATCCACCTTATTCACCAGATCGTGCACCATGTGACTTCTACCTGTTTCCTAAGGTGAAATCTGCATTAAAAGGGACAAGATGTGAGTCTGTGGAAGCTGTAAAAGAGAAAGCGGCACGTGTCCTGAAGAAGCTGACGGAAGATGACTTCCAGCACTGTTTCCAACAACAGAAAATTCGCATGGAGCGTTGTAGGGATAGAGAAGGAGTGTATATTGAAGGTGATAATAAGTAATTAGGTATAAAATAAAAATAAATTTTTTTACATCAGTCTCGTTTTTTAATAGCCACAAGTCGTATACTACTTGTACAATTAACCCATCGATTTTCAGTAGATAGTTTTCTCAATTACAACGTCGATTCTAGTTTATGTATTTATTGATTTTTTTTAACAAGATCGCTGTGTATGTACGTTTTAAAAATGATTTGCATCAATATTTTTTTTAATAAAAAAAATATTAACATAAAGGTCTACATTTAGCAGAGTGTTTTCTCTCTGTGTGATAAGATGCGTTTAATTTGGCACTCTTGAAATATATTTTTGACTTGACAGAGTGTGTACAGCAGATTAGACTCAGGGGTCAATATCGGAAGAAAGAAATTGGATCTCGGTACTGGATGTGCGGACACGCGCGTGGGTGGACTGGCCAGATAGCCGTACGCCATCCGTCATCGACGACACCTCATTATCCGGGACCCGCCAACAATCAGTTCCTTCCGTTGCTAGGCAACCAGCTATCATATCTCTGTCTCTTTTCCCCTTATACATTCTCTCCTTATCTTCTTTCCGTCCTATATATTTCTTCATAGTTTTTACTATGAAACAGATTATTACATTGCTTAATCCTTTCTAGCAACCATGAACTAAAAAATAGTTACTCTCGATTATTTTTTATTTATTTTTTAATCCCTAATGTGTTTACGTTGAAATTTGTTCAATTTAAGAACAATAAGCAACCCCATTACCCAATGATAGCTTATGAGGATGATGTGTACAATAATGTAATAATAATGTATTTTATTTTGCTCAATAATAAAATACAATGTACCGGGTGTCCCACGAAGAGGTTGCTTTTTTGAATTAATATGCCGGACGTATCGCACACTCTACAGCTGGAAACTTTACAGTTATAATATATAACGTACTCTCGAGTTTCATTTGCTTATGATTAATCAAAACAAAATGGCGGAATAAGAAAAAAATATAAAAAATGAATAATAATCTTGTGGATTGAAGAGGAACTGCTGTTGGTACCTCAGCAATTTTTCAAAAACGCTTATGATTCATTTTTTTTCGTTGCTATCAGTACATAGCTACTGATGGTCATCAGTTCGAACAAAGGTTAATGAAACAAATTGTGTTCATTAATAATTTATCACTTTCATATTTCTTTCATTGTAGCTATTACTTAAGTAACATTATAACAAATCACCAATTTGAAATGGTTATGCAAATAAAATTACTTTCCGCCATTTTGTTTTGATTAATCACACGGTTACTTTTTAGTAAAGTAACCGTTATTAATCATAACCAAATAAAACTTGAAGGTACTTCTTTACATTATTTATTATAACTGTAAAGTTTGCAGTCTGTAGAGTGTGCGATACGTCCGGCATATTAATTCAAAAATAGCAACCCTTCGTGGGACACCCGGTACACACATATCATATTTTCTATAACTATACATATTTACGACTAACATATTTGTTTATAATAATTGAAATAAATCCTATACATAGATAGGATAAAATGAAAATATACAAATCAGTTTATTATAAACAAAAAAACTGCCTGAGTTACAAAGAAAATTTTGATTGTAGGCAGGGAAGGAACACCATGCAACTTAGCATGGCATTCTTAATAAAATAATAGCTACTTTATTGAAAAAAATAGAAAAACAAATAAAAATAAAAGGGAAGATTATACAGTCCCACAAAAACGCTCTCACACATTTACACGCAGTAGGCTACAAAAATTTACCTCGGTAGAACCAAATCATCATTGTATTTATGTCGACTAATCGTTCTGACAGAAGGGAAAAATCCAGCGCTTAAGTTTCCTTCTAAATACCGGGTGGCCCATATTTCGGTTTTCCCATGAGATGGGACATTTCATTTTGATAAGTTGGTAATAGTGTAACATTGGCAGCATCACGTATAACATTTATTAGTTGTCTGTAACAGTGGCTAGTGTGAGGTACGTCTCCGTGTAGTTACTATTTTCATCTGGCAACATAATGGCGCCCCAGCACATCGAAGTTCGTGAGTTTTTAAATTCCAGAGTTGATGAATGGATTGGGCGTCATGGTACAATCGAATGGCCTGCGCGCTTGCCAGACTTAACGCCATGTGATTTTTCACTGTGGGACATTGTAAAGGAACTAGTGTATTCTTCCAAGCCACAAAACCTGTACGAACTAAAAAGTTCAATTGAAATATTGCATTTGACTACGTAAATGACGATAAAATGTTACTGTTGAAAATTTGTGAATCGGTTTAAATCGCTGTATAAAAAGTATAGAGAATCATGGTGGACATTTTGAACACCTGCTATAACACTTTCAAGGTAATGCATAGTATGTACAGTTCGTATAATAAATTTGTTTATTTTTTGTCTATAGGTTTCTTATTCCATTGACCTTTCTTCCGATTTCCGTAAATATTGGGGAAACTGACATACGGGCCACCCTGTTTATCAAATGATTTAGTTACACACTTCATCAGGTATTACATTATAAAACCAAGAATTATAAGACCAAGGAAAACAAAAATATTTTCTTAAACAAAGTAGGCTACAATTGCTCTTAGAAAGAGATATTTTTAGCAATTTGTCTGTGTCTGTGTGTGAGTGTGTGTGAACAAAATATCTCAAGAACGGAACATTTTACGAAAATGAAACTTAAAACTTAAGTTAGATACTACTAGAGGACCCGACACGAACATTTTCATCAAAATCGGTCAACCGGAAGTAGTAGTTTATTCGTGTAAGTTTAACTTTTTTGCAATTTTCTCAGAAACGGCTCTACGATTTTTTTAAAATCGCCTCATTTACTTGATGTTTATGCTCTATAAAATAGGGTAGGCGCCATGTCTGCTGACTTCTAGAGGAGGCTGTGCTCTCATAGAAAAAAGTGGTTTGTTTGTAGATTGCGGCCGTAATATATATTTTAGGGCAAAAAGTGTATATATAATGAAAGTTGTAAACAATTTAAAAATCTACAACTTTTATTTCAAACATTTCTTAGTAGGACAACGCTTAGTTTAGCGGGTTTTTTTCCATAAAATTCTGTAAAAAAATGGATTTTTTAAGATTTCGGGCGTAGTATGCATTTTACGACAAAAAGTCTAGGCTACACAATCACATTTATAGGAAATTAAAAGATCTACAACTTTTATTAAGGGTATTTTTCTCTACAGAGCCTAGTTTAGCGTGAGAGAGTGATTTTCCGTATTTTTAAGCCAAATTGAGTTTGATTTTCATTTTGCATTATTCACTCATGATTAAAATAAAGTTACGTTTTTTGAGGTTGGATTTTTGTTTATTTCTAATGCTTTATTGCTAATATTAGGTTACATTGTTCATTATTTGTATTGGCAAGAGAAAGTTGTGTGAGTGTTTCACACCAGATTTTTCTAGAATATTTTTGACTGTCCTTCCTGATGAGATACTTTTGAAGCGACTGTTGGAGTCCTAGTCTCGGTTTTTATAAGTTTCAATTAACAATAAATATTTTACTAATTGGGTTCGTTCAATATTGAATAGGGTACTGAATACGAGTACATTAATATTTAATGTGTTAGATTAATTCGAAACGGTAATTCGTTCTAAAACATAGTATGTGCATAACATTTTATGAGAGTAAAGTTCAATAAAATGTCTAGTTCGGCATATGATTTGTGACAGCGTGTTTGTGTGACCGTATGGTTTTCCGTTTTATTCTTATTTATTTTCTTTGTTTTCAATAAAGTATTATTTTATGAAGAATGCCAAGCTAAGTTGCATAATGTTTCTTCCTTGCCTACAGTCAAGATTTTTTTTTTTATTTATTTTATTTAAAGTCGCATCAACTGCTTGGTGATTAGCGACTACGGTGGGTTAAGAAACATTAACTGTGGGATTTGACACGTGAAAATTTCCAGACCCTGGCTGGGAATCGAACCCGGGACCTCCGCGTGGCAGGCTAAGACGCTAACCACTACGCTACGGAGGCGGTCAAGATTATTTTATTCATGTATAATATTTATTTCAGTTATTACAAACGGATGTGTAGTTATATAAAATATGCTGTGTATATATAATAAATTGTAGGCATATTTTATTATTGAACAAAAATAAATACATTATTATTATTATTATTATTATTATTGTAAAAAATCATCCCAAATATCTTGCATACATTTTTAAGTTAATTAGCATCAGAGAAGAGTTAACGATTATTTAATTGTTATTTTGTTAATTCGTACTAATTTCTTTTTTATTTAATTTATTCTCGTCTTTAATATTTGGTAAAACTCTTTGATAAAAAAAATGGGTAAGTCTTTTTTTAATAATTTGAAAACATGCATGCGATGTAATGTTTAATTTAATTAATTTTATTACTTTCTCTTGCCTACATGAATATATAGGAAGGAAAGTAGCCCTATTGTTTTCATGTCGATTTTTTGAAATCGAATTTTCACCGGATCTACACGTTTCCCGACCCCGGAACCCAAAAAACATGTTTTTAGCGATTGGTCTGTGTGCGCAAAAATGTATATATATTAAAAGTTGTAGAGAATGTAAAATACTAACTTTTATTTCAAACTTTTTTTGTTTAACTCTTAGTTTAGCGGTATTTAGCGATTTTCTGTTTATTTTTCACGAAAATCTGTAAAAAAATCGATTGTTTTTAAAGATTTCAGCCTTAGTATGCATTTTACTACAAAAGTGTATTAAACAAATTTATAGGAAATTAAAATATCTGCAAATTTATGTAGGGCATTTTTCTCTACGGAGCCTAGTTCAGCGTGAAAGTGTGATTTTCCTATTTTAAGCCAAATTGAGGTTGATTTTCATTTTGCATCATTCACTCATGATTAAAATTAGGTTAAGTTTATTGAGGTTAGTTTTTTGTTCATTTTTAATGTTTTATTACTAATATTAGTTTATATTGTTCATTATTTGCATTGGTAAGAGAAAGTTGTGTGAGTGTTTCACAACAGATTTTTTCGAAATGGCATACAATTTATGGAAAAAGACTGTAAATGAATCCGTTCGTTTTTAGCAGATTAATTGTATGACTAAGCTTTCATACTTTCCTTTATGTTGTGTAATAAAGGTATGTAATATACCGCCTTACTGCATTGTGATTGTATACGAGACTTAAGAGTTACTCAGAATGGAGTCTGTAAGAGAAGGAATGACTCTTAGAAGGAGTGGGAGGGGGAGATAAGTGAGGAAAGGAGGAGGTGAGAGTACTTAGCTGATGTGAGTGGCGACGTGTGTGGTCCTACCCATACCTTTACATTCCTACAGGTGTAAGTTTTCTTAACTCTAGGCTTTTTATTTTCAATATCTCACTCTTTCACCTCTAGAAAAGGATTGTTCATCTGAATAAATTATAGAATAAATAAATATGTATCTAATCTAATTTACTTACGTAGATCTTATTTCAAAATGATAATAAATAAATACTAGCGTTACATTTCATTTCTTACTTACTTATTATTTATTTTCTAGCAATTTAACTATAATGCTGTTAATTTTTTTTCATAAACCGTTTTTAACATAAACGCTACTAAAACTGTACAAGTCACGTTTTCTTTATGGAAATAACTTTGTCCTCCAGTCTATTTGTATGGTGTGCCACTTCCTCAACATGACAAAATAAAGTATCTTGGTCTCTACATCGACAAAAGACTAACGTGGAACCAAAATGTTAACGCAAAGCGAAAAACTTTGGACGTTAGACGTAAACAACTGTATTCGTTGGTTTCCAGATCTTCTAAACTCCCACCTCATCTAAAACTACTAGTTTATAAGTGTTACCTTAGACCCGTTTGGGTGTATGGCAGCCAAATTTACTGTTGTGCCAAACCGTCGGTCATTTTGAAAATACAACGCTTTCAGTCCGAACTGTTACACAGATAACTAGTGCTCCCTTTTACGTAACGAACGATGCACTATACACGGACATAAACGTCCCATACATAATCGATGAGTTCCTACGCACATACACACGATTTAAAAAGAAATTACCCAATAACCCAAACCAGCTCTTTGTTGTCCTAGACACACTAGATTTACCAACTGCCCCTCTACGAAGACTGAAACAACTTTGGAGTAGCGATATCATGAGACGTCAAAATTAAAGAAAAACAAAATAAAATAAAGAAAATAATTAACAAAATAATGAACTAACTTAGTAATTACGGTTGGAGTAGCCTACTGTCTTAAAATTTGTCAATATTTGTATCCTTTTTTTTATAAAATTTGCTTGTTGTTAATTTTATACAGTTGCCAATAAAAATACCTTGTATAGTCAAAAAATAAAATTCATTTAGGCTACTTCTAACAGAACTGAGCAATAGCCAAAGTTAATAGGATGTATTAACTTCCTCTTAAAAATCCTCATAAAAATTTATATTTTTTAATATTGTATTTTATTGAAACGTAATAAATACCAGTTTTTAAATGTTTCCGAAAGTTGGTTTTTTGACTTATTGAAATAACTAATTCAATTATAATGTTATAATAATTTCTCTAGTTAAACAAAAACGCTGACCAGAGGAATTTATTCACAATAAAGAAAGTTCATTACAAGTAATTCTATTAAAAATTTTAATAAAGTAAACTAATAATCAAAAACAGTTAAATGATACGCCATTATAGTAAACTATGTATCAGGGCATCTTATACAGTCAGCATAAATTCCTTAATATATTACATTTTAATGAATTGTTACATAGCTAGAAAAATGCTGATCTACAAATAAAGCTAGTCAATGAAGAATTTGTAAATTGATTACCCGATAAATAAATATAATTGCCAGTTTTTCACTCACGTCATCATCTTTTTCGTAGGAAATGTTGCATCCTAAATATTTAAAATTTCGAACTTGTTCAATATTTCGGTTGCCAAGTATAATTTTTGAGCGAACCGGCCATATTCCCTTGAATGCCATAATCTTTGATTTTTGCGCCGATATTCTCATGCTAAACTCTGCGCTAATGTTGTGCAACTTATAAATGACATATTGGAGCCTGTGTTCTCTGTCAATAATAATTGTTTTTTGTATTGTATAATACAATTGATAAATGGTTTAAAGAAGTCAGAATAGGAAGCTGAGAAGCTACACGGATATTTTTACTTGTTAGAAACTTATCTATTAAAATGCAGTGTGATAAGGTGCATTGTCGTGATGCAGCGCCCAGTTGTTGTTCTTGACGATTGGTCTCACACGCATGATGTGAGTAAAATTTAACTGTTTTCCAATCATTCTGACTGTCAATCGACAATTTGAACGCACACGATCTTGTAGTCTGGCAACATTTTTATCGGGTCTTGAAGTTCTAGTCTTTCACTTTGAGATTAACCTTTAATCTCGTCTCTTCTTCGATAGTTTTTATATGTACCATGTTTTTATGCATTCAATCACCTGAAAACCTGGGCCTTTAACAAAACATTGTATCCATAGGTCTGCTGAACTTTACATAAATTTCTGTTGCATTTTCACCGAGTCTGAAGCAAAACCTAATAGCACAATCTTGCTTGAAATTGATGTTGTTTAGGTCAACAGCCGAAAGGCTGGTTTGAACCTCTAGAGGTTTTTACTAAGTAAAACGAGGAGTGAGGTTGTTTACCATTGCCTTCCTCACTGAATGGAAAAGTATGCTTATCAGCATGCCGGGCCCTCTGAAAAGCACATATTTTCCACTCTGTAAATGACACCTTCACTTCATTCACCACAGAGATTGATCGCACTCATTTTCAGAACACATGATACTGACTATCACGTGTTGGTCTACCTTCCCCCCTAAACTGATAGTCACCAGTGTTGCCACATCGAACGTAACATTATCAGTCTCATTACTTTTTACACATCTCGTATGATTCCTTTGGTGATGTGTGGAAATTAAGATGAAACTAGGAATATAATTATTAAGGTTTTCTTTATTAGAACCTTACTTGAAGTTTAAATTTATCTTTAATTAAAAAAACCCATTAATTGATTTACACTTGTAACCCATTTGAAGTTTAGGGATGTTCGAACGTAAATATCTGAACATTTCTTTTTAAAGCCACATAAGAGTACATAAGTTCATTAAAGAAGGAAACTCTTTTTTAATTTTTGTTGTATTGGATTACTTATTCCTTGATTCTTCTCCAGTATTTCTTCAATCTTTCTAATCTCTTCTGGCGTTCTTCGTCGGAATACACGATTTTCTGTCGTTTGGTCGGTCTTTTCTGTTCAATTTTGTATTGTTCAATTTGTGGTAATTTCAGTATTTTCTTTTCAGGTCTTCAAGTGAGATTTGGATCTCGTTCATATCCTGTTTAATTTCTTTGATCCAGTAGGGCTGAGATTTTCTGTTTAGGAAAAACTAAATGATTTTTGTGGAGATTCTGGCGGAGTCAATCCTCAAGAGATATCTAAAGAAAGAAATTTTCTTTTTCCTCATTAGGTGTGCTAGAGGTTCTGAATTTCTATTGACTTCTGAACATTTATATAACCTACAAAATGTAGGTTTATTCGTTGACACACACACACACGCGTGCACGCGCGCGCGCGCGCGCGTACACACACGAGATTAATATTGCTTAATTATGAAGTTTAAATTCGTATTTATTTTTGTTGAATTTACTTTGAAGATTAAATTTTATAACGAAACATTATTAAAACAAGCATTATTATACATAATATTCTGTTTGATTTACATTTAGGATTAAATATTTTTCTCTATTTAATTCTCATGTAAAATATGTGTACTCAGTTATTATGCGACTAATAAAAATGATGATAAACTTTAAAAAAGAGTTTAAAAAACATAGCTTCATATAGTAAGTTGCATTATATCTTTTTGTAAAGTAATTTTAAACATCTAAATTTCATACTTATTAATTAAACACGCTGATGCAGAGAGAGAAATGAAATGAAGGAGGGATGTTTTATAAAATGGAGAAGGGTAGATGGAAGAAAATACCATATTTTATAATGTTCTCTTTGTGTGTGTATGTGTGTATATAAGTTAAAGCACTAAACAAGTTGGAATGAATGAGAAGAAGGCGGGAGGGGCTACACAAGTGACGGCTGTTTGAAGTAAGGATTGTAACTACAATATTAAAATGATTGCTCTTCGGCAAATAGCGTGTCTATATAGCAAGCAGGGCTGGGCAGAGCCACTGTTTGAATTATGGAGCAGGCAAATATAGGGGGAAGGCAAATATTTGCCACCGAGAGTTTGCACACTCGAAATTAAAAGCACACAAGGAAAATAGAGCAGTTTTCACGAGAGAAGAATGTGTTGGTGCTCAACGGAAACATATTACTAGCCATCAAAATGCTAGCTCGCGAATTACGTATTACAAACTGACGTAGGATTCAGATACCACACCACTCTACATTCCGTATTTTCAAACCGGAAACGACCACTTCGACTGTACGAATTAATCATTTGGTAATTCAAACTCGATTTATGTTTTAAAATAATAAATGAAAAAATAAATATACATTTCATTTAAAACGATTTCATCCCGTTTGTGAATATAATAAAAGAAATCAAACCTAAATTTCATTTATTTTAAACCGATTAATAAATTTCAAAGAAACAGTTCGATGAATTTTGTTTAATTTTTCAATTCCTTCGAGAGATATTAAATTAAATTTTAAATGGACTTTTTAAAGAAGTACGAGTATCCTGTAATTGTAATTAGTATTTATAATCAACCAATATATTTCATACTGATTGTTAACTAGTTATTTCTTAAAAAGAATTACTCTCCTTTTCGGAAATGAATTCTCGTTGACTTTTTAAACTTGTACCATTTGCTACTTTTCAATAAAATAAATCAATTTATATTTAGACTCTTTTAAACATTTCTTTAAACAGCTTACTGACTACGAACATTGATTTACAGATTAGGAAAAATCCTTAAAACACTATATTTGGAGTGTAGCAATGTACGGGAGTGAAATTTGGGTGATAGGGGCTGTAGAAAGGAAGATAACAGAGCTTTTGAAATGTGTTGTTATAAAAAAATGTTAAAGATTAGGTGGGTGGACAAAATAAGTAATTTTAAAGTTCTTAGACGAGCGGATGAAAAAACGTATATGGAAACATCTTACCAAAAGAAGGGATAGGCTAGTAGGGCATATCTTAAGACATCCAGGTATTGCTATTAATTTCGACTTGTAATCACTTATCAATGATGGAGGGTAATGCTGAGGGAGTGAATTGTAGGGGAAGGTAAAGATAAGAATACTTAAAACAAATTACAAAAGATGTAGGGTGTTCAGGTATGTAGATATGAAACGAATTGCGCGAGATAGAACAGCTTGGAGAACTATATCAAACCAGTCGAGAGACTGATGACAAAAAAGCATTTCTTTGTTTATTAATTCATATATTTTTTACGGTGGTATGGTGCAAGATACCCTTCTTTCCTCCCGGTTCAAGTGCCACTGAGGGCCAATAATACGTTTTAATATCCTATGTAGAAGAATATTACATTTTTAAACCAAGTTTAAACAATTTTTTTTAAATAAAATATTTCAATTTTGATATCCTAAACTTATTTTTATCATACAAAATTAAACTTATAAATTAACATAAAAAATTACTAATATACTAAAATTAATCTATTTATTACGTATTTGTTTTGATTGCCTATATTGTAGAGAACATAGGCCTGCACATCTGACATGAAATAACCTCAACTCAGTGTAACTACAAACTGAGTGAAAAAAATTACACTGTAATCATACAGTGTTATACACTGTTATACAGTGTAATCCTCTACAAACTGAGTGAAAAAAATTGATTAAGATAAAAAAGGCGAAATTAGTTACATTTTAAATTAATTTTAAATACAGGACCATCTTAACAAACTCAGATTTCTATCTTAACCGTCGAAAAAGATTTACCAAATGCTATGTCCGATCTTTGCTTCTGTGTGTTGCGGGAAGTTGGACTGTAAAGACTACCATTATGAATAATGTGGATTTTCTGCACGATAATCAAAGTGCCATGGTCGGCGAGAATGGCAAACGCGAATGTTCTCAGCAAACAAGAGGGAGTGAGAGAGAGAGAGAGAGAGAGAGAGAGAGAGAGAGAGAGAGTTGGTTACAACATTTAAGAAAAGATAGACTGCATACTGTCTGTCTATAACTTGATGGCCTCCGGCAGAGAGGAGCAATATGCGGATTGTAAAACCATTCGGTAAACATTTTTAATATTTTGAAGTAACTAAAGCTTTTCGGAAATGACGTATTTTTATAAAAAACAGTATTTCGCATGTTTTTGGTCTATAAAATTATTTCGAGAAACTCGATTAATAAGATAATGTATAATGCAGTAAAAGTTTTGTTTTTGAAGAAAAAACTGTCCTCGTAACTTAAAAAGTAATGATTTTCAGGTAAATTTTATTGCTTCATCGTTTTCCATAATTATTACAGAACAAACCTGCCAAATTAAGGTAATCCGTGAAATAGTTGTTGAACAATGACGATGTATTTGAAACAATGGTATTTTCATCAAAAATAAAACTTTTACTAAATTATATATTATCTCATTAAGCGTGTGTTTTTCGAAATAATTTTATAGAAAAAAAACATGCGAAATACTTTGTTTTATAAAAATATGTTGTGACGACTCAAAATCATTAACAGCTGGCTTTGTTTATGTTTTGGTCTGAAGTAAATGTAAATAGACCCAGCTGGTGGAAATAAAATAATAAAAAAATAATTTAATTTTAAGAAAGTTATAAACAAAATCTGGTTGCTAGACAACTAAAGGAAGGGGAAGAAATTGTAAAAATGATTTAGTGGGGCCTGGAGATTGAAAGGAGGAGGAGGAGGTCATCACATTAATGCTTAATTGTTCAAATTATATATTTAATACATTAGAAATACATAAATGAAACAATATTAGATAAAGATTCATGTGTTATCATATTCATTATTTACAAAAAAGAAACATTATATGGAAAGTACAAGACATTAAAAGATTGTAGAACGACATTATTAAAAATAGCAAATAATTGTAACGTAACAAATTGTGTAAATGAAAGAGATTATACATTATAATTATATGAAGTTTAATATATTGATCTTGAATTTATTATTTGTTATATTACAAATTTGGCATCCAACTTGTGGGGAACAGAATCTGTAAAGGAATCTGTCCAAGAATCTATGTGAGTAAATCTATATAAAAGAATATGTAAAAGAATCTGTAAAAGAATCTACGTAAAAGAATTTATGCAAAAGAATCTTAATGACGGAGCTGATGTTGACGACATGAATATGAATCAGGAGACAAGGAATACTGGAGTAACAGATGTAGGTGGCAATAGTTATAGTAATAATAATAATAATAATGATAATAATAATAATACTATATCGACAAACATGTTACAACAACTCATGTTGTTGGTTACTAAACAGGCAGAAGACAATAAAAATTTAATAAAACAACAGGCTCAAGAGAATAAAAATTTAATGGAAAATTTAATAAATAAAGTGGATAAATTAACAATAGTCGTGGTAGATAATCTTGTAGTAGAAACAAGGGAAAGTATATTAAAAAATGGATCAGTAAGTACTAAAGATGATAAAATATTGACTGAAAATATTAAACCAGATGAAAATAATGATGTAGTAGAAACAAGGGAAAGTATATTAAAAAATGGATCAGTAAGTACTAAAGATGATAAAAATATTAACTGAAAATATTAAACCAGATGAAGATAATGTTGAAGTAGAAACAAGTAGTTATGCCAGTGCCAGTCAAAACGGTTTAAAATCGCCAGAAGGAAAGAGAAGTAGTGTAAATCGAAGTGTAAATCGAAGGGTATCAATCTTAAATGAAACAGAGGATGATAAAGAAATACCAGCACAAATTAGCAGTAGCAGTAGTTCAGCTTATAATTCTGATGAGACAAGGAAAGGTAGCGGTCATTCAGCCGGGAGTGATGTGCAGGGCGAGGAGAAAAGGAGTGGCCTGGGAGTTAAACAAATACCTGGATCAATAGAAAAAGTAGAATCTGAAATTGTATTTAAAAATGTACTCTATAATATAGAAAGTGATGGTCGGGATACAGGTGGAGGTTTGTTGTGTATGTATGTGTTTGTGTTTGTTTGTATAACATTTTCATGATGTTTATTTGAACCTTTATTTTCATTGACTAACTTTGTTGAAGTTAATATGCTTATAATAAATGTTGATATTAGATATACTGATCATGATAAATGTAAGAAAAAAGTTGTGTATATATGTGTTTGGTTGTGTTCAGTTGTGTTCTTATTTAATAATTTATTACCTTGTGTCTGTTAATGTCTTCTGTATAATGATAAAGTATCTGTTTTTGTAATGATAAAGGCTGTTTAGCAACTTATATTTCAAACATTTCGGCCAAGTTTTGTTATATTTAAATTTATCAAACAAATTCAAAATTCAAATTATAATTTTGGTTAAATTTCTCTTTGTTTTCAAAATTTAAATGGGGGTAATTTGTGACGACTCAAAATCATTAACAGCTGGCTTTGTTTATGTTTTGGTCTGAAGTAAATGTAAATAGACCCAGCTGGTGGAAATAAAATAATAAAAAAATAATTTAATTTTAAGAAAGTTATAAACAAAATCTGGTTGCTAGACAACTAAAGGAAGGGGAAGAAATTGTAAAAATGATTTAGTGGGGCCTGGAGATTGAAAGGAGGAGGAGGAGGTCATCACATTAATGCTTAATTGTTCAAATTATATATTTAATACATTAGAAATACATAAATGAAACAATATTAGATAAAGATTCATGTGTTATCATATTCATTATTTACAAAAAAGAAACATTATATGGAAAGTACAAGACATTAAAAGATTGTAGAACGACATTATTAAAAATAGCAAATAATTGTAACGTAACAAATTGTGTAAATGAAAGAGATTATACATTATAATTATATGAAGTTTAATATATTGATTTTGAATATATTATTTAACGTTACAATGTCTTTTCCGACGAGTTTCAATTACTTAAGAAAAATTAGATGTAGGCCTATGTTTTCTGAATTGGTTTTACAATCCGCATATTGCTCTCTTCTACCGGAGGGGATAATGTTACAGACGGACAGTACTTGGACCATGTTATACGGAAAGTTATCAACTCTTGTAATTGATTGTTTAGGGCAAGATTGAGGGTAAAGAAGTGTGTAACGAAGGAAGATGTGTTTCGTAACATCCGTCAGTGTGCTGGATTAGGTTCTGTGGAAGAGCTTATATATGCGGCCATGAACAGAGATAGAATGGAAAGTGTATTTGCAAACATCGAGTAGGGGATATACATGAGAAGAAGAATAAGAAATGTAATTCTTGAATGATGTAAAGCATTACATGTAGTACTTTGGAAGCAAGCTGGTTGAAGATTGAATTGAAATAAAAACAAAAATAGGAATGGTAATGAAAGTAAAACTGACTATGTAGCAATACATCAGTCATTAAACCTGAGGAAACGTTAAGTAAAATGTTATGTTTGAAGTCTTCTGCTCTATGGATATGGATTGTGGACGCCAAGTGAGGAAAGACAAAGACTAGGCTTTTGAAATTTGGGTATGGAGACGATGAGAGGAAATAAAATGAACCAACAATGTGAGGAATATAGAATTTTAAGAAGATAATTTTAGAAATTTAATGGGAACATTCTACGTAGGAAAGCTAGGCCATATATTATTGAGATGTGAAGGTTTAGATAAAACTAAATTAAAATGTAGCCTATATGTCTAGATTGGTCTTATGACTTTCTTGTAAATCGTTAACGTAACTCGGGACGCTTTGCTTTTATACCAAGGGTCCCTGGTTTGATTCCCGGGGTTTGATTCCCGGTCTGGTTTTTCATATTTTCATCGCTCATTTTTATCTATCGGTCTTCATCGTTTGTAATAGCTTTAATATGCTAATATGTCGGACGTAAAACAAAAAAAAAGTTAATTTATGTGAAGTGTTTAATCTAGAACGTTTATCAAGTAGGCGATTCGGTTGACAAAACGCAAACTACAGCTTAACGAACTAACTTTTTTTTTGGTTTAACGAACTAGAGACTGCAGATGAAGGCGGAACATAGTGGCCTAGGTCACAGCACAGAGCCTGAAAAGTCAAAAAAATTGACTTTTGTTGATCGTATCCTGCGTTGTCACACTGTGGTCCTGCTGTGGAAGACAGCCTAACAAAAAGTCAGCTGGAGTTCGATGGAACAGACCGTGCCTAGCGAAGAGGCAACCTCTCACCCGACTTTGCTGTTATTGGCTAGATCTCATCTGCAGTCTTTAGTTCGTTCGGGTATAGTTTATTACTAGCGAATACCAATTTATGGTACTGTATTTATTTACCGCATTTGTAAAAATTTGGCCACGATAGTGACCCAGGATCTTCCATATTTGCAGTACAGCATTAACTAGCAACTGGAAAATACTGGAACATGGAAACGGCTAGGTTTTAGTTATTGTTTTTCATTTAACTTGAACGTATAGTAATTAGTAGACTATATTGAAATAAACATGAATTAAATTATAGCCTACTATATAATATCGCTTGACTCTTTAATTACGCTATCATTTATTGTTTAATACCATTTTATTTAGTAAATTGTACAGAATAAATAAATAAATAAAGTTAAACAAACACGGCGGAAATGATAAATATTTATTAATTTACTAAAGGAATATAAAAAATAATATTCCCAGAGTGTAAATTAAAAATATTAATGAAGTACCTACTGTAATTACAATTTATTCATGGTTTGTCTATCGTTTTGTTTATTTATTTTTTGACATTTAATTAGCGCACTCGTGTATCATGACAGGTTATTAAATCCCAATAAAATTTAATTTCTTTTATGTTCATTCTATACTGTGCTCATTCTAGAAATATGAATAATGTTTTTATCAGTTTAATGTTACGTTTTATTGTAAGTGCACACGTTTCCAGGTCTGTGACACTTGCGCACTTGCCGGATGAGTTTATTCGGGCGTGCAATATTAGTTTAATGATGGGATATTCTTAGTGAATTAATGCAATTATGTGTGGTATACACGTGTCTCTTCCGGAACATCATAACTTCCGCCACGTGTTACCTGAGGTGGCTCGCTTGCTGACTGGCAGGTTGGACCCTTTTTCATACGTACAATTATATTATCTTGATGTTCTGGACAATATTACCTTTCATTTTTTTTATTTATGTATGTGAATGCTTCATCAACTGTTTTATGTTTCTTACTCATACTTTAAAAAAAACTATTCTTTTAGTACAATAGAAATTGTACCCACTATAATGGTTTTTGTACATCTGTTCATTTTTCTCTTTGATATCACTTAAAATTTTCTTTTAAATCTATAGACATTAAAATTAATTTTATAATATTACCTAATATTTAAACTCCAACTCCTAATCTAACCTAAAACTACCGAACCGTTTTTACTTTCAGTTATTATAACTGTAAAGTTTCCATTCTGTAGAGTGTACGATATGTCCGGCACATTAATTCAAAAATAGCAACCTCTTCATGGTACATCCGGTATAGGCCTATTTTTTGTAGCTTATCTTATATCCCTTTACTACTTTTCAGTTGAACACCAATAATTAGCAGCCCTCTCAACGTTTAAATGGTATCACATTGACAAAATTTATGTTTAAAAATTACAGAATACTTTTTTTATTATATGTGTACTAAGACAAAAATTCTGATAACTTGCAAAATTTATCCCAAATCTCTGTTTCATCTTCTGCGGAGGTGACGATTGGGGTTGCCTGGTGTAAATATGGACAGTTTATAACGCGGATTAGCGGCTTGGTATTTTTCTCTAATTTTGAATTAAATCGCTGGTATGCCTGGTGAATTGTTATATATATATATATATATATATATATATATATATATATATAAGATGTTAATATTTATGTCCAGTGTGTGATTGAAAATGTATAAGGGAGCATTAACAATTTGTCCTCAGCAGTATTGATTGAAAACGTTGTAATTTAGCCAAAATTGAGAGTTTAGCTGAGCTTATGTACATCCATATTGATTTGATTAAGGATTTATAAAGAAGTAGGCCTACTTTCAGATGAAGAGTAATTTTGATCTTCGGGCCCGTTGACTGTTTAGTTAATTGTGTCTGCTATCTAAATCTTTGCGCTTCACGCTGACATGTTCATTCCACGTGAGCCTTCTATTCATATGAAATCCGAGATAACGAATTTTGTTAGCTGTTGTTATAGAAGAATTAAATAAAAATATTGCCGGGAAGGTTTGCCGTCAAAGGGTAAGAGTAAATCCGATTAAGATTTTTGTTTTATCGGAGTTAATTCTAATTCTTCTTTTAGTAAACCTTGATTTTTAGAAGGTTATGTAATCAAGAAAGGAGAAAAAGGGGGCGCCCTCCTAGAAAATGGGAGCAATACATTCAAAACGCCATGAATTTGAGGCAACTGGCTCCTGAAGATACACTGGATAGGGGCAAATGGAGGTTGAGATGCGAGAAACGGACTGATGATGCTGTAAGAGACCTCGCTTAAGTAAGTAAGTAAGTAAGTATGTAATGCTGGAAAGTAACGTTACGTCAACCGCAGAAAGGGGTGAAGAAAGTATTACTGTGGTCGGTAACAAAGTTAAAATTGTGTGATTAGATGTAGGAATATCACAAGTGAGCAGCCTAGTTTCAAAGATGACCAACTCCTTTTTTTCAAAATGGAGATTTTTATTGATTTATATAGTAAATTTCCAAAGGAAATCAAATATGAGGTTACTTTCTGTCAAAAATTGCCCAATCAAATAAAAATTATCATTTGAAAATTGACCTTAGATACAAAACTGACTAACCCTAAAATAACTTGGTGACAAAATTGGTCAACTTGAAAGAGAACCAATCGCAATACTGGATTCCGTCATGTGCTAATTGCAAGGGCTTATGGGAACTGTTAGTGATGGTTTTTCTTACGTGAGTGGTATTATATTTTAATGTTCTGATAGAAAACTAGTGATTATTTTTTTTAAATTATTTCATTTTGAAATATGGAGATAAATGTCGAAAAACACCTGAAAATAATAGCAGAAAAAGAGTAACCAAACCAGAAGAATGATTAATAAGCATTTTAGTCACAAAAACAACCAACTCCAATACGCTTAGTTACAAAAGTGGCCAACTCCGTATTTCAATTGTGGTTTTCCATTTAAAGGTAAAAAATAAAATGAAAATATTACTGTAAATATAAACTAATAGATACCAATAACACACATAAAAACAGACTTGTAAATAAACTAGAAATTTGTAAAACAGATTTCCCTTCTGAAAAAAATTAAGAAACGGAGTTGGCCGTCTTTAAAACTAGTGTAGAACTACAAGTGTTGAACTTCTATTTCTGAACTACAAGTATAGGTACTGAACAGATATAAAAAAAGTTTTTTTACTTTATTTATTTTTATTTACAACTGTGCGGTTTTGCACAACCAGTAAATATGCATACAATATAATGTTTTAAAAAATGACATTAGACGTTAAAGGAGGACACCACTCATTAGTAGGACTCCCACAGTTAATTACTAAAGTTAGCCTTTTCACAAGTTAATAATTAAGACTAATAAATCATTGTAATTTTAATTAGGCTACTTCTATTGTTTTTATTAAATTTTTCTTTTCTTTTTCAGTGTGCAATTTGGACAATATATTACACTAAGTTAACCCAAGTCTCTGCTCCACCTCTTGCTGAGCCAACGATATGGATTGCCTGGTAAATGTTTAGAATTTAGTTCGCGAATCAATTGATTGGAGTTATGTAATTTTAATTTAAAGCGTTGATACATTTCGTGTACGGTTCCATTAATAAATGGGATTTCTAGGTCCGAGTGAAGTGTGTGATTTGATACAAATATATGGAGTGTTAACTAGTGTACAAAGCAATTTTGATTGAAACTGTTGAAGTTTGGCTAGACGTGATGGTTTTGAAGAACCATAGATCTGGTAAACGTAAATAAAGTTTAAAAAATCATTGTACTCCATCAACAACTTGGTTTTCAGTGACCATGGCGATAATCTAATAGTAAATGTTGTTTAAAAAGTTATGTTGTTAACATAAGTTTTGTTGTTATGTTGCTTTGTTGTTGTTAAAAGTTATGTTGTTATTTTGTTAGTTATGTTGTTTATGAAAAGTTTCCGGATCTATTCTATAACCGTACAAGGACCGCTTGGCAGGTCGATGCCAATTAAAAATTTATGGTATCAGAACAATAATAACATGATATACTAAAATTTTAGTTTAAACTGAAATAACTTTATTTACAACATCTTAGAAATGTTAATATACGAGCTGCTGTAGGTAACCTAAAAAAAATATTAAAAATATTTGAATTAATTTGATAGATTAATTGTTGTTAAAAGACGGTCACGTTTTTCAATTTATTTTTGAGAAGTATTTTATCCAATTTTAAATATTAAACTGTGAGTAGCCTAATAACAAAAAATAAAATTCAAAAGATAATTAATATAGCTACGCTTCATGAAGTAAACATTTTCTTTAGACAGTATGCTCCAATTTTCCACTTCTTTTTCACTTTATTACAGTTTCCCGCATCCAGATTTATTTACCTATTAACGTCAATTGGAATTTCCCCTTAACAGGAATTTTTAATTTTAAGAAAACATTTTAAAACACTGTTTATAAAATATGGTTTTTTAATTATCAGTTTTATTGTGCCGTATCAACTTTCTAGTTTTTATCGACTCCATTACACACAAAAACCAAATAACTTAACAATTAAGGATTACAATAACATACTATAACAATGTTATACTAGTTAACATTAGTTACCTTATATATTTACACTGTTAAAACTGCCTTTAAAGATTTAAAAATTTATCATTTTTAGTGTTTTTGTGTAATGTTTTTTGTTAACGCAATATTTGTGAGTGTCTGGTAAGTGAAATTCTTTCCGTATAGTGTTCTTTGTAGTACATTCGAAAAGGGTGTACTGTACAGTTAATTTTATAATACTGTGAATACATTTAATAAGTTCTTGTCGTGAAGAGCTGACTGTATGTAATTTTTGAGTAAACAATTCATAGTCGTGTAAGTGTCACTTCATCTAGTCTTTTGTGCTACTACATGCACCAATCGAATAAATAAATCTTCCCGCCGAGACATGCAGAAGATGTTGAAAATAAAGTTAATATTAATTTAGAATGAACAATGAAAACTTTAAAAAATAATCTACACATAGTACGGAATGACACTTTTATGACTTACATTCAAAATATGTTTTGTTTTATATTTCAGATGACACTAAAGTTTAGTGATTGTTTTTTTGAAATCAGTACAAACTTCAAATTGTTAATTGTAGTGGTAGTTAAAATTTTAGTTCTTTCCGGTTGCTTAATAATATTATTAGTTTGTTTGAGCCCAGATTTAATACCTGACAGGTTCTTTATAAAAGAAACTGGATTTATTGAACTTTTCCTAATCGCTCTAATCTTTGGTTTGGAGTCGCGGAGATCTCAGTAGAACTTGAGTAAAGAAAATTAAATAACAAGTGGTAGTGGTACCTCCTTTTACTAAGAAATAAATTATTTAAACTGCAAAATTTTATCATTGAATTTCATATTTCTGATTATATCTTGTAAACAGACGATGCCAAAATAAACTTATCTTCAATAAGTTGTAATTTTTGAAAGAAAAAAAAACAAATAGTCTACCTCGTCTACAAAACACGGGGGAATAGAGCTATTATAACCTTTTCCATGAAGTTGTTTGGCAATAACTCACCAAACAAAAAAATGTATGATTTAATTATGATTATTGTTGTAATTATTACAATACCGGTGTCCCATGAAGAGGTTGCTATTTTTGAATTAATATGCCGGACATATCGCACACTCTATAGACTGGAAACTTTACACTTATAATAAATAGTTATATAAAAAAGTAAGTTACCTCCGAGTTTCATTTGCTTATGATTAATCAAAACAAAATGGCGGAAAGTAATTTTATTTGCATAACCATTTAAAATTGGTGGTTTGTTACAATGTTACTTAAGTAATAAAATGAAATAAATATGAAAGTGATGAGTAATTAATGAACACAATTTGTTTCATTAACCTTTATTTGAACTGATGTCCATCAATAGCTAAGCACTGATAGCAACGAAACAAAAACGAGTCATAAGCATTTTTGAAAAATTGCCGAGTTATCAACAGCAGTTCCTCTTCAATCAGCCTCATTAATTCCATCGTCTGTTGCAATGGTGTGAGAATAAACTTTTTCTTTCAAAAAGCCTCAAAGGAAAAAAATCGCAGACAAGTCTGGCGATCTTGGAGGCCAGTCCATGAAGCCGCTGCCACGACCTATTCAACGATTAGGAAGATTTTAGTTTAAAACCGCTTTGGCCACATTAGCATAATGCGGAACAGCTCCATCATGTTGGAAAAAACCTTTATATTTTTATAAAAACCTTAATGATTTAAAGAATGATTTCTTTACAGTTAGTGACCCACCTAACTAATGGTTTAGAAAAATCTTATTGTCGGCTATAGGATTAAGACTCACTTAAGTCGCTAATGGCCAAACAATTGATACAACTTTGAGTAAACAAAGTACTACTTTTTGTATTTTATTTGTTTATTTAACTCGTCTATCAATAGAAATGGAATAGCAATAAGAAAAAGTACAAAAAATCCCTACAAAAGGAAAAGATAGAAAGAAATAGATCGAAAGCTACTAATTAAAATCTACAAAATAAAAGTTACTGATATCTTTAGAAACTAAATAAACGTTTTAATATAAAAAGTGTAATTATATCCAAATACAGAGATACTATAGTATTTATTTTGACAGTTTGATTCGTTGTAATAGATTAACTTGTCTAATATTTATTAAGTTAAATTTTCGTATTAAATAGCTAAATATTTAACACTTTAATCTTAGCATATTTATTGTAAGAGCAACAGCACATAATTTCAAATGGTACAACTAGAATTCATTTCATACATCAAATATTGATTTTAAATATTATAGTCTAAGTTATTTAATATAAAACTTAAGTTTTAATGAATTCATTCTCTTTATTTTTCTATAGTTCTTTTTGAACTTTGTTTCATTATAATAAATAAAACAATCATCTATAACAATTTAAACTATGTAAAACACTCACACGAGTTTCTCTTGCTAATAAAAATATAACCTATATTTTAGTACCTATGTTTAATCATGAGTAAACATTATAAAACTAAAAATATAACCTAATTTTAATCATTAGTGAATGACGCTAAATGAAAATCAACTTCTGTGTCTGTAGGACTGAAAAATACGGGAAATCACTACTTGACGCTAAATTAGGCTCTGTAAAAGAAAATGCTTGAAATAAAAGTTGTGGGTTTTATAATTTTCTATACTGTTGATTGTATACTACACTTTTTTTTACCTATTTTGATGAGCAAAATACAGAAAATCACTAACTGACGCTTAAGTAAGCATTATAGAAACAAACATTTAAAATTAAAGTTGTATGTTTTTAATTTCCTTCAACTTTAATTATATAGGAGCTAATTTTTTCCCTTAAATGAATATTAAGGCCGCGATCTTAAAAAAAAAGAAAATACCATGAAAGCACAGCCCCCACCCACGAATTACAGTAGCATGGTGCTTACCCTATCTTGTAGAGCATAAAAATTTAGTAAATGAGGCAATTATAAACGGAATCGTAGAAAACCATAAAAAAGTGAAAAATTTCACGATTAAACTACTACCTCCGATTGAACGATTTTTATGAAAATGTTCGTCTCGAGTCCCTTACCTAACTTAAGTTTCAAGTTTTAACATCGTACGATATTCCCTTTCCTGAGATATTTTGTTCATACACAGATCAATTGCTAAAACATGGTTTTTTGGGTTAAGGGGCAAAAAAACATGTATTTCCGGCGAAACCTCGATTTCGAAAAATCTACATGTAAACAATACTTTCCTTACTTATACCACCCATTCTTATAGGGCAAGAGAAAGTGAAAAAGCATTATTAATTTCCCGCGGGAAAATTTCTGGCATTTTTGGAGTATTTATATAAGTTAAGAAGTAAGAAATCCATCTGAATCGATCTAATTTTACAATTTTTAGCAATGAATTATAGAAAATTAATTTTTTAAATAGTATAAAAGATAAACTTGATAATTTCTTGATCAAGAATTGGGACAGAATGGTACAGATTAAAAAAAAAATTGATTCCTTGGCTTTTACCGATGGCCATGCTGGCTTTGAGTGAAGAAGTTAAAAATACGTTGAAATTACTTTAAAAGATTCCTGAGAGGACGGGTTTGTAGGTTTCCTTTAAAAAGATAGGCCTAGTAATCTTGTAAATGAACAATAAAAACTACAAAAGAAAATCAATAGTAATAAAATTCGGGAGAATTAAAATGGTTAAAAAATAGGCCTACATTTGAATTAGTTAAAATAATTACTAATAGTCATTATTATGACAATTATAAATTCAGTTAACACAAAACATATTAATAAACATAACATGTCACATATTTTAAGTAAATAACATGTAGTTGTAATTACTTATACACTAATAGATTACCGTTGTAGTTGCAATAGTAGGTGTACAATGAATAAAAATCTGGTGTGAAACACTCACAATACTTTCTCTTGCCAATGCAAATAATAAACAATATAAAATAACATTAGTAATAAAATATTAGAAATCTACAAAAAATTAACCTCAAAAACATAACCTTATTTTAATCATGAGTGAATGATGCAAAATAAAAATCGACCTCAGTTTGACTTAAAAATATGGAAAATCACTCTTTCACGCTAAACTAGACTCTGTAGAGAAAAATGCTCTAAATAAAAGTTGTACATCTGTTAATTTCCTATAAATTTGATTATATACACTTTTGTCGTAAAATGAATACTAACGCTGAAATCTTAAAAATCGATAATTTTACAGATTTTCATGAAGATAAACAAAAAATCACTAATTACCGCTAAACTAAGCGTTATACATAAAAAGTTTAATTTAAAAGTTGTATATAGGTTTTTAAATTTTCTACAACTTTTATTATACACTTTTGTGCTAAATTGCATATTAAAGCCGCAATCTTAAAAAAAACGTTTTTACGAGAAAACAGCCTTTCCAAGAATCAGCAGACATGGCGCCTACCCTATCTTGTAGAGCATAAAAAATTTATTAAATGAGGCTATTTAAAACAAATTGTAGGAGTCGTTTTTGAGAAAATCGCAAAAAAGTGAAAAATAACACGAATAACACTGAAAATGAATAATAACAATAATTATGAAAAATAACACACACACACGCACACACAAGGACGCACACACACAGACTAACCACTAAAAACATGATTTTTGGGTTCAGGGGGGTCTGAAAACTTGCAGATCAAGTGAAAACTCGATTTCGAAAAATCGACATGAAAACAATTCTTTCCTCCGTATATTCTTATAGGCAAGAGAAAGAAAAAAAGCACTGAATTGATCTACTCTTGAATGTGGGAAAACATAGTTGGGTGGATTAATTTTCCCATCATGAATTAATACTACTATAAATAGTATAAATAGTTATTATAATATTATAATAATCTATAATAGTATAAATAGTTTTAGACTTTCAAACTATAAAGTTAAGGTAATTAACTTATATTGTATGATATTTTTGTACGTAAACGAAAAAATAAATAAATATTTAAAATTTAAAATTATACGGTGCAGAAATCTGGTGTAAAATATAGTTAGTTAACTCCTTTCAAAACTTTAAAATTGCGTAAACTGAATTTGTTTACTTACTGTATTTTTGTACCCCAAAGAATGGCTCACTTACAACATTCCCTTTGAATCCCAAGGGAGTAATATAAAATTTAAAACCAAAAATAACGCACTGAACTCTTAATAAACAAACAAAACAACCTGCACAACTTTTCAAAGCAAGCACATATTTTTTAATTATATTATGTTAGTTGAAATTGAATGGATTCTGAATAAGTATATTTATTAAATCAAAAAGTAATTTCTATTAAAATAAAATATGAGATAAATTATTTAGAAACTTTTATTTATATAGTTTACTGTTAAATTATAAATTAATTAATTAAATTGTTTCCCCTGTAAAATAATTTAAATGGTATTGAAATTGAATATAAATAAGAGAAACTGGTCCAACCATTTACTTCGCATGCCAGCTCACAGACTTCCTCCACGAACATGGAAATATAAACCTAGAGGGAAGCGAGGTGTGGGAGGACCTAAAATGAGATGAATGCCTGAACAAGCCATTGAGTCTAATCCTTGACAGATGATGATGATGATTCTCATTTGAATCATTTACACCTGTACTTCTTTTATAGGTGGAAATTTTCAAAATTTTCATCTATCATATTCTTTTGTCCGTCCGTCCGTCACACCCAGATGTCAGAAACTACAAGTGATAGCAACAAACGGTATTCGGATTTGTAATCCACGCAAAAAGTTAGTGAGCCAGAATTGGGGTTGAAGTTTCGGTTTCGATCGGGAGTGGCCTAAAACCGGAAGTCAAGAAATCAAAATCGGAATTTAGAAAAAATATAGTGTCATTTGATTCTCTTAAAAGAAAATATACAGAAATCTTTGGGTTTGACGTTTCGGTAATTTGTAATCTACGCAAAAAGTTAGTGAGCCTGAATTGGGGTTGAAGTTTCGGTTTCGACCGGAAGAAATCAAAATCGGAATTTGGAAAAAATATAGTATCATTTGATTCTCTTTTAAGAAAATATACAGAAATCATTTGGGTTTGAAGTTCCATTTTCTACTGGAAAGGGCCAAAAACCTGAAGTCGAGAAATCAAAGTCGGATATTGAAAAAAAATAGTCTCATTCGATTCCTTTTAAAGATTTGGTACAGAAACCACTGGGTTTGACGTTCTGGGTTTCAACCGGAAGTGGCCTAAAACATGAAGTCAGGAAATCAAAGTCGGAATTTGGAAAAAAGTATTGTCATCTGATTCTTCTTAAAGAGTAGGTACAGAAATCACTAATGGTTTTTGCCATAAGTGAATAAAAAAATTGAATGCCTTTTTAAAAATTGCCACCAGCGATTAGACGCGTCGTCTGAAGAAAGAGAATTTTTTCAACTCTGTTATTTGTTGACTGAAAATAAGGGAAGAAGTATATACTCGTAAATTAATTTAAATATCCTTTTAACCTACAAGGTAAGCGGAATTAGTTTAACACTTCATATGCATGCGATGGGTATAGGAAATTTGAATTTTTGTATATAATGTTTTCTTACTGTCTTGTCGGTAGTGTTTGTAGTGTTGTTAAAATATTAATGTTATTCGACGTAAATTAGGTGTTTGGCTTATCTTTACGCCAGTAGGCTACTCATAGGCTAATAAATTTTAAAGTGGAGACTAAGCGTATGATGTTATTCTGACTTTTCCCTAATTCCCATCCCAAGGGAACTCTTACTATCCCTAATAACAAGTAGGTAGTTGTTGTTCCTAAAATTTAATGGTGGATAAATTTATCATTGTTTGAACTGAACCAACTGTTTTCTCAAATTTATCTAAGGATTAAAGAAAAATTTCTTACGGAGTAACTTCTTACTCTTATTCAAATAAAAAGAAATTAATTAAAAATTTCTACATGTGGAATAATGTAAACATTAACAAGAAATTATAAGATAAATTCAACATTTGAATAATTTTAAAGTATCAATATTTGTACACGAAAAGTGGTATTTGTATAAAAACTTACGATGTCAGTGAGGAAAGAAAATGTTTACATAAAAATTAAAACCGATTGATCTGTGATTAAATATAGCAAATATTTAAATTACAAAAACCACACGAAGAAATATTATTAAGTACCTTTAGAACTTTTAAAGTATATTTTTAAATTTCGTCCTTTGTTTTATTTATAACTGTAGCAATTGCTATCGAACTGCGCGCTGGTTTATTGCTAGCTTCAGAGAGATTCACTAAATAAACTGATCTATATTATAACAATGCAGAAGAAGGCCAATGAAAGCAACTTTATCGAATAGAATTTAACAGGTGTTTCTCGAAAAAATGTGGTGTGAAACACTCACACAACTTTCTCTTGCCAATGCAAATAATTAACAATATAACCTAACATTCGTAATAAAACATTAATAAACAAAAAACTAACCTCTATAAACATAACCTAATTTCAATCATGAGTGAAAGAAGCAAAATGAAAATCAACCCGTTTGGCGTAAAAACACGAAAAATCACTCTTTCACGGTCAACTAGGCTTTGCACAGAAAAATGCTATAAACAAATCTGAGATAGTTGGGTCATGCACAGAAAATGGAGAACAAAAGCTGGTCAAAGAAAATTATATATTGGAATTCATCAGATATCCTCTGGTATTACGATATGAGCAGGTGTTGCGTGACATGTATTACGCTACGCTAGGAATGTATTATATTCCTACGCTAGGAATTTGAGTGAGGTAAAAATAGGCTGTGTAAAAAATAGAAATGAAATAAAGAAATTGAATAATGAATGAAACGAGATTTTGATGAAAGGAAAATTAATTGAACAAAAATTGACTTTACATGAGTTGAATTGAAACTGAAATTATTTTGTAATTATTATTGATGGCACTTTAATAGACTAATAATTCTACTTAATTTAATAAATTTACAATTATAAAATATTGCAATTTGTGTATCTGAAAATATTTAAGTTTATTTAATAATGTTTAATGAGCTCAGTTATTAATTAATATTTTATAATTACGACTTATTCCTTGATTGCTTGCAGTCTTCTGGTTGCTTCTTGTCCATCCATCGATTGGGAATCAAATGGGGCCTCAATGCATTGTTGCAGTCGGTTTTATAGTCTTTACCAAATTTCTTAAAATTTTATCTGCTAACTTTAAAATTATCAAAATTGTTTCAATTGGTACCATAATTAAAATAAATCTTGATGTTCTTGTAATTTCTTTTAATTCATTGCTAATTGGTTCAAATTATGTGTTTAAAATTATACTATCTTTTGTTTTCTTGCTCCATCTTTAATACTAAATTTGAATATTTGGCTTCTGGAATATTTATTTAAAATTTTATATTTTCTTCTTACAATTTAGCTTGATATATTTTAGTTTTGACTTAGAATAATTTAAATTTAGTTAGGATTCATTTATTTTTGATGATTATTTAAAATGATTTCTTTGAATTCTTTAACAATTTATTTATTAAGATTTATCTTAGATCAATGATATACTGGAGCATATACTGCTATTCTACAACTGGATGGAGAGGTAGCATAATACGCTACCTCTCCATCCAGTTGTAGAATAGCAGTCTTTTGAAAGCGATTTTTTCGAGTTTCTCTCGACTGCTCTGTTTACCTCTCGCATCCCATATTATGGGATGCGAGAGGTAACTCGAAAAAATCGCTTTCAAAATACGGATCCAATTTTTGGAATATTTCGGGAAGATATAGAAATAATATGTATTGCTTTAGGGTTGTCACTTCCTTTTTGCCCTTTTATTCTCAAGTAGTCAAAATGCAAATCCTTTAGTTTGTGTCTGTTTAATCCCGTAGGAACAAATTGACGAATTTTAACTCTGTAGGTCATCAGGAGGTTAGAGAATTGGTGTTGTATGAACGAGTTAGTCAGTCATTGAAGGTGTATATTATTGTACATATATATAGATTAAATTTATAAATAAAAAAATTTGTGATGTGTAAACTGGCTCTTTAATTTAAAAAGGAAAATTTAATTATTCAATTATATGTAAACTAAAGAAAATAAACGACGAGAGAAAAATCTTATGTTTATTTTTTAATGACGTTGAAATTTACTCTAGTATAAATATAATAATTCTGTTCTCCCTTGTTGGTTATATTTTCTTTTCGTCCTCCGCCTACGACTAGAGTGGATAAATTTTCTACCGCCAAGCCGAGGTTTCAGAAATTGAGTGTTGTGTTAGAAGGGGGACAAGAGAGTGTTGACCGCTTCTCTGTATTTTACCAACTGCCCCTTTCTCTATCCCTTCACCGCTTTGCTTTCCTTAACGTCCCTTGAATGTGTTTGTCCAGTGAACATATACCATCTAATGCGACTTAAGCAACCCTTTCCCCAAAAAACACAATTTCATAACCACTTATTCACTGTTTATGAACAGTTTAGAAACCACAAGTACATTTAAAATTCTATTAGGCAGTCTTTTAATAATAAACTTACGTATACTAAAATAATATATTTATCTATCCAATTTCTTTCAAAAGATAAAAACGATTAGGCCCTATACTTTTTACGTTATTGTATGATACATAAGTAAGCAGTTATCGTTGGCTTAATAGAAACGTAAAATTATTATCAAATTTGTCTTGAAATATAGGGTGATTAAAAAAGAGCGCCGGTTTTGATATATCAAATTAAAAGATTTATTTTATTGAAAAACTGAAAATAAATACATCAACAAGTTCATCTTACCTTCCGATTTCATGTATGAAAAATGATGTCATGCATGTGTCCTCCTCTACTGCGCTGGCACGCATCAACTCTGTCCATGAAATTGGATATTACTGCACGACAAGTTTCGACTTCCATTTGCCCGATAACCCGTCGAATTTCCTCCTTCAAGTCATTGATGTTTCGGGGTTTATTAGCATACACCAATGACTTCAGATGACCCCAAAGATGAAAATCACAAGGCGTCAAGTCACACGACCTTGGTGGCCATTGATGGTCGGAATTACGAGAAATGATGCGATCCTGGAACCGTTCACGGAGCAACAAAATTGTTTCTCGTGCCGAAACTGAATTTTATACGGGTGATATTGGAGATCGTACCGAAGAATTCTCCGTACAGAAGAACATCGTAAACCCAATTGTTGAGAACGGCGGCGTATTGATTTTGCTGGGCTAACAGCCACACTGTCACGAACCAACGCAACGTTCTGCTCAGTTCGGCCAGAACGACGACGTCCAGAACTTTTAAGGTCGACTGTTGAACCCGTCTCAAAAAACTTTTTCATGAGCCTGCGAACTGTTGATTCATTCGGTGCTTCATTACGTCCTAGAGTACCGCGAAGTCGCCTGACAGTAGCCGCATAACTCCCTCCACTCTGGTAAAATGTTTTGACGATTAACACTCGTTGTGCAATAGTAAACTTCTCCATGGTTAGACACAGACTGCGAGAGTACTACACTGCGAACAAGAGAAACTACAACTGAATCGTCAATCGGAATGTTCTCCGAAATAGAAATGAGGTCTAACAATGTTGCCAACCGATAAACAAAAATTTACCAGCCGTTTAAAAACCGGCGCTCTTTTTGAATCACCCGTTAGTCTGAGAAGAAATTTAAAAAATATGTTTTTGACTTAATTTTTATTTTAAACTATACTAAACTTACAGTTATCAAATTAGTGAATATTGCATATATTGGTGGTATTAATATTGCATATATTAGGAAAAGGTGCTGCAGACTAGGAATCGAATCTTGAACCTATAGTGTCAACCGGTTGTACTAGCCTTCCCCAAAAGAGGCGGTCAATAGTATTTTAACGGATTTAAAAATATATTTCAATATAAATTCAAAATAAGCATGAAAATATAATATATCCTACAAACGCTTGATACTGTGCTATTTTCTACGCCGGTCTGTCGTTTGTGTTTTGCCCATTATTGGCGCTGTGTACGTTGTTGTTACTGCTGCCGATAGAAAGCGCAGACAGCAAATCTCTCGCGATGCGTGTGCCAGTGGGTGAGACATACACGAAGGCCTGGCCAGGCAGTAGTTGTAGGAAAACAATCAGTATCGATCATCGCTTGGAGAAGGTCGGTACGGAGAGAGATTGATCACTGAATATTGAGTACTTTCTTTGCTCCACATTGACCCTTTCCCTTCCCTTCGCTTCACCTGCGACTGATAATCCTGGAGGCAGTGGTAAAAGGTGTTTGCCACGTTGGAGACCGCTCCTACTCGTTAGGCAGCGGTGTAGACGATCCCCCTCGCCTCACCAGCTGCCGCTCCTCCTCACCGAGGCAGCAGCGATAGGTGACGCCGCGTCGGTAACTGCTCCTGGCTTCAGCAGCTTCAGGCAGCAGTAGAGACGATACTCGGTTGCCAGCGGCTGCTCATCTTTGAGGCAGCAATGAAGGTTAACTATTTTCCTACCTTTTCCTTTTTGAACTCGAATACGCCGCCGGATGCCCTGCCGCTCCGGCCGGTCCTACCTCGACCGACTTTTGAGCTACGCCTGCCGTGTTGTAACAAACAGAAATGTTATTTTAAATATATGAATTAATATTAGTAACATGATTGTTAAGTCTATAAGCGTCTGGTGGTAAATTGCCAACATCATAACAGTAATATGTCTTGTTAAATTAATGACTTTGTTTTTCAAAAAATTCACGCACAAGCAGCGGTGTGGTGTATTGAGCCTTACACGTGACAAACGTTTAACAAAGGACGGAGTATAACCGTTAAATGCTGATGGATAAAGATCTTGAAAGTGAATTATTAATTACATTTATTTTTTATTTTATTTTTTAAATAAGTATTATAATTTTTTTTAGTTAATACAAATGCTGGCATTACCTTGTGGAGATAACATAACTTATCTTACCATACTTAATGTTACTACAAATGTGGCAATCCCTGATGTGGGGAAAAATATAAACCACTGTTCGCATACTACAGTGGTAACACGGTATTACTTTTCTGGTAGAAAATTGTACCTTATACTTCTAAATCCCTAATTAGTAATTAATAACGCTTAGGAATAATGTTACTCAAACACCTTTAATACAGTTTATATTGATAAGTTATCAAAGAAGAAAAACAATTTATAATTTTACTAGGTATCCTATATCCACTGAAAATAATTGTAAATTTTGTTATTGGTTTTTAAATAAATATGGTTTACGTAGAAAATAACTTTACATAAAATAGGCTTATATAGTAACAATATTAGTAAGGTAGCTAAAATTTAATAGAATGTTTAACAAGTAAACACATGGAAGATTAGTTTAGAACTAAACATACTGATATCTCGTTATAAGAGGAAATTTTCGTCTGAAGAAAACAAAGGATAGCCGTATGAAATTTGGGGAAAACATGTACCGGAACCGTTAAAGTTTGTGTTAAAGAACACACTGGATAATGCGAGTATCCCGACATTATTCAATTGTTCATGAAGCAAAGGATTAGAAACATAAATTACTTGAACAAGATCAGATAAGTTGATAATTTGTGCAAGCATAGGCTACTACTATTATTTCTATAGTGAAAATTAGAGGAGGGTATTACGATTATACAACGGTGCTTAAGGCGGTCGTAGAGCATGACCGAGATCTGTTTGTAGTGTGTTGATAAGGATAGAACCATTGCATTAGGCAACCTCCGCCACTCTCTTACCGTGTCTTCTCTCACCCACAGACTCCTACCGACTGAGAATACCCAAAACTACCCTCATCCGTTCCTCTCTTCCACCCTCTTTGCTATGAAACAAGTCACCCTTCGTATTAAGCCTTCTAATGGATCCTAACACAAATATACATAATGCTTGCATTACCTATCTGTTTTAACTTGGATAAGCTTTTAGTTCGATATGGAATCGTTTAAAAGCCGTGAAATTTACACTTAATTGTAGAGGAGGTTTTTTATCAATTGGTTTTCCTTCAAGTATATTATAAATAAGGCTAATAAAATAAAAAGACGGGTTTCAACTGGTAGTACTTCATGAATCATTTCAACGTTTCCATTAAACGTTATTTGTTTTATCATTAGATTTTAAAGCCATTATCTCGCACAAAATAACTTTTTAATTAGACTGTTTAAATATGCTTTAAACGCAACTTATACGATTAAGACCATTTACTACTAAAATATTTTCTGTAAAATCATTATAATTTTTATTTTCTATTATTACATGATCAATCGTAGCATCTTGTTGGTTTTTCTGGTTACAGTGTTGTAACGACTCGCATTTAGAGTAGCAGTAATGCACGCGGCCTTCAAACGGAAGTACCGGTTCACAGGCGGATATGTTTAATAGACAATCTATTTGCAGAACAAATATCTTGCATTACATCTATACAGATGCCTAAGTAAGATAACACATATTCAGCAGAATCGGAAACACGTATACTTAAAATTTAAACAATTCTTTAGGTTCCTCAAATCGATAAACAGTTATCGTTTCAAAAAACCGTTCTTAAACCAGTCGGGAACTACGGTATCCAGTTACGGAGCACATCCAGTAACTCAAATATCAAAATTATTTAATATTTTCAGCCAAAGATTCTCTGAGCTGTAATTGTTGCACCCTAGTAAATGATAAACAACCACATTCACAAAGGTTTGTTTAATTATAACTTATTCTACAACAAAGAAAAATAAAATGATCTGAATCCTACGAAAATTATTTAGCAATCAATTTATTGGACAGCAATGGTACAATACGAAGGCTAAAACGGAGGCACCCAACAGGCTCATTTGTGTAGTAACTTAAATGATTACCTTTGTTTTCAAAATTTTGAATTTTTCAAAAAGAAACAGAAGTAACTAGGTCATTTGTTGAGTAACGGGCATAGAGGATAATTTGTTCCTACTACTATATAATTTTTCTTGTCACAAATTTTTGAATTTGAATAAACTTGAAAATATTAGTTCGTTAGTTAATTGTATGACAAGCGTAAAAACCTTTGCAACTGCTAAGGGATCTTCGATGCATCTATAAAATGGAGACAATCCATTTTCAAGACAATCATTGAGATGACGTTGTCCTTGAAATAATACCGACAGAGTGAATAATAGTTCAAATATCACACATTCCCTACAGTCATTGTATGTAATTTTTCATTTGAATTTGGCCTTCATTAATACGTAATAGTAACTAATATTCTCAACAACATGAAACAAGCTGTTTAATTTAGTACCTTAACTATTAATTAATTGGAATCAGAAACAGTTTTGTTTCATGTTGATTCCAATTAATTAATGGTTAAGTTACTAAATGGTAACAAAATGGCGGATAAGCACACTTTTAATTCAGAGACAACAAACGATTTTTTCGAACTAATCGGCTACCGTCCAAGGACACCAATAATGCAATGCAAGGAATAAATACTGAATCAAAGCTGTACGTTATGCTGTTGTTGATACGGTGCCCCTTCATTACTCTAACTAGGCAAGAAACATTACAACTTTCTTTAAAAAACAGTACCGTTCTTTTGGAGAGCATCATTGAATTTTGCATTTTGTGTACTAGGCTTCTAAGATCTTAGGGAGGATTTCATAAGTACAGTTACACTGGTTGAGAATGTGACTCGATAAGGCGACCATTTTATATTCAACTATTATAAAAAATCGGATCTTGGATTTATTTGTTGTCAACAGACACAAAAACCAAAAAAATTGTTTTTTTTTCAAAAATAAAAAGTTGATACTTTTAATAAATGGAAAGTAATAATAATAATGATAAATTTATTCCCATAATATTATACATTACATAAAAAATAAATTTTGGAAATTAAACGAAATTTCTTACAGTAAACTACTATCCTATTACGCTAGAGGTGGTGGAAATTATCCCATCCAACTATGCACGAAACCATGTACTAGGATTGGTTAGAAAATCTCAATTAAATATCAAAAAAATTAAAGTATTAACTATTAGCAATAGCATTCAAAACCTACTATACTTACTTACTACACTAACTTAACTAACTAACTTACTAACTAACTTACTACTTAACTAACTAACTTAACCAATACTTTGCTATTTACTAAGATTCCGATTGTATCAATTATGATACATTACATTTTAACCTAATTATTGAACTTACACTATTTTTAATCAAATAAAGATAATTTAATACAACCTAAAATTTATTATTACATTAACATTTATTATTACTATTACATTTATTATTACATTATTTGTAAAGTGACCTCAATAGGCCTACACTATTTAGTTTTTGTACTACATAAATAATTATGCTCATCATTTGCTTATGAATCAACATTGTGGTTTGTAACAATTACGATTGTTTTCGAATGGTAACTACGGGGAGAAGAGAGAGTGTGTGTGTGTGTGTGTGTGTGTGTTTGCACTCGCGCGCGTGTGAGAAAAATTTCCAAAGAACGGAATATTGAACGAAGTTGAAATCTGAAACTTAAATTAGACACGACACGAACTTTTTTGACAAAAATCGGAAGAAGTTTTTCATGCAATTTTTAATTTTTTTGTAAAAATGGCGCCTACGATTTTTTTTAAATTGCCTCATTTACTACATGTTTTATGCTCTACAAGATAGGGTAACATTTCTGCTGAAATGATGTGCACTCATGGCAAATTTTTTTTTAGATTGCGGCCTTAATATGCATTTTACGGAAAAAGTATATAATAATTACATTTGTAGCAAATTAACAAACCTACAATCTTTATTTCAAGCGTTAGTTCTACAACGCGTAGCGTTAATGATTTTCTGTATTTTTCTCATAAAAACATTTTAAAAAATGGAATTTTTTAAGATGGAATTTTTTAAGATGGAATTTTTTAAGAGTGTCATGAGCAGGCTATGCATTTTACAATAAAAGATTATACATTTAAAGCTGTGGGCAATAAAACAATATACAATTTTTATACCAGTCATTTTTTCTACAGAGCCTAGTTAAACGCCAATTAGTGATTTTCCGTATTTTAAATTTCTACAAAGGTTAATTTTCATTTTGCGTTGGCCACTCATGATTAAAATTACGTTGTTTTCATTTTGTTTTGTTTAATAATAATTATACACAGATTATAAAGCTTATATGATTAAACTCAGCACAGACGTTTAAAACGTCTTTGGCCAAGGGATCTTCTTGGCCAATTATAAGACTGTAGTGACGTCTGCAAGCTCTAGCAAGTAATTCAAGTTTTGGAACCTTTAGCGTCATATTTGTAAACTGTTTCAAGATTTTAATAACAGATATACTAAATTTTCAATAAAAGATTCAAAATAAAGGTTATATTTTTCCTTATTTACATCGGTAAGAGAAAGTCGTTTAGTGTTTCACATCAATTTTTTTTTAATAATAGGGCTTCGTCGTTTAGGTCAACACCAGAAATGCTGGTTTTAACCTCTAGAGGTTTTACTAAGTCAAAACGAGGAGTGAGGTGGTTTACCACCTCACTCCTCGTAAGGGGAAAAGGGGTAAAGAGTATGCCTATCAGCATGCCAGGCCCTCCAAAAAGCACTCACTTTCCACCCTGCAAATGACACCTTCACTTCACCACAGGGTCTGGCTGTATGGTGAAATTCAATATTATCATAGAGATAACTTTGACTAGTGTCTTTTACACTTCTACCTCTCTGTTCTTAAATAGTTCAGCCATAATTGGCTGACTATATGATGAGAACCAGAACTATTTTTTGTAGCTCTGGAACCAGCAGATCGAGTGCAATTAATTTAACACTCCACCTGCCCATTATGGGCAAAATAGGGCTTATTTAGTGAATAAATAACTTTCAAATGTTCTTAAAATATAAATCATTTATGGTTTTTCGAATTTGGCTAAAACATCAAAATGTAGATAATATTTAAATCTATTTATTTTCCAGTCTGTCAGAGAAGTAGCCGCTCCTGCTATTATTAAAATACTTAACGAGTTCATTTTCTTACGACAGACGTATTGTTTGATTTAATATCATAACGCTGCAATAATTCTTGTTAATGTACTATTAACATTTGATAAAATGTTGATTCATTTCTGTTTTCTTAATTAATTAATAATTGATCAGTTATGAATGCTAGCCTATGAATGTTTAATTTTCTAATTACAGTTCTGTACACTTCTTTCTATTTACATTCTCTTGTATAACAGTATCGTATCTAGTGCTCGTATTTAAATTGTCTTTTTTGTCGGTGTTGTGTACTGTCGTGTTATTCCATCAGGGAGTATTTGAAGTCTGTAATATTGTAAGAATGAGTAAATGACTGAAATCAGAGGAGGATCTTCTTTAATAGGTTAAGAAGAGGGGTAAAAGGAGAGGAATAAGAAGAAGATTATTTGACAAACTGTATTTTGAGATAGGGTTGAGAGAGAAAATGACGGGGCAGTAGTGGTAAGATACGGAAGACATAAATGTACGTACAAGGGAAAAGCAAGACGAGTAGTTTACTACGACTCTTGCTCTTTCTCTCTTGCTGCGGGTGTGTTTATAGTAATCGTCTCGAACGAAGTACACCGTAGAAGCAAAGCACAGTCATGCAGTAAGGAAGGAGTTTAAAGTTAAAGTTGAGCAGTGTACAAGTTTTATTAATTAGCTCAATATCATCCCCCTGTTGACTTAGACACGACTTTCATATCTCCAACGTCTCATCCCAACTTACCAAATTAACTCCTTCCCATCCTTCATGACCTCTCGTTATATCTTCGTCTTTCATTCAATCTCTCTCACTCACTCCAAACATTCTTGTTCCTTTTTATTACATTTTCTTCTCCATCCATATCTTCCATGTACAAACTTTTAATCACTCCTTATACTTACTAACGTAGTCTTCATCAACTTTAAGACTTACTAATGACATAACAATATGCGCAATTTTAAACACAGTTAATTATAAAACACTATTTATAAAAAAAATAAATACAGTCAATTCCGGATAATTGGGGTACATCGGAACCGGAGCATTTTGGCCCAATTAAACGGCTGGCCCTGATAAACGAATTCGTAAACAGTGGCGTATGTAGTCTACTGCATTTTATTAAAATTATCACATACATAAATTTTACATACAAGTTCTATCCATATACACACGAAAAAATAAAAGGGTATCAGAACAATGATTACCTTTATAGCAAAACCTTCTGCCTTGGTTTTAAGCATTGGACCATTGACACTAACGCCTTGCGAAGTTACAATGGCGAACCATTAATTCAACGCTTCTCAACAAATGGATCCTTCCTTCACATTTTCTTTTCTGAGATGTTCCATGATCTTTTAATTACCACTCTTGGCTTATTTTAATTTTTCAGAGCGAATAGAAGCTATCGTAATTTTCGGTACAACGTTTAGTTCCGATAGTTTACGTTGGCTTAATTTAGGTGGATAAGTTTTTATTTTGTCGAGAAGCTTTATTCGTTCACACAGTCATATCGTTACTCAGCATTTAACTCACAAAGACGTTGATAGTAGGTACTGCATTGTAAGCGTATGCATAAAAAAACAAAAAATGTGTAAAACGAATGGAAATAAAAAAAGTATGCCTACAGATAACAAAATAACCAGACTCGAAAAACAGTGTATTAGAGTACACTCATGAAATCACAAAAACTGATGAGAAGCATGGAATTACGAATGTTCTATGTACGTATGACAAGAGACAACTAACCATAAGTTGCAAGGAGGCTATACAGCTTGTAAGGTTGGGCATAACTAGTGGATATGACTCACTGAAATTTGCACAAATGATGATTATGTAGCCTACACATTGTACTGTAAATAACATCTTTATTATGACTGATGTGTGATTACTGTTAAAATGTTTCTGTTAAAATATCTGTCAAAATGTTTACTACCTCTATCCTGCCCATTATCTTATCTTGCCGCTTAGAACCACATATGATGTTGTTCGTCGCTGGCCTGTAATGGTTTTATAAAACATATATGTACATACATCAGATTGGCCCCAATAAGCAGCATTATAAACCGAATAAACGGAGTACTTGTCAATGTAAAATCCCGCTCTGTTTTTGTTCATTAATGAACTGTCCCAAAAAACCGCCTGCACCAATTAACCAGTAGATAAATTATTTGGAATCGACTGTATTATATTCAACCTTCAGAAACTGGTCATTTTCTAAATCATGATTTTCTTTTATTTGAAACTACTGTGATAAAGTTCATAAATTTTTCTTGTGCGCGACATAATGATGAATCTATAGCTTGTAATTCATTGTATAACACTACTTGGAATAAGATTTCGAAGAGATTTTGGAATATTTTTATAATGTTATTGTTGTTTAGGTCATCAGCTGAAAGGCTGGTTTGAACCTATAGGTACAGGTTTTACTAAGTAAAACGAGGAGTGAGGTGGTTTACGAATTCCTTCCTCACCGAGTGAAAAAGTACGCTTATCAGCATGCTAGACCCTCTGAAAAGCACATATTTTCCACTCCGCAAATGACGCCTTCACTTCTTTCACCATAGGGTCTGGCTGTATAATGAAATTCATTACTTTCAGAGCTGATAACTCTGATTAGTATCTTTTACACCTCTACTTCTTCTGCCTCTTCTACCTACTTAAAATAAGGTTATGTTTTATGAGGTTAGTTTTTTGTTTATTTCAATGTTTTATTACTAATATTAGGTTATATTGTTAATCATTTGCATTGGCAAGAGAAAGTTGTGTGAGTTTTTCACATCAGATTTTTTATATACAGTATATAGCCTAATTCATCAAAACATTTTTTTACTTTTTGATATGCGCTGTGAATCTAGCTTCAGCTTTGCTTTATGGAAATGTTTGCCTGGATCTAGTCCTAATTTCTTCAACACTAAGCACGTCCCAATTTTCAGTACGATAGTTTCCATAAAAAAACTTTATTTCTTAGATTTTCAAGTTTTTGCCACCAATTTAACGTCGAGATTTCAAACACATAATAATCTAAAAATCCGGGAATCAATTTTTTTAATTTTTCGTGCCCTGTTCCCCTTAAGTAGAATATTGAGTAAACGAGGTTTTTTTTACTTTATTTTTTAAGTCGCATCAACAGCTCGGTCATTAGAGACTACAGTGGGATATGTAATGGTGGGTTTAACTGTGAAAATGTTCAGACCCTTGCCAGGAATGAAACCCGGGACCCCCGCGTAGTGGGCTAGCACGCTACCACTGCGCTACGGAGGCGGGCAAATGAGTTTTTATTTTATGTCATGATTGAAAAAAATACCCAACAGAGGAACTTCGTGGACGTAAGTCACGTTTTGTCTTATCGCTTTAAAATAAGTCCGTAGATGTTTTAATAGCCTTCACAGAGAGTAGCTTTTAATTTTTACGTGTCAAAATTTTCAGACCCTAGCCTGGAAACCTCTGGACCCTTCGCGTTGTGGTTTACCATGCTACCAATAATCAATGAAGGGGCCATAAACCAAATTACATGTATTAAATATGTATTATTATTTCATTTATACTGCGATCGAAATTGAACAGGTAAAAGGATGATGAGTTCTAGGATGATGCCGGAAGTGAGACGTCTCGACGCCTACTCTGACATAAGCGAGGGTGACTTCGTTCCGGCTCGAAGGGTAGTTATAGGATGACTGATGACTATTCGATATTTCAACCCCATTTCAAGCTCTAGGGCTACTATTAGAATATTATTATTATTTTTATTATTATGCAACCGTACTAAAACACCCCCTTGATTTCTAATTTGGTGATAGTACATTCAATTGAGCTGTCATTTCAATTTAAAGAATAACCTCAATCATTTTTTACCAGAGCCATCCGTCCATTCGGATAATTAATTAGATTATAATTAATTTAATTTGTTTAAAATATAATTATCGATTAATAATTACTCCTTATTTTGTACTGATACATTTTTAATTTAATTAAAAAACTGATTTTATTAAATAATATGAATGATGTGATATTATGCCCACACATTTTGTTCTCATTGATAAATAGCTGCATTTAAATTTAAATTATATTTTTCACCAAACTGAATGAGATTATATTCGATAATAATTTTGAAATTTACGAAAGTTAAAAAAAAGTTTCTTAGTTGAAAACAACGTAATGAGAGAAATGTTTTCATAACTTTTGTTCTTATGGTAGGAAAATAGTAGACTATTATTTATTCTACAATGTATTCCACGATCATAAATAAACATTTACATTCTACTAAACTAAGCAAAGTATTTAATAGCCGATAGCAGCACTGCTTTTATTTGATGCGTGGGTGATAAAAAGAGACGGAAATACACTGGCATTACACGTTAGGGACGTATTGATAAATCAGTACAGCTACTAAAATACGGTGTGGTGTAAAAGACAATATTACGCACATTTATCCATAGAAATTACTTTTCACCCTGTTAATGCCGTTAAAAGTTTGTATCAAGGCACATCTGTGAGGAAATACACCAGTAAAAATTTAACTGAATTAATTACAACGAAGTGTTAGTTAGGGCTGTTGTATTTCTCTAACGCTTTTTATTACCTATTTGGATGGTGGAAGGCAATCTTTTGACTCTGGGGTCCATTTAAGTCCTGTGATGGTACAAGAGACAAAGGACATGATGCAGAAAGGAGTACACACACTCCAGAGAATATGTGATGACTACAATCTGACGATATCCGCTAAGAAAATAAAAGTTATGGCTTTCAGAGGAAAATACCCAGTGACATTTTCATGAACGAAGTGATTGTGGAACCGGTATCTTGTTTCAGTTATTTGGGATGTAAAGTATTTTTTATGAAAGACGATGAAGTGACGAATAAAATCAACAAATTTAGACAAATTTGCGGGACAATTCACAGAACCCTAAAAACCAAGCACAAAACAAGAAAGCAAACGGAACTAAAGTTCTAAAAACTATGACGGTGCCAGTTATAATGTATTGCAGCGAGACATGGGTGCTCTTAAACTAAGAATGAAGCCAAGTCAAAGGCTGCGGAAATGAAATTTCTTCGAGCAGTGAAGGGTTGCAATTTTGAGGACAAGATAAGAAGTGACGTTATAAGATAAGAGTTGCAAATATTTAGCCTGGAGAAGAAGATCAATCAGTATAGAATCAACTGGAGTAGTCATCTGGAACGCATGAAGAGAAACCGTTTACCTAGATTGGCAATGAATTATAAGTTGAATGGTCGAAGGGGTGTTGGTCGTCCGAGAGAAAGGTGGTTTCCAGAACTACCTTCAGTACTGCCTAATCCATGAAGTGAAGAAAAAGAAGAAAAATAAGAAGAAGAAATTACTTTTATAGGAAGTGAAATTTGCTTTGTAAATTCTCTCACTATGTAAAAATAGATTCTTAAGAAGTTGTGTTCTTTAGGTGGTCAGCCGGAAGGCTGGTTTAAACCTCTAGAGCAGTGATTCTCAACCTGGGGGTCGTGACCTTTATGGGAGTCGTGGTGATAATATTATAGGGGGGGGGTCGCGAAACAATAATGGAATCATTTAATCATTTTATGAGAAAAAATCATTTATTAAAAACTTACTTATAAAAATTTTACATGCAATAATTACACTTGTAAAAAAAAGAAATCAATCATTAAATTATTATAATAATGTGATGGTTGCATTTTGTTTTTCATTTAAAATTTTCTTCATACGTGGATCTTCGTTAGAAATATATAAAAATAGATTGTTCTCGAGTGATAACATACGATTCCTATATTTCATTTTTAGAGCAACCATCAAGGAAAACCCCTTTTCTCAGAGATAAGACGTGGAAAAAAGGTATTAATATTTTCAATGCTTCTGTGACTAAATTTTCATATTCATGTCGTTGAGCAAGCCAAAACGTTTTTTAATCTTCAGATGTAAATTGCAGTTAGCGATAATTCTACCTTCTTCGATGAGTTGAAAAATAGCCTATGATTATCAGCATGCCAGGCCTACATCTACTTTCCACCCTGCAAATGAAACCTTCGCTTCATTCACCATAGGGTCTGAGTGTATAATGAAATTCTTTATTATCAGAGGAGATAACTCTGACTAGTGTCGTTCACACCTCTACCTCTTCTGTTTTAAAATCCCTGTCATATAATTTGCTGACCATCTGATAAGAAACAGAACTATTTTAGTAGCCCTGGAATTTGCAGATCGAGTGCAAACAATTTAATACTCCACCTGGAGGAGGATTAACAAGAATAAGTCGAAGACGAAAAAGGGGAGTGAAAATAAGAAGTACAGGAAGAGGAGGAGTAGGGTGAGGAGAAGGTTGTGGAGGAGGAAGAGGAGGAGAAAATTAATGAGATAGTAATATCAGGACGCTAGTTTTTTTTTATACAAATCATCATGTTGCTTGTACAAACACGCATAAATACATTATGGTAAAAATTGTATGAATTATAAAAAAGTTAAAAATAAAATTACCATGTAGGAATGTTATTGATCAAAAATGTCTCAAGTGAATGAATAATGCTTTAAAGTTAGGATAACGATCGAAGTGTAACAACAACAGCAATAACGAGGAATAAGAAAACTCATAAAAAGCAGTACACGATAACTGTCTGACAGTGTAAACAATATTAATTATGCAATAAGGGAAACGCGTGTAAACATTACATGTAACAGTCAGTCGTTATTATTATAAAGACTTAGGTCGGTCATCCTTGGGCTTTACTACCCCTAAATCATGTTAATATTTTACTAACAACTATAATACGGAAATTCTCATTGCTCTCTATATTATACGTAGTTATTGGTGACTGGATTAATAAAGTATGTTTTTCTCGTCATGATAATTTAAGCCTACCATTCTTATTCTATACTTTTTCCATTATATAATTCATATTAGTATCGGTAATACTGAATACAGCTCATTTTTGTTCCTACAATATTTTTTCCATCTTCATAATAATTTTATTTTTAATTCAATATTAAAAAAAATTGTATAACTTATATTATTTATTGCTGTTCTGTTGTAGAGAAACTTGGGTCTTGAAGGGAGAAGAAAACAAAAATTAGAAGCTGTGAAGTTGCGTTTTATATGAAGGGTTGTACGAGTGAACCAAGGATAATAAAACATATATGTTTTATTCGATTTTTCAGGTTAAAAACCATAAGAAACTATTGCATTCGCCCCTTAATTTACTTCTCAGAATTTCAGTAAATCTTCATTTCACTGAAGATACTGAGTTCCTGGCAAAATCTTTTGCTTTCCGTAACAATTTAATACCAAAGCGTTTTAAGATATGCGTTTATATAAAGTTTTTTCTTTCTTTTGGTCTGTAGAGTGAGCTCAGAAAGTACCAGTAAAACTTAGTGAATCACCCCTATGTTACAAATTTAAGCACTTTAGGTAATTGGAAAGTGAGGGAATTAGGAATGAGTGGGTAAAATGATAACTGAGTCGGTTTAATAGCATAGACTACGTGTAACTGTTTAGATATGAACCAAATATCAAAATCTTCTTCTTCTCTTCACGGGTTAGGGATTTCTACCTGTTCCGACAACCATTTTTTTCTTCGGCCTGCCTACATCTCTACTTTCCACTGATTTGTATCTCCTCGCTACACTAGGCAAGCGGCTTTCTGGCATTCTATTTAAATGACCGACCCATTGGTCACGATACAATTTTATTTTCTCGTTAAGTGGAAAAATTATTAATTCCATATTTTATTTTTTTGTCAAATATCAAAATATCGGGTAAATAGAAAAATGTCTTACTGTCTGTACAATTACTAATATTGAAATGTGAAGCTAAGCTTATCTCGAATCAGTTAGTCACGAATTATTTTGAACTTAATGTGCAAAAATTTTATAACTACATTACTTAGTACGTATTTTAGTTGGGTGTAATAAAAATATAGTAACAACAGTAATCAAATAAAAATAATACAAGCAGGCATAATTAAATTTGGTAGGCCTATATATTTAATTTGGAGTAAATTTACATAGAATCATTATTTTATAAACTGGTAGTTAAAATATTTGATTGTTAAACGAAAAAATAGAATTATGGTGAAAAATAATGATAAAGAAAGCGAGGAAAGTGTCAACAAAGATGAGTAGATGGAAAGAAGTAAGGAGAGAGGGGAAGAGAGATATTTTTTCACAAAAAGCCACTTTATTGGAGCAGTAGACTAGCAAGCAGCAGTAACAGTGTGCAAGCAATGTACATATCATTCATTCTGCAATGTGTTTGCACTGAGATCTTCCCCGACGCTGACTGAAATTAGGCTACACAAACAGAAAGAGAGTGAAAACTTTTTATTTAAAATGCTTTGCAAATATGTTTAGGTCTTTATTTATCAAATAGCGCAGACCATCCGAGTGTCACTTGCCCTTTCTCAGCCGCCGCTTCAGGCCATTAAGACGATTCACAAACACGAGACAAAATCATGCTTCCTTTATTTTAACCTCTTGTATGTAAGTAATTTATTTTATCTTAGTAGATTACCGCTAATCTAGTTAGAATGCTGTTGTAGTTCTATCATATTTTTCAATATTTAATGTCAATATTTTCAAATTTAATTAGGTGACATTTTTTTAACAGATTTTTTTATATTTAAAATACAAACATCTGTTAACTAAATTGAAAGCTATTAAAAAAATTATCATAATTTTTTTTTGGAACGTGATAATTTTAACAAACATTATGAAATATAAAATTTTCCTTCTATAAAATCTTCCTCTATCTAACCTACACAAATCTTTTTTTAAGATAGATAGATAACTAATAAGAAATTGCAAAATACTCCACAATTTCATTTCATACGGGAATGAGGATAAGTCAATTAGCTAATTAAACATGAACTTGTCAGAGTATTGATAGAACACACTGATAAACTTAAACTTAAAGTCTGTTATTATTACTAGACACAAAAATTTTCTTTTTTAAACAAGGATCTTTGGTAATTGTCTTTGTTTTTGTTTAGGTCATCAGCCGAAAGGCTGGTTTGAACCTGTAGAGCTTTTACTAAGTAACACGAGGAGTGAGGTGGTTTACAGATACCTTCCTCACTGAGTGGAAAAGTACGCTTATCAGCATGCCAGGGCCTCTGAAAAGCACATATTTTCCACTCTTCAAGTGACACCTTCACTTCATTCACCACAGGGTCTGGCTGTATAATGAAATTAATTACTTTCAGAGGAGATAACTCTGATAAGTGTCGTACCTCTACCTCTTTTGTTTTTAAATGATTCAGTCATTTAATTGGAAGACCATGTAATAAGAAACAGAACTATTTATTTTAGCCCTGTAACGAACAGATTTACAGTAAATAATTTTACACTTACCTGTCTGTTATGGGGCAATAATTGTCTTTATGAAGGCCAAAAAGTGATCAAGAACTGCAACGTTGCGGTATATATATAAAAACCGGAATATAGTTAAAAACGTTTATTTTAAATTTTCCGCGTTAATAGGAATTTAGAAATAGTACTGATGTGTGGTAATAAATCTGCTCGTGGATAGCTTCATTTAAAAATAAAGGTTTCAGTAAAAAAAGGAATCAGTCCAATGAGAGCTGGGATCAAAATAATTTTCAGCAGGCTGATTTTCTAAACTACTGAACGGATTTTCATAAAATTTTGACAGCATATTCGTATTTATATTTACGGCAACATTTTATTTTTAAACTTTCCAAAATGATAACCCTAAGGGCCCTATTGAAGATTTTTATAAATATATTTGTGTGTGTGTGTGTATGTGTGTGTGTCTGTGTGTGAGTGTACAAGTTAGTACATATTGCTGTTGAAGTAGATGAAGGGGTTGATGATGGCGAGAGACGTACGCGGAGGAAATTATCAAAACGTCGTTTTTGTGCGCGCGTATGGCAGATAGAGATAGAGATAGAGATAGCGTTACAGTTACAGTTACACAGAGATAGATGAGAGGGGAGGGATAAGAGGGGGAGAGAGAGACTACACTACAGATACAGCTACACTATTTCTGTTACATATTTATTTTTTTAAATTGATTAAGCCTACACGTGTAAACATAAAAACATAAAACATAAAAAACTTACTGGTATGCTTTATTGAGATTTTACACAAAATGCCGTCGAGGGTTTACCACTAGAAGATTTCCTCATAGAGACCGAACAGGAGATAGAATCTTCTTTTTATTCTAGTTCCATATCCTTAGTAGACGTTGATGGACATCATGGTTCATCTAATCCTATCTACTGCAGATCAGAAAAGATCCATTGAAGTAAGACTAGTATATTGTTTTAGATTTTTAAACCAGCAGGTTTGTATTTGGCCAGAATTCCTTGTCCTTCAATTTTCCCTGCAGCACCAGCCTCAGAAATTTATATTTTCCTCCTCCTCTCATGGTATGACTAAAGAAAGAAATTTGTCTTCTCTAAGTATTTCTGAGACTCTTATTTTTTTATTGGTAACACCACTTTTTAAAAACATTCAAGCACCTAGTACTGTCGTAGATTATATAGTTAACAAAAATACTGCTGATTGTGTTAATTTACAGTTTTACGAGCAGTTAATTCTAAATGATTTACATTCTGTATTGTACTAACAAGAATTCATCTAAAGTTTTATAGGCCTACCAAAAACCTATTATTATTTCGTGAGAATATCTTCTTGCTCTCTGATTTTTTAAAGAGTTCCATTTTTATAACTATGCATAGGAATTTAATACGGTTACAAGAGTACTAAAATTGTCTGATTATTGATTTTTTATGTCGATAAATAAAAGAGTATTAGATTGGTTAACAATATGCATTGTAAACACAGAAAAAGAATTCATTTGATATATGTCATTTTTATTAATGTTATTGTGAAAAGAAATCATGTAAGAATGCGAAGTTACGGATGTAATACATTCATTGATTGTGGGGGTGAGAAGTAGGAAAAGAGATCAGAATTGCAGAGGCAGGACACAGATGCATTGTGTACAAAATGGGTCTGCAGTCAGGAAGTCATTCTTCTAGAAGCAAAGCACAATAGCCGTGACAAATGACTGCAATCCGCTTAAATCCCCAAAAGAAAACTACAATTCAAAGGTGTGTACAGCAACACCTGGGCGAAGCCCGAATGGTCTAGAGACAGCGGGGTGCATTTCACCCCATAAATACTCACCCTTAGCAATTACATCCCTAATGGGTGTCACACACAGCATCCCCTATTCTTTCGCACAGTTATATTACAAGCATATAAAACCGTGTCAATTTGTCAACATTACAAAGACAGAGATTATCTCAAAATAAAAATAATTAATAACCCATTACGGTGATTACATAACTTAAAGTAAAAATAATTTTAACATGTTGTTTTTGCTTAGGTCATCAGCTGAAAGGCTGATTTAAACCTCTAGAAGCTTTACTATGTAAAACGAGAAATGAAGTGATTTACCGTTGTCTTCCTCACTGAGTGGAAAAGTAAGCTTATCAGCATGCCAGATCCTCTGAAATGCATCTACTTTCCACCCAGCAAGTGACACCTTCACTTCATTCACCACAGAGTCTTGCTGTATAATGATGAATATTATTACTCTCAGAGGAGATAACTCTGATTAAATAGTATCTTTTACACCTCTACCTCTTCTGTTCTTAAATGCTTCAGTGATATAATTGGCTGACCATGTGATAAGAAACAGAACTATTTTTTGTAGCTATTTAATTATAACATACTAGCATGGACCGCGTGGCTCCGCACACGAAACATAAGTAATTTTTTTTTTAAATAAACATTTAACAGACATTTTGTAGCTGCTAGATCAACTTGTACTCCCACGTACACGCACATACACATGTTTTGATAAATATGTCTCTCGCTAGTCTTTATACGTATGTACTCTACTCTCTTCAACAATAGTACACAGACACACACACCCACACAGACACAAACAGACACACACACACACACACACACACACACACACACACACACACACACACACACACACACTCAACAGTATCACCAACATCAACTTCCTTAACAACATCAAACCCCTTCATCTACTTCAACAGCAATACATACTCACTTGCACACACACACACACACACACGCACATTTATGAAAATTTCCATTAGGGCCCTTAGGGTTATTATTTTTGAAAATTTAAAAGTAAAATTTTGTTGTGAATATATATATATGAATATGCTGTCAAAACTTCATGAAAATCCGTTCAGTAGTTTTGGAAATGAGCCTGCACAAAAAACACGCTTTGTCTTTATAAAATTAGTGTAGATTAATTGTTTAAAAATAAATCAACAATATTTATGAGAAACAGGCTACATTCAGGTGTGTAAATCAAAAATTTTCCTAAATTTGTTTTCTTATAAGTAGACTTGTATGGTAATAAAAATTTTTTGCGACTGGCGGTTGTGCACAATTAGGCTAATAAGGCAATAAGGCTTGATTGATAGATGAAAATGAGTGATGAAAAAACTCAGTTAGACAGGGAATCGAACCACTGGCGTAGAAGACAATGGCGTTGTCCACTACACCAACGGCCAGCCTACATGCTTTCATGGATCACATGGTTTATCAAATGCGTATGTTTGAGGAACCTAAAATGTGCCTGATTGGAGTATAATTACATTATAAATTATGTATTACTAATAGAGTCTGTAAATCTACCAGGCTAAGAATTTATTACAGAAATATAAAAATTTCAAATTTATCCAAAATTGAATTGTAAATTAGAGAAGAATAAAAGTATTCTGTTGGAGAAACCTGAAAGTATGGTTCGGACTCTCTTAGATATGAAGAAATGCGGTGGACAATTCCCGAATACCTTTGATGATATCCAACCTCCAACAGGAGAGAAACTGGAAGAACTAACTGATTAATAATGAGAAATTTAAATATACATTTGGTGTATATGTCTTCTGCAACAAGTTACATAATTATAACTTATGAGTATTATGAATTATTTATTACAACGTAAGATGTAGAATAATAAATAAATCACAGATTTTTTTATTTATTTATAAAATATCGCTTGTATTGTAGGATAACATTAGCTTTTAAAGTATTTTTGTCTCTTTTCCATTCCATCTCATTCTAATAAAGTACATGTATTCATACTACCTATATATTTATATTTTGCTAGTGTATTTGTGTGTGTATTTAGTGTAATTAGAATTCTATGCGAGAGGCCAGCAAATAATGCACTGTTGAAGTATCGTTGTGAACAGCTCTCTGTGGGGGAGGTTTGGGGGTACGTTAAACGGGAGTGAAACGGTGATAATAATAATAGCGATACTACTGCTCGGTGGTAGTACAGTCCCCCGCATTGTGCACCAGGATATATCGTATGAAGTAGGGGATTCAATTTTAATAATGCTTCCTTTATTCCTATTTCATTTCCTGACAATAATATTCACATCGTCCTATTATAAGTAGTGTGTAAATAGTTCTACATTTTATACATATATTCGTTTATTAAATGTTTTCAATTAAAATGGCAAAAATTTCTAAAATAAATGATAGAAGGATTCTTTAAAAAATACTACATATTTATTTTTTTATTTTTTTAAATCACGGATCATCGAAAATCATAATCCGATTAAAATCTATTTGTCGATTGATTTTAAAAATATATTATACTTCTCAGGACAATAGGAAAGAAAACAAGAGAGGGCAACCAAATGAAATTTTATAGAGCAATGTACCACTCATAACATATGGGGTATTTTCATACGTTACAAAAAGTCATTTCATCCTTCACCGTCTGCATTAGCAGTAATTGCAGAACAGTTGGACGTTAAACCAAAAAAAAAAGAAACATATGGGAGTGAAACATGGGTGTCATTACAGAGGAACGAATCTCGTATCCAGGCTGCTGAAATGAGATTTTTGCGGGGAGTCAAAGGTTGTACCCGTTTATATACAGAACGTAACGAAGCTATCAGCGCCGAGTTAAATGTTCAGTCACTGTTGGAAACGTTAAGAATATTATAAGAGAAACTGGTCCAACCATTTACTTCGCATGCCAGCTCACAGACTTCCTCTGCGAGAATGGAAATATAAACCTAGAGGGAAGCGAGGCTTGCGAAGAATTAAAAAGAGATGGATGCCGGAACAGGCCATTGAGCCTAATCCTTGACAGATGATGATGATGATGATAATGATGATATTATACTCTTGATTTAAAAATTCTGTATTCATATAAGAATACTCTCATTTTCTTTTATACACACTGTGCTGGAAAATATCAGTAAATTTAATTTACAATTTCTAAATTATATCCCCATTCATTACTCAACGTTTTCAATCTGTATTTAAGTTAAGAACTTATATATAAAAACTTTGAATGTTCTAAAATCAATAACTTTTAAGAACTTGTAAATTTTAAATTCGTAAAGTTTATTTAGGCCCTAACTTTAATTTCTTACAATTTTTTTGCCAATTACAGGCAGGTGGAGTTTCAAATTATTTGCACTTGATCTGCTAGTTTCAGGGCTACAAAAAATAGTTCTGTTTCTTATCACATGGTCAGCCAATTATATGACTGAAGAATTTAAGAACAGAAGAGGTAGAAGTGTAAAAGACACTAATCAGAGTTATCTCCTCTGAGAGTAATGAATTTCATCATTATACAGCCAGAGCCTGTGGTGAATGAAATGTAAGTGTCATTTGCAGGATGGAAAGTAGTTGCTTTTCAAAGCTGATGACCTAAACTGTAACCCCTTTTTGCCCGAGCGAAACAACCCAAGAATCGCTACAAAGCAAAATTGGCACAGGGGACACAAAAAGAAAAAAAACACCCCAAAAGGAGAGACTGCGGTGATGTGGTGCAAAAAATTAACAAAAATATAAATTAGTTAAAAAATTTTAATAAAATTTTAAATTAAATGAGTGAGAATACTTAATAGATAAAGTTACATATAGATTTTAAATTAGCGCATAATAAAAGTTACACAAGCGTTTAAATATTAATAATCATAAATAGCCAAAAAATTTAATTTTTTAAAATAAAAAAAAATATGAGCTCAATTTAAATTAGCATGCATAATACTGGATCCAGTTAATACGATTAACAAAATAAGTTTGATATAAAAAAGAAGATCATGTCGATATAATAATAATTATTATTTAAAATGAAACAATAGAATCAAAATTAATTTGGATAGGCCTTTCGTATAACAGATTAATATTTTAAAATAAAAATTTAAATTAACAGAAAAACATAATTAGCTTTGCATTAAAAGTATAATCCAGTTAAGTAAAATAAATTTCAAGAAGAAAATAATTAAATACGTTTAACCAAAAGCAAGTTAACTAGAATAAGGAGAATTAATAAATATTTTTTACAAAATTAATCATTAATGCAGCTTCTGCTTAATAAATTAAGTTTTACGGTATAATAAAAAAATGTATTTATGGAAAGTGAAATATAACTAAATATCTCTTCATAAGGGATCGACAATTTGAAGGAATAATTTAATAACTCCTCATAGTTCTCCACGAGGGTATGCCAATTTTTAAGAGATAATTTAAATTGTATTGTATAGTTAAAACATTTACCATCATCATCCTTTCTGTTACGTAATTAAAATCCTTGAAAAATAATAATAAACACAAGCAATTCATTTTAAAATATAGTTATTCATATTTATTTTTCATCACATAATTTATATTTATTTTAAAATTATGACTGAATGAATGAATTATAAACGTTGTTTACATGTACATATGTTATTGAAAAGCTACCGGATAATCACTGTTATTTTAAATTATAATTGTTAGTATCTCTTTTACTGTTATGAACTTCGTATTCAATATTATGCGTTCACGTTTCTATCAATTATATTTTTATTAGTATATTTTTTAAGACTAAATGAATGACTGAATGAGGGACCTACCTATACAGTTCGCCATATTGTCCCTCACTGAAATAATTTTGTACAAAATCCATCTTATTCTTCTCTAGTCGCCTAGCAACTAGAATAAACAACTTTTTTAAATAATTTTGTCAATGTGAAATAATTTTAAATAATTTTAAATAATAATCAGCTGGAGATGTTTATTATTTTAATAGACTCAAAAAATAAACAACTCCAGATGTACAATAAATTTGTTATATTACAAAAGCTACCAAAAATTATGCTATGGTAAGTAAACTAGGTAGATGCCAGACAAGTCTTGACCAGACTATGCATAGCTGCATAATTTAACAAAATCAAAGTTGAATCATTTCTTTATAATTTACAAAAATAATAATGATGGATTTTTCATCTTATAGCAGATACTTCAAAAGTAGTTTTTTTTATATATTAAAGAACAGTAGAATTAAATCGAAGAGATATGAAGATATCGGGTGACGTATGAAAATTCATATTTAACCAACGGGATTTACATCACGTCTTTGGGCTTAGACTGATTCAAAAAACATAAGGAGAATCTTCCCCCAAAATCGATTACATTTTGGTTATTTTCATCTCAAACTTGGTTACATTTGCCCAAACTTGGTTACATACGCCCATACTTGGTCCCTGCAAAGAGCAGAAAACCAGGACTTAGAAAATGAGGGCTACCGCAAAACACAAAAATAAAAAAAAGGTAGCTAAATCCCACCGGCACAACAAGAGAATTAGAAAAAAATTTAATAGTTAGCTTTAAGAAAAGCGTAAAATTTAAAATTAAGAAAAATTTAAATTACCCAAAGGGTTTACAAAATTTACAAAAATTTAAATAAAACATTTTCGGCTTCAATGGGTTTTAACTACTAAAAAAGATGAACTTACCGATACACGGGAAAGCAAAATGGTCAAGCATAAAGCGACATAACGACACCCCGAAAAACTCAAAAGTTACGGCACTAATACCAGAATAAAACCACGTCCATCGACATGACCATTTGCTGCAAGAGAGCGAGAGAAGCAAAAATTTCTCAGTAGGAAACCTCGGATCTGACGTCATCGACCCCTTCCACCCCGCCAGACAAATTATCCAAAAACAAGTAAAGCGGGTTGAAACGGATCTCACGCCAGAATTACAGATAACAGCAGTCGGCAGTACAAAGTCGGAACGAAAAACAATTCGGAAACGAGATAACGGAGTGCGGTGAAATAAAAGATAACAAAATTTTAAATCTAACAGAACTGAACCAGGAAAAGAAATAATTAAATTGAATTGTAACGTTTTCCCAATAAACATTACAAAACACACAAACTTTATTTAAGAAATTTGTTTCTGTATATAGTAGGCCTATGATCAATATATAAAATAACAAATGTGCTGATAATGAATGATAGTAATATTATGAGACGACAGGAGACGGGAGACATCGCAGAGACGTCTCTTCCAATGATATCTAGTCAGACTTGACGTTAGTTTTACTGTTTAGTGTTGAAACTATGTCGGTTTTTTTATATATTCGAGGTGGCGAGAAAAGCTCAAGTTCACTCCCTCACGATGGGGGAATTAGTATTGTACTCAATTAAGGCGTCCTCATCCAGCCCCAAGGAGGCTCGAACCGCCTACCAACTAAAAACCCGCCGCCTGGCCACTTGATCCGACATCAGCAAAATATCGTTGGTCACTGCAAAACGTCCCTGATCCACTTTAATTTCAGCCTCCTTGAAGGACTGCCAGAGAGTGTGGTCTCAAAGGGTACTCGAGGCCAAAACTTTCAGCGGTCTTGTTCTAATCGTCCTGTATTGGCACTGTTACGCCTTCGAGCTTCCAAAATTGTTGGTCTTTCTTCTTTCCCTTGGATTTCTCAAGTTCCATTTCTCTTCTTGTTTTACTCCTCAAAGCCTTTGGAATTCCGTCCTAACTCATTTTTTTTAATATGCTTCATTAGAATCCTTCATTTTAATATCAGTATAATCATAGTTTTCTGTAGTCGTTAATTCTTTCCACCAGTGAAAAAAATATCCAGTTACTGCCTGTTGTATCCATTCTGGTGTATTTAGTTTAGAATAACTCGCCACAAATCACATAAATCTCATGCAATCTTTGTTTGTAAGCAGATGTCATTGTCTACGTCTCACTTCCAAACAGACAACTAGAAATGCGTGGCATTCTGTGGCAATTCTGGTGGCATTCTGGATACATAAATAATAAACCCCAGTAGAAGATTAGCAAATTATAATTTTTTCCAAATTTGAGAGTGATCAAAAAATTTCGCAATTAATTAAGATTGTGCATGAAATCCTAAAAATCGAAGAATATAAGATAACTTATACAACATAGAATAAAAATATTTAAAATTTTTGACAGTTTTTTTTACAATCAATGCTACTTACCACAATAGGAATTTGTAGGTTTGAAAGTTCTACCTATTTAAGGTACAGCATGGTTGTAGATTATCGCTACAGAGCGTTAAAAATGAGTTATGATTTTAACATATTATGTAGTAGTAGTTTTTTTACCTTAAAGGATTATAAGGATCTTTCTTTTTATTTAGGACTTACGCAATTTTTTTCTTTCAAACTAAACAATCTGGATCGTTCTTGCTGTGTATTTCCGGGGATTATTGTCGTTAAAACGATTGAGTAGGTATAGTTCGTTTGAGAACCGTAAAGAATAAAAGTTGTGTCGTTGATGTCATCCTTTGTGAGAAATCACTAAATCACCAGACGTTAAATTGATTTAAAATGGGAGGTAGGACTGATCACAAAAGCAGGTGCGACTCTTTCAACAAACGGATTACAACTGTTTTGTTGGAGTCCCGTGGTGAATGAGATCAACTCAGTAGTTCCAATACGATTTAAACTGCTGAATTTATACAATATAAATGAGAGGTTTACATACAGAACCAATTTTGAATGTAGAGTAATATAAAATTTTATCAATAGAAATATCTAGAAAATTCAGAAAAGCATGAATGAAATATTTTAACATGACTTTTAATAGAAGTTTTATTTTTTAATACATCACATTTTCAAACGGTACAGAAATTTATTCGCTTTAATATCAGAAAAAAGGAAAATTTGTAAAGAATTAATAATCTACTAAACAGGATTAGGTCCTTCATCATTAGGAATTTCATCAATGTATTCCCGTGTCGAATAGTCTTTAGATCGATTCCAGGCATGCGCTCCCGTATCTTAACAACATGGTCCACATCCATCATGATTGATATAATTGATAACACAATAATTAATTAATTATAATTGTTATAATTAAATTAATTAATATTTGTTTAGGACTAATAAGTTATGACGGATATTGTATCTGGTCATTGTATGCCAGGTAAGCTAACACATTGCATCCATAATTATGGTGAGATGAATATAACATTAGTAACCAATTAGGCCCCTTAATTAATATGCAGTTAAGTAGAGATAAAATAAAAAAGGACTTGAAGTAAAACATACCTAATTAGTTAGAATATTTTCATTATTTTTCAGAACATTTATAATTAACTATCAAAATTACTGTTGTTGTTTAGGTCATCAGCCGAAAAGCTGGTTTGTACCTGTAGAGGTTTTACTATGTAAAACGAGGAGTGAGGTGGTTTATTATCTTTGTTATTGAGTGGAAAAGTATACTTAACATTATGCCAGGCGATCTGAAAGGCATCTACTTTCTACCCTGTATATGATACCTTCACTTCATTCACCACAGGATCTGGCTGTATAATGAAATTCATTACTTTCAGAGGAAATAACTCTGATTAGTGTCTTTTAAACATCTACCTTTTCTGTTCTTAAATGATTCAGTCATTAAACTAGCTGACCATGTGATAAGAAACAGAACTATTCAAAATTACTAACGATGTAAATTGTATTTACGATTGTCTTTTTATAGGGATTAGAATGCTAAACAGTGGCTATCGATATACTTTGATGATTGGGTTTCAATTAACCATACTTTCTCAGGAAAGTATGGTTAATTGTGGAAATTGTGGAAATTGTATGGTTAAGTATGGTCGACCTGAGTCTGTACAAGACTACACCTCATTTACGTCATACTTAAGTTTTTCATCTCACTGGGTCATGGGGTTGTTTATTGTTCTTAAATTGAATAGATTGCAACGTACACATAAGAATTGAAAAAACCCGTTGTCTAAAAAATTATTGATTGCTATTTTTGTATCATATCAACGTTATGGGAATCGAACTCTTTGTGTTTAAGCAATATTTTAAGTAGATAACAAACCAATTTGATTGTTTTAACAATGGATTAATATCTACACAATTATTCAAAATGAAAAAAAAATATGTATAAGAGAATCTGACTTCATGCTGAGTAACCGCTAAGAAAAGTATTTTGTATTATTTAAATAAAAAAAACGGGAGAGATAAAAAAAATCACTATTTTTAAACTGTTGATGATATTTTTGGGTCATTTATATGGAGTTCCTGAACTCCAAATGTATAAAATATTGTTATTAGATTCTTAGGCCGAACGCACAAACGACCACTTGAGGCCGCCACCAGTGGTCGCCACCGGTGGCCGTTTGTTACCACAGGTGGCGGCCACAAGACGTCACCGGCCGACAGCCAGCCGCTCTGACCTGACACTTTCCTTGCAAGAAATTAGCATTGTCTACTACTGTAATACGAAGTTGTCACCACCGAAGGAGAAAACAGCGATGATACTGGGTACATCCCATGTTATTATCACGCCCAAGTCACGGGCAATCTTATTTACTTTTCCAAGAGCTCAAAAAAGGTGAAGAGACATTTTTTGAAATACTTTAGGATGAGCATCACATCGTTTGAGACTACTGAATGTGGTTCAATTGAAACAGAAAGATAACAGAATGAAGTTAAACATACCTCTTGTTGAAGGACTGGCAGTTACCTTAAGGTTAGTAAAAATTCAATAATATAAATAATCACTTCTCGTACTCAGCAGCCCTATTATAGTACGAGTAAATGAAAGATGAAGCCTATGTTCATTTACAAACTCGTCTACGAAGTAATTGAAGCTAGTTTTATACTTTGACTTATGATAATACAAATACATTTTTTTATTAGACCACCTCCGTGACCCAGTGGTTTGCGTGTTACGTTGCAAAGCGGAAAAACTCGGTTCAACTACCGGCTAGGGTCTGGAAAACTATAATTCAGTTAAACCCAAAATAGTTGTTAATGACAAAGATGTTGATGTGATTTTAACTATTCTAAAAAAAGAAATAGATTTTAAATCAGTCATAAAAGCTGAAAATATTTTTGTAAGAGCTTCTCTTGTGTTTTTTAGGCCTACAATTAATTTATGATTTTTCACAACCTGTTTAAAGATTGTGACAATAATGAACTTCACCAAACTTCACAGAATTTTATCAACATATTGTGACAATATCGAAGACGAATATGGTTCAAGAAATTTCTAGTACTTCATTCATAAAATAGAAAAGAGAGGATAATAGAGTGAAAAAGTAACAATAGGGGCTAGTTATAAAAGGTTATTTAAAAAGGACCGCGCTATTGTATATTAGAAGGTAGGGTTATTGTTGTACAACTATTTATGAAAGGGCCGGTTGATTACCTGTAACACTTTCTATTTACAATAGATCTATTGTTGACTTGTTTACAATAGACTTTTCTAGTACTCATTTATAAAGGGTTTTTTGTACTTTATTATTTGTATCGAATTTCGGTGTCTTTCGAGAGGATTCTTTTTGATCGAGCTATATAAAGAGCGCCCGAGTGCGGTCAGTGAGTATCCGTTTGATCTTAAACGAGTGTATATTGAATGACTAACGGTGCGTAGTACAGGTTACGTATCCGAGCATTGTGTTGGTCAACTATTGTTTACTGTCTTTGTGTGTGTGCATTGTGTAAAGATATTGTGTATGTGCATTAAATTCAGTTTTGTGTATGTGCATTGTGAATTCAGTTTCATTTTGTAAGTGTATTCTATATAATTGTTGTAAGTAGCATTAAGTAAATTATTAAGTTATTTACTGTATTACTTCTTTATAATTAGCTTGTTATTTATTTTGTAACTCTTTTAGTTGTAATAAATATTTGTAATTGTAAACTCTAGTGTATTAATTATTTAATTACCTAGATCCCGAAACGGACCTTAGCGATAAGTGTCACAATATTATTAAGGACTTGCAGGATGGAGAAATCAAGGAAATTACTTTTTTCAAACTGTTGATGATATTTTTGAGTCAGTTATATCGAGTTCCTGAGCTCCAAATATCATATTTTGTTATTAGATTCTTAAAGGAGAATATGTTTAAAAATGGAATTATTGGATCGAATTGGATGGAATTATTGAATGTAATTTAACCGAATCACAGGGTGATTCGGTGGCATGGATTAGGTTATAAAATAATATAGGTGGTTATGTTTCATCTTATAACGTAGGGCTACGTTAGATATCGTACAGTTCTTGAAAATAATCAAAATCTATTAGTTGTAGACAAAGTTATTTAAAATGGTTGTTCAACGGTTGTTTTCTTCCCAAGACCACATTGAGTATAATAGACTTTTTTTCTGATCTAGAAACAAATTTTGTTTGTATTTTACCTACCAGTTAGTTTTTTCTCTTTATTGACAAATGTAGATCTGTCGGTCTAGACCAAAAGATGATGTAGGAGCCACCTTGGCTATGTTGGATCCTATTAGGGAAGTGAATTTCAGAAACGTATGAGGATCTCCGAGAGAAGGGCAAAGTGATAACAACCATCCGTCCCCTCATCCTGTGGTTAGCGCTCTGTTAAAAAGCCCATCCCACAATGAATAGGGATGATGGTAAACAGACAACCCCCCTTCCAAGTTCTACGAATGGACTTTTTATTTGTTTTCTCTTGAAAGGGCCTCTCTCAGGGGAATGTGTTGCCCGGCTCCGCTTTCGTTCACAAAGAAAGACCTAACATTCGTGCCTGCTGCCGCCTCCGTGTATGCAAACACCGTACCATTGTCCTCGTCTATAACTACCCATCCTTCTCCTCCTCCCACTAAAGCACGCCAAACGTCGCCGTATACGTACCGTACCCTCTCTTTCAGATTTATTATCCTGGGCGACAAAGTAAAAAGTCATCCCGTATGATGTTCCTCATTCACGAGAAACTCCCCCACTTTACTAGCGCGAAGTAAGCGTTTCAAATTAACAACCTTTTGTCATTTTAACTGTACTATGTATAGTACTACTACAGCATTCATCTCAGTTGCACACCTTTACATATTCTTATTCTCCACTCTACTTCTCTCTCTTTGACAACGAATCAATTTGAAGTACTCTGCAAATAATAATGGTGTAACATTCATTAGATCACTACGAATTTATATGTTGTAGGCCTACTCAACTTTATCGTTTTCAAGGACTTCTTTTAAAAGACTGATTTTAAACTCATTACTTCTTTATAAAATCTATTATTCATTAAAATTACTGCTGACAATACAATAAGAATCGCACGTAAAACAAAAAGTAACTTTAAAATAGGTATTCAATAATTTGTTTATTACAAAAGTCACATCAAAATTTTATAAGAAAAATTAAACGGGTAACGAGGGGGTTACGGACCTAAAGGAATACGTATTTTTATAACTTTCCGAAGAGCTATAGTTCTAAAAATCTGTTTTAAAAATGAAAATTAGGAAAAGTAAAGCTTTTAAATTTTTATAAATCAGTTTTTAAAGAGTTAAACTGAGGTGTAACTCCCTTCAAATAATTAACACTTTTTCTGTACTTCCCCGAGATTTTGAGTTATAACTCTTAAAATCAGCAATAGTATTTTTATTAACATAATGCCTGAAGAATAGTAAAATTTGGTGTTACACCAAAAAAAAGCAATAACCACTTTATTAAGGCATCACTCATTTGCGTCTGACACGAGCACAATGTTTATTTTATATGTAGGCTAGTCCTAAGTAAGAATAAATCACAATTTAAATGAATTTATTGTTTATTTTTGCTTTGGTTGCCCTTTAGTTTAATTTTAAACTAAAGGGCACAAGGGACGACAAGGGTGTAGTATATCACCTACATTATTTAATATTTACATTGATTATATTTTTAAGTTGTGGAAACGCAGCGTTAGTCCTGGTATTAAGTTAAATGACAATAGTTATTTGAATGCACTTTTATTTGCGGATGACGTGTGGATTGTGCAGGAGACAGAAGATGATCTTCAATGGGCGGTCCATGTGTTACACAAACAATGTAAAGACTTTGGCTTAAAAATTTCCATTGATAAAACCAAAATAATGGCTTTTAAGGGAAAATATCCTGTTCGATTGATAATAGTTGTGGATAATACTGGTATGGAGAGAGTAAGTTATCTCACTTCCGTTATTTAGGGTGTAATGTGGGATTTGATTCTTATTTGTATATGCAAATATATTATATTGCAAGGCAAGACTGAAGGTGGGCGATCTCAAGGCCGTCGGCGGACGTCGTGGCTGAAGAACATCAGGCAATGGACAGGAATGACGAGCGTACAATTATTCAGAGCAGCTGTAAATAAAGTCATGTGGACTAATATGATTGCCAACATCCACAGAGGATAGGCACCAACAGAAGAAGAAGAAATTAAGCCAATTCCAGAGGATATGCGGACATAAAAGCAGTTTTGGGTAATAGAGCAAGAAAGGTTACAAAACTTTAGTTCTAAAAAGTTATGGCAGCTCCAGTTATTCAGTAGGCCTACAGTAATTTAGACAGCAGAGATGAGATTTCTTTGAAGAACTAAAGGGTGTACACGCTTGGACAGAATAAAGAATGAGGAAATCAGGTCAGAATTGGGTGTTTACAACTTGAACGAAAAGATAAAGGATTATCGCCAAAGTTGGAGACAGCACATGGGAAGGATGTCGGATCACAGGATATCTAAGCAGACACACTGGTATGCTCCAGAGGGTAAAATGGATGTCGGTAGACCTAGGAGAAGATGGATATAGATGATATAGTTTATGAACTCGGAACAGGCTGCGGCCTAATCCGATTGGTTGGAAGAAGAAGAAGGAAAGAACTAAATGGCAACCAAAGAACAGGTAAGCGATAAATTCATTTTGTATTGTGACAATTATCTCAAAGGTCCGTTTCGGGATCTGGATAAAATAAATAATTTACACACTAAAGTATAAATGATCGGTATTTCACATCTAAAAGAATACTTTATTTTGATAATCTTGCACTAACTGGAACTGACATGAACTTCGGTCAGTCGTTTTAGTTACAAGCTGTAAAAGGTAAATTGAAAATTTTAGTATCTAAACGTAAAAAAAAGTAAAGTTCTCGTTTTATTAAATCAAGATGCAGACAAATATAATACTTGTTGACTAATGCATACATTCGTCTTGTAATATGTTATATGTAAGTTTTCCGGTACTATTAAGGGAGAAAAGAACGCCCTCAGGTTAGTAAGGATGAAATTGAAACGGGATTCCCTTGTAATATTATGAATTTAGATTGACTGGGTTGCAATATGCAACTGGAAGTAAAGGAGGTTGATAAAAAGAGATAATAAAGTAGTGTGACGGAAAAAGAAATATTAAGTAAAGGAGAAAATGATGGCAGGAGTGGGATCGTAACGGAAAGAGAATAAACGCTGGTAAAGTACAAACTGCTAGCGTTGGTGTGTTGTTTATTACGAGGGGTTGATTCTCTTTCTCCGTAGGGCAACCTAGTCGGAAATGAAGTGCGAGCAATAAAGACGGTCTACAACGATGTACCCGTCCAATAGAAAAAGCCCTAGGCAGCAATCACTGCTCTCCCCATTTCTGCGTCGTCGTATCCGACCGAGTCGACTACGCTACTTTGGTATCCTCAGGGTCCTAAATTTACTGAGAGGGAAAGCAACTAGCCGAATAATTCGATAAATGACTTGTCCTGCAATCTGTCTAATAAAAGCAGTCAAAATTAATAGTGTTACAATTGCTTACTCGTAATAAAATGTAGGCTACGTGAGTATTAGTTAATAAATATATCATGTTTATTTCAAATTAGATTGTTGACTTTTACGCAGTTTCTGAACCTTTATTAGAAATTTTAGCTCTACCAAGATAAAAAAAAACAATTAAGAGAAAATCAGGTTGTATTACAATATGTTAGCCAAAAATTCTAATAGTTTGCTTTTAGTTGTTTCGGGACATTTTGTTCATCTTACACAGGGTTAGAGACATCAAGCACAATCTGAAAGAAGTTGGACTGGATGTTACAAACGTATATAACAAAAAATTCAACAGAGTCTTTAAGCAATACAATTTTCCCATAGAGACCACATTACGTAGACATAATATCAGTGTAACGCTCTCAGAAAGTTGAGATCAGAACATATGAAAAAATACTGGGAAACTTGGACGAGCTCAAGAAACTTGGTGGACTCTCAAGAAGAAATTGAAATGGATGACTAAAGTGGTCCAACAAAGCGAAACAAGATGAAAAACAAGTGATTAAGGATTTATTTCTCAGCTAATTTTGGTTGGTTCAGTGGTAGTATTAATGTTATAAGTAGTGGTGGGGGGAAGAAAAAATTGAAGCTGTGGCAAAAGTAATGTCCCAGTTTTTCAAGGATGAATGTGGTCACCGTAAATCACTATAGCTTAACGAACTAGAGACTACAGATGAAGGCAGAACATAGTGACCTAGATCACAGTACAGACCCAATTGACTTTCGTTAATCGTATCCTGAGTTGTCACGTTGTGGTTCCGCTGTGGATGACCGACTAACAAAAAGTCAGCTGGAGTTCGGTGGAACAGAGTGTGACTTAGCGAACGGGCAACCTCACACCCGACCTTGGCTGTTATTGGCTAGATCTCATCTGCAGTCTTTAGTTCGTTGGGGTATAGGTATATTACTGCATTGTTCTTATGTAATATTTGTACAATTCTAAATTTTATATAAGTTAATATCGTTTTGAAGTGGGTTTAGAGGTGGATTCCATCAATGAAGAAACACTACAATTAAGCCCTACGTAACATACCATAAAAAAATAGACAAACGTAACATTTTGATAAAAATAATTAAAAATGACAAATTTTAAATTAAAATATAAACAAGTTGTCGATCGGAACGGTGAATGATTTTATTTGTAAACTGAAATTTACAATATTAACTTAGGATTGTTACGAGATAATGTGCACTAACAGAATAACCTAATGTGTATGTACAGTATGTTTACAAATAATCCATACAGGGTTTGTACAATTATGCTATCTATATAGGAGTATTATATAATGTAAGTGAGAGAGACGGACAAAGATGGAGAATAGAGGGTATGTGAGAGCGAGAGAGAACTGCCGGAATAGTTATGGAACATTCGTTTGTTATCAGTTAACAGGGAGAAATGGTATTGTGATAGCATACAAGCGGATGTGGGAATGAATACATTAGCGAATTTCGATAACGACTACCAACGCAATTTGTCTCTTCGCCCTTTAGCTGTATCAACGGCAGTATATATACGATGATACTAAAATCAAACCTAATCTTTGTTAACTGTTGACTTCCGACTAAACAGCTAATAAAATATTAAACTCACTTATTATATACGTATTTGAATAACTATGAAATAACATTGTTTTACCTAGAAATGTTCATGGTATAACAAATAATTTTCATGATTCAATCTATTTATTTTATTCATTGTAATACAAAGTAAACTGTAAGAAATTTTATTTTATTTTATCTGTGGGAAGATCCCTACAAGAAGATAAGTTACACTGGTTGTGTAAACGATTTGGTAAAAATATCAACTGATGACCAATCATAAACACAAGTAATATGCTCCTGTGCTCAAATTAACACAAATCAGTGAAGAAACTTGGTTCAACTTGCAGTTTGTAGCGTTCAGATCGTCGGTAGAGGATTTAGACAGTTTAAGCATTGTCAAATATGTTGTTTAGGTCATCAGCCAAAAAGCTGGTTTGAATCTGTAGAGATTTTACTAAGTAAAACGAGGAGTGAGGTGGTTTACAATTGCCTTCCTCACTGAGAGGAAAAGTATGCTTATCAGCGTAGCGGGCCCTCTGAAAAGCACATATTTTCCACTCTGCAAATGACACCTTTACTTTATTCACCACAGGGTCTGGCTGTATAATGAAATTCATTACTTTCAGAGAAGATAACTCTGATTAGTGTCTTTTATACCTCTACCTCTTCTGTTTTTAAATGATTCAGTCATTTAATTGGCTGACCATGTGATAAGAAACAGAATTATAATTTTACAGAACTATTATTTTAGCCTTGCAACGAACAGATTGAGTGAAAATATTTGACACTCCACCTGTCTGTTATGGGCAGAGTCAAATATTACGTACTATAATCACAGCAGCTTTCTAAAAAACACATAGAAGCTTGTTGTAAAATAATAATTCTTTTATTTACTATTCAAACAATATTTGAATGTAACATACAAAATTATAATAATATCCGTTATAGAAAAAATAACATAGGACCTACACTAGAATCCTTTTTAATTAATGTTTACCTGTTCATTCATTTTTAACTATCCCAAATCAGCTGAGTTTAATTCTTTTTAATTAATATAAACAACTTTTAGGCCTATTATGCATTAAAATTTAAATATTTTTTAAAATGTTATCATTTAAAATAGGGCTATTTTATTTCAAAATTTATATTAAAAATTTATAATTGAACTTAAAAAGTAGGGAAATTTAATAGTAGTCAACAAAAACATACAGGAAGTTGGGGAATTCTGCTATCTATGGAGTAAAATAATAAATAATGGTAGAAGCACAAGTGATATCAAAAGTAAACTTGGTCAAGCTAGAAAGCCTTTGTAATGAAAAATAGCTTACTGACTACAAACATTGATTTACAGATTAGGAAAAATTTCTTAAAACACTATGTTGGAGTGTAGCATAATACGGGAGTGAAACGTGGGTGATAGGGACTGTAGAAAGGAAGAGGATAGAAGCTTTTGAAATGTGGTGTTATAGGAAAATGTTAAAGATTAGGTGGGTGGACAAAATAAGTAATTTAGAGGTTCTTAGGCTATTGGATGAAAAAAGAAGTATATGGAAACATCTTATCAGAAGAAGGGATAGGCTAGTGGGTCATATCTTAAGACATCCAAGTATTGGTCTATCAATAATGGAGGGTAATATTGAGGGAGTGAATTGTAGGAGGAGGCAAAGGTTAGAATATGTAAAGCAAATTACAAAAGATGTAGGGTGTTACAGGTATGTAGTTATGAAACGACTTGCGCAAGATAGAACAGCTTGGAGAACTGCATCAAACCAGTCGAGAGACTGATGACAAAAAAAATTGAACTTTATTTAAATGTAGTGTATTATGATATGCTACAAGTTTCCAATGGATATAAAAGCGACTAAACATTAAACTCTTTTGAGATTAAATTACTAGAGTGATAATAGTTCACTATTTATGAGCTTTATATGTTTAATCGTTGCCCGTAACAGGAAGGTGGGGTGTTAAAAAATAGTTCTGTATCTTATCACATGTTCAGCTAATTGTACGACTGAATCATTTAAGAGCAGAAGAGGTAGAGATGTAAAAGACAGTAGTCAGAGTTATCTCCTCTGAGAGTAATGAATTTCATTATACAGCCAGGCCCTCTGATGAATGAAGTGAAGGTGTCATTTGTACTAATTTTGTGGAAATTGGGTGCTTTTTGGAGGGTCTGGCATGCTGATAAGCATACTCTTTCAACTCAGTTAGGAAGGCAATAGTGAACCACCTCACTCCTCTTTTACATCTCTACCTCTTCTGTTCTTAAATGATTCAGTCATTTAGATGACCATGTGATAAGAAACAGAACTATTTTTTGTATCTCTGATCGAGTGCAATTAATCTAACACTCCACCTGCCTGATATGAGAAAAATCAATAAATATTAGCTCTATAATGGAAATATTATTCTAAGGATTTATTATGATTGTTTTGATTACAGAATTTAGAAGAAATACAAAAATTATGATAATGTATTGGCGAACATAATAAAGTCATTACAAAATAAAGTTTAGAGAGTGAACCTACTGCATTTTTAATTAAGATAGTTTATAAACAGTAATTCTCTTGTTAATGGTGTTAGAATACATTAAAGTTTTATTCTGTTTACTTCATTCAAAGCACACAAACCACATACCCAGTGAAATTAAAAATTAGACAAAGATAAAATAATTATTTACTGTTGAAATGATAAGGATAGAAAAAACGAGGGATGTTTGTATGCATAATGATTCACATAGACATAAGGGAATGAGGTTATATTGGGAAGAGCGAAGACCTTAGAGGGGTGAAGAAGAGAAGACGGGGAGTGTTAGCAGTAGATAATGATATGATTCATAGAGTCAACAGAACGCGATGTGACGGATGGCGTTCTTCTAGGATAAATATACGGTGGGTACTATGCCTGTAGAGTGGTGCGGAACCCTAATTGCTAGCCTGATGAGGAGACGACCAGGAGAAAATGGATCCCCTTGTTCATCTAAAAATATACACTGTGCTAAAGTGTATAAGTACTAATGGGCTAATATTTATTTACTCTTTCATTAAATATATCGTTTATTATTTTATTAAAATTTTGAAGGAAAAATTCAGTTATTCACCAATTTTCAAGATAAATTCATGTAGCAATAACAGTGACTTACCCAGGATGCATTATGACAGTGATTCAATCCATTTTTGCTCCGCGACCCCCAAATTGTAAAAAATAAATAAAATGAATATTTCGCGCACGCCCCCCCCCCCGGATAATAATAGTAAACCTAACAATTAATAATTGAATTTTGACTGTATGAATTAATAATGTTTTTTCAGGAAAAACAAAAGCCTTTCTCATTGTTTTTACAAAATAATGAGAGTTGTTTATTTTTGACTTACTTAGCTGATATATTTTCGTATTTAAATGACTTGAACGTGAATTTACGTGATAAAAATATTTTATTATGACAGACAAAGTTCATGCGTTCATTAAGAAGCTCGACATCTGGATTATTCGTCTTCAAAGAAAAAATTTTGGTTCGTTCCACTCACTTCGGATTATTATGAGAAAAATCTGAATAAACAAGACATTGTTATTCCACACAGTTTGGGTTAAATGACGATGGATTTGCGTGAGCTAAAAACTCAGTTGACAGAGTATTTCCCGGAAGATAAAAATTATTTCCCAAAGAGATGGGTACTGAATACGTTTATTGAAAACGTTTTTGTCGCAGCTAAGTTACCAGTTGAGATTCACGACCGGCTCACCGAAACGTCTGTCGACAAAACGCTACAACTGCAATTTGCATCTGAAGATTTAAATACGTTTTGGCTTGCTCGACGACATGAATATGGAAATTTAGTCACAAAAGCATTGAAAATATTAATACCTTTTTCCACGTCTTATCTCTGTGAAAAGGGGGTTTCCTCTATGGTTGCTCTAAAAACTAAATATAGGATCGTATGTAATCACACGAGAACAATTTACTTTTTTTTGTTTCTAACAAAGATTCACGTATGAAGAAAATTTTAAATGAAAAACAAATGCAACCATCACATTAATAATTAAATAATGATTAACTTCTTTTCTTTACAAGTAAGTGTAGATTACATAGCCAATTGCATGTAAAATTTTTGTAAGTAGCCTAAGTTTATAATAAATGATTTTTTCTCATAAAATGATTTAATGATTTCATTATTGTTTCGCGACCCCCCTATAATATTATTACCACGACCCCCAGGTTGAGAATCACTGCATTATGGGAAAGGTAAAATCAAATCAACTATCAGCAAGTATTTCCTCCCACCTCACAAATAGGCATAGCGCTGTTCTGATTCTCTTCCATCAAAACAGTTAATCCGTTTTGCCTTGTATCAATTTGGAGGTTAGAAAATGTGTAAGTTGTTTTTAAAAAATGAGAATATACATTTTCTGGAGTATATTTACTTTACATTGTTGTTTAGGTCATCAGCCGAAAGGCTGGTTTGAACCTGTAGTGGTTTTACTAAGTAAAATGAGGAGTGAGGTGGTTTACCATGCCTTCCTCACTAGTGAAAAAATACTCTTATCAGCATGCCGGGCACTTTGAAAAGCACATATTTTCCACTCCGCAAATGACACCTTTACTTCATTTACCACAGAGTCTGGCTGTATAATGAAATTCATTACTCTCAGAGGAGATAACTCTGATTAGTGTCTTTTACACCTCTACCTCTTTTGTTCTTAAATGATTCTGTCATTTAATTGGCTGACCTTGTGATGCGAAACAGAACTATTTATTTTAGCCCTGCAACGAACAGATTGAGTGTAAATAATTTGACACTCACCTGTCTGTTATAGGCAGTATTTTACAATATACTAAATTTTTTATGGGTATTACTTCTATTTAGGCGTACAGTATTTATATTACTTTTAGATATGACTCTTCTGATTTTTATATTATATTATAGAGTAATTATAAAGGAGTAGGCTAAATTATATTACTCCTCTGAAATAAATCAATTTCATTATACAACCACACCCTATGGGGAATGAAGTGAAGGTGTCATTTATGCAGGACAGAGAGTAGATGCTTTGCGGAGGCCCGGCACGCTGATAAGCATACTTTTTCACTCAGTGAGGAAGGCTGGTAAACCACCTCACTCCTCGTTTTACTTAGTACCTAAAGCTTCTAGAAATTCAAACCAGCCTTTCGGCTGATGACTTAAACATAAACAGTATTTATACAGCATGGTTTTATTCTAACATTTTTATAAAATTTTATAACTTTGTCATTACCCTAAACTGTAATAGCATTAAGTCTTGACTGTATACTCAAAGTCCGGTCCTTCTGAAAGAATTTTAATTTTGGACACAGCTGAGCTACAAGTTTTTCTTTAATTTTTATATTTGAAAACAAATTATTGTCAATAGATTTATTCATAAATCAGTTGACAATGTTGACAGTGGTTTCTGGTGTACTTTGATGGTTGGGGTTCAGTTAACCATACTTTCTCAGGAATGGTCGGCCTGAGTCTGTACGAGATTACACCTCATTTACATGTCATACATATCATCGTTCTCTCATTGGGTTATGGGATTGCTTATAGTTCTAAATTGAACAGATTGTAACAATGTACACACATTAGGAATAAAAAAATTCTTAAAAATGATTATCAGACGCACTACGCAGTTGTGTAAACAAACATCACGAGTTTTCAACGCCACTGAATCATCTTCGTCATATCAAACACGTATATATATTATACACTGTATATACTATATAAAGTGCTGGCGATTACATCATTCAAAGAAACACTTCTTTCCGATCAACTACATAGGGCCCTATATAAAAATCAATATTTATGTTTAAATAGTGTCCTTTATTCGTCCGTAGAAACGGACTTTGGGAATTTTAGCAGATACCCCGACGTCCGTATAACCGGACGTTGGGATTGAAAAGGACCATTTTGTATTGTATGCATTTTGAAGGTTAGAAAATGTGTTAAGTGTTTTTAATAAAATAAGAATATACGGTACACTCAATAATATTTATTTTACATCTATTTAGGCTCACAGTAGTCTGTATATAGCATGTTTTTATTGTAACATTTATAAAATTTTATGATTTTGTCATTCTCCTAAACTACATTAGTCAGCCACAGCAATAGTTAGCAAGTACATAGTTATTAAATCTTAACTCTATACTCGAAGTCCAATCCTTCTGAAAGAACTTAAATAAAGTACACAGCTAGACTACAAATTTTTATTAAAGTTTTAGCTACCTATATCTATTAAAAAAATATATAAACAGATTTATTATTAACCTGCTCCTTACAGAACATTAATCAATTTTAAAAAAAGGTAATTATCATGAAAAGATGGATCATTTTAGAGATATACTTTTAAAAAATAAATATTGTACATAGTTTGCTATTCATTACAAAAAACGAAGCTAAATGTTTAAAAGCAGTCAATTTAAGCTCCTAAGAAATAGGTATGTTGGTCCCTCTGTTTAGCCTTTATTTTGTACCACTGTTATTACGAGTAGGCTATATAAATTTATTGCCAAATAATTTTTGTGCAATTTAAGTGATTTTTCGTACATTACACTAAAATTTGAAATTTATTTTTAACTGTTAAAATAAATAGACCTTTGTGGGTGTATTGTGTGATATGTAAACACACACAGCAGTACAGATAGCTTGGAGGACCTTTGACTGAAAACGCTGAATAATTTGGATATTTGAGTTACTGGATACACCCCATAATTGTTCACCGTAAGTTCAGACTCCAGACTGCTTTGTGAACGGTTCTCTAAATTAGAAATAATTTGTTTTGAAGCTATAATTTTATTTTGGTCTGAGCAGCTAAAAAATGTTTTTTAGTATAGGCCTATTTATTAATGATATTCGTTATTCATCTACAGAAGTAAAGAATTTTTGAGACAACTATAAACTATTTTTCCTGCGAGTAATCCTGTTTTAAGTTTACTAAGTATTTAACATAGCGTTCATAAAAATGACGTAGGCCTAACTGGATTAATTTTGATGCAGTTATTTTACAGTACGCGTTCTACTATTTCAGCAATAGACATAAATTGTTAAATATCGGGGGTTAAGAATTGATACCTCGTATCTGCAATTTTTCCTGTTTTTACATTTTGATACTAGTTATAACTAAAAAATATTCTCTATATTTCTGTTGATACCACGTAAAAGTAAGTTAACTATAGCGATTATAAGAAGACTGTATAGACACCTCGTATCGTAATGTCAAAATATTATTTTGACAGTGAGTATAACGTCGGTAAAAGTAGTGTTTAAAAATTATTAAGTAGATTAATCAGATATAAGAATAAGAATAAAACAATTTATTTCACATGTTGCAGAAAGATACATTAACAACATAAAAATAAAACATACAACATAAAAATAATAAAATATATTCTTATTGTAAACTATAAAACAATCATAATTAATTCTAAATAAAAAATAAAAAAAGACTACAAACTAATTTCACAGCAAGGAAAAATAGGACCTCCAAGGGAAAGCCTGTTTAGAGGTTACATCAGTCATATAAAACTTAAAGTAATCACATTAGCCAGCGGCTAACAAAATTACAATCATACGAATAAGTACAAATAAATGAAAAAATACAAATAATACAAAAAAACAAACATATACCTTCTACTAAAGAAAAACTGTTCGTTAGTTTTAAGTAACTAGTTGCAGTAAATCTAAAATAGAAAAATATTCTGCAATCTCAAATTTAAATAAATAACTGAATTCTAAAACAAAATGAGTAAGCTAAATATTTTAACATGTGCTAAGTTTGATTTAGAAGTTTTATAAGAAAGCACAACATGTGGTCGTTTATTCCGTTCAGACGAAAAAAGAAATTAACATGCAACATACATCTGACGCGGATGTCCATATTATGGAACGTTCGGATTACCACGGTTGTGATTACTTTAAGTTTTATTTTGGTTCAATAATAAATTTAGCATAAATCTACATTTGTTTCACATCGATGAGGACTTGTTACAGAACTTACTAACTGGGACAGGGTGACAGGGTGATCAACAATAGGCCTACCTTCTGCAATTATCGCTAAAGAAAAACTATTCGTTAGTTTTAAGTAAATAGTTGCAGTAAATCTAAAATATAAGAAAACCTTCTGCAATCTCAAATTTAATTAAATAACTGAATTATAAAATAAAAATAGTATGCTACATATTTTAATATTGTTCTAATTTTGATTTAGAAGTTTATAAGAAATCATAACAAGATGGGGTCGTTTATTCCGTTCAGAGGAAAAAATTAATTAACACGCAATATACATCTGACGCGGATGTCCACATTACGGAACATTCGGATTACCAGGGTTGTGATTACTTAAGGGGACCCGGAATGCCTATCTCCGTAATGTTAATGTAAGGAACATTTTCTCAAAAACTGTTAAGAGCTATCCTGTCAAATTTTCATGTGATTACTTTTCAGACTATTACACCCACTGAGTTAGTAGCATCTTGATATATTGTTAGGAAGAAAAGACTTTTTTTTTGGAATTAACACTTTTGAAAACACAACTTTTTGCCTATTGAAGTGGAAAATAAGTATTTAAACACATTATTCTACTGTAATATTAACTCTGTACATTGAAATTATGGTATGAAAGGCTGTTCAAAAATTTCATTAAAATCCATTCAGAGTTCGCTGAGAAAACGTTTCTTATGCGTCAAAAATTGCTATTTAGGGGAAACAAGAAAAAACTAAAAGAGAACACATTTTGTGTTAAATCATTCAATATGTTATTTTTACAGTTGAGAGGTTAATATACTATATTCACAAATGCTAACTTAGTTTTAAAACAAAAATTTCGCACAAAATAAAAAAATATGTATTTATCTATTGTCATTAAAAAAAAATAGAGATGTTATGCAAATGGTAATGTATAAAAAAACGTAAGGATTCAACATATTTTTAATTAATAGAAAAACTGCAAAACCCCAACAAATTGTACCTAAATCGTTGGATGCAGAAAACTCTGAATATTAATAATTTGCAAAAAACCGGAAATGTAAAAATTTACGATTTATTTCATTCCGGGTACCCTTAAGTTTTATATTTTTAGTTCAACGTCTATTTTAACACATATCTACTTCTGTTTTACATCGATGAGGACTTGTTAATAGAACTTAATATGATTTTTTTCACTGAAGGTCTCGTTCATGAAGTAGTTTTTGAATTAAGCGCTGCTAAGAATCTATATCGGACATTACGTATTATTTATGGCGTCATTAGTTTGACTTACAGCACGGCATGTTTGAAGGACTACTTTAGCTTCTTTACCCCACCGCGCGCGGCTCACCAAGCATTGCTGCGCACCAACACGTGTTACTATAGCAACCGTCACGTGACCCTCCTGTCGATGCCTTTATGATTAGTTCGTTTCCAAAAAATGTTCTTGTGAGAAATATGGAAAAATATAGCTTACTTGCTTATGTGAATCAATATTTGGATGTAAATCTTTAAATAACTTGGTTTAACAATCCCTTGTTTGCTAAGCTAAATTTGCAGAAGTAGGCTATACCTGTGTAAATAATTCAATAAATGTTAGCTGTAATTAAGTTAATACTTTTTTATCGCAGTTGTCAATCAAATCATTTCAGCATATTTATAAGATCTAATTCAAATATAATTTTTTAATTTTTTGTTTCCGGATTCCTCGATACAATAATTTAAATTTCTCAGTATAGACCTAGTAGGGCTACATACAATAGAAAGCTCTTACATAATTTTGAATTTATGAAACATTTCGAAAAATTTCGGCACGTTAGTTGAAATCTTAAAATTCTCTTTATATACGAGATTATTTTTATATTTACCGAAATATTTTATAAAGTTCTGATTTCGATTCCAAAATCATAGCTACTGAAAAGAGGTTGCTTATTATCTAGCAGTCGATGAAAATATAAATTCACAAAATTACGCAATTACAAATAGTTAAATTGCATTTTTCCGAATTATTAGATGTCTTCAAACAACAACCAGTAGGCGATATGGATAATATTTATGGTAGGGCCAATCAAAGATTAGTAAGTTACACGAGTAATTTTCTTAAGTCTGCCCATAACAGAGAGGTGGAGTGTCAAATTATTTACTTTCAATCTGTTCGTTGCAGGGCTAAAATAAATAGTTCTGTTTCTTATCACATGGTCAGCCAATTAAATGACTGATTCATATAAGAACAGAAGAGGTAGAGGTTTATGTTGTGTTGAAATTTAAAACTTTTCGGTCAAATAATTACCGAGTTACACGCCTCTAAACGCATGAAATTTGTTGCGGTAGCAAAAAAACCAGGTCTTTTTGTCTTCCAACCTCGATATGGCAATTTTTAACCAACATTAAAAAAATAGAACGATTACAAGTCAACGCAGAATAAAATGAGCTAAATTTTAATGTAAAGTATGATGAAATACGACATAGTTTTGGAGACGCAAGGGTTCAAATTCGGATGTCTATGATTATGAAACTGATAGTAGACAGTGGTTATTAGTGTACTTTGATGGCTGGGGTTCAATTAAAAATATTCTCTCAAAAGTGGCCAGTGACTGTACAAGACTACACCCCGTTTACACGTCGTACATATCATTCTTATCTCATTGGGTCATAGGGTTGCTTATTGTTCTTAAATTGAACAAATTGCAACGTACACACATGGGAATTTATAAAAATAAACTGTGTGTATCAGTAAATCAAGCATTATTGGATGTGAGAATTTAACTTTCAATAGCATCTTTTTTTAACATATTTGTATCAGTATAATGAATTACAATAACAAAAATGTGCTGGAGGCAATTTTAATACAAATGATAACATGAACAACATGAGGAAGCAGATAACCCACTCATAGAGCTCCTTGGGTTTTATTTTACTAATTGAATTCTGAATCAGTGTAACTTATATTAGTCAGTATTACAGTTATCTGGATTTATTTATTTGTTATTACGGAAACAACAAATCTCTATTCCAAGTTCTCTTAAGCCTTCTAAATCTAAAAATAATATTAGTTTTGTCATTAGTCTCTTGACTGGTTTCATGCAGTTCTCCAAGCTGTTCTATCTTGCACAAGTCGTTTCATATCTACATACCTGTAACACCCTACATCTTTTGTTATTTGCTTTATATATTCCATCTACAATTCACTCCCTCAATATTACCCTCCTTTATTGATAGACCAATACCTGGATGTCTTAAGATATGCCCCACTAGCCTATCCCTTCTTCTGATAAGATGTTTCCATATACTTCTTTTCTCATCCACTAGCCTAAGAACCTCTAAATTACTTAATTTGTCCATCCAACTAATCTTTAACATTTTCCTATAACACCACATTTCAAAAGCTTCTATCCTCTTCCTTTCTACAGCCCCTATCACCCACGTCTCACTCTCGTATAATGCTACACTCAAAACATAGTTTTTTAAGAAATTTTTCCTAATCTGTAAATCAATGTTTGTAGTCAGTAAGCTGGTTTCATTTCAAAGGCTTTTCTAGCTTGAGCAATTAGCCTATACTTTTCATATCACTTGTGTTTCTACCATTCTTTGTCATTTTACTCCCTTGGTAGCAGAATTCCCCAACTTCCTGTATGTTTTCGTTGCCTACTTTTAAATTTCCAATCTCTTCTAAACCACTCTTGCTGCTGCATAACACTTTCGTTTTGTTCTTATTAAAATGATATCTAAATTCTAAAAAATTAGAATATAAAAACTTAATATAGACTATTTATTATTAGAAATTTAAGAACACATTGTAATGTTTCAATCTGGTATTAAATTTCTTTTTTCAAAAATTGATTTCTTCGGGGGGTCGTACACCTTCAAAACTTTGCTTTCTTCTGTTAACTCTATGACTTTTATATTTTATATTGTAACAAATAACAACATAAAAGAAGGATCCAACCACTCAAACATGCAAATTTCAGCTTCAGCCCTCTGAAATATTTGGGGGATGATAAAAAATCAGGTTTAGCAAAAAACAGAATAATATCTCAGGTAATATTAATGGCATCCCAGTTTACGTGAATCCGCATTAATATTACAAATTTGTAGGTCACCGATTTTGAAAAAAAAAAATGTTTAACAGCCCCTAAAAATTATGGTGCGAAGGGACATATTATTTAAAAAAAACTAACGGAATTTAACTTATGTAAATGCGGAATCATATGAAGAACTAAATTTCCAACAATTCAAAAAACAAGTGAGTTTAACCTTAGTAGAACCTGAGATAGGCCTATGCTAATTTAAAGTTTATGAAACACAAAAAATTAAAACTTTCGGAAAATCAAGTTTAAAGATTTTATTATACTCAAAGGTCCTGTTAGGCATTAAAATTTGCCTGCAGCTTACATGGTACCCTCTTTCTTCTTTTTTTCTTCTTCTTTTCTAAATTTACTCCTCAATTTCTTTTTACGCTCAATTTATTCTTTTGATGCTTATTTTATCATCCGTTGCTTTCTCAGTTTGTCTCTTCTTTTGCTAAAATATTACACTTCCGATTAGGTGATATGCCAAGTTTTTGCATAGACTTAGTAATCACTTTTGTCCCAAAATTGCATTCTCCTACAGCCTCTGTTACAGTCCTATCAACGAGTCTTTTAGAAACATATTTTTGGCTTGTCGCACTTGCTCCATATTCGGATATGGAGGCTTTCATTTGCATTTTGTGTCTGTTTTCGCAAACAACGCTCTAACAAATGTGTATTTATTAGCTGTTTATAAATTGGCCCTATATGTTTTAGGACTGTTAAATTTATTGGAGTTCCCAAATTATTTTTATGGCTACCAGGAGTTTTACCTTGTATTATTTCAAAATAGCAATTTGAAAATTGGAATTTTTTTATTGGATTTTCAGTTCTTCCATCTTGACGTCTATGTATATTTTATTTTTTTAAATTTTTTTGGTGTTGTTTCTCAAGGAAATGAATTTACCATCTTGTAGAGAAAACTTCAGAGAATTAAAATAAAAAAGCCGTGAAATAAAAAAAAGAAAATTGAAAAAAAATTCTCATTTTTTAAGGTGTACGACCCCCTTCATGGATGGTACCTACATCAGTTTAAGTAACAAAACATCCATATTGATTTTTGTAATATATAGAGTAGGCCCTATATTCATAAAAATAATAAATAAATTATGTAAATAATTTATTTGAAGTAATGTAGTAAGTGTTAATGATTAACATTAATCGTGAGGTGGATTTAAAAACATTATGCCTTATAAAAATCGTTGTAATATTGTGATGTCAACAAAGCAGGCATGTTATGTACGTAGTTAAAACGATTAATCTGTATTGTCGACCTATTTATTACTGTTAAAAAAGCCAACTGTTAAACACACTGTATTAGAAATATGTACTTATTTAACAAACACATACAACAAATAAACGTGTTGAAAATGTTTCAATGTAAGTGAAGGGTGCACCTGAATTCTTGTATATACGAAGTAACGATGTAGAATTGAGGGGGAACTAAAACTGATGGCAAGGAGGTAGAGGGAGTCACAACGGCTTATCTCGGAGCCCCGCGCGCCTTCTTTGCCAAACATCAATATTTGTCGTCTCCAAATGGAGGGGAGATCTGTTTTCCCATTAAAAAAATATTTTCCAACATAACAATAGATATTGTATTAGTTTAAACCCTACACTGTTATTTATTACTTGTGTGTGTGTGTGTGTGCGTGGTAATATACTTGTAACGACATACCATTTATTATTACTACTGCTGTAGGTCTACGACTAACAAACATCAAACATTAGCTTTCTTATTATGTTCGATAGCAATAAAATAAATATTAATGAATAAATAAGTTTATAAATAGGATTATCTTTTTGTGTTTATGTTTACATAGGCTTATGTGATTAGTATGTTAAACATTTTATTTATGTTTATGGATTTGTACAATGTACAACACCTATATATAAAAAACGTGACATATAGGTTAAATAACTAAATTCTTCTAGTCCATCTAAATATTTGTTTTGCTTTCTTTCGCAATGGTTTTTGATTTTAACTGGGTACTTTAACACAGTAGACTTAGAGGAATTCTTAATAATACTTTTATTATCATTTACTCTGTTATAAGAATCATTTACATTGTGGTTTAGGTTTTATGCGGAAGGTCGTTAAACATCCCTCGAGTTAAGGTATGTTCCCTTATTGAATAGTACGAAGTTAGGTATCTTTAATTGGCCCTGGTGAACTCCTATGCTAGTACGAAATTTGTCATTTCCAATAAACTACTATTACCCCTTTATATATATATTTCTTTTTAGAAACATGCAAGATAATCCAAAATAACTTTTATTTAGAACGATTCGGATTATTTTTTAAATACTCGTATAATCATTCGTTAAATAAAATAAAAATTTAAAAAAGTTCATTAACGTCAACCCCTATTTCTTGGTTTCTTTTCATATTTTGCCTTTTGCTTGATTTGGTTTCATATTATACTAGCACAAAATAATGGTTATGACTGTAATGGCTGAATGAACTCGACAGCCAGAGCCCAAACCTCGCTTCTGCTGGTTGCTTATGAGACAGCATTAATTTCTAAATTTTGTACTAAATTATTTATTCTGTTAAATTGAAAAAGTTTGTATCAATTGTACAAATCAATAAATCAGTAGGCCTACTCTTAAACGTAATCAAAAGGGCGCTTGTCGGTATTAACTCAAAGGAGGATGGACCCAGTTTAAAGCATAAATAAAATATAGATTATCAATGCCATAAACAATGGACAAAAAAAATTCACACATAGACTACAACATAATTTAATTTAATTACAAACAAATTAAATAATAGAACCATCTTATAAAAATATTATTTTTCTATTAAGGGATTAATTTAATTAAATTCTTCAGAAAACGTGAAGTGCAGAGAGAAGGTTTGTGTGTATAAATAATAAACTACTTGCAAAGAGTTGTTGAGTCATGAAAATATACCTAGTATGCTGCTCTGAATATGCACGATTATTTACTGCGCGCTTTTTCTAGATGTTGAGGTGAAAAGAGCTAAGCACACTTATCGTCAATTGCTGGTGAAACATAACTGAATATTTAAAAATTTAAATATTAACAATCTAACTAATAATAAATCTAACACCTGAATAAAAAGCAAGACTTAAGTGACAGACGTCGCAAAACAAACTGATTTTCTTGAATATTTACCCCTGTCCTTGAGGACTGAATGGAGGTGGCTTAGGAGAGACGAGGCGCGTGGAGTCAAAAATGACGCTTGTATCAATGATATCAATCGCTGATGTAGGTGATAGCAATCCGGAATATAGTGTTTAAGTATGAATGAATACCGGATGTCAGATATAATTATAGGCACAATGACCAACTGCTACAAGTAATTTTTTTTATCATTTATTCGTCAATTAGTTTTAATACAATGAAAGCCGTGCCTCAGAAAAAGACGAAGAAGAGAAACCTAGATGAGGTGGGCGGATGATTTGAAGAATTGCACTGCTGGAGAGCAGCCCAGGATCGAAATGGATGGGAAAATTTGACAGACATCTAATTTAACATAATATGACAATTTTTAATTTTATGACTAATTTAACATATATGTATGACAAGGTTCCCTTGTCATACATATATGTTAAATTAGTCATCAAAGGTTTTTGCCCAGTAGAACGTGTCATATTAGGACCGTAACCGTACCGATATACTATGCAATAAATATTTTTTGTGTAGATTAGTATCGGAAAACACCCGTCACCGGCCAATAATGTAGCCATTCAATCAACAATTCCATGCCCATTCAATCAACAATTAGTCGGCTTGAATATTTTGTAGGTGACGGCACGCTCCGTGCATGACACGCGTCGTTGGCAAATCACATTGTTGCTGCTTATGCTCCACGTTGCTATTCCGTTCTGACATAAGACTAGTCAATTCTTTGCTCGCATTTGAACGAACACATGCGCCCAAATGAAAATAGAGATATTTTTCTTCATCATCAACTAGGTATCTATATCGTCCAATATTTTTCCTCTGTTTTCGTTTTCTTAGAGATTCGTGAATCCACTAGCCCCTCAGAGTCGTTTTTCGTTTTCATCGTCCAAAATAATGGCAATCATTGTCAATTATCATAATGATAATTTCTTAATAAAAATCATGTCCCAAGAATGACGAATGAAATGGTTACAGACCAAGCATTGAAATATTGCCCAATCGGAAGAAGAAACTTGGGTAGACCAAGGAAAAGGTGGTTTGAGGCTGGAACAGGCGTAGCACCAAATCCGTAAGCGGTAGAAGAAAATGAAGATAATTTCCTACTTTTTTTGTCCTTCATGTATGTACGTTGCAATCCGCTCAATTCAGAACATTAAGCAACCCCATGAGTCAATGAGATGAGGATGATGTGTATGCCGTGTAAATGAAGTGTAGTCTTGTACAGACCCAGGCCGACCATTCCTGAGAAAGTTTGATTAATTTAACCTCAACCATTGTCTAATGTTCAATTCCGTATAAAAGTAACTACATTTACTAGGATTTGAACCAGGAATCTTCGTCTCTGAAAATCAGCTGTTAAAAAGCTAACTCGCGGCGACGACTTTACCTCCAGACCAACCCGGTAACTTACAATAATTTCCAAATAGCCTTTTTTTACTTATTTATTTATGGTCGCATCAACAATAAAGTCATTAGCGATCACAAACACATATTACATAAAAATATTTTAATTAACAAAATTTACATAAAATTTAAACTAAAAATGTCTTGTGTAAACAAAATTTTAATTAAAATATCTTGTGTAACTGTAAGTCTGTAAGGTACAAAACCACGTAATGTATACTCTTGATGTCCGTCAGCATGATTTTCGTATTTTGTGTCAAGTTATACTTTTCTCGTAGATTACGTAATCCTGGGCATTTTATGAGTAAGTTGTAGGTATTATCGTCAATTCAGTATCATTGCAAAAACAACAGGTTTGTGCATCAGTCTTTTGAAGTAGGTATTCGTGGGTGAGTCTAGAATGCCCAATTCGTAAGCGTGTTTTAAGTACTTGATTTTGTTTGCTACTTTGTGATACGTCATGTGTGTTTTCCCTGAAGTCGTGTAGTTTACTATGATGTCCTTTCCATTCATCGTTACACACTCCTTGTGTCGTCTTGCGTACAAATTTTGATAAATCAACATGTGAATTAGAATGATCATGAAACACTCCTTTTATGAATAGCCTTTTTTATTTTTAAGAAAAATAAACAACTCTGTTGTGTTCTCTCGGCGACGCTTCCGCAAGAAATGTACTACGACTGTTAGAAGAGGATTGAACGACTACCAAACGGATACAGTAAGGTTATTATCAAACGCGTTATATACGGGTGTAGAACTATGTTGGTCCGTTGCAATGGGCATAGTATTAATCAGAGCGATTTTGTCGTGCCCAATACGTTCCTAATATGGTCATAGTATTATGATAAGTTCTAATGGGCAAGAACCTTGCTTGTGAATAAAAGTAGATTTATGGATACTTTTGTTATTTTATGTATACGAGGTTAATAAAAACCAATTCAATAAATTGGGAAAGGGTTGATGTTTATAAAGTATTCAATAAATTAATTTAATATTGCTCATACAATTAAAACTGTTATTTTACTGCTTATTAAAATTATTATTATTAATATTATTATTAATAAAACAATAAATGTTTATGTTAGTTTTATGTTAATATTTTTGTAGCAAATATTTAAACGATTATTCAAATTAATTTACATAAAGTCCTATGAGTATATACACAAGAGTGTATGTATTGATCTATATTTATGCATTTATGAATGTGTATGACTGAATCAAATCATGTAAATTTTGCTTGTTTTAACCGAATTGAATCGGTCGGTCTCTAAAATTCACATCTCCCTTTAAATTAACCCACTCATATGAACAATACAAAACGTGTCAATATATCCAAATTACACGTAACCTATTGCTCGTTTATGATTACTGTTATAACAACTAATTTTAATTTTAAATCGATCGTTTTCTGTTAAACTATATAGATTTTATAATACTAATAATAATTTGTAAAAGATTTCAATTTGAATTCTGTAATAATGAAGTTTAATTCAGGGATAAATTTCATGCTTTTAGTTTACCAGATAAATAATTTGTTACAGCTATATTAAAATCGTAATTATGTTAAGTATATACATATATTATTTATACATGCAACAATAGATCATGCGTTATAATGTGTATTAACTACTACATTAACAAAATGTTAAGTAAATTTTACATCTATTGTATAACTCAACAATAACTGCATATACATATAATTACACAAATGTTTTCATTACTGTTAGTAGCGAAAGCAATTTCAAATATAGGCTCTGAATTAACTTTACATAAGTTTATTGGTTCTGTATGTATTAATACACTATTACCTATTTGTTTGTAGCAAATATTTAAATTGTAATATTGGTTACAGTATAATGTACTACTTGTTTGTCTGTTTGATGTAAAATATTTATTTAAAATTTAATTATAATTTGTTAAAGTCACTAGTTATTTTTTTCAGATTTTCGCTCTTTTTCTAGAAGTCTTTATTCATTTATTTATTGCATTTCATTCAATAAAGAAAACAATCAAATCTTATTGACAAACGAGCTAAACAAATTCATAGGTTGCATGTAGTAATCCAGTACAATATTCCTATCAAAGAAACATTTCTTTATTCATCTTATAGCTCTATAGCCCTTGTTGAGCTTTGGCTTTCTCCACAATCCTCTCAGCTATTTACCAGCACCTTCCAACCTGTCTCACCCATCAAAATTAATATTTGTGATATCATTCACCTCTTCCTAGACAGGCCCTTCCTTCTGCTTTCATGTAACCTTCGTTCCGTGCCACCTTCACCATCGTATCTATATTCTTTTACCATGAAGTTACTATTATTTAATTTTGTGTGAATCAATCCAGTCATTAAATTGGTTTATAGTATAAAATACGTACTTAAAACTATTCATAATAACCATCTTCAAGTTTGTAGGCTTCATTTTCGTTGTAATTGGGCCTACAATATAACTTAACACCTGTTCTGTTTTATCATCTTATAGTTTATTTTATTGCCCATAACGAACAGGTGGAGTGTTAAATTAATTGCACTCGATCTGCTGGTCCCAGGGCTACTAAAAATAGTTCTGTTTCTTATCACATAGTCAGCCAATGAGATGACTGAACTATTTAAGAACAGAAGAGGTAGAGGTGTAAAAGACACTAGTCAGAGTTTTCTCCTCTGAGAGTAATGCATTTCACTATAAAGCCAGACCCTGTGGTGAATGAAGTGAAGGTGTCATTTGCAGTGTGGAAAGTGAGTGCTTTTCGGAGGGCCCGGCATGCTGATAAGGATAAGCCTACTCTTTCAACTCAGTGAGGAAGGCAATAGTAAATCACCTTACTCCTCGTTTTACTTAGTAAAACCTCTAGAGGTTCAAAGTAGCCTTTCGGCTGTTGACGTAAACAACAACAGTTTATTTTAATAAAGTTGCATTAACAGCTTGGTAATTAGCGACTACGAAAGAGTTATGGTACGATATAAATAAGTTTGAACATGATCTTCCAGTTACTAGCCGGGAATAGCTGTGACCTTCCGCTTTGCAGCCTAGAATTTTAACTACTGCGTAATGGAGGCGGCTATTGTTTAAAGGTATTTTAAATTTACGGCAACTAGTTATGTATGATCAACAGTTATTGAACTGGTATAGCTTTATCCAGCTACCCAATAACGCTAGCATTTTTATAATTTCATCTGTTCAGCATTTTAGTACCTAACTTATACTGTATAACATAACCTAATTTGTAACCTAAAGAGTACATCAGTAATTTAGGTTCAGTTATATCATAAATTGTGTTTATAACTACCTATGTTTATTCTTTAAATTTTAATCTGTTTCTATTAACGCGCTAAATCGACAGTTTTAGTACTTTATAGTCCCTTTTTCTCATAGTATTATCTAAACATGTCTTGAAGTGATTCAATGATGATGTGGTCGTGAATACGATCTTCATATTTCTTCGAATATTTATGCACTTCTTCACCCACTAAAGTCACGTGCAGATCACGGTGAAAGTCACTGTAGCGGACATACCAAGGAACAATTACAGTTTTGCTGAGCACCTTGTTTTGGAACATTTGGATGTCATTAAGTGCCTAGCTTTGTGATAGTTTTGGTACAGCTATATATAGTAGGCCTATATCTGTAAGTCATACGTCTATTTCCATTTTAACAATTAATTGTAAAGAAGCAACATGTTGAAGATTGACAGTTTGGGGTCCGACCGAACACCCAATGCCTTTCTTTATTTTATTTGTAATTCTTACTTTTTTTCCTAACATATTATTCAAATAAGTGAATTTTTATATTCTCTTACCTATATGAATATAGGAATGAAAGTATTGTTATCATGTCAATTTTTCGAAATCAAGTTTTTACCGGATCTACACGTTTTCAGACCCTCTAAACACAAAAAACATGTTTTTAGCGATTGGTCTATGTGTGTGTGCGCGCGCGCGCGCGTGTGTGGGGTTTGTGTAAACCGAATATCTTAAGAACGGAACATCGTACGAACTTGAAACTTAAGTTAGCTAGAGTAAACTAGAGGACCCGACTCGAACATTTTCATTAAAATCGGTCACCCGAATGTAGTAGTTTATTCATATCATTTTTCACTTTTTTGTGATTTTCTCAAAAACGGTTCCTACGATTTTTTAAAACAGCGCCTCATTTACTACATTTTTTATGTTTTACAAGATAAGACGCCAAGTTTGCTGAAATTCTTCGGGAGGCTGTTTTCTCGGAAAGAAATTGTTCTTTTTTTAAGATTGCGGCTTTAATATGCATTTTAGCGCAAAAATGTATAATAAAAGCTGTAGAGAATTTAAAATCCTATAACTTTTATTTCAACAATTTTTTTATATAGATTAACGCTTAGTTTAGCGGTAATTAGCGATGTTCTGTTTTTTCTCACGAAAACGTATAAAAAATTTATTGTTAAAGATTTCATCCTTTAGCATGCATTTTACGACAAAAGCGTATAAAATAAAATTTATAGGAAATTGAAAGATATAGGCCTACCAACTTTTATTTAGAGCATATTCTCTACAGAGTCTAGTTTAGTGTGAAAGAGAGATTTTCCGTATTTTTAAGCCAAACAGGTTGATTTTCATTTTGCGTCTTTCACTCACGATTAAAATTAGGTTATGTTTTTAGAGGTTAGTTTTTTGTTTATTTCTAATGATTTATTAACTAATATTAGGTTACATTGTTCATAGTGTTAATAGAGAGCAGCTCTGGGAGATAATGTATGTGCAAGGATATCCCCCACATCTGATATCAGTGGTACAGAGTTTGTATGAAGATACAGCTGTCCATATACAGGTTGGAAATAGACTGACATCAGCGATTGATACAAATAAGGGGGTGAGACAGGGTTGCAGTTTGTCTCCGACGCTTTTTAATATATATATAGATTGGATTCTGAACAAGTGGAAGGAGAGCATAAATGCTGGTGTACAAATCGCCGATTATGATTTAAGCTGTTTGCTATATGCGGATGATCAGGTAATTATCATGGAAACTGAAAATGATTTGCAGAAAGCTGTGTTTGAACTACAAAAGATCTGTGAGGGTTATGGAGTGAAGCTATCTGCCGCTAAGTCAAAGACTATGGCCTTTAAGGGCAAGTATCCAGTCAGAACGAAAATCGTTATAAATGATAAAGTTTTAGAACAAGTCTCGCATTTTAAATATTTAGGATGTGACGTAAGCTTTTTAAAAGATGACGATGTTATGAATAAACTGAATAAGTTTAGAACAATTTGCGGGACAATACATCGAACTTTGAAAAATAAGACAAGAAAGGATACAAGAATTAAACTGTACAAAACTATGGCAGTCCCGGTTTTGCTGTATGGCAGTGAAAGTTGGACCATGACGCAACGAGAGAGAACTCTAATACAAAGTGCAGAAATGAAGTTTTTAAGGGCGACGGCAGGCTATAACAGACTGGACATGAAACGTAATGAAAGTATTAGAGCAGAATTACAGGTCCAACCACTATTAGACGGCATTGCGCGCTACAATTCCAGGTGGTGTGAACATGTGAATAGAATGCGAGAGGAAAGACTACCAGTCCAAATATTAAGTTATGCCCCACGGGGTAGACGTGATAGAGGAAGACCGCTACGAAGATGGGTGCCGGAACAGGCTTTAGGCCTATCCGTGTTTGGGTGATGATGATGATTGTTCATTATTTGCATTGGCAAGAGAAAGTCGGGTGAGTGTTTCACACCAGATTTTTCAATATGTATGCAGCGAAATTTTTTAAAAAGGAACACGTTGTAATACATTTTGTACAAATCGATACAAGAATATATTGTAAAAGATATGAAATGGCTCAGCTGACTGACTAACTGGTGAGGAACGGAACCAACGACAGCCGAGTATCGTAGTTGCGGTAGGTGGGACCAAATCATACATTAAAGTTGTATATATGTGTGTTCGTGTGAAAGCAATTGTGTGCTCATGTGAGTGTTGTGTATGGGCAAAATCAGAAAGCACGTTTGGAGCGTTTTGTCCAAAGGCAAACATGGAGGCAACGCAAACGAGGGGGTAGTGAGACAGAGCGGGAAAAAGGACCGGCAAAGTGAGGAGAGGTAGAGATATGAGGCAAGTTGGCACAAATACAAGCTACAGTCCGTGTTTGTTAAGTGTCAATAAATTAGCTGGATGCAAAGCACAACTGGGAAATTAATGTGTGTAGTCACTCTTGCCCTAATGAGTTCTCCTTGCTGGCCCAAGCACCTGCAAGCTTATTACATCCTCGTCTATCTCACCTCTCGCTCAGTCGTGTTCAAAGTAACTCTTCTCCTCTCCTTCTCCTCACACTTTACCCCCTTTCTGCCGTTAAAACAGTGTTCAACGGAATACAACTAATTAGAATACGGTTACTATTACCCCATGCACTCTCTGTTGAGATGTAAGCTCCACATATCGCATTCTACTCCTAGCGTCTCGTTGCTGCTCCCTCAGATATGAACGTTACTGTACAACATAAAAGACCCACGAAACAAGAAATGATGTATTACTCCTTGTGTCATTACGTCTACCCATCCACACACGTAACTTATAAACATGTTCATAAAACACTTTTCAAGAGTGCAACAAATTCATTCTGAACAGCAAATTTCGAAGAATCTGATATAAATGTTGCCTGTTTTATTTTTGAAAGTAATTAAACATTCTTTTCAAAGTTTATAGAAAATCAAGATAAAAAACCCGTATTACGGAATGACGTAATTCATAAGATGGGACAGAAAAAACCTTTAGTAAACAACAAAGAAAAGGATTTTACGCTTATACCTCTGTATGTAACGTTAAGTAGGTTTTTTCTATCAACAAAAATGTGAATGGTAATAGCCGAAAGAAATTCTTTGGTAAATTTGACTATGAGAATGATTTACAAACAGATTCTGTTAAATATATTTATAACCAACCCAAGATAAGGATAAAATATTTTAAAAATTCAGGAAAATTAGTTAGTAAACAATTAGGTTAAGTTTAAAAAAACAATACAAAATATTTTGGAAGATTTGCAAAATTGGATGAGTTTTTGGCTTGTTTTATTGTATAAAACAAAATACCTAATTTGTTTTTATTTCATTAGCAGGTCTTTTAAACTTCATTTTTGATGTTTAAAAGAAATCGTCATTTAATTTCCCGGTTTTTTACTTTCTCTTGCCTATATGAATATATAGGAAGGAAAGTATTGTTTTCATGTCGATTTTTCGAAATCGAGTTTTCACCGGATCTATACGTTTTCAGACCCCCTGAACCCAAAAAACATGTTTTTAGCGATTGGTCTGTGTGTGTGTCTGTGTGTGTGTGTGTGTGTGTGTGTGTCTGTGTGTGAACAGAATATCTCAAGAACGGAACATCGTACGAACTTGAAACTTGAAACTTAAGTTACATACCACTACCGGACGCGACACGAACATTTTCATCAAAATCGGTCAACCGGAAGTAGTAATTTATTCGTATAATTTTTCAGTTTTTTGCGATTTTCTCAAAAACTGGTCCTACGATTTTTTTTAAAATCGCCTATTTTACTCAATTTTTTATTTTTTACAAGATAGGGTAGGCGCCATGTTTGCTGAAATTCTCGGTGAGGCTGTTTTCACGTAAAAACGTTGTTTTTTTAAGATTACGGCTTTAATATAAATTTTAGCGCAAAAACTTATATAATAAAAGTTGTAGAGAATTTAAAAACCTACAACTTCTGTTTCAAACATTTTTTTGTATAACGCTTAGTTTAGCGGTAATTCGCGATTTTCTGTTTTTTTTCTCACGAAAACGTGAGAAAAATCGATTTTTTAACATTTCGGTCTTAGTATGCATTTTACGACAAAAGTGTATATAATTAAATTTATAGAAAATTAAAAGATCTACAACTTTTGTTTAGAGAATTTTTCTCTACAGAGCCTAGTTTAGCGTGAAAGCGTGATTTTCCGTATTTTTAAGCCAAACTGAGTTCGATTGTCATTTTGCGTCATTCACTCATGATTAAAATAAGGTTATGTTTTTGAGGTTAGTTTTTGTTCATTTCTAATGTTTTAATACTAATGTTAGGTTTATTGTTAATTATTTGCATTGGCAAGAGAAAGTTGTGTGAGTGTTTCACACCAGATTTTTTATTACCAGTAGATAGGCCCTGCAAGTAACATTCTGGTATAAACCATACAGATTTTTTTACGAGGAAGCCTAATTCAATAAATTCTCGGGAGTGTTAAAACAAAATACCTTAATTAGAGACAAGTATGTGAAATTCTGTTAATTGACTGGAATACTTTTTCTCCTGGTACAATTTGAGTTACATTCATTGCAATGTTTTTTTTTTTTTTAATAACATACCTACTGAAAAATTATTTTCTAACATTAGGTTACTATTTTTAATTATTTTTTGTAAGTATTTTATACTTTTATTTCTTTAAAATAACCTATGTAGTCATCATACTTGTAACTTGAAAATATAATAAATATTTGTGAAATTCATTATCACAGAATGAATGGTAGGAAAACTGAATTTTTTTATATTCTGCCGTTTAAAGTGAAATATTCTGTTTTTTATTAAGTTCCTAAGGTCACCTTTGCGACCAAGTGGTTGGAGAGCAGGTCTGTGCAGCATACCAAAACAACTCACTAATTTCTTAACATAATTTTTATAGTAGTCAGTAATAATCGTAGGAATTGATGGAACTTTAAAAATAAACTCCCTAATTTTCGTTTGGTTCGTTTTAAACTTTTCTTTATTAAAAGAAGAGATGGCAGTTCATTATTTGTTTGTTGATTAGGTTATTAGCCGAAAGGCTGGTTTGAACCTCTAGAGGCTTTACTAAGTAAAACGAGGAGTGAAATGGTTTATCTAGTGTTTTCCTCACTGATTGGAAAAGTATCCTTATCCCAGGCCCTCTGACAAGTATTTACTTTCCATCCCGCACATGACACCTTCACTTCATTCACCACAGAGTCTGACTGTGGAATTAAATACGTTACTCTCACAGGAGATAACTCTGACTAGTGACTATTACACCTGTACTTCTTCTGATCTTAAATGCCTTAGTCATGTAATTGGCTACCCATGTGATAAGAACAGGACTGTTTTTGTAGCCCTGGAATTAGCAGATCTAGTGCAAATAATTTAACACTCCACCAGCCAGTTATGGGCAAGATTATTATTATAAAGTACTAAATGAATTCTATACCATATTAGTGTTCGTGTTATTATTAATACATTTTCTCTATTAGTTAAACACTCTTTAATTATCTTGGAAATTTTCTAAAAACAATTTCTGATGCTCTAAAAAACTATCAATATTTTTCAAAAATTTATATAACTAGTTATAATTTTCCCAATTATTTTTCTTTATTTATTTCTCTGCCCATAACAGACAGGTGGAGTGTCAAATTATTTACACTCAATCTGTTCATTGCAGGGTTAAAATAAATAGTTCTGTTTCTTATTACATGGTCAGCCAATTAAATGACTGAATCATTTAACAACAGAAGAGGCAGAGGTGTAAAAGTCTTTAATCAGAGTTATCTCTTCTGAAAGTAATGAATTTAATTTTACAGCCAGACCCTGTGGTGAATGAAGTGAAGGTGTTATTTGCAGAGTGGAAAATATGTGCTTTTCAGAGGCCCCGGCATGCAGATAAGCGTACTTTTCCACTCAGTGAGGAAGGCAATTGTAAACCACCTCTCTCCTTGTTTTACTTAGTAAAGCCTCTAGAGTTTCAAACCAGCCTTTCGGCTGATGACATAAACGACAACATATTTATTTCTAATACTATTTTGTATACAATTTACCTGTTGTTATATTATTATCATCATGTTATGATAATGATTACTTCCAAGTGAAGTTATCTAACACTATTCTGTCGTTTGTTATTTGAATAATAAGGTATTGACAGAAAACAGCTTTGAATTACCATGTCATTATTGTATTGTAACTTATTCTTCTTAATTGAATATTATTAGATGACATGTTTGTGCAACGCAGAGAATTTTAAAAAGAGAGCAAATGTTTGTCGTAGTATGTTACATACTATTCTTTCTCATATTCCCTTCCTCTTTTATTCAACCATATATATGTGTTATACAGGCCTACCAATCAAACAATAGGTATAACGAGTGTATGTACAGGTGAGAATCAGACTTTATATGAAACGATGGTTTATAAAAACAGCTGTTCTATTCCGAAAAATAGGCTTCTTCTACTACTACTTCATGAACGTTTACTGTAGGCATTTAATAATTTATCTCTTATAACTTAAAAAATATCATTTTAAATTTTTTTATGCTACTGTTGTTAAGGGCATGGATGTTCAAAATTATCTATTTTATCTGTTTTTACTTTCTCTTGCATATATGAATATATAGAGGAAAGTATTGTTTTCAGTCGATTTTTCAAAATCGAGTTTTCACCGGATCTACACGTTTTCAGAACCCCCTGAACCCAAAAAACATGTTTTTAGCGATTAGTCTGTGTGTGTGTGAACAGAATATCTCAAGATCGAAAAATCGTACGAACTTGAAACTTGAAACTTAAGTTAGATACCACTAGAGGACCCGACGCAAACATTTTCATCAAAATCAGTGAACCGGAAGTAGTAGTTTACTCGTGTAATTTTTCACTTTTTTTGCAATTTCCTCAACAACGGCTCCCATAATGTTTTTGTTAAATCGCCTCATTTACGTACTACGAGTAAATTTTTTATGCTCTACAAGATAGAATAGGCGCCATGTCTGCTGAAATTCTTGGAGAGGTTGTTTTCTCGTAAAACATTTTTATTTAAAGATTGCGGCCTTAATATGCATTTTAGCGCTAAAATGTATATAATAAAGTTGTAGAGAACTTAAAATCCTACAACTTTTAATTCAAACATGTTTTTGTATAACGCTTAGTTCAGTGGTAATTAGCGATTTTCTGGTTTTTTCTCACAAAAGCGTGTGAAAAAAATCAATATTTTAAGATTTCAGCCGTAGTATGCATTTTACGACAGAAGTGTATGATCAAATTTATAGGAAATTAAAATATCTACAATTTTTGTATACAGCATTTTTCTCTACAGAGCTTAGTTTAACGTAAAAGAGTGATTTTCCGTATTTTTAAGCCAAACTGAGGTTGATTTTCATTTTGCGTCTTTCACTCATGATTAAAATAAGGTTATGGTTTTTGAGATGATTTTTTGTTTATCTAATGTTAGGTTATATTTTTAATTATTTTCATTGGCAAGAGAAAGAGTTTTTCACACCAGATTTTTTTAATGTTTTTGGTAGACCTAACAAGTTACAAAATTAAGTTAAGTTCAATAAAAAATAATCTTTTCAAATTTGTAAATTTTCTTAGATTTATCAATTCTAGGTAGATCTATGATTTATACAGAGATAGAAACATTTTTAAGTGTTGAAGATCTAAATCGTTAACTTTTAAGATTCATAAAAAAATATAGGCTATTTTATCAGAAAAATATTTTGTGTAAAACTTTTTCACTAATTATTATTCATGTTTTTATTAACAATTCTGCTTCAATTTTTCTTTCACCTGTTATTCTATAGGCTACTTCTCTACACATTACATGTTTCAGTGCATCCACAGAAGTAAATTATTAAAATACGAAAATGAAATTAATTAATTAAATAATTTTCAGAAGATAGAAGATGTCTTATCTTCTATTACTTTTATAAACATTTTTTAATACAATTAGAAAATAAATCTTTATATTGGATACTGTAGCATGAAATCAATTAATATTATTTAGGCCTAATTTAAATTTCACTAAACTTTTCAGCTGTCTTAATCTATTTTCTACTTTCACGTGTTTCGGTGAATCCATCATAATCAGAGTATAAAAATATCATGTAAAACTTTGAAATATGTTTTTTTGAAACCTACAGAAGACGTTGCGTCTTCAGTTATCTAGGCTACATAAATCATCTTCGGCAGGAAAAACTACTACTATAACTACTACTACTACTACTACTACTACTACTACTACTACTACTACTACTACTCTATTTTTACTAGGATTTAAACTAAGAACCTTTGTCTGCGAAAATCAGCTGTTAAACAGCTGACTCGCGGCAACGACTTTACCTTTAGACCAATCCGGTTGGTCAGTACTTATCAAAAACTTTTTTTAAAGTAGTTTTGACTGTTCGTCATATAATAATCTTTGTGTAAAGAATGTGAAAGTCTATACTGGAATAAAAATTCGTATTAAAACGACTGAAATTGTCAGCACTTATACTCATGCGCATGGTGAAGTCATAGAAACTGCTTCGAACCGGGAGTCTTGGCTTAGAATCCGATTTTGCTGACCACTACACCAAGAAGATGATCACATAATAATAATAATAATAATAAGTTTTAAATTTTTTTTAAATTGTTTTAAATTGATTTACGACTCACTGGTTTATTCTTTCTTTCGCCAGAAAGAGATTAGTTATGGAAGAAAACGTTGGATAGCTGTTATTCAGAAAGTAATCTCGATTTTATAACACTATGTTTGCTTATCTGCTCTTAAGTACGGTAAAACAAACTAAACGCTGTTATAACCCTTTCTTAACGAAGGTAGTTGAAGTTTGTTCTGACAAGTTTTGGTCATAAAGTGTGAATATGTAAGGGGCTGAAAGGGTTAGAAAGTCAGCGGTTGATTCTTAAAGTTCTGCATGGAAAGATCTCTGCAGAGAAGAGATACAAGGGGTTTAAATGTAACTTTTAATCCTCTATTATGACTATCGTAGTCTAACACTTATTAAAATATCGTTCAAAATAAGGACAGAACTAGTTAACGCTAAAGATTTACGGAAGAAAATGTGTATAAGCCTACTTTACAAGTTAGTACAGTTGAGAATCTTGTATCTAAAGTTTCTCGGATGAGTCAATACAAGCTGGATTAGACGCCAGTACAACCTCTTTCCTTCTTGCAATTCCAACTTTAATGCGCTTATATGCCATACGATTCTTAATACTAGTCTTAAGTAGTAGGCTACAACCCTTTCCTTCGTACATCCTTTTGCGTTTCTCCTTACCAACTACTTACGAGGACTTATGTTTGCTTACCAGATGAATCTGTTTACAGTCTTTGAACTTTCATAAATTACACTTGGACATTTCTATCCCTTTAATTATTGTCTACGTTGCCTAACTAGTAAACCTATGGTAACTTAAAGGATTAGGTACCAACTGAAATTGCCGTTGTAAGATGTTTCATAACCAAGCCTACATTATTTGTTTTATTATATATATCTAATTAAACTATTTATCATAAAATTCAACGTAAGGCAGTGAAATTTTAAAGTATAGTCATAAATCTTAAATTACTCGGAAAAAAAATTAAAGTAGGCTATTTATAGAACGAACTGAAAAGATATCGAAATATTAAATCTTTCCGACAGTATTGTAGGCCTATGTGATGGAAGATTGGGCCTTTACAGAAACTATTACAAGGCATATAAATTACATCGAAATGTCGCGTAGAAAATCGCTTTGAATTTCCTGGACGGATACAAACACGGAGGTCCTACGTAGAATGAATTTTGACCTACAACTAATGTAGGCCTTTATAATTAAAACAAAAAACTGGATAACCATTCTTACAATAAGATACACCAATTTCAGTAAATATGCGGAACTATCCACCGAACCTTAAAAAGTAGCCCTAGTATATACCAGCAAAACCACGATGTTGAGATTTTATAAAACAATAGCAATGTCGACCCTATTCTATGACAGTGAAACTTGGGTGCTATCAAAGCGAGAGGAGAGCAGATTGCAAGCATCTGAAATGAAATTTCTTCGACATACGTGAGGGTGTAGTAAAAAAGATCGTTACAGGAATACCGAGATAGGGAAAGAACTTAATATCTTCTCTATAAACGACGGGTGTCTCGGAACAGAATCCAGTGGTTGGAGCATGTGAACAGAATTAGGACAGGATACCTAAGCAAGCACTAGGCTATAAACCAGAGGGAAAGAGAGAACGAGGACGCCCGAGAAAGAGATGGGCTGATTTGAGAGGTTCGGAACAGGCAGAAATGCCTAATCTTTGAAAGGCAGAAAAAGAACAACAACAAACTGAATCATTTCGGTCATATCACAAGCGAAAAAATACTCATTACTGTGACTTGTCGTACGTACAGTGTGAAATCAATAAAATTGATTAGTATGTAGGTCTATACCAAATAAAATCGTACTTATTTATAAACATATACCTACATCAAGTACAGTAGGCTATAGGCTACATAACGATTTCACATCAGCTCAAATCGTAGATTTCTGTATTAGCTACAATCAATACACATCGGCTTAATGATCTGGTTTATTCAATTCTAACAACATGGACTTGTACTATAAAGCACTACAAATAAAGGTAAATAGCGCTTAATTTTTGTATGAACAATATAGTCCATTATACATTAAAAAAAAAAAGTTTTTTTTTACAAAAAAATAAAATTAATTATAAAAATAGTATGAAAGAAATAGAAAATTAATTACTTTCTAATCCGATTATAAATTTTTAAATAAATTAAAGTTGTTATTTAACTAAGGCAAAGTTTGATGAAATTTCATCAAAGTTTTAGAGACTTTTTAAAAGCTTTAAAATCCGACAACGTCTATGTGTATTCATTAATATTCTATATAGATTATACAGGGAGTTCTGTAGAACGGATTTAAATAGGTTTTTCTAATATCACAGATTTTTACTGTTTACAACTTGATTCTTTTGTAGCATAGTCTACATTATTTTGAATCTGTTTTAATTGCAGGATACTTTAAATTTCTAATTAGGTATTATTAATTATTTGTTTAATTTTAATTTTTAGTACTATACTTTTTTTGTCAATCTTTACTTTATTTATCCAAAGATTGGTATAGTTAGGACCTACTTGAGTCACGAGTTTGCCCTTGTTTGCAACGAGGGGTAAAGGGGAAAGCATCAGTGCGCATGCACGACTGCTTTAATTTCAGTATAGCAAACATAACAACTTATACTATACCCAAAGCATATAGGCTACAGTATATTGCGGAGTCTTTTGTAGATTAACTGTACGAATGTAACTGTTTGTTACCGTAATCAGAAATGTTAGTCTCTCGATACCGTAGGCAGACTATTCACAGTGCTGAACGAAATCTAATATGTTGTGTAATAAATTGCTGTGAAGTTAAAGCTAAACAAAAAACCTTTCCCTGCCTCTTAACAAAAGCCATGAGCGAGCGGCTACCTACTGTGATGTTTATCTTTCCACAATTATTCGAAAAATAAAGAAGAAAATTAAAGACGTGAAGAAGCTATTCTTCAACAGTTTTGTTGTGTTGACACCTGGTAAAAACAGGAAACGGTTAGGTAGATACTAGTGAGACTGATAGTGAAGACGCCGGTGACAGCGATAGTACCTAAAGAAGCCGATTCATTCATAGTAAATTTTGTTCCAATGGAATAGCTGGTAATTATAGTAAATCATAAATTTCTGGTCATGAAATTAAGCTATAAGCAATATTACAGGTCACATTTATTTTTTATAAGGTTTATGAAGAAAACATTTTCTCGGAATAAACGACAGCTCACAAAATGTACGTAGAAACTGTACGGTAGTGAAATGTACGAGTAGTGACTCGCTGTTGAGGTTGGTAGCACTGCAAATTTTCACTTTCCTTCCTCACAGCCCATCCTTACGCAAAAGGCAATCTCGTGACTTCAGTATTTATAGTAGAGTGAGATATTTTTATAGCAATAAAACCTATACAGCAATTTTTTAACTTAAAAATCTGGTGTGAAACACACAACTTTCTATTAAATAATTTATTACAAATAATGAACAATATAACCTAACATTAGTAATAAAACATTAGAAAAAAACTAACCTCAAGAAACATAATCTTATTTTAATCATGAGTGAAAGACACAAAATGAAAATCAACCTCAGTTTGGCTTAAAAATACGGAAAATCACTCTTTTACGCTAAACTAGGCTCTGTAGAGAAAAATTCTGTACATAAAAGTTGTAGCCTAGATGTTTTAATTTCCTTTAAATTTGATTAGGCCTATACACTTTTGTCGTAAAATGCATACTACAGCTGAAATCTTAAAAAAATTGATTTTTTACAACGTTTTCGTGAGAAAAACAGAAAATCACTAATTACCGCTAAACTAAGCGTTATGCAAAAACATGTTTGAAATAAAAGTTGTAGGATTTTAATTCACTACAACTTTTATTATACATTTTTGCGCTAAAATGCATATGAAAGCCGCAATCTTAAAAAACCAATTTTTCTAATGAGAAAACAGCCTTCTCAAGAATTTCAGCAGACATGGCGCCGCCTACTCTATCTTGTAGAGCATAAAAAAATCAATGAATAAGGCAATTTTTAAAAAAATCGTAGGAGCCGTATTTCAAAAAATCGCAAGAGTGAAAAATGACACGAATAAACTACTACTTCCGGTAGATCGTTTTTGATGAAAATTTTCGTATCGGGTCCGGTAGTAGTAGGCTATCTAACTTAGGCCTAAGTTTTAAGTTTCAAGTTCGTGCAATGTTCCGTTTTTTAGATATTCTCTTCACACAATCACTAAAAACATGCTTTTTATTGGGTTCAGCGGGTCTGAAAACTTGTAGATCCAGTGAAAACACGATTTCGAAATATCGAAATAAAAACAATATTTTCCTTCGTAGACTATATATTCATATAGGCAAGAAAAAGTAAAAATGGTTTCCTTTTAAATTATACTTAGGATAATAATAAAATCAGTCAACTTCGTGTTAAATTCAGACACATCTTATTAAAATCCATATGAAACTGATGAAAAATAGCTAAAGCTACATTTGGATTCAATTTCGCTAATCTGAAATTTCGGGTAATCCAAACCGGTTTCTAATTATTAATATGATTTTTACGTACTGTAAACCGTGTTTTAAAATACAATGTGGACCAGAGTTGATTAATTTTATAGTGAAAAATATTCTTAATAATTAAGTTCTAAGCATAAATATCAAATTAATAAAAAATAATGTCATTGAGAATAAAAGTTGTAGGCTACATAACCAAGTTCTTAAAAACAAGATAAATCGCAACTTTATAATTTGCTTACTGGTACAATATTTTTTCTAGTTTATTTATATTACTTAGGCTATTTATTTATTTTCCCATTGCTTACAAGAAAATGTCATCCCAATATAAATGTTAATTTCCTTAATTATAACCTACTTTAAAAATCTAAAAACTATTTACTTTAATTCGTGGTGGGAAAATTAATCACCCCAACTATGGTTTCCCATGTTTAAGGGTAGATCAATTCAGTGCTTCTTTGTTTATTAACTACTACAACTACTACGGTAATCTATTAGTGTGTTAGTAATTACAACTACATGTTAGTTACTTAAATACTAATTAGTAAACTACTAAGACATTTTTATTTTGAAAAAAGTGCTATTATATAATTTCATGTAGCTACAAATGAAAAACAAAACAAACAAGAAAATATGCGAAACAAAAGAATTTATTTAAAAATAGAAAACTAAAATTTAAACCGGTAGACGAGCTCACAAAACTATAGGCTATGTTTCCTGGAGTAACCATTTTTTCTATAGCTTTTCTCCCTACTTCCAATAGCTAATAGGTTACTGATTTTTTATACCTTATGATGTCCGGCATATTTTTAATTTGTAAGGGGAGCAGATTAAGCAATTTGGGCGCTATATAGCAGAAATGCCTTTGGTATAAAGTTTATTACCAATTAAAAGAAATTATATAATTTTCGCTACTGCCAGGTTGTATAAAATCACTAATTGTTTGCTGAAGTAATAGCGAAAACCTTTATGATGACGCAATATTTCACTAGCGCCTCGTAACATGTAGCCTATGTGTGAGTACTAATTTTATGCTGTTCTACGTACTGCAGTGTTTTTGATAAGCCGCTCTTTGTTACGTATAGATATCATAGTTTTTTTATTATTTTCTGTTATTATGTACATTTTTCGGATAATAAGGCCCCGGTCCTAATTATTTTGGATTATCGGTGTTATAGGTTGTATTCTAGTAGGCTATATTTTTGTGTGTAGATATATAATTATCCATGAGTAAAATTTTTAAAATCTTTTACCATCATATTTTTTAATGTTATTCCTAATTTGTATGCATTGCAATCTGTTCAATTTAGAACAACAAGCAACCGCATGATCCAATGAGATAAGGATGATATAGGCTACATGGTGTGTAAATGAGCTGTAATCTTGTACAGACCCAAGTCGACCATTCCTGAGAGAGTATGGGTAATTGAACCCCAACCATCAAAATACACCGGTAACCACTGTCTCTAGTATTCAAATTCGTATAAAAGTAACTACTTTTACTTGGATTTGAACCAGGAACCTTCGTCTCCGAAAATCAGCTGTTGAACAGCTGACTCGCGACGACGACTTTACCTCTAGACCACGGTTACTATAATTACTAGACGGTAGCGGTCACACGCAGCTGCTGTGAGATAAGATGACGTAGCTGGTCCCCAACAACTCGGCCGGTGCGTAGTGACGGTAGGATTTTTACATTGTTTTTGCAAACAGCGGTTTAGGTATGTTTACGCGGAAAATCGATTTTAATTTTAATAACTCTTCGTTGGCGACCTGAAGTTTTTCTCTAAGTAACTTATTTTCTTCTTTTAATTCGGCGTTTTCACGTTTTAACAGATCATTTTACTCTGACTGTGCAACATTAAAATTTGGTGGTTCTTCATTAAAACGAGGCTTATCTTTCTCTACGGCTATCCCTTCATTTTGTGAACTGCCTGTGTTGTAATTGGATGATTAGTTTAAAATAACATAAACTTCCTTACAAGCGTATCGTTTCGCTGCTCGATTTTTACGTTCACTACAAGTCGGGTTTACCGGACGTAGAACGGCAATACAAGTCGGAAAATTTAAATATGGGACTAAATTCGTCTTTAAGACAAGTTTTAATGGAAGATGTAGCAACTCGGACTTTAAATCGCGTACATAATCCAATTCGTCGAAATGTACTGAACACACGCGACCACTATCAGCAGAAAATGAATCGGCTTGCTTGCAAGCATTTATCCACTTCAATCTAGTTTAAATGGCCTTTGTAAGACGGTAAAACTTATAATGCCCATCTCCTTTTGGTGTCGTGATTAGAACACCCGGAAATCGCACAACACACCAATGTTAAAGACTAGTAAAGTATTACAGACCGTATTAAGACTAGTAAACATCGCAGACCGACACGGTACGTATCGTGCGTCGGCTGCCGCTGGTGACCAGTGACGTCAGAGGGCGGGGCTTGTCACTGCGCATATAGTTGATGATTCCTACCGTCTAGTAAAGTAACCGTGCTATAGACCAACCCGGTGGAATATTACCATCACATTAAAATAATATTTTAGATAAGCTATCTCATGATTTTTATTTTTAAAGCAAAGTTGTATATTTAATATAATTTCTTTAGGTCACAGAGGGTACTTTTATTTTGGAATGGTAGGGTTATAACCTGAAAACGTTAAGTGATCGTATTATTAAAAAAGTTATGTATTTACAAAAACTTTCGTTATTGAATTTGTTCATTATCTGTACAGAGCGAATAGATTGGTTTTGGTGTAGTTAGTTGTGTCTGGACTTAAATTTCATTTCAGTTAGTTAGATCTAGGGAAACAAGAATTTTAGGGGCGGGCGTATTGGAGTCGGTTTGTTGGGAAGGGGTTCAGGAAGATTATTAGTAAGGAGAGTTTTTGATGGTTTTCGATATACAGAGGGCACCGGCCAATACTTAATTAACAACTCGGTGTAAATGTTTGCTTTAACTGGATCTGGAATTAATCGAATTACTTATCAGAGAGAGGGTGGCAGATGGTGTCGGTTCCCTTCTCCTCTTATTGCCCTTAGTCCTCTCCCTTTACTAAAGCCCATTCTCCTCTTAAAATATTATTCTCTCTCATACTTTCTCTTTTGATAACTCATACTCTTTTAAATAAAGAGAGGATGGGGAGAAACTGTAGCGGTGAACAATAGGTGGGGGTGTGCGCTACGGGAAAGAGAAAGGAAAGCTCTTATCATGTACTCCGTAACCCACTCTCTTTTTCAAATACGCTCTACCATCTCACTTCTCTCTCCGTATCTCTTCCTCCGCCTCTTTACTAACTTTATAATTAAATTGTTTTATTAATTTTATAGTAAAAGTTGTAATGTATACGTCCTGTACAATATACGACACGGCACATAGGCGCCGCGCCGGTAACACAGCCTGTTACCTTAATTTTGTTTATTATACAGGCTTGCTCTGTACTTTTCATGATTCTGAAAAAGTTACATATTCCAATTTATTAAGGATAAAACTTGACAAAAATATAATGTTTTTAATATGAAGAGTAATTTAATTTAATCCAACATTATATTATTTTTTATTTATTTATCTAAGTAAACGTAAAATGAAATTCACTGGATTGTCGTCCGAATCTCTTGAGTACTTGACTGACTATTAAGGTAAAATGTATCCCGTTTGATTCGTAAAAGTTCAGGATATTTTTATTCCGTTCCATTCAACTAATAGACTATAGCCTACTTAGTACTAAAATCAACCGTGACGTTGATTTGGTGATTTTTTAAAAAAAACGTAGGTTAGTTTATTTACTAATTTGTTTAGTTGATTTAAAACCGCATCAAAAGTTTGGCCAGGCGATAAATATATTTGTAGGTTTTAGGAAGCTGAGTTTTAATTTGTTAAAATTTCCAAGCCCAAATCAGGGTAAAAATTAATTTAATTTTCTTTTAAAAATGTAATACTAATATTTATGGTTAAAATATTTATTTTTAAAGATAGAAGTAGATCTATAGTTCTTGTTTGTGTTTTTTAGGTCATCAGTCGAAAGGCTGGTTTGAACCGCTAGTTAGAGGTTTTACTACGTAAAACGAGGAAATAGGTGGTGTACGATGGCCTTCTTCTCTGAACGGATAAGTATGTAGGGCCTATATATATATAAGCATGCCAGGCCCTCCGGGAAGCATTTACTTTCCACCCTGCAAATGACACCTTCACTTCATTCACCACAGGGTCTGGCTGTATAATGAAATTCATTACTCGAGGAGATAAATGTGACTAGTGTCTCTTACACCTATATTATTACATTATTTTTAAGATTATAAAAATTCTACATTAATACCAACTACCTCACTTCTCTCTCCATATCTCTTCCTCCGCCTCTTTACTAACTTTATAATTAAATTGTTTTATTAATTTTATATCAATACTTTATCTTACTTGTTTTATTTTAAAATTTTAGAAAGCTGTCAATGCAAGAAAATAAATACTCATCTCAAGTCATTCAAGTAGCAATGCTCTCTAAAGGAAACGCAAGTGGTAGGCCTTTTCTTCTATTATGAACTCGTACCTCTTCTGTTCTTAAATGCTTCAGTCATATAACTGGTTGACTATGTGATAAGAAACAGAACTATTTTGTGTAGCTATGGAATTAGCAGATCGAGTGCAAATAATTTAACACTCCGCCTGCCTGTTATGGGTAGTTCTTGTTTGTACGTCTAATTTACTTTTTACTTTTTTAATATTGCTATTTTATAATATTTACTAGGTATTTACTTTTATAATATTGGAAGGAGCTCCAAGTCTACTGCCTGAATGAGAAGTTGAGGGGTATTGAGGGCAATGGAGGGGACAACTGAACAGAATGCCGGACCACAGAATACCCCTCCAAGTACACCGTTATGCACCAGTTGAACGGAGAGATGTGGGACGACCTCGGAAAATATGGATATAAGCTGAGAGTCTCAAGTTTGTGAGTTCGGAACAGCCGACGGCCTAAGCCTTGAAGGAAGAAGAAGAAGAAGAAGTAGACTTTTATTAGTCTAATATTCTTGAGATGTACTTAAAAAGGAGTAGGCCTACACTTAAGAAATGAATGAATACTGCATTGTCAAGAACTCCAAGCTGATACTAGGCCTAATATTAGCCTATAATGAATTTTCGTTATAGGCTATTTCGTGCATTTTTAGATTCTGAGTTTGTGAATGTTTTCATTAAAGTAAGCTGTTAGTGTAAGGGAAGGTTCCAGTAACTGTCCCTGTATCAAGATCCTCAAGTAGGCTACTACAGCCAAGTACTGTAGTCAAGTAGGCAGTAAAAGAGTATCTAAGTAGGCTACAGTAGAAATATTTATTTTAATAAAAATAGCCTTGCTAGCAGCAATGTGTAGTCTAGTATTTCAACTACGATTACCAAAGAAATTTCAGTAATGTAATCTGCCGACAGGGCCTTTAAGTACAAATAGAAAACTGATTCCGTTCTGGAAACGGAAAGTTGTTTCCGAGTTATCTTTAATTTTTGTGTAGATCCAGACAGGAAATGAAAGGCAAGCATCGAAATTTCAATTGTATTTCTATCTGTAAAAAATTCTAAATGTTTTGTAATTCTAGCTATTGGGCGAAATAAAATATTTAAAACATAGTATTGGACCAAATGAGCGCTTCAGCATTCAAGCGCGTGGACTGAAGTAGCTTACAATTAAAAACAAATTGGCTGGACGTTCCCTCTATTATTCGAAAAATTACATTTGTGGTTATCATTTGCAATCATAATCTGAGCAATAATTATGTGCTCATCTGAGGTCTTTAAAAATCACTTGTAGGCTACTTAGAAATCATATGGTGTTTTAATTACAAGTGAATAAATACTGAAAAATAGGTAAGCGTAATTTACTGACCCTAGTCTATATCTCATTTTTCAGAACTTCCTCAAAATTAGAGATGTAACTTAAAAAAAAAAAATAGCTCGTTGTACACAATCCATCTTTAGAAAGCTTTCAATGCAAGAGAAGAAATATTCTTCTCAATGCAATCAAGTAGCAAGGCTCTCTAAAAGAAACCCAAGTGGTAATACCCTTCTATTATGAATTCAGCTAAATTGTTTTACTTTACGAACTGGTGTAACAAAGGCAATATTAGCTTAAGTTATTTTTATTTCTGTATGATCAAAGCACAACCCTCATTACTACGCAAACTGAATGAAAGCGATTGTTTTATGATTAACATAACAGTATTAACATAATCAGTAGCCGTATTCTTTGTAACCCTACGTAGGATTCATATTGCCGAAGTAGGCCTACTAACAAATAGAAAATCAGTCATTTTTTATACTCATATTTAGAGAGATATTTGAAAATATAATCTTTTATGATAACACGATTCTCTATATATTATTGACTTAAATAAATACATGCTTCATAAATTCAAGTAGCTACAATCCCAACGGTAAGAAGAGTGTTGGACGCCCAAGATGAAAATGGTTTCCGGAACAGGCCGAGTTTCCTTCTAAATTCAAATAAATACAAAATTGACTTAAAGAGTCTAATTATTTAAATAGGCCTAACCTAGCCTATATAGGCCCTTTACATTGGACTATTTAGCCTAGACTAAGTTATAGGGCCTAACTACCTATCAAAATTGGTTGCAAGTTATTAGTGAATAACCTTAAACATTTAAAAGTATTTTAGTTGATTTTAGGTTAATTATTGATTAATTTAATATATAATTGATTTGTTTAAATTTTGGAAGCATTAAAAATCAGTAAACGTATAGGCCTAAAATAGTCTGACAATTTTGTTTTGGTATGACTAAAATAAACCTATTGTATTACATAAAAGAAATAAAGAGTCCCAATTAAATTTTATTATTAGATATAATAATTTCTTTAAAAAATGTTTGTTTATTTAGTTATTGTTTGTCTATGTTTAGTAACTTATAAAATGACGGACGAAGATATTCATAATTTCAAACATATGTCAATAATACGTAATTCTTTGATTATAATGAGCAGGAATTACAGACCAGGCACGTGTTAAAGGGACGTACATACAAACAAATAAACAAGAGATTTATGAAGGGCGATTTTTTTTTTAATCGTAGTGCAGGCCCAATAAGGGCCATGGCAACAAGCCAACGCACGACGGACATGTTCATAAACTCCCCCCGCCATACTGCAACCAATCAGAGCGCAGTCCCGCCTGCGCAGCGAAACGTTCTATCGATCCGTTATAAACTGAAACAAATAAAAAGACTCCCTACTTTTTAAATCGCCTCAGATGCCGTTGAGTGGGGATTTGAGGTACTTTTTTACGATACACTCGTTCTTTCACTTGGCCACACTCCCTCTTTTTCTTCTTGTCAATCTCTTTCATTCTTTTACGTTTCGTTTGGTATCTTCTACGTTCCATTTACTGGTTGGTACCTTTGCAAATGTAAAGAAAAAGTACTACCTCCTCGGTTATCTTTGAAGTTGACTATTTTAGTACCGGTGCATTTTAACAGTCAACAATAGAGAGATAGTCTGGGTAAATAAAACTAGTAGTATCCTACAACAGTCATTCCCATTCATACAATTTCACTAAGAAATTACATTTCTTTTCATTTTTTAATAACATAAAATTCATTTTAGCATATTTTTTGTTTATTTTTTTTTGTTTGCCTGTCTTTATACTGTACATTTTTGTTAAAAAATTTTTGCTATGATGATTATGAATTTTCCTTGTATGATTCGTCTTAGTAAGGAAATTTTCTAATAACTTTAATCTAGATCTATTTTAATAAAATTGATATTAAGTACACAAATTTCTTCATAATTTTTTCTTAGTTTACACAGGCCTACGGTATATCATTTTACTTATAAAAGAATTTAATTTCAAAATCTTTTTTCTTAATTTATTCATTTATTAGTCAAGATTTCACAGTAGCTTTTCTAGAAAAGTTTTATAGGTTTTCAAAATTATTTGTTCATTTTTCCAAAATTTTAATTTAACTTTAACCTTTTCTAAATTTTCTAAATTCGAATTTAACATCACATAACCTTTTCATTACGACGGGGTGATTGTCCACGGGTGTTTCTCTTCGATTCACCTATACTGACAGCTACATCTATGAGGTTTCGACCTATACTTTGACAGGCGATTAACTTGGAACTCTCATGTTTCGGTTAAAAGACGCACCGTGGAAAATATATTTAAAATGTTGTACAGATTTATATCTCTACGTTCGGTACTTTCAACTAAACAGAAACTAACGATTTATAGCCTAATTCCCTTCTTAGGCCAATTTGGATGTATGCCGGTCAAATTTATGGATGTGCTAAGCCCTCAGTGATAGCTCAGATTCAGAGGTTTCAATCGAACACCTTACGGATATTAGTCAACTCACCCTCTTACGTTTCTAACGCTACCTTACATATATAGGCCTATCGACCTCAACATCCCTCTAGTAACAGATGTTTTTATCCAACTTTCTCAAAACTTCCACAACAGACTTTTCGCTTACCTATCCAAACGGATACGTAAACTTTCCTACCGTCATCTACCAAACAACGTTCAAAGACGACTAAGGAGGAAGTGGAGCAGAGGCCTCGTTTTTTAAAAACGGTTAATGTTATTAATGAATGAATGAATTAATTAATCGATGACTTAGTAAGAAGTAACAAATATCATGTCGGAGACCTGACAATGGATGGCGCTCTCCATGCACATCACTCATGTCATTTCATTCATCATTCTTTCAACTACCATCATATTCACTGATTGTTTTGTTTACCTTGTAACAGTTGTGAATATCGTAAAAAAAGTTAATAAAAAAAAATTCGATAAAAATTTGGATAAAATGTTGGATTTCGAAATAAAAAAAGTTCGATTTTAATTCATTCTTAAAATAATACCAACTAGGCCTATACGTGGATAATTTGTATCGAAGTTTGTCTAAAATAAAGAGATTACGTTTGTTCTCTCTCTATTGATGAGATAATTATTAGTAGGTTCAAGACATTTGGGTGGTAGGTTGTTCTACTGGCAGTGTCAAAATCTTAAATTAAATTAGTAGCTTAAAAACTGTTTTCATGGTTAGGTCTAACAATATTCCTTGATGTAACCCTGTTTCAAACAGATCTGGAAAAATATTTCACCAAAATGTTAACCAATGAGGTATTCAGTATGTATGAACCTGTAGGCCTACATTCCAATTTTTTTCAGTCTTAGTTTATTCAGTAACCTATTGTTTTAACCCTTTATAGGTCTTTGGTTGCCCATAACAGATAAAATTATTTACACAAATTATTTACACTCAATCTGTTAGTTGCAGGACTAAAAAAAATAGTTCTGTTTCTTATCACATGGTTAGAAAATTAAATGACTGAATCATTTAAGTACAGAAGAGGTGGTGCAAAAGATACTATCAGAGTTATCTCCTCTGAAAGTAATGAATTTCATTATACAAGCAGATCCTGTTGTGAATGAAGTGAAGGTGTTATTTGCAGGGTAGAAAATATGTGCTTTCCTGAGGGCCCGGTATGCTGATAAGCGTACGTTTACACTCAGTGAGGAAGGCATGGTAAACAACCTCATTCCCCATTTTACCTAGTAAAACCTCTACAGGTTCAAACCAGCCTTTCAGCTGATGACCTAAACAACACACACACACACACACACACACACAGGTCTTTGGTGAGTAGCCTATACTTACCACTGGTAATAAGGTCGATTTTATTTAAGAATAAGCTACGCAGTTGAAAGTTATTGGTATTTTTTGTTATTGATGTTCTCTGGTAAGTAGGTTATCCATATTTTGAAATTAGTGCGTAGCGAATATTTTCTTCGTTAGTTGCACGAATGTGGTAAGGATCCATAGCAAACAGCGTGCGCTACCTAAGTTACTATGTTTTGTTGTTACTTTTGTACAGTGCTTAGAAAATTCTAGTTTTTTTACGGGAAAGCAAACATTTATACTAATATAAAGTTAAGATAAGTTATTCTACACATTATTTTGTTATAATAGTACTACAAGTTATTTTAATAAGCATTCTTAGCCTACCACTAAACATTATGTGATTTCCATTTCAATAAACGTTCCTTGGTAGGGCCTAAGTATACTTACCAAGGCTTAACATCAAAACAAAGAAATATCTTACTGTTCTGGCAATAGAAATATATTATTCAAGTCCCTGTACAGTAAAATTTAACATTTCACAACATATATTTTTTCCCCCATAGAACGGCCCTGTGGCGATGTATTAAATTGAATCAAAAATATTTTTAAAAATAATTAGACGTTGTTCATGATGCAATTGATTCTTGGTTTAATAATGATAATAATAATGATGAAAATAATGATGATTTTTATAATGATGATGATTTTATAATAAATAATAATTGTCTTGAAAAAAGTGAGTTACTTGGATGAAGTCTTGATGTGTTGTGTAAAGAAATGTTTTTTGGTTGCCTAGTTACATGTAATTTATTTTAAATTTTGACCAGCTGGACCGTAAATGTTTATAAAATAAAATTGTAAAGAAAAAGAAAACATTTAAAGTATGGCTGGACGTAACAGGCCCTGTAAAGGGTTAACGTATTTTTTAGATGATTTTTTGCTTGCAACTACACGTAAAAAACTGTAAAAGTAAATCAAATAGAAAAATTCATGAGTTATTTAATTTTTATTGTCTCGATTGGAATACATCAGAGCAAGTGTAAAGACCTCTCATGGAGTACTTTGAACTGTTTTTGATGAGTGTTAAGAAATAAAGATAATATTGAAAATATCATGCAAATGAACATAATAGGTAAATGTGGTCCAGGTCGAAGAAAAATATTGTGGTTGAAAATCCAACGAGATTGGTTTGGAGTAGATAGGCCTAAGAGTGCGCTTTTTATACTGGCTGCCATAACGTGCAAATTGTCGTCATAAATTCCAGCTTTCTGCAAGTAGTCTACATGGTACACGAAGAAGTAGTGGAATGTAATCTTAAACTTCTTTATTAGGCCTATTACGAAATTAATAGGTAGGGGAGACCGGGGCTTATAGGCGCACTCGCGATAAATCTATTGTTTAGATGTTGTCAATCCTGAATTTTGGATCACTGTTTCCGGCAGTCACTGTGAGTATTTCATTGTGTTTTGAGCCGTTTATAAAAGCGTAACAACATTCCATATTAATTTTTTGTTTTTTACCACAGGCAAGTAAAATTTCGGTTTCTCTGTTATTAATTTTTCAAACAAAAGTAGCCTATGGTTAAATAACCCTTTAATATTTATACCATTAAATTCATCAGTTCTTTGCGGTTTTTACTGTGTCAAGTTTAAGTAAATTGATTGCTTAGTTTTTTAACTACGCCATTGTTTTTCCAAAACGATGAGTCGGGGCTAGTGGACGCAACAGTCCCTGCGGCAAGTTGGCGCATGCGCCAACTTGCCGCAGGATAGGTGAAAGTTCTTTAGAAGCTTCAAAATGCAACAAGGGATAAAATGTCTTGGAAGTCTCCGGCCAAAGATAAGAAACGTGTTAAAACTACAGGGAGGAAAGGAAAAGAACACCGTATCCATTAAGACGAGGAGGGCACACTATGTTTGTATTGTCTTTCATCTTACAAAAAAAGAAGCAAACCAGGAGAGCCTTAGATAAGGCGCATTTCACGATGTATGTGGTTGTGGGTCCATGAAGCTGTGCAGGAGAGCCAAAAATTTTCTTTAGGTGTGCTAATTTTGAGATTCATGTAATGACATTGGATAGTCCTATGTCATATGATTTTCGGTTCCTACAACGGTTTAAAGTTTCCTAATGTTTATTACCGTATCCAAAATTAACCCAAATAATAAAGTAATCTGTTTTTTTAAAGTAGTTTTGTAGTTCGTTTTGGTTAAAATGAGTAAGTTAAACCTATTTAGACGTCGGATAAGCATTAAAATATAGATTTTTAAAACTGTAGATTACTGGAAAAGTTAATTTTGTTTTCATTACCTGTTCTAGTATTCCAGTTTTATATTAGTTTATCAATAACATTCATTAAAATAATTCGTTTCAGATGTTTTATTTATTTATTTATGTCCTTTATTACTCCTCCAAAAGAGCAAAGCCCGTGCTTGGAGGAGGATTACGCTAATTACAAAAAATATATACACAAAATAACTACAAGAAACAATAATAGCACTGATAAAAAAGAAAAAAAGAAAAACAGTTAACACCAATACTACATCACTTAGGCCCCTATTACTTAATAAAAAATAAGGTATTACAATCATAATAAAATAAATGAAATGATCAAAATAACATTAAAAAATACGTTAAAATAAAACTTAAAATAAAAATAATAAAGACCGCCTCCGTAGCGTAGTGGTTAGCGTGTTAGCCTGCCACGCGGAGGTCCCGGGTTCGATTCCCGGCCAGGGTCTGGAAATTTTCACGTGTCAAATCCCACAGTTAATGTTTCATAACCCACCGTAGTCGCTAATAACCAAGCAGTTGATGCTACTTAAAAAAAAAAATAATAAAATATAACAGACAGAATACAAAATGTAAATAACAATTAAAACTTATGAAAACAAAACCAAAATGTTAATAAATGATAAAACAAACATCAGCAAAGTTATGAAATAACTTAAAACAGCCTATGACAAAAAAACCTCTACCAATTTACTAACATTATTATACAGAAAAAAAATGAAAATTAGAACAAAATTTAGCCTTAACTACCTCCCTTAAATTTAACTATTCCTTCATCCACAAATGCAACACATAATACATAAAACTAGCGCAATATCATAAACAAAAAAAGTATTATAAAATACATAGTAGTAGGCCTATAACTATAACTACTACTAGTATATGACTAATATTTTAGTGAGCCAGTAACACCCGCCTAACCCTAATGGCGAAGAGAAATCAAAGACTCCAAGTTGTTTTATTTTATTAGCAACGCCACACACCTATAGGCTATAACTATTTAATGAATGAATAATAACTTGCGCCAACTGCGCCAACTAACCCCGAGGTTGGGGTAAGTTGGCGCATGGGTTTTAATGACTTTAAATGTTCATAACTCACAAAATATTGAAATTAAAAAAATTGAGACTTTAAGGCTAATGTGTTAAGGTACGTATGTCATTAGCCATACAACATAATCTCAAATAGGCGTACTTTATAAATAGCTACAAAAAATGTATGTAAAAAGTACGCCAACTAGCCCGGTCTCCCCTAATTCAGTTCCAATTTGATCTCACAAAGTGTCCAGTAATTACTTTTTTTGTCATCAGTCTCTCGACTGGTTTGATGCAGTTCTCCAAGCTGTTTTACCTAGAGCAAGTCGTTTCATATCTATATAACTGTAACACCCTAGGCCTACATCTTTTGTAATTTTTTTTATACATTCTAACCTTTGTATTCCCCTACAATTCACTCCCTCTCTATTACCCTTTATTATTGATAGACCAATACCTGGATATCTTAAGATATGCCCCACCAGCCTATCCCTTCTTCCGGTAAGATTCTTCCAAATAGTAGGCCTACTTCTTTTTTCATTCACTCTCCTAGGAACCTCTAAATTACTTATTTTTTCCATACACCTAATCTTTAAAATTTTCCTGTAACACCATATTTCAAAAGCTTCCATCCTCTTTCTTTCTACACCCACGTTTCACTCCCGTATAATGCTACACTCCAAACGTAGTGTTTTAAGAAATTTTTCCTAATTTGTAAGTCAATATTTGTAGTTAGTAGTTGTTCGTCCAGTAATTATGGTAAAGAAAATTTTAAGTAAGATATTTATGATAATGTACTTTATTGCGGATTTACTTTACAGGTGCCAGTTTTAGTTTAAAAAAACCGACAAACATATTAATAAATTGAATTTAAGCAAAATGGATGCTTGTTTTATGACTCTGTAAGTATTTGATTTTTCGTATGGACATTGATAATAATTAACTCTTAGCAGAATTAAGAAGGCTATTGGTTAGACTAATAGCGGTGAAAGATTTATACCTAAAATTATTAAAAAGCCGAAGAAACAATAGGTAGGCTACAATGTTCTGGCTAAAAATGTATAAGTTAACAAATAGCTTAAATTGGAATTATTTAAATTTCATTTAATGTGTTTTTTTAATTCTTGTATTGGATCATTTTAGTCACTTAGTTCTTGGATCTCTTTTGAAGTTTTTGTTCCCAGTATTTTTTCATTCTCTTGGACCTTGTTTTTCTTCCTTCGTCTGAAAACACCCTTTCCGTGTATTTTATAGTTTTAGCTTGTAATACTATAAGCCTAGTGTGTTTGAATTTTAGTATTTTAGTTTTTGTAATTTACGTTTTAAATCTTCCAGTGTAATCTACATTTCCTCCATATCATTTTTAACTTCCTTGGTCCATTTTATTTCGTATTTTATTCCAAATTGCTTCTACGATTTTTATAACTACTCTTTTTTCCGGTGTTCTAATTATATGTCCTACGAAGAAATAATTCTTCTTTTCTTAATACAGTAAGACCTCGACTTATGCGGTTCGACTTAACGCGAATTTACGTTAGCACGATTTTGTTGTACATAGGCCTAATATAATTATTATTATATACTGTACACTAGGAATAGGCTAATGTAACAATGCCGATGGGATAGAAAGAGACATTTAAGGGTGGGAGAAATGTTATACGGCCTACATTATTGAAAATATTTGATTCACTTCCTGTCATTTGTTGAAAACTTTGGTTTTTTGTTTCGATAATGATATGTTACATAAATTGAGGAAAATGTACTAACTTAAAATTGTTACGAATTATGTTAAGAATCATCGCTTATCTTACTGGTGTTTATATTATGACCACTGTTTTGCTAATTGCTAATTTACTTCTATTTTTTTTTTCGCCAAAATGCAGCCCCTCTGATTCTATTATGGTTCACACAATGATAGGACTTTGGATTCTCTAAAATTCTACAAAATTTATCAGTAAATATAAACGGAAAAATAAATTAAATTACACTGTTTTATTTATTTACCTTTTTTAAATATTGTTCTAAATGTAATTTCTTTTATATGATATTCAATCCCAGGAATTTATACATGTAGTCTACATTTATTCAAACACAAGAGGTACTTTCAGACATTCTGTTTGTGTAACGAATTTTGTGTTTGTTTGTATATTTGTTTGTTTCTGTCTACCGTATCTTAATTTGATGTTGAAAGTGTATGTATGTTTTCTGTCCAGCAAATTCAGTTGTTTATTTAAATCAAAATAAAATTCATTTATACAGCTCTACCTAGAATTATTAATTAAATTGAAAGTACATTCTGTCTTTTTGTTTTGTTGTACTGAATGTTTTCAAAAATTGTTTGCTTGTAAATCTAAAATACGTAACTTACAACAACATAAAAACAAAAATAGAAACTTGTATTTTTTATACGTTTAAAAAAATTTAGATAATTAATTTTGATTTCTTAGGTTTTTGAATAATTAAAAAAATAATAAAGTAACCTGTTTGTTGGGTATTTGCTTTGTTAATTAAATGTTAAGGCATCCCTTCCTGTGGTAGGAAATTGCAGAAATTTTGATGTAATACACACACACACACACGCGCGCGCGCGCGCGCACGCACATTCACACATGGACCAATTGCTAAAAACATGTTTTTTTGGGTTCAGGGGATCTGAAAACGTGTAGGGCTAGGTCGGCTATCCGGTGGAAACACGATTTTGAAAAATCGACATGAAAACAATACTTTCCTTCCTATATAACTATTCATATAGGCAAAAAAGAGAAAGTGAATAGAAAGAAAAATAAAATTAGTGTTTTTGAAAAACAAACGTAAGCAAACACAAATGTAGGCCTATAGCCTAAATGTGGAAAAAGGGTGAAATAGGAATGTTTGGGTCTATATAGGCCTAGGCTACATTTTGAAGAATAACTTTGTAAAAACCACATAGGCCTACTACTCCATCGTCTTGTTATTCTTCGGAGTATAAAATCTTTCTGCACATAATACGTAATATCCTGAACTAACGGATTTTTATGATGAAATTTAACACTATTTCATAACAAGCCGGATTCGATTGCTCCTTTCAAGACATAGATATCTAAATATAGCCACAAAACATCAATTTAATGTAAGATATAATTGAATTAGCAACTTTCGTATTTTATGAAAGTTTCCAGTAAAAAAATCTGCTGTGGAGCACTCACACGACATTCTCTTGCCAATGCAAATAATGAAAAACCTAACATTGTACAATAACAACAATAATAATAACAACCTAACCTAACATTAGTACTAGTAATGAAACATTAGAAACATTTATTTTAAAGAAATATTACTTTTATAAAGTAGATTTGAATACTAGACAGTCGTTACCGAAGTACTTTTTTTAAAGCGTCCAGGAGACTCCGGAGGAGTATAGGACATGTTAAAAAGTTATAACACCTGAAATAGGCCTACATATTACAATCACAGATTTTTTAGTCCTGTTTGTCTGGTAATTTTTTTCTAAGAAAGAAAAATTTTGTTTTGTGACACGAAGTTGGTAGCCCTACTCAACACAGGGTAGCCCTACGACACGGTAGACGCCATGTCTACTGATATTCTTGGGGAGGCTGTTTTCTCGTAAAAGAACTGTTTTTTTAAGATTTCGGCTTTAATGTGCATTTCAGCGCAAAATGTATAAAACAAAAGTTGTACAGAATTTTAAATTCTACAACTTTTATTTCAAACATGTTTTTGTATAACGCTTAGTTTAGCAGTAGCAATTTTCTGTTTTTTTTCACAAAATGTTTAAAAAAATTGATTTTTTAAAGATTTCAGCCTTAGTATGCATTTTGCGACAAAAGTGTATATTCCAATTTATAGGAAATTAAAAGATCTACAACTTTTATTGAGAGCATTTTTCTCTACAGAGCCTAGTTTAGCGTGAAAGAGTGATTTTCCGTGTTTTTAAGCCAAACTGAAGTTAGTTTCATTTTGCGTTTTTCACTCATAATTAAAATAAGATTACCTATGTTTTTTGAGGTTAGCTTTTTGTTTATTTCTAATATTTTGTTACTGATGTTAGGTTGCGTTGTTCATTATTTGCATTGGCAAGAGAAAGTCGTGTCAGTGTTTCACACCAGATTTTTCAATTAGCAGGAAGAATTTTGTTATCCATAAGAATTAAGCATTTTCTTAGTGTTATAATTTGAAGGAAAGCCAGACTTATGTGATTTTTGTACGGATGGTGTGTTTACTTTCAGTTAGTCCTAACATGCTCTAAAGAAAATAATGTAAAATTTTGACTTACGGGCTTTCTGAAATAACTGATTCAATTTTAGTTGCAATAATAGGCTATGTTAAAAATCTTTAAGTTACTCTCCTGTACTGTAAAGGCTTCCAAGTGGATACTTGTCTAGCGTTTTAAAACCTATTTATTTTTTAAACGAAAATACAAACAGATTGAATGGCAGATGTAAAATTTAGTGCTTTGAGAATTTAAAAATAATAATTAAACATTCATTTGGGAAATTCAGTAAATAGTGAAATGGAGGTTGTGAGTGTTTACTTCGGTTTATGTGTGAGAACACATTTTTTCGAATTGTTATTTCAGAGACCGATGAGGGTGTTGTGGCTGGGTACAGATTGTAGCTGGCTAGCCAAAATTTACTCGGTTCTATCATTTCTGGCCCGTATTTTGACACTAGGTTTGTTAATATAAAGTCGTTTTTCTGTATTTCGTGCGGGCCTTTATTACACCGATTTGTAATTGTATCATATAAAATGCATCTGTGTCTACAACATGTTCACTCGAAATTAAACATGTTGTTTATCCTTTTATTGTACTATTCACTTAAAAGCTGCAATTTGCATAACACATTTTATTTTCTAATCTCAAATAATACTTGTGTAGATTAACTACGTTCGTTTCTTTTATACACATATCCACTCTCTTGTTTATTTCAGTATTTTGATTCTAAATACTGTGATGTGTGTTAAACAATTGTCGTGTTTAATTTTCCCATGGGGATATCATTTATAAACACATGTGAAAACTTTTGAACATATAAACTAATAATAGGGCATAATACAATTCTGCCTAAATTTTGAAATTATATCGTATCCTACCTAAATGTTTTTATAGTTCATTAACTACATTTTAAAAATTATTCTTTAATAGGATATCAGTATGCCCATAACAGGCAGGTAGAGTGTTAAATTATTTGCACTCGATCTGCTAGTTCCAGGGCTGCAAAAATACTTCTATCTTATCACATGGTTAGCCAAATTGTATGACTGAAGCATTCAAGAACATAAGAGGTAGAGGTAATTTCATTCTACAGTCAAACCCTGTGGTGAATGAAGTGAAGGTGTCATTTGAAGGGTGGAAAGTAGATGCTTTTTAGAGGGCCTTGAATGCTGATAAGCATACTTTTTCACTCAGTGAGGAAGGCATGGTAAACCACTTCATTCCTCGTTTTACTTAGTAAAGCCTCTAGAGGTTCAAACTAGCCTTTCGGCTAATGACCTAAACAACAACAATCACGAAGACTAAAATCATCATAATTTTCAAGGTTATAATTTCTTAGACCTGTTCCACCCATTTTAGCCTCGGTATACCAATTCTTCTTCTTCCTTTTGGTCTGTAGTTCAGCACGTGCATCAACACTATCTACCTGCATCTTCTCTACAAGGCTTAACCAGTTATCTCTCTATAATTGAATGATTTCATTCAAAGCGGTTGTTCGCAGCTCACTTCTGGTATTATCATTCCTGCATTTATCCAGTCAAGTCACTCCTTTTACGCTTCTTTAAAACCTCATCTTAGCTGTTTAAATGCACTGTCTTTCTTTATTTCACGTGATCAATGATTCACTGTTATAAAGTAGGTAAGGTAGCGAAACTACTTTATAAAACTTCATGATAGTTTCTACACGTGCCTTGACATTTAAACTTTTAATGATCGTAGGCCTACCACAAACTCATTGAAAACGATTGACTTAATCATTCAAATCAGTATTTGACTTGTATGAAATGTCACATCTCATTTATGAGAAATGGATCACATGTTCTGAAACGTGGTTCTAAACCAACCAACAGAAAGATATTGATTTCGTCGTGATCAGTCGGGAAAATTAAATCCCTGTTGTAATGTTATTGGTTACGTACCATAATGACGTTATTCTTATTTTTTTAGTAAAAACCGTTTAATTAAATTAATAATTTTAAAGAAATCTTTACAGACTTTTAATATTTGAGTAGCTTTTTGTTTGTCAGAGTTGTATCCTATGAGCTATGTCCAGTGGTTTTATTATTGCTTCATAAGTTAAAATCGATTAGAGACAACACCAAAATTAATTTACACAATTATTTGGTAAAGGATATTATTTCTAACTATAATTTTTTTGTTAATAAAATCACAGCAATACCGCAAGGACAATCTAACACTTATACATTAATTACCGATCCGTTACTTGGAAATAGTAATGTGAATTCTCTGAAGGTTTGCAGGATCTTGGCTGAATAATTGAAAAAAAACAAACGTATACGCATTAGACGGAATGATTTTGCATTTTATGTACATTGGATTATTACGTAGTATTCAACAGAATTCGTGCGAAAATAAACGTACAAGAATAGTATGACGTCATAAGATAAGATTTAGACGAGCATAGACCTCGTAATTCATGTGATAGATTACATTCATAGGCTAATCAGAGTTATTGGCATACAGCATAGTTAAGACAGAACTATCAAAAGTAATATTACTACTCATATTACATACAGTAGGAAAATTGGTGAAAACAGATTAAAAATCTAACTTGTTAAAGAGAACTTAAGTTAAGTTATAGAGAACTTAATTAATCTGTTGTAAAAAAATATTGCCCATAACAGGCAGGTGGAGATTAAATTTTGCACTCTATTTGCTAGTTCCAGGGCTATAAAAAATAGTTCTGTTTCTTATCACATAATCATTGTATTATATCATTGAGCAGAAGCGGTAAAGGTGTAAATGATGACACTAGTCAGAGTTATCTCATTTGAGAGTAATGAATTTCATTTTACAGCCAGACCCTGTGGTAAATGTAGTGAAAATGTCATTTGCAGAATGGAAAGTAGTTGCTTTTGGAGGGCCTGACTTTCTGATAAACATACTTTTCCACACAGCGAGGAAGCCCAGGTAAACCACCTCACTCTTCGTTTTACTTAGTAAAGTCTCTAGCTAGAGGTTCAAACCAGCCTTTCGGCTTATCACTTAAACAACATAAAAAAAATAATTCAATACTTACTGGATGTTTAACTTATTTAGGCCTAATACTGTACATTTTAGGGAAAAAGTATAAATTATTTAATTTTGTAGGAAATTAGAAAACCTACAACTTTTATTTCAAGAGTTTTTTCTGCTATGCTTAGAATAGCGTCAATTATAAATTTTCTGTATTTTGCTCATCAAATTCGGCAAAACATTTTAAGATTGTGGCCTTCGTATGCATTTTACAACAAAATCGTATGCATTCAAAGTTTTAGGAAATAAAACAATACTTACACAAAAACAAACAATGAACACAACAATACACAAAAATAATAAAATAAACAAACTTATGTACTAAAAATTGTTTCTGTAGAGCCTAGTTTAGAGTCAATTTTAGTGATTTTGATTATTTTTTTCTATATTGATTGATTTTCATTGAGCGTCATTTACTCACGATTAAAATTAGCTAATGTTTTTCATTTTACATTGTTTACTAATGGTTAACAATTTATTACTTTTTTTATAATCTACATTGGCAAGAGTGAGTCATGTCAGTGTTTCAAACCAGATTTTTAAGTTTATAAACAAATGAAATATGTAACAGCTTATTACCAAATTTATAAAGTAGATAGGCCTCCCTCATTGAATCTAGAATAAGAAAAATAATTTTCAAATGGATTTTCAGGGTTATATAACTGACCTATCTACTACAAGTATAATTTCTAAAATTATACAAAGCAACAATTCAATATCGCCGGCACTATTGTGTTAATTTTCACATTAAGCCTATAACAGAGCACGTGCATATTACCCCATAGGTTACATGTTTCTGTTAGGTCTAAAATGCCTCACTTAAACAACAATAAAACAATTAAAAGTACTAAAAGTTAAATTCTAGTGTAATAAAATATTTTCTTTAACCTACTCTCGGCATAATGCACTCATGAATTAGCAACAATAGTAAAATATAAATTTTACGACAAATTTTATACATTTAAACAAAATAAAACTATTAAGCAATACATTTTTATTCTATGATATAAAGTTTTTATTGCAGTAATATTAATGTTTATAATGTTAAACAGGTAGGCCAACATGAATGGCAGGACTAATTGTTCCGGTAGGCTTAATTTTATAACCAATAAAAACTGTGACCTGCTAGCAACAATAAAACAAGTGTAGTAGTTCCCCTAACTTCATTAAAGACTACAAAAAAAAAAAACGTAGTGACGCTCCGTAAAATTGTACGCACTAATTTTTTTATATAAAATTTTCCGCAAAATCCAAATACTGAATGAATTACGTACAATGCAATATTTTCACAGTTATCATGGGCTTATCATTAAAACTGGTAATTTAAAACATAGTTAATGTCAATTAGAAAAGGAAAAATCTCGAGCTAATTTATCTGTTTTGGCTGCTGGGAAGAAGATCTCTTTATCAATTAATTACACAATCTTGTTAAAATAGATGCTAAAACCTATCTGAATGTACGGTACAAAACTCTGAAAAAATATATTTTATTTTTTGTAACAATCTTAGACTAACGAACAATTTAATTCAAATTGAATGTACCTAAGAATTAGATTGTTATAAGAAAAATAAAACCCAGTGGCTATTCTTATTTTCTAACAATAACAATTATTTTAAGATATAACTCTAATGCAAAAAACATCTTCTCTATAAACGACAAAGTAGGCCTATCTCAGAACAGAATGCAGTGGTTAAAGCATGTGAACAGAATGAGGGAGGATAGGATACCTAAGCAGACACTGGGCTATAAGCCGGAGGGCAGGAGAAAACGAGGACGCCCGAGAAAGAGATGGGCAGATTTGAGAGGTTCGGAACAGGCAGAAATGCATAATCCTTGAAAGGCAGAAGAAGAAGAACTCTAATCCTACTCTTACTTTTAAAGATTAATATTTCCCATTTCTATTCTTATTTTCTGTTAAATTTATACTTAAGTGCAGCTTTATAGCTAATCTTTTCCTTATTATCATACATTTTTACATAACCATAACCAAATAGGCCTGAACAAAATTTGTAATTGATTCATAAAATTCATAAAAATACACAAAATACATTTATGGACAACTACTATCAGTTACCTTATTTTCTAATTTAACATACTATTATTAGGCCTACTATTTTAATTTTCTAAAAAAAATATTTTTACTTTATAAAACAAAACGTACGATTTTACAAGATAATTACTGTTTAATTGAGTCACAGGATAATTTATTATAATTGAAGATTTGGCTACAAATAATTACAAAACAGACTAACATAACATCTCCTAAATCAAACCAATTCAAGGGTTTTCTGGCGCTTAAATCGTCTCTTAATGTTTGAGCTATCGAGGAGTTGCAGGGCCTCAACATTCAAATGATGTAGAACTCGGTCTTTGTGACTCCTTGGGAATCTTTTCTTTTCCTCATCCATCGTTTCAATGTTCAGATCCCGATGGAGGTTATCATTCCGAATGTACCACGGAGCATCGACAATATTTCTTAGCACTTTATTTTGAAACGTTTGTATTATTTTAATATTACTGGATTTCGTACGGTCCCAGTGCTGGGTACTATAAGTCCGAACTATTTTTAACACCTTTTTATAAATAAATAATGTGTTAAAGGTTGACAGGACCGACTTTCTACCTTTTAACCAGTAACCTACATTTACTTATATTTTAATTCGAGTTTTTCTTTTTGACATGTTCCTTACAGCGCAGGTTAGCACCAAGCGTGAAAAAATAATAAAAAACTTTCAAAAACAGAGTAATGAGAAATATCCTGATTTATCAGGAAACTATGTCGTCCACAAAGAATTGTGATGAATTTTGTCATCAGTTAATTCCAAAGGTTTGCGCATAAGTATGAGAAAATACTCCACCGTCATGACAACGTTAAAGCAACCAGGTACTTGACAACAAATATCTGTTGATCAGGATTAATAGAAAGACACTATTTGAACTGGTGTTGTGTCAGTGTTAGATCGAAGGAGAGCAGTTCAATGCGTGATTAAAATATTGAAATTAGAGTAAAAAATTTAAGTGCAAAAACATATTATAGTGTACTTAATATGTTTTTTTTTAATTCATTTATTTAACGTCGCATCAACTGCAACGGTCATTAGCGACGACGTTGGGGTGGAACTTTATGCGATGTAGGATGAAATGATTTTTGTAACGTATGAAAATATGCCGTGCCTGAGTGGGATTCGAACCCAGGACCGCATGATGAGAGACGAGCACGTTACCAACTGCGCCAATGCGGCCGGCACTTAATGTGTTGTTTTAAATGAATTGCGGAGATTCTTTTGAGTATTTCTGTAGGTAATAGTAAATTGTAAATAGTTTTGGTTACAAAGAAAACTCATCAGTCATATGACTAGATTGTGAATATGTAGCAAAAAAATCTGGTGTGAAAGAATCACACAACTTTCTCTTGCTAATGCAAATGATTAACAATATAACCTAACATTAGTAACAAAACATAGAAATAAACAAATAACTAACCTCAATCAACATAGGCCTAACCTAATATTAATCGTGAGTGAAAGACGGAAAATTAAAATCAACCTGTTTGGCTTAAAAAATACGGAAAATCACTCTTTCACGCTAAACTAGGCTCTGTAGAGAAAATTACTGAAATTTAAAGTTGTAGATCTTTTAATTTCCTATAAATATGATTGTATAATTATACTTTTGTCGTAAAATGCTAAGGCTGAAATCTTAAAAAAAAAATCGATTTTTTTACACGTTTTCGTGAGAAAAAAAAACAGAAAATCGGTAATTACCGCTAAACTAAGCGTTACACAAAACAATGTTTAAATAAACGTTGTACGTTTTTAAATACTCTACAACTTTTATTATAGGCTAAACGTTTTTGCGCTAAAACGCATATTAAAGCCCCAATCTTAAAAAAACAATATTTTTACGACAAAAAAGCGTCTCTAAGAATTTCAGCAGACATGGCGCCTACACTATCTTGTAGAGCATAAAAAATTAGTAAATAAGGCGATTTTTAAAAAAAACGGAAGACCCGTTTTTGAGAAAATCGCAAAAAGTTAAAAATGACACGGATAAACTACTACTTCCGGTTGACCGATTTTGATGAAAATGTTCGTGTCGGGTCCTCTAGTAGTATCTAATTTAAGTTTCAAGTTTCAAGTTCATACGATGTTCCGTTCTTTAGATATTCTGTTCACTGACACACTCAGACACACATACACACACACACACACACACACCAATCGCTAAAAAATATGTTTTTTGGGTTCAGGGGGTCTGAAACGTGTAGATCTGGTGAAAACTCGATTTCTAAAAATCGACATGAAAACAATAGTCTACTTTTCTTCCTATATAGCCTATTCATATAGGCAAGAGAAAGTAAAAATTTAAGTAAACAAAAAAATTAGTGTAGGCTACTTAATTACTGTTTTAGATGAATTGCGGCGATTCTTTTGAGTAGCCTATATCTGTAGGTAATATATTGTAAATAGTAATTTTGGCTAAAAAGAAAACTCATTTGTCTTAAGACTAGATTGGAAATATGTAGCAAAAAAAGTGCAAACGTAGCCTATATAAAGAGGATATTTTTATATTTTATTTTTAGTGTATATTTACAATTGTAAAAATTAAAATCTATAATTATTAGCTTAGAGTACTTCCAGTAAACACCTGTACCAAATAGGCTGCAGCAGGATATATGTATTACTATAAAATTTACCGTTAATAAGTATTTATTTAGATAACAAAAGAAACCGCATCTAAATTGAGCTGTAAAAAACTTGTTTTCAGTTCCAGTTCACAGTCTGGATGCAATATAATGGTAAACGTAGCATAGCTTCTTACCATTCAAACCCTATACTACATCCAACAGTCACTTGAGACTATGGAAAAGATAGGCGATTCGAATTTAACATTGGCTGTATAGAAAAATACGCTATCCGCTACTATGTCCTACAAACATACGTAGTATTTAATTAATATCGTATAAATTTTAGTTCTTCTTCTTATAGTGCATCTCCTATCGGAGGTTTGCTATCATCACAGCAATCCGGACCTTGTCGACTGCAGCTCTGAACAGTTGAACACTGCCACAGTTAAACCAATCCCTCAGGTTCTTCAGCCAGGACACACGGCGTCTTCCCATGCTCCGCCTTCCACTAATCTTTCCCTGGACTACCAGTAAAAGAAGCTTGTATTTCTGTCCTCTCATTATATGACCCAGATATTGAAGCTTTCTCCTTTTTATGGTGTTAATGATTTCGCATTTCTTCTGCATCCGGATCAGCACTTCGGCATTACTAACTTTATCCGTCCAGGGAATACGCCACATTCTACGGTAACACCACATCTCGAATGCTTGTAGTTTGTCGATGTGGTCTTTCCTGAGAGTCCATGCTTCAACCCCATACAAGAGCGTGGAAAAAACGTAACAACGCAGCATCCTCATCCTAAGCTCCATGTTGATATCCCGACTTGCAAACAAATTTTAGTTGTAGGTAGGCTAACTGTAATTTAAACTAAAGTTAAAATGATAAGTGACTATTATTTAAAGAATAATGTTCGGCTCCAATATTTAATTAAAAGACGCAGTATCTAAAATTAAAAAGAAATGAAATACTTTAAAATAAATTTAAATAGTTATATTTGTTGTTTAGGTCATCAGCCGAAAGGAAACAAAACCTGTCGAGGTTTTACTAAGTAAAACGAGGAGTGAGGTGGTTTACTAATGCCTTCCTCACTTAGTGGGAAAGTATGCTTATCAGCATGCCTGACCCTCTGAAAAGCACATATTTTCCGCTCTGCAAATGACACTTTCACTTCATTTACCCTGTGGTGAATAATGGGTTTGCTTGTATAACGAAATTCATTACTTTCAGACGAGATAACTCTGATAGTTTCTTTTGCACCTCTACCTCTTCTGTACTTAAATGATTCAGTCATTTAATTTGCTGACCATGTGATAAGAAACAGAACTATTCATTTTAGTCCTGCAACTAACAGATTGAGTGCAAATAATTTGACACTCCACCTGTCTGTAATGGGCTGAGTTATATTTATAGAATAAAAATTTATAGAATTTTAGGCCTATGGCGATGGAATGGATAAATATAGATTTTGAAAGAATAAAAAAAATGTTTAATTTAATTTTATCTTTTCATAATATTTAATGGTTCTACAAACAAAATGTTGAACATTATCTTATAAATAGTTGCATTCAATTACAAAATGTAATAATTCTGTCACATAATTATAAATATTTCAAATAATAACGTAAACATTTTTAATCGCAAAGTACAATGTTTCAATATCTAAGTATTATAGCCAACACAGATAAACTTTGATTGGCGTGAGTCAATGTTTTTAACAGAGTACTACGTAACAGTGCTCTGGCCATATAAGCAATGGTATTTTCCGACTGTTGGACAGAGTATAGAACTCATTTAACATACTAGTTTTTTTTAATAATCTAAAGAACGAGATCTTAGTCTTTCTGAAGGAGTGCCACAAGAAATAATTCTCGTCGTATTCTGAAAAACATCTTAAGTAAACGTTTTTCCATAGGCATAATTTAAATATGTTTCTACGTGAATAGTCATGTAATGAGACAAGCTTATCTAAATGCTTATCTAAATTCAGCCAGATATTAAAAATTTCAACCAGTACAATAATTAGTTTTCTAAATAAGAAATATGTTTTCAACGTTTCTAGAAGAATCAATAGGTACGGACATAGTTAGAAACTACAGAAACATTTTCAGATTAAAATTGAATATATAAATTACGTAAACTAATCTATAAGAATTCCTAATTAAAATTTTATTTTATTGTAAAATCCTGCCATTATTTTGTACAAACGTTTTGGTGCTGACGTCGCTGAAGTATTCCCACACACTATACAGACATGGTAGCAAGTATGCACGCGGCATTAAAAAGGGAGTACAGGTTCACAAGCGGTTTCGTTTGATGAACAATTTATTTGTTTTACATACTTAATGGGTTAAATGATATTGGAACATCTAAGCCTAGGTTCGTTAGGGATCTGGATATAATAAATAACAAACAGACTTTCTTTAAACTAAATGACTATTAGTTATAGACACAATTAATCGTCTTCTTCTTCTTCTTCTTCTTCTTCTTCTTCAGATGCCAATCCGCTACCGAATGTTGGCAACCATTCTGGCAATGATAATTTTATTCGCTGCTGCATTGAAGAGTCCTTAAGTAAAAAGTGTAAACCAGGTCTTCAAGTTCTTCAGCCAGGATATTCGTCGTCTTCCGACGCCTCTCTTACTCTGTACACAGTTAATGACAACATTTAATTATTAAACTTTAACACCTAACAAATACAATCAGATTACTTCAATTAAATTAATCACAAGATTTAAACTAAACTTGACTATAATTAAGAAACTATCACTTAACAAAACAAATAATTAACCAGTCCACAACCACTTGCTACAACCCGTACGTACAAGCATCGTTAATCTAATTCAAAATCGGTAAAAACACTATTTCAAAACACCCCGACAAGTCTAATACCGTTTACAGTACAATTAAAAACTAACTCACTACAAAGGCTCTAACCGTTTTTATACCTGCGGTCTGATAGTTTCTACACACAATCGAGACCCTTCGAACACTTTCTCCGTTTGTCTGGAATGTGGTAGAAGGAATAAAAATAAAAATAAACGTTTATACTAATTAGTTTCGATTCCAAGAATTCCTGTTCAAAACACTTCATTTATCGCAACCATTACCCCAGTACACATCAGTGCATATAATACTCAATTATTTATTCTCGTAACTATTTCTGGAATATCACAAACTACTACTATTATTAATGTCACAATATCACTAAACTCTGTGAATGAATTCTACAAGTGAACTTGCTATTCATTGGCTAAAACTGTTGTTGGTCACGTGAACAGCTTAGGCCTACTTACAACACTCAATGAGTACATTGTAGTCCTTTGGAGAAGGTCTCTTGACCTTCGGCGCATGAGTCTTCTCCACGAATAACCTGATACGTGTCACATGCATTTACTGTAGCTACGTACGGAATTATGTGTGTTAAAAATTTAAATTGCCCATAACGGCCGGGTGGAGTGTTAAATTAATTGCACTTGATCTGCTGGTTCCAGGGCTACAAAAAATAGTTCTGTTTTTTATCACATAGTCGGCCAATTATATGACTGAAATAGTTAAGTTAGAAGAACTAGAGGTGTAAAAGACACTAGTCAGAGTTATTTCTCCTGAGAGTAATAAATTTCACTATACAGCCAGACCCTATGGTGAATGAAGTGAAGGTGATTTTTGCAAGGTGAAAAGTAGGTGCTTTTCGAAGGGCCTGGCATGCTATAAGCATACTCTTTCAACTCAGTGAGAAAGGCAATAGTAAATCACCTTACTCCTCGTTTTTACTTAGTTAAACCTCTACAGGTTCGAACCAGCCTTTCAGCTGTTGACCTAAATAACAACAGAAATTTAATGTGAATATTATTGTATAATTTTTAACCAGCAATTTATGCATTTTTATTAATTAATTGTAGAAAGAATATTAGAATAATTCAATCAAAAGACATTCTACCATGCGGTTTAAAGTCACCTGAAGAGTAAAAATGGTGGGATAGAGTAATCTTGCTCTAGCCGAATCAGTACCACGATTGTAAACCATAGGGTTTCTTCTTCAGTTCAGTTGAATGCTCTCTCTGGCTATCCAAAGCCACCACGTGGAGATAGCACCTTGAAACCTGAACCTTACCGACCATCCCGACAGAAGAATTTGCCGGTTTTGATCACTCCTATTTCTTTCGACGCAAGAGAATGAGCTTCACAAGAATTTCAGACAACTAATTACAGACTTTAACGGCTTCCATGTAGAGTTAAAACAAAAACTGCATGAGGTGGAAAGAAGAATGTAGAAAAGCCTACAGTGGAAGAATGTTCAGAATTTGGGCTGTAAAAATACCTTTCCAAAATGTTTAAAGTCACCTCACATCATCTAAAATTAGCCCTATATGAGAAAAAAATAATTCCATTACATTATCTCTATACTTTTGTTTCAACAAACCATAGGTCATTCACAAACCATTTAATTTTTAAAATATGACATAGTTAGAGATCGTTTTAAAATTTTCAGGTAAATTAAAATTCATAATATTGAAAAAGTAGGTGCAACTTAAGACGTATTAAATGATGACATAGTAGTAAATACTCATTCAATGTATGTAATGCATATTTGACCTAACCATGACCCAATGACTTGCGTAATAGACCACCGGGAGTTGTGAAGGAAGTTATATGGGCCTACTTTTATACAACAGTCTCTAATAGGTTATATTCGTCCTAAGTGTGATCATAACCGGCAGTGAGGTGAAAAAAGAACATTATTCTCTTGTCAGGAGAAAAGTAAGATTTTTTAACATTTTAACTTAGGCTTCTAACCTACCTCAGGCATAAACATCTATGAAAGCACTAATGCAACTCTCGGTCGGTCTGTGCAATTAGCATCTCATACATTAGCACAGTGTAAGAATAATGTTTTTTATACTCAACCAAACGTGTCTTAGCAAATGCTATTTAATTTTTTCTGTATCTGTGAATGCCGATGAGTCTGCAATGTGTTAAACTAATAAGTGCCGACCGTATTTTCTTTTGTTTATTTAAAATCTAACTTATATTATTTTTTTTTTTAGTTATTTTAAGTTGCATCAACATCTTGGTTATAAACGACTGCTTTGAGTTAAGAAACTGGTAAACATTTGAATTTGTTATAATTTTTCCTGATCTTGGCCGGAAATCGAACTCGAAACCTCTGATATGCAGTGTAGCACGCGAACCACGGAGCCACGGAGGCTAATTAATTTAATTTCAATAAGATTTAAGTAAATAAAGAGACCTTACTTAATCCACTGGACCGTTTTTTAAAATAAATTTATAAAAACGGTTTAAAAAATAAATTACATTAGGTATTAAATTGTAAGGACATTCTATAATCCCTTGATATGCCAAATTATTAATTCTAATCGATAGAAAAGTTTTTGAAAATTATTTTTAACTTTTAAATAGTCTAATATTTTTTAGAAATAAACAAGTTGAATTAAATTAAAAAATTCCTTTCATGAGACGACGCGTTTCATGGTTGGTGGAAAATTTTAAAAATATTTACCTATAACTTTTGGCAAAACCATTTGTGATTAAATAAAAAAAAATGTCATTAAATTAATAAAAAATTTTATAGGGGTTATGATCCCTATTAACCCCACCCTCTCCTAAATCCGCCACTGTGACACACCAAGGATTGGACTGCCCATCAATGTGTTTACGTCTTCTAAACTTGAACGAAATGTGGACACCTTATGTAATTTTAAAACCTATTTTTAGATATTTTTTCCATTCCACAATTTTGTTACAAGTACAGTAAGATCCCGGTTATCTAACCTTCGCTCATCCGCTATTCAGATTATCCGACGTGACTGACTGATTGTGACGAATTTGAATTGATAAGCGAGGGCATAATATTTAGCCTACGTTAAAAACAAACCATAAACAACCCCATCTGATATAATGGTGATACGGCACTGGCTTGACATGGCCGCCAAGAAAAGGCATAGGCCTATGTCTAACGTAAACGTCACGTAAGCAATCGTCTATAACATAGTTGTTTCAAGAGTATTCAATCTTTTCGTAAGTAGCCCCACTGCCAAACATTTTATGTATGCTATTATTATAAATGTCTTAAATATTTTTTTGTATTGTATTTTACTTGTTGTTAAGTCCATCAGCAGAAAGGCTGGTTTGAACCTCTAGAAGCTTTACTAAGTAAAACGAGGAGGGAGGTGGTTTACTTTTGCCTTCCTCACGTGAAAAAGCTTGCCAGGCTCTCTGAAACGCATCTACTTTCCACCCTGCAAATTACACCTTTACTTCATTCACAACAGGGTCTAGTTGAACAATGAAATTCATTACTCTCAGAGGAGATAACTCTGACTAGTGTCTTTTGCACCTCTACCTCTTCTGTTCTTAAATGCTTCAGTCATACATTGGCTGGTTATGTGATAAGAAACAGAACTATTCTTTTAGCCCTGGAAGTAGCAGATCAAATGCAAATAATTTAACACTCCTCCGGCCTGTTATGGGTATTTTACATATTAGGCCCTTATTTTCTTTTTAGAAATCGTTTATCGTAGGCTACTTAAGAGTACATAGATACTTTAACTTATTTAATTTTCACCTACAGTATTTACAACTTAAAATTAGTAGTAGGCTTATATATCGGTATTTTTGCAAAACTAATATTTTTGTCATTAAATTTATTTTAAAAATCCAATAACTGTAATATTATTTATGTAAATTATCTTTTGGTGCCGGATTATCCAACATTTTGATTATCCGACCATCTCCCGGTTCCGTTTGTGTCGGATTATCAAGACTCCACTGGATTGATGAATGGGATAATTGTCTGAAGTTAAGAAACCATAATTTAATAGTCTACTATTTCTTCTTCTTCTTCTTTTACCATTCAAGGATTAGGCATCTCTACCTGTTCCGAACCTCTGAGATCTGCCCATCTCTTTCTCAAGCGTTCTGGTTCTTTCGTACGGAAGATATTTCTAACGGCAGAGAAGGTGGAAGAGCCTTAAGGGGCATCTCGAAGGAACTGTCCTGCAGGCTCATGTGCAGTGATGTGGAAATCCCACCAATGAGCTTAATCTGCGCAAAGCTCGTAAGAGTGAAAACATAGTGGTGCGGCGAGTCTAGAGCTAAGCAGCGACGCAAGCTGGGCGTCTTTAAATATTTTTTTGTTTCATTTATTTAACGTCGCATCAATTGCAACGGTCATTAGCGACGACGTTGGGGTGTAACTGTGGAGGAAGAAATGATTTTTTGTAACGTTCGTATGAAAAAGTGGGATTCGAACCCACGACCGCATGATGAGAGGCGAGCACGTTACCAAGTACGCCAATGCGGCCGGCATCTTTAAATATTGTTTACTTTTAAATGTGAGTGCACATAGTGGTGCGTCAAACGGCGATGTGTGCGTCTACGAGACTTTTGACTCGTCGCTAGAGAAATGAGCACCGATTTCTTTCCAAGCGTCTCTCCACTACACACACACATTGTTGGCTGAGTGAAAACAATATTAACTCAAGGTTATGAATATTCTCTCTTTCGGTTCTATTGGCTGTTTGATAAAGTTTGTGTATTGATAGTGATTGGTGGAATTATACGATTTAAAATGTATTGAAATGTTCTGTAATACATATTTAAGTAGCCAAAAAGCGATCGGGAAATTGCTGAAGTTCTTGGAATAAGTGGTGATGTTTACCGAGTTCAGAGCGTAGCTTATTTATAGAATGAACTGCTTCTGTTCTAATTCCTGTAACTAAGAGTACTTTAAGAACAGAATTTTCAAACAAAATTTCATTCTCACTATCAGAGCACATCTTGACGACTGGAAACCACTTTTAACCTCCTAGAATGCTAAAAGTGTTGCTAGCATCGCCTCTTCACTGTTTTGAAGGGGCGCTTCTAGCATCGATAATAATTTTTCTTACAGCTTGACTCGCTGCTTACCTCTAGCATCGTCGCTCCACAATGTTTTCACCCCACGGTCAGAGGATTTTCTTAATTACTGGCAAACCTCATGATGACTCGGATGATGAACCGGGATTTACGGATAATCTACTATTTAATTTACATAATCTGTTTTGTCGAACTTTGGTATAATATTTTTTCTGCTGTAATGAAACGCTTAATTATGCTTTTCACAGCTTTTGTGTCAATTTATCAAATTTTTTATTACGTGTACATATTAGGAGTGTTGGTATTTACAGTAAATTACACGGTAAATATTCAGACTTATTTAATGAACAACTTGAATCGTTATTTTACATCGATAAAATATTTGTTTTTTCTCCCGTTTGTTTTGTAATGTAATTTTAACTTAAATAATAGTTACAAACGAATCACTGTTTCCACACGAACAGTAAAAATGTTTAAAAACAAAATTCTCTAATTCGGCATTGTTACTGAATCGCACGGACAAAAAAAGTACCTTCGGTGAAAATGGAGAGAGGGTGAAAGAGGGTGAATTAAAAGGAGAGAGAGGGAGTAAGTAAGAGGGAGTGATATAGATTTTGTGTCTGGTGGAGCGTAACTCAATGAATAATATGTAAGGTTTATTGGGGCGGGATTTAACGGCAAATTGAAATTAAAGCGAATTTTACGAGTGGTTGAAAGGACAGGACGGTAGAGGACGGTGGAAGAGGGATGCCCGCTGGTCGGCCGGCATACCAGGTTGTTTATGCCTTCATTAGGTATACAATCGCACACACATCATTTGGTCATATATTGGTGAACGTGTACAAACAGGAGCTGTACATGCTAATTACAATGGCACTGTTTACCTCGATAGCTAATCTCAGCTCAGTGTTGCCGTCAAACAACACAATATCCAATCAATCGGGAAATTGTAAACTCTGTTTAAAACTATAATTCTCTCCCCACGGGCATCACTGGGTCCAATCACTACCTCGGCCCACAATTAAATTATTTAACGAACTCCATGCACTCGATTCAGTTGTTGCTAACGTAAATGTATCGGCCATGTAACCCGACCTACAGCTTACGGCCTACGGCTAGCTATAGAAATGAACAGAAAGGGGGTTCACCCATTAACAGCGCTTTTACTAAAAAGATTTAATGAATTAGCGACAAAGTGCCAGAAAATAGGTTTGACAAATTTCAAATAAAATTTCAAACAAACAATAACAAAAAGTGTCATCTTATATTACAAATTTTTACTTTCTCTTGCCTATATAAAAATATATATAGGAACGAAAGTATTGTTTTTATGTCGATTTTTCAAAATCGAAGTTTCACCGGATCTACACCTTTTCAGACCCCTGAACCCAAAAAAACAGGTTTTTAGCGATTGGTCTGTGCGTGTGTGTGTGTGTGTGTGCGTGCGTGTGTGTGTATGTGTGTGTGTGTGTGTGCGCGCGCGCGCGTGTACGTGTATGCGTGTGTACGTGCGTGTGTGTGTGTGTGTGTTAACATAAATCTTAAGATCAGAATATCGTACGAACTTGAAACTTGAAATTTAAGTTACGTAGATACCACTAGAGGACCTACACGGTAAAATCGGTAAAAAAATGGGATTTTCAAATATTGCTGCCTTAGTAGGATGAATTTCACGACAAGTCTGTAAATAAAGTCAAGGAAATAAAAAAAACTACTACTTTTATTTCAAACATTTTTCTTCTACAGAGTTCAGCGTCGATTAGTGATTTTCCGTATTTTCAATTCGAACAAAGATGATTTTAATTTTGCATCTTGTGATTAAAATTAGGTTGTTTCCCATTTTATATTGTTTACTAATGATTCTTCATAGGTTATAAATTATGTATTATGTTTTATACATTGGTAAAAGATAGTCGAGTTTCACACCAGATTAATTTATGTATCTTTTATAAGGAGTTTAATATAACTTCGGAATCAATTCTGTATGAAATCCAAAAACAAGAAACACCGTAGACCTACCCACCTCTCTCATCACACGACCCAAGTGTTGAAATATGCGTATTTTTATGATTCTTACAACCTCTTCTTTCTTCTCTATCATTCTCATAACACTTGTTTGTGACACAATCTACCCAGCTCTACCTCAAAATTCTTCGATATGAACATTTTGAATGCTTCCATTTGGCCTCCGTCTCACAAAATAATACCGAGAACATATTAACATTGTAAAAAATAAATGGAATAAACTACTATAAAAACTAGATTAACGATTTTTGAGGCCTCCTCTGTGTAGTAGCCTACAGTGATTAAGTACAAGATGGCAAAGCGGAATTACCCGGGTTCGATTCCTGGCTAGGATCTAAAAATTTTAACACATTAAAAACCCATCTTTTTATAAGTTGACAGTATTATGATCAAGCTGTTGACGCGATCTTAAATAAACTAATAAACTCGTATAAATTTTTCTTTGAAATATGATGTAGAATATAAGAATTTTATTGTTAGCTCAAGAATAAAAATAAATTTTTAAATTTATAAAACAATTTAAAGCATATGTGGGTGTGTATGGGTGTATATTTATATACTGTCTTAGTATTTGTTTTTGTACGCAATAACTATACAAATAGGTTTAAATGATTTGCATGTTAATGTGAAATTTTGATAGAGACGCTATAAATCCCTTAATATTTTATTTTTAAATTTGTTTATTGAGATTATTTGTTATTAATTTTTAATTAAACTAGGTAACGTGTCAGAATATAAAAATTTATACTATAGTCATTTTCAGAAGTAAATTAATATCAATCACACTGTCAAAATGATAAGTGATAATTTTTAGAGCATTAAGTTTAAATGTTGTTACGAGTACAATTATAAAAAAGCAATATTATTTTTTATTTAAGAATTTTAAACCCACTGGGTTGATCTAGTGGTAAAATCGTCGCCACGAGTCAGCTGATGTACGTAGACGAAGGTTTTATAATTTTCTTTTGTTTTACGTCTGACTGTTTTGCGATTACTGCTAATGCAGACGGTGGAGAATGATTATAAATGAAAATGAGTGATGAAAAATTGCCAGACCTTGACCAGGAATCGACCCTTCGTAGAAGCCAGTTGCGCTAACCACTACGCTAACGGGGCCACCGTTTTATTTCATAATTCTAATCCTTGTACCTAAAGGTAGTTACTTTAATACAAATTTGAATACTAGACAGAGGTTATCGATGTATTTTCATGATCTGGGTGTAATTAACCATAATCTCTCAGGAATAGTCGGCCTAAGTCTGCACAAGACCAAACTTCATTTACACGTCATTCATATCATCCCCATCCCATAGGGTCATGAGGTTGCTTATTGGTCTAAATTGAACAGATTGCAACGTACTCACAATTAGGATGAAAATAATAAAAAAGTTAAAGAATCTTTAGTCACATAGCAATATAATTTTAGATTTATTGTTGATATTGTTTTATGAACTATTGAAAAACTTTTGATAAACCTAGTAAAACTAGAGTTTTTTTAACGCGATTGTATTATCGCTTTAAGAGTACTTACGCCAGTTTACAAGTTAGAAATTTTTGGGAACGTAAAACATAGTAGCCTATGTATTGCTTTATGGCTGTTACCCCATCTATCATTCAGGTACAAGTAGTCGAAATTCCAGTGTATTGTTATTTCAACTTACATAATACGGTACCTGATCGCTAGAAGTTCTTTGTGCGTTAAACTATTTTGCACATTGATGGTGTTACCAAAATTGAAGAGTGACAGATGAAAATGAGCATTAAATAGCGACTGACCTTACCGAAAATCGAATCCGGGACCCCGCCGTGGCTATAACCACTTCACTGATGGGGCGGCGATTTTTAGAGCTGTAGTCTAGCTCTTGAGGAAGGTACAGAAATTATATGTTTTTCTTTAAGATAGTTACTCCGTTATATCTCTTAGACTCATGCGATCGAACTGCAGATACTTTGTTATTTTAAACATAATTTAGAAAGAAGGCTACACTTCCCTATGTCAAAAAATTGTAGCTCTTATGCAAATAATATATTGGTTTGCGAGAGTCTTTTAACCCTTAAGAGGAAATGGTCGAAATTTAAATGTTTTAAAATTTCTAAAAATCAGTTATAGATCATAGGTACCGATTTTCAGAAGTGTATCTTTTTGGTCTACTGTAGTTGTTGAGAAAGTTTCGTGCTGCATATGTCTCGGACATTAAAAAAAAAATCTGTCATGTAAACCAAACAGCTAAAGTGATACGTTGAATAAAATAAGCATGGATAAACTTTGGTAAGCTCAGTTTTATAAAGAGAGATAAAAATAATTCCATGAGTCTAAAAGTGAAGCAGGAGACTACTACGGGCTTCCAGTATTTACCTACGAATTGTAGACGTTGGCTTTGACAGAGAAAGAAGCAGACAAAATAAGAGTTTCACGAAGACCAATTAAAAGAGCATGCCAAAGATGTTTCCGAGACAGAATAAGAAATACGGTAATCCGAGACGAAACAAAGGATAAGAGATATGGATAGTATTTCGGATCTCAAATGGAAATGGACATATGGTGAGACAGAGCAATAACTGATGGACATACAGAATGATCTAACGGAGACCTGATGGAACCAACAGAGGTGTTGGAAGACACCTCTTCTCGATGACGATTTCGATATTCTCATCGATGACGATATCAATATTCTCGATGACGACAGAGGGACGGCTGGGAAGGGTTGGAGAACAGCTCATGACAGTGAATCGTGGAGGAAATTGGAAAAGGATTGTATTCAATACTGGATGAGGAATCTAGACAATGAGAAGAAAAATTTCATGGTAGTCATCCCATTTTTACCACATAGCCTAAGTGCAGCTCATTGAAATGGAAATGTATTAATTTTTCTGTTTAAACTCTCAGGATAATTGCGTCAAATTTCAGTTATTTGGGTTATCGGGAATTATGAGAATTATGGATAAAGCGAGTAAGTTAATGAAGGCATTCCCATTGGTGCATACAGATTATTGAGTATTAATCCAGCCAGTTTATAAATTATGTTGAAGGAAGATATATTATGAAGATATATATATACATATTATAGGACTTTACATCGACGCAGTCAAACGTTTTTAAATAAAAATTTAATGAATATAATTCTCTCATTTATTGTCATTATTTGGAATGGAATTAAAATATTCAATTGAATGAAAAGCGCCGCTACCTGCATTAAAACAGAGCCAGAAAGTGAACACATCTAATAAAACATTAGTAATAAACAATATCCATCATACACAAGCATTTTGGATTGACCCGTGTGTCGAATCGTACAGTATTTATTTTCTTTTAAAACATAAATAAATATTTGCAAATTCAAAACCGACCAACCATTTCAGTCAGGATGAGTTGAACCCACACGATTCATCGTTCTCCTGTCAATATTTATGCCGGCAAACATCATAATTAGTTGTGTTTTCGTTATCATATTTTAAACATAATGATTCCAATGTTTACTGTTTAGACAACAACTGGGATACGTCCCGTCCTGTATTCGGCTGATAACGAGTTTCCAAACAAATGATACACGCTTAATTAACTCTGTGAACTTTCACTAATATTTATCATTCAATTTTACGTATACAAACCACTTGAAATTTTATGTTTGAATGTATGTATTTATTGTATGTATATTTAAAAATGTTTGTATCAGTCACACTTCTGTCATACCGATAAACTACGTCAATTTGTACTCCGAATAACATAATTAATCTCACGTGTACTCTCGTATGGTACACTATATTCAGGTATTTTATTTGCTCATGTTTGTCTATATTGCTGAAATACAATATTAATTAGTTGTTTGTTGAAGCTCTCGTGTTATAAAGTTATTAATTAAAGAACAAATGGAATAATAACATAAGTCAACTTTTACTGGACGAATTAAAACATTTAAAGGATTTGATTTTGGTATTATATTTTATCTATTCTGAAAATTTTTTTGCTTTTATTAGTGTTTGTTAAGTGTTTAGAAATGTTATTTTTTATTCATGTATTATCAACCCCTCGGAGAAACTCACCACTTGTGTAAGGAGAAAGCATGGGTCTTTTCTATTACTCCCCCTCCGCCAGCATTATTTGTCACATTTTGTGGATATTTCGTATGTAATCTTACAGTATTTTTAACGATAAAAACGGGAAAAATAAAAAAAAAATCCTACATTAATATTCTTTGGTAAGGTTAAAATATAGGTGGGGTAAGTATATTGTTTTTTCTCAATATTGTTACTTTATGTAATAATGGCATATAAACTCACTGAGGTCATGACATCGTTAAGTTAATTTTACATAATTAAATTAAATATTATTCATATTTAATAACGTTCAATAAATAGTTTAACGTTTGCTAATATCTGAAAAAGAAAAAACATTTTTACGTAAACTTGAAAAATATTGATAGGCCTATACATGATTTTTTTAAATATTTTTCCTTTTTTATCGTTTAAAATACTGTAAGGTTGCCTACATACGAAATATCCACAAAATATGACAAATTATGCTGGGGGTGGGGGTAATAGAAAAGACCTGAAAGCACTCTGAAGAGAAGCCAAGATTACACATTTTAATGGTGTGATAAAACCTGTGAGTCTGTTCACGAATGATTGGTATAAAATGACCGGGAAACCTGGTGTAAAAGAAGCAGAGAAAGATCCTCCGCAAGATAATGGGTTCGAAAATAATAGGCAAACTTTATAAGTTACAAGGCCGAAAAGACTGTACAAGGAAAATGAAAGATTAATGGAAACAATAAGAAAAAGAAGACTAAAATTTTATGGACGCCTGTATAGAATGGATGATAACCGGTTAACAAAAAAAATTAAGGCACTAAACAATAGATTTAAGGTGTCGGATAAATGGTTTAATGAAGTCAGAAAGGATATTCAGAAAACCGGAATAAACCAAGAAAACTTAATAAACCGAACCAAATTCAGAAAACTATTTACGGCCTTAAGGGCTTCCATGAAGAGCAAAACCTGAACATCGGGCTGAGAATGTGGGCTGCAAAAAGAGCCTCAGAAATATCTAGTCACCTCACGTGTTCTAAAATTGGCCCTATACCTACGAGGAAAAAATCTTATAATTTATAATCATAAACTGTTTGTGTTGTTTAGGTCATCAGCCAAAAAGCTGGTTTGAACCTATAGAGGTTTTACTAAGTAAAACGAGGAGTGACGTGGTTCACCATTGCCTTCCTCACTGAATGGAAAAGTACGCTTATTAGCATGCCGGGCCCTCTGAAAAGTATAGACTATATTTTCCACTCTGCAAATGACATCTTCATTTCATTCACCACAAGGTCGACTGTATAATGAAATTGATTACTTTCAGAGAAGATAATTCTGATTAGTGTCTATTATACCTCTACCTCTTTTGTTCTTAAATGATTCAGTCATTTAATTGGCTGACCATGTGATAAGCAGAACTATTTATTTTAGCCTTGCAACGAACAGATTGAGTGTAAATAATTTGACACTCCACCTGTCTGTTATGGGCAGAATCATAAACTGATAAACACACTTTATACTTATTTTTTAATTAAACTATTTACAATACCCGATCAAACGAATAGTTTTATCTTTCTTAGCAAACGAACATTTCAAGACTTTTCTTGAATTACTAGAATATATCATCTGATGATATAACGTATTAATAGCCATCAACTTCCGCTCGACACTCTTCTCCTACCCGTCTTGACGATTTCTGTGCAATCGCAAATACCGAGGGAGATGCCAGATTACCACGAGTCTACTGTACATTAATCAAAAATGTCGATTAAAGTATCCGAGCAGTCATTTTATTGAAAATGAAAACTACATAAACATTTGATAATAAAACTTAAAAAAGTTTTAAATTATCCTGTTAATCTGTATTTGTTTAAAAGAAAACAAAAAAATTAGTTGATTGATTTTTTCGTTTTAAAAGCAATGTCTAAGTAAACGCTACGGTAAATTGTGTATAAATGGATAACAATTATCAGATCACACGCTCTTTGAAGTAAGTAAGTAGATAGATATACCTAAGTAGTAATGAAATGGTAATAAATGAATTGGTAAGTAATGAATTTAATACAGTGTTAATACATATTGGTTTTTGGTTTACTTGATAAATACACATAATCCATTTCTGGAATCTCTTTGATGCACTTTACATAAAACAAATCTCTCCACACCGAGTACATTTAAACAGTACATGAACAGAAGAAAGCATGAACACTCACAGAAAATTACACTCACTCAAAACATTTCCGTAAAATTATAAAACTACTTAACGTAGTTTCACTCCAAAAAAAATACAACAATGTTTATAATACAGCAATCGCAATTCTAAATACATCTTCACTTAATAAATTTAACTTCATATTTTATTGACAAATATTTTATTCATAGTGAAATAAATTAAGCTTTTCAGAAAATTTTACATTTTTACATAGTATTTATGCCCATTTAAATGCCTCCTCTCTCTCAGAAACAGTTGGTAAGTACAGAGAGAAATGGGAGGAACATTTGATATAAATGAATGAGGATAAATGGACAAAAATACCATAAATGTTCAGTTTTGGATCTATATTGTAATACTGCACCAACTCGTCTTAAAGTTTTTTATTTAATTAAAGATTTTGTAGAAATATGTAAATTTGTTTTGTTTTTTTTTTGTATTAAATATGTAAATTAATATGTATTGTTTGATTTTGTGAAATATGTGTATTTTGTAATATGTAGAAATATGTGATTTTGATGACTCAATGGAAAAAATTTTTAAATTATATATATGTATAAAAGTTGAAATTACTCATGACCATTGTTCTTGCCTAAAATTGAACTTATTATGCATGGTTGTGCTATATATATAATGGTTTCAACTAGTTAAAGTATGCACCAGGAAGTAAAATGAGTGAAATGTGGGTAAATAGGGATAAATATCAGTAAAACTCTATTTCATTTCAATGAATCTGTAATTTTGAAAACAGATCTTTGTCAATTAAGTTCTGTCATTTTGTACTACTGGGTAATAAATCTACCTAAACGTCAATTTGAAAACCAAGATAGAGGATTATCCTGGCTTATACTAAGGACAATTTCAATGCAGTCGGTCAAATTTTCTATTATACATCGTTTCATGAAACTAGATAATCCATTTCTTTGTTTGAAATTGTCAAGCTTCCGCTCAATCGACTATGAAATCCAATTTTATGGGGTACCAAATGTCAATATCCATAAGAGTATATTTTTGGTAACCGCATCTTGTATATCTTAGGTTATGTTTTGTAATTTATCAGCGACTAATTTCTAGTATCATATTAGTAATAATAGTAGGCCTATCAATTCCCACTCCAGAAACAAACTGTACGATTGAAAATATATTTAATACAGCATTTTTAGCAAAAAAAGATTTAAAGATTTTTACGGTAAACAGGCTCATGACTTATGTAACTTTTTATCTGATCTATTTATTTAATATTTTTGATTATATGATAATTTTTTTACTGTGTTTATTTAATATCTAATATTTTGATAACTAAAGATAATAATAATAATTTTGTTTTAATAAAAATAGTACTACTACTAAGTCTTGTGTAGTTTGTTGTTTTTATTTTATTTTTTCTCTTTGTCTTGTTTTTTTTAGATATTGTATAGGTTTGCCTGATTTGAAAATTATTGAGTGTCTTTTTAAAATTTAGAATTTTTATTTTACAACAACCATGAGCTTACTACCCTCTACAGGGGATAAATAGATTTCAGAAACGTTTTGTCTAAATGTCGAATGTTATTATTGTATTTCCAATCACAAAAAAAATACAAAGTAATCTGTAATAAACAATATTAAAAAGTGATTATTTCTATAAGCAGTAATAGGCAGTTCCATTGCAAAACGGAAAATTTTAACTGAATTTTCTGCTAGACTAAAGAAGTGGAAACTCTTTTCACGTTGTTAACATCCACTACAGTTTAAATGGCGTTATTAATAACCATTTAGTAGATGGAACCTGTTAAATAAATAAAAAAGGAACTACTTAGTTATACTTAGGAAATTAGTTAAATTAAATTCAATGTATTTTGACTAATAATTTTAAAAAAATGTATCACATTAATGAGACCAGTTACCTAGTTCTTTTCGTTTTGCTTGACTTAACTTTGTATATGAGAAAAGAAAAAAAAATTAATACATGACTAAGTAAAGCATAGCTCCTATGTAATGATCAAGTACACTCTTATTGGATATTTAAAACAATATAAAAAAATCTGGAGTGAAACACTCACAAAACGTTCTCTTGCCAAAGCAAATAATTAACAATATAACCTAACATTACTAATAAAATATTAGAAATAAACAAAAAACTAACCTCAATAAACATAACCTAATTTTAATCATGAGTAAATTATGCAAAATTAAAACCAATCTTAGTATGGCTTAATAATAGGCCTACGGGAAATCATTCTATCACGCTAAACTAGGCTCTGTAGAGAAAACTGCTCCAAATAAAAATTGTACTATATAGATCTTTTAATTTCCAATAAATTTTATTATAAACACTTTTGTCGTAAAATGCATACTAAGGCTAAAATCTTTAAAAAAAATTGAGTTTTGTTACACATTTGATGAAAAAAACAGTAAATCGCTAATCACCGCTAAACTAAGGATATACAAAAAAATTTTGAAATAAAATTTGTAGGATTTTAAATTCTCTACAACTTTTATTATGTAAATTTTGCACTAAAATGCATATTAAAGCTGCAATCTTAAAAAAAAAAACATTTTTTACGCAAAAACAGCCTCTCCCAGAATTTCAGCAGATATGCCGCCTACCTTATCTTGTAGAGCATAAAAAATTTAGTAAATAAGGCGATTTTTAAAAAAAATCGTAGAAGCCGGTTTTCAGAAAATCGCAAAAAGTGAAAAATGATACGAATAAACTACTACTTTCGGTTGACCGATTTCGATGAAAATGTTCGTGTCGGGTCCTCTTGTAGTAGGCTACCTAACTTAAGTTTCAAGTTTCAAGTTCGTACGATGTTCCGTTCTTGAGATATTTTGTTCACACACACACAGACAGACCAATCGTTAAAAACATGTTTTTTTGGGTTCAGGTGGTCTGAAAACGTGTAGATCCGGTGAAAACTCGATTTCGAAAAAATGACATGAAAACAATACCTTCTTCCTGCATATTCATATAGGCTAAGCAAGAAAAAGTAAAAATATTTTATCTGATTAAAATATTTTATCTACTCGTACATTCAGATGGGTCCTTCCATTAACATTTTGTTGGTATCCTCCATTAAAATGAAAATGCAAAAAGTAGCCTAAATAGTAATATGTTATTTTTTAATACTTACCGTTTAAAAGTAATTTAGTAGTCTAACATGAAAGGAACTTTTAATGTAGTATATGGCGCTGGAAAAACATTCTTAATAATTCGTGTAGAAATGGAAACTGAAGTAATTTGTTTAAAAAACATTAAATTTTGGGAATCTAATTTTTAATCCGTTCTATATTAAAAAATAACTGCATTTAGAATATGTAGCCTACTATTACTCTAACAAAAGGATTAATTATTATTTTCTTTAAAACTCATGAATTTAATCGACGGAATAGACTAATAGAACAGAAATCCCACAGCAGTGCAACAATTACTGTAGTTATTGTTAATATGCAACATACACAGTACTAAAGTTCATTAAATCCAAATTTGATAACCATGTTAGTTTGTTTACACAATAACAGAATATAACAGAACAATACGAAGTTAAATTCATTCCCATTCCACACAAATGACCTTTATACTTTCGGTATGTTATGCCCTACATATAGCTTTTGAGTACGTGATTTGAAAGGCGAACGTAGCGAAAGCAGTTTTATACCATTCAAATCTTTCATATTATGTATTTATTATCAATACTACCATAAAACTGTAAAATTTTTAACAATCATATCAATATGGAATACAAAACAGACAGTGAGACTAGTTGGAAAATTTACGTTTGATTGAAAGAAAGGGTAAATTTAATCAGATATATAAAATTAATTTTAAGAATAATCCTGGTTTGACCGAATGACTAATACTGTGATATTACGCGTGGTGAATAAATAAAAATAGTAGGCTAATGAACGCCGTGAAGTACCAGAATGTTCAGTAATGTAGTTATACATTTTAGGCAACTAAATCAGTTCTTTAACTTTTTAGTGTATTCTGCAAGGAAAGATTCGGAGAAAAGATATTTTGTGTGATGAGAATATTATGGCTAATAAGCCTGAGAACTTAGTCTAGAAAAATCCTAATCATTTACCAGCAGTCAACAATTTAAAGGGATTTACATTCGAAATGTATAGACTCTAATAATTATCATCATAATCATCTGTCAAGGATTAGGCTTAGGATAATGGCTTGTTCCAGTATCCATCTCGTTTTAGGTCTTACCAAGTCTCACTTTCCTCTAGGTTTATGGACTCCAGGTTTATTTAGACTCTAATAATAAGCATTATAATGCTTTTCATCGTTGATGAACTCTGCTGTTCCACGGGTTTAGACCAATTTACCAGCGTTGTCAGATGTATCAACCTGACAAATATTACGCGCACATACGTGAGCCACAGTAGTTCACTCGTTTCTTGCATCTCGTACTGAACACGTCGATTATAGAGCGCGTTAACATGCAATAATTTATAATATAATCAGCTGGTTGTATATTCATAGATTATAATTGTTGTGGAAAAATCAAAAGAATGGCTGATGAAATACATAACAGAGCTACGAGAGCAAGTATTGGCAATGTTGCTGGAAAGTCTTTGGCTAGCTATGAAGTAGGTAGGGAGTAATGCATAAGTTCAGAGCTCATCAAGGCTGAAAAATAGTTTGATTAATAATCAGGTGACCAGAAAGATTAACCTAAAGCCAGGGAATTTGGAACGAGCAATCATACAACAAGGACCAAATAAGGATCACAAACTAGGAAATCAATATCAATAAACAAGAACTAAAGAATGGCCACCTCCTAGACACAGTGTTTAGCGCTTCCGCAAAGCAGAAGGTCCCGGGTTCGATTCCTAGCTAACCTGGGAAACCCACCGTAGCTGTTAATGATCAAGTTGTTGATGCAACTTGAAATGAACTTAGAAAAAATAACCACAGAACTATAGTGTTCCACGAAAATTTTGTTCATATAATTTAAAATATGAGATCAAATTTTTATGACCCGTCCAAGATTTGAGTCCAGGATATTCCCTAACATTTCGTCGTTCTAACCATATTGTATTATTAACATAAAAGAAATAACTGTGGGTTCTACCTATATTATTTCGAGCATAATCCATTCAGTAACTAGACAGTATCATAAAATTTTCAAAGTTTGTTATTTAGGAAGAACCATTCGAGGCAGTGGAGTTTAAGATAAAATTGAGGTCTTAAGTTAATTTTGAATGTTTAAATTTTTTTGTCATCAGTCTCTTGATTGGTTTGAAGCAGTTCTCCAAGCTGTTATGTCTTGCGCAAGTCGTTTCATATCTACATACCTGTAACACCTTACATCTTTTGTAATGTGCTTTAAATATGCTAACCTTAGCCTCCTCCTAAAATTCACTCCCCTAATATTACCCTTTATTACTGATAGACCAATTTATACCTGGATGTCTTAAGTTATTCCCCACTAGCCTATCCCTTCTTCTGGTAAGATGTTTCCATAAACTTATTTTTTCATCCACTCGCCTAAGAACCTCTAAATTACTTATTTTGTCCACCCAACTAATTTTTAACATTTTCGTATAACACCATATTTCAAAAGCTTCTATCCTCTTCCTTTCTATAGCCCCTATCACCCACGTTTTGCTCCCGTATAATGCTACACTCCAAACATAGTGTTTAATGAAATTTTTTCTAATCTGTAAATCAATGCTTTTAGTCAGTAAGCTGTTTTTAATTTCAAAGGCTTTTCTAGCTTGAGCAATCCTAGTTTTGATATCACTTGTGCTTCTACCATCCTTTGTTATTTTATTCCCTAGATAGCAGAATTTCTCAACTTCTTGAATGTTTTCGTTGCCTGTTTTTAAAGTTCTATTTTTACGTTCTCTTCCCTATATGAATATATAAGTTAGTAAGGAAAGTATTGTTTTCATGTCGATTTTTCGAAATCGAGTTTTCACTGGATCCACACGGATTCAGACCCCCTGAACCCAAAAACATGTTTTTAGCGATTGGTGTGTGTGTGTGTGTGTGTGTGAACAAAATATCTCAAGAACGGACACTTTGATGTAGGTAGGGCCTATATTTAGTGTTTAAAGGTCTGTAGACTGAATATTTTTATATGATATTCAGGTATTGATGTAGATAGTCCAAAATTTAATCAGCGTTACAAAACGGATGTTACCAGCAGATGAAATACAATTTCACGGGCAGTTTTCCATTGTGAAAAATTATCTTAGCTAAACCTACATCGTTATATGTATCAATGGCATTTTGTCACAACAATAGCTCTAGAATAAGGAAATATCAGACAAGAGAAGATACCTTGAATGAATGGGAGGTGACGTGTGGCACCTTTAGAGGTTATGTTATTTGTTACTCATGTTATTTGTAACTATTGTTATTATTAACATTACTACAGACATTGTTGTTAAACATTTCATTGTAAATATTTTATTTTCGGTAAAGAATTCTTTCACATTTAATGTTCCGGTCTTTTAAAAATTTGACATCCGTTCTCTTGGTTTAGTTTCGTTTGTTGGCGGCCCATATTCACCGCTAAACGATTTTGAATTGCCTTTAAAAGAGTTCGCCTTTTGCTTTTCATTCATATACCTACTGTAAATCTATAGGCTACCATAAATTTATAAAAAAGTCAATGTAGGCCTACTGTAGATAGTACCATCCGGTTTGTATGATTAAAATAATACCTACTTTCAGTTTCGCTAAATTTCATCAGATTAAACATTCTCACCAAATGTTTAGGTATTTATTTATTTGTGTACTGAAACTATTTGTAAATATATTCGTATTGAATTTATTTTATTCGTTTTAATAAAATTATCAAATACTTTTTATCTATCTTCTACGAAGTCTAATGCCGTATTGTATTCTTGATCAAATTTTTATTCTATTAAAAAGTTTAAATTTATTATATGCTAAGTATTTCAGACACATTTCCAATGATGCTTGTTTGTTAACACTGATAGTATAAATTGTCTACTTAGATTTACGCAAATATAATAATCAAGAAAGTTCGTTAGATCCAAATATTGCCTCCTGATTTAAAATTGCCATCTGACTTTCAAACACTAGATATACTGCCATATAAAAAGAAAATCAAATTTGCTGTCTTGTAAAAATTTAATGTAATTCTTAAATTAACACCGGGGTTCCAGGTTATTTTTCCAGGTTACCCACTCAGGTCATTTTTTCATCACTCATTTTCATATATCATCATTCTCCACCGTCTGCATTGACGAAAATTGCAAAATAGTCAGACGTAAAAGAAAAAAAATCTTAAATTTACGAAAATTATTAAAGTAGCTTCTGAGAATAGATTTTTGGGCGCCTCCGTAGTGTAGTGGTAGCGCGCTAGCCTATAGCCTACAACGTGAAGATCCCAGGTTCGATTCCCGGCTAGGGTCTGGAAATTTTCACAAGTTAAAACCCCCAGAAATCGCTAATAACCGAGCTGTTGATGCGACTTTAAATAGACAAAAAAAAATTGTTTTTTTTATTTTAAGGTACAATTTTTGAAGAATAATAAATGTTCATAAATTTCACCGTTGTTGTTTAGGTCATCAGCCGAAAGGCTGGTTTGAACTACTAAAGGCTTGGCTTTACTAAGTAAAACGAGGAGTGAGGTGGTTTACCATTACCTTCCTTAATTATTTGAAAAGTATGCTTATCATCATGCCAGGCCCTCTGAAAAGCATCTATTTTCCACCCTCTAAATGACACCATCACTTCATACACCACATAGTCTGGCTATATTAATAAAATTCACTACTCTCAGAGGAGATAACTCTGATTAGTGGTCTTTTACACCTCTACCTTTTCTGTTCTTAAATGCTTTAGTCACGTAATTGGCTTACCATGTGATAAGAAACAGAACTATTTAGAAAAAGACGTTATCAACAGAACAGACATATTTGAGGAAAAAGCACTTCGCTGAAGTAGCTATAAAAATATAATAATATGTTCCGAGTTGTCCATGAGAATGAACCAATAAGTTAGATTAAAAAATCTGGGCACAGAATAGGTGGAAAGGCTAAACGAAAAAAATAGTTCTGAAATAGTTTTTGCTGATTAAATGAAAAATTTAACCTGATACACATGGAGATGCAAACAAATCTTCTGCAGAATTGTGCTGATAAATTCTTAATATTTAAATCAACAATTCGTCGATCTGGGAACACATCAAACAAAGATTTTGATGATATTTTTTACTTTCACTTGCCTAAATGAATATGTAGGAATGTAAGTCTTGTTTTCATGTCGATTTTTCGAAATCGAGTTTTCACTAGATCTACACTTTTCAGACCCCCTGAACCCAAAAAACATGTTTTTAGTGATTGGTCTGCGTGTGTGTGTGTGTGTATGTGTGTGTGTGTGTGTGTGGACAAAATATCTCAAGAACGGAACATCGTACGAGCTTGAAACTTAAAACTTCAGTTAGGTACTACTAGAGGACCCGACACGAACACTTTCATCAAAATTGGTCAATCGGAAGTAGTAGTTTATTCGTGTCTTTTTCACTTTTTGCTATTTTCTCAAAAACAACTTCTACGTTTTTTTAAAAATCGCCTTATTTACTAAATTTGTTATGCTCTACAATATAAATTAGGCGGCATGTCTGCTGCAATTCTTGGAGAGGCTGTTTTTGCGTAAAAAATGGTTTTTTTTAAGATTGCGGCTTGAATATGCATTTCAGTACAAAATGTACATAATAAAAGTTGTACAGAATTTAAAATTCTACAACTTTTATTTCAAACATTTTTTGTACAACATTTAGTTTAAATTTTCTGTTTTTTATGAATCTGTAAAAAAAATCGATTATTTAAGATTTCAGCCTTAGTGTGCATTTTTCGATAAAAGTGTATATAATCAAATTTATAGGAAATTTAAAGATCTACAATTTTTATTTTGAACATTTTTCTCTACAGATTCTAGTTTAGCGTGAAAGAGTAATTTTCCGAGTTTTTAAGCCAAACTGAGGTTGATTTTTATTTTGCATCATTCACTCACGATTAAAATTAGGTTAAGTTTATTGAAGTTAGTTTTTTTGTTTATATCTCATGTTTTATTACTAATGTTAGGATGTATTGTAATTATTTGCATAGGCAAGAGAAAGTTGTGTGAGTGTTTCACACCAGATGTTTTTTGTTATAGTATAGTAGACTACTACAAGTTGTTTTAATAAGCATCCTTACCATTAAACATTATGTGATTCCCATTTCAATAAACGTTCCTGGGTAAGTATACTTACCAGAGCTTAACATAAAAAAAGAAATAGCTTACTGTTCTGGCAATAGAAATTAATTAATTATTCAAGTCCCTGGAAAGCAAAATTTAATATATTACAACATATATTTTTCCCTCCAGTACTGCCCTATAAAACGTTAAATGAACTAACTGTTCGATTATTTGCACAAAAATTTCCAATTTATTAAAGCAGGCCATATTTTAAATGTTTTGTATGTAAAGCATCGAATTGTGTCGTAATGATTTAATATTCTTATATTTCCTAGTATTGTAGGTCATATATCTATTTCTAAATAATCTCCAATGATTGTTTACTTAGGCTGATTAAACAAAGTCCTGTTATCTATGTTATAAACGATGCAACAATGAATCAGTGTTACATTATCCCTTAGGATCACGGTTCGTGCACGTCTTGTCCATCTGTACTGGCCGTTTTTGGGATTAAAGGCCAGTAAGACCTTCAGAGGGAGGCCTAGTACGAAACCTTGGGTTAATCATAGTTCTAAATAAATGTAGTATATAGTTACATAGGTATTCAATTTGTTAACGCGCAATAAAAATCTTTGATCCGGTATAAACCTTGCATCACTCAAATGGTATAATTACATTAAAATACTAGTTCAAATTCATAGAGTAATTTTAATGATATTAAATACTTAAATTTAAATCGTGGGATTAATTTTTTTAAATGAGTTTTTACTTCCTTCTACCACAAAAAATTATTTCCCACTTTTATAAACATAACTGTTAACATACGTAATTCAAACAACACATACAGTACAACCCCGGTTAATCGGACTAATTTGGGCGGACTCCAGTCCGGATAAGCAAAAATCCGGATAATACAGAATGTAAAATAAAATGTTACAGATATAACACATAAGTAGTTTACGGTAATATGTAGGCCTATTTATAATTTCAAAATAAACTTACAGTACAAAATAAATAACAAAATTTTAAGTTAATAATTCTAATTGTTGTTGTTTAGGTCATCAGCCAAAAGGCTGGTTTGAATCTCTAGAAGTTTTACTGAGTAAAACGAGGAATGAGGTGGTTTACCATTGCCTGCCTCGTTGTGTGGAAAAGTACGCTTATCAACTTAGTATTGTCAGTATTGCATGCTGGGTCCTCTGAAAAGCATGTATTTTCCACTCTGAAAATTACACCTTCACTTCATTCACCCCAAGGTCTGATTGTACAATGGAATTCATTACAGAGGAGATAACTCTGATTAGTGTCTTTTAAACTATTACCTCTTCAGTTCTTAAATGGTTCAGTCATTTAATTGGCTGACCATGTGATAAGAAACAGAACTATTTATTTTAGCACTGCAACGAACAGACTGAGTGTAAATAATTCTACCTGTCTGTTATGGGCAGAACTCTAATTATAATAGTCTATTCTTAATTATTAAATATCATTAAATACCTATTTTATAAAAGTTAAACATAAAATATGACCATTCGTCAATAGAAATTTACGATTACGTTGAATTAAAAATGTGTAATATCAGGAAACATTTTAAAGTTTAACAACTGCGGGAAAATGCCGTTTATGTTGACATGACTATTATTCCAGTTTCAGTGAAAATTTATTATATTAATGAGGCTAAAAGCTAACTTATTTTAAAACAATTTTAAATATTATTTGCGAGAAATATAATTTTTAAATATGAAGTTTATTTAGTTCAAATTATAGGCGTTGAGGTTCATGTTATTGTAAAATTAATTTCTGTTATTCTGTTTGGTCTGGGTCATATTTAAGATAACCGTTACAATTGACCCCCAAAGAGCAAAACCTAATAGAGTAGATTTTTTGTAGCCACCTTGGTGTTTTATGGTTTTATATAATGGGTAATAATTCAATTTCATCCCCCTTATGTGTGAGAGACACCGACAACCCTTTCAGGTACAACCTCGACCTCGTGGGGGTGCTAAAAAGACACACAGCTCGGCCGCACCCAAACGCAGGACGGAAGTAAAAAAAGTTCCGAAATTGAGGGAATGAATAAAAGAGAGAAATAGTGAAAGGATAGGTGAGTGAGAAAGAGGGAAGACAGTTTTCGTACCTATGAAGGCTAGACAGGAAGTGGTGATTGCGCACGCGGCCTTTAGAGAGCGTAACGCGTGTCTCATCTATCATTCAAAACGGCGGTTGTATGAAGTACATCTCCCATGGGCTCTGCACTCTGTAAATATCGGGAATAACTGATCATAGGGTTTTCTTTTTTATTCTTCTATTATTTTTCCAACATCCCCTTTTCAGTTAATACTTTTCCCCTTAATTGGATAGGCTACTATTTTAACCGTCACCATTAGGCGTTCTCCTGCTGCATGTACTCGTACTTCACCGAAATAAAAAAATTTAGTGACATTGAGAAATTATACCTCATTAAATTTCATCCATTTGTGTCCGACGAACAATTTTTTAGTCTCTCGTAGCTTCTATGAAGCAAAGCAAAACAGAGAAATTGTGTAGCCAATCAATTTATACATTAAATTTTTTTTAAAATCTGGTGTGAAACACTCACACAACTCTCTCTTGCCAATGCCAATAATGAACAATATAACCTAATATTAGTAATAAAAGAGTAGAAAAAACAGAATAACTAACCAACCTCAAAAAACATAACCTAATTTTAATCGTGAGTGAATTATGTAAAATGAAAATCAACCATAGTTTGGCCTAATAATAAGGAAATCACTCTTTCACACTAAACTAGGCTCTGTAGAGAAAATGCTCGAAATAAAAGTTGTAGAAATAAAGTTGTAGTTTTAAATTTCCTATAAATTTTATTATATACTATATATGCATTTTTGTCGTAAAATGGATACTACGGCCGAAATCTTAAAAAAATTGATTTTTTACAGATTTTCATGAAAAATAACAGAAAATCACTAATTTCCGCTAAAATAAGCTTTATAAAAAAACTGTTTGAGATAAAAGTTGTAGATTTTTAACTTGTCTACAACTTTTATGATATGGGTACATTTTGCGCTAAAATGCGTATTAAAGTCGCAATCCTAAAATAACAAATTTTTTTCGAGAAAACAGCCTTTTAAAGAATGTCAGTAGACATAACGCCTTGTAGAGCATAAGAAATTAGTAAATGAGGCGATTTTTAAAAAAAATCGTAGGAGCCGTTTTTGACAAAATCGCAAAAAAGTTAAAAATGACACGATTAAACTACTACTTCCGGTTGACCGATTTTGATGAAAATGTTCGTGTCAAGCCCACTAATAGTACCTAACTTAAGTTTCAAGTTTCAACTTCGTACGATGTTCCGTTCTTGAGATGTTCTGTTCGCGCGCGCGCGCACGTACGCACACACACACACTCAGACCAATCGCTAAAAACATGTTTTTTTGGTTCATGGGGTCTAAAAACGTTTAGATCCGGTGAAAACTCGATTTCGAAAAATCGGCATGAAAACAATATTGGATTATAATTTTCAAATGAAGTCCTCGAGAGTGGTAGAACTCATGATGACGCTGAAAAGTGAAGTCGGCGTATTAACAAACAGAAATATCCACAAAAAGAAATTGATATCATTAAACTATAAATTAAGACACTTCAATGTAGCCATGTACAAAAATTGAAGCATAATTTGGATCAGAATGTAGGCCTGTCTTCAATTAGAGTTTTATGTAGTTAAAGTAGTTAGGCCTACTTTATAAACGTTTTATATAGAAAGTAGATATGAAAGAGAGAAAAGTCCTAAAAAATTACATGGTCCGAAGAAAATTTAAAATGGAGAATATATTAAGTTGAGAAGTAGGCTAATAAAGAGATATTTGGAAATAGTAAAATAAAAAGAATAAACTCGATTAGAAAAAGAAAAATTCAGTTTTACGAACAGATCTACAGAATGAGAAAGAAAGGTTAATAGAGATTGAAAATGATATAAAGAAGATGAAGATGTTAGATGAAATCGAGTACAGAATAAAAATTTACAAACAGATTAACGAATTTGAGGACTTTCAAGGGAAAGTCATTTTTTTTCATCTGTAAATCACCACATATCATTACCTACGCACAAGCCCAAGGCTTGTAGGCATCATCACTCAATAAAAAATAAAAAATAAAAAAAAAGGTGAAACGATAAGTGACAACACGAAGTAGTCGGAAGAAAGAGCTTAGTTCAAAAAATGAAGAAGTTTAGGAAATTAGAAAAATAGTACTGACAAAGAGAAAATATCAAAGTGAGAGAATTAGAGATTAAACTCGGTCTTCGATAGGCTGGAAAAATAGATAAAAAATTACAATTATGAAGTATTGTCAGGGGTAATTTTGTAACGTTGATAGATATAAAATATCTAAGTTATTGATCGGGAGTAAGTTCAATTATCTATCATTAGAAAAACATCGAAAAAGTAAGTAATGCAATGGCTACTTAACTTTAACTACGTAAATATTTTAATCGTTCTTAACAAACCATCTTTTTAGAAGGAAAATAATTTACCGGTCATGCCTATATAGGCGTAATAATATGCATGTGTAAATAAACTTAATTTAAACTGTGTAAATAAGTCACAATGAAGTTTTGAATGTTAATTTAATTGTTTTACACAGGTAAAAGTATTAATCTACACATAATTCTTTAGATTGTTATTATAATTAGATCGTTAATTAAATTTCTCCGATAAACACTAGTTAGGCTAATCGATGTCTGAGATATTTATTTTGATTCTTTTTTACTTTCTCTAGCCTATATAAATATCTAAAAAGGAAAGTATTGTTTTAATGTCGATTTTTCGAAATTGAATTTTCACCGGATATTAACCCTACACGTTTTCAGACCCCCTGAACCCAAAAAACATGTTTTTAGCGGCGGGTCTGTGTGTGTGTGTGTGTGTGTATGTGTGTGTGTGAACCAAATACCTCAAGAACGAAACATCGTACGAAGTTGAAACTTGAAACTTAAGTTAGATATTGCTACCGAATTTGACACGAACATTTTCATCAAAATCGGTCAACCGGAAGTAGTAGTTTATTATCATTTTTCACTTTTTGCGATTTTTTCAAAAACGGCTGCTACATTTTTTTAAATCGCCTCATTTACTACATTTTTATGCTCTACAAGATAGATTAGGCGCCATGTCTGCTGAACTTCTTGGGGAGACTGTGCTCTCGTAGAATAAAAACTGTTTTTCAAAGATTGCAGCCTTAATAGACCTACTTATGCATTTTAGCGCAAAAGTGTATAAATTAAAAGTTGTAGACGATTAAAACATCTGTAACTTTTATTTCAAATATATTTTGTTTAACGCCTAGTTTAGCGGTAATTCGTGATTTTCTTTTTTTTCATGAAAATTCGTAAAAAATGGATTTTTTAGGATTTCGACCTTAGTATTTTACGACAAAAGTGTATGAATAAAATTTATAGGAAATTAAAAGTTATACAACTTTTATTTTTAGCATATTTCTTTACAGAGCCTAGTTTAGCGTAAAAGAGTGATTTTCCGTATTTAAGCCAAACTAAGGTTGATTTCATTTTGCATCTTTCACTCATGATTAAAATTAGGTTATTTTTTTGGGTTATGGTTGTTTTATTATGCCCATAACGGACAGGTGGAGTGTCATTATTTACACCCAATCTGTTCGTTGCAGTGCTAAAATAAATAGTTCTGTTTCTTATTACATGGTCAGCCAATTAAATGACTGAACTATTTAAGAACAGAATGAGTAGAGGTGTAAAAGACACTAGTCAGAGTTATCTCCTCTGTAATGAATTTCATTAGACAGCCAGACCCTGTGGTAAATGAAGTGAAGGTGTCATTTGCAGAGTGAAAAGTATGTGCTTTTCAGAGGGCCCGGCATGCTGATAAGCATACTTTTCCACTCAGTGAGAAAGGCTACGGTAAACCACCTCACTTCTCGACTTACTTAGTAAAACCTCTACAGATTCAAACCATTCTTTTGGCTGATGACCTCAACAACAGTATGTTTTTTGGAGGTTAGTTTTTTTGTTTATTTTTAATGTTTGATTACTAATTTTTGGTTACATTGTTCATTATTTGCATTGGAAAGAGAAAGTCGTGTGAGTGTTTCACACTAGATTTTTATAAATTATAAATATAAATTACGCAAAATTATAAGAGTGTTCTGAAATAAGTTTTACTTGTAATGATTTTACTTCTTGTTAGGCTTAACGTTCATAAATATTATTTTTAATTATAATTATTGTAAAAATTTATTGATCGGTAGATTTTTAAATAATTGATTGGTTTTTATTTAGGTTAGGCCAAGTGAACCTTTTGAATAAATGGAAGTTGTCAGTTGTTTTGTGTCGAGGGATGAAAGCGTTCTATTGAGTCAAGTACTTTTGTACTAAAAGAACCTCCGAAAGAACGAACGAATGAATCCTATCGTGAGCGTTAGGTCTATAATACTAACATGCCAGCCGGACACTACGGTATCGAGTGCGTTTTGTAGGGGGTATTGGGGAGGTTTGCTATTCTTTAGAAACAAAGAAAGGGCTGACATAAATAAACGTTTAAGCACCAACCAGGAAGGGCTTTAAGTGTACTTAGGGTTTACAAAGCTTCCAGTTTGGTCGTAACATCGGTTTGTTGTCAGTGTGGTAAAGATTTTTGATTACGTGTCAGGAGTTCAGTCGGTTTTCTTATAACAAAATATCTTACGTATTTTCTTTTTCTCAAAGATAAGAACAGGTGCTTCATCATTCTTAACATCTTTTTCTCTTGTTCTTTTTTCATGTGGTTCGATCAATTCATTACAATCAATTGGATTTATTATATTTTATTGGCTGATTCTTTTGTTAACTGTTGTACGAGATTTCGTTATTTCCATTATTTTCCCTTTTCATCCGTTTTAAAAGGTTCAGTAGAATAATATAATATGTTAGTTTGTTGACTGATCAATATTTGTTGTTACTTGTATCTTTTTAAATTGATTCGTTGTGGGAAAGGCATGCCGCATTCTGATGTATTATCAACTTGTTTCTATCTGTATTCACACAATTCAGAAACCAGTGATTCTTTTGTCGGGCTATTTAGTTATATTTACTTTAGTGGCATCGTTTTTTCCGCAACCAGAAATGTCGAACTTGACCTAAAGAAAATCCCCAAAAATTAACTATTTCATATATTATAAGAAAACAATCTGGTGTGAAACAATCACACGACTTTCTCTTGCCAATACAAATAATTTACTATAAAACCGAATATTATTAATAAAACATTAAAAATAAACAAAAAATTTAATCTCAAAAAACATAACCTTATTTTAATCATGAGTGAATGATGCAAAATGAAAATCAACCTCAGTTTGGCTTAGTAATACAAAAAAATCACTCTTTGACGCTAAACTAGGCTCTGTAGAAAATATCCTCTAAATAAACTTGTAGATCTTTTAATTTCCTATAAATTTGATTTATACACTTTCGTCGTAAATTGCATAGGCCTACTAAGACTGAAATCCTAAAAAAATAAAGTTTTTTACAGATTTTTGGAAAAAAACAGAAAATCACTAATTACCGCTAAACTAAGCATTATACGAAGAAATGTCTACAATAAAAGTTGTAGAATTTTAAATTCTGTACAACTTTTATTATATACATTTTGCGCTAAAATGCATATTAAATTCGCAATCTTAAAAAAAATTTACGAGAAAACAACCTTCTCAAGAATTTCAGCAGACATGGCGCCTACCCTATCTTGTAGAGAATAAAAATGTAGTAAATGAGGCGATTTTAAAATAAAACGTAGGAGCCGTTTTTGAGAAAATTGCAAAAAAGTGCAAAATGACACGAATTAACTACTACTTTCGATTGACTGATTTTGATGAAAATGTTCGTGTTGGGTCCGGTAGTAGTATCTAACTTATGTTTCAAGTTTCAACTTTGTACGATGTTTCGTTCTTGAGATATTTTGTTCACACACATACACAAATACACACACACACACAGACCAATAACTAAAAACATGTATTTTGTGTTTAGGGGGTCTGAAAACATGTATATCCGGTGAAAACTCAATTTCGAAAAATCGACTTGAAAACAATACTTTCCTTCCTATGTATTCTTATAGGCAAGAGAAAGTAAAATATGAGGTTAAAAAAATAGTAGGAACCATTTCCGAGAAAATCGCAAAAAGCGAAAAATGTCATGAATAATTTACTACTTTCGTTTGACCAATTTCGATAAAATTGTTCGGTCGGGTCCTCTAGTGGTACCTAATCTAAGTTTCAAATTTCAAATTCGTACGATATTCCGTTCTTAAGATACTTTTTTCACACAGACTAATCGCTTAAATTTTTTTTTTTTTTGGGTTCTGTGGGCCTGAAGACAAGTATTTCCGGTGAAAACTCGATTTTGAAGAATCGATATGAAAACAATACTTTCCTTCCCAATGTATTCACATAAGGCAAGAAAAAGTAAAAAGCAGACTAAAAGCACTACTGGATGTTAATAATGGAACAAGTATAAAGATCTGATATATGAACAAAATTTCATGCGTGAGCTGAGAGACCGATGAGCATAAATTATTGCACAGCATACCTAACTTTAATACATATATTCATTGATCAATAAATTGTTAAATGTGTAAAGGTATTAACATAAATACCCATTTATGAAATAGGTTTTAAACAGAAAATGTAGGTAATTCTTGAATGAAATTTCAAACTTTTTAAAGCCTATAAATCGTAATCACAATATCTTAACTATATTACGCTGTAAGATTTTATAGAATATTTCCAATTTAATTTTTTCAATTTTATAGGCTATACTTCTTAATTATATTTACATTTATTAAGTTCAGTATTGTGTGTATAACTGGTATTACTTTATTTTCGTTGTCATCAAAAGAACTCTAACAAAATTTCAAAAAATATTTATTATTTTATCAAATTTTACAACGTTGGTTACAACATTCTCTGCGTTTTATGAGGTATTTATTTTAATAATTTTAAGTTCATTTTTCTTCTTAAGAAAGAAATTTTCCTCTCATAAATATCAAGAATATATTAAAGTACATATCGGTATCGATCTGTTCACTTACTCAGTTATTATTCTCATTTTTTTAAGTTATTGTTCATTATAAATGGAAGGGAATGGTAAAAGTTATTATACTAGTTATTCTAAGTAGGTAATTATTAAGTTATTACTCTTTATAACCTTACTATGTGAACACCTTACTATTGGTGCGCCAGGAAATTATATTCAGCTGGGTACGGGTGTAGTGAAAGCATGTGAAAGTTTTAAATACCTGGGAGTCATCTTTGATAGGAGCGGAACCAGTGCAGCGGAAGTACACAGCAAGATTTCGAAAGGGCAAAGGGTTATAGGGCAGTTAAATTCTATCCTTTGGAATGATGAAATATGGAAGGAGACAAAGATAAATATTTATCATGCTATCCTGGAGCGTGTGTGTACCTATGCTGCGGAAGTGTGGGTATTGACAAAGAGACAGAAGGATCGCCTAAAAGCGGTGGAGATGGATTTCTGGAAGCAGAGCTGTGGGGTGTCGGGGATCGATTGAATTCCGAATTCTGAAATTGGGAGAAGAATCGGCGTTCAAGGAAATATCATGGATACCATATTCCGGAAGCAGTTAAAATGGTTTGGCCATTTGTAGAAGATGGTGGATGGTAGGTGGCTAAAGAGAATATGGGAATGGACGCCAGCCGGTAGAAGAAGGAGGGGTAGGCCGGAAAAGAAATGGTTGGATGGAGTGCAGGAGGCAATGTCTTTGCGGCGGCTTTCCGATGGGGACTGGCGAGACAGAGAGAGGTGGTGCTTAGGAAGTGAGATACGGCTGGGGCTGTAAATCCTCGCATGAATATATATTTATATTTTTTATAAATGGAAGGCAATGGATAAATAAAAGGAAGGTAAACCACCTCACTCTTCATTTTATTTAGTAAAGCCTTTTTAGAGGTTCAAATCACCCTTTCGGCTGATGACTTAAACAACACATTCTTTTAGAAATATGTATTAATTCCTGCAGATTTAGTGTTGAATCATTGTTTCAGATAAAAGTTAGTACAGTTTATGCAGAATGGCATGGCAGTAAGTCACCTGCGAGGAACGAATGGAGGGAGAATGAAACTGAATTTACGGTGAAAAATTTCCCTTTTTAAAGTGTTACATTTATACATTTTTATTCTGTTATGTTGTGTTTGCAATAAATCAGCTGATCCTTAGCTCCCACTTCATTGTTCAAAACGGATCATTATTGGTTTTTTTACAAAACTATTATTGTTTTTTGTAATAAAGTTTACTTGTAAGTTTACCAATTCAAAATGAAACAATTTGAAAACAAATTAGGTGGACGCAAGGTTATCGTTTTGTTTTATTAGTGTATTATGTTTAGTTTTTATTTATTTGATAATTTCAAGCGTTATTGTTTTATATAATATAAATTTCTTGTTTCATTGTATTAAGAGAATTTTAATTCTTGCTGTTAACTAACGTGAATAATAATGTAGAAAGAAAATAATTAAGTTGGAAAATATAAAATAATGCTTCTTGACATTACAATCGTACAAGATTATTTTAAAGTTAAAAAAAATTTCATTTCATCTGCGGTCTTCCAACAACTCTGCAATTTCACGAAGTCTCCATTTCCATTAGTGTGTCTTGTTTCTCTGTGTGTGTGTCTCTCTCTATCACTGTTCTGCCTTTTGCATGTCCGAACTATCTCTACTCGAGACCTGTGATACATTACACGGCGTCAGTAACCCTTGTTTTGTCTCAGATTGACTCAATTTTTATTCTGTCTTTTAAAGAAATCCCCAAATTAGCCCTCCCCATAATTCTTGGTGTAACTCTTAATTTGTCTGCTACTTTCTTTGTGTTGGTCATATTTTCTAGTTCGTTGGTAAATACTAAAAATGCTAAAAGTAAGTAAAAATCGTGTATATAATTACAGTATTATATCAGTTCAATGAATGAACCGATTTTGATAAAGTTTTAAAAAAAATCATGTTAAATGGGCGTCGCGTCGGATGGAAAATTGTTAAAATTATTGTTCCACTTTTATTTTATTGATTTTTATTTCTAAAGATTTTTTTTAAACGATTTTAATGCAGTTTTTTAGGGTACCGTAAATGTCCTCTAAAATAACCGTCATATCAGAAACCATCAAATACAAAGTTTTAGGTTTTAAATTTTCTTTAATCATAGTTACCTGAATTTTCTACCTAAAATACTACACTTTACAGTTATAATAATTAAAAAAACCGATTTCTCTCAAATTTTTTATTTTCTCCAGTTAGAAGTAGAATTTTTAAAAATACTTTCTTTGACCTAAACCGTACTTACAGAGACCGTACTTACAGTGACCGTACTTGCAGAGGTCGTAATTATAGTGACCGTACTTAGTACAGAGACCTTACTTACAGTGACCGTATTTACAGAGACCGTACTTACAAAGTTTTTGAGTTTCTCAGTCATTTGATTCTGGAGATTTCGTGATAAGTGAGTGGACTGTGCTTTTGTGTAAACAGATTATACAAATGAATATGAAATAAACAGATTTTCGGTAATTTATAACGAATTAAATTTATACAGAAACTAAATTTAAATGTTTAACAAACGTAGGTCTCTAAGCTCAAAATTTGAATGTATAATAAAATTATTACATTTATAAACTTAGAAATGGTATATAATAAATCTATGGCGTATAATTACGTCACCATTCAGTGGTGAAAAATCACAGTTAAGGGCTTTTTTAGATGAAAAATAGAGGCGGTTATCATTGCCTGTATTTGCTTGTAAATGGCTAGAATTGGTAACGGCAATAATCCAGCCACAATTTCACCATAGTTATTTCTTATCAGCTGTGTCACATGCAGGAATTTTTAAACCAAATTAACTGGGATATTGTAGCAAAAGCTATAAAAATATTTTTTGTTGTTTCTGCAATCAGAAAAACTACATTAAATGTTAACTAAAGTTTTTAGTTTCAGAATTGTTGGATAAACAATTGACAATAACCAGAGTTGTCTTCTGTGAAGTATATACTAGGATTCGTTACATTCGATCTGCTGAGTGCCAGTTTGTGGGTACAACTGATGTGCTTTTTATGAGTAATGTAGTTATGATCAATTATTTTTCAATCCGATAGAAGGCAATGGTAAATCACTTTTACTTTCTCTTCGTCTATATGAAATGTAGGCAAAAAAATTCGTTTTGTGTCATATTTTCGAAATCAAATTTTCACCGGAAATACATGTTTACAGGGCCCCGAGCCCAAAAACCATGTTTATATTGATTGGTCTGTGTCTCTGTACGGGTTGGAACAAAAGAACTCAAAAATCGAAAACTCTATGAAGTTGAAACTTGAAATTGAAGGTAGGTACCACGAGATGACCTGACACAAACAATTTCATTAAAATCGATCTACCGTAGCAGTTTATTCGTGAATTTTTTTACTAACATTTCCTACGATTTTCATTAAAATCGTTTTGTTTACTAAATTTTTGAGCTCCGCAAGATGGGATAAGCGACATGTAGACTGAAATTTGAGGAGACTGTGCTCTCAAATAAAATATTTTTACTTTTATAAGGTTAATAGTCTCAATAAGTATTTTTGTAACAAAATCGTGTATAATAAAAAGTACAGATAGCGCCTCTGTAGCATAGTGACTAGGGGAAGAGCCTACAAAGAGGAAAGGTCCCGGATTCAATTCCCGGCTAGGGTCTGGAAATTGTAACATGTAAAACCCACCGTTACAGTACCAAAATCCACTGTAGTCGCTAATGACCAACCTGTCAATGCGACTTTTAAAAAAACTAAAAAAAGCTACAGAAAATTAAAATCCTACAGATTTCATTTCAAGCGGTTTTAGGCCTACTATTGCTTAGTTTATTTCTAATCAAAATCAAATTATAATTAAAATATTGACTTAAGTCATTTTATGTCAGTTTTTTACTTTAAATAACTTAAACTAAAATAACAAAAAAGTTACAGGAAATTAAAAACTTACAGATTTCATTTCGAGGGATTTTTTCTATAGGGCTTATGGTTTAGGGCCAATTACTGATTTTCTATATTTTACTAATTAAAATCACGTCCAACCGAGATTGTTTTTCAATTTAGGTAACTCACTCATGATTAAATTTAGGTTATGTTTTTCTACCTACATTGTTTACTCATGATTAAACATAGATTATTGTTTTTATTATTTAAATTGACAAAACTAAGTCGTGTTAGTGTTTCACACCGGATTTGTTTCATTCTAATCAGTAAAATTTATATCTAGTCTTATAAATCTTTAATACACATTCTATCAAGTCCTTGGTTGATCAACTAAGCAACACTTCATTCCTAAAAATATAGATTCCTATCAATAAAAATCCTTCAATAAAATATAAGTAGAAATAAATTGGGGTGGCCCATTGGTTTATTGGTCAACGTAACTGGCTTTTATGCCGGGGTCAAAAAACAGAAAATTACTAATTACTACAGATTGAAAAATTTTCTACAGCTTTCATTATGTACACTTTTGCGCTAAAATGCATATTAAAGCTGCAATGTTAAAAAACCATTTTTTTCTGCTAGAGAACAGCCTCCCTAAAGAATTTCAGCAGATATAGCGCCTACCCTTTCTTATAGAGCATAAAAATTGTAGTAAATGAGGCGATTTTTTAAAAAATCGTAAGAGTCGTTTTTGAGAAAATCGCAAAAAGTGAAAAATGTCGCGATAAACTACTACTTCCGGTTGACCGATTTTGATGAAAATGTTCTTGTCGAGTCCGGTAGTAGTATCTAACTTAAGTTTTAAGTTTCAACTTCATACGATGTTCCTTCCGTTCTTGAGATATTTTGTTCACACAGACAGACCAATCGCTAAAATCATGTTTTTTGGGTTAAGATGGTCTGAAAACGTGTATATCCGGTGAAAACTCGATTTCGAATTTTTGACATGAAAACAATACTTTCCTTCCTATATATTCATATAGGGAAGAGAAAGTAAAAAAGTGAATACCCTACTTTGTTTTCAACAGGGCATTGCCTTATGTACCTTATTAAAATAATTAAATGTATTTCCTTCAACATTTTATGAATTATTGATTCAACTTATAATACCTTCAGCCACAAATGTTACTACTGTTACAAGGGTTAACGGGTTAACTGCAACGTTATTGTTAATATTGTTCGTGATTTATCTCTTGCTGTCATACATGCTGTAGGCCTACTTGTTAATGTGTAGACCATATGCTCTTAACACCTGTCATACAATGAACTACCTACTTATATCGTAAATAACACTTATTATATTTAACCGTGAATTACAAATTTTAAGCATATATCCGTCGTAGTTGTATAATTTGCGCTTAATCAACATTATTCTAGGCCTAATATTTAAAATACCTAACTGTTCTCTGGTTAGTTTTTACTTTTCTTTTATGCGATATTTTTTTCCGTTTCTATCTTCATTTATTGAATTAATTCCCATAAAATAAATACCTACAGAAATCCCTCGGTTAGCGCAGTTTTATTTCTTTGTTTATTTTATTTGTTTATTATATTACTTTCTCTTGCCTATATGAATATATAGGAAGGAAAGTATTGTTTTCATGTCGATTTTTCGAAATCGAGTTTTCACCGGATCTATACGTTTTCAAACCCCCTGAACCCAAAAAACATGTTTTTAGCGATTGGTCTGTGTGTGTGTGTGTGTGTGTGTGTGTGTGAACAGAATATCTCAAGAATGGAACATCGTACGAACTTGAAACTTCAAACTTAAGTTACATACCACTACCGGACCCGACACGAACATTTTCATTAAAATCGGTCAACCGGAAGTAGTAGTTTATTCGTATAATTTTTCACTTTTTTGCAATTTTCTCAAAAACTGGTCCTACGATGTTTTTTTAAAATTGCCTGGTTTACTCATTTTTTAATGCTCTACAAGATAGGGTAGGCGTCATGTTTGCTGAAATTCTGCGTGAGGCTGTTTTTACGTAAAAACATTTTCTTTTTAAGATTGCGGCTTTAATATGCATTTTAGCGCAAAACGTTATATAATAAAAATTGTAAAAAATTTAAAATCCTACAACTTTTATTTCAAACATTTTTTTGTATAACGCTTAGTTTAGCGGTAATTTGCGATTTTCTGTTTTTTTCTCACGAAAACGTGTGAAAAATCGATTTTTTTTAAGATTTCGGCCTTAGAATGCATTTTACGACAAAAGTGTATATAATAAAATTTATAGGAAATTAAGAGATCTACAACTTTTATTTGAAGCATTTTTCTCTACACAGCCTAGTTTAGTGTGAAAGTGTGATTTTCCGTTTTTTTAAGCCAAATTGAGTTCGATTTTCATTTTGCGTCATTCACTCATGATTAAAATAAGGTTATGTTTTTGAGGTTAGTTTTTGTTTATTTCTAATATTTCATTAATAATGTTATGTTTATTATTAATTATTTGCATTGGCAAGAGAAAGTTGTGTGAGTGTTTCATACCAGATTTTTTTAATTCTCTGTTCAATCAGAAAGTAACACATGTTTTAAATTCAGCCATAGAGCTGAATTCAAAACATTTGTCAATGCAAGAAATGTCAATTGAAGATTTACTGATGGATTCTGACAAAATTTGTTAAAATATCTGTAGCATTAAGTTGTCTAGTAGGCTTACAATAATATCTATTGTCTTATTAGAAGTCGGTAAATTTACGTGTTAGTTTATTTATTTACCTATAGGACTGCTGTTAATATCTTATTCGCTTTATTATAAAACATGAATTATTGACTCTCCCGTTTCTACCCGATGGTTTTAAACGGTTGCTAAAAGGTTGTTATGGGGCATTTTTTTTTTGAGGCCACATTGAACCACTAAGCCAATCAATTTTTAGTGTTCTTCGGATAACGCATTGGTCTAGGCTTTTGGTTTTGCCAGTACTTTTTGAGTCGGTCTGATCTTTGTTTCCGTGTCTCATCTGTAATCTCCACCGTGCGTCTTTCTGATTTTCCCCAATAAAATCTGTGTGTTTTGAGAGTACTGTTTATTTTTTCCTTGTCAAACGCGTCTTCAATTACCAGTCCAATTTCATTGAGATCCCTGTTAATCTCTTCGATGTATCTTCCAGTAAACTTCCTGAGGATCAGTTGTTTCAATATTCTATCGTTCGGCATTCTTAAAATGTGGAAAAAGTAGGAAATCCTCCTTTTCTTCATCACGCTAATAATCGGATCAATTTACTTTGTTAAGGCAGGTTCTGATAATTCTGCGTTGTGTTTTAAGAAGTTTGTCAGTTTTAGCTTCATTCTTAATTTGGAAAATAGTTTCACCGGCGTAAAGCGCCTCTGGGAGAACAACTGTTTTGTAGTGGGGGATTTTGGTAAGAATTGAAAGGCATTTTTCAGCCAGGTTATTCTTTGTGCTTTTTTAATTTTGGAAGTTCAGTTTTGCCAAGTGGATTTTTCTTTTAGAGTGCAGTGGATGATTTCTCCTAGATATTTGAACTGTTGAGACAATCTAATTTCTTTACCATTAATTCTTTATCATTATGGGACATTATATATTAAAAATTATGGTTTTATCATTATCTATAGAGATAATCTGCAAGTTAGAGAATTAGTGCATTTTTATGTGTAGAGATAAATACTAACTTAATTATTGTACACAAATAAGAAATTAATAAGTCATATATCCAAAGATTCAAATAATATTAAAATAGCGCATGATTTTCAGTGTTGTATCTAGTATTTACCAACAAGATAAAGCTGGAAAAGCTTTAATGAATGTAGTTTGGATTCAATCGTCTAGTTTCTTCTTTTTCTTTTTTTTTGGTTTAACGTCCGACTGTTCTGCAATTACTGCTAATGCAGACGGTGAAAAAATGAAATGATTTTTTTTTGTAACGTATGAAAATATGCCGTGCCTGAATGGGATTTGAACCTAAGACCGCATGATAGGAGGCGAGGACGTTACCAACTACGCCAATGAAATCTTGTAGTTTCGAATGAAATAAAGTTTTTCGCGATCAGCTACAGTTTCTTAACGTTTTGTACAAAACTGTAACTTTGAACTGCAAAATTATAAAAATGTTGTAGCTTATTTTAAAAACTCTGTAGCCAAGCTTGTCAGTTTGTACTTTCCGGCATTCTGCAGACTGGAAAGAGATTATAAACTGTTTCGTAAGTGTTCTTTTATGATAACCTATGTATTTATTTTGCTCTCAAATGAATTAACCTAATGATATTCAATTTTGTGAAAGACAATACGATAGAATTTTTCTTTATCAGACTGATTTTATCTCTTGGTTTTTGTTGATGAAAGTGAGGTGAACAATCAGTATAAAAACTGATAAATTAATTCATGAATAATTTTATAAGTCTAGACCAACATATTTCTTTTCAAATATTTTTTTGCATATGAATATTTATTTAAAAAAATCTGGTGTGAAACACTCACACAACTTTCTCTTGCCAATGCAAATAATTAACAATAAACCTAACATTAGTATTAAAACATTAGAAATGAACAAAAACTAACCTCAAAAACATAACCTTATTTTAATCATGAGTGGAAGACGCAAAATGAAAATCGAACTCAATTTGGCTTAAAAAAAAACGGAAAATCACACTTTCACGCTAAACTAGGCTCTGTAGAGAAAAATTCTCTAAACAAAAGTTGCAGATCTTTTAATTTTCTATAACTTTTATTATATACACTTTTGTCGTAAAATGCATACTAAGACCGAAATGTAAAAAAAATCGATTTTTCTCACGTTTTCGTGAGAAAAAAACAGAAAATCGCAAATTACCGCTAAACTAAGCGTCATACAAAAAAATGTTTGAAACATAAGTTGTAGGTTTTTAAATTCTCTACAACTTTTATTATATAAGTTTTTGCGCTAAAATTTATATTAAAGCCGTAATCTTAAAAAAACAACGTTTTTACGTGAAAAGACCCTCACCGAGAATTTCAGCAGACATGGTGCCTACCCTATCTTGTAGAGAATAAAAAATTGAGTAAAATAGGCGATTTTAAAAAAAATCGTAGGACCAGTTTTTGAGAAAATCGCAAAAAACTGAAAAATTATACGAATAAACTACTACTTCCGGTTGACCGATTTTGATGAAAATGTTCGTGTCGCGTCCGGTAGTGGTATGTAACTTAAGTTTCAAGTTTCAAGTTCGTACGATGTTCCGTTCTTGAGATATTCTGTTCACACACACACACACAGACACACAGACACACAGACACACACACAGACACACAGACACACACACAGACCAATCGCTAAAAACATGTTTTTTGGATTCAGGGGGTCTGAAAACGTATAGATCCGGTGAAAACTCGATTTCGAAAAATCGACATGAAAACAATACTTTCCTTCCTATATATTCATATAGGCAAGAGAAAGTAATAAGGGTTGTTAAACTATTTTATACGGCGAATAATGCAATGTAATTAATAAAATCAGCATTTCCTACAAAAGAATACAGAGCTTTACAGTTCCTTTACTGGACAATAGAAAATGTTTTGCATAATTAAACGGGTCATGCTATGTATTCTGATTGACAGGGGGTAAACTGTTCAAGTAGTTTAGTCAAGTGCGTTGCTCCCAGCGATATTCTGAACACTGACACCGAACAACCTTGCACGAAAACCTGCTGCTGCTATAAACACCCGTACATTTATCAGCGATACACGCATATGCCATACCGGATATCCATACCAACAAATGGTACTTTGAACTATGGCTTTATGATGTACGTTGCTGAGTTCTTTATCCCTGTTTCCAACCGTTGTTCTACATCTAATTATACCGAAGTAGGGACAACGGTTAACAAAACCCAGGGATTTCCGTTTCAGTTTTGTATGTTGGAGGTTATTTTATCATATTCACTAAATGTTTTTAAGCTTATGTGTTTTAGGAATGTAATCTCATAACGAACGATACCCTTAGAAACGAGCAGGTGGAGTGTGAAATTAATTACACTCGATCCGTTGGTTCCAGGGCTACAAAAAAAGTTCTGTTTGTTATCACATAGTCAGCCAATTATATGACTGGATTATTTAAGAACAGAAACGGTAGAGGTGTAAAAGACACTAGTTAGAGTAATCACCTCGAGAAATGAATTTCATCATTATACAGCCAGACCCTGTGGTGAATGAAGTAAAGGTATCATTAGCAGGGTGGAAAGTGGGTGCTTTTCGGAGGATGCTGATAAGCATACTCTTTCAACTCAGTGAGGAAGGCAGTAGTTAACCACCTCACTCCTCGTTTTTACTTAAACCTCTAGAGGTTCAAACCAGCTTTTCAGCTGTTGACCTAAACAACCATACACGCCAATGCAAAGGTTGACACCCTTAGCAAATCGTTTTTAGGAAATAGAAAATTATTTATGTTTTAATTTTTCAAGAAAATTTTCGCATTTTCTCATCCTTAGTGAACTTTTAGTAGCTATTTGTTTTTCTTGAGAGGAGCTAGCTTCTAAATTTAAATTAAACCCCTTCTCGTAATGTATAACAGGACGGAAAGGAAGATGAAGGGAAAAGATAATAAATAAAGGAAGTCAAAAGAAAACAAGTTTTTTCTTCTTTACATCCAACTGTTTCCCACATTGCTTTGCCATACATTCCGGTTTTTCAGGGCGATCACCGTTTTTGCTCTAAATGTCCCAGTGTCCTGAAAAGTGTTATCGGGACACTATATTATCCCGCTGGCGATCATGTCGCCAGATTGTACTGCTAAATGCAGACGGTGAAGGATGAAAGGATTTTTTATAACGTATGAAAATATGCCGTGCCTGAATGGGATTCGAACCCAAGACCGCATGATGAGAGGCGAGCACGTTACCAACTACGCCAATGCGGCTGGTGAGTCCTGCAGAGGTTGACTTTCATTTAGCATCATTCACTCATGATTACATTTTACGTTACGTATTTCATCTTACATTGTTTACTCGTAATTAAACATAGGTTATATTTTTATTATTTACATTGGCAAAAGAAAGTCGTGTTAATGTTTGACACCATATTTTTATTATCTACAGGCTTATGCCTACTCCACGTTATGTAATGAATTATTCTTCTGTAAATAAAAACAATATTAAGTAAGTGGTGATTAAAAATTAATCGATGGTCCGACTTTAAACTGATAACTAAAATTATTTTTTTATTATCAATTATGCGTGTTCATTGGCTTAATAGACCAATTAAAATTCCACGTGTGGTATCTTGTCTCAAAATTTTATTGCCTAATTAGTTTTGTTAATTTCGTATAACAATCCCATTTACATTTTAAAATATTTGAAATTTTATTATATATTTTTTAAATTTGAGGTATTTTGGTTTCTTATTAGAAGTCTCATAATTTTTACCAAAGAAGTTATATAAATTCATATTATTTGCTTCATTGACGAGTTTTTGAAAATTTAGAATTACTCATTTCCAATTCGGAAATTATTCTCTAAATTTAGAAAAAATAATTTAATTCATCTACATTTTTGTTTTAGTTCAACAAAAACTAATAGTAGTTTGTTTGAATAAGTGTTATTCGGTATATTAAAAGTCGGATCAACAATTGATGCGACTTTTTAGGAGACGCCGCGTCTCGTGCCTAGTGGCAATCTTTTCTAAAAAAAAAATCGAACCTAGAAGTCACATTGCGTGTTCACTTAACTCGGGGTTGTACTTCTTCATAATGGGATCAAGCCCATCTAGCTTTCGCAAGAAAAAAATAAAATCTGGTGTGAAACACTCACACGACTTTCTCTTGCCAATGAAAATAATTAACAATATAACCTAACATTAGTACCTAATAAAACATTAGAAATAAACAAAAAAACTAACCTTAAAAAACATAACCTTATTTTAATCATGAGTGAAAAACGCAAACTTAAAACCAACCTCCGTTTGGTTTAAAAATACGGAAAATCACTATTTCACACTAAACTAGGCTCTGTAGAGAAAATGCGCTAAATAAAAGTTGTAGATCTTTTAATTTACTGTAAATTTGATTTATACACTTTTGCCGTAAGATGCATACTAAGGCCGCAATCTAAAAAAAAAAAAAATCGATTTTATTTTTACACATTTTCGTGAAAAATAACAGAAAATCGCTTATTACCGCTAACCTTTACAACGTTATACAAAAAAATGTTTGAAATAAAAGTTGTAAGTTTTTTAATTTTCTATAACTTTTATTACAGGCTTTTACATTTTTGCGCTAAAATGCATATTAAAGTCGCAATCTTAACAAAACATTTTTTACGGGAAAAAGCCTTTCCAAGAATTTCTGCAGACATGGCGTCTACCTAATCTTGTAGAGCATAAAAAGTAGTAATTGAGGCGATTTTCAAAATAATGTAGGAGCCGTTTTTGAGAAAAACGCAAAAAAGTTAAAAATGGCACGAATAAACTACTAAGTTACTTCTGGTTGACCGATTTTGAAGAAAATGTTCGTGTCGGGTCCGGTAGTAGTATGTAACGTAAGATTAAAGTTTCAACTTCATACGATGTTCCGTTCTTGAGATATTTTGTTTACACAGACACACAGATAGACCAATCGCTAAAAACATGTTTTTTTGGGTTCAGGTGGTCTGAAAACGTGTAAGTATATCCGGTGAAAACTCGATTTTGAATTTTCGACAAGAAAACAATACTTTCCTTCCTATATATTCATATAAGCAAGAGAAGGTAAAAAGCTTAAGTTAAGAAAAAATCTGGTGTGAAACACTCACACAACTTTCTCTTGCCAGTGCAAATAATTAACAATAAACCTAACATTAGTAATAACACATTAGAAATAAAAAAAAACTAACCTCAAAAACATAACCTTATTTTAATCATAAGTGAAAGACGCAAAATGAAAGTCGAACTCAGTTTAGCTTAAAAATACGGAAAATCACTCTTTCACGCTAAACTAGGCTCTGTAGAGAAAAATGCTCTAAATAAAAGTTATAGATCTTTTAATTTACTATAAAATTGATTATAAACACTTTTGTCGTAAAATGCATTCTAAGGCCGAAATCTTAAAAAAAATCGATTTTTCACACGTTTTCGTGAGAAAAAATTAGAAAATCGCTAATTACTGCTAAACTAAGCGTTATACAAAAAAATGTTTGAAATAAAAGTTGTAGAATTTTAAATTCTCTACAACTTTTATTATATAAATTGTTGCGCTAAATTGCATATTAAAGCTGTAATCTTAAAAAAACTATGTTTTTACGTAAAAACAGCCTCACCCAGAATTTCAGCAAACATGACGCCTACCCTATCTTGTAGAGAATAAAAAATTGAGTAAACCAAGCGATTTAAAAAAAAATCGTAAGACCAGTTTTTGAGAAAATCGCAAAAAGGTGAAAAATTACACGAATAAACTACTACTTCCGGTTGACCGATTTTGATGAAAATGTTCGTGTCGGGTTCGGTAGTGGAATGTAACTTAAGTTTCAAGTTTCAAGTTCGTACGATGTTCAGTTTTTGAGATATTTTGTATACACACACACACACACACACACACACACACAGACACACAGACACACACACACAGACCAATCGCTAAAAACATGTTTTTTGGGTTCAGGGGGTTTGAAAACATATAGATCCGGTGAAAACTCGGTTTCGAAAAATCGACATGAAAACAATACTTTCCTTCCTATATATTCATATAGGCAAGAGAAAGTAAAAAAGCTAATTGAGAAAGTTTTTAAGAAAAATCAAATGATACTATTTGTGTTATAAATTCCGACTTTGATTTCTTGACTTCCAGTTTGGGGCCACTTTCAGTTAAATCTGAAACTTTAAACCCAATCCAGGGCCACTAACTTTTTGTGTAGATTACGAATCCGGAAACCGTTTGTTGCTATCTCTTGTAGTTTCTGACATCTGGATGTGACGGACGGACATAAGTAAATTATAGTTGGCAATTAAAATTGAGAATGTCCAATGACCTGCTAATGACCGAACAATTGCTGCTTGGTTATTAGCGCATACAGTGGTTGTACGGTATAATATCGACAAGTTTGAACACATGATAATTTTCCAGATTGTATCCAAGAATCGAATCAAAACACAATTAATTATTATCCTAGCACCCTAACCACTGCGCCATGGACGCGGCCTATAAATGAAGGTTATTGATCTATAAACCAGTATTTAATTATTATATTTTTGAAGCTTATTCATTTTGATAAGAAATCTCTTTACAAAATACTGTTGACTCCTTGCCGCATTAAGATATAAAAATAATATCACGATCGGGAGTCTTAATAAGGTAACTGCATTAAAATGTCATCAATTTTCATGTAAGATAATATATTACGGTAATAATCTTTTTAAAATTTCTTTTATAAAGTAATAAAATATTAATAGTTTTGTGTGACTTAAAATTGTAAATAATTATAAGCTATATTAGTTTTTATAAAAATATTGAACTAGTAAAACAAATAATGAAAATTTACATTAAATAACAAATTTAAGTTTTACTTAGTTTAATTTAAAGTTTAAAGTTCCGGTTTCGACTGAAAGTGGCTGAAAAATGAAAGTAAAGAATTCAAAGTCGGAATTTGGAAACAAAAATAGCGTCATTCGATTCCTCTTAACTTTTTTTCATTTTTTGCGATTTTCTCAAAAACGGTTCCTACGATTTTTGAAAATCCCCTCACTTACTACATTGTTTTGTGCTCTAGATGATAGAGTAGGCGCCGTGTCTGCTGAAATTCTCGGGGAGGCTGTGATCTCGTAGAAAAAAATGTTTTCTTTTTAAGATTGCGGCCTTAATATGCATTTTAGGGCAAAAGTGTAGGTCTTTATAATTTAAAGTCGTTGAAAATTAAAACCCTACATCTTTTATTCTAAACGTTTCTTTATATAAAGCTTAGTTTAGCGGTAATTAGAAATTATCTTTTTTTTCCATGATAATTTGTAAAAAAGTGGATTTTTTAATATTTCGGCCTTAGTATGCATTTAATGACAAGAGTATATAGGCCTATAATTAAATTTATAGGAAATTAAAAGATCTACAACTTTTATTTAAAGTAGTTTTTTCTACAGACCTTAGTTTAGCGTAAAAGAGTGATTTTCCGTATTATTAAGCCTAACTAAGGTAGGTTTTCATTTTCCATCATTCACTCATGATTAAAATTAGGTTATGTTTTTTTCAGGTTAGTTTTCTTGTTTATTTCTATTTATTACTAATATTACTAATATTATATTGTTCATTATTTGCATTGGAAAAATAAAGTCATGCCAGTGTTTTACGCCAGATTTTTTAAAATTATGATTCTTAAGTAAATTGTATTAATCATGTCCTAAAAGTAGTAATTTAGTTTTACATTATTTTAAAAACACGATACCATACATTTCTGTATGTTCAGTTTTCTATTATCTGTAAAATATTAGTAGAAAACGATTTATTCTTTTTTTTATACAGTTTTAATTCAGTGTATTAAATGTATAACGCTAGTATTATAGCATGTAGGTTTTATAAAAGAGCGTGCCCAAAAAGATAAAGGCCTTAACCTACGCAGCCCACCCTCTACATCAATTCTTAGTTACTCTTACCATCCAGCATCCTCCTCACATTTTTACAAAACACACAACACAACCCAAACTATATAAGCTGTGCTGGTGTACAATTGATGAGGGGGCGAGTACGAGAGGGGGCTTAGAAAAGTGAATGAATAGAAGAATCATCCGTCCGCTGAAGGGCGTCCCATGATCCCAATAGTAAACACGGGGCACTACTGCGGACCTAGCCCTTCAGTCCTACCCGCACCCTAAGGCATCAATGCATCCACATTCATTGTCCTAACATCCAGCAATATAGAATAGGCCTACGCTTGCTTTCTAACCTTACCACATTCGCAATCTCCTGTTTCCATCACAGTCCCGTTTTTCCTACACCAAATGCCTAACTGTTCTACCATATTATCTTTTAATTCAATTTCAAATTTTATGAGAACATTGTAGTGATTTAATTCGTATTTGCTTACACATTCTCTTACACATCTTTTTTTACAAATTTTCAAAAGTAATCAAACCCTGCATTGTTCTTATCTTATTTATATTTATTTCACAAAAAATATATATGACGTTAAATAAAACGCTTTTTAATAAACTATGTTTATGCAAGAATCTTCTTCTTATCGTACCTTCTCCATTCGGAAGTTGGTAATCATGACGGCTATTTGAACCCTGGACACTGCACTCTGAACAGCTCCGCTGCGAAGATTCATCAATCAAGAAATTATTCTCCTTTCCACATCTCTTCCGTTGTAATAGGAAAGTAAGAATAGGTAAGCCTAACGTATGCTAAACGAAAACAAACAAAAGGAACTGTCCCAACAATTATCTGAATGAACCAAACAAATCCCTAAGAAACCCAGTGTCAACGTCGTCCCCTTTGATTACGTACTGGGCTGCCGGCTTTTAAAGCATCCGACTTAGCGGCAAAGGGAACCGCCAATAGTTTCGAAAGAGGCGGTAGGCCTGTGGCGGCGTACCGACAGAGGCCTTTGTCGCCAAGGCCGAGACCATTAACCAACCCCTACCACAGCGCTCTCGGCGACTATATAAAGAACGCTCCACTGAGCCCGAGGACATTAGATTCCACGCATTGTCAGCATCGACGAGACTTCATACATCGGCATACTGCTACCGGACTCCAGTGAAGACTCGTCGGTGACCCCCCGCAAGAGATAAGATGATGCTTACGCTCGCCGACCCGACACCGTAAGCCGTCTCGACCGGGACCGTCATCACCCGCTGCCGCAAGTGATGCCCAGAGCGGTCCCTCGAATGAACCTTACGCCCACCGGATCCGACGAAGCAGCCATCGACTACGTGGGAAGAAGATGACGTCTCCGCTGGACGACGAAACGCCGTGTCGCCCAGCCCCTCGACCGCCACAACGACCGCGACCGACGCTTTGCCAAGACGACCACCGTTTAAACGGCATTTTCAGAGCCACCAAAAAGTAAAGGTTTCAACACGGCACTTAATGTCACCATCCGGTGACAAGTGGCGTCCGAACGTGGTGCAAGGATGTGGAAAAAATTTTCATACCGAACCAGCACCTGAGATAAGAGAAAATATGGCGCCCAACACAACACAACTCCCTGCAGCTTGACGAGGGTAGACTGCATCGCTCTCGCCTGCAGCAACCGAATTTCACCCGGCAGCACAATTTTTACTCAAGGGAATTATTACCGTCGTCCCCTTTGATTAGGTACTGTGCTGCCGGCTATCAAACCATCCGACTTAGCGACAGAGGGAACCGGCAATAGTTCCGAAAGGGGCGGTTGGACTGTGGCGGCGTACCGACAGAGGCCTTTGTCACCAAGGCTGAGACCAATAACCGCCCCCTACCACAGCGCTCTCCAATGTCGCCATCTGGTGACACTAGAACAAACAAATAAGTAATATTATTAATTGATTTAACAAAAAAATAATAATAAAAACACAGCACATGATACATTTTTAATGGCCCACATTGGTTTATGAATAATGAGTGTAATCTCGGTGGAACGTTTTGATTGCCAGCTAGGGTGTGGAAGTTTTTATTTTTCATCAGCCGATAGGCTGACTTGAACCTCTAGAGCAGAGGTTCCCAAACTGTGTGCCGCGGCACACTAGTGTGCCGCGAGGCCGGCCAAGTGTGCCGCGGAACTCAAGGAAAATAAATTTAATTTAATTTAAACATATCAAGTACTTAAGCTTAATCAATGGCATAAAGTAATAGGTGTGCCGCGGCAATTGGCCGTTTTTTTTTATAGTGTGCCGCGGGAAAAAAAGTTTGGGAAACACTGCTCTAGAGGCTTTACTATGTAAAACAAGGAGTGTTGTGGTGTACCATGCCTTCCTCACTGAGTGAAAAAGTATGCTTATCAGCATACCAGGTCCTCTGAAAAGCATCTACTTTCCACTCTGCAAATGACACCCCCTCACTTCATTCACCACAGGGTTTGGCTGAATAATGTTATTCATTACTCTCAGAGGAGATAACTCTGACTAGTGTTCTTTACATCCCTACCTCTTCTGTTCTTGAGTAGTTCAGTCATATAATTGGCTTACCATGTGATATAAAACAGAACTATTTTTAGTAGCCCTGGAACTAGTAGATCGGTCAAGTGTAAATAACTTAACACTTCACCTGCATGTTATGGGTAAATTACCTAATTTATAAAATCATAATAGTCTATTTATATAGTTCAATAAAGAAAGTTAACCAGTCTATTAAAAAAGAAACATGCAGTATTTATTGGTAAATAAAAAAATATTATCATGACTTAACTACTTCGAAATACAAATCAAATGATTCATCACGAAGCGGAATTTCCTATTTTCAATTCTATAGTACTAGGTTTGAATCTATCGTACCGTTATAAATCGTCAAAATAAAATGTCCCGAACCTAAAGTTATGATGAAACTTTAGCTAAACTGTCACGGATATTAATTTTTTAAAAATACCTATAATTAGAAATAAAGGTTTATTTATTTGTATTTTTTCTATGATTTGGTTTAACTATTTCTGTTTTCTCGTTACTCTGGTTGAACTCGTTTGAAGAGAAAGTTATACGATGTTTTTTTTTCAGCAATTCCCTTATGAGACTTCAGTTAGTTTGATTTAATAAATTAAATTCTAAATAAAAGGAGTTGTAATTTTCATTGAATTTAGTCAACGTTTTTATTACATAAATTAAATAGAGAAAAAGGCAGTGATATTAAAATTGATAATTAACATTGATTCGCGACTTAATTTAAAAGTAGAATCGTAAAAAAATGAGTTTTCTTAATACTAAACCAGCGTAACGGGAGAGTAAAGCGTCGGTGGAATTAGTCCTAGATGGATTATCTCTAAGTAAGGTTTATTGAAGAGTGGAAACCGGGGTTTGCAGAAGGTAAGCTTTTTAAGTGTTTACTTGAATCAAAGGAAGAGTAAGGATGTAATTGCAGAGGCACCAAGTTTTCCCACGAGTGCGACGTTAGAAGGATGAAGATTGTAAAAGAAGGGAGGAAGAGAGGGGAAAGAGAAAGGGGCATGGAAGCCCCCAACAGTAGATAGAGAGTGAAGAATGAGAGAGACAGAGTATGAGGGACCAACTTCATCAAACTCAGGGCGCGGCGTGTTACGCTCCACGGAGCAGAAAACAGACAGGAATATTGTCGAACCAAATCTCAGTCCTGGATGATCCACCCCCGGGCAGCCAATGGGGCCGCCACCCTCGCGCCCCTCCTACGTAGTAAACAAAATGTTTCCTACAGACAATGTGCTCTCCTACATTCCCCAGCTGCAGCCGGTTACCAACTCTAGATGTAACCCCTCAGAAACTTCAACCACCTTGAACTAAGTTTCTTGATTGAAGATCTACCATGGCATCGATCATTTGTATCGTGCGTATGCAGTTTGAACTTATTGATTTTTATTGCATATGACATTTATTTTTAAAAAGTAGTCTTTTTTGGATTACATCAATTTAAAATACAAAAACACTAACCGATTTTCGGCATTGTAGAAAAATTTCTGCGTAATCTTATATTAACAGGATTATTTAACACCACGAGACTAGTAACCGTAGTTTCATTAAGTATGCGGCATGCTTTCACAACAACTTCAGATAACAATTTCGATTATAATGTGAAATAAAAACAAATTGATAAGTATAGATAAATTTAAAAATATATTTATTATAAAAATAAATATTACATACGAGCATATTTGTTATTCCTAATTTGTGTACATTGCAATCTGTTCAATTAAGAACAATAAGCAACCCCATGACCCAATGAGATGAGGATGATAATATGTATGATGTGTAAAAGAGATGTAGTCTTGTACAGACCCCGGCCGACCATTCCTGAGAGAGTATGGTTAATTGAACCCCAACCATCAAATTACACCGGTTACCACTGTCTAGTATTCAAATCCGAATAAAAGTAGCTATCTTTACTAGGATTCGAACCAAGAAACTTCGTCTCCGAAATCAGCTGTTGAACAGCTGACTCGCGGCGACGACTTTACCTCTAGCCCAACCCGGTGGGTGGGTATACTTAAGTAGTAACTTTTTATTTACCATTTCTCTTTCTCAATGCCTTAAATTTTTTTAATATTTGTATCCTTTTTTATCAAATTTTCTTGTCGTTAATTTTATACAGTTGCAAATGAAAATTTCTTGTTTAGTCAAAAAATTAACTCTCCAATAAAGTTATTTGGTATTGAAAAATTTTAATAAATCAAGAAAATAAAGTAACCAGTCAATATTAAGTAACCAGACTGTAACCAGTTCAGTTTACTGATTACTTACTTCAATAGCTTTCACAAAGAACAAAAGCAGAAGATTGCTAAAAGTAAGTAGGAAAGCCTACGGTGAAAGAATTCCGAGAGTTTGGCTGCAGAAAGAGCTTCCAGTAGTAGGACTTTATTTTTAGCATTATTATGTTGTCTTCACTGTGTATAGCCTATTATTAGTTCATACTGTATTAGTTTGCCCATAACAGGCTGGTGGAGTGTTAAATTTGCATTCGATCTGCTAGTTCCAGGGCTACAAAGAAAAAAATAGTTTGGTTTCTTATCACATGGTTAGCCAATTATATGACTGAAATAATTAAAAAAAGAAGAGGTGTAAAAGACTCTAGTCACAGTTTTCTCCTCTGAGAGTAATGAATTTCATTATACAGCCAGACCCTATCGTGAATGAAGTGAAAGTGTCATTTGCAGGGTGGAAAGTAGATGCTTTTCAGAGAGCCTGGTATGCTGATAAGCTATTTTTCCACCCAGTGAGGAAGCCATTGGTAAACCACCTCACTCCGTGTTTTACTTAGTAAAACCTCTAGAGGTTCAAACCAATCTTTTGGCTCATGATCTAAACGACAACATTTTAATAGTAAGTTACATATTCTTTCTTTTAAAATTTTCTTTTCAAACTGCACATATTTTTAACAAAAACCAAATTTCAAAATTTTTAATTATATAAAGTAAAATAAGACGTAATAAAATTTATAAGAAAACGTAGTGTAAAAAAGGTGATTGGAACCACTTAACTTGTCTCTATATTATTTCCACCTTTACGTTTTGATTTACTAACTTTTTAATAATCTGTTACCGGATTGTAAACGTTTCAATAAAATAAGATAGAATCAGTAAATTGTATTATTATTTGTCAGAGACAATTTTTTTATACCTGGAATGGACTTATACCAATATCAGATCTGATTTCTAAGAACCTTTTTGGTTGTTTGTTCAAATATTTTTGAAGTTTGATTAAATCGTATCACCGAAATAAACAATATAAAACATATACTATTTTATAATGAATTTTTCTGGAAAATAAGTTTTTATACGTTATTTTAACTTATCTATTTACATTTTTTATTGTTATTTCAACAACATTTATATGCGTAAAGTTGTTACAAATTTTTATGTTTTTCGCGTTAATGGCTTTAATGTTAATGGCTTTAACATTTTGTGCAATTTTGCCTTTCTCTATGACCTCAGTCAAATTTCATGTATTTTATATTTATACTTTTATTTTTTATATTTTATATATAGTTTTACGTGTGTAGGAACAAACTACTATAAACAGTTTTTTAGTAAATATTTTAATAAAGACACGACCTTAAGTACTGTTTCTGGTACTAACAGAGTTAGAAATAATAAGATTAGCCTATGTCTAATTACAAGACATGCGTAACAACCATTATTGTGTGAATAATGGTAGGCCTATTTTAATTAGCCTAATTGTGCAAATGGCGTACAAAATAAATAATGTTCACGTAGTAGGTATTAATAAGCCGAAGAGATTGATGGTAAATTCTTTTAACTTTTATTTTCTATTCAGTAGCCTAACTGTTTTCAAGTACAAAAACGACACAATTTAACTGTATTTTTTCAGCTGATAGTTTTTGTTTTGAATTGAGATTCGAATTGAAAAGTAAACATTTAAACTAAGGAGACTGAAAGCAATATTTTTGGTTAACTTTGAGATATTATTAAGTCGTTCCCAGAACCAATCTAAAGTTACGTCTAACGTTACTTGACTTCTTATAGCAATTTTTTACTCTGATAGACTGGAAACCAAGAAAATTTTTTTTAAATTGTTGATTTAGTAGTCTAAGTTTATTTTTGCAGAAAAATATCCCTAAGGATCCTCCTTGGATTATAGAACAACGTAGGATAAACATTTCACTAACGGAATTAAACTCAAAAATTTAGGTTACATAATAAAATAAAACTCCATATGTTGTAAATACACTCAAACTGTTCGTTGCAGGGCTAAAATAAATAGTTCTATTTCTTATCACGTGGTCAGCCAATTACATGACTGAATCATTTAAGAACAGAAGAGGTAGAGGTGTAAAAGACACTAATCAGAGTTATCTCCTCTGAAAATAATGAATTTTTTTGTACAGCCAGACCCTGTGGTGAATGCAGTGAAGGTGTCATTTGCAGAGTGGAAAATATGTGCTTTTCAAAGGGCCCGGCATGCTAATAAGCGTACTTTTCCATTCAGTGCGGAAAGCAATGGTAAACCACCTCACTCCTCGTTTAACTTAGTAAAGCCTCTACAGGTGCTATCGATGTCCAGTGGTGAAGTTCGTAAATGATATTTATAAACAAATAAATAAGTTTAACAACTTTCTTTCATTTTAAAATATATGTATATTTTAAAATTTCAATTAAAACCTTTTAAAAACAATTAAAACTTTTAAAATCTTAACTTGAAAACTTCCTTATTAAAATAATTGTATATTAATTATTTAGTCTTTTTTTTTATAAAAACTGTAAATGCTTCACTCCTTCTCAAAGATTTAAAATAGACTCAACTTTCAACAATCCTTTTTTGTAAAATTTTGGAATTTTAAATTTTCTTTTTTCTTTTTTTTTTTTTTTTGTTTTATTTATCTTACTTACATCTGGAAGCTGGAAATCATCTGTATTTATGTTGAGATGTAAATGTAACAAATGTAAATGTTGACATATCTTGGTTATATCAGTTGTGTCAATTGTGTAGAAGGTATGTGTTTACGTGTGTGTTTATTGTAATTGTGTGTAAGGAGTGATGTTTATATACTTGTCTCATAATCTATTACAATCTTCCCCCCCCCCTGGGAAACATACACAAGCAAAAGGAATTAGGGGTGGGTGCTTAAATGGCGAAAACAAAAAAGATGAGTACGGAGCAGTTGTCGGCCTGAGACGGTAAGTTACGATCATTCGGGGCCCCTTTCATAACACATTCACACATCAAATAACATCGGATACACCTTTAATACCAACATCACAAGCTCGAGAGTCGCGACGTACCTCACCTAATAATATTACTAATCTTGGTAATTTATGATACCTTTTTAAGGTTAGAGATATGTTCTTTGGATATTTCTCCCCCGACAGTCTTACGGAGTAAGGCTGTAACAGGTGTAGAGAATCCAATTATATAAAATGGTTCCGACCACCGGTATGCCATTTTTGCGCAAATATTTTTCTTTTTCGAACTTACGGGATGAGTTTTAAGTAAAACTTTATCTCCCACCGAAAATGGATTTGGATGGCGTGTAGCATTATATCTACGTGCCATATCATGATGAGACTTAATTAGTTGCCGTCTAATTGTACTCATCATGTTGCTCGATCGTACGGGATTCCGATGAAGGATATCCTGAATATTCCACGCTCTATCCAAGGGCGTTTGGGCTTGAAAATTATGTAATACGTCAAAAGGACATGCACCGTGGGCGGTATGTTGTGCCATATTAAAGGCTAATTGAAACCAAAAGAGGGATTTATCCCATGTCGTTTGGGCAGTTGCGTGATACGCGATAAGAATAGACCTAAGATTTCTATTCAGTCTTTCAGCATGAGATGGGCGTGGGTGGTAAGGAGATAAAGTAGTTCTTTTAATTCCTAAGGTAAAACAAAAGTTTTTAAACATTGTGGAGTTAAATGTTTTGGCATTATCCGTGACAATTAACCTCGGAATGGAGTAGTTCTGAAAGATACGTTTTAATTCATCTATAATAGAAGATGTATTAGTATTTTTTAATGGAGCTAACCAAGTAAATTTTGAAAAACTATCCACCACCACCAGAATATATTTATAACCTTGGTTAGTTTTTGGAAGACTACCAACGGTGTCAATAAATAACGTATCAAATGGTATTGTTGGAACTCTTGAACTAAGATTCCCCCATTTATAATTCATGCCAGGTTTGCTGCGTTGACAGATCATGCAAGCATTCACCTTTAAAGGAATTTCCTTATATATGTCAGGCCAATAAAAATGCTTTGTTATTTTATGTATAGTTTTGTCAATACCTAAATGTCCTCCTATTTCCGAATGATGAAAATATTTAAAGACTAAATCTTTTAAAGAATTGGGGAGAACAATTTTGGTCGGATTGTGATTTTTGTCTTGTAGACAGAGGATCCCTTTTGATAAACAAAATTTATTGTTCATTTGTTGTTTTTGTTTAAGGATAAAGGTATCCTGTTTTTGATGTTGTTTTATATCTGTAAAGGAAAGGGGAAACTGTGATAATAAAGCATTGATATACGATATCTCTTTTGCTGTATCGGCATTATTTAATTCATACATTCTCGATAATGCATCAGCCACATTATTATTTGAACCACGAATGTGATTAATTTTAAATTTAAAGACGGATAAGCGTAATAACCATCTAGCCAACCGACCTAATTGTTTTGGTCGTGAAAGAAGCCAGGCTAAAGCTTGGTTATCCGTTTCTAAAAGAAATTCACGGTGCGTTAGATAAGTTCTAAAGTGATCTGTCGCGAAAACAACCGCCAGACATTCACGTTCATATGCAGAAAATTTTCTTTCTGCTTCTGTCAATGTTTTAGAGGCGTATGCTATAGCTCTTCTGGACCCTTCATGTTCTTGGAGTAACACCGCCCCTATACCTGTATCTGACGCATCTGTTTGTAAAATGAATTCTTTAGAAAAGTCTGGTATGGAAAGAACTGGAGGATTAGCAATTGCTTGTTTAAGATCTTCGAACGCTTTTCTTTGTGAGTCTCCCCAAACAAACTGAGTATTTTTACGTCTTAATCTATTCAGGGGTTTGATCCTGTCAGCATAATTTTTAATAAATTTGGAAAAATAATTAATCATACCACAATACCGATGTACTTGTTTTACTGATGTAGGTTCCGGATATTCTAAAATTTTTTGTGTCCTAGTTGAATCTATAGAGACACCCTTGTATGACAACGTGTGTCCAAGAAATGGTATTTCATTTACAGCAAATGTCACCTTATCAGGATTAATGGTGATACCAGCTTTCCTCAAGATCGACAACACTATTTTGATATGTTTTAAGTGTTCTGTAAAACTTTTGGAATATATTAAAATATCATCCATATAATTAAACACAAATTTATATTTAATATTTTTAAATATTTTATTCATAAGGCGAGTTAGAACTTGTGCGCCGGTTGACAAACCAAAAGGTAATCTTTCATATTCATACAATCCATCTGTAGTACAGAATGCAGTAATTTGACGAGATCTCTCTGTCAATGGGATTTGATGATACGCTTGTGCCAAATCTAATGTACTGAACCATCGTGCTTTGGAAAACCATTGGAAAGCGTGATTTATATTTGGTAAGGGTTGCGCTTCCGAGTCAATTATTAAGTTGACCGAACGATAATCTACAACCAAACGACTTGAACCATTTGGTTTCGGGATCAAAAAGGCCGGAGATGAATAAGGAGAAACACTCTCTCTAATTACCTTATCTTTTAATAGTTTATCGATTTGTTTTTTCATTTGGAATGTTTTTATTGGATTTAAAGGATAGGGCCTAGATTTTATAATTTCATTATTTTTAAGTTTGATATCATAGGTTAATTCATGAGTACAACCTAATTTAGCCGTAAGTACATCCGGAAATTCTTTACACAAATTATTTATTTTATTTTTAATGTATTCAGATTGCTCTATATTATTAATTTGATCTGGAAATATATTTATTAAATAAAACTTTTGATTCTTTAACCATTCAAAAGTTATTTCTGATTTTATAGCATTAAAAATAGCACGTGTTTTATGTAAAAAGTGCATACCAAGTATTATTTCATGATGTATCTTTTTTAACACTTTGAAATTTATTTTCCATGATAGATTGTGTAGGTTAATTCGAACCCACACTTGTTTAGTAATTTCCAAAGGGAATTTGTCAGCTGTGAGGCAGATTGCGTTAAGTTTTTCCTCTTTTATGAGTGCATTCCTATTTTTCAAAAGTACATACATTTTTTGGTTAATAATATTATGTGTAGAACCTGAATCAATAAGCGCGTTAAATATATTATTTTTAATTTTTATTTTTAAACCTTTCAATGTATTTTTATAAGTCAACCTTTGTTTTCCTATATTTAAAGATTTACCCATCTCATGTTTACAAACACGAACCATATGAGTATGCTGCGCGTGTTTGTATCCGTTTAGTTTTTTGACATGTTTTTATTGTTTTTCTGTTGCCAAAGTCTACAATTTCGTTTAATGTGACCTGGTTTATTACAATAAAAACATTTTAATATTGTTTTTGATATTTGTGACCCAATGTTATCGGATGTCGTATTTTGTGATATGATTTGTTTACCTTGAAGAGGCATTGTGTTATTTATAGAGTTTAGTGCGCTTGTATCGTTCATTTTTGATGAACCTATCTCATGAAGAGTTCTAGCATAAACCCTCTCATATACATAAGCATCCAATTTATTAAAATCATGTAAGTTATTGGGTCTACCAATTATGCCTAAATGTGTAGCATATATTTCATTTAAACCAGTTAATATTATATTAATCAACTCACCTTCGGTGAGGTTAAGTCTTAATACATCATGATTTTCTAAGATTTCTCTTATGTATTCTGTCAAGGTTTCCATTTGTGACAGATTTCTGTATAAAAATTTTAATTTTAATATCTCTTTCATTTTTGGTGTGATCAGTTTATTCACCAAATCTCGGTGAAACTGATCAAAATTGTGGTTATTTCTAATGGAATTTTCAAAAATTTGTTCCGTAAAACCGGTCATAAATGGAGTTAATAACACCAAGGGTAGATCTACTGCATAACGTTTCTGAATTTGTTTAATAATTTTGATATTTCTAACCAACGTATCAATATCACGTCCATCTGTGATAGTTAATTGTTTTAACTCGTTTTCAATCGGGTTTGCGATTTTTGTCCAATTAAAATTTAATTCACGTTGGACACACACAGGGTTATTGTGACCTATCGCATTTGGTATTAATATATCATGAACATCATTCCTAAAAACGGGACTTTGTATTACTCGATGATGTATCAAGTTAATTTGATCATCATTAACAATTTCTTGCCTTTGGTTAGGTAATGGGTTGTTATTTAAACGTACCTCTTCGAAATTTAAATTTTGGTCAAGATTAGGTCTAATTTCGATATTGTGTAACTCATTAGCCTTCCAATTATCAAATTCCTGTTTTAAATTTTGAAAATCTACAACCTTATCTGGTTTATTCGCTAATATAAACAGTAAGAGTTTATTAAGACGGTCGTCAAAAACTTCAGCATTATATTTCTCTAGATCGTTTAAATTTTCTGTGTTTTGTAACCGCACAAAATAATTTTGACACTCAGTTAATTGTTTATTGAGGTCAAATCTACGTATTGCATTAATGTCAGTTTGTCGTCCGTTATCTATCAATTTTTGTAATCGTTGTTTTCTCTGTCCTATATGTCCGGTTGTTACGCTTTTTCGTAGTCTCAGTTGAAAGTTAAGGTTGTTGTCATCCAGTCTATTAGGGTCAATAAGTGGTGTTACTTGTTGTTCCATAATTTATATTCTGTAATTGTGTGTTTGACGAATGTGTGTAAGGCGACTTACCAGATAACTGATGTATACCTTTTTCCAGATGTAAGGACGTTGTCTTTTTGGCCGAAATTGGAGTTGATTTGAAGTTGGAGGATTGTTGAAAGATTAATGAAAGCTAGGCGTTTACGATGATAATATTGTGTTCGGAAGTTTTATGTTGAAGTCTGTTTCTGCTGACGTTCTATGATGTCTTTGATTTCTGTTGTTGATTTCCTTTTAAATTTCTGATAATTTTTGTTAGATTTCTTCTTTCAGTTTTCCGTTTTTCCTTTCTCCTGTTGAAATTTCCCTTATATTTTTAGCTTTCCCGGTCGATGCACCATTTGCTATCGATGTCCAGTGGTGAAGTTCGTAAATGATATTTATAAACAAATAAATAAGTTTAACAACTTTCTTTCATTTTAAAATATATGTATATTTTAAAATTTCAATTAAAACCTTTTAAAAACAATTAAAACTTTTAAAATCTTAACTTGAAAACTTCCTTATTAAAATAATTGTATATTAATTATTTAGTCTTTTTTTTTATAAAAACTGTAAATGCTTCACTCCTTCTCAAAGATTTAAAATAGACTCAACTTTCAACAATCCTTTTTTGTAAAATTTTGGAATTTTAAATTTTCTTTTTTCTTTTTTTTTTTTTTGTTTTATTTATCTTACTTACATCTGGAAGCTGGAAATCATCTGTATTTATGTTGAGATGTAAATGTAACAAATGTAAATGTTGACATATCTTGGTTATATCAGTTGTGTCAATTGTGTAGAAGGTATGTGTTTACGTGTGTGTTTATTGTAATTGTGTGTAAGGAGTGATGTTTATATACTTGTCTCATAATCTATTACACAGGTTCAAATCAGCCTTTCGGCTGATGACCTAAACAACATGTTGCAAATACTCAGATTACTTAAAGATTTTTACTAACGGTTTGAAAAACAGCTGTATCGACGGTTGTGTAGTTGTACTACCAGGGGAAGAAAACTCTCTAAATTACAGCTTTCATCCTCCATTTTTTACGGCGAGGCTTACGCAATACCTACATGCTTCAAAGTACGTACAAAAGGATTATTGCTATAATACTTTATCAATCTCTCTGATTCTGAAAGTGTGACAGGAAGTCTCAAAAATACCTACATTGAAAATCCTATTATTAGGAATTTTTTTCACTACACACTAAAATTTCTAAAACGGGTGAACAAGTATGCCTAATATTTATGTGGATTTCATCTCCTATTAATGGAAACGAGAACGCTGACCAAACTGTCAAGAAAGCGTATAACTTTACTCACGCCCACACTATTCAAAATCTCATTCAAAGACATCAACAACATCTTAAAATAAATCGATTTAAAAAACGGGACCATAATTTTGGGAGAATTACCACATAGTTAAACTTCACAATGTTAAAGAAAATATTTTTCACCATTTTTGGTAACACAATTTACAAACCGACGTGATCATGTAGGCTACTTCTAACAAGGCTCAGAATAGGACATTCATTTCTCATACATTTGGACACATTCCTCACATTCATTTCTTGAGAGGTTACTCACTCCCAAGAAAACCTCACAACTTCCATCTCAGTGACACTAAAATCACAATTCAGAACACCTAACAGATTTTAATTGAAACATTTCGGAGCAGGTTTATCTTATCACCCAGTTAACGTGTTTCTTTTAAAGACAACTACTATTTATCTAAATCAATAGGTTTTAGAAAAACAATACACTTACTCCCACATGGACAAATTTAAACACTTCTAATGTTAACATAGTAAAATAACCTTCTTAGAGTTAATTAAAAACCTAATTGGTGATAGGTCTAAAGATAAAATATAAAAAAAACAATAAAATATATGGTTTGTAAACTGAGAGACCTAATACTGAAGGTAAATTACCATATTTCCTCGATTCTAAGACGCACCTTTTTTACAATTTGATACCTCGAAAAGCAAGGTGCGTCTTACATTCGAGGGTGTCTTGCAGTTACATTCACTTATTATCTTTGTAGGCCTACCGGTATATTAGCACTCTAAACTACGTATGAGACATCTACTATCCATGATAAGATAAAATAAAATATCTTTTAAAATTAAAATAAAATAAAACTTTATAAATAATTATCGGAATTCGTAGAAGCGACGCGCACACAAACGCAGTTTTTTTATTTAGAAACGCAGCTTGTGAATTTCCAGCGCCATGTTTTTCCAACTTACGAACTGAAAATATCGACACTCTTGATCAGATAGGTAAATACAGACGAAATTTCAGTCTATTCCGATATGCCTAGAAACTACACGGTCGATGTGAAAGGTGCCAAAGAATAGAATACAATAGAAAACTACTGGGTACGAGAAACTGCGAATAACAGTTGTTGTTGTTTAGATCATCAGCCGAAAGGCTGGTTTGAACCTGTAGAGGTTTTACTGAGTAAAACGAGGAATGAGGTAGTTTACCACTGCCTTCCTCACTGAGTGGAAAAGTACGCTTATCAGCATGCCGAGCCCACTGAAAAGCATATATTTTCCACTCTGCAAATGACGCCTTCACTTCATTCACCACAGGTTTGGCTGTATAATGAAATTCATTACTTTCAGAGGAGATAACTCTGATTAGTGTCTTTTACACCTCTACCTCTTCTGTTTTTATACTACTCAGTCATTTAATTGGCTGACCATGTGATAAGAAACAGAACTATTTATTTTAGCCCTGCAACGAACAGTTGAGTGTTAACAGTTTGACACTCCACCTGTCTGTTATGGGCAGTTATATTATACATTATTATATTAGAGTTCAGTTTTGTTATATTATATTATATATTATTATTATAACAGTTATGTTATGCATAACAGCCGATGAAAAAACTTCCTCCTTATTTGATACTCAATCACAAAAGTGAATTCAAGAAAGTTATTATTTCCTTTCAATATCGTGTTACTTTTAATTCTGTTTCATCGCCCATTTCAGATTATAAAATTTCACTTTATATTAGAAATAATATTTTGATGTTGGATTTTATTTTTGTCCAAAATTTGTAGTGCCAAAATAAGCTGCGTCTTATATTCGAGGACGTCTTAGAATCGAGGATATACGATTTTTTAAATACATTACGTATATGCTTTTATTTGTAGCCTAACTTTTTAAAGGTCTATTTATACCTGCAACATAGAATTTTACACAATAAGTTACAAACGTAAAAGGGTGCAGATTATCGAAGCGTGATTAATAGGAATGTTATAAAGGAGAGTTGTTGGTAAACTACATTTTGGAGGGAGATACGTTATGGAACTGGATTGATGGGAAATTTGAAAAGGGAGAGATTTCATCTAACCAATAGGAAAATGTTTAATGGCCTCTCCATAGTTACTAAATAATGATTTACGTTGGAGGGCAGGATGTTACGTCATATTGTAACATTTTGGGTTAAAATTAGTTAACGTTTCGAAACGTCTTTTAAAATGTAGTTGTTATTATAAACACTGCCGTAAAGTATTCTTTAATAGTTTAATTATTAACGGAAATTATTTTAAAATTTGTTTATGTCAATGAATATTTGACATAAATTAATTCATTCAATATTCAGTACCTAGTGGATAAGTATTTGTTAATTATTATTGGGTAAATGAGAGGTAATTAGTTTTGAATATTTCAGAATTTTTCTGAAAATATTTCATAACAAGTAAGATATCAAAAATAAACAAATTATACAGAATACTTATCCGTAACTTTCTTAATAACTGTTAACTAAAATAGCCCACTTTATCAATAAGGGTTGCATTTAGAACAACTTTAGTTTTACTTGAGAATATGCATGCACCTGAAACATTAAGAATTCTCAAATTTTTTGAAATATATGTAAATTTGTTCTGAAAATTATCCATCTTTAGACAATAACACACTAATGCAGTACCAATGCGGGAGTTATTTTTAGTTTGCAATTATTTTTCTAATATTTCACTGTAGTATTTTACTAAAAAAAGAAAAACAACCAAAATTCCGATTAGAGGTTATTCAAAACTTTATGTATCGTAGCGTTTAATAACTAATGCATACGTATATATTTTTGAGTCTGCCCTAACAGACAGGTGGAGTGTCAAATTATTTACACTCAATCTGTTAGTTGCAGAACTAAAATAAATAGTTCTGTTTCTTATCACATGGTCAGCCATTTAAATGGCTGAATTATTTAAAAACAGAAGAGGTAGAGGTGTAAAAGACACTAATCAGAGTTATCTCCTTTGAAAGTAATGAATTTCATTATACAGCCAGACCCTGTGTTGAATGAAGTGAAGGCATCATTTGCAGAATGGAAAACTTGTGCTTTCCAGAGGGCCCGGCATGCTGATAAGCGTACTTTTCTACTCAGTGAGGAAGGCACTTGTAAACCACCTTACTCCTCGTTTTAGTTACTAAAACCTCTACAGGTTCAAACCAGCCTTGTGGCGGATGACCCAAACAACATATTTTTGAGTAGCTATTATCTTTCACAGTCATTAAAAATTAATTTGTTTAATTAAAGTTTTATATGATGATGATTTTGTGTAATTCATGCCGTTTGATCAGCATAGTTAGTGAAATTATAACGTGTTTTTAAGTTACACTGATCGGCGAACGACATGGGTACCCGTTCTGGCACCCATCTTTTCTTCAACCTTCCAGTATTCCTTTTCCTATTGATTTGTTTTTTAATCTTATATTTATCAATGTACACTTTCATAACCTCTTACTTGGTGTGGCGTGGAAAGAAGCTTCTACAGAAGCATTCCCAAGATTTACAAAGGTTCCAGTTTAGATGGTTGATGTATGAATTCTGTTTTAAGTAATAAAAATAGAAGATAGTGCGGAAGGATTTAACATAACAAGTCTTTACTCCACGATGTTCGAAATTCTCGTAAAGTTTGATGTGTAATAAATTTTAAACGAGTTCGTTATGTGCCTGTGAAGCCTGTTAAATATTCATGTGTAACTTATGTATGTTTGGCTATATCCTTTACCACAAGTTTTTATTTAACGTAAAAAGTAATAAAATAAGCAACAAAAAATTAATCAAAATATTTTCAACATATTTTTAAAATACACTCGAACTTCGATATAACGAAATCGAGAATCCTGGGAAAAAATCGTTAAATCGAGGTATTCGTTATATAGAAGTAACAAGAATTTCCAAGCTAATTTTTATTAACGAATTTTTTTCACGTTGTGTGATGAATTAAATACAGTCAATTTTCTTAAAAGACACGTCTTAACTAGTAAATTAATTTTTTTATAGATAATGTTTTACGTAATTGCGGTTAATAATAGTACAAAAAGTATGTTTTGATTTCAAGTAGGAACTTACCTCGTACATAGAGCTTGGTTATAATTAAAAGCATCTGAAACTTATTTGTAGCTTAATACTGTACTTTTATTTTTAGTACATATTTCTTCAAAACACTAACATAAAAGATAAACTAACTAACTTAAACTAACTTTATCTAAATCGTTTAAAAAAACACTAATCCTAAATGCATTCTTTAGTTTTTGATATGGACAGGTATTGGTTAGAATATTTAAACAGTATTTTAAGTGTTAATTTTCACCTTGAAAAAGTGAGAAATTTTCCGTTGTTTCGTGTGTTTGAATAAAGCAATACGTTCAAAAAAAGTTTCACATTTATCTAAATTTTCAAAATTACTGTCAGGCACTTCATCCTTGAGCTTGTAGCCAAGCCTAATTATCTTAAATGACTGCAAAATTTCGTCGTCGGTAGATTTTCTCTTCTGCTGCTGGTCTTCGCAGTTTTCATCATCACCTTATTCTTCTTCATCATCCAGGTTAGCGAACTTATTAACACCATGAAGTATGTCATCATCGTTCGGAAAATCACTAACAGTAATCTGTTCATCAACTGTGATGAAATTCTCTAGAGTAACTTCATTACTGACGTTTCCAGTTGACGGAATTAAAAAGAATATACCTTAAAACTCACAAAAAAATCATAATACAGCGTGTCACTTCGTACTTATTGCATAACACTATTTCGTTATATCAAGGTATTCGTTAAATCGAGGTAAATTTACATAATTTAATTGTAATGTCATGGTGCAGTAAAACATTCGTATAATCAAGGTTTTCGTTATATCGAAGTTCGACTATAGGCCTATGTACATTTTCCATCTTTAGACAAGTCACACAAAAATACTGAAAGTGGGAGAAATTGATGGTTTACAAAAGATTTATATTTTTGTCTTTCTGGTTTCTAAATTTACTTCCGAGATTTAACTTTTGTGAGTACTGACAGGATATTTGCTTTTATGAAAGTGATTGTGTGTGTAGATTATTATGATTTGGTTTTCAAACTATCACCTTCCAGGCATAAACACTCCACATTGTTTATTTCAAGTGGTTTTATATAAGAATGGTTAGTGTTGATGAGTGTATTTTGAATGAACATTGTGTCATTTTGATAGGTTGTGGTCTGCAAAAGACGTAATGTAGTTTAAGTACGGACTCAAATACCACATTATAACTAGAAAAGGCCTCCTACAGTATTGCTATCGCTTCCACCCTTACTTGTGAAATGCTAAGCGGGGGTGTGTTTCAAGTACCATACAAATCATGATTTGGAGTACTATAGAATAGAATTGATACAGACGGCTGAGACAGGTGATCAGTGTGACAGTTGCATTGTTATTATATTTCCGTCATACACAAAACATTACATTTTCAATTTTGAATCCAGTACTTATTCTATATCTGACAGATACAATAGTGTTTCTCCCTTTCAGGAACAAATGTAGATTGAGTGCAAAAGACGGAGTGGTTTTTCTTTAAGTATTCCAATTAACATAAATGTTGAGGGTACTCTGTCCTTTTTTATAACACACAAAAAAAAATTCATAAATGAAATAAAAGGTAGCCTACCGCTTAAATTATTCTACGTATAAATTTCCTGGTGTAATAATTCAAATATTTTAATTAACGGATTATCACATTATCTTTCAATACTGTATCAAATTATATAATTTATGAGTTGTGGTAATGTACCGGGTTTCCCACAAAGAGGTTACTATTTCTGGATTAATATGCTGGATGAATTGCGCATCTACAGATTGGAAACTTTACAGTTATAATAAATAGGTAGGCCTATGTAAAAAAGTACCCTCGAGTTTCATTTGCTTATGATTAATCAAAACAAAATGGCGAAATATGAAAAAAATATCAAAAATGAACAATTATCTTGTGGATAAAACCACTTAAAATCAAAGGGTATATCAGTGCTGTAACCAAGGATGGTGTTTTATCTTATGACATATCCAATCAGACAATGACTGGAGACAGATACGTATTAATTTTAACTAATCGCATAGTTCCTCATCGTTATAAGGCGGAAGTGCAGGATGTTTTCTTCCAGCATGATGGAGCTCCTCTGCATTGGCCAAAGTGGTTTTAAACCAAAATCTTCCTAACCGTTAAGTAGATCGTGGCAGCGGCCTCATGGACTGGCCTCCAAGATCACCAGACTTGTCTGTTTGCGATTTTTTTCTATGGAGCTTCTTGAAGAAAACGTTTATTCTCTCACCATTGCAACTGACGATGAATTAATGAGGCTGATTGAAGAGGACTGCTGTTGATACCTCGGCAATTTTTCAAAAACACATGATTCACTTTTGTTTCGTTGCTATCATAGCTATTGATAATAATAATAGCAAAACTATTGATGGACATCAGTTCGAATAAAGGTTAATGAAACATTTTGTGTTCATTAATAATTTATCACTTTCATATTTCTTTCATTTTATTACTTAAGTAACATTGTAACAAATCACCAATTTGAAATGTTTATGGAAATAAAATCACTTTCCGCCATTTTGTTTTGATTAATCATAAGCAAATGAAACTCGAGGGTACTTTTTTTAGGCTACATATGTATCTATTATAACTGTAAAGTTTCCAGTCTGTAGAGTGTGCAATACGTCCGGCATATTAATTCAAAATAGCAACCTCTTCATGGGACACGCGGTATACAGTCTCAATGTACTAGTATAAAACAAAGGACTGCAACTCAAGTTTTATTCTTCTACAGACTGAGGCTGACTTTCCTGAAATAGTCCTTTAATTTTTATTTATTTATTTATTTTTAAACTTTTATTTTTAATCTTTACCTGTTCTGTGGAGAACAACCGAAACATGAGCGAGCATTGATATTACATTAAAATTAACACGAACAGCCACAAATATAAAATACAATATTCAGGAATTTGAAATTTGAAATGGTAAAATGGAATAACAATGAACGAAAACGATATACTAAAATATAAAAAATTAAAAACAATAAAAAGTTCATATTGTTGAAGAAAATTTATTACCAATAGTAATAAAGCATACTTAAAAACAAAAACAAAAATTACATCTATTATTTTTTCCAAATTTGAATCGGCCATTTCAGAAATCTAACTTTTGGAAAAATAAAAAACTGGTAATATACTACTTTTCATTAAAAAACAATATTCAAAGTATAATTTGTTCAGAGGGCTGTCCACTTTAATATAAAATGTAGGCCTATACTTTTTTGTCTTTTTAAAGAAAAACCACATGTTAAAATAAAAGTTAAAAATTTAAACTTAAGGTGTTTCTGAATTAAGTTGGAGTAAAATGCTAACTTACATTGTTTTCTGTAAAATACGTTGTTAGACCAGAAAAAAATGAGTTCTACAATAGTATTAATTTATTTATTTCACTAGTTTGCATTAGGGACTTTTCCAATAAAAAAAATTGAAATTCATTACCTTAAAGAAAGAAAAATGTTGGTTTTCAGGCTACTCACGTTGTTCGTCGTCGTTACAAACAGTAGTAGTTATCTCCCTTAAAAAGATTTTTGCTTAGAAACTTCGTTTAGCCTCTTCCACTAGAAAGTAGAGATTTAAGTCTCAAAATATCATCTATTTTCAGTTTTTAATTAGCAGGAAGCATTTTGTTATCCATAAGAATAAGCCTTTTCTTAGTGTTACATACTTAAGAAAAGCCAGAGTTATATAATTTTTGTACGGATGGTGTGTTTACATTCCGTTAGGCCTAAAATGCACTCAAAAAATGTAGAATTTTAAATAAATTTTATGTAAAATTTATGTTTTATGTTAATTTTATGTAGAATTTTGAAATGTAGAATATAGAATTTTGAACTTATGGGCTTACTGAAATTATTACTTCATTTATCTTGTTCGACTAGGTATGAATAAACAATGTGGGAAGAATTAAAGAAGATCTCTGCTCCATCTTCCTTTTAATCTTCTAATGAAGCCTGGTGGAATTACCATGTCACTGATAAACGGATTTTTATGAATTTGTAGTTCCGAATAGAATTTTTAAAAACTATTTTTAATGATATCTTATTTAGCTCTTTATAAAAATCCTTTAATAAAATCCGAATTTTAAAAACAGATGTGTATTTTATGTCGAATTATACCGATGAACTGTGATAATGGCATCTTTATAATTTTTATAAATAAATAATTTTACGTCACGAAATTAAAAATTGTATTAATATAATTAATGGGGTTGAACGTTTATATTTTTTATTATATGAAATACATAATAAAATTACAGATATATTGCAGTAATCAAATAATGAATTGAACATTTTAATATACTTTGCAGTCCGGTTTTCAAGTAATAATTGTAACAACTTCCTTTTGTTGAAAAACAGATATCTTATTTTATTTTTAATTAAGCTAATGTATATCTTACAGTAATTCCCAAGAGAATACGTTAAGTTTGCTTTAGTTTAAACGTTATATTTGTAACTACTGTTCTAAGCTATTGATCTTTAATGGTAAGTTCCCCACGGGAAGTACCCAGACGATGTTAGTTCTCCATCAATTCAGGCACTTCTCTTCTACAAGTTCGTATCTAATATCCACTGGGAGAGCACCGAACGAGAATATAAATCGTCAGAGAAGTAACATGATCGTAACTTATACTCTTCTCTCTTAGCAACTAAGTGAAGAGAATTAATTAAGAAAAATTTATTTGGACTAATTCATAACATTTTCTTTTTTTCAACTTAAAAAATTACTACAAATTATATAGAAATTTGTAAAATATTATAGGCGATAGTTCGAGCCTTTTGAAATGTGTTTTTGGAGATAGATAGAACTTATAAAATAGACCGCCAGTGTAAGGATTAAAGAAGTATTACTGAGAGTGGAAATGAAAGAAATTTGAAAGGAAACCATTTGACGGAGGAATACTAATCAGCTACGACGTATAAAATGAGGAAGGTTCAATTAAACCTATATCAGAAGGTAAAACGAAACGATTTTTTTTTTTGGCCTTACTACGTCCGACTGTTCTGGAATTACTGCTAATGCAGACGGTGAAGGATGAAATGATTTTTTTGTTGTAACGTATGAAAATATGCCGTGCCTGAATGGGATTCGAACCCAAGACCACATGATGAGAGGCGAGCACGTTACCAACAACGCCAATGGTGCCGGCCGCATTGAAAGAAAAGAGAGAACGTACAGTAATTTACATTTTTGTTGTTACTTCAATTACTATTTAAGATTCTGAAATGTGTTCTTACAGAAAATAAAATTTCACATTTACATTTAGATTTTTCACACGTTTTCGTGAGAAAAATACCAGAAAATCGTTAAAAACCTCTAAACTAATACAATAAAAGTTTGAAATAAAAGTTGTAGGATTTTAAATTATCTACAACGTTTTATTACATAAATGTTTGCGCTAAAATGCATATTAAAGCCGCAATCTTAAAAAAACAATTTTTTACGTGAAAACAGCCTCTCCAAGAATTTCAGCAGACTGGCGCCTACTCTATCTTGTAAAGTATAAACAATTTAGTAAACCAGGCGATTTTTAAAAAAAATCGTTGGACCCGGTTTTTAGAAAATCGCAAATACGTGAAAAATTACACGAATAAACTACTACTTCCGGTTGACTGATTTTGATGAAAATGTTTATCATCAAAATAAACATTTTGATGATAATTTCGGTATTGGTATGTAACTTAAGTCTTAAGTTTGAAGTTCGTACGGTGTTCCGTTCTTGAGATTTCTGTTCACACACACACAGACACACACACACGCACACACACACACACACACACACACACACAGACCAATTGCTATAAACATGTGTTATGGTTTCAGGGGGTCTGAAAACGTGTAGATCCGGTGAAAACTCGATTTCAAAACATCGACATGAAAACAATACTTTCCTTCCTATATATTCATATAGGCAATTCATATAGGTAAAAATGGTTTTGAGAACATTGATCATCAGATGCGGTATACATAAATTTGAGAATATGTTGGTAGCAGTGGTTACACAAATTATTTTATAATTAGAGTTAAACGAGTCAGATTTTAAGCTACTAAGAGAAGCTTAGTGGTTAAGGTAACCTAACCATAGCAACCCATCTTCAGCAGATAATTTAGATTATGAAAGTGTGCGAGAGAGATGTTAACAGCGTTAGTTATAAATAAAGGGAGATAGAATGAAAGCGGGGGTTGTAGAGTTAGTCTAATGTTAGAGATACAGTATTATAGAGCGTAGACAGATTAGAGGAGAGGCAGAACTGTTATTACCATCATCGTAACCATCATTATCGTCACTAACATTATCATCATCATCATGAAAATTAATATAATATCCAGTAGGTATAATGGCGGATAATATTGTAAATTAAACAGTACTCTAACTAATAGACCAAACATACATACACTTGTTTTTGGTGTTTTGTTAAAACCCCTATACGTTGCATTTAATAAACAAATTCATTATTATATAATGTTAATATTATAACGTTACCAATATCCGTTTCAGTTTGTTACTACTTTCCTTAAATTAAATTCTAAATTCATTATTATCTCGTTTTTATAAATTTATTTACAATAAATACAATAGATGTTAAAAACAAACCTTTCTAACCGACCTCACGAATAAATAATAAATAAATTATGGCTTTATTTTACCAATCACAAAGCTATTTTTAAAAAAAATTTAAACTACATAATATACTTATTTTTTTATATAATCTGTTAAACTCATGAAGCTCCAAGCTTTCGAACGAACCGTAAAAGAGGTTTTGAGAATAAGTGAATATGAGTTATGAAAAACTTAGGCAAAGTTTAGTTTTTTTAAAAAAATAGTTCGATCTCTTCGTATTTTAAATGGTTTACATAATATCTTATAGAGAAATCAGACGTGACATTATTTTTTTATATAGGCTATGTCCCGTAAATAATGTTCAAAATCTTTGAAAAAAGTAAATTCAGGATACATAGCCTACTACAGGGTTCTACTAACTTTATGAAAAAAAAAATAAATGGCTTTATTTTACAAATCATAAAATTATTTTTCAAAATTTAAAAATAATATTTTTTTTTTAGCTTTTATTTGTTATTAGGAACTGTACATTGTTGACAACTACCCAATTTGATCGCTGCTTTTTGCTGTATTTTTTTTGACGTAGATAGACATGAGTTTGAACAGGGACCCCCAGTAGAGTTTGTTCATGGATGGCTGCCAACTGGTCACCATACAAAGTCGCTTGCCCAACCGGTGTTACTTAACAAATAATAGCAACTTTCTACCAGCTGACTGACTGGGCTGGCCCGGAGGCCTAAAAATAATATGACAAAATAATCTGACTCATTAAGTTCTAAGCTTTCGAACAGTAAAATAATTTTTGAAATCGGTGGGTAGTTTCTGAGATTATTTTGTAAAAATAAATAAACAAATGTTACTTCATTATAACATATTAAAATAAAATTATTATGTATAATATTATGTATAAAATCGTGTATAAAATTATCATATCCTTAGATAATAATGAGGGTGTTTGGCTATCCATATTGCTGAAACCATACTTATTATATAATTCCTGTCCATCATTTTCCCGGATAATATGTTTAATTTTATTGCCAAACTTTGCAATAAGCTTCTCGAAAAGTTTAAATGAACAGTTTCCAAATCGCTGGATATGTAATAGAGCAGCTAAAGAATGGCCTGCCAGTTTTCCAGACCGGTTTTTTCTGTTATTTTGTTTTGGGGTACCTGAAACATAATGTTTCCAAAACAAAACTTGTAGATGTTAACGAATTGAAAAGAAGAAGAATATGAAAAAATCTGTTCGAGTACCACCAGACATGATACAAGAAGTTATAAACGGATATTACTGGAGTTAAGCACACTGTCAAGATGAATATTGTTCCTATTATTACTGAAGTTTCGTTTATAATATAAAATTTATAAGTATTATTATAAAAATATTTCCATGTTAAGTTACCTTCTTCATCTGAGAGTAATGAATTTCACTATAGGCCTACAGCCAGATCCTGTGGTGAATGAAGAGAAGGTGTCATTTACAAGGTGGAAAGCACATGCTTTTCGGAGGGCCTGGCATGTTGATAAGTATACTTTTACACCTCAGTGAGGAAGGCAACAGTAAACCAACTCACTCCTCGTTTTTACTTTGTTAAACTTCTAGACTGCCCATAACAGACAGGTGGAGTGCCAAATTATTTACACTCAATTTGTTCATTGCAGGGCTAAAATAAATAGTTCTGTTTCTTATCACATGGTCAGCCAATTAAATGACTGAATCATTTAAGAACAGAAGAGGTAGAGGTGTAAAAGACACTAATCAGAGTTATCTCCTCTGAAAGTAATGAATTTCATTATACAGCCAGACCCTGTGGTGATTGAAGTGAAGGTGTCATTTACAGAGTGGAAAACATGTGCTTTTCGGAGGGCCCGGCATGCTGATAAGCGTACTTTTCCACTCAGTGAGGAAGACAATGGTAAACCACCTCACTCCTCGTTTTACTTAGTAAAACCTCTAGAGGTTCAAACCAGCCTTTTGGCTGTTGACCTAAACAACAACAAACTTCTAGAGGTTCAAACCAGCCTTTCGGCTATTGATGTAAACAACAACAACATAACTCGATAAAGAAGGCATTATCGGAGAAACTAGTTTCACCATTGTTTCGTGTAGAATGTTATATCAAAATCATGTGGTATATATCCTTAACTCCCTACTTTAAAAAATTAAGTTTAATTCAATACGGTGGATTCAATGTGGCGGACATTTAAAACCCACCAAAATGAAGATTTTTTTAAAACTAAATAGAAACACACTTCTTTCTGTATAAAAATACCTCTCAGACATGCAGTATAAAGCCGTTTCCACACTTAAATTTCACCCTGTATGTATAGCTCGTAGGTAGGCCTACATAAATTTTAAAGATCGTATTACCATTCTGCCTAGCAAACCAGCCTATATAGCATGGCGTAGCAGCCATGGGACATGAAATTGAAAACCATTTTTATTAATTTTTCAAGTAATTTTACAGAACACTGCAGGAAATCGATTTTCGATTAAGTACTCTGACCTTGCTGCTGAAGATTTATTAAAAAATTATCAATAATAATTCTGTCGTTCAGTGAGTTTTCCGAAGTTTAAAACAAAGAGAAATAACAATACATTATTTAATAAAATTTTAACATCTTTGGTAAAATGTAATTTGTTCTAAAAACTACAGGTTTTAAGCGCAATATAGGCCTACCTAACCATTAAAATTTTGGTTTATCAATTTTGTGGAACAGAAGCGATATGCGAAGCGACGATAAAAAATAATGATACCAAGTATTCTAGTTGATTATTCATTAGTTTGTTCAGTGATGCTTTGTGTTGAATTATTTATAGTGTATAGCCTTATTTAGGCCTTCAATTTAAATGATGTGTAATCATTGTCTGTCATTGTTTTCCTCATTACTTCTGATATTAGGCCTCATTCAATACATTACTTTTTTCATTACACTGTTACCTTCATTGTATTGTTCCTATTATTACTGAAGTTTCGTTTATAAAAATTATAAGTTAAGTTAAGTTAAAATTATAAGTTTATAAAATTTATAAGTACTATTATAAAAATATTTCCATGTTAAGTTACCTTTTTAAGTACAAGTATTAAGTACGGACCTGTATTGTGATAATGGCTGCTTAAACCTCACGTCAAATTTTTGTGTTTTGGATGATTTATTAGAAATTATATTGATTCTAAATTGTTATGAATTTATTTCGTCTTCGTCGTCGTCATCTTCCATCATGGATTAGGGTGTATTTGAGCCTTTTTCGGCGTCCATTTCTTCCTCGGTCTCCCCATTCCTCTTATACCCCTTGGTTCATAAAGCCATGCACTCAAAGGTAGTCGATCCTGTTACATTCTAAATAAATTATCTGTCCATTATCCTTTATTTTTCGTAATGAGGTCATATAACTGAATTATTTAAAATTATAAAATAATGCACGTATTAACCAGTCACCAACTTCAGTTCCGCATAACCTAGTAACACTTTTAAACTCACGCAAATAAGTTATGCATTGTTTAGTTTTCTACGATTACCACGTAGACAAAATTAGTTATCTGCTGCTTGTATCGAAAAGAGAAGATTTTTTTCAATTTGCTGTGATTCACCAAATAATTGCATTTTCAGCTTTTGTGTTATTAATAGTACCGTTAATTATATTTATTTATTTCCCTAAAAACAAATTTTTTCACGTATAAATAACCTTATATTATATACATTTATGTCAATTAAATTATGTACGAGGTGGAAAATTAACCTATCCATTTTCTCATGTTCTAAAATAGGTCAATTTAAAGCCTCTTTTTCAAACACCAGGTCGTCTGGAATTAAAATATCAGGATGTGAGCTCTCAGATTTAAGGGTGCAATCATTTCCTTCGTGTACGTCCTTCCGATGCTAAAGAGCTATCTATAATTCAACTTTAAACTTTATGATATTCCGTATAGTTTTATAATTTTGAAGAAACTAGTTATACAGTTTTTTTTGTAATGTTTGGGGGGGGCTGGTAATAAAAATGTCTTTGAAATTGTGCTTTTGTAGATAAATACAAACAAATCAAATGTTTGTTTCTTGTATCGTAGTTGTGGATTCATTTCAAGAAGTTTTCTCCGTTCTTGTGCGCCTGAATACTCAGTTCCCGGGTATAAAGTTTTTTATCTGGAATCCTTAGTTTATATTTTAAACAACTAATCAATTTGATTTTGATTTTTCTTGAATTTTTAGTGTAAGTATATATGAATTTAACTACGGACCAATAAGGTTTATTGATACATGACCACCAGATTATGTTGCTAACCTAATCAGGGTAAATTATTAATCCAAAGTGGAATGCAATGTTTAAAGCTAAGAACGTTAGTTTTATGGATCAATTATTTAAAACAAACCATTTAGACTAATGAAAATGTGAGAGTTGCCTTCAGCAACTGAGAGTCAATTACCGGAATTTTGTTTCTTTTAATGGCTTAAGATGGTCATTCATCAGTAGCGTATATTATAATAAAGGTTTTTTTAACTATACAATATTCTTTTATTTGCAATGTATAAGATTATCAACAAGGAAATTTTATTAAAAAAAGGATACAATCATTGACAATTTTAAGCCATTGAGGAGATTGCTGCCCATTGACAGTTCTCCAACCGTATTCATTAAGTAAGTTTATTATATTTTATTTACTTAGGCCTATTTTATTTTGTTTTTCTTTAATTTTGACGTCTCATGACATCCCTACTCCAGAGTCATTTCAGTCTTCGTACATTTGGTAAATCTGGTGTATCTAGGTCAAAAATGAGCTGGTTCGAATTATTATATAATTTCTTTTTAAATTATGTGTATGTGCGTAGGAACACATTGCTGATGTGTGGGACGTTTAAGTCTGTGTGTAGTGTATCGTTCGTGAGGTAAAAGGAAGCACTATAACCCAACGAACTTAAGACTGCAGATGAGATAAAGCCAATAACAGCCAAGGTCGGGTGTGAGGTTGCCCCTTCGCTAAGTCACACTCTTTTCCATCGAACTCCAGCTGACTTTTGTTAGGCTGTCATCTACAGCTGGACCACAACATGACAGCGAAGAATATGATTAACGAAAGTCAATTGGCCCTGTGTTGTTATCTAAGTAACTATGCTCCACCTTCATCTGCAGTCTCTCGTTCGTTAAGCTATAGTTATCTGCCTTAACAGTGTGAACTGAAAGCGTTGTATTTTCAAAATGACCGACGGTTAAATAAAAATTTGTGTCATAGAATACTCTTTGCCCATAACAGGGAGTAGGAGTGTAAAATTATTTGCACTCGATCTGTTATTTCCAGGGCTACAAAAAATAGATCTGTTTCTTATCTCATGGTCAGCCAATTATATGACTGAAGTTAAGAACAGAAAAGACAGAGGTGTGAAAGACACTCGTCACGAGTTATCTCCTCTGAGAGTAATGGATTTCATCATTATACAGCCAGGTTGTGTGGTGAATGAAGTGAAGGTGTCATTTGCAGGGTGGAATATAGATGCTTTTCAAAGGGCCTGGTACGCTGATAAGCATACTTTTCTACTCAGTGAGAGAGGCAATGGTAATTCCTCACTTCTCGTTTTACTTAGTAAAGCCTCTAGTCCAGGGATTCAAACACGCCTTTCGGGTGATGACCTAAACATAAACACAGAATTCTTTTAATCTATCCGTCAACAAATCAGGTTCAATACTTATTTATAGTCAGGTCTAAATCAAACGAATTATGTAGTTACATTATCTTTATGTAGTAATTTTTATAAAAGCAATATTTTTATAAAAATAAGTTAAATATAGGCTAATATAAGTTCTTTTATTAGTGTAAATCGATATTTTGAATAGCAGACCATATGCATTAGAAAACAAGATAAATTATTTAATATTTACTCTTCTAGAAGGAATGGAATCTTGTGAAACATAATACACGGTATAATTTTTCAGATTTTGGAAGAAAAACGAATTCATTTGTTGTTAGAATAGGATGGTTTGTTAGTTATGAGGAGTGGGAGATAAAAGCAAATAAATAACAGGAGCTTGAATGTGAACAATGTCACATTCAAGCTAATGCATCGGACAACAACAGTACGGTATACATCGCATTGCAGAAGACGGGGAACACGCTCCTCTGCTCTGCTCTTAAGAGGGTGGATGGGTTAGGGCGATGGGGATAGCGATGATGGTGATGATGATGATGATGATGACGATGCAGGAGGGTTGAGATTATCGAACGTCGACGTCAAGCTCAAGTGACAAGGCGCGCTGCGATGCGTTGTGTCGAGGAACCCTCTGCGTGACATTTTTAATGATAAAAACGAATAAAGTAACTTTACTTTCTTCATTCGTAATATTTTCAATTTTCATTGTAATAATTATCCGGATTTATTTAATCAAATAAAAATCGTTTTATACAAACCTTTATTTCTCAAGGATAATTTGTCGCTGAAAAGTATTTTTCCTGTTGTTGTTGTTTAGGTCAACAGCCGAAAGGCTGGTTTGAACCTCTAGAGGTTTTACTAAGTAAAAACGAGGAGTAAGGTGGTTTACCATTGCCTTCCTCACTGATTTGAAAGAGTATGCTTATCAGCATGCCAGGCCCTCCGAAAAGCACTCACTTTCCACCCTGCAAATGACACCTTCACCTCATTCACCAGAGGGTCTGGCTGCATAGTGAAATTCATTACTCTCAGAGGAGATAACTCTGACTAGTGTCTTTTACACCTCTACCTCTTCTGTTCTTAAATAGTTCAGTCATGTAAGTGGCTGACTATGTGATAAGAAACAAAACTATTTTTTTTAGCCCTGGACCAAACAGATAGAGTGCAATTAAAATAACACTCCACCTGCCCGTTTTGGGCATGTTTTTTTTCCTATACCAATTAAAAAAATCAAAAATGACGTTCGACCTAATCGAGCGGTTAAAGGGAACTGTCCCCCTGTATTAAATTTGTTATTTTTAGGTACATTTTTTATATGATTGGTAAAAGATAAGAAAATGAAACTTTACACATAGCTGTCGCGTTTTCCTAGCTACAAACCTGTTTTCATTTTAATCTGTTGGACCATAAAATGAAAAAGAAAACAAAAATTAAAAACCTGGTGTGAAACACTCACACAACTTTCCTTTGCCAATGCAAATAATTAACAATATAACCTAACATTAGTAGGCTAATAAAACATTAGAAATAAACAAAAAACCAACCTCAAATAACTATTATTAGGCCTACACTTTTGTCGTAAAATGCATAGACTACTACTGGCGAAATCTTAAAAACTCGATATTTTTTACAGATTTTCATTAAAAAAAAAACAGAAAATCACTAATTACCGGTAAAGTAAGCGTTATACAAAGAAATTTTATGATACAAGTTGTAGGTTTATAAAATGATCTACAACTTAAATTATATACACTTTTACCCTAAAATTCATATATTTTTTTTTAATCCCTAAGGTGTGTACGTTGCAATCTGTTCAATTTAGAACAATAAGCAACCCTATGACCCAATGAGATGAGGATGATATGTATGACGTGTAAATGAGGTGTAGTCTTGTACAGACTAAGGCCAACCATTTCTGAGAGAGTATGGTTAATTGAACCCCAACCATCAAAGTACACCGGTAACTACTGTCTAGCACTCAAATCCGTATAAAAGTAACTATCTTTACTAGGATTCATATATTATTAAGGCCGCAATCTTTAAAAAACCATTTTTTTCTACGAGAGCACAGGCTCCCTAAGAATTTCACCAGACATGGCGCCTACCTTATCCTGTAGAGCATACAAAATATGGTAAATGAGACGATTTTTAAAAAAATCTGAAAAAGGGAAAATGACACGAATAAACTTTTACTTCCGGTTGGCCGATTTTGATAAAAATGTTCGTGTCGGGTCCGCTAGTGACACCTAACTTAAGTTTCAAGTTTCAACTATGTACAATGTTCCTATCTTCAGATATTTTGTTCACACATACGCGCGCACACACACACACACATCGCTAAAAACATGTTTTTTGGGTTCAGGGGGTCTGCAAAAGCGCAGCTATATCCGGTGAAAACTCGATTTCAAAAAATTTACATGAAAACAATACTATCCTTTCTATATATTCATATAGTCAAGAGAAAGTAAGAACGTATAAATTTTTATTTATTTTTATTTTGTATCTTTTGTTACAGGCACATCGTTATCGTACAAGAATGACCCTCTCAATGATCCTCATCATTATCATCATGGTCTATGTTCTTCATTAAGACAAATGAGAAGGAATTGTGATGCTGATTATTAACATTGAGTTAATTAAAACACACGAGCACTCGGCAATGAGCAAGAACACGTTTCCTCCTAGAAGATCAAAAAAATTCAAAAATTAAGTTTAGAAACTTGAATAGTAGTAGGTAAAATGAATGAAGAAGCCCGTGTTTCAGAACCGCCTATCTTACTAAGTAAAAAAACATAAAATTTTAGATACGGCTAGTTTTAAAACTTGGTTTTTTGTAATTCTATTCATATAAATTATGAAACACGGGAGTGTATCAGGCATTTTCTAGCGATTTGGGAACAATTTCAACAATACAGTAGGCCTACTTACCCGGTTATTTAGCGCATTTTTCATTTAGTTCATGTTTCAGAACATTTGTAGCATGATCAATTTTAAGAGGAAAAATATGGTTTTTTACAGGAGTGTTACAGCATGTTTCCTAATTAATGTCAGCTAAAATTTAGCATTTAAGTACAAAGGGTAAAGAAATTACGGCGTTTTTTAAAAAGTGTTATTTTTGTTCCCGATGGACGTAACGAGTTAGAATCAAGTTCAAGTTTGAAATTTCACTTATTATTTTTTTCAATTTATTTTATTTACTTGGTGAGAAACTCGGTTGCAAACATAGGCTTCATTTTTCATTTTTCCCGATGAACGTAACAAGTTGGAACGAACACTGTATCACTTTAATAAAATTATACGAATAAAAAAAAACAAAAAAATCCAAGCTTTAAAACGAGTCTTACCTGAAATGTTTTTGTTTTTACTTAGTGAAATACGCGGTTATAAACACAGGCTTCATCTTTCATTTTACGTACTATAGTTGACAAATAGAATTTTTTTTTTTAAATACAAAACCTATCACTTTTATATAAGTCCCTCTGTGTTTTATAAGGAGACCATAGGTTTATAAAAATTATGCTGTAAAGAATAGCTTCGGTGCGTCTAGTTTAAATGCAAGAATAGGCGGCATTACCAAAAAATTGATTTGATCACGTTGACAAAATTGAAGAAAGTCGACTGCTGATGAGAATAATGCTATACATTCCAGTTAGTGCCTGAACTACTACAAAATAGATGGGATGACCAATCAGAACTCGCAATAGGCCTAAAAGAATAATAGGCTACGTGAAGTAGAGTAGAGGTAAAAGTAAGTACGTTTAAGATCAGCCAACAAGGAAAAAAAGTCAAAAATTTGTAAATATTTCGAAATAAAACTGTTTTTATTTAGTGATTCGTTAAATTAGTAAATAATAGCTACATATCATAAAGAAAATAAAAGTTATATCCAATATTGTAAACAAATTTTTGATCCAAGAATGAAAATTAAACTTAATAAAAATCATTGATATTAATTAAACTTAGTATTAATTATGCCATTTGATTTGAATATAGTTTCTACAACAAAAAAACTTTTTTACTGTTTACAATACTATCAAAAAGTATATACTTTAAAATATAATTATAATCCTAATAAACAAGAAGAGGTAAAATAATAAAATAACTAAATTTAAAGCAAACAAAAATTGAAAACAAATATTTTAACAAGAATAACAAATGTTGTTTAATAAAGAAAATATACTCACAAAGACAAGTACTGTACTTTATACATGCTAGATAATTTTAGTAAATTTATTCATAGTATTAAATGCAAACAATACTATATGTGTTTCAGCTAAGCCTTAATAAAATGTATGCATTGTAAAGAAATAAGATAATGTTCTTTACAACGTGAAGAAATAACTAACTTGCATATCAGTAAAATTCATAAAATTATTTATCTAATAAAATAAGCAATTAACGAAAGGAATTTTTTAAAATTAAGTTAGCCATAAGAGTACTATCACGTAACATTGTTACTTTAATAATTACATGAAGATCGTCGATTCATAAATAAAGTTGAGTAGTTTTGCAAGATAATCGCATGCCTTAAAAAAAATATTTGAGATGAGATTTGCTCTGAAGTGTAAATAATCAAACTAAAACACCGTAGGTATTTGCAATGGATATGTTTATTTTAAAAGGGTATGTATGCCTAATTAACTTATTTTTAACAACCAATCTCAAAATGACATTAACACTTTTTTATCAAAATATTCTATTATAACTTAAGTTTTTTGTTACATATTTTTTATGTTTTTTTAACTACACGCTAACATAAACACGAGACAACATGACACTTCAAAACAAATTATGCTGTCGATTCGCCATCACAATAGTAGAATTATTTTATTTACTTAGCGAAATCTCGTTACGGCTTTTACTAATTTTTATTTTTTAATTTTTTTCAGAATTCCGAAAATGTCTTCTTCACAACCACGTAAAAAGTTTTTAAATCCGCTTGGTAAAACTCGCTGTAAGTTATTTAATAACAGACAAAATCTCCATTTAAAATAGGCCTATAGCTATTAGAATAAAAGAGGTAGAGGTTTAAATAACACTATAGTTGATTTCACGTTCAGAATACAATATGAAAAGTTCATAAGCAATGTACTTAATAGCCTGTGGGAGTTTGAGCGCTACTACACTAAGTAAAAATATCGACACCGCGCCACATGTTCTCATTTACAAACTCCTATTAAATAACGTAATATGAAAACGTACTTAATATTTGTATCGTTTTAAAGATCAGGTACCGACAATTATTGTAGTAATCGAATTGTTTATCTTGTATTGTCTTTTTTAATTATTTTCAAGTAAAGAATAGTTATTGTTTAAATCTTCTTTGAATAAGCGTCGTTAGTATCTCGGAAAGGTCTTAAAATGGTAATAAAACTCTCCTGGTCCAACAATGAGGGTGATGAAGAGAGAGACGTCATACCCCTTTCTCTTATCTAAAATCAGAGTATAATAATAACATTTACAGCGTAATAAAATACGATTCATTAGGAAGTAAAAGTACTTTTTTCAGAATTTTTTTATTAAAACTGAGCTTGTTAGAGCGTGGTAAGTGAAACTCTAAAGCCCGTGATCTTCGGATGGTGTCTGTGGAAGAGAGTTATTGTATTGGCTGTGCCTGATGTTTTCCGTACGCCTGATAACACAACGGGTTCTCATAAGAGCTGTACTGCATTCTGAACATGAAATAGAGTATAGTCAGAGTTACCTTCTCTGAGAGTAATGATTTTCATCATTATACAGCCAGATTCTGTGGTGAATGAAGTAAATGTGTCATTTGCAGCGTGGAAAGTAGGTGCTATTCAGAGGGCCTGGCATGCTGATAACTATAGGCTAGTATTTCACTCAGTGAGGAAGGCAAGGTAAACCACATCATTCCTTGTTTTACTTAGTAAAGCCTCTAGAGCAATGATTCTCAACCTGGGGGTCGTGGTGATATTAGAGGGGGGTCGCGAAACAATAATGAAATAATTTAATCATTCTATGAGAAAAAATCATTTATTATAAACTTACTTATAAAAATTTTACATGCAATAAGTACACTTACTTGTAAAGAAAGGAAATTAATAATTAATTAATTATTAATGTGATTTTTGCATTTGTTTTTCATTAAAATTTTCTTCAAACTTGGATCTTCGTTAGAAATATATAAAAGTAAATTGTTCTCGAGTGATAACATACGATTCCTATATTTACTTTTTAGAGCGACCATAGAGGAAACCCCCTTTTCGCAGAGATAAGACGTGGAAAAAGGTATTTATATTTCCAATGCTTCTGTGACTAAATTTCCATATTCAAGTCGTCGAGCAAGCCAAAACGTATTTAAATTTTCAGATGCAAATTGCAGTTGTAGCGTTTTGTCTGCAGACATTTTGATGAGCCGGTCGTGAATCTCAACTGGTAACTTAGCTGCGGCAGCAACGTTTTCACTAAACGAATTCAGTAACCATCTCGTTGAGAAATAATTTTCTATCATAAAATTAAACAAGGAAATTTAATTTTAATTCAATATTTTAAAAATTAACATAAAATTAGTGCAGTTTGATTATATAATATTAAAAAAACATTTTAAATTTATAATTACTGTCAAAATTCAATTATTAATAGTAAGGCTTACTATTATTATCGCGGCGGGGGGTCGCGAAATATTTATTTTTTTTTACTATTTGGGGGTCGCGGAGCAAAAAAGGGTGAGAATCACTGCTCTAGAGGTTCAAACCAGCCTTTCAGCTGATGACCTGAACAGCAACAATTATATATTGGGAGTACGACTTAAACCGAATAAATCCAGCGTAAACAATTGAGGATTTATAAAGGAATTGGAACAGTTTATTAAAAGTGAATAAATAGGAATGAAGCAATAATAGTAGGCCTAGTAAAGTAATACTGTATTAGGAACGGGTAGGGCTGGTAGGTCTCAACGCTGTAGGTGACGCGTGTTGATAATCCAGCCGCAGGGAGCAGATTTAAAATCAATTAAATCCCAACCCGATCGTAACAACTGAGTTGTGCTAATTGCTGGTCTTTCTATTGTCATTACCTTCATTGTTATTGTTATTATGTTGTTGTAACAAAATGTAACACGTGCTTCTATTTTTACTATTTGATTGTAATGTTTTTTCAAATTGATTCAACCTCCTCGTTTACTAAACCCTGCTAAATAATTCCTTACAATTTATTGATATACGTAACGTGCACATGTTATGTTATACAGACTTACATTTAGTTTAGTTCTTCAATTTCTTTCCCCTTTATTAGTTTTATCAACACCCTTTATTATTCTTCGTTCTTGCTTTTAAGTTTGGATCTAATCTACCGTGAACGAAGACTATTCAATGTACACATTCGTGAACTATGCATCATTCAATTTACCGAAATAAAACTGTATTTTAAATATTACTCACACCATATAGTCTTGTGTGAAAAATTTGTGTGAGGTCATCAACCGAAAGGGTGGTTTGAACCTCTTGAAGCTTTACTAAGTAAAACGAGGAGTAAAGTGCTTTACAATTGCCTTCCTCACTGAGTGGAAAAGTATGCTTATCAGCATCCCAGGCCCTCTGAAAAACATCTACTCTCCACCCTACAGTAATGACACTTTCATTTCATGCACCACAGGGTCTGGCTGTATAAAGAAAGCCCAAACTCTCAGAAGAGATAACTCTGACTAGTGTCTTTTACTCCCTGCCTCTTCTATTCTTAAATGCTTCAGTCATATAATTGGCTGACCATGTAAAGAGAAAAAAAAATTTTGTAGCCCTTGAACTAGTAGATCGAACGCAAATAATTTAACTTTCCACCTGCCTGTTATGAGCATGTGAAAAATTTACTAGCCTCATAGCTGGTTTGATTCTCTATGGGCTTTACTAAGTAAACCGAGCAGTGAGATTTACAATGCCTTCCTCACCGAGTGGAAAGTATGCTTATCAGCATCCCAGGCCCTCTGAAAAACATCTACTTGTCACCCTGCTACTTCATTTACCACAGCGACTGGCTGTGTAAAGAAACGCCTTACTCTCAGAGGAGATAACTCTGACTAGTGTCTTTTACACCGCTACCTCTTCTATTCTTAAATGCTTCAGCCATATAATTGGCTGACCATGTAATAAGAAAAAGAATTATATTTTGTAGCCCTGGAACTAGCAGATCGAATGCATTTAATTTGACTTTTCACCTGCCTGTTATTGGAAAAAATTAATTTGATTTAAAGCTAATTAATTTTTTAAGATTTTAATCGAAATTTGAGTAAATATCCTACTTACTGAAATTTAATTAAAATTACATTTTTTTCAATTCTAAAAGTGTAGGCTGTAGGCCTATGTTAGAAATAATTTTTTTTTCTTTATTTTTATTACGGTATTGTACAATAAGCTTCACAGTATCCGTATATGAAATTTATTTTATTTAAGTCGTTGGGGAAATTTACTTTCAGGATAAAAGGTGCCAAGTGGTACACTCCCCTTTTAGAACTGTGGGTATTGTCCGTTATTCAGACCAAGAGGTCTCTGCTATATTTTCGCTTTAGACGTCGTACAGTTGGGAAGTTCCTTTTAGATAGGTCACGAGCTAGTTAAATTAATTTACGTGAAATTAAGTTTGTTAGTTAGCCCCTATTCACTTCAACATTTTTATTTCAATAATCTACTATCTTCCCATAACAGACAGGTGGAGTGTCAAATTATTTACACTCAATCTGTTAGTTGCAGGGCTAAAATAAATAGTTCTGTTTCTTATCACATGGTCAGCCAATTAAATGACTGAATCATTTAAGAACAGAAGAGGTAGAGGTGTAAAAGACACTAATCAGAGTTAACTTCTCTAAAAGTAATGAATTTCATTGTACAGCCAGACCCTGTGGTGAATGAAGTGAAGTTGTCATTTACAGAGTGGAAAATATGTGCTTTTCAGAGGGCCCGGCATGCTGATAAGCGTACTTTTCCACTCAGTGAGGAAGGCAATGGTAAACCACCTCACTCCTCGTTTTACTTAGTAAAACCTCTAGAGGTTCAAACCAGCCTTTCGGCTGTTGACCTAAACAACAACAGTTAGCCCCTATTCACTTCAACATTTTTATTTCAATAATCTACTATCAGCTTTAAAAATTTTTACATTTGATTTAAACCGGTTTGTTACTTCGTATTTCAGTTCCTTAGTAGTAATCAAATAAAATATTACCTATAATATCTAAACCATTGTTAGAATGGAGAACAAAAGTGTGTTTTGGCACGTGTTCTTTTACATACACGTGGGAAAATCATAAGGTAGCTATAAGTTATGTACGAAAAATATAGCCTACAATGAAGTTGCTATCGAAATTAAAAAATACAATTGGCATTCCTTAAAGATTTTTGGCATCTACCTGGCTTAATATAATTTCTGTAACAAAGTTTTCCATTGAAGTTTGTGACTGAACGTGAAGCTTTTTCATTTAAAGTCGCTCTAACGAGCCAATTGAATAGATTTAAAATTGTGCAATTTTACAAATATTTGCTGCTAGTCTAGAAATACAAACACCTGTAAGTTGTATTTATGTATAGTAAACACGTTTCCCAACAACAGAATTGGAACAATTTAATACAGCTTTTAAAAGAATATTCCTTGTAAGCATGATTTTTCTCAAAATACGCAGTAGAGAATCTCTTTATACTGTCTTAGTTTAGCATGTACAAATTTTTTAGAAAACCATTAGAAAATTATTTGAAGAAAAAACAGTTGTTATACAGAGTGATTTTTTAGTCCTGTTACCCAATTGTTAATGTCTGGTAATATTTTTCTAAAAAAAATAAATTTTGTTTTGTGACACTAAGTTGGTAGCCCTACTCAACCAGTATGGATATGGCAGTGTGAGTTGATTCTCCTTGAGCTGTGTAAAATTTTGTGCCATTTCCGGTCGTGCTACGAACAGAATGTCTTTTATCCTAAAACAATCTCTTGTTTAAATCTGGAGGCTGAAGCTCTGGAACTAATCGTATGTGATACGGATACAATTTTAATTTTTTAGCAGCTTTCTGAGCACTCGAACATGGTAAATCAACATGCGAGGAAAGTTTTTGTAAACTTTTCCATGGAGAATTGAGCAATCTTGTTTTCACATTCTCTTAACGTCATCTGTTAAGAGAGTTGGTCGACCACTACGTTTTCTGCTGCAAACAATACCTGCCTCTAAAAATCAGTTAGTTAGCCTAGAAATTGACTAGAATGGAGTGGAGGAACACCAAAAAATTAAATTTGAAATGATTTTTTTACACTCGCATACGATTTTGTAGCAAAATATTGTTCAAGAATGAAAACCCGTTGTTCTAGGGTAAAAGACATTCTGTTCGTAACACAACTGGAAACAGCACAAAATTTTACGCAACTCAAGGAGAATCAACTCAAACTGTCGTATCTATACCGGTTGAGTAGGGCTACCAACTTTGTGTCACAAAACAAAATATCCCTTTCTTAGAAAAAAATTACCAGACATTAACAATTGGGTAACAGGACTAAAAAAATCACCTGTATAATGTTATAAGATATTGCAGGTTCACTAGCCATAAAAAAGAAATTATTTTAAAGTTTTTCAGAAGAAATGTGTATAAAAATCTTGAATTCAATTTGATGCAAAATACAATCCCATAACAGTAGACTATACTATGTAGATATGTGTAAAGGAAACAAAATATAAACTTATTAGTCTGCAAACATACCACAAATACAAAACAAAACAAATCATATGATATGGAATATCAAAACGTTCAGAAATGTCAGAATAATATGAATGTTAAATTTTGAATCCACTTTTAGATTTTATGTACCTGTATTGAAAAACTTGTATAACAGAATTATAATGCAATGTTATATGTTTTCCATATTGGAAATTTTTTTGTATTGTTGAGAACAATATGAATGTACGAGAAAAGAGTAAAAACAATTTTATTTAATTTCAAGCTGTTTCATTCCTCCCTCTGTGGCCTCTTCCTTACTACACACACTCTCTCACTCCCCCTTCCCTCTCATTGTACATTGTAAATTGTATGTATATATGTATGTTTATTTGTGTGTGTTTATTAGTGCGTGAGTGAGTATACCTCTGTTCTGTTGACACCATTAAGTGTATGAAACAACTGTCCCCCCCACACCACACACCTGTCATCAGGTGTGTTTTGTCACACATTTACACATGGTATTCCTACATAACATTCCGGTATCATTTCATATATATACTGTAATAATTTTTTCCATAATATGTAAGCTCACCATATCATATTTATAACATTTATCTGAAGTAAATCTCCGATAATAACAGAATTTATTGAATACAATAAAAAAATGATATACAGTATTTCTAAATTCGAATTGAACATTTGTATGGCAATTAATACAAACAAATTACCAATTAATTTGATTATTTTGGCATCTACACAATTTTTTTATGTTTCCATTATCCTTTTTCGCCATCAGTCTCTCGACTGGTTTGAAAATGAAATCTATCATTGATTTGACTGATTTGAAAATAAATCTATCACATTCGATTTTTCTTAGAAAGTTATAGAAATTTTTAAAAATTCAACGAGATCATACTTACCAGTTTTTTAGAAAAAAACGTGGAAAGTCAATTTTTTGCATTAAAGAAACCTTTTTGTTGTACGCCAGCTGTTTGTTTTTTTAAATATTATATAACATGTATATTTTATAAGCGAATAAAATTTTCTCCCTTCATTTCTCGCCTAGGTAATGCTGCCATATAATTTAAATTTTGCTACACATAAAATTGTTGCATTTTAATTAGTTTCTCAAATGTTGAAAACATTTTCAGTAAACTGAACCACTAACGAGATTCCCAAATGTAAACCTAGCCACACTATACGAGATATAGGCCTAATGTACACGTACAAGAAGAACGAAAATTAACTCAGAGTAATTCAGTAAAATTTTGTCCGGAGTTCTTGATTAATAAAGTAAAAAACTATTTTAAACGAAATACGAGGGCGTATTGAAAAGTAATGCCTTCATCGCTATAACTATTAGGCTATAATGATGGACCAGACAGTCTTGAAAGTGGTTAGTCATGTACTCTTTGTAAACTCTTTGTAAACTCTTTGTAAACAACTCTTTGTACACAAGTCCTTTGTAAACTCTTTGTAAACAAGTCAACCTAGCGAAGAGTCACAGCCGCAACCAAAAAATTCAAAACAATGCCATCTGCCGGGAAAGTCATGATTACCATTTTCTGGGATTGTGATGGTATCGTTCATATGGAGTTTACGGAACGTAGCTCTGCTATACTCTTAATTCCGAACAATTTGTTGCTACCCTATCAAATCTAAAGCGACGGCTGCGTAGGAATCGTCCAGACAAAGAGCCAATTCTGCATCATGACAACGCTTGTTCTCACACAAATCTGAAAACGCGTACAGCACTAGTGAAGTATAGATTTCAAGACATGTTACCTCATCCACTTTATAGCCCAGATCTTGCGCCCTGTGATTTTTTCCTCTTTCCGAAGGAACATCTCAAGGGCATGAGTTTCTCTTCGGATCCAGAGGTATTAGCGGAGGTGAGAAAATGGTGCCGTACGTAAACTTCAGACTTCTTCCGTGATGGACTTCTCCAAAGTTCGTGGCGTAATTGTGTCACTGTTAACAGCGATTATAAGGAAAAGTGATTTTATTGGTGAATAGGGGACAATATTTAATCTATAATTTCACACTAGTATGTAAACAATATATCCATTACTAATAAAGTTATAGTGATGGAGGCATTACTTTTCAGTAGCTTTTAGTAAAATGTTGTTACGAGTTTACAAAATTAAATTAATTATATTCCTTTATTAACCGTGTCTAACTACGAAGAATGAATCCGCCTACAATTAACAAATTTGTGTTGGGTAGGGCAGTAGTTTTGAAAGTACTAACATCGTATTAAAACGGATTATATTCAAGAGTTGGGATAATGTATGGATGATTGTACTTTCAGCGGTTCTCATAGAACCCACAACAACTATGCAACCATAGAGGCGGGTGGTAGATGGAAAAAGGGGAAAAAGCAGCAGCGAACGCTTAAGATAAGAGGAAGATCATTCCCGTTGTGGGTGTGGAAAGATGCAATTCGAGGGTAGGATTAGAGACGCCCTGCCGCGCCCTTATTGAAAAAGGGGACTCTAGCACGCGCCAGCCACCTGCTATACGATTTGTCGTCGTGGGAAGATTTGTTTCTACACATTATAAATAAAATCCTAGAATCCTACAACTTATCTTTCTGTTTTTATACATACAATTTGAGGATGTTAAAAGAACATTAAAGACAACACCACAAAAACGATGTAAAGATTTAAATTCTACGCTATAAAAGTTCTCAACAAATGAAATGATATCTCATCTTTTAAGCGTAAAATCTATAAATTAAGACAAAATTTATTCAGGAATTGAGATTTTAATCAACTTTTTTTCGTTAAAAATTTCATAAATTTCGTAGGCCTTCGAGCCAGCTCAATCTGTCAGCTGGTAGAAAGTCGCTATTAGTTATTAAGTAACACCGGTTGGGTAAGCGACTTTTTATGATGACCAGCTGACAGCCATCCAACAACAAACTCTACTGGGGTCTCTGTTCAAACTCATGCCTAATCCATGTCAAAAATACAGCAAAAAGCAGCAATCAAATTGGGTGGTTGTCAATAACGTAGTCTACAGTTCCCGATGGCAATATATATATATTTCTTAAACATTATTGCATTTAATTCTGTATCAGCAAGTATTCACTAAAGGATTTATGTATAAAAACTGTGAGACATTTTCCACGACCTAACTGGTAATTGAACGCGAGACCGTCAATTTTTATTTTCTCTTGCCTATATGAATAAATAGGAAGAAAAGTATTGTTTTCAGGTCGATTTTTGAAATTGAGTTTTCACCGGATATACAAGTTTTCAGACCCCTTGAACCCAAAAAACATGTTTTTAGTGATTGGTTGTGTGCGTGTGCGTGCGTGAGTGTGTGTGTGTGTGTGTGTGCGTATGTGTGTGTGTGTGTGTGTGTGTGCGTGTGTGTGTGTGTGTGTGTGTGTGTGTGCGCGCGCGTGCATGCGTGTGTGTGTGTGTGTGTGTGTGTGCGCGCGTGTGTGTGTGTGTGTGTGTGTGTGAACAAACTATCTCAGGAACGGAACATCGTACGAACCTGAATCTTGAAACTTATGTTATATACTACTACCAGACCCGCACGAACATTTTCATCAAAATCGGTCAACCGGAAGTAGCAGTTTATTCGTATCATTTTTCATTTTTTATCGATTTCCTCTAAAACGGCTCTTACGATTTTTTTAAATCACCTCATTTACTAATTTGTTTATGCTCTACAAGATAGGGTGGGCGCCATGTCTGCTGAAATTGAGGCAAAGGCTGTTTTTCGTATGAAAATTGTTTTTTTAAGATTATATGCATTTAAAGTCGTCGCCAAAATCAGCTGTTTAACAGCTGATTTTCGGAGACGAAGGTTCCTGGTTCAAATCCTAGTAAAGGTAGGTGCTTTTATACGGATTTGAATTTCCGTAAACGGAAATGTCAGTTTCTCGAAAACACGGTGGAACTGTTCACAGTGCTGAACGAAATCTAATATGCAATGTAATAAAATGTTGTGAAGTTGAAGCTAATCAAAAATATCTTTTCACGCATCTTAACAAAAGCCATGAGCGAGTTGCTAACTACTTTGATGTTTCTGTTTTCACAATTAGAAATAAAAAGAAGGAAATCAAAGACAGTGAAGGAGATAATTTTTCATCAATAGTTTTTGACACCTGATAAAAAAGGGGATTTTTATATCAATAAGAAAGTGTTGTCGACATGTGAAAAGTTATTACCAGTTTTGAAAGAAAGGCTAAATTTTATTTGGAAACTTTGTACGTTAAGAAAAATGTTAAAGGAAATGGGCTTTAAGTGGAAAAAGATTTAGTCACAACGAAGTATATCAATTGAAAGGCAATACTTGGTTAACAAACGATACAACTGCACGGTAGTAAAGTAGGCTATAGTGTCTCACTGTTGAAGTTGGCAGCACTGTCAGATTTCTCTTCCCTTCTTCACAGCCTATCCATACGCAAAAGGCAATCTCGTGACTCACTAGGTATATGTTAAATGTACCCACGTATACACACTACACAAAATTTGTAACAGGATCAAGCTTTTATGAACACCAGCTTAAGAAAAGGCAGTTCTAGAGACTATCTTCTTGTCGTATTTTGAAATAAAACGATCGGGAAATATAGCGTATGTGTTTGGAGTGTCCAGTTGTCATATATGGTTGCGAATCGTGGTTTTTGACAGAAACAGACTGAAACAGATATGGACGGAAAAATTGTATAACAGAAGTAGACAGCGTTCTAGGAAATGGTGTACGATGTTATAAATTATTATTTGATGAGTTTTAGAGGATGAACCCGCTGGTATCGAGGTAAGAGGATTGGAGAAGGATTATGGAGGAAGCCAAAGCCCACCAAGAGCTGTAGAGCTACAAGATATTGATCTTTCAATAAAGAACGGAGTACGAGACAATAAATTGCAGAAAGAATGCGTTTTAATTTATAAAGATCTGTTTTCCAGATACGGTCGTATGCAGAATGTAAGAATGTACTGAAGAAAAATACAATGGGTTATTGTATAATTTCTATAAGTATTATAATAATTATCTGATAAATATTTACTTATATTATACTAATCTATATCAGGAAAGGGCGAATTTGGTATAAAATTTGGAGTAGGGGTTAGGTCAGACGACTGCCGTATGCACACAGTAATATAATTTAGTGAAACGGTACACAGGACACATAAGAACAGAATAGAGTACGGTACAGGAGCTTTGGGTAAAGGGAGAATTATATTGCATTGAAGGGGGCACAGGGGCAACTAATGAACAGACCGGGGAATGCGTGGGAACAAAGGACGGCGGTCAGAGGTAATTAATTCATCTGCTGTCGAACAGATTGCACCATCAGTCCCCAGGGACACAGACACACACGTACACGTCCTATACCCCACTGTACCACTTGTCGCATCGTTTATTAAACTTGATTACAACGCGGTCCAAATTAAATCGTATCATAATAAAAAAACCTTTATTCATCCAAATTAAATGCAAAATCCTGAAAATAAGTTTATCGTTTCGAATAGTCCCAAATGAGATCATGGAGAAGCGATTAGTTCAGTTTTCACAGTTTTAACATTGTTAAATAGTAAACACCTCTTTTATTTTTAATCTAAAATCTACTAAAACAATATCACGTACCCACTTAATAAATTGTTTTAAAACATTCCCAGTTTTTTTTAACATTCCAGACACATCCGTTTGCTTTTATGCTTACATTATTTATTAATGGATATTTATCATAAAGCATTATCCAAAGGCTCTGTAGAGAAAAATGCGCTAAATGAAAGTTGTAGATCTTTAAATTTCCTAATATAAATTTGATTATATACACTTTTATCGTAAAATGCATACTAAGACTGAAATCTTAAAACGTCAATGTTTTTCAGATTTTCATGAAAAAAAAACAAAATCACTAATTACCACTAAATTAAGCGTCAAACAAAAAATGTTTGAACTAAAAGTTGTAGTATTTTAAATTCTCTAGAACTTTTATTAATACATTTTGGCGCTAAAAAGCATATATTTTTTATTTTTTTAAATTCTTAATATGTGTACGTTGCAATCTGTTCAATTCAGAACAATAAGCAACCCCATGACCCAATGAGATAAGAATGATATGTATGACGTGTTTCGACTTATGTATATATATCCAGGGCAAACTTCATATAATTTTGCAACGGAGTGATTATATAGAACTAGGTTTCAGAGTTTTCATCATGAACTTTTGTGGAGTTGTATCGTCTGTCTAATTTTATTAGCAATTAAATTAATTGGGTGAACTTTGAAAACATTTTAATGTTAAGTGGTTGCATCCTCATAAAAAGTTTCTAAAGAATCGATTCTGAAAGCGTTTCGTAGTGCACAACGCTACCGACTGAGCGATTGAGGCGATCTCTCATAACTTTTATAATTTATGGAAACATCCCTAAGGATATTATTGTATGATTCCATAATGAGGCCTATACAATGGGTTTAACAATCATTAAAAAATGTTCATAAAAACTGATAAAATAACAAAAGTTCCTCCAGTTGGGTGAAACCACAAGATAGTTTAAATAAGGTTTGTAACTACAAAAATAATATTTTTAATTGTTTTAATGAAGTGATTTTATTTAAGCCTCAGCTATTTCAGGGCCAGTGTGCTTCATGCAACTCACTTTTCTCCATTTGGAGGATTTTTTCTCATCATTCTGATGAGTTAGATGCTAACAGTTTTAACAATCAATTCAGGACGCAATAAACAGTAAAATTGGAAACTTGTAAAATATTATGCACAAAATTTTACAGAGAAATTCTTTGAACAGATTAAAAGGTAACTAATAATTATTATGGAAATTTTAGTAATGCCTTAAACATGTGACCAAGCTTTCACAGTAATATTTAATGTAATATTTAAGTAATATTTATGTAAAAATAGTTATAAATTAAAATATATTGTATAAGTAAATGAAAATAATTTGAAAGTACATTTTTTTATTTGAATTTAAATGTGATTGTAATAAGTATTATAAGCTTCAAAGAGAAACAGACGCTATGTACTCTTACTTCCTTCAAAGTTCAGGAGTAAGTGTACCGTAGAAATCTTGAATGAGCTTCTGTAAGCTCAAGTCCTAAGTAACTCCTTTCCCCCATTGCATCCCCCAAAGGGCTAAGGAATTGGAGAACAAAACTTACTCATTATTTTCTACTCGTCTCTATTCCGTCCGCTTTACGGAATTTTGCATTCGTTTATTTTCTTCTTTATTTATTTCTCCTGCATAATGTATATAGCCTACGATTTTAAACCGTATTGAATTGATGTAGTGTACTTTTTAATGTTGTTTACATTCTACATTGTGCTAAATATTTGCGTTATTTTAATTAATACCCAATTCTTGGAATGGATTTTCATTTAATTAAAACGAAATTATAATTTAATATGCTACGTATATATTATTAGATTTAAATTTATTATTTAAGTAATTGGTTTATGTGTTTGTATGGTCTTAAAGCCCTATTAGGTTATGTTTAGTTAATTCGATTTTTGAAATCTTAATAGCAAAATGAGGTTTTTAGCTCGCTTATTTTTATATAAGTGCATTAGTTCATTAGGATTTTTTAATTTTTTAGATTTATTATATTATAATTATAATTGTAATTATATTATATTTTTACTAGTTGCAGAGCTAAAAAAAATAGTTCTGTTTCTTATCAGATGGTCAGCTAATTAAATGACTGAATCATTTAAGGACAGAAAAGAATTTCATTATACAGCCAGACCTTGCAGTGAATGAAGTAAAGGTGTCATTTGCAGAGTGGAAGACATGTGCTTTTCAGAGGGCCTGGCATGCTGATAAGCATACTTTTCCACTCAGTGAGGAAGGCAACGGTAAAGAATGGCTCCTCGTTTTACTTAGTAAAACCTCTACAGATTCAAACCAGTATTTTGGCTGACGACCTAAACAAAAACAACAATTCGTTGTATATTATTTTTTAAATAATTTTTTTTGTTTGCCTGTTTTTTTCTTAAAACTCTAAGTAGGGTATATGTTTAGTTAATTTAATTTTTTAAATCCTTAGGTTGCATTTTTATTTTTTATAAATAGTTTAATTTTTTTGAATTGTTATGGTTTTAAGTCCAAACCTAGTTTTGAATCTCAGTTGTACAGTCTACTTAATAAAAGAAGAGAACACCTATCGCCTCGTTGGCGTAGTGGTTAGTGCAACTGGTTTCTACGCCGAGGTCCCAGTTTCGATTCCTGGTCAGATCTGGGATTATTTCATCACTCATTTTCATATTAATCATTCTCCACCGTCTGCATTAGCAGAAATTGCAAAAAAGTCAGACGTAAAACTAAAAACAAAACAATTACCCTAGGACATGGCTTTTAGCCATAGTTGGATAGTCAATATTTCCTCAACCTCGTACATTGTAAGTTTTAAACGCATTACAGCTCCAAGAAAGAATGTGTATAGGTTACTGTTGTAAAACATAAGGCAATAAAGTTATAATGATTATATAATTTTATGTTTCTGAATGATTGTTTTTTTAGTAGTTCATTACTTTAATTGCAGATACGTAATACGTATTTATTTAATATATATTGTGGTTATTTATATTATTAAATTACTATAAATTTAAAAATTAATAAACAGCACTTACATAAATCTAGATTATTACATTTTTATTTTTCAGCGACCCAATATGAAAATAGACATCGTCAAATATAGTAAAAAATATATCCTACACAAAAATTAATATTTCTTTTTAAATTATAGCATAATTTGTTTTAGTGCTGCATACGGACTCATGCTAGCCTTCCGTTAAAATAAGACTGAAAACAACACCGTGGGAATAAAAATTGCTATTATCATCAGAAGTATATCGTGAGTTTCAGAACATCATGTATTTCGTGGGCTAAAAAAATAAGATCTATTGCTGTAGGGTAGTTGCCCCAAATTTCTGATTATGCTCAATTAATAGTGCCGAAAATGGCCGAAGTGGTTTTGAATGAATAGCTTTAGGGTTGGCTACGTAAAAGTGCTCCCTTAGGTACCTACAAGTAATTGTTTTTTTAATGTGCATCAGACTGTTTTGCACATTAATCCTAATGCAGAGAATTTAGGTTGATAGATGAAAATGAGTGACGAAAAAATTCAGATCTAACCGAGAATCGAACCTGGGACTTCTGGTGCAGAAGCATGTTGAGCTGATCAACACACCAATCTGCCACAAAAGTGTTCGTAATTAAAATAAGTAGCCTACTTTATTTTTCCTGGGCATCACTTACAGAAAACGCATGCCAAATTTTCAAATTATACCACTTTGGGAATGCATGGAAATAATATGTATTAATTTACTGATGTCATGATACCTCTATTTACCTCTAAGACGCAATTGATTAAAATGGAAATATTTTATTTTCCTGTTCAACCAAAAATGATTAAACTGTCAATTTCAACTCTCCAGGTAATCGGGGAGTAGAGAGAATTAGTGATAACTGAGTGGAAAAATTTACTCAAGGCAATATTATAAAATAAATATGTAAACAAAAAATACAAGCTTGCTTCCTTAAATTTACCAATGTATGCCCTGACTTTTATCTATCTTTCTTATATCTACTTCATTGTAAGAGATTTATTATTATTCACGTTTATTCCCTGTTTAAGAAAGCGTAAGAACTTGAATGCTTTCATCTTTCCAATACGTTTCTTTTGACCGTGCGTCGTCCTCGGAAATTTTCTTCATGCGTTTACTATATTCTCTCCTTCGTTCCACTGTACATTTTCTGCGTCTCGTCACTTGAACACGAGTATTTTGTTAAAACTTTTGTTTTTTAATTTTCTACATAAATGTTTCTTGATTTTTCATGTAGCTTTCTATGATTTTTAGTTATTTGAGGTCTTCTTTTGTTTTAGTTACCAATTTTGACTTATTTTTGCTAGTGTTTGTGGTGTCGAAGTTTTGTTTTTTTATTCTGTTCGTGTCAATTATGTGTATGTGTCCAAAAATCTTCCTCTCCTTCTTTTGTCTGCGCCTGTGATTTTTGGTAAATTTCAAATGATGGTGGTTTGTTACACATTCTCTCGTCCTTGACTGGTCAAAATTTTTTCCGAAGGCTTTCCTTTAATTTTTTCATAGGCTGTAATTTATATTTGGGTCACTTTTTTATGTGGTGCGTTATTATTTTTATAATCTTTATAGGATGATCATTTTCCATGTACTGATCGCTTTAGTCAGAACAAAGATGATTTACATAAGTAGGTTTGACTGTACAATTAAAAAAATGTAGGGATATAACAAAAATCAGATGACTGGTCAGTTTAAACATAACAAAAATACTGGGCAACTTCGAAAAATATTTAAAAAAAAAATTAATTCTACATTATAATATTATTCTGATTCTTATAGAATGTTATATATACGACACTAATACTTTAATTGTTCTATATGTAATAATTATATGGAAAATGTTTATGACCCCAAGATAAGAAAAAAAATAAAATCCAAGAAGTCTAATGACACGTGGTACATTCGTAGATTATTTTCAGAGAAGTTTATCGTAAAATTAATTTGTCTACAGAATCCACCCTTTTGTGCAGACCAAGTTAACCTATTTATAAAAAAGAAAAAATTTCAAAGTTTACTGATTAATTTTTTAAACAATATAAATACACTTTATGGATCTAATTTAACAAACAACTAAAAGTATCCTTGTAAATTTGTGCCAAAATGGTGAACTTTTACATTTTTGTAAGGCGATTAAATAATTAATCTCAGGACTGAAATTCCTTACGTTTTAAGTTATTAATGAAAATATATCTATATTTAATCATTTTTATCTACGTGATATTTGATTAAACTATATTTAGTGTATCAATACAAACAAATAGGTTTTCTATGGACGACAGAACGGTGAAATATTAAAAAATTAATTTAACGGAAATTTTTATAATGTAGGTCTAGATACTAAAAATGATTTCAACAGGAAGAGAATATTAACTTTTTTAAGGTTTTTTAAGAGATTCTGATTCCGTGACCCTGTACTATGTTCTACTTTTAATAATTCAGCTGCCAACAATAGACTCATAAGGTGCGTGCAATATCCTGCTCAAATATTCAGTAATCGGGATCAATACTGAATTAAACTGCACACACTTCAACGGTCCGTCGTGGCATGTCAAACTATCAGTCGCTGTTATTAACATGAACACTAGCATGTCTAAACTTTGATCTAGGAACTATGACCTGCTTTAAATAATGTCAAGATATGTAAAATATATGGGCATCAAGCTGTACTATCTTTCTCACGCATCTGATGATACGGTGAAAAAATGTTATCTAATCGAAATATTTCTCCTTAAAACGAGATTAGTATAAAATAGTATTTTTGTAAACCAATAGCCAATTTATTTCAGTTTAGGATGTACTTTACTGAATTGTAAATTCTAATAGAATAGGATTTCTAAATTATGCCGCGGGTTTTGGTACACCGTGACTTTTAAGTTTCAATAACTAAATAAATAGTTTACCGTAATAAAGATTTTGTGTAAAAAGAATTACGCAGAATCACAGATTAAAGACTTACTACCGGTTTCATAATTATATTCACACAAGTTTGAACCCTTGCATCTCCAAAACGATGAGTCGGATTTTAACGTACTCTACTCAACATTTAGCTCATTTTATTCAGTGTTGTAGTAATATATTTTAAACGTCGTTTGAAAATTTCCATATCGAGGTTGGAAGAGAAAAAGATCTAGATTTTTGCTACAGCAAACAATTTCATGCGTTTAGGGGCGAAAATTATTTGAATTATTTGACCGATAAGTTTGAAGTTTTACCACAACATAGCCAATTATATACTTACAGCGTGTACGAAATTTCAAATTCATACGTTACTTAAATTTTGATTTATTAACAATATTTTAAACCTTTGCAATCTCGGTAACCGCTCAATCGTTCGGCGCGAGCTAAACGATTGAGTAAAACGACAGTTTTATCGTTTTATTCATCGTAAAATAATTAGTACAAATGTATTTATAACATGAAATATTGATTGGGCAATATTTTGGTGGAATTTTTTATATTTTGAAAAATAGACAGTGCCATGCAGGGTTGGGTGCTACTACCCATGTTCAGATTGTGTACGTGACATCCTGTCGTACTGTCTAGTTTTTACTCTCTACCCGCACCAAATTACGGCTCCTCAGATGCTATGTGTCCTCTGTTCTTCTGTCAGGCTTGAGGCTTTTTAACTGTGGTTTTATAGAAGAATATTGAGAATTACGTGAATGCAGAAAGTTACTTCTGTTAAACTTTTCTTGAGAATGAACAAGCGTCTGGAATTGGTCAAAATTGTTAAGTGTCGTAAGCTGCAGTACCTCGGGCATGTAATGAGAAATCAAAAAAGATTTGATCTACTGCAGCGCATCCTGCAGAGGGAGACAGAGGGAAAGAAGAATCCTGATAGAAGAAGAATTTCCAGGCTCACCAATTTGAGGACCCGGTTCAATAAGAGCTCCACGGAATTGTTCCGAATTGCGACTAATAAGGTCAAAAACATCATGATGATCGCCAACGTCCGAATTGGATAGGCACGACAAGAAAACTCTCTACTCTAACTTCTACATAACAGTTAGCCTATCTGTTAAACCATAACTAAATCTTTACAAATATTACAAATACTTAATTCACCAATCTGAATGTACGAAACTTTGATCTACGGTGCAGCGATAAAATGTAATAAAAACAGGATTCAAGCTTTTCCAAGTCAGTTCTTGAAAAATTAAACTTGATACTAGATCATCAATTTAGATTTCGGCACGCCATGGAACGATCGAACAGCTACTCAGAGTTGTCAGCAACATTTACAAAGCACTTAAGGAAAAAAAATATTGTACAACAGCATTCCTGGATACAGTTCAGGCTTTTGTCAAGGTTTGGCAAAAGAGCCTGCAGTACAACTTAAAAAGTATTTACGTCATCAATTCTATTCTTTCCTTAAATCATACTTGGAAGGCAGGCTTTTTATGTCTGTATACAAAGTTATGGTTGTATACCAAGGTTTAAAGTTTGTATCAGACAGAACTGAAACCTTCAAAGGCTGGCGTCCCTTAAGGAAGCGTCTTAGCTCCAGTATTATACAGTTTGTGCACAACAGACCTACCAACAACTAACTTTACTACAATAACAACATTCGCTGATGACACAGCCGTACAGTCAACACACGACGGTCCAATCACAGCAACAGAACACCTACAGGAACACACAAACAAAATTCAAGAATGGCAGAAACAATGGCGCATAAAATCCAAAAAAACAGCAAAATCGTAAAAGTCACCTTTTAATGAAAAAAAGACATGCCCACCAGTAATTTTATACAACACTATAATCCCACAAGCAGACACAGCCAAATCTTTGATTGCAGACCAACATGGAAAATACATATCGATGAAACGTAAACAACTAAACCACAAATTTCAACAAATCTTCTAGACGTTTAACAGGGAATAAAAATTATAGGCCTGAATTTAAAAAAAATTGATAGGCCTATACAAAAATTATTTTTAGACCTTTATAGACGTATAAGATTCATAAAAGGGATTTATAAACCTTTATAAAATCTTTACGAACAATATCTGACTCCATGGTAGCTAACGTAACAAATAACAAATTACACAGAAACATGAACAGTAACAAAGTATAAAAAGAAATTACAAAATACTGTAACATTTTATAAAATTATACTGGAACACCATCTCAATCATAAAGCCATCAATCTTCTAGACAAGAGCACTGACGTTAAAAAAAATCCTTCCCACCGATATTTTCTGAAAAAACGGCCGATGCATTTATTTAATTTTTTTTATATGCGTACATGAATGAGTATTAATATTTATTTCAAACATTTAATCAAACTTTTCAATTCCCCATTGTATTAAACTTTTATTATTTTGTAAAGAAGTTACATCGCTGGTTCCTCTTCTGACAAGTTATTTACATTTTTTTAATTAATAGCTTATTGCCCTTGTGCGGACAGATTGTAAATTTTATTCTGCTTTAAAAAAGTAAAAATTCTGGTGAAATATTCACACAACTTTTTCTTGCCAAGGAAAATAATTAACAATATAACCAAATATTAGTAATAAAACATTACAAATAAACAAAAACTGACCTCAAAAATAAATAACCTCATTTTAATCATGAGTGAATGATGCAAAATATAATCGATCTCAGTTTGGCTTAAAAATACGGAAAATCACTCTTTAACGCTAAACTACGTTCTGTAGAGAAAAATGCTTGAAATAAAAGTTGTAGATCTTTTAATTTTCTATAAATTTTATTATCTACATTTTGTCGTAAAATGCTTGCTAAGGCTGAAATCTTTAAAAAAATCGATTTTTACACGTTTTCGTGAAGAAAAACAGAAAATTGCTAACTACAGCTAAACAAAGCGTTGTACAAGACAATGTTTGGAATAAAAGTTGTAGGATTTAAATTCTCTAGAACTTTTATTATACACATTTGTAAACTAAAAAGCATACTAAAGCCGCAATCTTAAAAACCCATTTTTTACGAGAAAGCAACCTCCCCAAGAATTTCAGCAGACATGGCGCCTACTCTATTTTGTAGAGCATAAAAATTTAGTAATGAGGCGATTTAAAAAAAAATCGTAGCAGCCGTTTTTGAGAAAATCGCAAAAATGCGAAAAATGACACGAATAAATTACTACTTCCATTTCACTAATTTTAATGAAATTGTTCGTGTCGGGTCCGGTAGTAGTATGTAAGTTAAGGTTCAAGTTTCAAGTTCGTACGATGTTCCGTTTTTGAGATATTTTGTACACACACGCGCACACACACACACACACACACACACACACACACACACACACACACACAGACCAATCGCTAAAAACATGTTTTTTGGGTTCGGCGGTCTGAAAACGAGTATATCTGGTGAAAACTCAATTTTGAAAAATCAACATGAAAACAATACTTTCCTTCCTATATATTCATATAGGCAAGAGAAAGTAAAAATGAATAACTACATTTTTTAAATATTTACAACGAACATATAATTAACACATTACTTTGATCCTCTTCAACGTTTGGATTAGTTTCCATAATTTTATGTGGTATTTTATTATTTACAAACATAAATTTCATGAAACTACAGTCGTATTATATCTAAATGAAATAACAGTAAATTATTAATGGTTGTTCGCCCGGTAGAAATATAATTAATTATTAATAGTTTATTGTTAAATATCAGTTAAATTGGATGTAAACAAAACAATGTTTAAGATTTAAAATGCATATTAATTTTCATTCAGTTCATGTTATAATAGAATCACCAGTAGCCTAAGTCTTTATAAATAATTATAGAAGTTCAAAGGGTCATATCAATCGTCATTACATGAAACTGAACCGGGGTTTGTCCTCATTTACAATTCCTGGCCGTCGTTGCAAACACATGTGTCGTCAATAGTTAATACCGGGTGAAAGGGAGGAAACAGGCAGTGGTAGTGCATGAGGGTTGTTATTGCGTGATAGTGATTGATCCTGGATCACGAGGCATAGAGGTCGCGATAAAGGGGTTGTTTGTTGGCCCTCAACCCTAGCTAATAAGGGTGGATCTGTCTTCACCCTGCTGCAAATAGGACACGTTATCGGCGACCACTTTAGGCTGGCTTCTCTGTTCAGCCTATGACTTGACGAGACATAATGAAACTGATCAATGTTTATTAAATGGCAATACCTGTACATGGTACACTTAACAAAAATTTAACTTAATTGTAAATTATATGCTTAAATAAAAGTAACTGAAACACAAAAATGAGAATTACAATTAGATTTCAAAATTTTAAAAAGTTTTCCCAGCTTTTTGTTGCTGTTATTGTTTAGGTCAACAGCCGAAAGGCTGGTTTGAACCTCTAGAGGTTTTACTAAGTAAAAACGAGAAATGAGTTGGTTTACTATTGCCTTCCTCACTGAGTTGAAAGATTATGCTTATTAGCATGCCAGGCCCTCCGAAAAGCACCCACTTTCTACTCTAAAAATGACACCTTTACTTCATTCACCACAAAGTCTGGCTGTATAGTGAAATTCGTTACTCTCAGAGGAGTCTCTGACTAGTGCCTTTTAATCCTCTACCTCTTCTGTTCTTAAATAGTTCAGTCATATAATTGGCTGACTATGTGATAAGAAACAGAACTAATTTTTGTAGCCCTGGAACCAACAGATCGAGTGCAAATAATTTAACACTCCACGTGTCTATTTTGACTTGATCTAGTGAGCAAAAACATTTGTTGCTCACTGGAAAAGAGGATAGATTTAAACTATTCAAATTTTTTTAACTTTTGTAGAGTTGTACGATGAATTATCAGAGCTAATCAACTTGATTTTATCGTCTTTGTATAGCCTAATTATTTCTAGTAGAAACTACAATGGAATCTTTTAATGTCAATTATATAACAAGCTTCTATGTAGATTATTGTTAACAGTCTCGTTTCTTATATACCATGGAAGTCCGTCATAATTTAAAATACTCTGCACCGGCCAGTTTAAGTCGGGTAAATCCCAGTGAGTCTTCTGGTTTTTGTGAGAAGGTATGGTAAATTAGATTTTATGTGTAAATTTATACAGTATAACCTTCGTTATCCGAATTAAAGAGGGCGGAAGGCATTACGGATAACTAAATTTTCACAAAAAATGTGAATTTTTTATAAGCTCAAAGTATAAAAATGAAAATAAGTAAAAAATACACTTTTAGGTTGTAAAACATAGTTTTTGTAAGCCTGTTATTGTTTCTACGTAGGTAGGCCTGTTATTGTTTCCTATACGGTTTATAGGGTATACCAAAGGATTCTGCTAAACTTTGCAGGTGTGTTTCTTTTGTTAAAATAATGAAAAAAGTTCATTTAAACATGTGTTCGAAAACGCTTCATTAATGAATTACAGGTAGTGGGAAATTTCGCCCCAATTTCAGTTCTCCAGGGGAAATTCGGTCATACTGAATTTTTTAGGGGCCACTTTTAGTGACAAATTTGATGAATTTATATGATATTCAATCTGAAAAATTTAATAAAATAAGTCCTAGAACTGTATTTTCAATAGTAAAGACATCTGACACAAAACACAAAATATTAATATAAAAAAAGGTTAGTTACGTTTAACTGCAATAACTTTTCAAAATTTTACAATAAACAATCGAATTTTAGTAATGAAATTTGTAGAAAATGAAATGCTGAAAAATTTAATGTGAGTTCAATGGTAGTTTTTTGGGCGTATATCCACCTGTTCAGACGATCAGATTAAGCAAGCTGTCTGGATTGTGAGGCGGAAGAGGACGACGCAGAACATGCGATTTTCAACTGCAGAAGATGGATGCCGGAGAGGGAAGTTCTAGGGACCTTCTTGGGTGGGTATTTTTCCCAAAAATCTCGGAGAGTTTATGATTGCAGAAGAGGAAAGCTGGAAGTCCATTGAAGAGTTCATCCAGAAGGTGATAAAGAGCAGAGAAGTCCAGCTGCGTTAGTCTCGAAAGAAATCACACAAAAGGGGAGGGATGGGTGGAAAGAAGAAGAATCACGCTGAGATATCGTTATATAGCTAATAATGAACCACCGGCTTGTTGTGAAGTTATGCCTAATGGTGATTCTGTAGGAAGTTGGAATGGGATAGTAAGGAGTCGTCGAGATGTTTTGGCGGATAGTTGCCTTCTGCAGAGCTGCGCTTACCCCAGGTAAAGGTTCACCTACCTGAGTACCGGTAAATTCGGTTTCCTCTCGTTAAATAAATTACAGACCGATACTTTTACAAGAAAAAATTTCGAAAGCATAGGCAGCCCGCTCGTCACGCTAAATTGTACAATACTGTACATTTAATTTTTTTCAGGACTGTTTCGGTTAAACGCTATTTCGGTTAAGAGAGGGTTTACTGTAATTGTCAAATCTACGTATATGGATTTTTATTTTCCGTTTTAATTTTTAATTTAAAAGTCTTTTAATACAACGTGAGGAGGAAAAGTAATTTTATTTCTTATGTAATATCAAATAATCCTGTACGGTTGATAGTCATAACGAATGGCATGTGTTAAGTTTGAAGTGTTTTAGACTGTTATTTCAATGGAGAGAGAGCTGTTAACTTGGTACACGAGTTAGGCCTATGACATGATAGTTTAATTTGGTAGAATTTATGTTTGTGCAAAGCAAACACTTGCTACCTACAACGATCAGAGGATGATAATTATTTTACTTTTGTTCGGTCTTCTCTTGTTCTCTTTCATTTTTATATCCTTCCCATCTGTGTCGTATATTCTAAATGTATAGATATAATGAGGAACATGCCACCTGCTTTTTACAGGCACGGTTCCATTGTAATCTAAACCCATTATACACGTTTTTCTTCTTTTAGTCCTGTAGCTGTTAGTTTACACATATCGTTTGCTAAATTAAGCACAAACAAAAATGCTTTTCTCTCATTATCGTTATAGTTATTTTCAAGGAACTTACTTCGTTTCATAGCTATACTATATTACATTATTGGTTTGGATGGAGAGCTTGATTTTACTAAAACAATCTGGCGTGAAACAATCACACTACTTACTTTTGCCAATGTCAATAATGAAAATATAACCTATATTTAACGCTTTATAGGGCACTACTCTGTTCGTTGCAGAGCTAAAATAAATAGTTCTGGTCTTATCACATGGTCAGCCAATTAAATGACTGAACCATTTCAAAACAGAAGAGGTAGAGGTGTATAAGACACTAATCAGAGTTATATCCTCTGAAAGTATTGATTTCATTACACAGCCAGACCCTGTGGTAAATGAAGTGAAAGTGTCATTTGCAGAGTGGAAAATATGTGCTTTTCACAGGGCCCGGCATGCTGATAAGCATACTTTTCTAGTGCCAGAACAGTAAGATGTTTCTTTTTCGTTGATGTTAAGCCCTGTTAAGTATACTTACCAAGGAACGTTTATTGAAATGAGAATCACATAATGTTTAGTGGTAAAAATGCTTAATAAAACAACTTGTGTACAATTTAACCTAAAAATTTGTAGAATAGCTTTTCTTAACTTTATATTAACATGAATGTTTGCTTTCTCGTAAAAAAACTCGAATTTTTTAAGCACTGTACAAAAGTAACAACGAAACAACACGGTAGCATACGCTGTAATTAATCCTTACCACATTCGTGCAGCTCACAAACCAAATGGTCACTGGGCGCTAATTTTAAAACGTGGATAGCCTACTTACCAGAAAACATCTATAAAACCATAAAATGTCAATACGGTTCAACTGTATAGCTTATTCTTAAATAAAATTGGCCATATTGCCAGTGGTAAGTATACTTACCAAAGACCTATAAAGGGTTAATCGTTAGTAAACAATGCAAAATAAAAAACATAACCTAGTTTTAATCATGAGTTTTAATCATGTGAATGACGCTAAATAAAAATCAACCTCTGTTCGGCTTTACGGGAAATCACTAATTGACACTACTAAACTCTGTAGAAACAAATTCTTAAAATAATAGTTGTAGGCTTATATTTTATTTTATAACTTTAACTTTATACATTTTTGTCGTAAAATGCATACTAAGACATAAATATAAAAAAAACTCAATTTTTATACTACCAATTTTGATGAGAAAACCAAAGAAAAGCACTAATTGACGCTAAACTAAGCAATGTAGAAAAAATGTTTGAAATAAAAATTTTAGGGTTTTTAATGTTCTACTTTGGTTACACACTTTTGCCCTAGAATGCATATTAAGGCCGTAATTTTATAAAACCATTTTTTACTACGAGAACACCGCCTCCCCAAGTATTTCAGTAGACATAGCCCTTACCCTATCTTATAGAGCATAAAAAACGTAATAAATGAGACGACTTTTAAACTAATCGTAAGAGCCGCTTTTTGAAAAATCGTAAAAGAGTTTTAAACTGCACGAATAAACTGCTACTTCCGATTGACCGATTTTGATTTAAATGTTCGTGTTGGATCCGCAGTAGTAGGCTACCTGACATAGTTTTTATGTTTCATCTTTGTACGCTATTCCGTTCTAGAGATACAATATTTTTTCACATACACACACACACACACACAAACACACACACCAATAGCTATGTCACCGGATGGCGACTTTAAGTGGTGAGTTGAAACCTTTACATTTTGGTGGCCCTGAAAAGGGCCGTTTAAGCGGTGGTCGTCTTGATGGGAGAGGCGTCGGTCGTAGTCGTTGTGGTGGTCGAGGAGCTAGGCGACACGACGTGTCGTCGTCCAGCGGAGACGAAATCTTCTTCCCTCGCAGTAGTGTGTCGATGGCTGCTTCGTCAGATCCGATGAGCGTAAGGCTTGGTCGAAGGACCGCTGTGGGCATCGCTCGCGTCAGCGGGCGATGACGGTCCGGTCGACGGCTTACGGTGACGGGTCGGCGAGCAGAAGCATCATCTTCTCTCATGCGGGGTCGTCGATTAGTCTTCGCTGGAGTCCGGTAGCCGTATTGCCGATGGTAGACGACTTGTCTGCTGTCTGGATCGGAATTGAATCTCTTGGCTCAGTGAAGCGCTCTTTATATGGATGCCGAGAGCGCTGTGGTAGAGGGCGATTACTGGCTCGGCCTTGATGACAAAGGCCTCTGTCAGTACGCCGCCACAAGCCTACCACCCCTCTTGGAACTATTGGCGGCTCCCTCTGTCGCTACGTCGGAAGCTTTGATAGCCGGCAGCACAGTACTTAATCAAAGGGGTGACGATGATAGCTAAAAACATGTTTTGTGTTCAGAGGGCCTGAAAACGAGTATTTCAGGTGAAAACGTGATTTCGAAAACTCGATATGAAAACAATAGTCTACTTTCCTATGTATTCATATAGGGCAAGAGAAAGTAAAAATACATCGTTTTCGGAGATATGCTGAACGATTGTATCAACACTCAGGAACAAAGCTCAGGAACATGTAATTATGAGATTTTAAACGTAATGGTAGTTCTAACTAATGGTATGGTGGCAAAATTTGGGTTCTTATAAGGAGAAAGAAGGAAGGAAATGGATTTTATATAGGAGTTTTCGAAAATCAGAACTACGCAGTAGAAACGTTTCTTTTTATTTTGATTCCTTTTACCATGTTCTGGTAAAGCGATAAAATTGGTTGAATGGTTTTGATTGTTTGGGAAAATATTTAACCGCAGGTATAAAAATAGTAAGCACCTTTGTAGTGAGTTTGTTAGTACTTGAATTGTGATGGAAATTGTTTTCGAGCCGTTCGAAATAGTGTCATTACGGAACCGGTTTTGAACTACGTTACTAGTGTGTGTGAGGACCGGTAATGTCAAGTGGTTTTGGACAGGTAAATCAATTTTTTTGGTTAAGTGGCAGTGTCTTAATAATGGTCAAAATTAGTTTCAGCTTTTGCAGTCCATTTAATTGAAGTGTTCTAAATTGTATTTGTTAGTAGTCTGAATTTAATAATTAATTTTAATTGTTAATTGTGTCAATAAAAATAATAGAAATAAGTTTAGAGAAAGTATGTTATTTGTTATACCCATATCCCGAACGAACTAGGCTTAGGTGTTACAATACATATAAAAAGAGACTATCGTAATCTAAGTAATCAGAGACTGTAGTAAGGACAATCGGCATACCTTATGACACACAGAAAATAAATTGTTGTTAATGTACAGTGAGGATAATCTTGCATTGTTTTTCAACTATTTATAATAACTTTTCTATCAAATAAAGCTTTTGTAATATTTTGGACTCCGTACAGAAGGTGCAGAAGTTGATCTTACGAATAATCAATAAAAGACAACCAATCCATTGAAACAGCTTTTACAAGAATTCAACGTACTTGACATCCGCCAAATATTTGAAAGAGAAGCTCTTATTTCGCTTATAAAAATATAAAATATTTTACTACAAGAGCGCACCATTATAGGCCTAGTACCAGGAACAAGGAAATCTTACTTTTACACAAGGCCTTAAACACTTTTGCCGAAGTCATTTCTACTATTTAGCGCCCAAACTGCTCAATCTGCTCCCCTTACAAATTAAAAATATGCCGAACATCATAAGGTATAAAAAAGCAGTAACCATTTGGCAATTGGAAGTAGGGAGAGAAGCTATAGAAAAAATGGTTACTCCAGGAAACATATAGTTTTGTCAGCTCGTCTACCGATTTGGATTTTAGTTTTCTATTTTTAAATAAATTATATTATTTTTCTTAGTTTATTTAACTTCGCATCAACTACTGTGGTCATTAGCGACGACGTTCGGTTGTAACTGTGAATGATGAAATGATTTTTTGTAACGTATGAAAATGCCGTGCCTGAGTGGGATATTTTATTGTTTGTTTTGTTTTCCATCTGTACATGTGATTATATAATAGCATATTTTTTGAAATAAAAATGTCTTAGTAGTTTAATTAGTATTTAAGTAACTAACATGTAGTTGTAACACCCTTATATATTATCGTACGTATTAGTTTCAGTAGTTAATAAACAAAGAAGCACTAAATTGATCTACCCTTGAACATGGGAAACCATAGTTGGGTGGATAAATTTTTCCACCACGAATTAAAGTAGCCTAAATAGTTGTTTTAGATTTTAAAAGTATATTTGAGGAAATTTACATTTATATTGTAATGATATTTTCTTGTAAGCAATGGGAAAATAAATAAAATAATAAAATAAATAAGAAAATCACTACTGCAGGACTTTTGCTGATTCATTAGGAACCTGATCACACACAATACAATTTGATACGTTCATATACACCCGTTATGAGTCAACGTGTTTAGAGTAAAATAACCTTAATTTTGGGGCTACATAGCTAATCACAAACATTCTCTGGGATTAGCAGAGAAAACCTTAGTTCTCAAAAACAAAACTTATACTTTAAGCACTTCACATTCTTTAACCAGTCTATTAAAATATTTAGACTATGGACTCTAACTTCACGCATATCCTATTAACATGGCCAATCAATTTAATTACTGTTACATAAGAGTATTAGAATAAAATATTTACATTCATTTAATACAAATAATAAATTTAAATAAATACAAGGTTACAATTAAAAGGTATCAAACTAAACTGTTTAGTATGTTATAAATCAATAGTTTTACTTTAAAGTGTACGTGACAGCACAAAAAGGAAATTCCCCATGAATTATTCTAAACTGTATAAAATAATTAATAAGAACTTTGTACTTTGTTTTACGAAGATAAATTAAAATTGATAGATTACAGACTCACTCGTTTTAGATTGTAGATATCTTTTCAGAGGGAGGGAATTTGAATGAAGGCCAAATTATTTTTATAATGAAACTATGTACTATTTACAAAATATGACTGATTAGAGTTTTATATTCATTTTATTTAAATAAAAGGGTAACGTGTAAATTATACACACTCGTATCATGTTTGTGTGGTGTTTAGGAGTTTTACGCTTCTCCAACCAAAAGAAAGATGTCCAAAAGGCCAAATTTTACTTTATATTTGTTATCGCACCAAAACCAAAAATTAATTCTGAAAACGATGATTCGTCCTTTGGGGTGTTCATGTTCAAAGAATACATGTCTTTAGTTATGTCACTTTTTCATTATTATGCAATAAAATATCACCAGTTTTGCAAATTTTTATACATACTAAGTAATTTTTAGTTATTTTATTAAGTTTTAATTTAAATAATTTTTTAGCTAAGTTACTAAGTTATTTTTAGCTAGTTGCAGGGCTAAAATAAATAGTTCTGTTTCTTATCACATATTCAGCCAATTAAATGGCTGAATCATTAAAGAAAAAAGAGGTAGAGGTATAAAAGACACTTATCAGAGTTATCTCCTCTGAAAGTAATGAATCTCTTTATACAGCCAAACCCTGTGGTGAATGAAGTGAAGGTGTCATTTGCAGAGTAGAAAATATGTGCTTTCAGAGGGCCCGGCATGATGATAAGCGTACTTTTCCACTCAGTGAGGAAGACAGGGGTAAACAACCTCACTCTTTGTTTTACTTAGTAAAACATCTACAGGTTCAAACCAGCCTTTTGGCTGATGGCCTGAAAAACAAGTTATTTTTCTTATTTTTAATATTAAAAGCCAATCAATTTGTGTTCAACTTTATATTATTTTATGTTCAAACATGTGTAAACTAGGTTAAATTTAATATTTATAATGGGTTGCTTGTAATACAAAAAGTATACTCGTAAAGTTGTAAATACTTTTGTATTGTCTTATAATATTTATAATAGTTCTTATTATTTTTTGTCGTTTTCTTTTTGTTATTAATGAAAGTGCAGAATTGTTAATTAAGAATTTAATTTGTAAATATAGACACTGTTAACTATCAAGAATCAATTTAAAAACAATTGGTTTTAGTACGTATATTGTTTGGCTATCCTATGCAAGGTTTTCGTTCAATTTTCCTCGGCTACTCCAAGCGATTGCCTGATCTTTTGTTTCCTGCACCGTAATCATAAAAAACCCCTTTTTTACAAATTGCAATGATTATAAAGGAAAAATTACTAATTGACGCCAGACTGAGCGCTTAGAAAAATGCTTGAAATAAGAGTTGTAGTTTTTTTTAAATTTTCTACAACTTTAATTTTTTTTTTATATTTTGAGACCCCATAGGATCACTTCAGCTCAAATTCAGGTTTGTTCCAGGGTTGGGTTTCTTTAAGATGCACCCTCTCTTTTATTGTAAAATGCATAGCCTATTAAGACCGCAATCTTATAACACCATATTTTACTATGTGTGAACAGCCCCACAAATTGCAGTAATATACATACCGCTTACGCTGTCATGTAGAATAGAAAAATGTAGTAAATAAGGCGATTTTATTTTAAAAATGGTTGGTGCCGTTTTTGAGAAAATCACAAAAAATGAAAACTCTTACGAATAAACTACGACTTCCGGTTGACCGATTTTGATAAAAATGTTTGTGTCGGATTCCATAGTGGTACCTAACTTAAGTTACAAGTTTGAACTTCGTACGATACTCTGTCGTAGATACTCTTTCTGCACACACACACACACACACACACACACACACACACACACACACACACACACACACACACACACACACACACACACACACACACACACAGATCAATCGCTAAAAACCTGTTTTTGGGGCTCGGGGGGAAAACGATTTCGAAAAATCAACATGAAACAATACTTCCTCTACCCCTTGTATACTCGTATATCGAAAGAGAAAGTAAAAATAAATTAAAATCAATAATTGTTCTATTAATATTCGCCCGGTTCCTTATTCTTAATCTATGATCGTTTCCTTCATGCAGGTCTACGTTTACCCTGATTTTTTTCCTTCAAGAAAAATCTGAATGGCTCACTTAACAACCTTTTTTATGTGACCAAGATAAGCAGTCTTCCTTCTCTTGAATGCATTTTTTAACTCTAAGTCCACACCCACTTTTTTATAATGATTCTAGGGTAATAATTTATAAATTTATTCGTGCAACACATTATATTTTTATTCCTCTACATTCCCTTCCTACACTAAAGCATGTAGGCCTATAATGTTCAACACTATTAAACATAAATTCAATTTTCTATGACTAATTTATTGCGCTTAATAGTCATTAATAATTCATTGCAAATTTATATTTTTACAAAGAAATTTAAAATCTACAATACCATTGTCGTTCCTACTCTCCTGTGTGGCAGCGAATCTTGAATACATATAAAGAACATTGATAGCAAGATCTAAGCTACAGACATGAGATTTTTGCTTAGAGTGTTAAAATGCTCTAGAACGGACAGGATAAAGATTGATGAAATAAGAAGAGTTCTGTCTGTTCCACCAATTCGTGATAAGATCTTGCAGAATCGAAGAAACTGGGACAGTCACTTGAACAGAATGCCAGTTAAAACTCAAAATAATAGATCAATTGGTACGAGAGATGTGGGAAGATCGAGGAAGAGATGGGTACCGGAACAGATTTACTAAACCTAGACCTTGAAGTGAAGAAGAAGACAAAGAAATTTAATTTTCCGGTTATTTTCAAGAAGTTATATTATTAAATGATACTAATTTAACTTAGTAATTGGTGTGTAATAAATATTTAATTCATTTTTCATTTGTCTCGTGATGGATTAAAATATAATAGTGTTTCAGGAATAAAATAGTAGTTCCTGCATTTTGTTTTATGCACAAGTGCATTATTTTAGAACCTTAGGATTGATTATAAATAAAATTTTATTTTTAAAATGCGGAACTTCTCTTAGTTTGTACGCATGACATCACAAATATTTTTATTGTAAAAAGGTAACAATATAATTATTATAAAATTTTAAATAGCATTCTTTTATAGATTTTGTTTAAAATAAGTTTATAGTAAAAACTACTTAGGCTACATTGCAAAACAGAATAGCAAAACTAGAAATGGCCTACGTACAAACAAGGAACTTTTACAACAAAAAATGCATATCTAGAAACGCCAAACTTAGACATCTAAACACAGTCGTTCTACCACAAGTCTTATACGCAGCCGAAACCCTAACATTTCATAGGAAAGGATTATTAACAAAACTAAATAAAATACACAGGAGATTCGCCCAGACAATCCTAGGAACAGTTTTCGACCCAGAAACCAAGATCCACAAGAAGAGAACGAACGAACACATAATGAATTTCCTAGGCGAAACTCTAACAACTAAGCTCATAAAACGTCGACTACAATATTACGGTCACATGATGAGATTCCAAAACAAAAATAACGAAACGTACAAAATGATCACATATCAAGAAAGTTTTATAACCAAAGATAGATGGATCAAAGAAATCGAAGCAAACCTAAACACCATAAACGCTTCACGTAACGATGATGGAACTGCCTTTAGAAGGAAAATAAAAGATTTTGGGAATTTCCCGACTGCAGAAACAAGGCAGAGGACATGGGCGCAGGAACAAAGGGAGAAGGTTAGCGAGAGAATGAAGGCGTACCATGCGAACAAGCGACAGCTTAAGAAATAATTTTACATAACCAGTGCGTTCTTTATATAGGCGATACAAAAAAAAAACTACGTTCAACATTGTTCATTTGCTTCCTTAGTTCTCAATTCGTCAATAAAAATTGAGTTTTCTTCTAAACCGTAGCAAAGATATTTTTCTATATTTTAGAAACTATAAAGAATTTTGTCATTTCTTCTCCTCCTTCTTTTTCCGGCATTAAAATATTTTATTTTTTATTAGATAGCTGTAATTAAATAAACAACTTTTCCTTCAAGCTTTATCCTCAGACCTGAATCCCTCAACTTGTTTTGAACTTAATTTATTTAAGAATTTAAATACAGTAAAATCTCTCTATTGCGGAACTCTATATTGCGGAAATCTCTCTTTAGCGGCATTATTTACCGACCCCGACCCTTTCGTATACTCCGGTAATGTATTTAGCTCTCGTTATAGCGGCACAAAAATCTCTCTATAGCGGCTAAACAATATCTTCAGGATGTGGATTTAGACGCCTATGTAGGGGCAGACAATGATTTAGTCACCTCATCACTTAGCTACTTCACTTTGCAGTAATCGAAAATGTCTTAGCCCAAAACAACGAGAAACAAATTAAGGATGACGATGAAATGGAAACAGAAATGGTGCCCCTTCAAGTAAACAGGCACTAGACGCTATTTTTGTTGTTTCCACGTACTGTCATTGCCAATATGTAAATGAAAATTTACAAGTTTTAAACATTGATAATGAGATTGAAGACATGTTTTATGAATTGAAAACGAAACAAAATTTAAAACTTATTTTACGAAATGAAATGTACTTCACAGCAATTGTTTCCTTAATAACGAAAAAATATATACTGTGCTGTGTACTTTTTTGTGTTTGTGTAGCCTATGTTTTAGGAGATTTTAATTGTATGTATTCTATGTTTATTACTGTTCAGTGAAAAACGAGTTTCAGTGTTAATCAATTTAGGCTATCTATTACGGTATGTACTGTATGCATGATTATTGAAAAAAGTTCAATACGAAAAGTGAAATTCTATTGTTAAACATTAGTAACACAACATCTAATAAAACCAGTTTGTATCCAAATTTCTTGTTAAGTTAATAACCTACACTTTATGTAATTAATTTAAATATCTCACTGTATTGAAGTAATCTACTGTATTAAATATTCGTCATAAAGTTATCTATTCAGTAGTTTTTCAAAAACTTATTCCATGCACCATTTATATACGATTATAAGTTATTTTGTACAGAAAAATTAGTACTCCAACTTCCCTCCCACCGTTAATTACTCGCTCTCTCTATAACGGAACTCTCTTTATAGCGGTGGTACCTCATGGTCCCTTCAATTCCGCTATAGAGAGATTTTACTGTATAATTAAAGAATTTATCCAATTCAATTTCAATATCTTGTCATTGGGACAACTAAAACCAAATTTCAAGTTATCGTTAACGATTATTGGATATGAAACAACGTGTAAAAAAGAGACAGAAAATTACATCTGAGACCAATGTTTGTGGTAATATCTGTTTGTCTCGACCGAAGGAATAATGCTACAAAGCGGTTCCAGATAGACTGGTCACACCTAGTATAACATAACGTGTTTATTGTAACTATTAAAGTTTAATTAAATTATTATTTATTTATTGATAATATATTTTTGCAACTCGACGAGGTTTTTCATTGTTAAGGCACAAAAAAAATTAATGTGAAATGTCTAATCGTTAACAAGAGGCACACGAGTATTTTTTTATTTTTTTAACGTCCGACTGTTTTGCAATTACTGCTAATGCAGACGGTGAAGGATGAAATAAATTTTTTGTAACTTATGAAAATATGTCGTGCCTGAATGGGATTCGAACCCAAGACCGCATGATGAGAGGCGAGCACTACGAGTATAAATCCTATTATGCCTATTATTACTACGTAGTCTAGTAATAACATGATGTGACAATATCTAAAAGAAATGTGCGTTTGAGAATTTTCGAGAAGGACCGAGATTTTTAAAATGGTAACGTAAATAATAAGAGTGATAAATAGGTTTCCAAGAAATAGTTAAAAGTAGTATGTGTACTATAAACGGTGTTTATAGTTCAGGTAGGCCTGCCCATTGATACAGGTATTATTAAAGAGGCGGGTACCTATTTAGATAATTGGCTTTTTTGTAACACCTTCTATTCAATCCTAATTTGTTTACAGTTGTTAAGATTTATCCAGAAGCCGTCAGAAGAATTTTGTATTTTTATTATTATGTCGAATACCTCCGTCTTTTTCGAAATTTCCATAAGATTCACTTATATAAGCGAAGTGGTTTATTTTGAGTCAGTTTTCGTGTTTTTTGTGATTCAGTGAGCGAATTGCATAGTGCATAACAGTGCGTTAGAAAAGATCAACGTTACTGTGAATTACTAGTGTTTATTGTTTAACGTTTATTTATTCTGTATCAATTTTGTAAGTAGTATTTAGTAAATTAGTCAAGTTTATTTATTAGTTAATTATAATTAGTTTGTTATTTATTATAAGTAATTTAATTGTAGGTATTAGTCACTTTATTAATTGTAATTTTTTGTTGTAATAAATAATTTTAATCTATAGTGTGTTGATTATTTAATTTACTCAGATTCTGAAACGGACCTTAAAGATAAGTCTCACAATAAGATCATTCCTTTCACATTTTTACAATTTATAGCTTGAATACTTTTATCGAAATTATCTTTAAATTTGTAGTTTTTTTGATAGTTTAAAACTTTCCTAAATTACATAATATATAATATATTATACAATACTAGACCTACTATATTTTTAATTTTTTTCAGTTTCCTCACTCAAAAGAATAGGCCTACGTGCAGAAATAAGTAAAATTTAAATTCTTCTAAAAAACAAGAAGAAGAATGATTCGTAAAAATTTTTGTCCTTTATAGTTTTTGTATTATTTTTAAATTTTATTTCTAAGAATGTCAATGTTTATTCAACAGGCGTGGGACCTTCACAACAGTTCTGTCCAAAGATGATTGAGCAATTCCCATATACATTTATTCTTGTATAACAAGTTTTCGAACGTGCGTTCCAGCATGCATTTTCGTTCATCAGTACTTTTAATTCTTATTACTTATCCGCCTTGAATTTATTTAACCATTTAAACTTTATTTATGAGTTAGGCTGTTTTTATGCACGGTTCTTTGTTAATTGAATTCATATGTTCTTTAAGTACTATACTTATTAGATAAAAAGTTATTGTGTAGCCTAATGCAAAAAAAAACACTTTTGTTTACTGTCGTTTTTATAGATTTTTTTAAATCTCATAGGTATGTAAATTTTTTAAGACAAAATAAACTAGACAATTAGTTTTGTAAAGTTTGAAATTCATATTACAACTTTACCAATTTTTCGGTTTCATACCTTGGATTCTTCATCTTAAGTTTTCAAATAAGTTATCTAACATTTTGATTGTAAATTACAATCTTCTCTTTTTTAGTTAAATATTGTTGTTTAGGTCATCTGCCCAAATATTGGTTTTTAATTCTATAGGCTTTACTAAGTAAAACGAGGAGTGAGGTGGGTTACAATTGCTTTCCTCACTGAGTGGAAAAGTATGCTTATTAGCATGCCAGGCCCTCTGAAAAGCATCTAATTTCCACCCTGCACATGACACTTTCACTTCATTCACCATAGTATCTGGCTGTGTAATGAAATTCGTTACTCTCACAGGAGATAACTGAGGCTAGTGTATTTTAAATCTCTACCTCTTCTGTTATTAAATCTTAATTTAAAATGCTTCAGTCATATAATGACTGACCATGTAATAAGAAACAGGGACTACTTTTTGTAGCTCTGTAACTAGCAGATCGAGTGCAAATAATTTAACACCCCACCTCCCTGTTATGAGCAAAGTTAAATATTAAGTTATATAAAATGATTTTTTTTTAATAAATAATGTTTTAAATTTCTGGTATTAATTTCATTGTGAGTAAAATAAAAAAGCGGAGGAAAACTGGCAGATTGAAGTTAAAGTTAAAAAACAATATCGCTCATTAAAAAAAATCATAATTCTTCCTTCTGTACTTTTTAACCGTTTTCTTCAATTTCTTTCTAAATGTGAGTACGTACTTTTGTTATGTTATGATGGAAAAGCCTAGTCATTTACATCTATTAACTAAAGAGTAGAAGAGGTTTATTCGCAATAATAGCAATTGTACTATATTTACATAAATGACTCTTTCTAATTTTTCTTATCGTAAATATTATGCTATTATTAGAATATTGTGGTGACTGTTTGTTTGTATTTGGTCCCTAATTTACTTAGGCCTATTTGATTATTGTAGTACTTAAGATTTATCTGAAATTATTATCTTGTTATGAAACTGAATTATTACCTTTTTATCGTCCAGTTGTTATCTGGTTAACTTTAAGTAAACTTATTAATTTATTTATTTTCTTAAATTTTATTATATTTATTATGTGATTCATTGAAATTAGTTTAAGATAAATAGATTTGTCCCTGATGATAACAGAGTCTATGAACTTTTGACAATATTTAATAGCCTATCCTCTTTAAATTTGAATCCCATGTACTTTTAATATTAAATGCATACTCTACTTTCCGAATCTACATTACATTTTACTATAAAATGTTTTATTTTTAAATTTATCAGTCAATTTTTCTTTTATTTACATATTTCTTCTTCTTCTTCTTCTTCTTCTTCTTCTTCTTCTTCTGCCTTTCAAGGATTAGGCATCTCTGCCAGTTCCGAACCTTTCAAATCTCCCCATCTCTTTCTCGGGCGTCGTCGTTCTCTTCTGCCCTCCGGCTTATAGCCCAGTGTCTGCTTAGGTATCCCATCCTCCCGCACTCTGTTTACATGCTCTAACCACTGCATTCTGTTCTGGGATACCTTGTTGTTTATAGAAAAGATGTTGAGTTCTTTCCTTATCTCGGTATTCCTGTAACAATCTTCTCTACTACACCCATACGTGTGTCGAAGAAATTTCATTTTAGATGCTTGCAATCTACTCTCCTCTCGCTTTGATAGCACCTAAGTTTCATTGCCATAGAGTAGAGTCAGCACTGCTAATGTCTTATAAACGCTCACCCTCGTGTTTTCGCTGGTGCTATTTTTTTTAATGCGGTGGATAGTTCCGCATATTTACTGAAATCGGTGCCTCTTATTGTAAGCATCTTTATCATGTTGGTAAGTAATGTTGCAACCTAGATACTGAAAGTGGGTATCTACATATTTAAAAAAATATAATAACTTCTTTTATCGTATTTTCAAAAATTACAATTTTATTTGTCGAAAATAAAAAAAAGAAATTCAAGCTATTTGTGGTACCATTAACAGGACATTGGGTAACAGAGATAGAACAGAGACAGTAGTGAAGTTCTACAAGGTAATGGCAGCCCCAGTCCTTCTTTATGGAAGTGAGTCATGGGTTACCACAAAACGCCAAGAAAGTAGGATCCAAGCAGCTGAAATGAGTTTTTAAGAAGAGTGAAGGGCTGCTCGAGGCTGGATCTAATACATAACGAGGAAATTAGATCCGAGTTGGGTGTATTTAGCTTGAATGAAAAAGTGGAGGAGTACTGGAATCAATGGAGGTAACATTTGGAACGGATGCCAGAGGAGAGAATGCCTTTAAAAGTGACGGAATATGTTCCAGTTGCTAGAAGGGAGGTGGGAAGACCTCGAAGAAGATGGCAGTAATCGAGATGTACGGGCTGGAGTGTCTCGTGTTTGTGTAGACGTACAGGATGGTTTGTGAGTTCGGAGCAGGCTTATGCCTAATCCTTGGTAGTAAGAAGAAGAAGAAGCCAAATTTATGACGGTGAATTAGAAATTTAAAAAAATAGAATACAAAATTCAAATATCAGATTCGGAGAACAGATGTGTTAAAGATGAGATAGGTTAAAAACTGTTTAGTATATAACTTACAACATAAAATTTATGGGACAGCAGCAATTTGAGTTTATTCTGTAACTGATTATGCCACGCCTCGTCGAAAGTTTAGAAACGCTACTGAACAATATAATTTATTTTCCAGCTCATACTACTCGTATTTTTTCGACTAGATATTTTTGAACTGACTACATTTTGAGGCGCGCCTGGACTGTGGTTTCTGCACGGGAAAAATCTTTGGTTTGCGTCACGTCACGCTCTGCTATCAACAATTATCACGGAAACAATTAATTTACAAAAATCTTTTTTATTTAATTTGTTAACTTAATTAATTAATCTCTTCTGTCGGTCAGTCCCGCGACTGCTGATTTTTCAACTAGTCTGTGAACTTGTTCTATTGATGCGTGACTGTTTCTAAACCCGAACTGATGACTGGGAATTAGGTCTTCTAAAGATAGGTTCGTTCTTCGCAGCAGTAATTTCTCAAACAGCTTGGACAGGACTGGTAACAAACTTATGGGCTTATAAAATTTATTTCATCAGGATCTTTATCAAGTTTATTGTCATAAGCAAAGTATTTTTAGAAAAATAAAGCCTACAAATTACATTTTGTTAACAATGAGTTCAAGGAAAATACATTTAGATGCTAATCTTATGTGCTGTCGTTTTCCTAAACAGAAAATTATTGTAAAAAGTTCAATATGAAAAGTGAAATTACTCTATTGTTCAAAATTAGAGACACAACTTCTAATAAAACCTGCTGATTGTATCCAAATTTCTTGTTAACTTAATAACTTACATCTTCGGTAAGTAATTTAAATATTTCACTGTATTGAAGTAATCTACTGTATTGAACATTCGACATAAAGTAATCAATTCAGTAGTTTTCAAAGTAAACTTATTGCATGCACCATTCACATAATATGTATAGGTTTATGAGTTTTTAGTACAGAAAAATTAGTACTCCAACTTCCCTCCCACCATTAATTACTCGCTCTCTCTATAACGGAACTCTCTTAATAGCGGCGGAACATCATGGTCCCTTCAATTCCGCTATAGAGAGATTTTACAGTAAAATTTTAAATTATATAAAATTCGATATATAAGAGTCGATTAAAGTCTGTATAATCTAATAATTAAATTAGCAATTATATATTAATAGACGACACGAGTCTATTTATACGATTTGTTAAATAATTAATTAACTTATAAATTATATATTTTTTTATTAATTGATGTATCATTTTAATAACAGTATATAATAAAAATAAATTTGTTTTACCAATTCAATAAATAATGAGACATTTTATTATTGGATTTTTCCGTATTGACATTACACCGCGTCATAAATTAATGAATTTACTTTTTCTCTTTTTAAAGTCGGTAAGCACTTATGACTTTATAATCGTTAGATTGTCTTGGTTACAAATTGTCTTGACATAATAGATAATTTAGTATTGAATTCTAACAAACAAGTTATTTCCTCTTCTTTTTTAGCTTTATATGTTATTCAATGTTCCTTGAAACTGTTAAAATATTTACAACTAAATTACTAACAATAGAAATAAAAATTGAAAGGTAAATCGCTATTAATATTTAGAGTTTGTTAGACCTATTATTATTAAACCTATAGGCTTAGGCACACATGTCGAGCCTATTTCTGTTATAGGCTCATTAATCGTTTAGAAAATTCAAGCTTCATTTTTTCTTTTTTATTCCTTATTTACTTTTTATTTTAAACTTACAACGTGTTATATTTGTACAAATATCTGGTATAAAACACTCACACGACTTTCTCTTGACAATGGTAAATAATAAAAAATAAAACCTTCGTTTAATCAGTAAACAATGGAAAATAAAAAACATAATCCTAATTTTAATCATAAGTGAATGACGCAAATAGAAAATCAACCTCAGTAGAACTTAACATTACGGAAAATCACTAATTGACACTAAACACCAGCTTTGTAGAAAAAATCCATTACATAAAAATTGTAGGTTTTTTAATTTTTTATAACTTTGATTATAAAAAATTTTGTTGTAAAGTACTGCAATCTAAAGAAACCGATTTTTCTTACTGATTCTGATGAGCAATATCAGAAAATTACTAATCGACGTAATTTAGCAATTTAGCGTAGAAAAAACTGTTTGAAATAAAAGCTGCAAGTTTTTTTAATTTTATACAATTTTAATTAAATAGGTACCTACACTTTTGCCCTAAAATGCATATTAAGGCCGCAATCTTAAAAAAAAACTTTTTTATACCACGAGATCACATTCTTCAAGAATTTCTGCAGTCATCCCGCTTTTTCTTTCTTGTAGAGAATAAAAAAAAAATAGAAAATGAGTCTATTTCGGTTGATTGGTTTTGATTAAAATGTTCGTGTAAGGTTCCTTGTAAAATAGTACCCTAACTTAAGTTAGGCCTACAAGTTTTAACTTCCACGATCCTGTTCTTGGGACATTTTGTTCACACACACACACACACACACACACTCACACAGTTCAACAGCTGAAATCATGTTTTTGGGGCTCAGGGGACTCAAAAATGTGTATTTTTGGTGGAAACTCGATTTCGTAAAAGCGACATGAAAAAATTAATTTCCTTCCCTATATTCATGAAAAGGAAGGAAAGTAAAATTTAGCATACAAGATACTACGTTTTCATTTCTCTTGATTTAATTCTCTTAATTTTCAGTTTTAAAAAAATCTTTTACTATTGAAAAAATTAAAATTTCCTGTGTAACATAGCTATATAAGCTACAGGGCATTAGGTCATTTTCAAATTTTGAAAAAATCTTTTGTTAGGTAAACTGAAGTCATTTTTATTTTATTTGTTTGGTGTCAGGTTGTTTGAGAAGTCGTATAATAACATTTAAAAAATCGAAATAGCTACTGATATCTTGTAGAAAATAATAAGTAGGGATATGGATAATATCTATTGATTTAGAAAACTCGAAATTTTCAGACAACGCAGAAATCAAGAAACCAGATTAATTTTAATTATTTTTTGATGTCGTTTTACCTTAAGTATAACATCTAAATGGTCAAATCATTCGTTTGGCTGTTGAATAAAAAAAATAAAAACAGTTTTCTGTCAAAATCATATTGATAATTATAATTTATCTGCCTAGACACTGATACAAATAACTTGATTAATTTTTTTATCGAAACTATATAATACGAAAAGTTAAACTAATTATGTTTGAGTTAAGATTTGTGTTGAGTAACCTAATTTATATAGGTTTTAAGTATATATATATATTTGTAATAGGCTATGCAAGCTGAACACATTTAATCTTCTCCTTTAGTAGGCTAAACTAGCAAATAAATGTTAGGGGCAAACAGTTTATCTTTGATCAACAATGTAGTCCAATATTATAACGTTGTAAATATGTAAATATTATTATTAGTGTGCTTAAACAATTATTTAAAGTTAACATTTTACAGGAAGGAAAATTCAAGAGAATGAAAATTTATTGGTTATAAAATATCAGTTTACTTAAATTTATTTCGTTAATGATTTGTTAGTCTAATGTTTCAGTAAAATAATAAGATATTGATTTGTTAATAATATCAGTCATTCATAAAAATTTTAATTGTATGAATTTAGTTTCTTTGTTTTTATATGAATGAGATGGTCTTCTTAAATGTTATCGGATACTAAGTATGAATATAGCTTAACAAGAAGAGGTAGCCGTATCTTCTTGCTTATCACGAGTTGTTTCTTAGGGTATAATAAATCATATTGGCCGTGGCCGTTTGGGGGAGATTAGATATACCGGAAGAAGCAGTCTACCGGGTGCAAGAGGAGATTGGAATATTCTAATATCGCGCTAGGCCTGTTTGCATAAGGCTCCAACTTGAAATATTAAAACCCCCGTTTCGTAAAGAGGAGAACAAGAAGGGTAGTGGTAGGCAATCCCCGAAGGAAGAGAGGGTGGCTACGTAACAGAGAGCGAATACAGAATTTTGACGTACAGGGGTGAAGAGCGGAGTTACTCGAAGCGCGTCGCCTCCGCCACGTCGTCGACACATAAAATTTACATAATGTACAATAAATATTGATATATACATAAAATAATAACTAATTTCGAATTTAACCTTCCGCAATATTTTTTATAGGGTAATTTAAATAGTTACCCTATTAGTATCCGTTTCATTGAGAGTATTAATTTGTCTTATTTTTGTCATCAGAAAGAGAATTAATTTTTATATTACTTAAAAAAACGCATGACAAAACAGAAATATTACATAAAGTTAATCCTTCCTCATTTTAATATTTCATCTATTCCTTCTCTTCCCCACTTTTACCACTTCCTCTCCTCGAATAATCCTGTTCCGCACTTCTCCCTCTGTCACCCCCGTTCTTAAAAAAATAACTTTTCTTAATGAGAACATCTAATGCATTTTTATTATTAACCTACTTTTATTTTAAAAATCTCTTAAAATTTGCATTTTTTAGTTATTTAATTTTATATCAATAGTTTTTTAATAAGCATACTATTACGTTTTTACGGTTTCACCTTGTAATAATGACCATACCTTAGCCAGGAATCGAACCACAGTCCTTCCGTTTGTAGGATAGTGATGTAACCACTACACTACGAAGGCTACCAATTTAAAAAAAAAATTTAATTTCAAAAACAACTTAATTAAGCTGAGCATAATTTCTTGTTTTCAAAATTTTTGTTTTATTGTTAACAGAAATTACCTGAAAACAGTTCTTTACAGAACAATACATAGATTTGTGGATAGTGAAATGGTGAGATGTATAACTTTCAGTGTAGATATCTTTAACAAAATACTGTTTACATTATCATCTGTAAAACTTGCTATTTGTTACAAATATCTTGTTTTTGCTTCATCTTCTTTTTACCAATCTTCTTCATCACCAATCTGTTATCATCCAGTATTGTATATAGGTTTCGTCTGTTTGCCTCCATAACTCCCTATTCTTCGAGTTTTCTGTTCACTTAAATCTGGCCACCAGTTTCAAGTAATCTCCCCACCGTGTTTTTGGAGCACCTTTACTCTTTGCCAGCCAGGGCCTTCACGGCTGAATTTCCTTGTTCCGTCTATCATCTCTCTGCTTCATTGTGCATCCAGCCCATCGCCATTACAGTAATGTCTCATGTTGTTTTATATACAGGCCTATTAATTTAGTTTTCTCGCGAATAACATCTTTTCTTACTTGGACTTTTAATTTAAGATTGAGTATTAGGCCTAGTTTTCCCATTGATCTTTGTGGTAGTTCACCATTTTTTTATAATTTGTAAAACATTTTTAGTTGGCAAAGGTTTTATTCTCTTTAGATTCCAACAAGTAAATATGTTGTTTTTAAATTTATTGTTTTATATGACATAATGTAGAGTATGAGCGGTGGAATACGCGAATACTGATACTAGGAGTAGGTAAACTGAAACGGAAGGAAATGAATGCGCCTGCTTGTCTGTTGCTATTATACAAAATTCCTAAGTAGGATACTATTCTAGTTAAAAAGCATTGGGTCATATTTCAAAGAACTAGTAGTATCAACTAGAACCATAGATTAAAAAATATGGTGTAAAAAACTCACACGACTTACTCTTGCCAGTGCAAATAATGACCAATATAACCTAACAATAGTATTAAAACATTAGAAATAAACAAAAAATTAATCTCAGAACACCTAACCTCATTTTAAACATAAGTGAATGATGCAAAATGAAAATCAACCAGTTTGGCTTAATAATACGGAAAATCACTCTTTCACGCTAAACTAGGCTCTGTAGAGAAAAATGCTTAACATAAAAGTTGTAGATCTTTTAATTTCCTATAAATTTGATTAATTTGATTTCAAATTTTCATGAAAAAAAACAACCACTAAAAATATGTTGTTTTGGATTCAGGGGGTCTGAAAACGTGTATTTTCGGTGAACACTCAATTTCGAAAAATCGACATGAAAACAATACTTTCCTTCATTTACATTTTTATAGGCAAGAGAAAGTAAAAACAAAACAGTTCTAAAACCTACGTTATAGATAACTAAAGAACATTGACTGTCAAAATTTATAGAAAATTTATGATCACCGGAAGACACTGCTATTTAAACTAATTGACAAATATTTTTACATATTAGGATAGCGCACAATGTTTACTGATTGGCTTTCGATACCACACTGATTACTCTCTAACCCCATCACTCCGCATCCTTTTTTTATTCCTAATGTGTACGTATATCTGTTCAACTCAGAACAATAAGCAACCCCATGACCCAAAAAGATGAAGATGATGCGTATGACGTGTAAATGAGGTGTAGTCTTCTACAGACCCTAGCCGAACATTCCTGAGAGAGTAGGCTACGATTAATTAAACCCCAACCGTCAAAGTACACCGGTAACCACTGTCTAGCATTCAAATCCATATAAAAGTAGGCCTAACTACCTTTACTATCAGACAGCATAAATTCGTCTCTGTGAAAATAAGGTAAATATGAAAATCTTCTTAACTGGCCTGCCCATTGGTGTAGTGGACAGCGCAACTAGTTCTATGCCAGGAATCCTCGGTTTGTTTCCCAGGCAAGTTTGGAATTTTTTCATTTCTATATCACCTCATGCACAAGTTTTACCAATGCACAAGGCAAGACTTATGTGGAATCATCATTAAAAAAACACCAACAAAAATTTTGTTCAGAATTTTTTAATATTTTATTTCCTATTTGGGTCTATGGTAAACTTAATTAAATACGTTGCTATTATCGTAATTTTAGCAAGTTTTTGTTTGAATTTTAAAGTAACTTTTGTTACTTTAAAATTCATTAAAATTTATTGTTATTCAAATCCGTATAAAAGTTAGGCCTAACTACAAAGTATAAAGTAGGCCAATTACTACCTTTACTATTAGACAGCACAATTCATCTTTGTGAAAATAAGGTAAATATCAAAATCTTTAACTGGCCGGACCGTTGGCGTAGTGATTAGAGCAACTGCTTTCTACGCCGGGGTCCTGGGTTCGATTCCCGGTAAGGTCTGGCATTTTTTCATCACTCATATTCATATATCATCACTCTCCACCATCTTCATTAGCTGAAATTGCAAAACAATCAGAAGTAAAACCAAACAAAAAAGTTCTCACTAGCTTAGCAACAAACATTAAAATTAATTTCATGAAAGATAATAGACTACTTGTGATATTTTATTTAGAAATCACGTTCATTTCAAGTTATTTACTACATTATTCTTGAAAATGATAAACTATTTTTGTAATTGGAATAAGCTAGAAAACCTACAATAGGCGCAATACAAAGTTCAACGGGCAAAGAACATACGTATGAGAAATTTAATTCTTTAATTTTTGTCGAACTCTACTAGACTACTGTAGGCCTATTTTAATTGTTTGTAAATATTTCTTATTGTTCTAACATTAAGATAACATTTATTATTTTTAACTAAACCAATTTAGATAAATTATAGTAAGGTCTGATTAATTTTTCGACTGCACTCACAAAACTATCATTCTATTTTAAAATAAAATAATTTTTATAATTCGTTTTTGGACATTGAGAAAATACATAAGTTAGGCAATGTATTTTAAGTCTGCATCAAATCGTTAATAGGTTTTACAAAGAACCGCAATACAATTTTTTTAGTTTTGGGTCAAATAAGGACAACGTTAAAATTGTTAGTTCTTCAAAATTTCCTTTTTTATTAGTAGTAGTAAGAGACTTTCCCTCTCTCCAAACAAATTACTTAAATTTTTTTCCTCTCAGTGATGTTTGCTCAAAAATTTTCTGTATTTTTGACTTCTACTATATCAATATTAGAAATTGCGGACGGTCTGTACACAGGGTTTAAAGGGGTTACATTAAATTCGGGTTTCAAACATTACTTGATCAGCCGCAGCCCGCACTTTAAAACATATAGTTTAAATTCATCGCAAGTAGGCTATCTGTTTTCTGATAACTTCCTTAGGAATCATTTCAGGAAGAAAGCATATAAGAAATTATAGCTTTCTATGGCAACAGAAAACCTTGGTATTGTAATATTGTACAGACTCAGGCCAACAATTCGTGAAAGAGTATAATTATTTGAATCCCAACCATCAAAGTACACCGTTAACCACTATCGAGTATTCAAATCTGAACAAAAGTACCTTTTCTAGGATCTGAACCATGGAACCTTCGTCTCCAAAAATCAGCTGTTATACAGATGACTCGCGGTGATGACTTTATCAACTAGACCAACCTAAAGGTTATTTAACATTTTCTAATTATTTTTCTAGTAACTTTGAACTAGATTAAACGTAATAGAAAAATGTATAACACATTGCAGTGGTGTCCGTGTACAAGTCAAATAAAATGACAATTACGTGTACGCCGCATCAGATATAATAATTGTGAATTTTCATTTTTGTCTCGATAATATTATGAGTTCGTACAATACAGGAAAAATTAATTGGAATCCGCCAGATAAAAAATCTGGGGAATAAGATTATCATGTAAAATTATTTAAAACAAACTCTTATTGAAAAAGGTATCGGTTGAAACTCCGATGAATCCACTCGAATAATAAATGTGACAGACTATTAATCAATGATTTATGGTTAACTTAGCAAAATTAGGCTCATTTTATTTATTGTGACAATATTTTATTTTGAGTAATTAATATTTGCATTTTTATTACCTCAATAAATATTTATTACAAATATTTAATAGCAATCTTTTGTTATTTATTTCAATAAAGTAGGGAGCTAATATTGTTTTAGGTATTAAACTTTTTCGTCTATTTGTCAAATAATAAAAATACGTTTATATTGGTGTACATGCACTTTTTAAAGTGTGATAATGCAGTCTGTTTGAGACAAATAAAAAATAGTTTAAATATTAATAAAACAAATATTAGAATATAGGTCTAAATCAATCGCAAGTAGGCTTCTATAAGAATATAATTTTATTCCTACATAAATATCTCTCAATTTTTATGCACACTTTTTTTCAAATCTTACTTTTTTAAATTTACAGTAATATTTGTGAATTATCTAACGAAAGGTAGACGTGTTTTTACAGTCAACCCCCGTTCGTTCCACTCTATATGTCTTTGTAGAGTAGGGCTAGACCTATTGTTACATTATCGATTTTGGCAGAAAACTTAAAAATTAAGCCGAAAACTAAAAATTAAAAAGCCGAAAACTTTTATTATAAGTTTTTTTTAAAAGAACCTAGTTTAGCGTGAATTATTGATTTTCCGTATTTTTAATTCGAACTAAAGTTTATAATCATTTATCGTCATCTCTCATGATAAAATCGTTTTCGTTATGTTTCATTCTATACATTGGCAAAATATAGTTCTGTAAGGTGTTCACACCAAATTTTTCTTGTACATTACTGACATTTTGAGAAGGAGATGTCTGTTAAATATTTTGGAATAAGAAAATGACTATCTCCTTCATTGAGGTTAACAAGTACAAGATCAGTACCAAAGTATCAGGAAACTAACCTTCAGTTTCAAGAAGTTGAGACAGTACTTGGATTAAGAATGTTAAAAGCTGTATATTTTCCACTGTCAAATCCGTAATCTGCAACGAAATACTGTAATGGAGGTGGGGAACTTCCCAATTAGATCCTCAGGAGAAAGTCCAAAAGATTATTTTGCAAGTAACAAAAAAAAAACACCCGCTCTATCCTACTGAGCTCAAGGATTTCCAAGTAGCAGACGTTCGTGAATTTTATTCCCGGAAACTAATTTCTTCTTCTTAACGTCCTCTCTCCGACCGGAGGTTGGCAATCATGAAGGCTATTCGGACTTTAGACACCACAACTCTAAACAGCTCTGCTGAGGTACAACGAAACCAGTCGCGAAAATTCTTCAACCTAAAAATTCTTCTTCCCACATCTCTCTTCACCTGAATTTTGCCTTGTATTATCAAGCGAAGCATTTTTCATAAACTGGGTGGCCCATATGTCGGTTTCCCCATGAGATGGGACATTTCATTTTGATAAGTTGGTAATAGTGTAATGTTGGCAGCATCAAGTACAACATTCATTAGTTGTCTCTAACAGCGGTTAGTGTAAGATACGTCTCCGTGAAGTTACTATTATTTCCTTCGTAACGGTACTTTTAAACAACTGAACAACGAGTTTATATGCTTCAGTTGTGGTGGAAGCATCGAAAAATACTGCTAAAGTAGGCCTACTGGAAGAATTTAGTGATAAGTATCCAGGTGTGTCTTTACCGACTTGGCAACATTTACGAAAGTTAAATAAGAAAGTTCAATAGAAATTGCCTTTAACTATGAAAATTACGATAAAATATACCAACTGTTGAAAATTTGTGAATCAGTTTTAAGTCGCTGTATAAAGTGTATAGAGAATCACGGTGGACATTTTGAACACCTGCTATAACATTTTCAAGGTAATATATTTGTACAGTTCATAAAATAAATTTGTTTTGTGTCTATAGGTTTCTAATTACATTAACCTTTATACCGATTTCCGTAAATATTGGGGAAACGGACATATGAACTACCCTGTATTGGTCTACGCATGTTCTAATTATAAAGGCGCACAAAAACGTAGCGAACTTCCTGAATCGAATCCACATCTACAGTACCAGATTTTATTCCTTTAAAGTTAAGCTACAAAACGCTATTTCATAGACGTTTTGTTACCTGGCCTATAAACTCTACAAACCAAAATTTTTTACAACTTGCTTCTCCAAAATAACAAAAGTATACGGAATACCATTAAGATTAAAGCTGAATTACAGAAACGGCTCTTTAGCCTCGGTAGGCATGAAAGATTACATTAAATCTGTGAGCTCACAACCTGAAATTATATATTTTGATTGTGAAAGACCTCGTGTTGAAAAAAGAGGCACTAAATTGACCTATCTTAGGGCATGGAAAGCCATAGTTGGATAAGTTAATTTTCCTCTTCGTATCCTGCACAAATTTGGGGCAAAAATTACTATTTCTATTTAACTAAATCCTTTTGTATTTTTTTACATTTTTTGAGAATTCGGTTTTAAATAAAAGATAACAAAATTAATTATACATTAGTATTATATATTATTAGTGTATATATATTATTAAAGTTAAAGTGGATCTAATACGTTCTGTAAAACCTTAATTTTGTTGTAGAATACCTACTGGAATAATAAGTTTTTCTAAAGTAGTTGAATACAAACGTTATATTTTTTTTAGAGGTAGTTAACAATATACCGTCAATGACTTTCTCTCTCACAGATTTTTTAACGTATACTGTTAGTATGCATTCTAACCGGACACGACCGACACAGTAACCAAGATATGGTTTTTAACAATGTATTCTTACTATGTTAGTAAATGGACATGAAATTAATCTTTGTATTAATTATCCTATAACCCAGGATAACAAAATTCGCTATCTTGGACTCCATAAAGTGCAACTAGCACTTCTTGTTTGTTTTATTTTACGGTAGTTTTCCGTCATCGTCATAATTCTGTAGTCCATGTTTATAATTTCGGCGTCTGATTACCGTACCAAGACATTCAAAAAATAATCGTACTATAGGAAATCATGATCGCTACATATATACATTTTTTTTGGTAGCTCGGATTACTGTAGGGTTCGAATTAAAGAGGTTTGGATTAGCAAGCTTGTACAGTAGAGTGCCGATTTTCCGTGGATCGTTTAACCGGGGTCGAAATAACCATGCTCTCACTATAAAAATTAGTAGTAACTTATGTATTGTATAACTTTTACAAATTTAAAATGATTCTACTCCCAACATTTATAAATTGTGATTTACACGATTTCTCAGAATTGGGATGTAAATTATTTTAAGGTGTTTTTGTACACACGCTGCCGTAATTTAATCGTAATCGTCATTTCTATCCTGTCGTTAAATTAGTACAACAATGAGTAGGTACATGTCAATAATTAGACTCAGCGGTACGCGTTGTATGTGTTAGACGTGTGAAAAACCGGAACGTAGTTTAAGGTAAGATTTGTGTACATTATGTATGTTGTATAGTGATAGTATTTATTTTCAAACTGTTGTTGTTTAGATCATCAGCCGAAAGGATGGTTTGGATCTCTAGAAGCTTTACAAAGTAAAACGAGGAGTAAGGTAGTTTACAATTGCCTTCCTCGCTCATTAGAAAAGTATGTTTATCAGTATATCAGACCCTCTGAAAAGCATCTACTTTCTACCCTGCAAATGACACCTTCACTTCATTCACCACAGGGTCTGGCTGTATAAAAAAATTATTACTCTCAGAGAAGATAACTCTGACTAAGTTTAAGTCTTAGACTAAGTCTGACTAACTCTTTTACACCTCTACCTCTTCTGTTCTTAAATGCTCCAGTCATTTAATTGGCTGACAATATGATAAGAAACAGAACAATTTTTTAGCCCTGGAAGTAGCAGATTGAGTGCAAATAATTTAACACTACATCTGCCTGCTATGGGCAAAATTTTAAATTAGTAAAAGTTATTGTTTCACTACAATTGGTTTATTTATTTCAGATTTATAGTAATTGCATACATTAATAAGTAGAATAATACAAACGCGTAGGCCTAACTGAGGTTTTATTTAAGGGTACCCGGAACGAAAAAAATTCAAAATTTTCACATTTCCGGTTTTTTGAAAATTATTACAATTCAGAATTTTCTGCATCCAACGATATAGGTATAATTTGTTGGGGGTTTGCAGTTTTTGTTAAATTAAAAATATGTTGAATCCTTACGTTATTTTTAAACGTTACCATTTGCATAATATCTCTATTTTTTTAATGAAATCAGATAATTTCTTTATTTTGTGCGATATTTTTTGTTTTAAAACTTTAAGTTAGCATCAGAACACCTGTGAATATAATATATACGAGGGTAGGCTGATAAGTAATGCACACATGCTTGTAGAAGACAACTAAATAAACTTCAGTAGCGCGCCTGGTGGCATGTGGAAGTACTATTTCTCCTCTACAAGCCTGCGCAGTTTGAAGGCGTTGCTTTCATTCAGTTTGTTTTGAGTAGTGGAAGTATGGCGTCGTGTTCTGGTGCTATGTCAACGAGAATTAAACAACGCGCTGTTATCGAATTTTTAACTGCTGAGAAAGTGAATCCTAGTGAGATTTATCGTCGTTTAAAGGCTGTTTATTGTGACGATACTGTTGATAGGTCTACTGTGAATCGTTGGGTAATAAAATTTCGTGATTGCCAACCTGGAAAAGCCTTAATTGTTGACAAAACACGCAGTGGACGACCAATCACTGCCTCAGACGATAATCGTCGCAAACTCATCGATGATTTGATTCAAAATGACCGGCGAATCACTCAACAGCGTATCGCAAACCAAATTGGAATATCTAAGGAACGTGTTGGCTTCATTATTGAACAATTGGGATACCGTAAAATCTGTGCACGATGGGTACCACGCCGTCTGACAGACGAGAATAAACAGCGTCGATTGGAATGCTGTGAACAACTTTTGAAGCGCTACCGTGACGAAGGAGACGACTTTCTTTTGAATATTGTGACGGGGGACGAGTCATGGGTTCATCATTACGATCCCGAAGAAAAAAGGCAGAGCGCTGAATATCGTCATCCACATTCTCCTGTTGTGAAAAAGTTCAAAACACAACCGTCCGCAAAAAAAATTCTTTTGACTGTGTTTTGGGATGCTCGCCGAGTTTATGTGACTGATTATCTGGAACGAGGGGCAACGGTAAATTCTGCTCAGTATATACAGACTCTGAAACACCTCCGACGTCGAGTTTGTCGTGTTAGAGGCAACCTGGCGCCAATAATTTTGCAACACGACAATGCTCGTCCACACACTTCGCGTGCAACTGGAGAGGCTCTGAGAAACCTGAAGTTTCAACCAATTTTACACCCTCCGTATTCTCCCGACCTTGCGCCTTGCGATTTTTATTTTTTTCCTCTACTGAAGAGAGACCTTAAGGGTAATCATTACAGCTCGGACAATGAGGTGAAGGCAGCTATTGCGTCCTGGGTTCGAGGAAAGTCGGAAGAATTTTTCAGTGACGGAATGAAAAAACTTGTTAAACGTTGGGAGAAATGTGTAATGCTTAACGGTGACTATATTGAAAAATAAATAGATAATTTGGTAGGTTAAGATTTGTACTTTAATTTGTTATTTACCCCATCTTGCTATTTCTTTTTGTTCGTCTTCTACAAGCATGTGTGCATTACTTATCAGCCTACCCTCGTATTAACCTCTGAACTACAAAAAAAACATATTGAATTATTTAACGTATAATGTGTTCTCTTTTAGTTTTTTCTTGTTACCCCTAAAAAGCAATTTTTGACACATAGGGTCTAAGGAACATTTTCTCAGCCAGCAGTGAATGGATTTTAATGAAATTTTTGCACAGCCTTTCATACCATAATTTCAATGTACTGAGTTAACATTACAGTATAATAATGTGTTTAAATATTTTCCACTTCAATAGACAAAAATTTATGATTTTCAAGAGTGGTAATTTAAAAAAAAATTTCTTATCTTAACAATATTACAAAATTCTTCTGATTTAGTCGGTGTAGAATAGCCTGAAAAGTAACCACAAGAAAATTGGAGACGATAACTCTAATAGTTTTTGAGAAAATGTTCCTTACATTAACATTACGGAGATAGGCATTCCGGGTCCCCTTAAGACGTAAGTTTTGTGGACCAAATTGGGTTGTATTATCCGTGTTCTCTAATTATCTGGTATAGGTATCCCCCAATCCCTAAGGATAATTGGCACTTTACTGTACTGTATTTTGAAAATTCATGGTATTTCCATAACGATAAAACACATCGTGCCAACAAATGTTCTTCATTTCTATTTAAGAATATCAATCCCCACTAGGTGGAGTGACAATCAATCAAAATTGCATACTTAGGTTAATATATAGCTAACAATAGTTAAAACCCCATAACCCAGACCTGTTTCACAGACCAACACTTCCACCCCGTATTCTCTTTTCAGATACAAACGGACTAACCTTATAAGGGTGATAGAACAACTTTTCAGTTGAGTTAATACAGACAGATCCTCGGATAAACTCAATATATTAGTCCTATTATTAAATACAGAAACAGAAAGAGAAACAGGGGAGTTGGCTAATCCTCGCATTGCTTTTGATGTGTCAATTTGTCCCGGCTACAGATTCGATTCGTTCGTGCCAACCGAATGAAATTTATCCAATTATTTACTACCCTAACCTTTAAACGTTCAATTTTATCCTGGGTACTCCCCTATCCCTTTTACATTATCCTTATACTATTGTATTTCAATCCCTTACTTACGTGGCCTACTATTATTTAACAGATTATACATGTAGGCGTTAAATTTCTCTCCCTGTATTTCCATAACATTTGTTTCTTTCATCTGTATTTGTTACCTTATTGTAATGAACGCTTATTATTGTTGTTAAGTATTTATGCGCTTTTAAAGTGATATTTTTAAATCTGTTCCCTACCCGAACAGGTGTAATAATATGATTATTTCAATACTAATATTCTCCATCGAATTTTATTATTCTTAATTTTAAAACAATTGTCATTTTCTACACAGTGATATTTTGTCTATTATTATTTTTTCGTTTCAGTCAACTTAAGACCTCGAGAATCATTCATGAGTTACTCCTTTAATCTGCTTGCTCGATTTCTTATCTTGGAGATTGAGTTTTCTTTCTTCCCAATTTTTCTTCATTAATTCTGAAAAAATTTCCTTTCATCTTTCCACTTCGGTACATTTTTTTTTATATTTTCCTCCAGAAAACCCTTATCAATTTATTTCTGAAATTATTATATCTTGTACGTGCAGACTAATAAAACAACTTGCCCATAACAGGCAATGGAATTTTTAATTATTTTCACTGGATCTGCTAGTTCCAGGGCTAGAAAAAAATAGTTTGGTTTCGTATCGCATGGTCAGCCAATTATATGACTGAAACATTTAAGAACAGAAGGGGTAGAGGTGTAAAAAACGCTATAGTATCTACGTAAAATGAAATATGAAGTCTTTGTTTGGAACCGCGTATCTCATCAAATGAAAAACATAAAAATTTTAGGTACGGCTCGTGTTAAAGCTTGATTTTAAATATTTTTTTTAACACCGTAATTCCTTTATTCTTTGTACTAAAAGACTGAATTCAGCTGACGTTAATAAGAAAATATGCAGGAACATTCCCCTGAAACGCTATATTTTTCCTCTTACAATTAATCGTGCTACAAGTTCTGAAACATGAACTAAATGAAAAATGGCTAAAAGCGAGCAAATATGTTGTTTTTGAATCGCTAGAAAATTCCTAATACAGTGGTGGTTCGTAATTTATACGAATAAAATAACAAAAAACCAAGCTTAAATTGAAATAAATTTTTTAATTGGTGAGATACGCGGTTCCAAACACAAACTTTATATTTCATTTTACGTACTATAGTTCTCTGAGAATAATGAATTTAATTACACAGCTAACTCTGTGGTGAAATAAAGGTGTCATTTACAGGGTGGGAAATAGAGTCTTTACGGAGAGCCTGGCATGCTGATAAGCATACTTTTCCATTTAATGAGGAAGGAATGGTAAAACACCTCACTCCTTATTTTACTTAGTAAAATCTCTAGAAGTTTGAACTAGGTTTTTGGCTGATGATCTAAACAACAACGACAGACAAGCTCATTTGAGATTACATGAGCTAATGATCCCACAAATTGTAATCGAATAACAGTAGGAAGTACCTATTAAAGAAACAATAGAAAAGAGTTTTATAACGGACAATAATTTCTAGAGAGCAGTCGGGAACCGAACGAGAAAGAAATTAAATAGGTACATAAAAAGATTTTTAGCAGAAAATAACATAAATTGAATCTCATAAATTTTATAGCTTGATTTTAGTTTCTGACGGAGGTTAGGTTATGATAACCTTCTATATAGGTACTCATTTAAGAATATTTTTACGCAAAGCGTGGGCGCATTTCTATTATAATAGGCCTAGTTAAAGCATTTTGTTAAAATCTTTCAAGTACTTAGTCGATTAGCATGCAACAACTATATTCTATTAAAAATAATACCTGACTTAGTCTTTTAAATATTTAATAAGTATTTAATAACAATTCTTCCTGGTTGTACATGTCATGCATGCAACCTTTAGAACAATTTTTTTTAAGATAAAATACTCCACCCCTTCACTATCAACGCTGTTATAAATTTAAGTGTACCTAGAATAGTAAAACAGGCTACTAAATTATTTTAAAGAAAACAAGAAAATGGAGGTGGTACGGGCTAATAATAACAATATGTTGACAACACGTATTCAAGAAGAAATTATTGGCTTTAAATTAGGCTAAATTATAACTAAAATAACTTTACCACAAAAATTCCAATAAAAAATCTCTATAACTTTTAAGAACTTAGAAAATTTTACCAGACTAAACACTCATTAAATTAATGTTAAAAACTATTTATAAATTCAGAATATATTTATGTCTATTTAAGTTTCTTAAATTAACTAATGTTAAATTACTTTATGAAAATTAGAGATACAATTATTTTACAAGCGTAAAGGTAAACACAGGCTTACTAGACTACAAAGCAGAAGGCCCCTAGTTCGAATCCAGGACTGAATCTGGAAATTGTTACACGTTAAAACCCACCCTTCCATAACCCAGCTGTTAATGTGACTTTAAATTAAATAAAAAGAAAATTTTAATTGACAACTTAATCGGTAACTTATTCAAAAACTAAAGTACTGGTAACGCAATATAAGTTGACGATCGTCAGCAAGATTAAGATTGGACTATGCGGGGGTTGAAAGTGCTACTGTATGTGCTTTTCTAAAGAGTTAATCATAACGACAGCCCTAACCATGACACCATGTTGTAGTTTTACTCTTACACTGATTTATTATGTTTACAACTACGTCGTTTTATAAAAATCCTATTGTATTATTTATTGATTCTTAATAATTATTCTAAATAATAAACATTCATTCTAAATAAGCCAAAATAGTATCCATTTTGGTCATGAGCAGTAAACTGAATTACTGCACTGTGACATTTGTGGTGATAGACTAGTTAGTCCGTGAGTTCCGTCGATGCGAGCTTATTATCGTGAGTAATACTAGTTTTACGGTAATTTCAAAATGTTATTGTATTTTTAGGGTTTTCATATTTCATTATTTTTAGTAAAGTTATGTTAAATTGCAATTGAATTTTAAACAATTCACTTTCTTTAAATAATTACATTACTCCTTACTTATTTAGTGTGACGAATCATGAACTGAATTTTATTACTTAAGGGTTTGTTGTGGTGGTTACATTTTGAGTTACACGCCTGATACATGTCTCATGCTTTCGGGTTGGCCGATGTAAGTAGGATAGATAGTATACTGTCCTCCGCATGATAGGCGCAATCGTCAACTTATTGCGCGTTACCAGTAAAGTACGCAGTTTCAAATCTCTTTAGATTTGGTAAATGCTCCCATCTTATTGCACAAGTAAAACATTCTATAATCCGTCCATAAGAGCACGTCACCAATACATGATATATATATTTAAATATATGAGTAATTTTTCAAATATATGAAGTACATTTAAACATTATATTTTTTTGTAATCATTCTCTCGACTGGTTTTATGCAGTTCTCCAAGCTGTTCTATCTTGCGCAAGTCGTTTCATATCTACATACGTCCAACATACCAACATACGTCCCTATATCTTTTGTAATTTGCTTTAAATATATATACTAACCTTTGCCTCCTCCTTCAATTCACTCCCTCAATATTACCCTCCATTATTAATAGAGCAATACCTGTATGTCTTAAGATACGCCTCAATAGCCATCCCTTCTTCTGATATGATGTTTCCATATATGTACTTCTTTCGTCCACTAGTCTAAGAACCTCTAAATTACTTATTTTGTCCACTCAGCAAATCTTTAACATTTTCATGTAACACCAAATTTCAAAAGCTTCTATCCTTTTCCTTTCTACAGCCCCTATTACCCACGTTCCACTCCCGTATAATGCTACACTCCAAATATAGGGTTTTAATTTTTTTTTTAAATTCTTAAATTTTATCTAAAACATCAAAATAAACTACTGTACAAAACGAATGGTTAATAAGGATTATCAGTAAACGAGGACTGAAATTCTATGGAAAAATTTAAACGAAAATGGTTAACAAAACAAGTTTTCAGAGCACTTACCAATACATCTAAGTTGTTGAATAGATAGATTAAAGAAGTCAGAAAGATACTGAAAACCGAGAAAATATAATGGACCGAACCAAATGCAGCAAATTGGGCATTGAATTGAAAAACAGAAGCAAGACATTGGATGGACGGGGGAAAAGGCCAATAGTAAAACAATTCTCAGAGTGTAAGCAGCAAGAAGAGCTTCCAGAAATGTTTAAAGTTACTTAATCTGGACTAAAATGGCCATACCAAGTAAAAAATAATTTAAGTGTGTTTTAAAGTCAACTATAAGTAAGAACTAATAAGTGAAAGAATTCGAACATTGGTATTCCCGGCTAGGATCTAAAAATAACTCATTACACGATTAAAATATACATTTATATTGTCGATAATGACCCTAGCAGTCGATGGGGTTATAATTTCCCAAAAAGCATTGATCCCGGGCTTGATTCCTGGTCAGATCAGGAATTTTTTATCACCCATTTTCATCTATCACTCTTCACCGTATATTCAATTTGTACTCTGAGGCTATTTTCCAAGAAGCATTAGAATGCTTGGATGTTGGTATACTATTGAATGGAGAACGAATCAACAACTTTAGATATGCCGATGATACTGTCATTTTTGCAGACACCTCACAGGGACTTCAACTGTTGATGAACAAAGTGGCTGAAGTTAGTGGGAAATATGGTCTGGAAGTCAACAGTAATAAAACAAAAGTCATGATAGTAAGCAAGCAGAAAATTGACAATCTACATTTCACTATTGATGGCAAAGTTGTAGAACAAGTACCAACATACGTTTACTTGGGCACAGTGTTAAATGAGCGGTGGGACCATTCTCAGGAAATAAAGGCCAGGATTGAAAAAGCCAGATCAGCGTTCAACCAAATGTCAAAACTGTTAGACACACAACTTGAACCTTGAATTGAAAATTAGACTACTTCGATGCTATGTATTTTCCATCTTGCTATATGGAGTAGAATCTTGGACTCTTAGTGAAGCAACAGCAAAGAAACTGGAGTCATTTGAGATGTGGACCTACAGAAGAATCCTGAGAATATCATGGACAGATAAAATATCCAATGAGAGAGTTCTTCAAAAACTAAATAAAAAGACTGAAATAATGTACACAGTCAAAAGAAGAAAATTGGAATACCTAGGACACATCATGAGAAATGACACTAAATACAAGCTGTTGAAATGCATAGTGCAGGGGAAAGTGCATGGCAGGAGAGGCGTTGGGCGAAGGCGAATATCCTGGCTGAAAAATTTAAGGACATGGTTTTCAGTATCCACCCCTGAATTGTTTAAAGCGGCTGTCAACAAAATCAGCATTGCCAGAATGATTGCCAACATTCGGTAACGGATAGGCACTGGAAGAAGAAGAGACTCTTCACCATCTGCATTAGCCTAAATGTGTAAAACAGTTTGATGTAGAACTATCATTCCGGTCTCCACTATAATTTTAAAGCCAAATATTTTAATGTCATGTATTTTAAGTCTAACGATTGTAATTAATCAGCGTAAGCTGTAGAAACATAACAGAATATCTATAGCAGTCTTCTGATATTTTTATTAAGAAATAGAACACCAATAAATTTTTATTTGAGTAAAAAACCTTAAGGGTTGATCTATACTGAATTCACCGAGTCTAGAGACATGCATCAACAAACACATGCGTTGTTCAAGTGATATTTGTACTGCTGGTGGCCTAACTGACGCAGGCTATTGGATAATGAACTGCGCTTACGTAAAAATTATTCTGTTCTTTCCTTCTAAAAATTCAACAAATTTTAATGATCTATATCATTAAAAATAACTCGCACTGTAAATTACGCTAGGGATAATGCAATGAAGACTGGTGTTAGAAGAAAGCATAATGACCTTGGTTATGCGTTCAATCAACAGCTATCTTTTTGTGATCCATTTGTTAACTGCGTGTCTCCAGACTTGGTGAATAGATTATAGAGGTAAAGTCGTCGTCACGAGTCAGCTGTTTAACAGCTGATTTTTGAAGGCAAAAGTTTCTGGTCCAAATCCTAGTAAAAGTAGTTACTTTTATACGGATTTTTACACTGGAGAGTGGTTACCGGTGTACTTTGATGGTTGAGGTTCAATTAACCATACTCTCTAAGGAATGGTTGTCCTGAGTCTGAACAAGGCTACACCTCATTTACACAACATACATATCATCGTCATTTCATTGGGTCATGGGGTTGCTTATTGTTTTTAAATTTAACAGATTGCAACGTAGGCTACAAACATTAGGGATTAAAAAAAAAATTGTTTATTCATTGTACAGTAGTATATAATACTGGGTGATCATAATTTGTAGGGGGTCATGACGTGAAATTTTAACCAGAAATTGTACGCGCCTCTGAGTCCTCCATTTAATAAAAATGTTTATTGGTTTTCCCGGTTTCACCATACACTTTTATATTTAATTATCACTTGGAGAATAAGCATTCCGAGTTATAGTACTTCGAAAAAATGCAGAACTAATGTGTTCTGCTGTAGGCTAGTCACTATTTGTTACAGGTGCAAGTGTTGTTCTTTGGAAAAATTTTTAATTTGTCAGTAAAAATATACACTAGCGTAAGTTACTCCATGAACGGTTTTAGTTCTTTGATATCGTCGACCAACGACTACCGGTCGCTTCGATTCCCACTTATACATACTTAGCTTAAAGGTATTAAGAAACTTACACATTAGGGATTAAAAAAACATTTGAGTAAATATCGTTTAACAATTAACTTTTAAAATATTCCTAAACAAAAGTTATAAGCAAAGAAAACTTACTTTGATATGGATTAAATGATTTACGCAATATAAATTACACATGAGTATCATAAAAAAGTTTTTATTAGATTTTTAAATATTTTATGAAGTTCCATATTTACAAATTCATGAGTTTTATTAATATAAATTTCATTGCAATACTTTACAAAAAGAGTTTGTATTACATAATTTATAACTAAGTTATTAAAGCAAACGAAAAACTTCATTAATTGTACTTCTCCATTTAAAATTTTTATTAAACACCAAGAAAATTTAATAAATTTTGAATTAAATTTGTAACTTTTTAGTTCATCGATTTATAATATTCCAAATAAAATAACACTTTTCGAAAATTTATTTGAATGAATGGAAATGTTTTAATTACAACGCATAAAATAATGTGAATTATATATAGTGTAAAAATTTCATGGAATGAACAATTTTCAAAAGTTCAGAACAACTTATCGGTATTAAAAAATTTGGTGTGAAACCACACTCACACGAATTTCTCTTGCCAACTTTAATAATGGATAGTATAATATATGTTTAATCATGAATAAAATAATGTAAAATGAAAAACATAGCCTAAATTAATTTTAATAACGAGTGATTGACGTAAAATTAAAATCAACCTCTGTAGAATTTAAAATTCGGAAAATCTCTAATTGACTCTAAGCTTTGTAGAAAAAAGTTTGAAGGAAAAGTTGTAGATTTTTTAATTTTTTATAACTTTTATTATACACTTTTATCGTTAAATGTTTATACTAAAGCTGCAATATTAAAAATTCAAACTTTCACCGATTTTGATTAGCAAATTATGAAAATCACTAATTGACGCTAAACTAAGCGTTATAGAAAAATTGTTTTGAAATAAAAGTTGTAGGATTTTCAATTTCCTACAACTTTACTTCTATACACTTTTGCACTTAAATGCATATTAAGATCACAGTATTAAGAAAATCAATTTTTTACCACGAGAGTCCTCCCAAGAATTTCAACAGACATGGCACTTACTCTACCTTGTAGAGAATAAAAACTTTTTGTAAAGGAGACAGTTTTTAAAAAAAAATCGTTGACGCAATTTTTTAAAATATCGACAAAACGTTAAAAATAGCACGAATAAACTACTACTTACGGTTAACTAATTTTGTTAAAGATGTCGAGTCCCTTAGTGGATCTAACTTAACTTACAAATTTCATTTTCGTACGTTATTCCATTGTTGAGATATTTTGTTTGCACACAGACTCACACACACACCGATTGCTAAAAACGTGTGTTTTGGGTTCAGCGGACCTGAAAACTTGTATTTCCGATGAAAACTCGATTTTGAAAAATCGACAATAAACAATACTTTCCTTTCCTGTATTTTCACAATAAGCAAGAGAAAGTAAAAAAAGGAATCTATCTAATCGAATTTATAGTCCTATTAACTAAAATTTTTATAACGAAGCATAGGTCTGATATTAGAAACTTCATTAATTATTTATGAAAATTATTATTCATTAATTTTTCCATTGACGTCAAAAAATATAACAGTTGTTAACTGGCTAATAATGTCGTGATTTCGTGAGTAACGTTTAAAATAAATCAATCGGTCAATTTTCGAAAGGTTATATAAAATGCAAAATATTTAAGAATATAATAGTAAATACATAATATAGTACTTTTTTTTACTTATTAAATAATCAATTAAATTTGAAGGTACTAATTTAGTTGATAAGACAAGTCCGTGACTTAAAGTATTGAAGTTTGCTTATTTTATAAAACAGAACTTAATTTTCTTGAAGTGTTTTATCCTCGCATGTTGTGGGTGGACGTCATGCAGCAGATGGCAGGTAGTAGAGACTGTCAATCAAAACAACCGAAGCTAGAGTTGTTAATATAGAGAATAATAATAGTAATAATAATAATAATAGACCGAGAGAACGGCTAAGTCCGCGGGGACCCGCTGCAATCTGCCCCATCAATTGTATTAATTGTACTCCGTGTGTGCAATTGGGGGAAATTACATCCCTCTCTTACCCCATTCTATTCAATCGCCATACGGAATTAAACGCTTCAATTAGCTCTCCTTGCTATGCTCCACTCTAATACACATACAAACATGCTATCGCTTTCTCTTTTCGATTCAATCGAACTCGCTATTCTCCTTTCATAACCTCTGTGTTTAGACCTTTGCAAAGCATTTGAATATCGATCTATGATCCTGTTTCTGCACCTACCCCTTCCTCTATTATTCACAACCGGTACGATCTATCTCTCTACCGAATTGTTTGACACCCGAATTATAAATTATTTCACCCTTTGAGAATCGGAATCGTTGAATCATTCTTTTGATCTTGGCACAACACCACTTGCTTGTTTCATACAAAATGTTACTACAGTAGGCTTAGAAATAAATTCGTAAAAATTTTAGCTACTTTCGTTTTCTACACACAGTACTAAATTTTTATAAAGCACCTAACTTTTTAACTTTATTTTATTTTCAAAATGTGACTACAACATGTGAAACATAATAAAATTACAAAAACAATGACTTTTAATTACCTACTAAAAGGAGAACACCAGACAATAGCAGTATTCCAAATGACAATAAATTTTATTAATATACTCTAAGTACTACCTTAAAATTTACTTTAAATTTTGTTTTATGACAGGATCAGAAATGAAGATATAAGGCAAGAATTGGGAATTTTTCCACTAAACGAAAAAATACAATTGTATCGTACCCACTAGCCGGCTATTTATACGGATTCTTTCCCGCAGCTATGGAATGCTACGTACCGAGTATACATAGTACAAGAGTATTGGTTAATGTGAGTCATGCGCCAGATACTTGGGATGTTACGTACCGAGACTGTTCGCAAAATTTCGGCATTGGCAGCCGAAGAAAAGATGGGTGCCGGAACAGGTAGCATAGGGCATAACCCGTGAAGAGAAGAAGATGATTTTGATTTATACGAAAATAAAATTTGAAATAGTTGATCTAAGAACTATATTATGTCCTTAGTTCGTCGTTTCAGTCTTCGTTGTGGATTCCCTGGTAAGTGATAAAAATGTAGCTCCCGAATCAGTGGATTTTCGTTTGAGTTAAATTTTTCTTAGATAGTAAAATAGGATAGGCTTCCGACTCACAACAGCGACAAAACATGTGATGTCAACAAAATCTTTTTTTAAGTTTTGTCCCGCAGATGTCTACGCTGACGATGGAGTACGGACATCATTTTGTAACAAGTAGTTTCCGATAGTAGGACACACAGAATTATGCAATCCGTTCACAGAACATATCCAGCTGGAGCCCACTGTTGATTGGTGATCTCTTCTAAGTCTTAAAGCTCATTTTATCCCATTTTATAATCATCTCATTCACTCGTTGTTTTTATGTACAGTTGTGAATTTTCCTAATAAAATTTTAAAAAATGTTTTGTCGTCTAGTGGTAAATTCGTCGCCGCGAATCAGTGGTTTAACAGCTGATTTTCGGAGACGAAGGTTCCTGATTCAAATCCTAGTAAAGTAGTTACTTGTATACGGACTTGAATTACTAGACAGTGTTACTGGTGTACAGTCCATTCGAAATAGCATGATAGTATTACTTAAACGGAATAAAGAACAGAGGAAATTTTGTAATGTGCTCATGCGTCAGTGCTGCCACGTAAAGGATGTTTTGTGTTAACTTTCCCTGTTAATGAATGAAAGTGTTTTAAAAGATAAATTAATAATGGAAAAAATTTAAAAAATTCCAATAACACACGGAAAATATAAATAAAATTTATTATAACTAAACAAAAATAACTTAATAAATGAAATAGATCATTTTGATCTTATCACAGTCAAGAAGTTCATCGCTTGTGTATTGAATGCATAGGTTACTGAATGCAACAATAACAAATACCAGTAAAATAATTATGACGAAAATACTAAATCCTATATGATTTACAAAATTGCAAATTTAAGATATATATTAGTATATTTTGTAAGAATAATTAAAATAGAAATTTTACTTTCGAAAAGATTATTTTTATTCAGAAAAGTTAACACCATTTATAGACTTATTGTCATGCCATTTACTTTGAAGGTTGGGGTTTAATTAACCATACTTTCTTAAAAATTGTCGGCCTGAGTATGTACAAGACTATATCTCATTTACACGTCATAAATATCATCTTCATCTCATTGGGACATGGGATTGCTTATTGTTCTTCAATTAAACAGGTTGCAACGTACGCACTTAAGAGATTAAAAAAACAGTTTTCTTATAGCTATTTCATCTATCCTTCTTCTTTTCACAATCAAGGCGGGAGCCTAATCGTTGATTGTAAAAGAAAGAAGAATAGATAAAATAGATCTGATAAAATTTTAAAAAGAACTTATTGACATTAGGCACAAGGTAGCCATCGTGTATAGTTTTGTTTGATACGTAATATGGAGTGACAATAATTAACCTTAGAAATTTGAATTGAAATCTATATTCGGAATTTAATGTAATTTTTGCTGTAGATATACCTACTGCAATTCGTTCAAATTGGTTTCAGTAAATTTTCATATGCTGTCACTTCAGAGAAAAACATCCAACTAATTGAATTTAATTGTATAATACAAAAGAATCCTACAAATACACAATAGATAACTAACGCCTAATTAAAAAAATCTGGTGTGAAACTGTCAACTTTCTCTTGCCAATGCAAATAATTAACAATAAACCTAACATTAGTATTAAAACATTAGAAATGAACAAAAACTAACCTCAAAAACATAACCTTATTTTAATCATGAGTGAATGACGCAAAATGACAATCGAACTCAGTTTGGCTTAAAAATACGGAAAATCACGCTTTCACGCTAAACTAGGCTCTGTAGAGAAAAATGCTCTAAACAAAAGTTGTAGATCTTTTAATTTTCTATAAATTTAATTATATACACTTTTGTCGTAAAATGCATACTAAGACCGAAATGTTAAAAAAATCGATTTTTCTCACGTTTTCGTGAGAAAAAAAACAGAAAATCGCAAATTACCGCTAAACTAAGCGTTATACAAAAAAATGTTTGAAACAGAAGTTGTAGGTTTTTAAATTCTCTACAACTTTTATTATATAAGTTTTTGCGCTGAAATTTATATTAAAGCCGTAATCTTAAAAAAACAACGTTTTTACGTGAAAACAGCCTCACCGAGAATTTCAGCAAACATGGCGCCTACCCTATCTTGTAGAGAATAAAAAATTGAGTAAAATAGGTGATTTTAAAAAAAATCGTAGGACCAGTTTTTGAGAAAATCGCAAAAAAGTGAAAAATTATACGAATAAACTACTACTTCCGGTTGACCGATTTTGATGAAAATGTTCGTGTCGCGTCCGGTAGTGGTATGTAACTTAAGTTTCAAGTTTCAAGTTCGTACGATGTTCCGTTCTTGAGATATTCTGTTCACACACAGACACACATACACACACACAGACACACACACAGACACACACACAGACCAATCGCTAAAAACATGTTTTTTGGGTTCAGGGGGTCTGAAAACGTATAGATCCGGTGAAAACTCGATTTCGAAAAATCGACATGAAAACAATACTTTCCTTCCTATATATTCATATAGGCAAGAGAAAGTAAAAAATCAATAGGTCCTTTCAGAAATCATAAAGGATACTATTGTTTAGGTCATCAGCAGAAAGGCTGGTTTGAACCTGTAGAGGTTTTATTAAGTAAAACGAGGAGTGAGATGGTTTACTATTACCTTCCTCACTGAGTTTAAAGAGTAAGCTTATCAGCATGCCAGCGACTCCAAAAAGCACCCACTTTCGACTCTACAAATGACACCCTCACTTCATCCAACACAGGATCTGGCTGTATAGTGAAACTCATTACTCTCAGAGAAGATAACTCTGAGTAGTGTCATTTACACCTCTACCTTTTCTGTTCTTATATGATTCAGTTATTTAATTGGCTGACCATGTATTAAGACACAGAACTATTTATTTTAGCCCTGCAACGAACTGACGAAAGGTGCATGCATTGACGTTTTTATATTCCAACATGATATTCGAAGGACCTATTGACTTTTTTAATTAGGTGAATGTCATCTACAAAGTTATATTATATAGATATACATTATGTATTATTTTTTTTTTAAATTTTACGGCCACACGTAAAATCAGTCTTTGGAGTTCTTTTTCTGAGCTGTTTTTTTCTTTACCCAGTATCTTTTAGTATTTTTAGATCTTGCTTTTCCTCATTTGAATAAACCCTTTTTCCTCGTGTTATTTCTTTAAATTTAAATCTTATATTATAGTTAAGGATTTTGATATTTTCTGTTTTATTTCTGATATCTTCTATTATTTTTCTTTTCTGCATATTATCTTTTATCCAGCATGTTAGGGTTCAAGAGGATCAAATGATCAAGTGGCCAGGCGGCGGGTTTTTGGTTGGTAAGGCGGTTGTGGCCTCCTTTTGGCTAGACGAGGAGCCCTCAATTCAGTCCAACACTACTTCTTCCATCGTCAGGGAGTGAACAAAAGTTTTTCTCGCCGCCTCGGATATAAAAAAAACATGTTAGGGTTGTTAGTGTGCTTTGCTTTTCAATTATTTGTCTTAAAATTCGTGTTTTTTGGTGTTCTGAGTAAATGGCCATGGTATGAAACTCTCTTTTTTTAACATACATTATGTATTATTATAATAATTATAATATTGTATTATAGTAGAAATTACTGTAATTTGTAGTCAACGGATAAATTTCAATACGAGTTATGAGTTATGGGCTAATCATATTAGTAGGCTATATAACATATGAAAATAAGAGTTAACAAAAAAAAACTGTTGGTCTTTTTACTTCTTGGTCACTGTTGGGCTACGATGGAATATGAAAATGAAGTCCATGAATGAAAACTGTGGAGATGTGTATCAGATATAATATAAATAAATCAGCCTGGAATCGAACACAGATACATAAGCTTTAGTATAGTAGTCGTGTACATAATTCATAAAACAACTAAGTTTGCTTTTTAACACTAATTTTTTTCAAATTTCTACTCATATTTTAAGTACTCACAACCTAACCTATAAATCCTTATCATGAATATTAATTTAAATGACACGAAAGGCATGATATATATGGATACAAAGGCAATAATTATGATTACAACAGTACATAATTTATAGGTGCAGAAGTGTCCTTAGAGCAGGATATCGTGTAACTGCTCAGAAATCAGATGAAGCGTGGAGAGGGTCTGCAATGAAAAAGGGTTACTTTTCAATGTCATTGATGCAGGTGTCACCGATCAAATATTGGTTTAACGTATCAACCAGACTTGTGTAACCAACAAGTATATTCAAACAGCAAAACTTACTTTGAGAAAATTTAATAGCAGTCGTTAAGTGTATTAAATTTTAAATAAGTAAAATAAATATTAAATTTATTTTCTGCACGTCAAGTAAACTTTAAGTGAGTTTCTTACCGGTAAGTTTAATTAATATTTTAATTATTTTTATTATTATCTTTATGAATTGCTTTTGCCCATAACGGGAGGTGGAGTGTTAAAATAATTGCACTCGATCTGTTGGTTCCAGGGCTACAAAAATAGTTCTGTTTCTTATCACATTGTCAGCCAATTATATGACTAAACTATTTAAGAACAGAAGAGATAGAGGTGCAAAGGACACTACTCAGAGTAATCTCCTCTGAGAGTAATGAATTTTAATGTACAGCCAGATCCTGTGGTGAATGAAGTGAAGGTATCATTTGCAGAGTAGAAAATGAGTGGTTTTTGAAGGGCCTGGCATGCTGATAAGCATATTCTTTAAACTCAGTGAGGAAGGCAATAGTAAACCACCTCACTCCTTTTTTTTACTTAGTAAAACCTCTAGAGGTTCAAACCAGCCTTTCGGCTGTTGACCTAAACAACAACGAATTGATTATTTTATTTCTTTTTTTTTATCTATAAATGTGTACTTGTTTATACATTTATTTCAACGTTTTAATAGCTTAAGTGAAGACTAACATTAAGTACCCACATCAAAAACAAACGACTGTAACTTAACAGCAAATGCAAACAGATCTACACCTTGTATATTTTCAATCACATTTTTTATTACAATGAAAATTAATACTATACAAATCAAAGCTACGAGTGTGTGAGTGCCTTAGAATAACCGTAAAGGCTGGTCTAAGAGAAGCAAAGAAATTTGAGAGTAAGATCCTCCGCAAGATGATGGGTCCGAATATAATAGACGGACAATATAGGTTACGAGGTCGAAAAGAACTTTACGAGGAAAATGGACGATTAATGGAAACAATTAGAAAAAGAAGACTAAAATTTTAGGGAAACCTGTATAGAATGGATGTTAACCGATTGATAAAACAAATTTTTAAGATGAATGTAAGGGAAATTTCAAGATACAGTATATGCAAATGTGAACCTCACTTGAATACAAAATACTATTTTATAATGAATCAAAAACTTTTGTCCTCCATTTTGAATGTAACTTTTTTTTAATGGGCAGGTTATATGGCACATGATTTCAATGCCAAATTTCATGGCAATTTTAATGGAGAAAACCGCACATCGATATCTTATACGGTTTGGAAGATATTTGCCTTCCTTTACATTTCAACAACACCTTATTGAATGTCATGTGTAATTACTTAGGGTGGGTAAAAAAATTCTGAGAACGGCTTAATATTTTGAATGTAAGGAAATTTTCAAGATATGTGCAAATGTGAACTTCACTCGAATACAAAATACTATTTTAGGATGAATTAAAAATATTTGTCCGCCGTCTTGAATGTAACTTTATTTTTTTAAATGGAAAGGTGGTCATATGACACATGATTTCAATGCAAAATTTCAAGATAATTTTAATAGTGAAAACCGCAAATTGATATCTCATACAATTTGGAAGATATTTGCCTTTCTTACATTTCAGCAAAACCTTATTGACTGTCATGAGATAACGAAACCGTATGAGACATCGATATGCAGTTTTCTCCGTTCAAATTGTCTTAAAATTTTGCATTGAAATTATGTGTCATATAACCACTTTCCTATTAAACAAAAATAGTTACATTCAAGATGGTGGATAAAATTTTTTGATTTATCATAAAATATTATTTTGTATTTGAGTGAGGTTCACATACACATATATCTTGAAATTTCCCTTAGGCTATATTCGAAATATGTTGCCGTTCTCAGACTTTTGGGACACCGTATGTTAAAAATATCATAGCCTTTTCAGAAATATTTTTTTGAATAAATAATTTAATATTAGATTTCAGAAAAAATTTGTTGAGAATTTTTCCAGTAATTAAGTCAAAACCTACCTTTACCTGCCCTTTTAGTGTTTAAATTGACAACCGCATTTATAATTTAAACAAAGTTACAAGCTGCCCATAACAGACAGGTGGAGTGTCAAATTATTTACACCCAATCTGTTAGTTGCAGGGCTAAAATAAATAGTTCTGTTTCTTATCGCATGTTCAGCCAATTAAATGACTGAATCATTTAAGAACAGAAGAGGTAGAGGTGTAAAATACACTAATCAGAGTTATCTCCTCTGAAAGTAATGATTTTCATTATACAGCCCCATGATTCATCACAGACCCTGTGATGAATGAAGTGAAGGTGTCATTTGCAGAGTGAAAAATTTGTGCTTTTCAGAGGGCTCGGCATGCTGATAAGCGTACTTTTCCACTCAGTGAGGAAGGCAATGGTAAACCACCTCACTTCTCGTTTTACTTAGCAAAGCCTCTAGAGGTTCAAACCAGCTTTTCGGCTGATGACCTAAACAACAACAACAAAGTTACAAGGTCTTACGGGTAGACTCAATAGAAAAGGATTTTTTTAAATGCTATAGACTATTAAACATAAATTTTATGTTGGTACCCCTGAACAAATATTTCCAAAAATAATAAAATGGAATATCGATCAGTAAACTCACAGAGAATATGACTATTTTTATAAATATAACACTTTCCTCTATGATTATCTTCCAAAATAGAACTAATTGACATTGGTAGAATAAAATAGCAGACATAACATTTTTAGGAACATGTCGTGAGCAAAATTGTGTGTTTAACGATACGAAATGAAAATTACCGGCTTCAAGGTGAAGTCGTCGCCGTGCTAGACTACAAAACGGAAGGTCCCGGATCTGATTCCCAACTAGGGTCTAGAAATACAATAACAAGTTAAAACTAACCATAACTGTTAACCACTAACTCACTTCCATTAACTTTTACTCCACTATAACCCACAGAAGTCGCTAATGACCTAGCTCTTGAAACGTTTTTAAAAAATTAAAATTTCTTGTTTAGTGGCTAGTTGGAAATAAACTTCACAAAATATTGTAATATTAAGCAAAAAATTGTTAAGGTGAGATAGTTAGGTAAGACGTGGTAGCCTATTGTATGAAAAAAGTGTATTGTTGTGTAGCTAGCATTACTACCCGGGAAGGGTGCAGTGGTGGTGTCGGCTCTTATTGTTATTTCTTGTACTCTTTTATTATTAAATTTTATTCAATTTCTAGTGTTTTCTAATTTTTGTTTATGTATATAGGTACTCTTTTAGACTTATTTTCTATTTTTTTTTTTTAACTTTTGTATATCTTTCTTTCTGGTGCGATCTGCCTGTGTTTATTATTGCTTCAAGTTTGGTAAAAAGCCTTTGTAATTGTATTTTGTGTTTACTACCTTCTCGTTCTATGCCTTTCTAGAAACTTAATAGGGTATAAAAAGAGTTAGCTCCTTTTCTGAGTTCAGTTTAAGTTGCTACACGGTTATGAAAGAGAGTGCTATTAGCAAGTGTTTGCAATACATTATAACAAGAACATGAAGAAAAACGTCTCCGTACTGTAAACCTTTGTAAACAATGATTATAGTTAAGAATCAATTTTGTTAAGTGTAAAATAATCTTATTATTAGTAAGGTTAAGTTAGTTTACGCTTTAATTTTCGTAACTAATTTAATTAAATAATTTAATTGTAATTTGTTAGTAATCTAAGAATAGTAATTACTTGTAATTTATAATTTTGTGAATAAATAAATTTTTATAAATTTAAAGGAAGTTTGTTAATTAATAATTATACCCAGATCCCGAAATAAGCTAGGCTTAGGTATTACAAAATATAAAGGACGAAGGTAACTCGATTGGAATTCATTACTATTCTTGGAGTAGGCTACCGCTTTGTATCCCCAAATGTGCTTTAGATGTATTTTAATCTCGTTGATTTCGCTAAGTATGTTAACATTGTTTCTTTTTTCTCTTCTCCTGCCATATCCACTTTAGATTTTGGCTACCATCAAGCTGATGAATACTTTATCCGTTACCAATTGGAAAAACTCGATCGAGGTGATACCAAGCCACTCTCTAACGTTTGCGAGACAAGAAATTCTTCTCCTCCCGGGCCCCAGTTGTCCATCAACCTTCCCCTGAATGGTGACTTGCAAGGGTGAGTACTTTTCTCCATTCCTCATGATGTCGTCACCAGTTTCAGTTGACAACCAATTTCTCTTAGGACCTCCTCGTTCCTTACTTGATCAAACCAGGAAACTCTTAAAATCTATTTGTAAAGTCTTATCTCAAATGCCTTGAATTATATGTGGCTTCAGACACTGTCCAGGGTTCTGCACCGTACAGCAATGTAGAAATCTCGTAGAATCGGATGATACGCTTCTTTAGTTTCACGCTAAGTTCTCTACAGCGTAAAAGGTTTCTAATTTATTCAAAATATTTCTAGGCTTTTAAATTCGACATTTAATACCCGGTAATGACCCAAATCCTCACTGACGTTACATCCCAGGTATGTGAAGGTGGAAACCCGCTCAACTAATTGGTTATCGGCCCCTTGTGTAACCAGTTAAACCTTGTACTTACTTTCAATCATGTATTTAGTCTGTTTTAAGCTGACGTAGGCTACATTACTAACACATAAAATTTTAAAAAAGTTCTTAAAATTAAATCATTTTATATTATGCGCTCAGATTTGATGTAACGAATCTCTTCATTACATATTAAATCTATCATAGAAGAGACTTTTAAAATTTTTAATTATATTTAATTTAGCGAACACGTTAACATTGAACGTAAATTATTAAATTACATTGATTATCAACGGTATGATTGAGTGACAAAAAGGTGCGGGACGAAGGAAGATGTCATGGCTTTGTAACATTCGTTAGTGGATTGAGGTGTGTTCTGTGGAGGAGCTAGTAAATACGGCCACGGACAGAGATAGGATGGAAAGTGTGGTTTCAAACATCCGGTAAGGGATATCGATGAGAAGACGACGAAATACAGACTTAAGCAACGTAGCCTACTTCTTTCTAGACGATCTAAATTATTATTTTTCTCTAAAATTCTAATATTTAAGCCTTACTGAAACCCATATGGATGTATGAATGGCTTAGAAAAAAATTCCGTTACATACGAATTCAAAAAATTAAGTTAAAAATTACTTTTAAAGTTTAATCAACGATTTAAAGATAAATTAAACAAACAAAAATCCGCTGCTTTAGGAGCTTAATTCTAATCGTTAGCAAAGCATTGTTTCTGGTTAAAGAATTTTCTTGAATGTTGATTCTTGATTTTTTTGAGGTATTTTTTTCTAAATGATTTTGTGTTTTTTTATTATTTATGTTCAGTGATTTTCTTTTATTGATTTTTATTTTGTACAGTTCAATTTTTTATTTTATTTTATTTTTCTGGTTTATGAATGAATTTGAAGTTCATTTCACTTTTCTGCCACTCTTAGAAATTAAAAGTTATTGATAATTAATTGAATGAATGTTTGGGGGAATCCATAACGACGACTGTAATGTCACTGGAGTAGGAACATGATATAGTCACTAGATCATCCATTTCAAGTTTTAATTTTTTCAAAATCAAACTAATCTTTTTCTTCTACTTCAGGTAACTTGTTCTCAAATAACACTAGCTAACATCAAGGCCACTTGACTTTTGCCGATTGCCCGACTAAAAAGGGTCACCAAACTCACACTACAACAATCCCGAAGATTTCTCAACCATTATGTTTTATGTTGACCTGGACCTTCTGTCTTTCCATCCGTGACATTCTGCAGCATTCTGCATTTCTCAACACACAAAATTAATGTTTTTTAAGCCAACAGTCAAAAGGCTGGTTTGAACCTGTAGAGTTTTACTATGTAAAAACGAGGAGTGAGGTGATTTACTTCCTCACTGAGTTAAAATAGTATGCTTATCAGCATTCCAGGCCCTCCGAAAAGCACCTTTTTTCCACCCTGAAAATGGACCCTTCACTTCATTCACCAAAAGGTCTGACTGTATATTGAAATTCATTACTCTAAGAGGAGATAACTCTGACTAGTGTCCTTTACACCACTACCTTTTCTGTTCTTAAATAGTTTAGTCATATAATTGGCTGACTATGTGATTAGAAACAGAACTATTTTTTGTAGCCCTGGAATAAACAGATCGAGTGCAATTAATTTAACACTCCAGCTACCCTTTATGGGCAAACGAAATTAATAAAAAATTAATTAAAAATACATCCTAATAAAATTTATTTTCATTTAGAAAACTGTTATTGAGCGGTGATATGCTGTAAGTAACCGTAAGCTATTGTTTTTGAACTTTTTTCACTAGTTGTAGTCACAATTATGAAAATAAAAATAGGCCTACAATGAAAGAAAAAAAAATTCACAGTTAAGTCATTACTTTGGACAAAATCCTTCGTAGGGTACATAAATCTTAAAAATTATTTATTTCTGATAAGTGTCTACGGGTATAGACGATATCAGAGGAAAGAAAGACTGAGAGATAATCGCCTATAGGCTAAGTTTATAACAAAACAATGAACACTCTTCAATAACTGTACAACAATTGGCTGGTTGAATAAAATACGCCGTCATATTTAAGAGGCGTAGATTATTTTAATATCGCAGTCGCTGAACTCATCCACGACCCACTACTGTTTTGTGATAGACAATGTGAAGAAAAAAGAAATGAGTTCCCTTTAGAAAAAAAGACCCTACCAAGGTTCTGAGACCCACGCTCAAGTGGCTAAACAGAAGTAGTCATCGTAGTATATTATAAGTAGGAATAGATGCATAAATAATAAGCGGAATATTTAAAAACACGATTTTATGAACAATGCTTAGAATGAGTTCGATGTGACGGTTAAAGAGCGAGGAAATATATGAATAAGAAGAGAAGGGGGGTTTGTATATGTACGAAGAGGAGGAAGAGGTGTTGGCTTTCAATATTTTCCCCTAGGGGTGTGTTTGCTCAGTCGGCTATTTGCTTGCCGTGTCGACAAACATGGCGTCTGGCATCTCAGTGACGTAAGCAATTTCTCGGCCTTCTTACAAAATCAATACGGTATGGTATTTTACCTAATGGAGTGAAACCCGCTCGGATGTACCTTCTCTTAATTGATCCATCCTTTTTTGTTTTTTTTTTCTTTCTTGAGTAATAATTTTTAATGGGTTTGGCTTTAAAGGTAATTAAAACGAATTTCTAAAAAAAACTGATAGGTACTATGTGTAGGCCTAATAACTCTTTCGTTTGTTTACAGATAACAAAAATAAACTTTCTTCAAACATTACGATTTTAAATCATTAATCACTGTTTTAACCTTAAAAATTTACTGCATAAAAATGTATGAAAACATCAGATTTAATTCTTAGGTATCTAACACAAAGTTATTAAGCCGTTAGTTAATAGTTACTTGTATATACTTTTTAACTGTTGCAAAGACAAAAAATATAATCACCGTAGGTCTATTAATTAACCCTTAATTAGGCGAACTCTAATCTATAACGTAAGTAGGCGCGTGGGAGTTTACTTGACTCCCATAGTAAATGCGTAATTAGATAAACTTAATTTTTTTTAAACTAATAAGACGTTCTCTTTTTTAATTGTATATCAGTCATGTTTTAATGAATTTGAAAGAAATTAATAAAGCAAGAATTTTTCTAAAATCTTAGCACATTACATAACTAAGCATTTTGTACTATGTAAAATATTTTATTGTGTACTGTTTTTATTCTTTTTATTTTTCAATCGTGTTATTTTATATTTAAGTGTGGTTTTAGAATTTTTTGCCTTATGAATTGGTCCAGGAAAACGACGAACGAGGTTCACAGACCGAGTTCTTACGGCACTTGGTAGGCTGGTTCACTCGTCTAACGTGTTTTATCTTTACCAAAACAATCTAAAAAATCTGTCCTGTTTCGTCTACTCTTCATCTGATTCAATTTCTAATTCAGAAGCTGAATCATGATTAGAATCGCTAACGTGATCTTCATAATGGTCTGATTCGCCGCATTCCTCTTCTGATTCAGATAAAATTTCTTCAGAAAGAAGTTGCCGAATTCGTTTAGCTGCTTGTTCTTCGAATTATTTGACACATTTCAATTTGTAACGTATGTAGACCTACGTAATTTGTAATTTTTAACCTATGTAGATTAGTTACAACAGAAAAATAATGAAACGTAGTATAAAAAATATTCCAATACTCAAAAAATATTCCACGAATTAACTTGATTAATATTACGTACAATCTAACACGCTTTAATTAACAGAAAACATAACAACGGCAACTCACGCGCACATAGAAAGGCAACTAGAAATTTAACTGAATCGTCGGATAATATTTTGTACGTTATTAGGTGCGTGTAGGTCGAGTGAACCCCTGCTACTATAAAATCTTGATTTTAGTCAAAATAAACCTTTTTATAAACTTTTTAATTCTAAAACAGTGTTGCCAGAACAGTTTTAGGAAGGTGCTAAGAGTTGTTAACTAATATTAGGCCTAAGTTGAATAATGGAAAACTATGTACATGGGGTCCACCTAGACCCCCACGCCCCTACTTAAGGGTTAATAAGTAGCTTTATATTATAAACGTATTAGAATATATCAAACATAAAATAAGAACTACTAGTTGGTAAATTCTTTGATTAAGTAGTTAGATCAATTAAATTAGAACAAAATCGTGAGTTGGTCTTAAACTAAACATAGTAAAAAAAATCTTAAACATAGGATGTCTACAGGATGAGAGTCTAAAAAATTATACGAAACAAAAAATGTATCATATGTACAGGCCTACTAAAAATTGCCTACAGATTTGAATGTGATGAATATTAACAATATATTATAACCGACGTCTAAAATACAGTAAACATTATCATTATTGTATTCCATTTTTCAATAATGGTAATGTTATCAATGAAAGTCGCTACACAGATAACTTATTTATAATAGAAATATTTGACTAAGTTAATAAAATTATTTACTTACATATAAAGTGTAGTAATATTTATTGACAAATTAATAATATAAATATTAAATAAGTACAATATTTATTATTTATTTTTAGTAGATAAATAATTTTTGGACTTTTTCAATAATAATGGCTATTAAATTTTGATTGGATTAAACGTTAAATATTTGTTTTAACTGTATTAACAAAATAACACCAGGCATTTTGTTAGGTTTCAAACATATGTAATTTTACTGCACACGCCATTGCGATTTTATGTCTTAAATAACTACAATAGTTATTTTATTGTAGACGTTTGTTTGTTTATAGTTTTATTAATAAGCTACAGTTTAATCTACTATTTGAGTTTTCAAAGAAACAATGAGTTTATTAGATCGTTAAATTTCAGCTGCGTTTGAATATCCATCACTATGAATACCATAAAATATTCTACATCAATTGCAACGACTCTGGCAGCTAAATAATATACCGTTTTTACTCGTGTATAGCGCGCACTCGTGTATAACGCGCACCCGTAATTAATTATAATATTTTAGGTAAAAATATTTCATACGTGAAAAAATAAATAAGTAGATGATTTTCACTTGAAAAAAATATTTATTGAACTATCAAAAAACGAACAATTTGAAACAACTTAGCTACATTACAGTTTAAGTATTTAATTTCAATACAATTTTTTACTCATCATTGCTTTCCGAAGATGAGGAAATTTCTTCGTTACCGGGTATATTTTAACTGTCACTGTTATCCCAGAGTGCGCAGTCCTCCATACCGTCTAGGCAGTTAGATATTCCACATCTCTTGAAGCTCTTCCCGACTGTTTCATTTTCACAGCATTCTAGGCTTTTAGAATCCACTCCAGTAGGCCTATAAGTGACAGTGGTGGTCTTTTCAGTTTTCCAGATGGTGTATACAAGTGTTCACTATCGCACATCCGCTGGGTGTAAAGTTTCTTAAAACTGCCTTTGAAAGGTTTATAAACTGACCCATCTAAATGCTGAAGTACGAATGTTAATCCTCCTGGAATTACTGCCAAAACAGTTTTCACACCTTTTAGCTTTTCCTTAACGGTTTCAGTAAAATGCGCTTTGAAACTATCCTGAACTAATACATTTTTTTGCTTTAACAAAGCACCTGGTCTTTGATTCCACACTGTTTCGATCCAGTCTAAAACTAACTTTTCCTCCGTCCATCCTTTCTCTTGGACACGAACAATAACACCGTGCGGAAGCTTTTCTTTAGGCAGAGTTTTCCGTTTAAGAACTACATACAGAGGCAACTTGTGTCCATTAGCGGTAATTGCAAGCATTACCGTGTAGCGTTGTTTCTCGTATCCTGTTGTTCTGATCAGTACAGATTTGGCTCCCTTGTCTTCAACTGTAGTAGCCATCGGCATATCCCAAAATACAGGGCACTGGTCAGCGTTTCCAATTTGAGACAAATCGAAATTATCCTTACCCCTCACTTTTAACATAAATCGATGATTTTATTTCCATATTCTTCAGGTAAATGTTGAGCTGAAGTGGTTCGTCTTCGAATCGAAAGGCCGTGTCTGCGAAGAAACCTAACACACCAACCACGGCTTGCACCAAATTTTGTATTTTCGATGTTAACACGTTGAGCAATTCGCCTTGCTTGAATTTGTATCATTTCTGTAGGCACAGAAAAAGCTCCGCTTCTTTTTTCTTGTATATACTCGACTAGCTAAGTTTCTATGTCTGGATGCATAGCTTTCTTACCACGAAAAGACCGCCGATCACGAGTTGTAACACTTAATTTTGCTTTTTGTTTTTCCGCTCCCGGACATCAAATTTACGGGATACGGCCCGATTGCTATTTTCTTCTGCGTGTTTTATTACTATCAGTTTAAATTTTGCCGTATAGGAAGAATGGGATGTCTTTTCACACATTTTAAATAAAAACGAAATACTGAAATCAGTAAAAAGCTACGTTGGTACTGGATCAAGCTGACTAGCAATTATGAACTAAACCCACGTAAGGTATTGAACCGCAGCAACACCCGAATGGATAGGGATTTCCAGGAACAACCATCTATAGTAGGTATTTATGAATTTTTTCTGGCTAAAATGAATCGGCAGGAAACGAAAAGACAGATAATGATGCCAAACGTGCCATAAAAAAACATACCATGTTACTGTTTTTGCCGTTATCTTAAAATAAAATTTTTATTTTAGATGATAAAGCAAAAACAACTATTTATATATTATTTATTTTTAAAATAAAAAGAATTATCTGTATTTTTTAATTTAAGCGGTTTTTGTTTTAATTAGGCGTATTCGTGTATAACGCGCACCCCCATTTTTGGGGAGAAATTCTTGGAAAAAAAGTGCGCGTTATACATGCGAATATACGTATATAGCTAATAATAATAAATGAAGAATCAACTACTAAATATATAGGTTCGATTACCGAATCTAATAAAATTTAGATGTGTTTTATTAATTCTTTATTTACCAACTAATGTTTCTCACGACGCTGTTCTTAATAAAATATGAGTAAATTACTATTATGTTATAGTAAAATATTGTTTTGCCTGCAATAGTTTATTTAGTCTATTTATTTGCTTAAAGACTATATAAAATAGATTAATATTTTACAAATTCTGCCAGGAGAAGGGTGTCGTGGCTTCGAAATCTGAGAACTTGGTTTGAGAAGAGCTCAGAAGAGCTATTTCGCAATGCAACGAACAAAATGAGAGTTTCTGTGATGTTCCTAAACATTCGGAATGGATAGGTACCTGAAGAAGAAAATTTTACAAATTAAAGTAATAACTTAATTAATATATTCATTGAAACAGTTGTAATAATCCTCCTATCCGATCAATCCTGGGAACAACCTATTGCATACTTGATTACTACAATGAAAATATTGTGTATATTCAAGTATCAATGAATCTAAAAAACTTTATAACTTACCGGACTTTTACATTTTTCTACAAAATCCCACTTTAGTGACTATTCTTCATGTACTTATTACTTTCTGTTGTTAAAAAATAAATAACTGTATTAATATGATTGTAATATGATAGACCAACCCGGGGGTTGGTCTAGAGGTAAAGTCGTCGCCAAAATCAGCTGTTCAACAGCTGATTTTCGGAGACGAAGGTTCGTGGTTCAAATCCTAGTAAAGGTAGTTACTTTTATACGGATTTGAGTATTAGACAGTGTTTACTCTCTCAGGAATGGTCGGCCTGGGTCTGTACAAGACTACACCTCATTTACACGTCATACACATCATCCTCATCTCATTGAGTCATGGGGTTGCTTATTGTTCTGAATTGAACAGATTGCAACGTACACAAATTAGGAATAAAAAAATAAAAAATAAAAAAATATGATTGTAACTCTTTCTTCTTCTTCTTACAATTCTACATTCAACTGGAAGTTGGTAATTGTCATGTCAACCCACACTTTATCACAATATCTCTAAACAATTGGCTTGAGAATAAGCCTATTTTTAAGGTTCTCAGTTAAAATACACATGTTTTCTTCAAAATCCCACTTTACTGACTAATTCTTCATGTATTTTCTTTGATATTAAAAAATAAATAACGGTATTAATATGATTGTAATGTAATAAAACTTTCTTCTTCTTACAATTCTACATCCAACTGGAAGTTAAAAATTATCATAGCAACCTACACTTTATCACAACATCTCTAAACAATTGCCTTGAGATTAAGCCTATTTTGAAGGTTGTCAGTTAAAACGCACTTGTCTTCTTCAAAATCCCACTTTACTGACTAATTCTTCATGTACTTTCTGTGGTTAAAAAATGAATAACTGTATTAATATGATTAAATTTTTTTCTCCTTCTTACAAAATTCTACATCCAACTGGAAGTTGGAAATTATCATTACAACTCACATTTTATCACATCTCTAAACAATTAGCTTGAGATTAAGCCTATTTTGAAGGTTCTCAGTTAAAATGCACATGTCTTCTTTAATCTAATTAACAAAGTCATATTTTGGATCACTCACCACATCATAATATTGGTACTTAGAAGATAAAATTAATGGAGGCCTACAAACTGATAGATATTAGGTTGGATTCCCAGTTAGGGTCTAAAAAATCTATTGAAGTATTTTTTACAGCTTGTTTGGACTTATTGGACCACTTTAATCACCCATGGTCAACTTCTTTCTAGAGGGATCCTGTGTTCTGCTCTTGCGAGTTCCACAGTATTTTTTTTAGTAAGTTTTGATCTCTGTTTTTTGATAGCGTCCGTAACCCTGATATCAACCATTCAAGTTGTGGTCTCTACGGGAAATATGTGTTGCTTTTGGAGTGTGTTTATTTCTTTTTGTTATATGCATCTGCGATATCCTGTTTAACTTATTCTATATCTTGTTTAATTTCTTTAAGCCATTTTCCACAGACTTACTTGTTGAGACCACGAAGCATTAAGTTTTTAAAGTCCTGTTTTCTGTCATTTTCAGGATACAATACAAGAAGAAGGATTTTTTCTTCATCGTACTGATGATGGAATTGATTTTTTGTAGTACGTAGATCTGTAGAGAACAATATGCCAGATCCCGTTGACTTGATAATTTTTTGTTTATTGCAGGTGCTGATAATTCTCCTTTCAGTCTTTAACTAGTCCGTTTTCAACTCGTTTCTTTTTTGGAACAGAATTTCACAAGCGTATGTTGCCTCTGGAAGCGTTACATTTTTATGACAAATTTTTGCACTTTAAAATATTATATAAGTAGAGTTTAAATAGCCTTCACGTTTTTTATTCTGAAAAGACTACAAAATTTTTTGTACTACATTATTTTAATTGATATTTTTATCTACTCCTTTTATATGAAAAATGTTATAATGTAGTGTTAGACTTGTTAAATATAATGACATAGATTTATTTTAAGAGTGTAATTTACAAAAATGTAATACCTAAATGATAATTTACAAGAGTTATAAATAAATAATGTTTCTTTTATTATTACCGGATGAAATTTGAACTGTTTTTCTGCATTCAAAGCGGATGTTGTTTATTCCAATAGCGCACTCATTTCGTATTCAATTGAAGAGGAACAAAGCTACGTAAGTCAGAGATTAAGTGCTCAAGCCCGAGTTAGTAAGGCAAATATTAGTCGGCCCTTTCCGCTATCCTATTCCTTGTTGTTACCGTACCGGGTCAATATTTGTGTCGGCCGAGCAAGCAAGCAAAGGTCCATTAGAGACCGACAAAGAAAAAGTACTTTCCTTCTTATTTCTTATCCATTTTCAGAAGACATTCTCGCTGTTCGTTTCGTGATGACGTCTACGACAATACAAACGTCACCATCCTTTAGGCCTACTACTCTAACCAAATCATCTTGTGTATCTCCCACCTCCCATTTCCTTTTTAAAACTTATTTAAAATTCCTCCCTTAAATTCTACTCCGTTTAAAGAGATAAATCTCTGAGTTAAATTTGAAATTTCATTTAAGCATTTTCGTAATCTTTATCAAACAAATAATGTAAACGAACCGTATCCTAAATATCATTATCGTTAGAGAAAGGAAGTCACTCAAATAAACAATTTATTTTTATTTATCTAAAAACCAAGACATATCTGTTCCATTAACATTTTCTTTGAAATTACATTGTTATTGTTAAATTACGATTTTACCATACATACAAAAAAATTATGAATGGTTTATAGGTTCACCATTTTAACGATTAAATTAATAATATTCTAAAATGTTATTATTACAGTATTGGTTTTTTTTAATTTAAAGTGTTTAGGCATCTAGACCTGTGTGAATAGGTTTGAAAATAATCATAAAGACTGTTTTTTTTTTAATTAGGTAGGATAAGTTACTTTTAATACTTTGTGCTGTGTTTTGTTTCATTAAACTGATATTACTACGAGGTCCTATTGACTGATCATTAAACAACAAGGCCTGACCTGACACAAAGATTAAGTTTTACAAGGTGATGGCAACCCTGATAAAAATGAATGGGAGTGAAGCATGGGTGACCACGACGAGAAATGTACAAGGATCCAAGCAGCGGAGCTGAAATTCCTGCGAAGAGTTAAGGGATGCTCGGGATTGGCTAAAGTGCGGAATATGGATAGAAGGGAAAAGCTCCAAGTCTACTGCCTGAATGAGAAGATTGAGGGGTACCGAGGGCGACGGAGCGGACACCTGAACAGAATGCCGGACCACAGAATACCCCGCCAAGTACACCGTTATGCACCGGTTGGACGGAGAGATGTGGGACAACCTCGGAAAACATGGATATATAAGCTGAAAGTTTCAAGTTTGTGAGTTCGGAACAGGCGATGGGCTAGGCCTTGAAGGAAGAAGAAGAAGAAGGAGGAGGAGGAGGAGGAGGAGGAGGAGGAGGAGGAGGAGAAGAAGAAGAATTACTACGAGGTATAACTCCATTTGGTTTTTAAATCTTTACCAATATTATAAAGGAGTACATATGGTCAGTAAGTTTAGAGCTTTATCAGCAACACAAGCTATAGGAATATGTAATTTTAATTTTATGCGTTATGTAATTTTTTAATTTTGTCATTGATAAATTGAAGTAATTGTTTATTTTATTTGTTTGGTGTGGTCATTTAAGAAGTTAGTTCTTTTATCTATCAGTATAGCCTGTTGTATGTCTACCGTCCACAGTAATTTCATGTTGGAGCCTTTGAACTAGTGCATAGTGTGTTCATTATAATAGTCGGGCACATTAAACACAGAAATATAGAAACATAGAAATTTCATGAAGTTTTAGTTACTAACTGATCCGTTTTAGTTGCTCCTTTTCTTGGAGATTTAATGGAAAATTATGTCGACCTTTTTATTGATTTCCAGTGAAATTTAACTGAAAAGTTTGTACCACCGTTATAATATTCAGGAATAATTGATTTCTTTTTACTATTTTATGTCGCTGTCTGCACTATGGGGCGATAAAATACTGTGATCGCGCAAAAAAATATTTCTGGAGGATGTCTGCGCGTATGTGTATGTTGTTAAATGTTTGTTGAAAAATGCACACTAATATCTTGAGACTTTTTGTACAGGACAGTTTTGTAAAATTGAATAATTAAAGCAAGCGAAACCATAATTACAGTAAATATAATTTTTTTAGATAGGCAAGGAATAATTTTTCGTAATAACTGTTTTCGTAGATACTCTACCTAATTCCATTTAAGGCCAACACGGTTATTATCTTATCATATCAATTTTATCATGTAATAAATGCAAGCTGATTTGAATCACAGGCTTACAACGTCTCAGAGCCTGAAATATTCAACAGTACTATAATTAAAAAGTTACAGCTTATTAAACAAATTAATTGAATTGAAGTAGTATACTATAATACAGACAAAGTTTTCTTATTTTTTTTAAACTTTTAGGGAAACACAATTTTATGGATTCATTTAATAAAAATTTAAAAAATATTTATTGGCAGAAAAAAGATATATTAATAGGAATATTATTGACGTAAAACTTTTTAAAATAATTTCTTAGTCAACTTTCTATATCGATATCTAATGCAATTCAAAAACTATAGGAATTTTAAATAAAATTATTTTCAAAGAATAAACTTTTTTATTTTTTTTTTTAATTTATTTATTTAACGTCACATCAACTACAACGGTCATTAGCGACGACGTTGGGGTGTAACTATTGTTCAATGGAGGATGAATTGATTTTTTGTAACGTATGAAAATATGCCGTGCCTGAGTGGGATTCAAACCCAGGACCGCGAGCACGTTACCAACTGCTAAAGAAAAAATAAACTGCAAAGAATAAACTTTATTTACATCAATGAAAGGACATTTAGAGATTAGGAGGTAAGAGTTGAACCTCAAGTTACCCGAAAAGAATTTGCTACTGGGAAGAAAATTGTTCCTGTTCTAAGATAATAATTATTATTATTAAAAATATTTTCGGGATCTATTTCGATGTACGGTACCCAACTATGAGACACTATTAATAAATGTAACAACCAGATGATCCAAAGGTTTCATTAGAAAATATTACGGTTTACCTTCAGTGTTATATAGTTTGTCCAAAATGATAAAATGCATCAGTGTCTTTCTGTATGTATGGACCTATCTACTAGTGAGTGAAGGAAAGATCGGTCAGAAGTACCGTGATGATAAAGCCATTTAAATCCTTTGACTACAAAAGTCTGCTAGATAGACCTAATAGTGTAAAGGGACACTTTTGAAGAGATTAGGTATTTTAGAACTAGCAGATAAATTAAATTCTTAAAAAACTTGATTCATAATTTTATCTATTATTACTGTGGTGAATGAAGTGAAGGTGTTATTTGCAGGGTGCAGAGTAGATGCTTTTTGGAGAGCCTGGCATGCTGATAAGCATAGGCTATTTTTGTACTCAGTGAGGGAGGCATAGGTAAACCACCTCACTCTTCGTTTTACTTAGTTAAACCTCTAGAGGTTCAAAGAAGCCTTTCGGCTATTAACCTAAACAACAACATTATCTATTAAAAAGTAAACCAAGTAATTCAGATAAAAACTTAATTAAATTAACAATTTAGTTCAATCCCAATAACAAAAATTAGCAGTGCCTACATAAAATCTCTTAATTACATACAATCATTAAGTTTGTCACTCAGTAGAGTGAATAAATTTATTCAAAATACTGAGTAAACTAGGCTACTTGATTATTTCACAAGTATTGTGTCGTAATAATCTTCACAATAATAATAAACAAATAGTATCAAACCGTAATAAACTTCACAAGTTTAATGGAGTTCATAAAATTAACCCATTACACTGATTTTAAATAAACCAGTACAAACGGCAAGTATAGATACTGAAGTCACGAGATTACCTTTTACGTATGGGTGGGCTGTGAGGAGGGAAGTGAAAATTTGCAGTGCTGCCAACCTCAACAGTGATACTACTCGTACATTTCACTACCGTGCAGTTTCTACGTACATTTGCTGTGGTTTATTCCGAAAAAATGTTTTCTTCATAAACCTTATAAGAAATAAGTGTGACACGTAATATTGCCTATAGCTTAATTACATGACTAGAAATGTATGATTTACTATAATTACCAGCTACCTTATTCCACTGGAACAAAATTTTCTACAAATGAATCCCCTTCTTTACTATCGCTGTCACCGGCGTCTTCACGATCAGTCTCACTAGTATCTACTTAACCGTTTCCTTTTTTTACCAGGTGTTAACAAAGCTGTTGAATAATAGCTTCGTCACCTCTTTAATTTCCTCCTTTATTTTTCAAATTGTGGAAAGATAAACATCACTGTAGTTAGCCACTCGCTCATGGCTGTTGTTAAGAGGCAGGGGTAAGGTTTTTTGCTTAGCTTTAACTACACAGCAATTTATTGCACTGCATGTTAGATTTCGTTCGGCACTGTGAATAGTCTACCCACGTTTTCGAGAAATTTACATTTCTGTTTACGGTAAAAAACATTTATATTTGAACAGTTAACCTACAAAAGGTTCCGCGGTATACTGCATATGCTCTGGGTATAATATAAATTTGTTGTGTTTGTTGCACTGAAATTAAACCAGTCGCGCATGCGCACTGATGCTTTTCCCCCTTTACCCCTCGTTGCAAACAAGGGCAAACTCGTGACTTAAGTTACTATAGATACGCTACTTTCAAGTAGATCCCTATTTTAAGGCCATAAGCAGGCGTGCCACGTAAAGAGACCATAAATCTGTTTAATTAAATTTTTCAATCCCAAATGTGTGCACGTTTAAGAACAATAATCCTCGACCCAGTTAGATGATGATGATATGCCGCATAAACGAGGTGTAGTCTTGTACTGACCCCGGCTGACCATTCCTGAAAGAGTATGGTTACTTACACCTTAACCATCAAAGTACACTGGTAAACACTTTCTGTTATTCAAATACGTTTAAAAGTAACCTTTAACCAGATTTGGATCAGAAACCTTCAGAACCTTCAGGAACCTTCGTCTTCGAAAATCAGCAATTAAACAGCTGTCTCGCGGCTACGAATTTACCACTAGACCCACCCAGTGGTTTAATAAATTAATCTAATGTATAAAAATTTGTACGATATAAAATTAAAAATTTATTCATCTTCCTTTTTCAGTTTTGAGTAAACAGGAAAATTGAATAATTATGTCTTATGGGTGTGTTCTGGTAACTACGTTTTATGTCATATAAAAGTCTTGAAAGGAAGTGGGTATGTCCCACACCTTACGGCCTAATATTCTTAGAATAAAGATATAGCATGTCCTTGATTTGTCACCAATCCTGTATTTGATCAAACAATGTACTTTACTGTATTTCCTTTTAAATTTTTATGCATTTATAAAGTTATGTATTTTATGTGTTAAACATATTGTTTATTATAGAATGTGATTTGCTAAGATGTTCTAAACACTCTGCAAACGGAAACATGCAATTTTTAGTAAACATAAAATGCAACTAAAATGTTTAAATAAAGATCTCTATATTGCAGTTGAATTTAGTATTAGAGAGTCACATTCAAATTATTGTTCATTAATCGACAAGACTTTTTTGAAATGAGGAATAAATCTATAGTCTATTTCTCTCATAAACCCTACACTCGTAAGATAATGAAAATTGGTCTAAATCAAAAATTCTTAAAAATTCTAAAAAAAAAAATTATTTTGACCGCCTCCGTAGCGTAGTGGTAGCGCATTAGCCTACCATGCGGAGCTCCCAGGTTCGATTCCCGACCAGGGTCTGGAAATTTTCACAAGTTTAAACCCACCGTAGTCACTAATGACCAAGCAGATGCGACTTTAAATAATTTTTTTTTTAATTATATTTTTATCAGTTAATAACTTTTACTTAATTCTGAGTAGATTTATGACTGAAGAAAAATTTTGTATTAAGTTACATGAATTTTTAAAAGTAAAATTTTAAATGTAAAACGAGAATTTTATCAAGTTTACAAAATAATAAAATTTCTTAGGCATAACTGCTTTATTGAACAGCCTACTGTAAAAAATGAATACCGTATTGAGTATTGAATTCCGTAAATTCAATAATCTGCTACATAAAGAAAAAATTTAAAAAAATAACTTGCATAAAAGCACAATAGACTATGTGATAACATAGGATAGATAGACTATAAGCCTAATAATATACCTACACATATCTTATTTCTTATTACGTAATAAAACACTAACTAAATATTAATGATAGGCCTAATTATTGAAAGAAGTGTTTCTTTGAATTTACTCTAACAAGGAAAACCAGAGTAAAAATGTGAACTTTTTTTAATTTTATAGATGGAATGGAATGGAAATTAGAACCTTTTTTTTATTTTTTTAAATGTAATGAAATATTTATAGACGGAGGTGTGAAACACGGACGTTGAGTATGTAGTCCATGAATTGTTTAAAAGCTTTCGATATGTATTCAGAATAATAGTCCAGTTTGAGTGGACCGGTCGAGTGTTATCATTATTTGATGTTTTGAGACGTATGGGTGTAGACCGTGAGTTTTTGAGCGAAAACAAAAGAAGAAAAACTATCTATCTTGGTAATTTACACAGAGGTGTTAAATATGAGCTTCGTCTTGTTAGGGCAAAGTTAAGGGTAGGCGCAGACCTGGACGAAGGAAATGCTCAAAGTTGAGAAATATTACATTCCGGACAAATATGAGTAGGCACGATGTTTTGAGTTTATTATAGAGATTGGTTTACCAGAGCTGCATCTAATCTTCAGTGATGGAGACGGCACTATGAAAATAAGAAGTGAAAACGGCGTGAAATTAAGTAGTGGACTTGTTTTAAAAGATGAAAGAGGGACTGACTTAAAATCAAAAAATTTCAAAGAGATTTTCGAGTGTGTTATTTTTATAACTACCAAAGGAAAGACTTCTAATAATTAATCGTACCCATGAGGAAGAAAACCAGAAAATATTGCCCGTATAAACAAGAACCCCAGTATTAACATCCATCATCACACGACGTCCAAGAATGTCTTCTTATTCTCACAGTCAAGGATTAGACTCCAGCTTGCTCTGACTCACAACAGTGACGAAACTCTATTGATTTATTGTCATCTCTTGCGTGGCCTCCCAACATCTCTCCTCCCATCCGGGATGTTTTTAAAAATATTGAGGGGATCCTGTTCTCAGACAAGATGTCTGAGAACAGGATCCCTACGTGCTCCCTCGAAAGATTTCCACATTCTGCAATTTTCCAATTCAAGTTTTAAAGATCCAGTTCCGTTCTTATATCCTCATTTATTAGTTGGTCCTTACGATTGCAGCCCTTTGTTCTCTGCAGAAATCGCACCATTGCCATCCATTACTTCAACCTGTATTCTATTCTGTTGTGGTTTTACACTAACCCACGACTCACTTTCATAGAGAAGGACTGGGGTAGCTATCACCTTGTAAAATTCTATTTTGGCTTCTTTCCTTGTTTTTGCTGCCTAGGATTCTGCTCATTCTCTCCCACACCGCTTGGAATTTTCAAACTTTCTTCTTGATCCGAATCTTCATCAAATCCAGTGTCATAACCTAAATAATTGCATTGTGATACTTGTTCCAGCACTATATCATCTATTACAATTTTATACCTGGTGGGATATTTATCAGTAAATGCCATTTTATCTTTTAATTTTTTACGGAATTTTTGAAATTATATTCTTGCATAATTCATTCAAAAGTTGAAGAATGTAATAAGTAATATTAACAGTGGTACATGAAAATTTTATTGGACATAATTTCAGTAATCAAGGACTTTCGAAAAGAATGTGAATTTGGATTACTCGTGGAGATTTTCTCCACCCAGACCGTTCCTTGTTCACATTTTCCACTATCCCATGTGTTTAAAATTTGTTAGGAATCCTAGCAGTTGTTATTCTCGAAGGTGGTTGGGTTCGAAATTCCATTTGCCATCGTCTTTGAACCTTTTGAACATTCTCAGTCTACCAGTAACTCTTTAAAACCCATTTACGTTGATCAAAAGACAATTGAACTTCGGCCATGTTCATCTTATACTAAATGAGAAAAATAATGACAATGAGTTACACTGTTAAAAAAACAGCTGTTTTAAATTGTCAGCTGATGCAGGTTTTCAAGATTTAAGTGTTTTATTCAAATTAATATATCCCTTCAAAATGTGTATATACATTTTTCTGAGACACTCGATAACGGATTTAATTACAGCTGTCGCCGCTTCTCCGTCACCAGTTTTCACCGTTTCCTATCCAAGGTTACATCCTCTTCTAAATTTCTAGCCATCATGAATTTATTCACGTCATCTTACCAATTCCGACGAGGACGTCCTCTTTTCCTCCCTTCTGGAGGTATCCATTCTAATTTTTTCGGGGCCATCTATCCTTTGCCATCCTCTTCACATGTCCAAAACAAGGTAATTGTCGTTTTCGATCTTGTCATAGATGGTTCTTCCCATATTCATTTCGGCTCGTATGTCTTCATTTCTAACTCTTTCAGGTCTTGACTTGCCACCACTTCCTCTCAGAAAGTCCTTTTTTGTTGCTCTCAGTTTATTTTTGTTGGCCTTTGTGACGTCCCAAACTTCTGAGCCATAAAGTGTGATGCTTTGAACTGTACTTTTGTATAATGAATTTTTTGTTGTACGAGGTCCGTTCAAAAAAATAACAGAACTTTTTGAATTACGCACTAACGGGGATATTTAGGGACGTGCGGTTGGCAGCACACTGTTCTATGTCATTTTTTTGTAAACACATTTTCTTGGATTGTTGATATCTCATTTACTTTTCGTGTTGTGTTTTTATTACGACGTGTTTAAGTGCTAGTGACGATTTTTGTAATGTGTGAAATTTTGCGTGAAACTGGGGAAAACTTTCACAGAAGCATTTCAACTTTTTAAACAAGCTTATGGAGATGATTCTATGAGTCGTATGCAATATTTTGAATGGTTCTCTTGATTTAAAAGTGGTCACCAGTCAATTGAAGATCGACCAGGAAGGCCTTCGACTTCAATTGATGACATCCACGTTAGGAAAATCCACGATCTGGTGCGTGCAAATCACCGATTGACTGTCAGAGAACTTTCAGAAGAGGTTAGCATCTTAATTTGATCTAACCATGAAATTCCGTGAAAAAATTTGCAAAAAGCGACCAGAGATGTGGCGAGACAACGCATGGTTCCTCCATCACGACAATGCGCCCGCACATTCAGCTTTGTCAATTCGTCAGTTTTGTGCCAAACACCAGATGACTGTCCTTCCTCATCCTCCGTACTCACCAGATCTGGCTCCTTGTGATTTTTTTTTATTTTTAAAATTAAAATCGGTGATGTAAGGACGCCGTTTGCAAACTGTTGATGACTTTAAAGAAAACTCGTAACAGATATTGAAGCACATCCCAAAAAAAGCTATCTAGGACTGCTTTGCGAAGTGGAAACAACGCTTGGAAAAGTGTGTGAATAGGGGAGTACTTTGAAGAAGACAAGGACGAATAATATGTAAAATTAATAATAAAGATTTAAAACCAAAAGTTCAGTTATTTTTTGAACAAACCTCGTATATCTATTTCATAGTAAAGAATTCAGTGTTCAAAATATAGTGAAATTACTTTAATAAAAAAACATGGTTTCTTAACCTTACTGTTAATGTATCTAAATACATAAAATGTGTACAAAAAAATATAAGTGTTTTTGTTCATAATTTTATATTTCTGTTGACATTTTATATATTACATTTATATAACTTTTCACTAGTTTATTGCTTTCAGGTTACCTTCAAAATGAGTGATAATTTGAATAGTAAATATTCATAATATTGTTTTTATTTTACAAAAGAATATAATCGTAAATATGAATGATAGAAAGTCTTTATGTAGAACGTGTTAAAATAGAATGACGTTAGTTATGGCTTGAAGAGGACCACCCACGTTGAGATACGTCCTCTTACAAGAGAACACACACCATAAAGCCACTCACCCCACAACCACTACCCTCTATTCAATCTATCCACCTTAGTTCTGTTGATTAGAGCTGATTAGCGAGTCTCGCGGTGCGCGCGCACGAGTGTGCAACTATTCCCTCTTAGTACTAACTAGCCCCGGTATGTGTATTCAGAGAATCCTAAAGGAGTGTTTCTCGTAACTCACCACCTCATTGCAATATTATTATCGTTTTTAAATCTACCTGCTTGTCCAGGTGCTCTATTCTATAACCCTTAAATATTTCTTTTTTCAATATAATGATTTTTCTTGTGTCATTAACGTAACCATTATAATTGTTTTTATCACCTTAACCCTTTATAAGGTTTTGGTAACTATACTTACCACTGGCAATAAGGTCGATTTTATTTAAGAACTAGCTAAAGTGCCCGTCTTCGAACGGTTTCCTTTATGTCGTGGACGGTTGGTTGGGGTACCGAGTTCGATCCCTGTCAGCTCTGATATTCTTTTACTGTTCATTGTTATCTACCTTTTTTCAACGTCAGCATTATTATTTATGAAAAAAAATAGTTGAACGTAAAATAAAAGCGAGATCTTGGTGTTTTTAAATTAAGGTATGCAGCGCTATATTATTTTCATAATAAATAATAATAATAATTTATTTATTCCCATAATTTTACACATTACATAAAAAAAATTACGATAATACAAAATTTCTTACAGTAAACTACTACTATCAAATTACGCTAGAGGTGGTGGAAATTATCCCATCCAACTATGGGGAAAACCACGTAGTCTACTAGGATGGGTAGGAAACTTTTAAATAAATATTAAAAAACTAAAGTATTAACTATCAGCAATAGCATTCAAAATTTACTATACTTACTTTACTACACTAACTTAACTAACTAACTTAACCAATACCTACTTTACTATTTACTAAGATTTCGATTGTATCAATTATGATACATTACATTTTAAATGAAAGGTAAATCACAATAAGAACACCACGATGGTGACTACTAGGCCTATTAAGACGACGGATTAATTTTTGACAATGTAACCGAGAAAAGGTGTAGGTATAGGTTACTGGTGGAATGGGCAGGTAGATAACTGACTGAATGACTACGGGTTTTACTGGCGCGTAGGCCTGGGTTTATTATTTTGTTAATTTTGTTATGTTAATATTCTTCTAAAAATATTGGTTTATTTTTTAAATTGGTAATATCTCCGTTATTATGCATGAAAATGAAAAACTTTACACAATCACACTTACTCGTCTTTTAAACGTTTCGTAATTTTGATTATATAACATTTTTTGATACATTGACTTTTAACGGAGATATTCGTAGTTTTTGTTTACCCCTCTCTCTGAACTCCACCATCCTTTTGTGATATTAAAAAAAATTATAGCCTATTTTCATTTCGATTATGTCCAGAACCTAGATACCGAAATTCATTGAATTTGGTTCAGCGGTTCTTGCGTGATCCCGTAACATACAAATAGACAAACAAGCAAAAATTCAGCTGAACTTATTTTCAGTGTTTACGTGGAACATTTAGCGTAGAAACAAAATTTGGGGCATTTTAAAAAATTGTACAGACAAAATCACAATTTTATTTATATACGTAACTTAGATAGATAAGCTATGCAGTTGAACCTTATTAGTATTTTATGGTGTTATAGATGTCCTCTGGTAAGTAAGCTATCCACATTTTGAAATTAGCGCGCAGCGACCATTTTCTTTGTGACTGCACGAATGTGGTAAGGATTCATACCAGCGTACGCTACTGCTTTTTTTGATGTTGCTTTTGTATAGTGGTTAGAAAATTCTAGTTTTTACGCAAAAGTAAGCATTCATGCTAATATAAAGTTAAGTTATTCTACACATTTTTTTGTTATTTAGTTCTTACTACAAGTTGATTTAATACACATTCTTACCACTAAACATTATGTGATTCCCATTTCAAAAAACGTTCCTTGGTAAGTATACTTACCAGGGCAAAACAAAGTAATATCTTACTGTTCTGGCCCTAGAAATACATAATTCAAGCCCCTGTACAGCAAAATTTAACGTTTCACAACATATATGATTCCCCTCGTAGTACTGCCCTATAAAGGGTTAACATGTACAGGGCATTTCACAATGTTCTTCGAGGTTACGAAAATTCAGTACAAAAAACTATTTCACTTACCTAAATGAAAGTTGTGCGGGCCGATGCAGGGACTCAAACAGTTATTTTTAAACATCTATAAATGTTTAATGTGTGCTCCTTTGGTGACACGGCACGCATCAACACGAAAGTCTAGCTCTTGCCAAACACTTTCTAACACATCCCTTTCGGTAGAGTTGATTGCATTGATTATGCGATCCTTCAGCTCAGAGAAATCGTTCGGCATTGGTAGGATAAACACCTTGTCTTTCACATAACTCCAGAGAAAGAAGTCACATGGCGTGAGATCTGATAATCTTGGTGGCCACAACATAATGTGTTGGTCTTCTTCAGACGCGCGTCCTATTCAGCACTGAGGCAATATTGTGTTTAGGTACCGTCGAACCTCGTTATGAAAATGGACAGGACAACCATCTTGCTGGAAAATGAAGTCGTTGAGTAGCTGAGGCATAAGCCATAATTGTAACATATCCAGGTAAATCATGCCGGTTACTGTCGTTTCCGTAAAAAAGAACGGCCTATACACTGCCTCACGAGATATCGCACAAAAAACGTTTACTTTTGGAGAATTCCGCTTGCACAAACAACCAGTTCCACTGAATTGTTTATACCATGCACGAATTGAATTCACTTGGTGAACCCTTATTAAATTTCAACCAAAACGCACGTTGCACAGTAATTACTGACTTTGAAATGTGAAATTTCAAAACTCAAAACAACTTCTCACTTCCCGTGGCAGCCATTTTCTCTACTGTCTACGCCTAGCGGGCGAACAGTTACGTAACTGCCCAGAATATGTACACATAAAAAAAATTATTTGAAGTGCTCTTTCGTAGAGTATATATTTGTTTCATTCTTATAAGTGAAATACTTTTTTTGTACTGAATTTTCGTAACCCCGAAGTACATTTTGAAACGCCCTGTATTATTATTTTCCGAATAAAATAATATGCTAAATGAATGTTAAGGTATTCTTCATTGCTTTTTTTTATACTTCGTGTGTAAAGATGTTATTCCTATAGTAACTGAAAATATCTAGCCACATAATCAATGTATCGATTATGAGAAAATACACACACTATTTTTATGTTTATTCATAAAAAATAGGTTTATTTCCAAAATCTTAAGTTCCCTGAAACAAAATCGACTGGTGTTTGCAATAATACGTTTTATATGAAAATTGTTAACTAAATACTTATTATTAAAGGTTTATTACGTTTTTGTACGTGTTTTTGCGACTTTTTTGTTATTTAGGTTATCAGCCGAAAGGTTTTACTCAGTAAAACTGGGAGTGAGGTGGTTTACTATTACCTTTCTTACTAAATTGAAAATTATGTTTATCAGCATGCTAGACCCTTTGAAAAGCACATGTTTTCCACCGTAAACCTTAACACCTAACACCTAAATGACACCTTCACTTCATTCACCACAGGGTCTCGCTGTATAATTAAATTCATTACTTTCAGAGGAGATAACTCTGATTAGTGTCTCCTCTTCTTTTCTTAAATACTTCAGACATTTAATTGGCTGACCATGTGATAAGAAACAAAACTATTTTTTAAAGCCCTGGAATTAACAGATTAAGTGCGAATAATTTAACGCTCCACCTGTCTGTTATGAGCAATCGCAACTTGATCCCTATTAATTAACTGAGTAAGTTTTATTGAAACCATCTGTACTTATTTTTATTTAAGTAGAAGAGCAAAATTTTTAATTAAGGTATATTATCCTAATGTTCTACAAGAAGTAAGTTAAGTACATTGAAATGTCTTTTTTAAACAATAGGCTATAGTTACAAAGATCAAATCTGTTTCATTGTCATTTCCGTAGCGTAGTGGTCAGCGCGCTAGCCTACAACGTAGAGAACCCATGTTCGATTCCCGGCTAGTGTCTGGAAATGTTCACAAGTCAAAACCCGCTGTTATAGATACATAATCCACTGTAGTCTCTAATAACCAATCAGTTGGTGTGACTTTAAAAATTAACTAAAAAAAAAATTATTTCACTAATTTAGTGTGTAGTCATCAACCACTAAATCAGACATGCCTAAACCTAAACTAATTAAATTCATTACTTTCAGAGGAGAGACTTGGAGCTACAGAAAGAGATGCTGAAGATCGAGCGACATGGAGGCTTGTTGTTGGTGCGGCTAAATATCAACTCCGATATAGATGGCCATGGGAGTAAGTAAGTAAGTAAGTAATTAATTATTAATTAACTCTTTTATTAAAAATTATTTGATTTTTATAGCTGTGGAAGACTATTCCCAAGCTGTTACTCTAGTTGTTATTATTTCCAAGTAACAGACTTTTTATATAAATTTAATCAAATGACACCTTCCCATCATTCACCATAGGGTCTTGCTGTATAATGAAATTCATTACTTTCAGAGGAGATAACTCTGATTAGTGTCTTTTACACCTCTACTTCTTCTGTTTTTAAACGAATCAGTCATTTAATTGGCTGACCACGTGATAAGAAACAGAACTATTATTTTAGCCCTGCAACGAACATTTTGAGTACAAATAATTTGACTCTCCACCTGCCTCTTAAGGGCAGCTTTCTAAATTTAGTAGGCTTATTTTCAAATATGACATCTTGAAGAAAGCTATTAGTAAATAAATAAATGTGTTTAATTGAATTTTTTAGTACGTTTAGGCCTATTGATTTTATCTCTGATCTGTGAATGCTTTTTATTTCTAAACAAAAAAAATTTCCCTTATTTGAAGAAGTGGCCACGAAGGCAGCGCTTCCAAACTGAGGAGAAGCTTCAAAACTCACTCATATTCATTGGCGGCAACATTTTATGGTATTGAAAAGCTTGTACACAGGTACGAAAATGCCTCAATCGTCAAGATAATTATTCGAAAAGTAGCTATAAGTGTAGCCCTACGTAACTTTTAGTAATAAAACATTTTTTTTATATCCACTTATATTTTATCCACTTATATTTTATTTATGCCCTATCGGAGGTCGAAAAAAACGGCCATCGTATTTTTCTTTAACGTCTTGGAACACTTCGCGTATTTCATTATGTCCAACATGTTTTTGTCCACCGCGATTTTGCGTTTCTCGGTATCCCAGGAATCTCATTAACCGCGACAGGGAGGTTTTTGGATTTATTAAAAAAAAATTGAAAATATTGAGATTACGAATTATCAGGATCTCAGGTTCTAGTAATAGATAAATAAGAATGTTTTATATAAGAGTATTGTAAATATTACAAGTATTTTCTTTCCATTTTAAAAACGCCTACATAATATTAAATCTATTTTTGTTAGAAAACATCATACCGCATGAAGATAGAAGTTGCGCGTAAGTTAAAAACTGGCAACAGTGTATCTTTTCTTTTTGATATTACCCATACCTTTATTTATCAGCTAGCTGCACGTCTTGTTTTCTTATCTTTAGCTTGGTGAGTCAGGTAGGAAAATATATATACCTATGCAGCTAGGCCTATCTGTTATCTTCCTAATATTAGATATGAGACTCTTTTTCTATTTATCCCTTCAACCAAACTGTATTAACATGGTTGAAAATCACACGCTAGAATACCTTACTTATACGTAAAACGTAGAAATACCAACCTACCGTATTATAAAAAAATACATTACATTAAAACTACAATAAAAAAATGATTGATTCTAATATTAGGAAGTACGTAGGTACTGTATATCCAGTCTTCTGATAACTATAAACCCATGGTCGGTTTCCAGTCACAGAAACCCATCGTAAATTTAAGCCTAGAATATAAAATCAATCATCTTGAACTAATCGATATCTAATAGTGTACAAACAAAAATGGATGGATGGATATACCTACACAGAAAAAATTTTACTCGTATTTCATTTAAAACTGTGTAAAAAGAATTAAAAATAGAAAACAAAGAATTGTGTAAAACTGCTAGATATTCACAAGTGAACCATCTGACGTGTTCTCTGTGTTTTCATTAGGTCTATACCAGGGTAATAGAATACTATAATAATAGTATTCTATTGCCCTGGCCTATACACTATCTCCTCAACAATTTAAACATACACAAGTTAAATTTATGGTTCAACAAAATCAAGTAGTATTGCTCGTTCGAATTGTTCTCAGTTTAGGTAACTGCAACTCATAACATACTCTTCTCTTCTTGGTATTAAAAAAAATATGGTGTGAAACACTCACACGACTTTGTCTTGCCAACGCAAATAATGAACAATATAACCTAATAATAGTAATAAATCATAGGAAATAAACAAAAAACTAACCTCATTTTAAACATGAGTTTTTTTTGTAATCCCTAATTTGGGTACGTTGCAATCTGTTCAATTCAGAACAATAAGCAACCCCATGACCCAATGAGATGAAGATGATGTGTATGACGTGTAAATGAGGTGTAGTCTTGTACAGACTCAGGTCGACCATTCCTGAGAGAGTATGGTTAATTGAACCCCAACCATCAAAGTACACCGGTAACCACTGTCTAGCATTCAAATCCGTATAAAAGTAACTACTTTTACTAGGATTTGAACCAGGAACCTTCGTCTCCGCTAACAGCTGATTTAGGCGACGACTTTACCTCTAGACCAACCCGGTGGGTTAAACATGAGTTAATGATGCAAAATGAAAACCAACCTTGGGTTGGCTTAATAATACGAAAAATCACTTTTGATGCTAAACTAGACTCTGCTGAGACAAATTCTCTTTATAAAAGTTGTAGATCTTTTAGTTTCCTATAAATTTGATTTATACACTTTTGTCGTAAAATGTATTGGCCTACTAAGGCTGAAATCTTAAAAAATTGATTTTTTTATAGATTTTCATGAAAAAAAAAAACAGAAAATCACTAATTACCGCTAAACTAAGCGTTATACAAAAATGTATTTGAAATAAAAGTTGTAGGATTTTAAATTCTCTGCAACTTTTATTATACATTTTTGCGCTAAAATGCATTATAAGCTATAATCTAGAAAACATTTTTTTCTACGAGAGCACAGTCTCCCCAAGAATTTCAGCAGACATGACGCCTACCCTATCTTGTAAAGTATAAAAAATATAATAAATGAGGCAATTTTAATAAAAAATCGTAGGAGCCGTTTTTGAGAAAATCGCAAAAAAGTGAAAAATTACACGAGTAAACTACCACTTTCGGTAGACCGATTTTGATGAAAATGTTCGTGTCGGATCCTATAGTGGTACCGAACTTAAGTTTCAAGTTCGTACGATGTTTCGTTCTTCAGATATTTTGTTCATAGACACACACACACACACACACAAACACACAGACCAATCGTTAAAAACATGTTTTTTGGGTTCGGGGGTTTGAAAACGTGTAGATCCGGTGAAAACTCGATTTCAAAAAATCGACATGAAACAATACTTTCCTTGCTATACATTCATATAGGCAAGAAAAACTAAAAAGAAACGCTTTAACACGACCTAAGTGTTATACATACAATAAACCATAAAATATTTCTTTCAGAAATTTCACCCGAAGTTAGGTAGACATTAAAATTTTATTCACCAAATACACACAAATTCCGGACGATACTCCCCGACGGGAGAAGAGAGTGTAGAACTAAATACATAACCAAATAAATAACTATCTGACAAGCATTGCAACTAAAGAAACTAATAATTTTTTACTATCTGAAGTAACATTAATGAGTTATCTGTTTCTTCAAATCATTCACGTCATTTGTCCGCCATCATCTATCATCACACTTCTAGATGTATTTCATTATAGCGAGTTAATAATTAATTTTTTTGTCATCAGTCTCTCGACTGGTTTGATGCAGTTCTCCAAGCTGTTCTATCTTTTGCAAGTCGTTTCATATCTACATACCTGTAACACCCTACATCATTTGTAATTTGCTTTATATATTCTAACCTTTGCCTCCCCCTACAATTCACTCCCACAATATTACCCTCCATTATTGATAGACCAATACCTGGATGTCTTAAGATATGCCCCACTAGCCTATCCCTTCTTCTAGTAAGATGCTTCCATATACATCTTTTTTCATCCACTCGCCTAAGAACCTCTAAATTACTTATTTTGTCCACCCACCTAATCTTTAATATTTTCCTATAACACCACATTCCAAAAGCTTTTATCCTCTTCCTACAGTCCCTATCACCCACGTTACACTCCCGTATAATGCTACACTCCACACATAGTGTTTTAAGAAATTTTTCGTAATCTGCAAGTCAATTTTTAAAAGGTGCTATTCATTTCAAAGGCTTTTCTAGCTTGAGTAATTCTACTTTTGATATCACTTGTGCTTCTACCACCCTTTGTTATTTTAGTCCCTTCTTCTTCTTAAAGTTCCATCTCCTATCGGAGGTTGGCTATCATAATGGCTATGGTCACTTTGCTGGCTGCTGCTCTGAATAGTTGCAATGAACTACAGTTGAACCATTCTCTAAGATTCCTCAGCCAGGAGATGCGTCTTCTTCCTACGCCTCTTCTTCCTCGGATCCTTCCCTGCATAATAATTCTCAGCAGCTCATATTTTTCTCCTCTGGTTATGTGACCCAAATATTCTAGTTTTCTTGTTTTTATACTCTTCATAACTTCCAACTCCTTATTTAAACGTCGTAGCACCTCATCATTGGTAACCTTTTGGACCCACTGAATTTTCAACATTCTCCTGTAACACCACATTTCGAACGCTTCTATCTTCTTTATGTGTTGTTTCTTCAATGTCCAAGCTTCCATTCCATATAGTACGATGGAAAATACGTAACATCTTAGAGCCCTCAATCTGAGAGGCATGTGAAGGTCTTTGTTTGTTAGCATTGTCTTCAATTTTATGAATGCTTGCCTTGCAGTTTCAATTCTTACTTTAATTTCTTTGCTTTGGTCATTCTTGTCATCAACCCAGGTTCCCAGATATTTGTATGCCTCTACTATTATGCCTCTATTTTAGTCCCTAGATAACAGAATTCCCCAACTTCCTGTACGTTTTCGTTGCCTACTTTTAAATTTCCCATCTCTTCTAAACCACTCTTGCTGCTGCACAAGACTTTCGGTTTGTTCTTATTAATGTTCATGAAGTAATCCTTTCTCATGATCTCATCCATTCCATTTAGGATATTCTCTGGTTCTTTCTTTATCTCACTAATACTACTATATCATCTTCCAATCTCAGCATTTTTATTTTTTCTCCTTGAATTTTTATTCCTGCGTCAAATTATTCCTTCACTTCATTTATAGCCTCGTCTATACACTCGTACAAGTTAAAAAATAGTGGTGACAATGAACATCCTTGTCGTACACCTTTTCTTACAGCAGCCTCTTTTTCGTACCCCTCAATTCTCAAAACAGCAGTTTGATTCTTATAGTAGTAGATAATTTTCCTTTCTTTGTATTTAATTCCTAGCCTTTTCAAAGTTTTAAACAGTTTACTCCAGTCTAGATTGTCAGATGCTTTCTCTAAAACTACAAATCCCTATTAGTAGTTTTATTTTTCTTTATCCTTTTCTCAATAATCAATCTCAGAGCCAATATTGTATTTTGAGTTCCCATTCTCCTCTTAATTCTAAATTGGTCATCATCCAACACTTCTTCTTCTCGGTGTTCTATTCTCCTGTATATAATTCTTGACAGTATCTTGAATGCACAGTACGATAGGCTGATGGTTCTGTAATGTTCACACTTCTCCGCTTCAGACTTTTTTGGTATGGGTAATTTTGTTTATGATCTCCAATGTGCGTACGTTGCAATCTGTTCAATTTAAGAATAATCAACCCCATGACCTATTGAGATGTGGATGTATGACGTGTAAATGAGTCTTGTGAAGACTCAGGTCGACCATTCCTGCAAAAATATAATTAATATATTTACCTTCAAAGTACACCGGTAACCACTGTCGAGCAGTCAAACCCATAAAATAGTAACTTTATTTGGATTTGAACTACGGAACGTTCATTTCCAAAAATCACCTGGTAAACAGCTGTGACTCATGACGACGACGTCACCACTTGACACATCCGGTGGGTTTTAATTAATTAATAACGAGAACTTTTTTGTATCTTACTACAGAAATTTAATGATAATTGTACAATTCCAATATTTTCGCAGGTCAATAATGTAGAAATAACAACGGATGTTCATACATGGAGTCTGATTAAACTCCTTTCAGTTTCTCAGAAGGATAATCTGGTAAGCTGGATAAGCTGGTAAGAAATAACACGGTTAAGTAATACCGATCGGGCAAGCAACTATGTATGATGACCAGCTGACAACCAGATATATACAAATGTCACTAGTTGTCATGGCAAAATATAAAGGCCAAAGTTAGAAAGTAGTTGTAACATCGGATAGTTGTATAAGCAAAAACTTTTCATTATTTTCTTGTAGTTCTACAGCCATTGGTGGGCTTTGGTTTCCCCCAAAATCCTCCTCCAATCCCCCTACTACTTGCTAGCACCGTTCATCTTCTATCATCATGAAAATCAAATAGTGTTTAATGTGTCATCCATCCACCTCTCCTAGTACGGCCCTTCCTTCTTCTTTTGCGGAGTCTTCCCTTTCATACCACCTCAACCATCCTCATTGACTCCATTCTCTCAATGTGCCCCAACTACCTCATTCTTTAGATTTTATGGAATTGAATTGCCTTTACCTTTTAAGATAGTGTTCAGTTTCTCATTTTTACATACTCTCCAGTCATCTCCTTCCAAAGCGTTCCAAAGATTATCCTTAAAATCTTTCTCCGGAACCTTCTCAGAATGTGGCAATTTGTTTTTAACTCCAGCCATAGTTGACAACTGGGTGCACCAAAAACACGTATATCATCATCATCATCTGTCAAGGATTAGCCTCTCTGGCCTGTTCCGGCATCCACCTCTTTTTAGGTCTTCCCAAGCCTCGCTTCCTTCTAGGTTTATATTTCCATGCTCGCAGAGGAAGTCTGTGTGCTGGCATGTGAAGTAAATGGTTGGACCAGTTTCTCTTTTATATTCTTAACGTGTCACACAGTGACTGAAAATTTAACTTGGCGTGTATAGCTTCGTTATGTACTCTATCTAACCGGATACAACCTTTGACTCCCCGAAAAATCTCATTTAAGCAGCCTGGATACGAGATGTAATGACACTCATGTTTCACTCCCATATGCTATGAGTGGTACAGCCATTACCTCTATAAAATTTACCTCTATAAAATTTCATTTGGGTGTCCTGTCTCGTTTTCTTTCCTATTGTACTGCGAATAGAACCGCATACAGCGCTGAATTTCGCCAGTTTCTCACTCACGTCATCATCTTTGTCATAGGAAATCCTGCATCCTAAATATTTAAAGTTTTGAACGTGTAAACACGTAAATTTGAAGAAAAATCTGTTTCTGATTAGAAAAAAATCTGGATGATTTATTTATAACCAGAAAACTGTAGTAATTTAATTAGTTAATCAATCTTTGCGAATATTAGTACGCTAAATAAATAAACCTTACTTATGTTACCGGTTCAATTATAACTACAGTTTCTTATTTAAGGTAGATTAATTCATTTCATTCCTACCAATTGGTGTTTTTTTAAAGATCTACTTAAATTAAACACAACTTCAAAAAAGTGTAATTAGTGTTAAAAATAACAGGATTTAGATTTAATTGTATTCTATGCATCTTCAGTATTCTTTTTTCATTAACGCACGTTTGTGTTACATAAGTGCCTTTTTTATCAGCTGCAAATGCCTGAATGCGTATGCCTAATTACGTTTTATTGTTTTTATCAGAAATTCATTACTTCACTACAAGCATCTGATGAATCATTTTATTTACTCATTAAGGTAATAAAATTTATTTACATTTCATTATTTACAAATTTTAAATTTGTGTACATAATTTTTAATTAACAAAATGGTGATTAGATTGTTTACTTTCAATTAAAATAGAATATAAAAATAATTTATGATCTCTTTTTAATATTTTGGGTAGCAAAATATAAAAACAGTGACTACTTTTTTAGGATTGTTGTTAAAAAAAGTCTACTTTTCTGTTACGTCTCAGTAAATTTTATTTATCGAACCGTATTGTTTTTACTGTAGAATAAAATAAAAGTGAAATTGATGTCTAACGGTTTAAGGCCTGTGCGTGGAAACCAACACGGAAAAGTTGTTGCCCGAAACGTGATGTGACTCGACGCTGGGAGCTTCGTCGCTGTCCCAGGGGATTACTTATTCTGGATTTACAGTACTGTCCCTCTTTAAAACCGACATACCAAATCTCGCCAATTAGTTTAGGTGTAATACAAAACACACCTACATTTTTGATTTTTTTAAATAACCTGAATAAAAAATAAAAAATTTCTGGGTGGAAATTCATTTGAAATACTGTAGTCTATTGGAGTTATCCGAATTGGTCAGTGAACTAAAATTTGGCTAAAGGAAGCAACAACAGATTTTTTTAGTTTCTTTATATTCGCATCAACAGCTCGGTTATTAGCGACTACGTTTGGTTATGTAATAGTGGGCTTTAGCTTTACAATTGTCAGACCCTAGCCAGGAATCGAACCCTGGACCTTGGTGGGCTAGCGCTACCAATACGCTACGGAGGTGGCCAACAACAGATTTAATGGAACAAAAGTTATTCAATTCTTTAATAGCATAAAAACAAAACAAATCTTCATTTTCCTCTTAAAATAGGACTATATCCTCGTCAAATTATTCTTCTTGTGACTCTGATCTCCAACTGTCTTAATCCTTTACAAAACCTACCCATTGTTCTTTTCGTCTTCGATATTTGTGGCTTAACCCAATTTTCCAAATTCTTTAGATCCATTCTATTCCCATGATCTCTCCAAAACTTTGGTTTACCTGTGTCTTACAATTCTGTTTATAGTCTAAAGTTCCTCTTTGATATTTTCACTTCTTAACCGAGCTCTAAGTTTAACTCTTTTGATAGTCCCCAATATCTTCATTTCAGTTCTTCAATTAATTTGTTTAGTTATAGTTTTGTCTGCTCTTGTCTCAGCCATAAGAGTTAAAAAAGCTTTGCTGCAGATCTTAAAGTCGTAGCTTTGTTTTTTCAGACATAATTTGTTCCCAAATCAACCCTAGGAGATCAATAATTATTGCTACCTTATTGACCTGAGTTCTAACTTATTCTTTCAGGTTTTTATTTAAATTAATTGTAGTTTTGATTCAAAAACATCAAAACATTGGGATTAAATTCAAATTGTCTGCCAATTGATAAAGTTACTCCTAGGTAATTAACAGAGATTGGTTTTTGGGTGTTCTTGCGTGTAATATCTTCACGTTGACCCGCCCTTCTGACCTCTTTGACGTAGTGGTTAGCACAATTGGCTCCTACTCCGGGGTCCCGGGTTCGACTCCCGGTTAGTTATGGCTTTTATTAATCATTCATCTTAATCTATCTGCATTAACAGTATAATTTAAATATTTAAATAGCTCGGAATTTAAATATTTTTCTTAAAAGATTGAGAGATTGGCTTTTGCAATTGAAAGATATTGAAAACATTTTAATTTGGCCTTAATTTTCTCTCTCACCCTCCCAAAGATAAACACTACTGTTATTCGTTTATGTTCAGTGAATACTTGTATTAGAATGTTATCTTGATTTGTCTGAACGATTTCGTTCGGTTTAACTGTTTACCTCATTAATCAATTATTTTATCTTGTAGACTTATAAGTAAATTTTCTGTAGTGAATGAAGTGAAGGTGTCATTTGCAGGGTGGAAAGTGGTTGCTTTTCTGAGGGCCTGGTATGCTGATAAGCATACTCTTTCAACTCAGTGAGGAAGACAATAGTAAACCATCTCACTCCTCGTTTTGACTTTGTAAAACCTCTAGAGGTTCAAAACCAGCCTTTCGGCTGTTGACCTAAACAACAAAAAGTAAATTTTGTTTAATTTTCATGAAGAGTGTTTGCTTCTTATCATTATGTGGCAGGGCAGAAGTACTCTAAATCATAATTATTTCTGTGTTTGTCTTATATAAATGATAATATTTTCTTTAATTTTATATTGTATAGGAGTCATGTTTTTCTTTTTTTGTAGTAATTATGCCAGTTTAGTTTATTTTTACTTTACAGTTTTATGTGCTGTGATCTCCAATCAGTCTCTTGCCTTGGAGCCCCTATATATTTCCATAACCTTGGTTTTATTTGAAGTTTATTAAAAAAATATATATGTAGTTTATATGTGTAGCCTATGTATGTTTATATGTAAAATGTACGATTGTCCTAATAAAAGTAGAGTAAGTTACATTGCATTTTTGTAATAGCATGTAAGATATTAAAACATTCTAATTCTAACTCTAATTATTGTAAAACAGTCGGACGTAAAACAAAAACAAAAAAATTATTGTATTGGAATGAATACATTAACAAAATCGGTATAAATCGTAACTAAAAACTTTGGATTTTCGAATGGTTTGCAAAACATTTACTACAGTTATTGTACCATTTATTTTTCACGTATTTAAACATGTACAATTGTGCATAAAAATTTATACATCAAAAAAACAGATTTAATGTAGTCTAATTAATTTAATTAATTAATAAAATGTTAATTAACATCAGGTAGGGTTACGACGAATTCAGTTCATTAATAATAAATAAAGAAAAATATTGTTGCATTACATTGAAACGTATTGTGCCCGCATGTCCATACAATCCTATTTAAATTTTATAGCACGTACACAACAATGAATGGCTGTCTGCATCCCTTTTATTCGAATTCATTGAAATTGAATTCAGTCATTCTAAATTTATCAACTGTCAATTGATTGTAGCATGTAAATTGAATCTAAATTTCATTATAGAACCTTAATCTACTTAAGCCCTTTGCGCTTATCACTTTTCCAATATTCTATGTTATGTGTTTTTGTAAAAAAAAGTAGGCTAATGTAAAATTTAATTTTTTTTATTAAATGTGTCAGTTTCTTAATTCGTTACCTGTTTCTTTTGTGGATAGATTACTTCTTCTTCTTCTTCTTCTTCTTCTTTTATTGTTTTAGCCTAGCCTACTAATAAACACGTTGAACATTGAAAATGGACAATTAATGGAAACGATTAGCAAAAGAATACTAAATTTTGCGGACATCGGTAGTAGGCCTATAGATGGATGACAACCGGTTGACAAAACAAATTTTTAAAGTAGGCCTACTAAACAGTAGATCTAAGGTATCGGATATATGGTTTAAACAAGCCAGAAACGATATAAGAAAACCGGAATAAACCGAGAAAACTTAAAGAACCGAATCAAATTCAGACAATTAATAACGGATTTAAGGGCTTCCATGAAGAGAAAAAACAGATTAATGAGAAGAAAGTAAAAAAGCCTACAGTGAGTAAATTTGAGGGTGTGGGCTGCAAAAGGAGCTTCCATAAACGTCTAAAGTCACCTCACGTGGTCTAATATTGGCTCTACAAGAGGAAATTATAAACACACTAAACGATTTTTCGCACGCTTGATATTTTCTCTTTTTCATTGCTTTGTTGGTCTTTCTTAAGTCTTTTTCATTTTTTCACTAAAATCTTTTGTTCTTTAAAGTTCTCACAACCCAGAATCTGAATGCGTTTTTCTGTTGTTTTCATTGATATTTGCGAAAATTAAAGTAATCTTGTTTATTCCATGTAGACCATGTAGATCCACATTGAGTTTTTTCAAATCTTTAAAATAATGGAAGAATGATCGTTAAATCAATCTGAAATGATAACAACAGGTAGTAAGCTGTTGAGGACTTGACAAAATGTTTTTTGACAAAATAAAAATATGTTTATACTTAAACGTTATTTGATATTCTTATTAAAATTTAGTTTACATGCACCAAACAAATCACAACCTGGCCGCCTCCGTAGCGTGCTATGCAACAACGCAGAGGTCCCGAGTTCGATTTCCAACAAGGATTTGGGAATTTTTACGAGCCAAACCCCAGCGTTAAAGTCAGATAACATACCGTAGTTGCTAATAACCACGCAGTTAATACGGATTTAATTGTTTTAATAAAAAACAACCTTCATTAACATTATAAAATTAGTAAAATTATTTAAGTTTCGAAGTTTGTTTTTATAACATGACATTCTCAATTTTTGTTGTAGGTACTAATTTAATATTATTTGCATCATCATCATCATCATCATCATCTGTAAAGGATTTGGCTCAATGGTCTGTTCCGGCATCCATCTCTTTTTAGGTCTGCCCAAACCACGCTTCCCTTTAGGTTTATATGTCCATGCTCGCAGAGGAAGTCTGTGAGCTGGCATGCGAAGTAAATGGTTGGACCAGTTTCTCTTATAATATTCTTAACGTTTCCAACAGTGACTGAACATTTAACTCGGCGCGGATAGCTTCGTTACGTAGGCTACTCTGTCTAACCGGATACAACTATTGACTCCCCGCAAAAATCTCATTTCAGCAGCCTGGATACGATATTCATCCTCTGTAATGACACCCATGTTTCACTCCCATATATTATGAGTGGTTCAGCCATTGTTCTATAAATTTTCATTTCGGTATTCTTTCTCGTTTTCTTTTCTATTATCCTGAGAATAGAACCCCATACAACGCTGAATTTTGCCTGTTTTTCACTCACGTCATCATATTTGTCATAGGAAATCTTCCATCCTAAATATTTAAAGTCTCAAACTTGTTCTATAGTTTGGTTGACAAGTATAATTTTTGAGCGAACCTAATGTTCGGTCAAAAAAGATTATTTGCACTAGCTGAAAACACACAAAAATTATAATTGTTAAGGAAAATAATTTAGCCTACTATTAGGTTTTAAAAGAAATTTATTCCTAATTATATTGATACTTTACGGAAATATAGTCTACATAAATGCAAAACTCCTCATGGACTCGTCACTAATTTCTTAAATTCCTGATCGCCTAGAAAACTGACATTCGGAAAATTTGTTTTTTACAGCTTAAAAAGAAAACTAAAAGATTTTTATTTAGATCGCTTACGCGTAAGGGATAAAGAGGTGTGATTATCCTCGACAAATATTTCTATTCTATTTCTATACTTCCCGAAGGGCTGCTGTTCCAAAAATCTGCAAGCGTGTGGTAACCATATAGGCCTACCTAAGAAAAGTAAAGAGTAGAGTGAAATCGGAAAACTCAGTTCAGTTTATTCAACTGAAGGTTTGCAATAAGCCCGCGAGTAGTGCAAGCTCATGTTAAGTTGTAGGGTAACGAACTGTTTAATAAAAGTGCATTGTTTATATTTTAGATAATGAAATAGAAATTTTAGTCGCAAGTAAGTTAAATCGTGTAGTAAGTCCAATGTGACTAAAGTTTAATACCAAGATTTAGTTAGAGTATTCTTTGTAATTCACTTTCCTTCACGTCTGTAGACTAAGCATTGCAAATTATTTGCTACTAATTTGTATTTAACTGTTGTTAATAAAAAAATAAAGCCGAGATATAGCCTAAAAATTTTAAATATTAAGTTACTGTAATACAGAAACTTAGGCTATTGTGGAGTTCGTAAAAATGTTTTCCTGACTACTTTAAGAGACTAATAATTTTTATCTGAGTGGTATATATTTTATATCTGAGGAACAAGAATAAGTAAGTTGAGAATAAAGAGGAAAGTAGAGAGGGGATGACAAAGTCCCTAATATAATTGTTACCAATTAAATAATAGAGTGAGAGATTTATAGAGAAGAGGAGAGGAGATCTGTGGGAAGGGTAAAGTTATGGGGAGATAAATAGGTAACAGGTAAGTAGATGGCATAGCCGCTCTGTAATAAGGGTGAAATGTTTAGTGCAAACAGGTTTAGCTCATCAGACGTAATAGGAGGAGGCAGATGGGGTTATAGTAGTATTTTACTGGTAAGGAGCGAAGAGAAGAAGGGGTAAGTTGGTTGGAGTTTAAAGGATGAAGAGGGTTGAGTTAAACGCGTAAAAGGGATGATAGTGGTGGTGAATGACGAGAAGGAGGAGAAGGAGAAGCAAGGAGACATGAGAAAGGAGATGGAGTCGGAGTAAGCGCGCGCGGATGGCTTAGTTACACAATCGACAACGGATGACAAATATTTGGTCGTTCCATAGCTTCAATCATCTATTATTGCTTGGGTCTGTTTATTTCTAGCCGTGTACATACTCTTCACAAGGAAATATTGACTCTTATTGGCGAGATTTGTTTATTTGCTTGAGAGATACTCGGTAAGCCAGACATTGCTCCTTTGCAGGATACATAGCATCAACTGCTATGTAATAAAGAGGCCTCTAATTCAATTTACACGCAAAACTGAGTATCAACCTATTACTTATTGTGTATCTTTATCGTACAAACAATTTATATTAAAAATACAAATTTAAATAGAAAAATCTTTCTTTTTAAAACACTGTTCACACCTTCCCCATTTATTCTTTAACCTTAACGACAAAATTTTAATTGGCTAACAAATCCTCATTTTACTTTAATAAAGAGTTAATTAATTTTCTCCGAAACAATAATTATTAACTTCTTGTATAAGAAACTGAAGAAAATATAACCTAACTTACCCTCCTACTCCAAAAATCACAAAATTTGTAAAAGTTCTTCACCCCAAAATTCTTTTCCGTAACTTTTATTATCTCTACAATTCAATTCTTATAATTTTATTTTACGTACGATTACTACCACTTAAAGTAGGGTACCAAGGGGAGGTATAGGCTAGTAGAGAACTAAAAAACAGCAGACGAGGAAAGATGGCCACTACACTACATAGAACTCAAAACTTATACGAGAAAACTTTAAAGGCAAGCCAACATCAATATGCGATATGGTAATACTATGATAAAACCTGCATGTGTGTACGCAAGTGAATTCTTAAAAATTAACTGAAAAGTCAGTCTGAGGAACAAAGAAATTTTTTGCGTCCAGGAGACTCCAGGAGGAGTATAGGACATGTCAGTTATAACACCTGAAATAATCATAAGAAACACAAAATCTATCACTACTATCAAGAAAAAAATTCTTGTACGCTATAAAAAGTTTCACCGATCAAGTAATTTTTCAGATTTTTTTTAATGGAATGCTAATTATCACAACATTTTAAAAATTGGGGTAATTTATTCATGAATTTTCTCCCTTTTACAACAGATTTTCAATTGTATAACTTGGGTATGACAAAAAAAAAACCATCTAACTGTTAAAACCATTTAAACTGTTGATCATTTTTGTTTGGGTGTTTTTCAGACACCCAAGTAAAGTAGTTATTGATAGCAAGGACATAAAAAAATCTGAAATTAGATTAAAAACCTACTGAATAACCTTGTTTTATAATTACAGTTAATAATTAATAAAGGACGATGCGTTAGCCTATTATTATAATCAATTATTTACTACAAAAGCTTTAGGGCTTAATAAAATTTTAAAACATAACTTATTCACGTACAAAACCATTACGTGACAGAAATGTGCGCCTATTAAAGGAATTTTTGTAGTGCATATTTTAGTAGTCTTAAGGTTTTACCTATTCTTTTTGAAAACGAAATCTTTAAAATACTTATTTGAAAGAAATTATTTTAGGAATTTTGCAGAATTTATAGACAATTTAAAACGTTACAAAAATTCAAATATGTCTCGATAAAGTAATTGAAAATATTTGCAACAAAATAGAGATCATTGTAAGAAACTGTAATTCCTGATCAGAACAACCGTATTAATAAACGTCACGACTTCGTTAATGCATATTAAAAAATTTGGTGTGAAACACTCACACAACTTTCTCTTGCCAATGAAAATATCGAACAATATAAACTAATATTAGTGATAAAACATTAGAAATAAACAAAAAAACTAACCTCAATAAACATAAATATCATTTTAATCATGAGTGAAAGACGCAAAATGAAAATCAGACTCAGTTTGGCATAAAAATACGGAAAATTTCTCATTCACGGTAAACTTGGCTCTGTAGAGAAAAATGCTCTAATTAAACGTTGTAGATCGCTTAATTTCCTATAAATTTGATTGTATACACTTTTGTCGTAAACTGCATCCTAAGGCTGAAATCTTAAAAAAATCAATTTTTTACACGTTTTTGTGAGAAAAAAAACAGAAAATTGCTATAGATCTGAAGTCACGAGATTGCCTTTTGCGTATGTATGGGCTGTGAGGAAGGGAAGTGGAATATTTGCAGTGCTGCCAACCTCAATAGTGAGACACTACTCGTATATTTCACTACCGTGCAGTTTCTAGATACATTTTGTAAGCTGTGGTTTATTCCGAGAAAGTGTTTCCTTCATAGAAATAAATTTGACCTGTAATATTAGGCACTTAATTACATGACTAGAAATGTTTGACTTACGGTAATTACTAACGAATCGCCTTCTTAACTATTGGTGTCATCGGTGATTTTATTATCAGTCTCTCTCTAGTATCTACCTAACCGTTTTTTTTTATACCAGGTGTCAACAAAACTGTTGAAGAATAGCTCTTCACGTCCTTAATTTTCTTCTTTATTTTTCGAATTTTGTGGAAAGAGAAAAATCACAGTAGTTAGCCACTCGCTCACGGCTTTTGTTAGGAGGCACGGATAGGCATTTTTGTTTAGCTTCAACTTCACAACATTTTGTTACATTGCGTTCAGCACTGAGAATAGTTCGACCACATTATCAAGAAACCGACATTTGTGTTTACGGTAACAAACAGTGTTATATTCGTACAGTTAACCTGCTCTGGATATAGCATACGTGTTATGTTTGTCGCACTGAAATTAAGCAGTTGCGCATGCGCACTGATGCTGTTCCCCCTTTACTCCTCGTTGCAAACGAGGGTAAACTCGTGACTCAAGTGACTATAATTACCGCTAAACTAAGCGTTATAAAAAAAATGTTTGAAATAAAATTTATAAGAATTTAAATTCTCTGCAACTTTTATTATGAACATTTTTGCGCTAAAATGCATATTAAAGCCGCAATCTTAAAAAAAAACAATTTTTACGCGAAAACAGCCTATCCAAGAATTTTAGCAGACATGGCGCCTATCCATCTTGTAGAGCATAAAATATTTAGTAAATGAGGTGATTTTTAAAAAAAATCGTATGAGTCGTTTTTGAGAAAATCGCAAAAAAGTGAAAAATGACAAGACTACTACTTCCGGTTGACCGATTTTGATGAAAATGTTCGTGTCGGGTTCTCTAGTGGTATCTAACTTAAGTTTTAAGTTTCAAGTTCATACGATGTTCCGTTCTTGAGATATTCTGGTCTCACACACACACAGCCCAATTGCTAAAAACATTTTTTTTGGGTTCAGGGGGTCTGAAAACGTGTATATTTGGTGAAAACTCGATTTTAAAAAATTTACATGAAAATAATACTTTCCTACTATTCATAGACCCTATACGCAAGAGAAAGTAAAAATTAAATGGCGATTTTTTTTACTTTATTTTGTATTTTTTTTCAACTGTATAGAAACAACTAGCAAAAAGTTCACAACTAAATTTTAAAAAACCAACCGGTTAATGGTTTTGAGAAAGACACCACCCAGCGAGAGCTCTCCAGATAAGAATGATAATAATTGTGTTCATTTTTAAATTATATTTATGTATAGGTAATGAATATTATAGTTTCGTTAATGTATCATGTCTCTACTCCATCGGCATTACAGTCGTCTTTGTGCGATTCCTGGTAGGTCTGCAGAATTCATATTGCATATTAAGGGATTATTATGATTCTAAAGTTTGTCTCTGAAACTACGGTACAGTTTTAGATATGTGTCGTTGACGTAAGGAAGGCTTAAGTCATCGTGTTCTATTGGATACGTAACTCGGGCAATTAGTAATCAGTCGTAAGAATTTACTTTGAAAACATTGTATTCGTGAAATTACTGATTTGACTACCATACATTCAGATCGGTTGAAGCATCGCAAGAGTTTTGAAGTCATCGGTAGTTTTGACCGCTTGGCTAATAGAACATTGCGAATAAATATATTTCATAAAATGAATTTATACATTAAATTTTACTAACCTTTTTTAAGCTGCTTTGATTTCTACTATCTGTTACTTAACTTACGCGTGTTTTGGTGGATCCACCATCATCAGAGTACACAATATCATTTGAAACTAAAAAAATAGTAGAAATCAAAACAGCTTAAAAAAGGTTAGTGAAATTTATTGAAAAAGTGTATTATATGAAATAGAATTGATTTCGAGCTGCTGGACGCATTATAAGGATTTATGTTTAAATATAATATACTACTTCTACAAAAACGAGAGATATTTATCCGAGTTCATTTCTTAGAATGTAGCGATAAAATTAAGACAAGATATATACATATTTTTCTATAGTAACAAATATTTTTTGAAGGTTATGTAGCTCGGACTTTGAGAAGTTACCTCGGACTAGTATATTTTACACCTGTACCTCTTCTGTTCTTAAATCCTTCAGTCATCCCCATACAATTATGGGGATGACTAGTTAATTGGCTGACCAAATGATAAGAAACAGCTTTTTTTATAGCCCTGATTTAGCAGATCAAGTATACACAACTTAACACTCCACCTGCCTGTTATGGCCAATTAACTACAACGTTATTAACTTATAAATCGTACTAATGAAAGAAAATGTAATTTAGTTCAATTGAAAACGAAATTTAGATATCGATACTGAAGTCACGAGATTGCTATTTGCGTATGTATGGGCTTTGAGGAAGGGAAGTGAAAATTTACAGTGCTACCAACCTCAACAGTGATACACTACTCGTACATTTCACTACCGTGCTGTATCTACATACCTGTATCTAAGCTGTGGTTTATTCCGAGAAAATGTTTTTTTCATAAACCTTATAAGAAATAAATATGACCTGTAATATTGCCTACAGCTTACTTACATAAATAGAAATGTATGATTTACTATAATTACCTTATTCCATTGGAACAAAATTTGCTGTGAATGAATCGCCTTCTTTACAATCGCTGTCACCGACATCTTCACTATCAGTCTCACTAGTATCTACCTAACCGTTTCCTCTTTTTACCAGTTGTTAACAAAACTGTTGAAGAATAGCTTCTTCACCTCCTTAATTTCCCCCTTTATTTTTCGAATTGTGGAAAGATAAACATTACAGTAGTTAGCCACTCGCTCATGGCTTTTGTTAAGAGGTAGGGGAAAGGTTTTTTGTTTAGCTTTAACTTCACACCAATTTATTACACTGCATATTAGATTTCGTACAGCACTGTGAATAGTCTACCCACGTTTTCGAGAAATTTGCATTTCTGGTTTCGGTAACAAACAATTAAATTCGAACAGTTAACCTACAAAAGGTTCCGCGATATACAATGGTAAAATCGTGAATGTGCAAGTTCTCAGTTTTACAGGAGAGCAAAAAACAAATTGAATGCTTTCTTCTTTAACACACTTTTCTCACTATTTTCGTAACTTTACAATGGCTGTATCTCTCTAACCGAACAAGATACATATTCGCGAGTTTACTACAACATGCGTTGGGTTGTATACAATCAGCATGCACTAACAAACTCATATTCGCAAAATTTGCACATTCGCAAGTTTATCATTGGAGGGACGATATGCTCTGTGTACAGTATAAGTTGTTATGTTTGTTGTACTGAAATTAAAGCAGTCGCGCATGCGTACTGATGTTTTCCCCCTTTACCCCTCGCTGCAAACAAGGGCAAACTCGTGACTCCAATACACAGTGGGTCTACCGTTTATCATGAATGTAATTTTTCTTATAAATTAATCGCTGCAACTGAACCGAAAAATTTCAAGTAACACTAAAAATAGAAGCTTTTAAATAGATAAATTGAATTTTTAAAATAAATAAAAAAGTATTTAACATAAAAATAATAAAGTCAATTAATAGTATATAATAATAGTTACACAATACATAAAATAAATTGTGGTATTTACATAGACTTTTAAATATTTTAATGGTTCACTAACTACCAACAGCAATGGTTTTATTCACTAATAAAGATTCCACAAGTTAAAACTCAATTGAATTACACAAACTAAATACTGGGTAAAAAGTAGAGGAATTAATTTTATTTTTATCGAAGTTGAATATAATCTTCTTTTCGTTTTTCATTTCAGAAGAATCACTAATTTTCTTCGGTTGTTAAGTTTACTTGTTCCTTTACTAATGACTTTTACAATTCTGAACGCAAATGAATATAAATTACTTAAGAGAGATAGAGAAAGACAGAGTGAGAAGTAAAAGGGGGACGAAGGGAGAAAGAATGAAAAATGTGATCAGATTTTTTCGTTATTCTTTAATTGCTTAGCAAACTTTTCGGTAAATTAGAGGCTGTCCGTGCCAGTACGACTGCTACATTATCATCTTTATTTCTTTACTTTTTTCAGGTAGTAATCCACAAAATTGATACATCTTTAATCTAAAACAACTTTGGTGTATTAATAAACAATTTTTTAATAAATAATTTTCGTTCTACTTTCTTTTGCCCTTAATAAATGCATAGGGAAGAAAAGTAGACCTATTGTTTTCTTGTTGATTTGTAGAAATCGAGTTTTCAATGGAATAATCGTTTTCAGGCCCCCGAAACCCAAAAAACATGTTTTAGCTATTGGTCTGTGTGTGTGTCCGTGTGTATGTTTGTGTGTGAACAAAATATTTCAAGGACGAAATATCGTACTAAGTCAAAACTTGTAACTTTATTTAGGTACCAATAGGGGACGCGACACGAAGATTTTCATCAAAAACGGTCAACCGGATGTAGTAGTTTATTTGTGTGATTTTTCACATTTTTGTTAAAAATGCTCTTGCAATTTTTTTTTAAATTATCTCATTTATTACAAATTTTATTCTCTACAAGATAGGGTAAGCGCCATGTCTGTTAAAATTTTTGGGAGGCGTACTCATGTGGTGAAAAATGTTTTTTCTTAAGATCGCAGTCTTAATATGCATTTTAGGGCAGAAGTGTATATAATTTAAATTGTAAAATTAAAAAATCTACGTACAATTTTTATTTCAAACACTTTTTTTGTTTAATACTTAGTTTAGCGTCACTTAGCGATTTTATGTATTTTGCTCTTCAAAAATCAGTAAAAAAATTGGATTTTTATGATTATGGCTTAAGTGTGGTGCATTTTATGAAAAAATGTACATAATCAAAGTTATAGGACATTAAAAATCTACAACTTTTATTTCAACCATTTTTCTAAAGGGCTTAGCGTCAAATTATTGATTTTCCTTATTTTTAAGTCAAACAGATTAATTAGCGTCATGTATAAAATTAGGTAATGTTGTTCATTTTACATTGTCTACTATGATTAAACATAGGTTAAATTTTTCATAATTTCCATTGGAGAGAGAAAGTTGCGTGAGTGTTTCACACCAGATTTGTTTTATTAATTATACAGTCGAACTTCGATATAACGGAATCAAGAATCCTGGGAAAAAATTCGTTAAATCGAGGTATTTGTTATATATAGAAGTAACAAGAATTTCCAAGCTAATTTTTATTAACGAATTTTTTTCAAGTTGTATGATGAATTAAATACAGTAAATTTTCTTAATATTTTTTTTTTTTTTTTTTTTTTGGTTTAACGTCCGACTGTTCTGCAATTACTGCTAATGCAGACGGTGAATGATGAAATGATTTTTTGTAACGTATGAAAAAATGCCGTGCCTGAATGGGATTCGAACCAAAAATTTTCTTAATAGAAACGTCTTAACTAGTAAATTCATTTTTTTTTATAGATCATGTTTTACGTAATTACGGATAATAATATTACAAAGAGTATGTAATATTGATTTCAAGTAGGAACTTACCTCGTACATAGATCTTGGCTAAATTAAAAGCATCTGAAACTCATTTGTAGCCTAATACTGTATTTTTATTTTTAGTAGCCTACATATTTCTTCAAAACACTAACACAAAAATTAAATACACTAATTTTATCTAAATCGTTTATAAAAACACTAATCCTAAACGCATTCTTTAGTTTTTGATATTGACAGGTATTGGTTAGAATATTTGATTTACAGATTTGATTGAATTGATTTGATTTACAGTATTTTAAATGTTAATTTACGCCTTCAAAACGTAAGTAATTTTTCGTTGTTTCTTGTGTTTATATAAAGCAATACGTCCAAAACAAATTTCTCATTTATTTAAATTTTTCAAAAATACTGTTAGGCTCTTCATCCTTGAGCTGTAGCCCAAGCCTAATTATTTTAAATGATTACAGCCTTGTCGCCGGTAGGTTTTCTCTCCTGCTGCTGGTCTTCGCAGTTTTAATTATCTTCTTCTTCTTCTTCATCATCCCGATTAGCGGACTTACTAACACCATGAAATATGTCGTTAACGTTCGAAAAATCACTAACAGTAATCTGTTCGTCAATCGAGACAAAATTCTCTAGAATAACTTTGTTACTGGCGTTTCCAGTTGACGGAAATCAAAAGAATCTATCTTAAAACTCTCAGAAAAATCATAATACACCGTGTCACTTCGTACTTATTGCATTATACTACACTATTTCGTTATATCAAGGTAGCCTACTTATTCGTTAAATCGAGGTAAATTTACATATAGTTTAATTATAATGTCACGGTGCAGTAAAAAAATTCGTATAATCAAGGTTTTCGTCATATTGAAGTTCGCTATATCGAAGTTCGACTGTATTATTATAATACAGACAAAATACTGGATGATAATAAATATGACCACTTATTTTAATACATTACAAACTGTACGTTAAACATTTACGTCAATTTCAAAAAAGTTATTGTCATTTATATGCTTGAATATCGATTGAAAAGTCAGTTATAACTTATTTTCATAGTGTTTTTCATTAAATAAAATTTTTCCAACTCGATATTTAAGTCAATAATACATTTTTACTGTTAGGAATTTGCATTGGTATTCAAATCACTGGTTTAATGCAAGGTTGTAATTTTCATTTCTGAACTGGAGTTTTCCTGTCAATAATATGTTATCGTTGATTGTTGCCTACGTAGTTTTAACGTGCGATAACTCAAAGACTTAAAATAAACCAAAGTTACCAACAACTTCCTGTTTAATGAATATTTATTAGCGACGACAGCCTATTACATTTATAGGTTGTTATTGAAATAAATAGAATAAGTTAGAATATTATAAAAATAGTTAAAATAGTACACACACTCTTTATACTGTATCAATACGGAACACGATTTCTAGAAACGGCTTGAACGCCGTCTCTAAAAACCGTTTCTAGAAAAGGACTAATGGACCTGACCAACCACATAAAAAATACTATACTCTGTCCAACAATCGAAGATACCATTGCGTAAATGGCCGTAGCACTGTTACGTACTGTGTTAAAAACATGATCGTATTATAGGATATATAATACTTATGAAATTTATCTTAAATTATTTCTATATAGACTATTTTTTTTCAAATAATTTCGATAATTTCACAACGATAAATAATAGCCTATATTTTTTGTTTATTAATTAAAGTCACATAAACAGCTTGGTCATTAGCGACTACAGTGGGTTATGAAACGTTGGGTTGTGACTTGTTATAATTTTCAGACCCTAGCCGGGAATTGAACCCGGGACCTCCGCGTAGTAGGCCAACGCGCTACCACTACGCTACGGAGGCGGCCAAAATGAAAACTTATTTTTAAGGGTAACTTAATATTTAAGGGTTTTTAATTTAGACCAATTTCCATTATCTCACGAGTGTAGGGTTTATGAAAGAAAATAGGCTCTATACTGTAGATTTATTCCTACTCCCACAAATGTCTTGTCGATTAATAGACAATAATTTAAATGTAACTCTCTAACACTGAATTCAACTGCAATATAGGTATCGTTATTTATAAATTTTAGTTGCATTTTTTTTAAATTCATTTAACGTCGCATCAACTACATCGGTCATTAGCGACGACTTTGGGGGTGTAACTTTTGTACAATGGAGGATGAAATTATTTTTTGTAACGTATGAAAATATGCCGTGCCTGAATGGGATTCGAACCCAGGACCGCACGATGAGAGGAGAGCACGTTACCAACTACGTATACACAACGCTACCGGCATTTTATAGCCTACTAAAAATTTACTAAAAAATTGCATTTTTTATACTAAAAATTGCATGTTTCCGTTTGCAGCGTGTTCAGAACATCTTAGCAAACAAATAATATAAATTTAACGCATAGAATACATAATATAGCCCTACATTAATAGCCTACATTAATTTTGGAAAAAGATTAAACTAAAAAATTAAATCATAAGGTTTTATTAATTAATTTTATTTATGTATCAATTAATATTTCAATGTGTTTTTCGTTTAAATAAAAATATTAATTAATTAAATATTGGTTTAGTGATATCAGATATCGACACGATTAAAAAGAACAGGTTATGTATTTTAATCTAGTTGTTACATTTTAGGTTTACAGTTACAAAAAAAAAATACACGGAAAAATTCTGTCTTTTATTTAAAACAGTATAAAATGTAGATACATTGCTTTTTTTATTTGGGTATAGAACAAACGGGAGTTTTTATTTTTGTGCTGCCTCCAGCGTTTCGAGTACAGCTATATGGATGGAATGATATGAATATAAGGGGTTGGTTGATAACAACTCGTATATACCACTCCTCTTCTACCGACCGTTTTTTTTTTATTTCTTTATACAGTCGGACTTTTAAAACTGATATGAATTAATTACTCTAAGCGGTTAATAACTCCCTTCCTTCCATTATCTTTAATTCTTGCTACCTCTAGTATAAATCCTACATTCTTTAAAAATTACTTGTGTGTTTGTAAAGGCTGTAATAAACATTGTTACAAAAATAATTAAATTCATTGTAAACGTAAAATTACTCATATAGAAATTCCTTTTATGTTTTTACACGCACACATACACACCCACACCGGACATAAAATGCGATACTGGTATTCATTTTTCGGATTCTATATATACATCTAAACCAGCAGAAAATGTCTTTTGATTCTTTATTAGTCTATTCAGTCAAAATAAGTTAATAAAAATCATATGAAAACGTGATATGTTAATAACTTAAATTTTAATAGTAGATTTGAATTTTTACTGATGAATTTTAAGAGTGATTTGGTACGATTATTTAGTGTTTAAACAATAGTTAATTTATTACTTAGTGTTTGATAATTATTTTGTGTTAAAACGTTTTGTTTAATATGATACCCCCAAGTCAGTCTACGGTCTAAAATCTAAATGGAGCCCCAAAGATCGAACTTGTTTTCTGTGGTATTTCATCGTTATCCAGGTATGCAGGTGAACAAGTTCTTCTCCTCTTCTTCATCATAAAGTAAATGCCACTTACACAGATTTCTTCTCCTTTTTTCCTCCTCCTCCTTCCCCTCCTCCTCCTCCTCGTCCTCCTTCTTGATATCAAGGATTAGGCTCCTGCCTGTTCCCAACTTACTTTTATACCGGGTGTCCCACGAAGAGGTCGCTATTTTTTGAATTAATATGCCGGACGTATCGCACACTCTACAGACTGGAAACTTTACACTTATAATAAATAGATATGTAAAAAGTACCCTCGAGTTTCATTTGCTTATGATTAATCAAAACAAAATGGTGGAATAAGAAAATAACATCAAAAATGAACAATAATCTTGTAGATAAAACCACTTATATTTACAATAGGATTAAGATAGAAAGGATGGTGTTTTATAGTGACATATCCCATTAGACATTTACTGGAGAAAGATACGCATCAATTTTAACTAATCACATAGTTCCTCATCTTTCTCAGGCGGAGATGCAGGACGTTTTCTTCCAGCATGATGGAGCCTTCCACATTATGCTTATGTGGCCAAAGCGGGTTTAAACCAAAATCTTCCTAACCGTTGGATAGATCGTGGCAGCGGCCTCATGGACTGGCCTCCAAGATCACCAGACTTGTCTGTTTGCGATTTTTTCCTATGGGGCTTCTTGAAGGAAAAAGTTTATTCTCATACCATTGCAACAGACGATGAATTAATGAGGCTGATTGACGAGGAACTGCTGTTGATAGTATACCTCGGAAATTTTCCAAAAACGCTTTTGATTCATTTTTGTTTCGTTGCTATCAGTGCATAGCTATTGATGGACAGCAGTTCAAATAAAGGTTAAAAAAACAAATTGTCTTCATTAATAATTTATCACTTTCATATTTCTTTCATTTTATTACTTAAGTAACATTGTAACAAATCACCAATTTGAAATGGTTATGCAAATTAAATTACTTTCCGCCATTTTGTTTTGATTAATCATAAGCAAATGAAACTCGAGGGTACTTTTTTTACATATGTATTTATTATAACCGTAAAGTTTCCAGTCTGTAAAGTGTGCGATACGTCCGGCATTAATTCAAAAATAGCAACCTCTTCGTGGGACTCCTGGTATATTAATATACTATGTCCAGCAGTTAGCTATGAATTTTGATTAATTCAATTCTTAGAGATGTATCACACTTTTCACAACTCAACTCCTGCCATCTTCTCCGAGAACTTCCAATGTCTCTTCGTAATGTGGTGCTGTCTGTCTGTAACTTGATGGTCTCCGGCAGAGGGGAGCAATATGCGGATTGTAAAACCATTTTAGAAAGCATACATCTAATTTTTTTTAAGTAACTGAAACTTGTCGGAAATGTCGGATTTTTGTAAAACAAAGCATTCCGCATATTATTTGTTGTATAAAATTATTTCGAAAACAAACGCTTAAAGAGATGAAGTATAATTTAGTAAAAGTTTCATTTTTGAAGAAAAAATCGTATTTTTTAAATAAATTGTCATTGTTCAACAACTATTTCACGGATTAACATAATATGTGGCAGGCTTGATCTGTAATAATTATAGAAAACTATGACGCAATAAATTTTAACAGAAAATCATTACTTTTTAAATTACGAGGACAGTTTTTTCTTCAAAAATAAAACTAAATTATATAATTATTATCTCATTAAGCGGGTTTTCCGAAATAATTTTATAGAACAAAAACGTGCATAATTCTTTGTTTTATAAAAATACGTCATTTCCGACAAGGTTTAGTTATTTAAAAAAAATTATAAATGTTTTCTGAAATGTTTTTACAATCCGCATATTGCTCCTCTCTGCCAGAGGCCATCAAGTTATAGACAGACAGTAGTATATAGTATTTTACTTTCTAGAGAAGTGGTTCCCAACCTTTTAGTGTTCGCGTACCACCTTAGGATTTTTCAGTGTCTAGGTGTACCACCAGTTATAACCATTAACAAAATTGCCATAACTGGTGGTTCCCAGTTGTAACTATTAATAAAATTGCCATAACTAGTGGTTTCCTGACAAAAAAAATTATATTCACATTTCACTATTTTTTAAATTTTATTAAGTGATGTTATTTTATTTAAAATATAAAAAATACACAATAGTTTGTCATACAAAGTAAAGATTATTTGTAATAACTACAGTATTACAATGTCAATGAGAATAACTAAACAAATCGAAATATATCAGTTAAAATAAATACAAACAAATAATTAAACATTGATGCCATGAAAAGAACCTTAGTGAGAAACCTGCTGCTGTTTATGTTTTAAGATAGTTTCTATGTTAGGTTCAATTTGAGCTTATCTTTAATCTTACATCGTTCTTTGCCTGTATTTGTAAAGTAACTCTGAAAACCCACGCTCGCGCAAAATATATGTTGTAAGAAATTGAACTAAATATTTAAGAGCTTGGTTGAAAAGTCTACTCATTCTTTGTAGACATCCAGAAAGAGAAGATTTTTTTCTTTGAAAGAGTTTCTTATTGTACTGTCACTGGTAAGTTCTATGAAACTTTCTTTAGCTTTCACGCTGGATAACACGCCTCTCTGTAAAAACGGATTCCTAATCCAGTCATCGTTTGTAGAGCGGGTTTCTCGAAAGTAATTTTCAAAACTCTTCTTTAGAGTCTTCAAATGTTTCACAATGTCTAAGAGGAGAGTATCACTAGGAGTCAAATCATTGTCTTGTAACCATGATGACAGAGTCTTAAAGGAAGAAATGTCCTTTTGTTGTGTTTGTGTAAATGAAGAGTTCTAGTTTCCTGCTAAATGAGTAATATTATCTTTGACTGACGGTTCAGGAGTAGTGTTGCCAGTTACAAAAGTAAATTTTCTCCACAGCGTAGAACAAAAATATTCCCTACTTTGACATAAATTTCCCCACTATCCACGACTGAATAAAATTGAAAGATTTATTTTTTATTTTTGTGTTTTAAAGAAATCTGCATACAACTAGAAATGGTTTCGCGTACCAGCTGAAATGCTCTCGCGTACCACCTTTTGGGAACCAAAGTTCTAGAGTATTCTCTTTTTCGGCATTCTATTTAGATACTATCACCAATTTCCATGATTAACTTTTATTAAAAACGGTGAAACGCTGTTTTTCTGTAACATTTGATAGAAAAATTACAAATTGTTTATCCAGATCAGTTAACTTTTTTTTTGTTTTTTTTTTTTTTGGTACACCCAGTGCTTATAAAAATCTACCAGACTTCTCCATATTTAATCGAACAAACTATGTAGGCCTACTCGTATGGTTATACTGAGTACAAAGATAAAAACATCATCGATTGAACTATGCCGCTTATTCCTGGGAAATATTATTTACATAAAAAACTTCCATCCTGTACACTAGATAAGATAAAGTACAGGTACCAACCAAGTGGTTGTAACAACTAAATCTACGGTGATTTCAGTTTTTAAATATTCTAGTTAACATTATTCTTCACACATGCATCTATCTCTAACAAAACGGATAAATTACTACACTTTATACATTATTTATTTCATGTACTGTAATAATAAATTCTTAACTTTTTATATCACAAGCAGTAATAGGGCCCAAAGTTACCTTAATTTTTTTAGTGGCATGAATATCCTTTAATAATTTTACAATTTGTTCAGGCTTAGAAAAAATAATTATAAAATACAACTTCATTTAATACGTAAAATAAAATTAAAGTTATATGACTACATAAAATATTTACCTTAAACCAAGGTCGTTAACATGTTGGACCCAGGCCACTTGCAGCCCACTATCTTACTTAAAATAAGCCTAAACCTTTAAAAAACTTAAAAATGGAGGAAAATTTATTTGTTTTATTTGACCGCACCGTAAAGTATAGGGCCTACGCTACGCTTGTAGCGTGTATGCTAAGATGCGGCACGGTCCGCCCCCATACGGGATTGTCAGCGACAATATTTGCCGGAACCTGAACATGTCTGAAGATATCGGAACGCAAATAACACGCTCCATATGAACGAGCTATCTTACAGGTTCAGACATTTTGTTACCACGATGGACAAAGAAAAATAATAAAATTAGTCCGCGTGTATTCCTTTTTTTGCTAGTTTTTCTTTTAGCTTTATTACTTCTTTTTAAAGAACAGTGTTTTTAAACACTGTTTTGTTTAGTTATCACCGGTTTTATCTTTAAATACAACTCATTAAACTGAAAGTATAAGAAAAACTTTTCTTTGTCATCCATCAGTTCTTTATATAAAGTCCAGTATTCTCCCTCAATCTTTCTAGTTTTGAACATGTGCGGAAAATCTCTTACGTTTACGTTGATTGTTTTCTACGTCATATTCTTCCAATAAAATTAATATCACCCACAAATCTTTAGTAGTCATATGTAACATTTTGACGCTAATAAAAGAAACTTACGCTACGTTAGGCCTATTACTGAACACTTTGGCTTCCAGTGCCAGTTATTGTCTGATGATATGAATGAGAGCTTAGATGTCGTGTCGGAAACGGTACCTTACGGAAACGATTATGATGATATGAACCGATCGTAGAGATGTGATTTGAATTGTTGTTTGTTAGGCCTATATGTTCCGTAGGTCTGGAAATAAAACCATTTTCCTTTTTTTTATACGTCTTAATTTCTCTTGAGTATGATGAATCTATTTTAATCATTATAACTCTTTACCTTTTGCTATGAACAGGCAAGTGGAAGGTTAAATATTTGCACTCGATCTCCTAGTTCCAGGGCTACAAAAAATAATTCTGTTTCTTTTAACATAATCAGCCATCACCATATATTAAATATGACTGAAATATTTAAGATAAAAAGAGGTAGAGGTGTGGAAGACACTAATCAGAGTTATCTCCTCTGAGAGTAATGGATTTCATCATACAGCCAGACCTTGTGGTGAATAAAGTGAAGATATCATTTGCAGGGTGAAAATGTGTGCTTTGTGGAGAGCCTGGCATGCTAATAAGCATACTTTTCAACTCAGTGAGGAAGGAAATGTTAAACCACTTCACTCCATATTTTACTTAATAAAACCTCTAGAGGTTCAAACCAGCCTTTCGGTTGATGGCCTAAACAAAAACAACTCTTACCCTCCAAGTGAAATAAAAATGGATGTTCTTTTAATTACGTTGAAGAAAACAAGTAGGCCTAAATCTAGAATGAGTTAAGGTCGGTATGAAATTAATGCAGAAAAGAAAACGGATGGATCTTAATGTTAAATGTTAAGCCTTTTTTACTTTCTCTTGCCTATATGAATATATAGGAAGGAAAGTATTGTTTTCATGTCGATTTTTCGAAATCGAGTTTTCACCGGATCTATACGTTTTCAGACCCCCTGAACCCAAAAAACATGTTTTTAAGTTTTTCATTAATCTTTATAATTAATATTGTGATTTTGTCTGTAAAATTTTTCAAAATGCCCCAAATTTTTTTTCTATTCCAAATCTACTAAGTAATCACCGAAAATAAGTTCAGTTGAATTTTTGTCTGTTTGTATGTTACGGCATCACGCAAGAACCGCTGAACCAAATTCAATGAATTTCGGTATTTAGGTTCTGTACATTATCGAAATGAAAATAGGCTATAATTTTTGTTAATATTCCAAAGGGATGGGGGAGTTCAGAGGGAGGGGTAAACAAAAAACTACGAATATCTCCGTTAAAAGTCAATCTATCAAAAAATGTTATATAATCGAAATCATGAAACGTTTAAAGACAAATAAGTTTGATTATGTAAAGTTTTTCATTATGCATAATAAAGGAGATATATTACCAATTTTTTTAAAATAAACATAGCAATATTTTAGAAAACAAAATAAAACAATGAACAATAAACATAGGTCTACGCGCAGCTGGTATTCATTCCGAAGCTCTGTACCCTACCCCTTCCACCACTACCTAACCTTACACGCACACCCGTTCTCGGTCACATAGTCAAAACGAAAGACAGCCAGTCACCTTAGTAGTTAACCATCGCGGAGTGTTCCAATTGCAATTTACCTTTCGTTTCAATTTTTATTGCTCTGTAGCAAACAATTAAATTACCTACAGTTACATTACACACAGATTTGTGTGAGTTAAACTTCAAAACATCAATTTTCATTGCTCTATATAAATAGTAAATTTATTTATTTATGTAAAATAATTAACTACGCTTCTGAAAATAATAAACCGCTGCGTAACTTGATTTAAAAACACCTAGATCTCGCTTTTATTTTGTGTCCAACTATTTTGTTTTGTCATTATTAACAATGTTGACGTTGAAAGGAGGTACGAATAGATAACAATGAATGATTTAAGAATATCAGACCTGACAGGGATCGAACTCGGTACACCAACAGACTGTACACAGCACCAAGAAAACCGTTCGAAGAACGGGCATTTCAGCTAGTATGATATATTTTCTTATTTCATATTATAATTTTTGTCTATTGTTCACTATTATTTACTTCCGAACAGATGTTAATACTTAAGTATTATACCATTTTAATAATGTAAGTATTTAATTGCTTTGAAGGTAAGTAATATTATGACAGCTTCATTGATAGCCTATCAGTTGTAGTCCCATATTAGTCTATTTTACTTTTCCCCCTCTCTTAAGTTGTAAGCCTAATTGCTGATAACTGTTATCACTTTTAAGCCTATTTTATATCTCCTGATAATACTGCCTGTGAAGTCGTCTGCTCTCTGTCGGCATTAGTTTTTTTTATTGTATTGTACAGTCTAAAATTTCAACCATGCTTCACTTCCTGTTTTGATTTCATTTTATGGTTGTATAAAACGAAATACACACAATAATAATAAAAACACCTACATAAAAATGTAAAAATATATTTCCATTTACCATCAATCTGAGTAAGTGTACTTGGGAATACATTTTTTACAGAAATTTTATTTAGACTATACTTAAAACTTCAAGTTTTATAAATAAAACTGGAATTCAAAATTCATTCAAACTTGCAATTTTTAGGAAATTACTTTAAAAAACAGCAATTTAATAAAAGTGATAAGGTAAATGTAATAATTATTTCATTTATCTACGCTCATATTGACAGGAATTTCTGTTGATACTTGTTAAAAAAACAGTAAGTAGGCCCTAACTAAGCTTCTCTTACAGTTTATCCATCAATTAATTCTATTTTTAATTAATAGTTTTATTTTATGAACCAGACTAAATTCAGACCACTAATCACGGATTTCATGAAGAACAAGGCAAACACCGTGTGGACAGAAGAAAGGAGAAAAGACTACTACAATGAACGAATTCTGAGAATTTGGGTTGCAAAAACAGCTTCCATAAAGGTCTTAAGTCACCTCTCGTGGTCTGAAATTGCCCCTATACGAAAAAATCTTTATCTTGGAAAATTTCCAGTGGGAAATCGAGCATTGAGACAACCGCCATAATGCGATTTTCTGAAAATACAGTTTACCTTTAAATCTCCATCGATCTAAATAAAGTTCCGGGGTTTTTAAAGTTCCGGGTTCAATGAACGTCCAGCGTCTGGTCATTCTAAACAAGTAAAATCTATCCAACTATTCTGTTGCTTTACCATCCGATGTCACCGCAAACCAAGAAGATAAATCGACATTAAAAAAGAGAAAGCGCATTCATACACACGCATGCGCGTTAATTGTTAACAATCAAAACATTTACGTTACAGAACTGGATCGTAACCTTAGATTGTAGCCAAATATTTTATTACGACACGGAGGTGTGCACCTTACAATCACGTGACAAAAATGTTGTGTGTGCATTGTTTAGTAAATAACATTTTTACTGAACTTTTTATCAGAAATTTTTCTTTACTTATCTCCGTAATTTAATTTATATTTGTATTTAGAGTGTAGAAATTTTCTTCATAAATGCACTAGAAATTTTGACAATAATTACCTATTTTTTTATTATTTTTTATTATCCCTAATGTGTACGTTACAATCTGTTCAGTTCAGAACAATAAGCAACCCCATGACCTAATGAGATCAGGATAATGAACTGTTTTTTTTTTTTAAGATTGCGGCTTTATTATGCATTTTAGAGCAGAAATGTATGTAGGCTAATAAAAGTTTTAGAAAATATAAAATCCTACAACTTTTAATTCAAACATTTGTTTTTTTTATAACGCTTAGTTTAGCGGTAACTAGCGATTTTCTGTTTTTCTTTCATAAAAATCTGTAAAAAAATAGATTTTTTTAAGATTTAAGCTTTAGTATGCATTTTACGACAAAAGTGTGTATAATCAAATTTATAGGAAATTAAAAGATCTACAACTTTTATTTGAAGCATTTTTCTCTATAGAGCCTGGTTCAGCGTGAAAAATTGATTTCCGTATTTTTAAGCCAAACTGATGTTGATTTTAATTTTGCGTCTTTCATTCATGATTAAAATTAGGTTTTGTTTATAGAGGTTAATTTTTTGTTTATTTCAAATGTTTTATTACTAATGTTAGGTTATATTGCAAATTATTTGCATTGTCAAGAGAAAGTTGTGTGAGTGTTTCACACCAGATTTTTTTTAACCCTATCTGTGTACATTGTAATCTGTTCAATTTAAAACTAATGACCAACCTCATGACCCAATGAGATGAGGACAATATTTTATAACGAGTAAAAGAGGTGTAGGCCAGTCTTGTAACAAGGCCGACAATTCCTGAGAAAGTACAGTTAATTCCTCATTTATAAATAAATTTTTGAAATTCATCCTGCCAACCATTAAAAAAATAAATTTATAATAAATTAATAATATAAATTGCAGTAGGTATAATTGAAATTTATCACCTTACCTTTGGTTGCTTATTTAAGTTTAAAAAGTAGTACAGTTAATTGGATCCCAGCCATCAAAGTACATCCTTAAGCACTGTTTAGTATTAAAATCCGTGTAAAAGTAACTTACCTTTACTAGGATTTTAACTATGCAATCTTGTCTTCGAAAATCAGCTGTTAAACAGCTGACTCCTTACCACTAAACCAACCCGCAGGCTTAGATGAAAATATAATTTTTGTATTTTTTTCGAAACAGCTACAACCTGTAAATTAACACAACCAATTGAAGACCTTAGCGGATGAAGGTGTTATGTTAGAAAATTATAGTTTTGAGGAAAATGCGATCTAAAATCTAAGGCTCCCAACTTTTTGTGGGTTTGTTGTGTTTTATTTTAGTACCTACTTATTGTCCCTTCACGAAAAATAATAAGACACGTTACAATGTAAGACAGAATTTAAGACAGAGTACTAACGAATTTTTTGTGACTAAACTTAAAAATTTTGTATCTGTTTACATTTGATCTTTCCGTTGAATCATAGATCAATAATAGGCTATCTTACTTCAGTATCGCCCGAATTAGGTAGGTGTAACAATTAAGTTTTTGTTTAATATGCGTGTGTGATTTATGGTGGAGTAGAGAGTACAATTGCCCGTAACGGGCAGGTGGAGTGTTAAATTAATTGAACTCGATCTGTTGGTTCCAGAGCTACAAAAAATAGTTCTGTTTCTTATCATATACGTAGTCAGCCAATCATGACTGAACTATTTAAGAACAGAAGAGGTAGAGGTATAAAATATACTAGTCAGAGTTATCTCCTCTGAGAGTAATGAATTTCACTATACAGCCAGACCCTGTGGTGACTGAAGTGAAGGTGTCATTTGCAGGGTGGAAAGTGGGTGCTTTTTGGAGGGCCTGGCATGCTGATAAGCATACTCTTTCAACTCAGTGAGAAAGACGATGGTAAACCACCTCACTTCTCGTTTTTACTTAGTAAAACCTCTAGAGGTTCAAACCAGCCTTTCGGCTGTTGACCTAAACAACACAAGAGAGTACAAAATGTATGATTCAGTGAAATTCTCTGTTGTGTGTAGTGGTTCCATGTCATTCTTCTGCCTAGTGTAAGACCTAAATACTTAACTTTGTCTCCCTGAGGTCCTATTAGGTGACTGTTATACGATACGGGCGAACAAGTTTACCGTCAAAGTTTAAAAGTAATGTGGTGTAATTTTTGTTCATTCAATTTAATTTTCAATAATTCACACAATTGAAAATTTTAATTAGGGTAATATTGTAAAGTTAACGTTACAGTATTTGTAATCATTATCGTTGGTCATATTAGCCATCTCATTTGCGTAAGTTGCTATTAAAATTTAAAAAAAAATTGGGAAATCAGATATGTACAGAGAATAAAGAAGCGGAGACATAACAAAACACTGTGGTACACCACATCGTTCGTATGAACGATAATTCTATACTTTATGGAATTTCGTCAAAAAATAAAATATACATGGGTTTAATAAGTTTTTGTTGAGATATCATCATGTAGAATATCAAAATTCATTTTTAATCGATGTCTTTCCTTGAAATACTTCAAGGAATAATCTAGAACATTATTAAATTTCCACAAATAGCCTAGTATAATCTTCTTCAGCTTTGCGGATCTTCATTTTTGACGGGACATGAAACGTTCATAAAATATGATTTTTATTTTCAAGTTAAGGAATTTTTTGCAGGATTTATTTTACTGAGATTTAATACAAAAAGGAAATACAACTAAAATAAAAATACATTTTCTTTTATTTTTGCATATCCAATCTGTTTAATTTTTCGTAATTGTAGGTAACTTTCCGTGACAAAACAATGCAGTCATTATTTTTTGTTAATTATTACAGTAGTATTATTACACTGAACTATTTACAGATCAATATTAAATTCATTACAAATTAAAATATAATAATAATAGTAATAACTTAATAATTACATATTGTAATTTATTTAAATAAATAATTACTTAAATATGTTATTCATTCTTAGGTGAGTCAATACCGTGAAGAATTGTATATATTTTTCATACAAATAAAATAACTATATTTTATTTAAAATTTAACTTTGCCTCCATTTTTATTATAAATTATTTGTAACAACATTTCATATGAATTGAAAGTTGAGCTTAATGTTAGTCTACTTATTTATGTAGGCCAATATCGATGAGATTAATTAATTAACTTAGTAATAATTTAGATTTCAGCCCGTAATAATAAAAATATATTAGGCTATCCATTTTAATACTGATATTACGTAGACCAATTCTATGAAAATCTAAAACGAATAAAATCAAGACACTACTTTAATTTTGGCCAACATTTAAGTATAAACAAAATGTACAACAATCTTTAAAAATTATTAAATTTACGCCTCGATAATTCAGTCTAACGTATTCGATTGCTAAGCCAAAGGACTCGGGATTTAAAATCCAATAGGTTCTGAAAATTTTAAACTTGTAGAGACTTAAGTAGCTACTATTTTTCTGTGACTAACAATGTTTAATAATAACCAGAAATTTAATGTGACATTAGGTAAAAAAATTAGTTATTAGGTTTTTTGAAACTTTAGTCTATAGCCTATTCACAAAAACTATAAAAATGGAACGAAAAGTCAACTCTATTTTTAGTTTCATCCTGGTTCAAATCCTGGTAAAGGTATTTAGTTACCTTTATACGGATTTGAATAATAGACAGTGGTTACCGGTGTACTTGCATGGTCGGTGTCTGGATCTGTACAAGACTACACCTCATTTACACGTCATACATAACATCTTCATCTCATTGGCTTATGAGGTTGTTTATTGTTCTAATTTGAACAGATTGCAACGCACACACATTAGGAATTTAAAAAAATTTAGTTTCAAATATTGTAGCTCAAGAAATCTAAACAAAATTTTGTGTGACTAAACATTCGCCTTTTAAAAATAATTTTTTACTAAAGTGATACCCTTACTCATATTGGAAGAAATTATTTTTATTCCAAAACTTTTTTGAATACTTACAATAGGCTACTAAAACGAATCAAGAGTTAACAATTATTTAATTTATATGGAGGCATTTATTTATAATGAATTACAAAATAATAGTGTTTAGACCTGTCATTATAAACGTATTTATAATGAGTAACCATTTTAGCAATAAGGGAGGCTATTTTACTAATAGACTACTTAGCACGGGTATACGATTACTTTTCTAAATTTTCATTAACATAAATTTTTATTAAATTAAAATTTATAGATGATTTTCATTTAAATAAAATAAAATTTTAAAATATTAAATTTCTTGTTTATGACATGTTTTTCAGAAAAAAGTTTTGTTGTGGTGATTGCAACTGGCTTCTACGCCAGGGATCCCGGATTCGAATCCAGGTCAGATCCGATTTCTTTTCATCACCCACTTTCTACCATAACCCTTCTTAAGCAAAACAGTCAGTTTTTAAACAAATTTATTCAAAATTGTGTCATTAAACCTCATCTGTATTTTCAAAATAGATGAAAATATTATTTAGGGCTACAGTTAATAAAAAAATCATTCAAATATTATTTCATAGTAATTTTCCGTAATTATTTTAACCAAACTTAACAGTACCTATAATTATAAATTTAGGAGTTTAATTGTTGGTTAACATGTAGGCCATTTGGGTATCTCCTTTTTTAAATTGAAACTGTAAACAATATTTTAGTTTTAGTAGGTTATTTAGTAAGGTCCAAGAAATGGTTTTATACGGTTCTTAAATTTGCTTTAAAAAATAAGATAATTGTCTTGACTGGTCAAGGGACATTCGTAGGGACCAACTAAAAAAGTGAGAACGGAACTGGGTGTTTACAATCTAAATGGGAATATTGCAGAATATCGAAATTGATGGAGGGAGCACGTAGAGAGAATGCCTGAAGGAAGGATCCCCTCAGGGTTTTTAATACAGACAGGTGGGGAAGGGAGATGTCGGGAGGCCACGTAAAAGATGGCAATAATTCAATAGTTTGCCTCTGTTGTGAGTCGTAACAGGCAGAAGCCTAATTCTTGATTGTGAGAAGATATTTTTCGAATTGTAATTAATTTATTGGTATACGTTTAGTGTAGGTTAATTTTAGTGTATATTTTGGTTGTTGGAAAAGGGCAGTAATTTTTTTCTTTTATTAATACCAACGAGCGACACTAGTTTGGAATGTAATAAAATACATTAAAAAAAATTAAAACAATTAGACATACATTCTACGTTTATTACATACGAATGGGGCTAAATTAAGCTTAATTAGCTATACATCCAGCCTCAACACAACTGTAACGAGCTAACTGTGTGTGAGGGCGTCAAACAAAACTACTCATCACAATGAAATTCAAAACATTTGATAGGCTTACGTTATCATTACAAACTGTATTTGAAGTACTTCAGCTTGAAGCAACCTATTAAAATTACAGTAAATATGAAAACATTTCCTATTTTATTTATCATATTTAACACAAATTGATGACAGATTCGTTACCGTTTACCTAGCTTAATATTTCATCATGGTCACAAGACGGCGATCAGAACTCATTATCTAGTCACATGAAATGAACATGTGACTATAATATTTTTTTAAGATGAAGGTTTCAGGTTATTGTCTATAAATATTTAATATTAACATTAAAATATTGTAAATGACAAAGTAATTAAAAATTATTTTTTAATATTTTTTTACATGGTGCTTTATTAATTTTTGAAAAAGATATGACTGTGCAGTAATCATATTATTAAGTCAATGTTATTGGTACTGAATAAAGTTACATCAAATAAATTAATAAACTTCTTCAACTTTAATAAAAAAATGTTAATAACTGTAACAATAATCGTAGTTGTCTATTCTGGAATTAATTAATTCCGTTATTCAGACAGACCCTGAAAAGAATGAATTGAAGGTTTCATTTATACGGGAAATACAAATATATATTTTTCCGGAAGCCTTGGTAGAAATAAACAGTCATATTTTTCATTCTAGTCAGAATGGTAATTGCAGACCAATTTTTAACTCGTTGATTTACTTCGGCCTAAACACTCTAGAAGTTTAAATTAATATTTTGACTATGGACCTAAACAATAATTTCACATTTAAAAAACTAAAAGCAACTGACAAAAATAGGATTTTCTTTAAGAACAAAAACCAAATGTAAATTTATTTTTTAAGTAATACATTTCGAGTATTTATTTTATTATTTTTATAAGGAGTTCGCACAGTAGCTTTAACCGATAATGTCATTATTTATTACCACGGGTTTTCAACAGTTTACCGGGGTAATAAAAATGAACACCTTCAAATCTAGGCCAAAAACAAAACCTAGAACCTTCAGGTTTGTGATTTAAATATTCTTTTTTCAAAATAAATCACTATAAGTTACATTTTAAACACTGTATTCAGTTATTACTAACTGATAGGTAGGGCTAGAAAATGCTCTGAAATACTATAATATGGTTACAAATATTAATAAAACATATTAATAATTATTGTATTTCATCCATCATTAAAGGAATCCACAAGCATTAGCTGACTACTGACAAAAGTCTGTTAATTTGTATGTAAAAAAGTTTAAAAAACTGGTATTAACTTGGTTAATATTAAGGCATGGGAGGCTTAAAGCCCGTGCGACCGTGCGCCCGCACGTGGCGCTGACATTGGGGGGGGAGCCAAAATGGGTTATTATAAAATAATCCATTTGTGCTCGCGTTAATAACTGTACGTAATCTGAGGTCAGTTTTCCGTAATGGGAATCAGAACTTTGGTGACCTTTGAAGCTAATATCATTGAATTGAGGTCGAAATATAGGTTGGGTGTTTTGTTTACGTTGGTAAATTGGTAAATAAATAGGTACATAAATTGAGGATGGTTGATGGTTAAAATTTATATATTCGTCCGAAACGGAGGCGTTTTATCAGAAAAGTTAGGCCGATTGACGTCAGATAATAATAATTGATAATTGGGAGATAGAGACGCAGGGGGCGCCATTTTGCTCTTGAGTCGCCTCTTTATTAAGGTGTACGTACGCAATAATGTAAGTAAAGAAGAAAAACAAAGTATAAAAAAAAACAATATTAATAGACTTAACCTAATTTGAATAGGTAGGCTTACGAAATATGTTTTGAACTTACTATTTAAGTTTTAATAAAGAAAGGAAAGAAAAGAGAGTTTATTGACCTGATACTGCAAATGTGAAATTGAATAGGCCAAACAAATGCTTGAGATCATAACGATTTTCATATAAAGTAAAAAACCAGATACATTATATTTTACTTAAATCTGTAAAGATTCACCGTATCATATATATAGTTAGATATTTCATAATGACTATTAAAGCTAATAACAAAATGCCTGTTGTTATAATTTTATAACATAATAGTCTACCAATATCAGAAAATATTTCTATTCGAAAACAGGCCAATATAATTGCACAACTTAATTACAATCAAATTTTTAACTTATTTTTTTATACATTATGGCAGCAGCTATAATATTACAATAACGTTGAAGATCCTAATAATGGCGGGGTGGCCTAATTTCAGAACCCATTCGGAAATTAAAACCGGAATCTTTGGCTTTTTATTCAAGGGCTAAACCAAAAATTAAGATTGTAATTTCCATCAAACTTTACAATTTAAATCTTTTTCATAATAGCCTACACAATCTTTTAGGCTATAAGTTATTCATAAAAATAAAATATAAAATCATAATAAATTATTTTTATGAAATTTTATAGAGAATTATTTATTTTTTAGTATCAGATTAATAGGCCCTATAGGAAGTAAAATCTCCGTCATTTTTATTTAGCCTATCTATTTTAAAGTAGATAGGCTATTGACGGTTTAAAGCATTTACTTTTAAAGCAGTCACTTTTTTTTTCTTTTCCTTTAAATGTCATATGTTGAAATTTTATCAATAATTTGTAGAAACTTCAACTAATTTTTCAGTAAATGAAACATAGAAATTTCAAATAAGATTTTTTTTACAAATACTGTTATGTAACCTGGCCTAATTGACTCACGATGATTTTGTAAAAAATAAATAAATATTTTGTAACGTACAAGAGTATTTATTTATAGCAACAATGAATTAAAATAGGAGGCAAAGTGTTGTTTTTTTTATCAAAAATTCAAAATGTTGAGCTGTACGATGCTACTTACATTATCACAATCTATTGTTACACAATTTTCATATTAACAAAAACGGAACAACCAAACTAAAATATAATGAAGTTACAAAGAAAGAATAAAAAGATTTTTGTAAATTCCATTCACAATGTATAAAAAACCAACAAATAAAATACAAAGATTAAATTATATCAAAACAAAAATATCATATCTATTTTTGCTGTCGTTCAAATATTATGGATTGCAAAATAACTAGGACAAAAATAAATTTGTATTTTTTTAAATAATTAACTTAGTAACAGGAAATGAATTTTACAAAAGTTTTTCTTTGGTTATACAGTTATACAATATCAGAGATTTTTAGAACCGTAATTTAAAAACTAGAAAATTTAAGTACGGGGATTATGACAAAATATCAGTACCGATTCAAATTATACACCTTGAACTATGGCTTCGTAAAATAAAATAACTTTGCAATTAAATGTGAAGTTTAAACAGCCTCAAGACTATAGGCCTACTTTTTACTTTTACGTATAATATTTTATAACTTTTAAATTATAAATATTCAGAATCATTATATAAGTTCTAATATTCACAGATCTTGTATTAACAGATGCTTTAATGTATAAAGCAGGTGAGAACTATTAGAGGATTTTTTAATTTTCTTGTACAAATAGGAAATTAATATTAATGTAGACTATAAGATTAATTTTAAAATTAACTCTACTCTGAAATGTAAATTTAAGAAAATTAGTAAATCCTATAGCCTACCTATAGAGAGGTTAGCGGTAGGGTTGTGTTTTTTCACCACTTCTGTTCAACATTTCGTACTCAGATCTAGTATTTAAGCGAGCCTTTTATAACAACTTTCGATGGGATAAAGCAGAAAGGAATACTACTTGTTATTTTATAAGATAAACTGATAATAAATTCATTTTAACCCATCCTAGTACATGATTTTGTCCATAGTTGGATGGGATAATTGCCACCACCTCTAGCGTAATAGGATAGTAGTATACTGTAAGAAATTTTGTATTGAAGTAATTTATTTTTTATGAAATGTGTAATATCATGGGAATAAATAAATTTTTATTATTATTTTGGCAGATTCAGCATCATTTGATGGATAGAACTTCTATAAAGATATTCTTGGTTTAAAAATCAGACCGCTAAAAATTAAGGTAATGGAAGTCAGTAAGGTTTCTCACACTCGATGCAACCTTATTATTAAAGATCAGCCTTATTGAGCTAATTTGGAAATTTAAATATTTAGGAAGTTGGGTTAGAGAAGTGAAAAATAAGAGTTTTTATTGAAATGGCACGCAAAGCATCTACTTGTAAATAATACCATTTTACTTCCTGCAAGATACAATTTTGTAAAGACATATTTCTACGCTGTCCTTCTGTATGGTGTGGAGATGTGAACTTTAAGTGTGTAGTCCGTGAATTGTTTAGAAGCTTTCGAGTTGTGGATATTCATAAAAACGCTCCGAATTTCATGGACCGATCATATTACCAACGTTGATATTTTTAGACGTATGGATGTAGACCATGAGTTGATGACTATAATCAAAAGAAGGAAGACTGCCAACTTTGTTTAATTATACAGGTGTGATAAGTATGAGTTATTCTCTATGGCAAGGTTATTGATAGGAGCAGACCTGGACGAAGGAAATACTTATGGTTAAATATTAAAGACTGGACAAACATGAGATAGCCTACGTACGATATCTTGAGGGTGGTTTATGATAGAGAGCGATTTATGAGCGTTTTAGCAAATTTTTATTGACAAATTCGACACTCAAAGTGGAAAAAGTAAATCCGTACAATAAATTCTCAATATGATCAATTAAATTAACATAAAATTTCTTCTTAGTCCTGGTGTTCAATTAATTTTTTTAAGAAGACCCTGGATCGAAAAAATTAAAAAATATCGATTTTAATGTTTTGATCTCAAATATGGTTTGAAGTTGCCTCTTTCCAACGCCGTACAAATCACGTTTCTATGGCAAGTAGAAAATGTGTTAATAATATTTTTATAACTTGGTATCTGTTACTTTTGTATAACAGATTTTAGAGCCTAACTGTAAAATTGTATCTTTATCGATTAATTTTTATTTTTATTATTAGGCCTACATCTGATTTTGTTGGTAATAGATCTTTGTTAATTTTCTACAGTTTGTGCGATTGCTGTTTACCTAATCTTTTAGAGTTCTAAAAGTTTTTTACAGTATACAAATTTCCTTATCATTTTCATGTGTTTTCCTCATTTTGTTATTTTTTCAGCTTCATGTAGCCTACCTTTTTTCAGAAAGTACTCAAGATAAAGGAATGAATTTTCAGGGTATGTTTATCTAACTCAGTTCTTTATTTCGAGAGCGTAGTTTTGCAGAATTTCTAATAAACGAATAGAAAAAGTAAATTTGTTGTAAAATGGTATGTTTAAAATGGATTTTGTTTGAAAATTCATAGAAAATTCAGTTTTATATGAAAATTAAAAAGAAAATGCTCTAAAGTTACAGAAAATTATGAATTGTAATTTGAGATACAAACCAGTTCTCTATCTTCAGTATCTCATGAGAAAAAGGTACAAGCATTAACATTACGTTAGATATGGATCTATAAAGAAGGGTCTCCTTAAAAGATTACTAAGTTGAGATTTAAAATGAAAAAAAATAGTTCCTAGATTTATTATTTGTGTCTACATCATGGATAAATAGGGTTATAATGTGGTTGATGAGCAATTATTTTTAAACAAGTAAGTTCTAAATAGTTGTATATGTTAATGAATATATTTGCATTCAGAATTAACAATTCTGAGGTCGAACATAAAGGTTATTGTGAAGTTAGTTACTATAATTTGTATTCAGAAGAAAATACAAAGAAAAAAAACAGTTGTATGGTATTTTTAATTTAAATTTTTAAATTGTATGCTTTTCTGTATAAATACAAACATAAAGTAGCCCTATGTAATCTGAGATAATGATAGTTTTATAGTTCTACAACAATGAATCTTTTGTAAGAAGCACGCAATAACAATAAGATTTATTGGTTTATAAAATAAATAAAAATGTAATAAAAGTAAGTGACAATAAATTTATATGCAACGGATTTCTTTTGATACTGCAGGAGTTATAAAAAATTTTAAATTACAAAACTTTATGTAAGTTTATATAAAATCTTATTTTTCTGTAATTAAATTTACAATCACAATATTTAAATAACAGCAGTTGTCTTTTATGAATAAAAATAACGATCTAAATGCAGTTTGTCTTAAAAAATATTTAATAAAATCTGCAAAATATTTTATAATAATAAAACAATATAATATTTATCAAAAGGAAAACATGACACCACCAAATATAAATTACAAATAAATTTTAAAAATTCAAATAATAAAATTTTAACAAACATATTTAATTTACAATAATAAAAAATTATTTTTATTACTTTCTAATTAACTTTTTAATTAAGTTTCATATTATTAGTTCACCAGAGATTCGCTCGAGGCATTTCGTGCCAAAGGCCTGTACAAGAATTGATAATATTAAATTATATTTTTGTTTATTTATCTACAATTAACATGGATTTATACTTATCAGAACTTGGAAACTGAGATTTTACAAAAATTGTACATAGATCCATTTTTATTTATTTTTTCATATTATTTAATAATTTACTTTAAAAAAATTAATTTGTTAGCTTGTCATGTCCTAAACAAGCTACATTCATTTAAATTATTTAAAACTAAATCTAATCACACATTTTAATTAAAATAGTTCACAATTTTTTCTTTAACAGTTTATTTCTTTCACGCACATCCATCCTGTGTAAGTTAGGAAGAATTTATACACTTTATTTTTCTTAAAAATCGCACAACAAATACGTAGTATTCAAATAAATTCTGCTAAGATTCTTTGTAAAATCGGTTCTTCTTTGGCAGATCTCATTTTTAATATAATTACAAATTATTTATAATCGCATGCACTCTTACAAATATTTAATACAAATTATAATAATAATAATAATAATAAAATTAAACAAATATATTTATATATAATATCGTATTTATTTATAATAATATTGTAACAAAATAAGACTTAAGTTTTAATAAAAATTATTTATTTATATTTATGTATTTATAGATCTATTATGTATAATATTTATAACTATAATACATATTTATTTAAATTCTGTTATTGTTTTTCGTGTAAATTAGAAAATCCTTTTTTATGAAACATACAGAAAAATTAACTTGGTATACCTGTAAAAATTAATATTCCTTATTTTATAAGGAATATTTTTTTAGGCAATTAAAAGTACATTAATAAGATTTACTTAAAAGAAGCGCTCTGGTTAAAATTGAATACTTGAATTTTACATTCTGATATTCTCAAAGTACATAGGCCTAAGACATAAAAGAAATAATAGGCTGTCATAAATAATTATTAAAAAAAATATATTTTGTTATAAGTAACCTACACATTATTTGTTTTAGAATATAATATTTTTCTTCTTAATTTATATTTTATTCTTAAATGCAGTTAAATTAGATTTACAACTAAACATGTCAGAATACATGTGTACGTAACTAAAATGCTACCATATGGTGTGAAGAGCTAGAAAACCTGTAATTACTATTGTATGAACAAGAAAATTTCCTACAAATTCCTAGTAAACATATTAAAATAATTACCTATCTATTTTTTACATCCAGCTACTAATAAGAAATTTATAAATTCCCACTTTTGGATTTTTTATAAATGAGTTTCAAATAATTTTAAATAATAAATCGCTTAATTTCTAAAAAGATTTTCAAAAATTGATTTTTTAGCCTATTTCTTATTACTGTGTTTATAAGAGCTATTTTTAGTATACTCTCGTCGCCTAGCATAATTCATTCCACTCTAACTTCGTTCATTGATTTATTCAAAGCTCAAAAAAATAACTATGTTTTTTATTTACATAAATATTTAACAATAAAAAACCTAGATATAGCCTCTAAAGATTAATGCAAATCATTTATAATATTAAAATAATTAAATATTATTTCAGTTTAGAAGACTGAATTTTTATTTCTAATAGAATAAGGTTTCTACTTAAAGCAGAGTCGTATCTCCTAAGTTTTAATACTTTTTTTATTGAAGTAGATTACATAAGTTTCTAAGAAAGACTTGCCTTCATCAGTTTCACTGATGCGTATTTCACATTTGTAAAACGACCCACATGCCTAATAAAAGTTGTTAAATATAATATGTGATGTAGAAAGCGAAATTGGAGCTTTTGTCGGGAAAAAAATTATTTTCAATACAAGCAAAATGAGTTATCAGGGTCGATATATTAATATTTCTTTTTTTTTATTTGTTGGTTATTATATTTCTTTGTCCGGTTGGATTTTCAATGTGGTTACTCCAATAGGAATGGCTAGGCAATGAAAAGAGTATCTATTCAAAACTATCAGGATATTTTCCCAAGCTTGACCTACCAGACTCAGTTGCAGAACCACTAAAAAAATAGAAGGCGCTCTGTTCAAAAGAACCTTCAACAGTATCAAGCACCAACATTTTTTAATAAAATTAGTAAGTTTATAATTTATGTATAATTTGTTTTTAAATATGTAAAATTTACAAAGGGTGATATTTAAAAGTTTAAAATCCATTTAACACCAAATTATACATAAACAAACCTTTAAGCTCACTTAACTTAGGCCCTACATAATTTCGGGGATAAAAACTTTAATTATCACCAACTTGTTCAAAATTTAAACCTAAATTTGAAAAGGTTTAATAGCTCAATAACATTTGAGACAGTAAGTCTCTTTTCGGATTCCGTCTCACATATACAAATGAAGGTAATGAAGCCAAGACTTTCTCGGTGCAATTGACATATTTTTCAACACTAACCTCCTCAGGAGATACGGCGCTCTCATAAGATTGAAACCTTATTAGATATTAACTCTCAGAATTGTTAAAAAAATAAGTATTTAAATTATTAACTCGTTTGCCAACACTATTAAGAAAGATTTTGTTTATAACACATTAAGAAGATATTCTCCATAAATAAACTTATATTCAGGAAATTACTTTGATACTTTGAATTTATTAATCATATTAAATCGTTAATTAATTAATTTATACATTGATTATGTTAATTAAACTATGATTAAACAAGGAGAAATTTAAATTTAATTGATCTAGCATATTCTGAGTTTGCTGCAATTAAAAGCCTAGATTTAATTTCGACTAATTAATTGAACGCTAATATATTTACCTGTTCTACTTATCATTTCCAAAATTTAATAAGTAATGGAAAGTCACTCAGGCCTAGACCTATTTAAAGATTGGTCAAATTAAAATATCGTTGAAAAAAATTGTAAAATTTAATTAATAACCTTCGTTTTATGCACTTGAAATTACGCATACCGTAATAAAATTTATTTTAGACTTACAAAAATTAATATAGACTTGTATATAACACTTCAATTATTATAGGCTACCTAGCCTATTTATCATAATTATTGATAAGATTAGGCCCACTCATTATTTTAAGAAAAGAGGTCAAAAGAATGATTCAAAAATACTTAAACTACTTACTATGCTTTAAAAAAACAAGGGGACATAAAGTCAATATTTAGGTACTTATATAATACATAAATTAATTTTAGATCAATATTTTATTTAAAACCGGCGTTCAAAATATTCCTAACTGAATCAAGTTTTTTCTGGATCGTCCAGAATAAAAAATAAAACATTTTAAATTTTGAATAAAATTTTCTCTTGATTTATTTAAAGTAGTATCAAATTAGCATGTAACTTGCGACTACTTTTGGTAGATTTGAATGTGCAATTATTTCCAGAATCTAGCCGGGAATCGAACCCGACTTTCAATTTCAATTTTTAAGCTACAGCGCAAACCACTAGACTACGAAGGCCATCAAAATTGATGACGTTTTTGTTTAAATTTTTAACCAGAATTAAGGTGAATAGCCTATACTGTTAAATTAATCCAAAATAGGCCAAGTATTAGCCTATGTTTGAAACATATTATCTCCAATTTATGACATATCTATCAACAAATCGATCTTCCGTCAAATTATGTAGGTAGGCTATGCATAGCCTAGATGGGAGTATAAGTCTATAAAACTATAACCTAACTTATTTCAATGTAATCCCTATTTCAAAATGGGCTTAATGATTCAATTTTTGTTTTAAATTAACATTAATTTTAATTATAAATATTTCATAAATTTTATTTGATAATCCATTGAAATTTACGTATTAATTCCATCGGTAATATTATATCATGTAAGCCTATACTCACTGCGCTTTAAATTAATACATTAAACAGGCTTACTTTTAGATGTTAAACAATTTATTACGCCTTAACTTACCACAACTGTTAAGTACAATACTTTGTTACCCATAATTAAGTATGGCCTACTTACTTAACGTTGAATAAGTTTGTAAAGTTATAAATATTAGTAGAGTTATAATTTTGGAGGCATTTATTTTCTACCAATAAATTTATTACTATGCTTATCTAAACTTTCATTGAATTATAAATTGTAAAATTATCTTAACTTAATTTTCTAGCGTATTACTTACAAGTTAAATTATGTTTATTAATTACAGTAGGGTACTAAACATAAATTATTAGCGTAATTAAAAATTGTGTATAACATTGTATGTAGTATGCAGTTATTTAATACATTAATAATTTACAACAGTGGTTCTCAACCTTTCTGGCACTGTGCACCCCCCTTTGAACACTGATGTGAGGTCACGTCCCCCCAAAACCACAATAAGTGGTCAAAACAAGTAGTAACCTACAATCGAAATAAGAAACAGAAGCTTAATCACAGTGTTGTCAGAGTAGGACAATTACCGTGTTATTGCAATAATCGAGTGCTAGACTCTGCTAGAGGACAAAAAAGTACGATAATTTTTAAAATATACATGCGACTACAAAACTGATAAATTATAGTTTTACTTTTTTTTTAAAAATACACTCACGCCTACCTTGAAATTCTTCTGCGCCCCCCCTTCTAGGGGGGGGCCCTTCTAGGTTAAGAACCACTGAATTACAATTTGTAAATTACTTTTGTTTTTAAGGATGGTTTTTGTATGAAAAATTAACTTTTATTTATTCAATTCGGCTTCGAAAGTTTAAGCCACAACATAGGTATTGCACTCACCCTAAAGGAGCTTATCCGAAAATTTCAAGTAAACTTCATCACACCAGCTTTTCTAAAATCCCTGCCCGGCAAATAAAAATAATTATCTATGAACCATATTCCGAGTTAATAAACCCAAATAATATATCAACTTGTCTTGCAATATTTTTCCCCGGAAACCCATAATGTCCCAAAACTTTGTTCCCTGAGCTATAAGGTAGCAACGCCACCAAGTTGGTTGTCACCAATTCATCATAGACTCGAACTTCATTATTTTATTTAAGTCATAATAATTACCTTTACAAAAATTCGAATTACTTTAGAACGTTCTCAGTTTTACTTACCAGCTGTTGTAAGTAGCCTATTCAGAACAAAAACGTAACTGACCAAATCATATAAGCCTACAGATTACGTACTTTAAAGGCTTCCTTGAAAGAGCAGTAGATGTACAAAAGAAATAAATAAAAACCTACTGTGAATGAATGCTACTGAAAAAGAGAAAAGTCGTCTAAAAATTCGTAAAATTACTTGACCTGGTCAATAAAGGTCATAACTATTTTATTAAAATGCCCAGTGGTTAAAGGGGAAGATCCCGAGTTCTATTGCCGGCAAGGATCTGGAAAATTAATACACGTTCAACCTACCATCCTTAACCCAAAGTATTCGCTAATGACCCAGTCTTGATGCGACTTAAAATAAACTAAAAAAAATAACTATTTTATTAAAATTCCCAGTGGTTAAAGCGGAAGATCCCGCGTTCGATTCTCGGCAAGGGTCTGGAGATTTTCACAAGTCAAAACCCACAGTTACAGTAACACAATGCACCGTAGTCGTTAATGACCAAGCAGTTGATGCGACGTTAAATAAATAAATACATTAAAAAAAAACAAAAAAATAAATAAATTGATAGTAGGCTACTTTTTTGTCTTTATTTAGTAACAAAAACTGTGTATTTCCACTATGATTAGTAGTATTTATGATGTAGCCTAACTTACTTATTTAATGTCCTGTTTTCTTCTTGACTGAGAAAATCACTCAGTGGCAAATCCTCGTCGCTGTTTTTTAAAGGATCCCTATTCCAGCATCTTTTTAATCTCCTTTGTGGATTTTGGGTAGGTGTGAATGTAGCAATATTTTGTATCTCTGGATTCGTATTATTTACTAATTTTAAATGAAAACGATGCGACTCGTTTGAATGGATTTTTTGAGTAGATTAATACGTATTTTTTTATAATTTGTTAATGTTTGCGTATTCTGTGCCTACGTTGAGGTCTCGGTGTATGATAGTGTTTCGTACGTAGTAGGGACTACATGCGGCTAAACATACATAAAAATTTGTTTTGAAATGTTTGTAGGCTACCTGTTTACGTTTGACTTTTTCGACAAAACATAGATCAATACTTAAAACATTGGATGATTAAAAAGTTGTAACAATTTAGTTCAAATGACCAATTAAGCTAAACATTTGATCGACCCCAAGTAAAAGTATTGATACTTACTCCAAGAAAAAACTCTCCTGGTATTGTTGTCTGAAAACTGAACACGATTTGAAGCTAATAGAGAAAATAGGTGAGCGTATTACATAAATATATTAGTGTAGAAAAATAAACATGGAAGTTGATCCGTAATAAATTAACTACACCACGATAAACTTGTAGTTTTAGAAAACTACAAAATATAATCCCTCATACAATGACCCTAGGTATATTTGCAAATCTAACAATAACATTTAAAATTTTTGTAAGATTAATAAATTAAAAAATAATTTTAGGATAATTATGTAAATTAAAGTAAGCCCAAACTAAAAAAATCCGGCCGCATTGGCGTAGTTGGTAACGTGCTCGCCTCTCATCATGCGGTCTTGGGTTCGAATCCCATTCAGGCACGGCATATTTTCATACGTTACAAAAAAATCATTTCATCCTTCACCGTCTGCATTAGCAGTAACTGCAGAACAGTCGGACGTTAAACCAAAAAAAAACTAAAAATCGTAATATTTGTGATAAGCCGAAGAGTATCGGACAAACCTTCATATTATCTTAAATTATACAAACAATTGCATGAAACTATAAATTACAATTTTTGTCTTTTTAAAACAGGACAAATATGAAGGAAAACGGACATAAATCATATCATATATAATTGTTTTCGCCCATAACAGGCTGGTAGAGTGTTAAATTATTTGCACTCGATCTGCTAGTTCCAGGTTATAAAAAGTAGTTATGTTTCTTAACACTCGGTCAGCCAATTATATGACTGAACTATTTAAGAACAGAAGAGGTAGAGGTGTAAAAGAAACTAGTCAGAGTAATCTCCTCTGAAAGTAATGATTTTCATTATACAGCCAGACCCTGTGGTGAATTAAGTGAAGTGTCATTTGCACGGTGCAGAGTAGATGCTTTTCAGAGGGCCTGGCATACTGATAAGCATAGGCTAGTTTTGCACTTAGTGAGAAGGGCACTGATGAACCACCTCACTCCTTGTTTTACTTAGTAAAACCTCTAGAGGTTCAAACCAGTCTTTCGGCTGTTGACATAAACAACAATAATTCAATAATTGTTACGATTACTATCCTAAAACTACTGTTCTAGGACGGTAATCTTCACAATTGAAGACCTTAGTGGATGAAGATGTTATGTTACAAAATTATAGTTTGAGGAAAATGCAATTAAAAATCTAACGCTCCCAACTTTTTGTGAGTTTATTGATTGGTTTTATTTTGGTACCTACTTATTGCCCCTTCTTGCAGTCGACTTATACATTAAGTCACACTGTTAAGACAGATAACTATAGCTTAACGAACGAGAGACTGCAGCTGTAGACGGAGCATAGTGACCTAGATCACACCACAGAGCCAATTGACTTTCGTTAATCGTATCCTGCGTTGTCACGTTTTAGTGACAGCCTAACAAAAGTCAGCTGGAGTTCGGTGAAACAGAGTGTGACTTAGCGAAGGGGCAACCTCACAACCTACCTTGACTGTTTTTGGATAGATCTCATCTGCAGTCTTTAGTTCGTTGGGGTATAGATATCATTTCTGTTACTACAATGTTTTTCATGATTGATGAGCTTTGCTGTTTCACGCGTTTAGACCAATCAGAATGTTTGCCAGCGTTGTCAGATTGTACGGATTTATCGGCCAGACAAACATTACGCGCGCATGCGTATAAGATCCGCAGTAGTTCACTCGTGTCTTGCACCTTATACTGAACACACTGGTTATAGAGCGCGTTAACATGAACTACTTTGTAATATAATCAGCTGGTGTATGGTCGTACGTTATTATTTTTATTGAAAGACAAAAATAAACAAAATACCAGACGAAATATATAACAGAGCTACTAGAGCAAGTATTGGCAACGTTGCTGGCACGTCTTTGACTAGCTATGATGTGGGCAAGGGCAATGCGTACGTTCAGAGCTCATCAGCTTTAAAAAATAGTAGTACTACAAAAATAATTTGTAGCAAGGATTATTTTTACAATTAACAGGTAGGCCTAAGTATTTCAAAATCTCAAGAATTATGAGATAGGGCGCAGACAGAGGCAACCAGATTTAGTTAACGCTCACCCACCTATTGAATTTACAAGAACTACAGCATGTTTGTAAATACACAGAGGCGTTGATTATCCGAACGACAGTCATCCGAATCGTCAATTATCCGAACCACCATCAGTGGAAAAAATACATATTTACTCATGCAGAGGCCTTTTCTGCTCCAGAAACTGCAATGCTATGATGTAAACAACAGCCTGAATTTAATGCATTAATGTATTAATTTAGTAAAAAGAATGAGATATTTTGTTTCTACAAAATGTTTAGTCTTAGTTCAAAAGAAAATTCAAGATTTTTTAAAAAATTACTGTAAAGTAGAGTCTACCTATTCAGGGCTACAAGTGTTAAAAAATTTTCATAAAGGATTAATTTATTCAGTTTTAAAATTTTGTATTAATCCGTTTGGTTTTAAAATCTTTAGTAGCTACTCTATATTTCCAATAAATGCAATAAATAAGTTTTTTTCACTAAAATTATGTTTATGTTAGTCCCTTATTAACTTATTAAACATTTAGTTTTATTAATGCTACCGTTTAGGTTATTTATTACATTGTTTATGGTACAGTGTATCAATCAGGCTACAAAATTTATAAAGTTTGATTATCCGAATTATTTGATTATCAGAACAGCTCTGGTCCCAATTAGTTCGGATAGCTGACGCTCTACTGTAGTTCAATAGTCTTGGAGACTTAGTAATGGCTCGCAAAAATTTATTTTGTAAACTCTATATTTATGAAATGACACAGTGGCTTACACCAGATCGGTTGAAGTATTGCCTAGTCTGTTAAAACGTTCTGAAGTCACGGGTAATTTTAAGCGCTTGTAAAAAATCTGTAGAGTATAGCTGTTTCAGTCCGTTATTTAGAAAATATTTGTTGCTTATGGTTGACGTGTACGTTCCACGTTAAACGCCTGTCTAAATACAATCCAAGATAACGAATATTGTTCGCTTGGGGAAGAAATTGTTGAACAAAGTAATTGTGGACGCACAGATAATACATACAATTTTGAAAAATTGAAGGCTTACTTTTTTCAGAATTCTTTTATAAAATGAAATTGATAAAAGAAGTCAAAAAAAATACTGAGGCAGTTTCCTTGGCATAATATTTCACGTGCTAGGTTTAAACGCAGAATATCCCGATTTTAATCCCCGGTTAGGGTCTATTATCACATCGGTCTCTAATGTCAACCTTTTAATGTAGTTTTAAATATAAACTATATAATATTGTAGCCTAAATAAATACACAATTACCAGTACCAACAATAAATTAATTTAAAATAGCTGAATAATTCATAACCTTAGTTACGCAAACAATTAGGCTAAACGCTATGTTTAAAAACAATTATATGAGTGCTGTTTAAGTGGAATGATGTTATGTATTTTTAAACAACTTAGGCCTATCCTTTAAAAAAGTTATTACAGTACTACCTACACGATCAATAAAAAAAAAAGATAGAAACAAAAATAAAGTCTTGCCGGAAGCCAACAAACTGATCAATATTTTACAGTTGAAATTGTAAATGATAAATCAAATCTTGTAATATTTATTACAATCGAAATAAATATTTCCTCAGCCCAATACACTTACATTTTTAATGAAAATATAAATAATAAACACACTAACACAAACTTCAAGCCTACATTTTTAACAAACTATTAATACATGTTTCAATTTTATTTTTATTTCACTTCTTTATTGGATAAATGAATCAATATTGTATAAAGAATTTATTTGTGTAGTGGGCTATAGATGGATTTATTTTTTATGAGGTTTTTCTATTAACATTCCATAATCTTTTCACATTTTTAAAGTTAAAAATATTTTTTATTTTTAAATCATTTATTATTCATATACAATTTGTATTAACAAAACCACAACGTAGGTTAGGTAATACTGCATAATTAATTTATTTTTTTTACAAGTTTTGTATAGAATGTATTTGTAACAGATATTGTCCTACAGGTATTATTTATTATTATTTATCATACAATTGAAAGTGATGATTAACATTTCGTTTAATTGTATTATTTGTAATTTATTTTTTGTAATAAATACTAGTAATTTTAAGCGATAGTTTGTTAATTATTTATTTTACCCAAATCCCGAAACGGACCTTAGCTATAAATGTCACAATATTTTTAATTAAATTCATGAAAGTTCATTTATTCAAGTAAATTCAATTACAGAGTACAAAACTTTTTTAATTTCTCAAAGAAAAAATTAAAGAACACCGATCTCTATTTATCCTGTGAAAAATTATTAATTTTTATCAAAGGTAAAATACTTGAACTTTATAATTTAGTTTTGGGTACGTCATACAGAAAAACTTAGGTAGTAAGGCTACATCATAAATAAACTTTTCAAATTTTATTACTTTATTATAAAATTTATTAAATTAAATATTTTTATTAAAATGTATTTACAATAAACCGTAAATAAATTTAATTAAGATTAGATTTATAAATCTGTATTCCTGTTTTATCAAATAAAATTATCATAGTTAAAATCTTAAAATTGTAGCAATAAATAAATTTGAAATGAACTAATTTTATTTGTGCCTAACAGAACCCGAACATTTTCTTAAGGAATTAATTTTTATGAATAAGACAAATTTAAGTTTAATAATATAAACATTTGTATAAAGTTATACAAACATATTTAAAATTCTTCAGCAAATATTGTAAAGAGATAAACAAATTCTTGACATGTATTTATTTATTCGTGTTGTTTGCTATTTATTCTTTTACTTGTTGACTTTTCTTTCTATTTATTTTTATTATCAACTTTTTACTTTTTATTTATTTTTCCATTTATAACTTAGGTTATCTTTCTTATCTAAATTAAGTTAGTATAATTAAAAAGAACGTTTTCCACATTTTTCTTTTGAGTGTTATATTTATGATGGTACTCAATTGTTTAGATATTTAGATTACTTTTCTTATCAAAAAAAAATTTATTTATCTGGTTATATAATTACAGTAGACGAGATCTTAATAAGTAGACTGTGAGACTACAAATATTAGGTTGCATTAGCTTATATTTTTTAAATTATGGTAATCACCTACTCATGTAATTAATAGATTTAAAATATTACAGTGTCAAATACAGCGATGTATTAAAGGTAGACAATGATTTAAGTTTCACAATTGCTACTAACAATTTAATCGAAAATTACTTGTATTTTATGCAGTAGGATAATCGCTTATTTGTTTTCAATTTTTCTCATTTTGTTATTAGCCTATGTTAAAGGGGGATCTACCTTACAAAATATTTTTTTCAAAAATTTTCATTTATTTTGGTAGAAAAAGTTTTTGTGCACAAAATCGAATATATATTTTCATTAATAGCCTAATTTTTTATATTAATGCACCTTTCAAGAATTTTTTAATAAGCCTTAGTTTCTGAGTAGGTAATGATACAAAGTGATAGACAAATAAAAAAATGCCTGACCTGGCCGGGAATCGAACCAGAAATCCCGACATAGAACCCAGTTATGCTGATAGAAAACCCCATCAAAATAGCCTAAGAAAAGTCCTATATTTCAGAAAATCTTGTATATAAATAAATTTTTATAAAATTGTAAATAATTAATGAAGAAAATTTACCATTTGTTCAGAAATAATAATTTTTAACCTTCTCAACTGATTTCTAAAGTTTTTTCTTTAAATTATTATTGTTCTCTACACATAGGGGAACTTATGTTCAAAAGTTACCTACAGTGGGTTACACTGCGTTTTCTGTTTTTATTATTTTTATTTCCTTTATTTTTAATTTCAAAATCTTTGCTGTTGTTAGAGAATTATTTTAATTTTAATATAGAAAATAGTAGGCCTACAATGTGTTCTAGAAATGTACTTTTCCTTCAATTTGACAATAATTTCGTGTAAATTGAGATTATCAGCCTTTACCGAAGTTTTTATTTCTGGAACTAGTGGCTACGTTTCAACCCCATTGATTTCAGGGGATGACAGTGAAAAAATGTATTCATGAATTTAAAAAAACAATAATAGGCCCTAACAGAATCGCACTGAGGAGAAAGGAACTAAGTAAAACTTTTCAATTTTTTTTTACATTGTTTTTGAGTTTTAGGCTGAACTGCATCATACTGTGAATAAATGGATCATGAATAGGTTAGAAAATGTTGCACAGTTTTTTGTAGCCTACGTATATGTGGAGAAAGGAACCAGTTAATGACTTGGTTCGGTACACCCCAGTACAAGAATTTTTGTTGTACTGTTGGTACTACGTATTTACAGCTGTTACTGATTGTTGTGTTCTAAAGTATAAATGCATTTCAGGCTCAAAATATTTGCTCACTAATTTGGAACACAAAAAGAAATATTTTGGAGGTAACCGCGCCCTCCTTAATAAAACTACTACATTCCTATTAAATCAACTTTTTTTAAATTCAATAACGGAGGTAGAGGTTAATTCATTATAAATGACCTAATCTGGAAATAAATTTTCGGAATAAACTGAGAAAACAAACGCATTGAAGTTGAAAAACTTAGTTTGTTTTTAGTTACTCTACGGGTATGATCAAAATTGTTAAATCACCAGAGAATAATTTATTTTCTGTTCAACCAAAGGTAAAGTTAATATCGTTGTTATTATTACAGCAAACCGACTTTCAACAGCAGTGAAACAGCAAAAGAGTAATCCAGCAGTTGTACGTTACATTAAATAAACTATCAGCCAAAATAATACAGTCTATTTCATAACTAAGGTATGTTTTCTCTACAAGTCTAATAAATGTCATAATATGTAAATTCAATGATATTAATTGGTCTATCTGAATGGAATGAAACACGAATCAACATCGTCGCTCATACAAACTGGCCACGTGTACATATTGTGCGCAAATACATTGCTCATCATAAGAATGTTAGATTATTTTTCTGATTTAATATTATTTCAAGGTTACTTATAGTATAAAAATTACCTTATTAAAAAAAATTTCAATCTCAGAATTTTTTATATAGGCTATTTATATAATTTTTGACGGGGTTTTAATCAACCGCAAATTTATTTTCATCTCATAAAATTCACAGAATATTTAAAAAAATTAGAATTAAATTACATCGTCAAAAGTCGTAAGGTTCAGTATCTCGGACACATCATGAGAAATTAAGAACGGTATAAAATACTGTAGCGCATTCTCCGAAGACGGATAAAAGGAAGAAGACCTGGCCGAAGATTTTCCTGGCTTGCCAATTAGAAGGCCTGGTTTGGAAAGAGCTCTGTAGAATTGTTCTGTATAACGGCCAATAGGGTCAGATTAATCATGATGATAGCCAACATCCAAAGTGAATGAGAAAAAGATTTTAATAAAATTTTAAAGAATTTTTTTTTAAGAACCAAGAAGAATAAATTGATTATGTTAACATTAGCAGGCTGAGAAATTCTTTAAAATTTATCCATAAATAACTTATTTTGGTTAGCCTTGTATATTAGTTAAACCAATTCATATAATATAATTAACTTATGTAGACTTAGGCCTATATCGTATACTTCACAGATTAGAAAACATATTGAAGCGAACCAAGTATACACTATTGATTTCACGGAATTACAGACAGAACAAAAGCAGAACAACAGCTGAATGGAAAAAAGCCTTTAGTGAAAGAATTCTGACAGTATGGTCTACAAGAAGAAATTCTAAAAATGTTTAAAGTTACTCAAATTAGTAAAAGTGAGCATAAACGAACAAAACATAATTCATAGATCTCAAAATAAGCGAGTTTTAAGTTAGTGTTGTTGGCATTAATAATACGCAAGATAGAATTTATCAGCGCAATTGTTTGATAATATTTATATAATTATAAAGAAGTTCTTAATGGAAATAAGAAGAATCAAACGGCTGTTTTGTGAATTGAGGGGTACGAAAAAGAGGCTGCTGTAAGAAAAGGTGTACGACAAGGATGTTCATTGTCACCACTACTTTTTAACTTGTAGGCTATATCAAAGAGGCTATAAATGAAGTGAAGGAAAAATTTGACGCAGATATAAAAATTCAAGGAAAAACAATAAAAATACTGAGATTTTCCAATGATATAGTAGTATTAGCCGAGAGACAAGGAAAGAACTAGAGGATGTCTTAAATGGAAGGATGAAATCATGAGAAATGATTACTTCATGAAAATTAATAAGAACTAAACGAAAGTGTTGTGCAGCATCAAGCGTGGTTTATAAGAGATGGGAAATTTAAAACTAGGCAACGAAAACATACAGGAAGTTGGGGAATTCTGCTATCTATGAAGTAAAATAACAAAGGATGGTAGAAGCACAAGTGATATCAAAAGTAGGATTGCTCAAGCTGGAAAAGCCTTTGAAATGAAAAACTGCTTGCTCACTACTAACATTGACTTACAGATTAGGAAAATGTCTTAAAACACTATATTTGGAGTGTAGCATTATACGGGAGTGAAACGTGAGTGATAGGGGCTGTAAAAAGGAAGAGGATAGAAACTTTTGAAATGTGGTGTTATAGGAAAATGTTAAAGATTAGGTGAGTGGACAAAATAAGTAATTTAGAGGTTCTTAGACGATTGGCTGAAAAAAGAAGTAGGTAGCTATATGGAAGCATCTTACCAGAAGAAGGGATAGAATAGTGGGGCATACTTAAGACATCCAGGTATTGGTCTATTAATGATTGAGTGTAATACCGATGGAGTGAATTGAAGGGGGTGGCAAAGTTTAGAATATATACAGCAAATTACAAAAGATGTAGAGCGTTACAGGTATGTAGATATAAAACGACTTGCACAAGATAGAACAGCTTGGAGAACTGCATCAAACCAGTCGAAGATTGATGACAAAAAAAGAAGTTCTTAAGAATAAATTTGTTTTTGAATTATACCGATTACTAGGACATATATATACGGAAACATTGGTGATTAAAGCTGCTGAATAGACTCAGTTCGGGAACACTAGACCCGAAAATCATTTATATTCCCTATGTTTTCCATACAAACATTCTCAAAACCTTTTGTGTGTATTATTCATTGCCCTTCCTAACCATGGTAGGCCTACCATTGATGCCTATCTGAATTGAATCTAACACCCGCCCTTAACAATATATCTATAGTATAACGATCAGCATACGTTATTAGACCCATTCTTTAAACACTTCTGAATCATAATAGACCAACCGTAACGTAGCCTACGATATTAGGGTTGTATTTTTTATTATTATCCCTTAACTGATATTATATGCTACTATTAAGAATATAAGTTTATGGTACTACTTGATACAACTTAAATTAAAATCAATTATAAAAAATGTATTCACTGCAGTTATAAAGTCTAATGGAATATTTAAACACAGTTACATCATAGTTAATAGTTTTTACGTCAGATTATATTAATATAAAAGATAAGAATTGTACCATGTAAACCTAGATACAATTAAATTTAGTATAATATTATTAATACTTTAAAAAATCTCCATGATTTTACTATTCTTACTCCTTTTATTATACACATCCAATACAAAAATTAAATATTTCCCTAATTTTATTGAAACACAAAACCTGAATTATATAAATCATTTTTGGGTCTTTTCTCTTATCCCCCCCCCCAGCATAATTTTTCACATTTTTTTAATATTTCATATACAGCGTTACAATATTTTTAATGAGAAAAACGGAAAAAATATTTTAAAAAATCCTACACCAATATTCTTCAAGGTTTAATTGTAGGTAGGTTAATACATTGTTTTTTCTCAATATTGTTATCTATTGTACGTTTCGTTCTTTACTTTATATAATAATGAAATATAAACTCATTGAGTAGGATAGTAGGTATATGACATCATTAAATAAATTAATTTAGCATAATTACATAAAATATTATTAAATAATTTAAAGATTTCTATAAATAGGTTCAGATTAACTTGAAAAAGAAAAAAAACTTTAACGTTAACTTGAAAAATATTAATAATATGATTTTTTGAATATTTTCCCCTTTTTATCGTTAAAAATACTTTTAGACATCCTACATATGAAATATTAAAAAATGTGAAAAATTATGCGGGGGGGGGGAATAACAGAAAAGACCCTAATTTTTTTAACACACAAACTTATTTCAAATATTACGGAAAAAATAAAGATAAACCATTAAATTATTTACATGCCTAAATTTAGTTCAAATGTTTTAATAAATTTAAAATTAGGTTTCATATTATATAGTAACTGTATTCAAAGAAGGCAACAAGCTACTTTAATATATTATGTAAAAGTGGTAACATTGATTCTATTTTCAATGTTTTCTTTTTATAAAAAAACATAAATGTAACATAGGCATTCAGGGTGAACCGCATATTAAGCTGAAGTTATATTCAAGTATAGCCTAATCTAAATTTAGTAACCCGTAGAATTTTCAAATATAGATTTCATTGCCTATTTTGAATATTCTTGAGACAGTTATAAATATTCAATTTTTAAAAATTAATATCACAAAAATGAAGTTAATTCATTTTTTAGTAATCTATAGCCTACTAATATTATAAGGACAAAGCATATTTTTTTGTGCATGCTAATTTCCAAAACTATTTAACGGATTTTCATGAAATTTGGACACCATATTTCTATTTATATTCACAGCAACATTTTATTTTTAAATTTAAAAAAATGATAACCTTAACGGCCCTAATGAAGATTTTCATAAATGTGTGTGTGCGTGTGTGTGTGTGTTTGAGAGAGATACAGTCGCTAGCAGCTACACGATTTCTGTTAGCTAGGCCTACATGTTTATTTAAAAAAAAATTGAACAGGCCAACACATGTTTTGCGTGCGAAGCCGCGCGGGGTATGCTAATTAACTTATAGGAAGTTTAATAAACAATTAGGGCCTATAATAAACCTGTAGGCTATGTAGTTGCCTAACTTACATAAAATCTGATTAATTTTTTGTAATTATTATAGGTTAGTTAAATTATGTAGGCTACACTCAGATACAGATAAATCTATGTAAGACATTTGAAAAATATTTATTTTATAGACGGTCAAACTATTTTGTAGGCATCATAGTAAATCATGCATTTAGGAGTTAATAGCCTATCATGCAAATGATCACACAGTTTCTACAAGGCATTTATTTCAAATAAGAGTTCTGTTCCCAGAATTAGTTAGTTAAATTCACCAGATGTTAGATTATTATGATTTTGTGTAATAACTAATCAGCCTGTTCACGAACAAAGAAAGGAAACTCCAGTATCTGATTTATACTAAATTTTTGGTATTTTAGCAATTTCAAGGAATGGTAGGCCTAGAGTAATCTTACTAAATTATGCTACACTATTAATGTACAGTGTAAGAGTCTATATCCAAAATTAAACGAATATACAAGAGCTGAATTTAAGAAATCAGAGAAATACTTCACTAAATTTTTAGATTATCAGAAATAAACATTAACTTATAGTCCTACATCCAGAATTAGTAGGCTAACTACAATAAAATGCTAATTAACTTTACTTAACTTTCTTTAGATAGTATTCATCGTCTGTAAATTTAAAAACATTCAGTTGAATTAGAATTAATATACATAATTTTATAGTTTACATTTGAATTTTAGTCATGAGAAGCCAGTTACGAAATCAGTATGCAAGATTATTGGAAAAGACAAATTGAAATTGGCTACTATAGGATTTTTGTTATAATAACCTACTTTACAAAGAATTATTCATAAATAAATTAACACGCTGACTCATTTTTTGGTGAAGAAAATTTATTAATAATTTAGGCCTGTTATTTTGACAATAATTAGTATGTGGAATGACTCACGATATCCGGTACTACAAGCCTTTCTGCAGGGAAAAATATATGGAAAACGAGAATATAAGAAGGGTATCGTGGTTTCAAAATATGGGAACTTTGTTTTGGAAAAAGCTCAGAAAAGTTAATTTGGAGTGTAACGAACAAAGTGAGAATTGCTATGACAATAACCTGAAGAAGAATTAAATTTTAATTTTAGGACTGTAAATGGCCCTTCTATTACATTTTAAAATGGCAACTTGTATTAATAATTATCTCAGTTTTATTAGATAAATTTTAAATACGGTTTTAGGTTATAATTTTTTATACTGAGTTAAAATTTAATCTCTTTTAATTGTTAAATTGATAGAAAACAATACATAACCTATTTGTCAAAATGTAAATTTATTCATCTATGTAGTTTTATGTTGCTGATCCTAATAATTCTATTGAAATGTTAAATACTGTACAGGTCTATGTAAATTTAAGCTATAATACAAAAATACACATTTGTGTAGGTCTTTGTGTATTTATTTATTATTTTTGCTTAAAATTGATAAAATATGAGATATTAGACTAATGAATGTTTTTAAATTTGAATGAAATTTAACCAATTGATTGAAATATTAATTACGTGTTGATTTGGTGTTCCTGTAAATATCCCACTTTATAAGGTAGGCTACTTCAGCAATGTCTCGTCACCGTACAGCCTATTTGTGGAAAATCCCAAAGACTGAAAGGCTACTTATAATTACTAGAGTTAAATATTTTAATTACCTATTTAAAAATTAACTTATTCATAATCCCAAGTCATGTTGTTGTTTAGGTCATCAGCCGAAAGGCCGGTTTGAACCTCTAAAAGTTTTGTAAAGATTAAGTAAAAACGAGGAGTGAGGTGGTTTACTATTGCCTTCCTCACAGCGTCGAAAGAGTATGCTTATCAGCATGCCAGACTCTCAGAAAAGCACCTACTTTCCACCCTGCAAATGACACCGTCACTTCATTCACCACAGGGTCTGGCTGTGTAGTGAAATTCATTACTCTCAGAGGAGATAACTCTGATTATACTCTATTTCTTTTAAGTTGAGAACTACTGTAAACAACATTTCACCAAGTAAAGTTGAATCTGTTGTGTTTACGCTACGTGTACCTAACCGAATGGCTGGCGCTCGCTGCCCGCTTTCATTCCTATATACTGTTAAGCAATTCCAATGCTGTAAATTTCAGTAGATTATCTACTAGCAATTGAATTAGACCTTTGTTTACATTTATTTATTTATTCTAATCTAATTGTTTTGGACAATGTTTGTTTGTCCTACCGTTAAGTAAGAAAGGAAGATTCCTAATCGATCTTCTAAAAAAATTACGATAGGAATTGACTGGTAAAAAATTAAAGGGGTTCAATTCGACAATCGCATATTGAAAGTTGAACTTTCAAGCAAATTGAAATAAATTAAACCTAAATTTAATTTGTAGCCTATAAAGTAGATGAATTGGAAATGGCAAGTAACTGTACTACAGTGCTACGATTCCTGCCGTACCAATGTAACCTGAATCCTATTTGAGTATTGTGGCCTGAGATGAAGGATTACGTGGCTAAAAATAATAAGATTTTTAAGCTCCAAGTTAGGAAACTTTTTGAAATTGGGATTTCTAAAGTAGACCTATCGGTGGATAAATGAAAAACTCACGTGGAAAATGAGGAGAAACGCATATGGGATTTAGATTCTTTGAGCGAAGTTCAGGTAGCAAAAACTTGTAAATTTTGAACATGATTCAAGTAGTGACAACAAGGATGATGTGTCGTTTGATGAATTTTCATCGCGTGTACAAGAATTACAATGAGGTAACCGGTTACAATACTTTGTTTACTATTAACAACTTTAAGCCTAATTACAAATAAATATTTATAATACTAAGATTATAATAAGAATGTAAATTAATTTTTACAAAATTAACAATTGTAATTTCAGGTATAACGAACGTAAACGCTTTGCGATGGATCGCCCTACGTAATTTTTTTCTTTAAAACTTTTTTGACTTGGTCTCAGCTTAGTTGAAGTAAGGTATAGTGTCTTTTACCCCACTACCTCTTCTGTTCTTAAATAGTTCAGTCGTATAATTGTTGGCTATGTGATAAGAAATAGAACTATTTTTTGTAGCCCTAAAACAATCAGATTGAGTGCAATTAAATTAACGCTCCACATGCCCGCTACGGGTGAAAGATTGTAAGTCATGTAAACCTGATTGAGATTAGGCCTATATATTTTAAGTAGCCTATGGTTAACAATAAGTCTAGTCAACTGATTAAAAAAAAATTTTTAATTAGAAAATCAAAAGACCTACTTACAACTTAATATGTTTAACAGAAATGTAAATTTATGAAAATGGAACAATATTAGACGTAGGATGTTTTCCTATACAAGTTGATTAGCCTTTTATTTAGTACATTCCAATAATTAAATTAGAAACACAGTTAAACATTTAACAGATTCCTGTAAATTGCAGCTTACATCGTTTTGCCTACCAAACGACATGTTTAAACTTAAATAAAACCTTATTTTTGTGTTATTTAATTTTTGTCCGAAATTTTAAAAGAATTCAGTAATATAATTGCCGGTTTTTTTTAAAACGTGGGTATATAGCCTATAAATTTATTTAGGCTATAATAGTTCACATATTTAATTCGTTGTATGATTTGCCATCATTTATTTCTTAAGTTATGACATATCCAATGTCTAAAAATTTTGTGCAAGGTTCATTGAACAATAGGAACATTGGACTTTTCAAAAGAGTGAATGATTCATTTTGATAACTAATTTCATTTCTTAAAGGTTAAACAAACAAGTGTAATCTAGGTTAGATGCATCGAATTACAATTTCGTTTATAACTAAAACTCTGAGGCTATATCTAATAATAGATTTAAACAATAAGGAAACCAAATCTGATTATGAACAATGTAATAATATTTCACAATTCATTAAAAGTTTGATAATTTAATAAGAGTTTTAATGAAATACAGAGGGTCTCTAGCTATAATAAAACTAAAACTTTTCCAAATAAAACTTTTTAAGATGTAGGCTACCAAAAAACAATTTAGGCTATAATTGCATTAACTAAAAAATTAGCATAATTAAGCTAACATAAAATATCTACCTAATCTACAAAATTGATAGTTTACTGTTCGTAACAATATCTAGGCCTATTTATAATGTAAATGTACAAACTGCATTAGAAATATTAGTGGTTTGTTTTTTTTTAACCTTATGCTACTTTACTAAGCAAGCAATCAGATTCTTGCCTAACCTATAGACCAATCGTTAGGCTATAACTTATTCTCGTTTATTGAATTACAATAAGACCTCGACTTACGCGAGGGTTGCGTTCCGCAAAATCATCGCGTAACGTGAAATTCGCGTAACTTGGATTGTTCGGTTTAACCATAAAACATTCGCTAATTTGTCCGTACCATTAGAATCCGCTAATTGTCCGTAGGTCTAATATTAATTCATTAAACATAGGCCTAGTCGTTCCTTTTATGTTCTTCGGTTTTTCACACCCTTTCGTATCTTTCATCGACATCTAACTTTTCCTTTAAAACAATCGCTTTCCGTTTTTCTAACCTTTATTAGAACTCATATTGTACGCAAAGTAACAACAAAAACAAGAAAATAAAAGACCTGCAAATTGTTGCACAATTAAAATCACGATTTAAATCTACGCAACCATATACAACCACTATTTTTAACGCACTAAACAGTACTAATGTTGTACTAATGAACAAACGCAAATCAAGATGAAATAAAATTCCAGTGTAAATGGGGAGGGCAACTACTATAAAGGTTTCAAGAGAAATCAGCAAAACATTGGTCATAAATGTAAACATCCGTAATAAGAATAACCTATTTTACACAATACAATGTAGGCTAGGGTAATATGTTCAACAAAATCGCGCTAACGTGAATTCGCGTAATTCGAGGTCTTACTGTATTTTCAAGGAATTATTATCTAATTCAAACAATTTTTCACCATAAATTGTGTCTTATTATAAAGTTAGGTTATTAAAAATAATAAGTTTAATTACAGTATCGTTAATATACTAATAAAATTCAAATAAACCACGTGACATGGCAAAACTTATTGATTTATTCAAATAAATTAAATAAGAATTTATTTATGTCATCGGCCTACTTGATAGATGGACCTAATATTTATAAATAACTGACGCAATGAAGGGTGAATTACTTATCAGAAAAGTTTACCGTGAGCTTCGCAAACAATTTTTCATTTAGAATCTTTACTTGCAAACCACAATCTTACATATAAACTTAATAAAGAATCCCTACAAATTCTTATTTAGAAATTTTTATAGACATACGGTATTAAATTTAATGTAGATTTATAGAATTCCCACTATATTTCATCATCATTTGTTTGTTACAAAACATTTGCTTGATACAAAAATATAATTATTCTATAAGTAACTTACTACGACTTTGATAGCCTATTCTTTAAATTTTCAACATAACTTAATATTTGTATCTAATTTAACTGCTATTATTTATTAATCAACTGATTTTAAAAATCTGGTAATTTTATTTATTTTTATAAAGATTTAGGCGCATTTTTATCTTATTCTGTAATGTATAATAAATAATTATATTATAAATTAAAATGAGAATATCAGAATATTAATAGGTATATATTAAGCCTGTGGTAGGCTTATTAATAATTTAAATCTAATTTATTAATTTTAGATCTAATAAATAAGAAATATCGAATTTTGTAGTAACAATTTAATATATTTTTCATGTTAGCCTAATGGTTTTTAATCGTTTTTCAGCCTAATAATTCCATAGACTATTATTGTCTAAATTAAATAATACTAAAGTATAATAAATATAAATTCGCATTTAAGTTAACTAGCAATAGGCTGATTTTGGACTGTTTTAAAACATTCCAAATTTAAGTTAGGCTATCTAATACTTACTCTTAACTAATAAGTTTAATTAGTGGTAACTCAGAGCGCTTCAAAATAGTTAACTTACTGTGATTTTTGGTAGACGGTGTCGAAGATGTGGTTGTTTACCTCTTAGGCGAGTGGGTACTGTCACAAAGCCGTTGTCCCAGCTGATGTGTGGTACAGGGAACTCTGATAATAATCGTTGTAACCATATTGCGCTGCCATGTCGTACATTTTGATGTCCGCTTTGCTCTCGTTCGGTAGAAGTCTTGTTATGGAAAAAGGATGATTAGATGCAGCGTATTCCTGTTTTAAATGGTGATGAGAATAATGTTCGGGTTGTAACGTGGCCGCTAAATGCGGATGACAACGTCCCACCATAGCGGCCACCATATCATCTTGTTGTTGCTGAACTTGTTGTTGTTGTGTGTTCATACATAATTCACCATGTTGACTTAAACCGTGCAATGCTAAACCGTCCTCTACTTTTTCAACTAACGATTTATCTTTATGCCCCAACTTATCTTCTACGACGTGATGCCCACCGTGGCTCCCATGATGCCCGTGGTGAGGTGAAACACTTTTATGGCTTTGTCTAACCGCTTCTTTCTTTTCATCTTTAAACCTTTTCTGTCTTCTTAAATAACATCCATTTTCAAACATATTACCCGAATCGGGATGAAGTGTCCAGAAGCTTCCCTTTCCAGGTTTGTCCGGCGTCCTTGGTACTTTAACAAAGCAGTCATTGAAACTTAATGAGTGTCGTATCGAATTCTGCCACCTTTGCTGATTTTGTCTATAAAAAGGGAACAGATCCATAATAAACTGGTATATCTCTGACAACGTCAGCATTCTGGTCGGCGAATTTTGAATCGCCATTGTGATTAAAGAGATATAAGAATAGGGTGGTTTTGCGTGTGTGTAACTGCGGCGGTAGGATTTGTCGGCTCTTGCTCTTTGAAGGGCGGAAGGTGATCCGGCATCTCCTGGAGGCGCTGAAGCAGTCATATCGGCTCTTGTAGAAAGACCAGCAGCTGACGAACCGTACGGAGCCATACATGAAGAGCCCATGGCTTGCGCCCCATAACCTATCGCACTACCTCCCATACAATTGGCCATAGCGGCTGATCCTTGTAACATATTAAAACCCGACGCGCTCTGCGGCGAACAAGAATTCATCATAGAGTTCATACTATAACTCGGGGTATTCGAACCCATCGCACCGCTTACCGAATCCGCGTATAACTTTTGCGAAAGCATCGTCATGGTTTACAGCATACCGACCCCGACCCGCAACAGGTACAATGATTGGAAAAACAAACACCGACTGACCGGCCACTGTGGGTCTTGTTTGGCTAACAGAGGGGGTCGCGCTATTTAGCTTTCCATGATCAAACTGAAGTGCCTTCCAAACTTAGCAACGTAAAACAGCGAATGGGGAGAGAACTGTGGTGGGAGTGAGGCGTCGACTGTATCGACCAATAACAGATTATGACTCACGTTGCCATGGAGACCGCATGGCGGGGAGGCGGTCCCGCTCCACTGTCAGATGATAGTCTCCTCTCCGCCCCGTCCCCTACTATTCATTATCACTGCCAGCTTGTCGCCGATCTGTCCGCCGGTAGTCCTGCTGTCTCCCGGGACATCGTCAGCTACCCATGACACATCTACGATGGACTGGTGACACTTTTTTATTTTCATTAAATATTTCTTAAATTTATCATTCGAATTTTAATTTTCCAAAAATGTTTACTATTTGAATATAAACTTTTAAAACAAATTATTAACTTGATCTACATTATGTAGCCTAAACTTAAAACTATCATAATATCTAGGTTAACCCCACTGGTTTTTACGTCTAATATTACTGGATCATTTATAGACAAAATGTTTATAATTTAAATTACGGCCCTACTTAGAACGAACCAATTGAACGAGGGGTTGGTAGGAGAGATTTTTAATCATAAGATGCAGGGACTAACAGGTTTCTACTAAAACATAGTGGACCTAGGTTTTTATTTTATTAAAATAACGTTTAATTTTCAAGTAAAATATGTACGCAGCCATAGTTACGTAATAACTTGTTTCCAGAACAGGATATTTAAATCAATTTTGGATAACCAGATTTAGTGAAATTGTGAGCAAATAATAACAATAATTTAAATTCATCCTTAATTATCTTACTTAAAAGTAGTTAGCCTATCTGGTAACTACGTAAGCCTGTCTCTACACACATGTTTCGACAAATCCTGTCTTATTTAAACCAATGCTGTCGCAATTTAAAAACAGATTTATTCTAATAAAAAGTTAAAAGTTCAGTCTTCATCTTATAAACTCCTTTTTATATTTTAGAGCAATTTTTTAAATCCAAATTCTTAAAGAATTCTACAGACATTACGAATAAAGGTTCATTTTAGGCTGCTTTTATAAATCTTTGGCTTACTGTAGGCAATAACGTGAAGCATTTTTAATTTAAACAAAATTAGCCGTAAGATACGACTAATGAAGATGCAGTCTTAATTTGAATAATTACATAGTCTAATGTTTTGTAATATACTAATTTAGTTAACCAACACAACATTTTATATTCAAATTTAAAGATTCCCGTTTTGCTTAGTTATTAGCGTACTCGAATGTTATGTTAAGTTACAAGTCCCAAGTTTGACTCCCATAACTAGAATCTAGGGATGTTTCACATTGTATCATACTTAAACACACATAATAGGCCTATAATGTAATTTTTACAAAATTATTCGATAATCAAGTAGTTAATGCTACTTTAACGATTAAAACATTAACAAAAAGAATTGCTAAGCTAACAATAATGCTTGTTATTTTTCAGTGAACATAGGCCTAATTAATTTTAAAAAACCGAAAATTTGTAACATGAAAACAACCAGGATGTTTTAGGGCTAAAGTTTGAAGTACTGTCTCAATGAGTGTAGACAGAATAATTATACCAATAAAATTAAAGTAGGTGTAGCCTATATAATTATTTTTTGTATTAATAGGCTATAGGGTAATTCTATTGTATTTTAACCTGTTAGTTTGAGGAAGATTATTATATTATTTAAAAAGGGAGTACAATTCTAGTAATTTCCGGTTCCACAGACGGCATGAGTCATCCTTTACTGTAATTAGACTACCGATATTTGTTAAAACGAAAACCGGTAGCTGACCGATCAACATTAGTAAGAATCAAAGTCAGAACTTATTTTCAGAACTAGCCTAATTAAATTCATCTAAAGTTGAACACCAGTAATCTACAGAAAATATTTTTCAAATAAACGTGAGGCTGTGGTTATTAGTAAACTATGGAACTATGCTTACACAGCCTGCATAAGACAATGTGTAAAAATCTGGGGTGAAACATTCACACGACTTTCTCTTGTCAACCCAAATAATCCCCCATATAACCTAACATTAGTAATAAAACATTAGAAATAGTAAACAAAAAACTTACCCCAAAAAATATAACCTAATTTTAATCATGAGTGAATGATGCAAAATGAAAATCAACCTTAGTTTGGCTTACCTAATAATACGGAACACTCTTTCACGCTAAACTAGGCTCTGTAGAGAAAAATACACGAAAAAGTTGTAGAGCTGTTAATTTTCTGTGCATTTGATTATATACACTTTTGTCATAAAGTGTATAGGCCTACTAAGGCTGAAATCTTAAAAAAATCGACTTTTTACAGATTTTCATGAAACAGAAAATCACCAATTACCGCTAAACTAAGCGTTACACAAATAAATGTTTGAATAAAAGTTGTAGGTTTTTAAATTCTCTACAACTTTTATTAAATAAATGCTTACTTAAAAAAAAAACAATTTTTTTAAAGAGAAAACAGCCTTTCCAAGAATTTCAGCAGACATTGCGCCTACCCTATCTTGTAGAGCATATAAAATGAAGTAAATGAGGCGATTTTTAAAAAATCGTATAGAAGCCGTTTTTAAGAAAATTACAAAAAAGTGAAAAATGACACGAATAAACTACTAACTTAGGTCTACTTTTGAACGATTTTGATGAAAATGTTCGTGACGGGTCCTCTAGTGGTACCTAACTTAAGTTTCAAGTTCGTACAATGTTCTATTCCCTTCTTGAGATATTCTGTTCACACACAGACCAATCGCTAAAAATATGTTTTTTTTTTTTTGTTCAGAGGGTGCGAGAACGTGTAAATCCGGTGAAAACTCGATTTCGAAAAATCGACATGAAAACAATACTTTCTTCTTATAGGCCTATACTCATAGCCTATAGGCAAGAGAAATTAAAAAATCTCATTCATTTATGAATCATTATTTAACAGGTTAATATTCTAGGTTAAGTTGTATTTAGACCTTGTTTAAATTAGCCCTTCTAGAGTTGTATCAACATAAAGGTCATTAGCGATTACATTGCTGTAATCTCTAGCATTGTGTGAAATCTTATGTTGAAATTTTCCTCAGCTTAGCCGGGAATTGAACATGAAACCTTCAGCTATGCAGTTTTAAACTCAGACCACTGTGGCTTTGAGGTGGTCGCCTTTATTTGTTTCTAAACATGTAATTTCAAATCTTCAAACTTTCGAGAAGTAAAATTTTATGCAAACTTAGCCTAATTTTTTTTTTGTTAGATAAACTCATAGTAGCCTACCTATTTGACATTTCAAGCCTCTCATCATAGTATTTGTTTTATTGTCTAGACGCAAGAATTGTTACATACCTTGTTAAATATTCTCACAGAACTTCATTCTTCATTTTTAAAGCACTATGACTAAGCCAAGACTATCTTTTCTTTAAAACAAAATAGTATGCTACTCAGAAGATTTTAAAATACTTTAGACTTACGTTTACCTTCACATAAATATTAAACTATAGCTACAACCAGGATCATCTTGGAGCCTAAATTGTTACGAAGTTATAATCCAGGTATCGATTTCTCATTGGGTTCACCAAAATTTATGCAGCGTAACCTCACAATCTTAGCCCAAAATCAACAAGCTCAATCATCAGTGATGTTAATCAGATTTCATATAGTCCACAATTAAAAATTATATTCCTGTAGTTTGTATGCTGTCAATTTATTGTTTATTCTAAATTAAATCATAAGGCTTATAATAAGTATAAAAATTAAACCTAGACTTAAAAATGGTAAATTAACCGAACTAGTTCATAAAACACATGAATTATGTAGGTATACCTATATTTAAAAAAAATAGTAGCCTAACTAAAAATTCCACGTACGCGAGTAGGCGGGCTTTTCAGTGAATATAGGCCTACAGACTATTTTATTTCATATAGACTACCAGAGATTTTTTTATATTTCATATTTTATAAAAAATAAGAAGCTAGGAACTAAAGTAACAGTCCTTAAGAAAAACACGTAGGCCTACGTAGCTCATTTTTGAAATAACTAATTTATCTCATGTATATGTCAATAAATTTGCAATTATACCTTAATGAACTAGAGACTGCAGCTGTAGGCGAAGCACAGTGACCTAGATCACACCACAGAGCCAATCGACTTTCGTTAATCGTATCCTGAGTTGTCACGTTGTGGTCCCGCTGTCGATGACAGCCAAACAAAAAGTCAACTGGAGTTCGGTGAAACAGAGTGTGACTTAGCGAAGGGGAAACCTCACATCCTACCTTGACTGTTATTGGCTAGATCTCATCTGCAGTCTTTTGTTCGTTGGGGTAGCATAAGTTGTTTTAGGTATAAATTTGAATTGGTCTTTTAAAAGAAGCCCGAATCTCATATTTTTAGATTGAGGGTTGTGATAAAGACCAAAATTAACGGGAAAATTATAATACAAATGACGGAATCTTTACAAATAAGTAAAATATATAATAAAAGTCACACAGAAATAAAAGTTGAAGTTGAAAATTATACATTAGGCCTAACCTAGAAAAATTCTTCATAATTAGACCTAAGACTAATCTAGAAATCTAACCTACTGTAACTCTAATGCAAAATCAATACTGTAAATAATATAAATAATTGTGACTGCTGACTTAGCTGGGCAGGAGTGGGTGGCATGTTTATTTTCATGCAGTATTTGGTGTGTATCATGCAATTCATTTCCGTTAACCGAGCGTTTGCGCATAATGTAGTGAAATAGGCTCTATTCACCTGTAAAAGTTTATTATGTATTAGATTACATAATTTATTTAAGAGTCATTCACTCTACCCTTTAGTTTGCTTAACCTTTAAATGATAAAACTAACAATAGAGATTTCCGCATAATTTTCAAAAAGCTAACTTGATAGACTACAATAAATACAAACAGCAGGGCTTATGGTAAAAATTTACCTAACAATAAAATAATATGTAATTTATTCAGTCGGCCTAATTAGATTACTATTGTTATATGTGGTAATTATTTTAGTAAAAAAGTATAACCGAGACCCACTCTCAAAATGAAACCTAAAAATATTTTTATAATAATGTTTTTCCCATAACAGGCAGTAGGAGTGTTAAATTATTTTTACTTGATTAGCCTACCTAGTTCCAGGATTACAAAAATAGTTATTTTTTTGATCACATGGTAAGCCAATTATTATGTATTAATAATCTGAACCATTTCAGAACTGAAGAGATCATATAGCCTAAGAACAGAAGAGGTAGAGGTGTAAAAGAAATAAGTCAAAGTTCTCCTCTGAAAGTAATGAATTTTATTATACAGCCAGACCCTGTGGAGAATGAAGTGAAGGTGTCATTTACAAAAAAAATATGTGTTTTTCAGAGGACCTAGTATGCTGATAAGCATTTCTTTCCCCTCACTGAGGAAGGTAATTGTAAACCACCTCACTTCTCGTTTTACTTAGTAAAGCCTCTAGAGGATCAAACCAGCCTTTCGGCTAATAACCTAACATAAAAATGTTATCAATGGCGTAGTTGATATTCGCTTCTATTTCTTCAAATTCGTTTAATTTTTATTCCAAGAAGAAAAATTTTTTGGTAAAATGTAGTTTTTGACATTAAGAAAATATAGGCCTTATTCAGCACAAAACTGCTAAGATTATTAGCCTGATAATAGGCTCTTAGAACAAATATTTTCAGCCTATCCAAAAGGCCTAGTTCTGTTGAACGTGTTTTATTTTTGATGTGCTCAGAACAGCCTACAGTATCTGAGAGATAGCCTACAAATTTGAAAAAACAAGGCTTAATTACAATTTCAGTCTTTTTAAGTAGGCTTTTGCCTTTAAAATAGACTAATATAGAATTATGACATAATTATTTCATTCAATCAGAAAATAGTGATTCTATAAGTTATGGTAAATCGTTTGCAGTGGCCTAATAATAGCCTACCGCTGAGGCCCGTGGCAAATTCATCAAATCCCTCCCTCAATTTAAAGAAGCTTAACCAACGTTATAGTTTCTTTTCAATAAATAGGCTAACTACATAAAATAGCCTACGTACAAAACGCTATTAACTGTGTGCTTTCTTGTTGATTTTCTAGTAACTTTTAATTTAAAGAGCCGTATTGTATTGGAATAACAATTTTAGTTTTACTCAAAATTTTAATATTATTAAAATTCCTTTTTTTGGACTTCCTGTTCAGCAAAAGTATTAATGACATCACTGAAGTTCAAATTTCAGGCCACGGCATGTTCGATGGATAAAATAGCTAAGTTGCTTGATTAAAACCGCATGCAATATTGTTTTCCGCTCAGTGAAAACGGTTACGGATTAGAACTGAACGGAACAAACAAATTTATGTACGAGGTGAAACCCACATCTCTTCTCCTTTTGTTCAGGGTTTTCAAATACCTACATAATCTGTACAAGTTACTTCTCCAGAATAAAGTCGGTTTATTCTCAGTTTTAGAAAAAAATTATATGAGAAAATAGATTAAAATTAAATAGCTTTATCAGGAGCTTGAAAATTGTTTTATATATGCCTCTTTGGTAAAAAATGAATCGTGTAAATCCCCATATTCACATAGCCTACATTTTTACTTTAAATAAAATATCTCAAAAACGGAACATCGTACGAAGTTAAAATTTGAAACTTAAGTTAGATACCTTTAGAGAATCAGTCACGAACATTTTCATCAAAATCGGTCAACCGAAAGTAGTAATTGATTCGTGCCATTTTTCCACGTTTTTGCAATTTTCTCAAAAGCAGCTTCTACAATTTTTTTGTAAAATCGCCTCATTTACTACATTTTTTATAGGCCTAGGCCTACTCTACAAGATAGGGTAGGTGCCATGTCTGCTGAAATTCTTGGGGAGGCTGTTCTCTCGTAGAAAAAATTGTTTTTTTTAAGATTGTGGTCTTAATTATGCATTTTAAGGCAAAAATGTGAATAATAAAAGTTGTAGAAAATTTAAAAACCTACAGCTTTTAGTTCAAACTTTTTTTTTGTATAACGCTTAGTTTAGCGGTAATTAGTACTACTTTTTACTATGCATTTTACGATAAAAGTGTATAATCAAATTTATAGTAAATTAAAAGATCTAGGCCTACAACTTTTATTTTACGAATGTTTCTCTACAGGCCCTACTTTAGCGTGAAAGAGTGATTTTCCATTTTATTAAGCCAAACTAAGGTTGATTTTAATTTTAAGTCTTTCATTTATGATTAAAATTAGGTTACGTTTTTTGAGGTTAGTTTTTTTGTTTAATTCTAATGTCTTATTACTAACGTTAGATAGCCTATAGGCTATTGTTCATCATTTTCATTGGCAAGAGAAAGTCATGAAAGTGTTTAATGCCAGGTTTTTTAAATTTGAAAATGAATTTCATTTAGCCTATATAGGCTAATAATTAAGACTCAACTAATGTAACCCTAAAAAATCACTTATTTATAGCAACCGAAAAATCGGAACGAATCATAACATCTGTTTCTGTAACCTATTATCCGTGAAACCAACCAATGGGATAGAAAGTAATATAACGGCGATATTCAAAGCCCTAAGGGGTAGCGGAGCGTTTGTATTAAACGGAATAGGGTGCTGGATATTTTATTGGAGACGTTGAATTCTGAATGGTGGCATAAGGAAAGGGAGGGGTGACGTTTTAATGCCAGCTAAAGAAGAGGAGACTGGTTAGGGTACAGACTACGTTCAATAAAACAATTTATACACGCTTAATTCAACCTATTAAAGATAAAAAGCCCGGCACGCAAGAGCTGCGTAAATCAACCAGACTTTATTCGTGTAAATTTTACGTTAAATTTATTTATCAACTAGGTCATTTGCAGTTTTTTTGGAGAATACAGAAAAGTATCGAAAGTTTTAAAGTGTAAAAGTGTTCGTCTGGGCCAAGATTTGAAACCAGGTATTTACGATTTGCAATTAAGCGTAATCTAACACGCTAAATTCTTGCACCATGTTCCACTTTACATTTTTGCCTCTAGGGACTTTAAATCGTAAAAATCTCGTTCCTATGCATATTAAACAAAAAATCATAACATATAAATGAAAGAAAACTATCATTAAAACACATTGAAATCATTAAATAAATAAAAATCTAAAAGTATGAAATAAATCGAATGATCTAAACAATCAAATAAGTTATACACGTTTTTTATTAACAGAAATATCTACGAAATGTTCTTAATAGAACAGTTAGGTAATAGATTTGGTAAAAAATAATCATGAAACGGTAATTCCCACTGTTATTGTTTAGGTCATCAGCCGAAAGGCTGGTTTGAACCTGTAGAGGTTTTACTAAGTAAAACGAGGAGTGAGGTGTTTTACCAATGCCTTCCTCACTGAGTGGAAAAGTACGCTTATCAGCATGCCGGGCCCTCCGAAAAGCACTTATTTTCCACTCTGCAAATGACACCTTCATTTCATTCACGACAGGGTCTGGCTGTATAATGAAATTCATTACTTTCAGAGGAGATAACTCTGATTAGTGTCTTTTACACCTCTACCTCTTCTGTTCTTGAATGATTCAGTCATTTTATTGGCTGACCACATGATAAGAAACAGAACTATTTATTTTAGCCCTGCAATGAACAGATTGAGTGTAAACAATTTGACACTCCCACTAAAGAAAATTCCAAAATTTCTTCTTCGACTGTTGAAATAGCAATACCCTTCTGATTGTGTTTGTCATGTAAGTTATCAGTCTGCAGCTGTTAAAGTTCGAAGGATCTTTGGCTGAAAACGCTTTGTAATTTGGATATTTGAATTATACTGGATACACCCCATAACTGTATACCATAGGTCCAGAAGGTTTTGAAAATTAAAAGTTTATTTTTAAAACAAAAGCTCTCTTAAATGTAGGCTAAAAATAAATGAGCAAATAATATGTATTTATTTTGTAAGCATCATTTATAAAAATGTTTCCTCTTCCTACATTTGTTATCAATGCCTGTACAAATTTTTCACTGCCTATTAATTAAGTTTTTCATATGTAAAGGAAGAAAATTATACATTTTGGGTGACGCTGGTAAAGAGCCTTTTTCCAATAGTGGAAATATTAAATGTAGGCCTATACAGTATTTCTAACGTTGTTTTGATGGTCTCTGCGTGATAGATTAATTTATTTTATGCATCCAAATAATTTTTTTTGGCATAAAGTTTCCTCACCAAAAAATTAGCTGCTCAGATGAATATCCCAGAGGTTCATTGTTTCTTACCCTGATAATCAATTTTTGTACTTTCACTAGGAGTACTTTCACAAAAATTCACTAATTCACGCTAAACTTTGTAGAAAAGAAATGCTTGAAATAAAAGTTGTAATTTGTTTTAATATTATCCATAATTTTTATTATAAGCCTATAGGCCTTCTCTTTTCTTGTAAAATACATAAATTAAGGATACAATCTTAAAAAATCCAGTTTTTTACCATTTTTCATGAAAAGAATCCGGAAAATCACTAACTGACGCTAAACTAATTTAAACAAATTAAACACAAACTAAGCAACAATTAAACTAATTTAAACACTTTTTATAAAAATTATTTTGTTACACAACCATTTTTATGTTATTGTTCTTGTAGGGCTAATTTTTAATTGTGTTATGGGAAAATAAATAAATATAGCCGGTATTTAACAAATATTGTACAATATAATGAGTAAAGTTTAGTTTAATCACCAATTTGAAAAATATTTATGTAGTAGGCCTACATCTATTTTATAACTACATTAGTAGGCTCATAAAATTGCAACTTTATAAAATAATCACCATATGGAAAATTAACTAAATAGAAAGAAACTGAATGATATCCACCTGCATAACTATTAGGCTAACATCACGCCTTCTTCTGCCTCTCCAACTCACACCATTTATAAGTTATTCTACAATAATTAACTCAATTAATTCTACAATTAATTAGTTCTACAATATTCTACAATAATTATAAGAAGAGACAACTTAATTTATCCTCAAGAATTTGCAATGATTTCTAGTAAATGAGAAATACAATATCAGAGTTAATATTACTTAATGACCCACCGGGTTGGTGTAGGTGTAAAGTCGTTGCCGCTAGTCAGCTGGTAACAGCTGATTTTCGGAGACGAAGGTTCCTGGTTCAAATCCTAGTAAAAATTGTTAATTTTGAATACTAGACAGTTTACCATTGTGCTTGAGGTTCAATTAACCACTCTTTCAGGAATGGTCAGCCTGAGTCTGTACCTACAAGAAGAAAATATTAAAAACGAAACCACCGATTTTTACGAAAAGAATACAGAAAATCACTTATTGACGGTAAACAGTATTTAAACGAGTAGTAATTAATCTAAGATTGACCATAAATATATATAAAAAGACAAAATGTTTGAAATATAAAAGTAACAACACAAATTAACGAGAAGAAAACAAAAAAAATTAAAAAAATAACACCTAACTTAAATGTAATGGGGAAACTACGAATAAAGGTAAAGAAACTTAGGAACGAAACGGATTAAGTTTGTTTTGATTGCCAATTAATTGTTCTAAATTGAACAAATTGCAAAATACATTAGGAATAAATATTTAAAAAATATTACTTAATAGTTAACTTAATATTTTTATCGCTTAATTTCGTTCAAGAGTTATCAGTAGCCTTTGCACTGCTGCCGTTATGTGTGGCAACGGCAGCTGTTATGTGCAACTTTGAATTTATGTCATTTTGTTATAATCTACAATGAACACAATTTAGGTCTACAGATACATTTAATAGGGCTAAATAAAACTTTGTAATAGTTATTAATTAAGGAACAATCTATTGTATAAGTTAACAATAAAAATACGTTAAGCATTTTTTAATACCAATATTGTCATATTGGTAAGAGATTATTTAAAGCAAATAAATATATTTTTTCTGATTTTTCTTTTTACAGTTTGTTTATTTTAACGGAAGGTTGCAGGGGAGTTTGTTTGGATTGCAAAGCCCTGTCGTGGTCAGGAGGAGTTACGGATGAAATAGTGAGTATGAGAGTTGTAATAAAAAGAGGAAGAAGAAAAAGAAAAAGGAAGGAAAAGGACACAGGGCAAATATTTGGGGCATAAGAGTGTGAGTGGTGTTGTAGTACCTGGACCGCCCACGAAGAGTTCCTCTCTGGAACGTGATGCGGCGTATATTACCTCAAGTACTAACCTGAAACTCGCAGGTATAGTACGCTTCAATAATGACTACAGTTCCTTTCCATATCTATCTCACTCGTACATTTTAGTTTCCTTTTTTATTTTTTTATTGATTGTTTTTAAAATTCAGTCCGTTTGTGTTCTTATTTACCTAAAATAAACATACAACCCTTCTTTATACAAATGGATATTGTATACACTCTTTGTTATCAAATCTGCTAACAGGTAAGCTTACAATTCTATTTCCGTCGATTTGTTTTTAAAATGGTACACAGATATTACTTCTGATCTATTTTTTATTAACTTATTTAAAAAGTCAAATCTCTTTGAATAAACTAAACTTATTTAGCGATGTAAAAACTCTCAGATGAAATAATCTGTTAGCTATGATGTTAATTAAAAGCATAGGTAATTTGAAAAAAATTCTTCTATACTATATCCAACAGTCAGTCACTTGAGACGGTGGGAAAGATAGGCGATTCCAATTAACCAATTTCAATTCCAATTTAACGTTAGTTCCAATTTAACAGTTGTTTTTCCAGTTGGTTTTCCAATTTAACAGATTCCAATTTAACGTTGGTTGTACAGAGCAATACGCTCTCCGCTACTATCTGTCCTACAAACATACGTAGCCTATATTTAATTAATAACATATAAGTTTTAATTGTAATTATAATTTAAACTAAAGTTAAAATGATAAGTACTAGTCTATTATTTAAAGAATAATGTTCGGCCCCAATATTCGATTTAAAGACGCAGTATTTAAAATTAAAAATAAATTAAATACTTTAAAATAAATGTATATAAATTGTTACATTTATAGAATAAAAATTTATTGAACATTTATTGAATTTAAAGGGTATGGCGATGAAATGGATAAATATAGATTTTGAAAGATTAAAAAAATGTTTAATTTAATTTTATCTTTTCATAACATGTTATGCTTTTACAAATAAAATGCAGTACATTATTACACTATAAATAGTTATATTCAATTACCAGTTAGATTACCTAGTTAGATTTTGATGCCATCAGGTAGTTTGAAATTTCCCCTTTCCAACGTTACCAAAATTATGGTTTTAGTCAACTGGAAGTATTAATAGAAAAAATTTTTAATGTTACGTCACATGTAGGAATTTCGCTTTTCTCATGTTTCATTATTTTACAATACCTATTTTTTGTCATGTTGCCAAATAAATATCCAAATGTTTTTCTTTTTACTTATTTTAATTATTATTTAAATTTATTATTTGATTTTTTTGGCTATGGTGCTCTAGATTCTTCAGTGTTTGTATTGTAATTGAGGTTATTTGCCTACGGAGCTGGAATGTACTAAGTTAGGCCTATGGTTATTATGGTATATGGTAACACTGCTGTGTAAAATTAAAATGCGTTTTCCTGAAAAACTATATTTTTTTAATCTTTAGGTACAATTTTCTAAGGAACTAAAAGAGGTCTCCGATTGATGTTTCTTTTTATTTTGTTACTCTTTTTTATTTAATAGTAAGTATAAGTAGAATATTTTTTTAAATATTGGAATTATTTAATTTTCTAAAGCTTTTTTAAGTATAAAAATATTTTAGAAAATTTTCACGTTTAGAAAATTTGTAAAAAATCAACCTTAAGATAAATTTAAAAACCACCCTTCTCGAAAGAAGAAGAAAACTCAACCTTTAATACAAAACAAAAAGTAGCTCTCTATATTTTATAGTTTTTGAGAAAATTGTACCGGAATTTTTTAAAAATAACATAGAAAGATGGGTGCCCGTAACAGGCAGGTGGAGTGTTAAATTATTTGCACTCGATCTGCTAGTTCCAGAGCAAATAAAATTCTGTTTCTTATCACGTGGTCAGCCAATTATATGATTGAACTATTTAAGAACAAAAGAGGTAGAGGTGTAAAAAACACTAGTCAGAGTTATCTTCTCTGAATGTTGTTGATCTCATTTTTTAACCTTTTGGTTGATGACCTTTAGTTCATCAGCTATGCCTTATTGGTCATCAGCCTTTCTGGTTTGAACTTGTAGAGGTTTTACTAAGTAAAACGAGGAGTGAGGTGGTTTACCATTGCGTTCCTCACTGAGTGGAAAAGTATGCTTATCAGCATGCTGGGCCCTCTGAAAAGCACATATTTGCCACTCTGCAAATGACACCTTCACTTCGTTCACCACAGGGTCTGGCTTTATAATGAAATTCATTACTTTCAGAGGAAATAACTCTGATTAGTGTCTTTTACACCTCTGCCTCTTCTGTTCTTAAATGATTCAGTCATTAAACTGGCTAACCATGTGATAAGAAACATAAATATTTATTTAAGTTCTGCAATTAACAGATTGATTGTTTGATTGATTGATTGATTGATTGATTGACAACAGCAGAAAGATAGGCTCGTCTACCCCTTAAAACAAATGATCACTAGTTCATTTAAAGACTTAGTACATTAAATGCAGTTTTTAAAAACAAATTATTAATAAAATAACTTACACAAATAAATATTTCATTGGACGCAAACTCTAAAATACATATTAGCTCTGTATACCACTATTAGTCTAATCAACCAAACTAAAAATTTAATTTCAATAGAACAAAATTAAGTTACTTTACGAACCACCAACGTAAATGTCTTAAATTATTTCAGTAGACTACTTAAAAAGAATTTGTTATTGGTCTAACTTTTCTCAAAGTGGGAGATAACGCCTTTTTGTAGACGCTGGAGACGTCAGGGGGCGGTAGACGACCTACAGAAAATTGGAGGCGTTCAAGCGATCTAGGAAGGCGATGACTGATAAAATGGCTAAAACTTATTTTTCTGATATGTCAAACTAAAATTAAATACTTGCTATGATGTAGCAGTAGTAAAAAACAAAAAAAGGAAATAACTGGTGAGTGTCCTATTCAGCAACTTTATTAGCAGCCACTAAATGTGTCAATTTGACACTGTTTTTAAGAGTGCATCTTTTATTATTATTTTTAACAGATGGTAAATTTAAAAATTTTGGGGGGCTAGCAAATGTTTGATTCTTAATGTGGGCGGTGGGTGAAAAAGTTAAGAATGTATGGTCTAATGTACCCTATTAACAAAAATAAAACTACCTTGAACATTTTAAAATAGTCAATCTCAAAATAAATGTCATTTTTAACTACATTTTACAACGTAATATTTAATTTTGCAATATTATTAAAATTTATGAATAATAAATAATTTTGTTCTATAAATAACTCTTTTTAATACATAGCCTACAGGTATGCATAGCCTATTTGTAATACATGCTTTAATACATGGGGCTTAGCTTATTAACCTTCTGGCTTCATTAAGATCCTGCTTTCCCGTAGGTACATATTGAATAATACTACTTCAAGAATTAGAGAAGACAATACTGTATTTTTAAAGAATTTCCTCTTATTTTCTATAGTTGAGTGTTTTAAACAATTTTTTAACAAAATAAACGTGAATTCCGAGTGTCTTCACGCTCCGGAGAATTGCTAAGGAGACCGACACTATATCAGTTTATCAGTTATTGTGTGTGTGTGTGTGTGTGTGTGTGTACGAGCGCGAGTATGAAGGTGAGAGAGTTACTGCAAGAGGGAGCACAGATTTCACAGAAAAACGTGCATTACCTCTGTGCCGGCGAGGACAAAACTCTTTCGATTTTAATATTACAAAAAAATACACCTATAATAATTATAGATAGATGCCTAAATTTGAGAACACACATTCAGCAAAAACGAAAACAGCTAGACTTAAAATTTAAACAATTCTTTTGGCTACTCGAATCAAAATCAAACTTTTGATATACAAAACTGTTTTCAAACCAGTTTGGACATACGGTATCCAATTATGGGGCGCATCCAGTAACTCAAATATCCAAATTATTCAGCGTTTTCAGTCGAAGGTCCTCCGAGCTCTAACAGCTGCAACTGGTACATGACGAACAATTACATTCACAAAAATCAAGACAAACGTATTTGTTCAGTAAAGAAGATATTACAAATGCTTTTCAAAATTTAGTTTCATTACATCTGTAATAAATATTTACTGTGAACAGTGGGTATTTCTCAAAGGTACAATCTTTATTAGGAGGTACCCTTTTTATTAAATTATTTTTTACCAAATCTATTTATTGCTCTGTTAAAAACAGATTATAGATGAGCTTGTTATATTAATAAAAAAGTATTAAAATAAATTGTGCAAAACTGGTATCTGATAACACTAAATCAAGTCATTCTTGCTACAAATCAATTCCTGCCTACCCGGTTTTTTTTATTTATTTAATACTACAGAAAGACCTCGACTTACGCGAGGAATGCGTTCCGCAAAGTCATCCCGTAACGTAAAATTTGCGTAACTTGAATTGTTCGGTTTAACCTTAAAATATTCGCTAATTTTCTGTATCATTCAAATTTTCTGTAGTATTGATTCACTAAACCCAGTCGTTCTTTTTATGCTCTTCATTTTTTCACCCCTTTCGTATCTTTTAACGACATCTAACTTTTCCTCTAAAGTAATCGCTTACCGTTTTTTAACCTTTATTAGAACTCATATTGTATGCAAAGTAACACCAAAAACAATAAAATAAAAGACCTGCAAATTGTAGCACAATTAAATTAAAACCACGAAAGTACAAAACGAAAGCACAAAGTAGTTGTACCATTAGGGTACAGTTTACTGTACCCTTCTAATGTTTAGAACAAAAGCAAATCAAGACAAAATTCCAGTGTAAAAATGGGGAGAGCAACTGCGATAACGGTTTCGAGAGGAATTAGAAAAACAGTGGTCATAAATTAATGTAAACATCCGTAAGATAAGAATAACTAACGTACACAATATAATATATCGTATGATGTTCAACAAAATCGCACTAACGTGAATTACTCTTATACGGATCTGAATACTAGTCAGTTGTTACCGGTGTACTTTGATGGTTGGGGTTTAATTAACCATACTCTCTCAGGAATGGTCGGCCTGGGTCTGTACAAGGCTACACCTCATTTACACGTCATACACATCATTTTCATCTCATTGGGTCATGGGGTTGCTTATTGTTCTAAATTGAACAGATTGCAACGTACACAAATTATAAATAAAAAAAAATTAAACGTGAATTAATTCAAGTAAGTTGAACTCGCGTAAGTCGAGCTCTTACTGTACTGCAATCTAGTCTGGGCCTAATAGGCTAATGAGCAATGCACTAAGTTATTTCTAACCGAAATTACTAAAACAGAATATTCTTAAAAGCCAACAGTTTATAATGTCAACTAATTCTTCAGTTATGTACCAATATATAGGCCCACACTTTTATGTTGTGCATAACACTCAATACAGTAGCTATTAGGCCCTATATCCTATTTAATAGGTAGCTACTAATTTGCGATGAGTGCATTAGCACTTGGGATAAAGCAGGGTCATTCGGATCCCACCTAACACAAGTGTCTAAACAAGAAAACCAATTACTCACAAGAAAACAATTTGTCAACAGTCTAAGATTCAATTGTTAAGTGTAAATTTTATTTAATTGAAAAACATCATTGTAAACCTAAAACATACTGTTATAATCTTATGTTATGTAATTTATGTTTTTTGAGTAATGGGGTCACTAAAAACTTAGAATGTTGATGCGACCATAATAAACCAATTATAAAAAAATAAATTGTCAACATTAAGGTTAAATTTTGCGCCGTGTATTAACCCAAATTTTCAAAAATCTTTTAAGTTCTCTTTCGAGATCTTAAGTGAATGCAGAAGAAAGGGGACAGCAGCTTGCAAGCTTGTGATATAAGTAAGAGATGAAAATATCTGAAGTACTAAACGGACCTTTGTTAAAAGAGGGTTGATAGGGGATGTTCAAGAGGAAATTTGTGACTCACCACTAAGATTGAAACCAACGTTTTGGGGGAAGTTGTTTTCCTAGTAGATTTTACTTTCCTATGAAGACCTCAGTTTTTCCTTAACAACATCTGATAGATAGCCTACAATGTAAAGGTCTCTTGTACGGAAATAAAATCACAATAACTTATCCTAATAATTTGGTGATTCATTCTGTTTACCAAAATGTGAAAAATGTCGTTTTTAATTAACAAACTTATCAGAAACTTGTTTGTTTGCTATTTATTACTCATCTTCCTGTTAAACCAAAACTAACTAAAATTTAAAGGCCTGCTGTGAACGTAATAATGAATTAAGTGCAAAGTGCAAATCTGAAATGAATAACAAGTAATAATAAAGAGGTTCTTTATTATTGGTTACGAATTGACTCGAGGGATATAAACATTTGTTATGAATATCACTTAGTTTGGTAGATATCTGATAATGAAAAGTGATCAAAATACTTTTGTACTTGTTATTCATTTCAGATTTGCACTTTTCACCTTAATTCATCGTGGGTTCGAATCCCGCTCAGTTACGGCATATTTTCATACGTTACAAAAAATCATTCTTCCTTCATTATACACATTTGTAAGTTACAACCCAACGTCGTCGCTAATGACCATTGTAGTTGATGCGACGTTAAATAAATAAATAAAAATCTGGTGTGAAACACTCACACAACTTTCTCTTGCCTATGCAAATAATAAATAATAATCCTAACATTAGCAATAAAACATTAGAAATAAACAAAAAACTAACCTCAATAAACATAACCTTATTTTAATCATGAGTGAAAGACCCGAAATGAAAATCAACCTCAGTTTGACTTAAAAATACGGAAAATCACTCTTTCTCACTAAACTAGGCTCCGTGGAGAAAAATGCTCTCAATAAAAGTTGTAGATCTTTTAATTTTCTATAAATTTAATTATATACACTTTTGTCGTAAAATGCATACTAAGGCCGAAATCTTAAAAAAATCGATTTTTCACACGTTTTCGTGAGAAAAACAGAAAATCGCTAATTACCGCTAAATTAAGCGTTATACAAAAAAATGTTTGAAACGAAGATTGTAGGTTTTTAAATTCTCTACTACTTTTATTATATAAGTTTTTGCGCTTAAATTTATATTAAAGCCGTAATCTTAAAAAAACTATTTTTTCGTGAAAACAGCCTCACCGAGAATTTCAGCAAACATGGCGCCTACCCTATCTTGTAGAGAATAAAAAAATGAGTAAAAAATCGTAGGACCAGTTTTTGAGAAAATCGCAAAAAAGTGAAAAATTACACGAATAAACTACTACTTCCGGTTGACCGATTTTGATGAAAATGTTCGAGTCGGGTCCGGTAGTGGTATGTAACTTAAGTTTCAAGTTTGAAGATCGTACGATGTTCCGTTCTTGAGATATTCTGTTCACACACACACACACAGACCAATCGCTAAAAACATGTTTTTGGGGTTCAGGGGGTCTGAAAACGTGTAGATCCGGTAAAAACTCGATTTCGAAAAATCGACATGAAAACAATACTTTCCTTCCTATATATTCATATAGGCAAGAGAAAGTAAAAAAGAACATCTTGGTAAATATTAAGTTTCTTAAATTTTTACTAGGAAACAAATATTTATCCCATTTAATGCTCATTCATCTTTGATTTACACCTTATTAAATTTCAGGTAGACGTTTTAACTCACCGAAAAAGAATTTTAAAATATAATAAAATTTGTTTATTTTAATTAGTCTACATGAAAGAATTATTATTTTGAACAATCTGTTTCTTTTATATTTTTACTTTCTCTTGCCTATATGAATATATATATACAGGGTGATTCATGAAGTTCTCCCCCCACTTCTACAGCACATTGTACTAGTAAAAATAATGAAAAAATGTTATATAAACATAGGTCCGAAAACGCTTCGTTAGCGAGTTACAGCTAGCGAAAGTTTCGCCTGGATTTCAGTTCACCAGGTGAAATGAGGTCTTCCTGGAATTGTGGTAAGGTAGATTAAGGGGCAAATTCAATCATTTCTTATGGTTTTTGATCTGATAAATTGAATAAAACAGGTCCCAGATCTGTAAGTTAAATAGTTTTTAAGAAAACCAGTGTCAAATGCAAAAAATGGAGTGAAAAACTTATTTTTTCATCTTTGGGCAAGGATAACTGTGTTATTTCACCAAGAAACAGTTAAAATTTTTCAATAAAACATGTAGAAAATTTTATTCTGAACAAACCGGTGTAAATTAAGTACACAGAAAGCGAATAGATGTTTGATTAAATGAGTTTTTATTCATAAGAGTACAAAGTAAAATTAACCGGAAAAACTAAAATGAAAAAATGTGTTTTTTTCACTCCATTTTTTTGCATTTGACACTGGTTTTCACAAAAACTATTCGCTTTCTGTGTACTTTATTTACACCGGTTTGTTCAGAATAAAATTTTCTACATTTTTTATTGAAAATTTTTAACTGTTTCTTGGTGAAATAACAAAGTTATTCTTGCCCAAAGATGAAAAAATGTGATTTTCACTCCATTTTTTGCATTTGACACTGGTTTTCTCAAAAACTATTTAACTTACAGTTCTGGGACCTGTTTTATTCAATTTATCAGATCAAAAACCATAAGAAATGATTGAATTTGCCCCTTAATCTACCTTACCACAATTCCAGGAAGACCACATTTCACCTGGTGAACTGAAATCCAGGCGAAACTTTCGCTAGCTGTAACTCGCTAACGAAGCGTTTTCGGACCTATGTTTATATAACATTTTTTCATTATTTTTACTAGTACAATGTGCTGTAGAAGTGGGGGGGAGAACTTCATGAATCACCCTGTATATATATATATATATATATATATATATATATATATATATATATATATATATATAAGAAGGAAAAATATTGTTTTCATGTCGATTTTTCGAAATCGAGTTTTCACCGGATCTACACGTTTTCAGAAACCCCCTGATCCCAAAAAAAACATGTTTTTAGCGATTGGTCTGTGTGTGTGTCAGAACAGAATATCTCAAGAACGGAACATCGTACGAACTTGAAACTTAAGTTAGATAGGCCTACTACTACCGGACCCGACACGAACATTTTCATCAAAATCGGTCAACCAGAAGTAGTAGTCTATAGTTTATTCGTGTCATTTTTCACTTTCTTGCAATTGTCTCAAAAACGACCCTACGATTTTTTTTAAATCGTCTCATTTACTACATTTTTATGCTCTAAAAGTTAGGGTAGGCGCTTTATACAGGTAAAAAAAAAATCTGGTGTGAAACACTCACAAAACTTTCTCTTGCCAATGTAAATAATTAACAATAAACCTAACATTATTAATAAAATATTAAAAATCAACAAAACACTAACCTCAAAAACATAACCTTATTTTAATCATGAGTGAATGACGCAAAATGAAAATCGTACTCAGTTTGGCTTAAAAAAACGGAAAATCACACTTTCACGCTAAACTAGGCTCTGTAGAGAAAACTTTTCTAAATAAAAGTTGTAGATCTCTTAATTTTCTATAAATTTTATTATATACACTTTTGTCGTAAAGTGCATACTAAGGCCGAAATCTTAAAACAATCGATTTTTCACACGTTTTCGTAAGAAAAAACAGAAAATCGCTAATTACCGCTAAACTAAGCATTATAAAAAAAATGCTTGAAATAAAAGTTGTAGGTTTTCAAATTCTCTACAACTTTTATTATATACATTTTTGCTCTAAAATTAATATTAAAGTCGTAATCTTAAAAAAACACTTTTTTTACGTAAAAACACCCTCACCAAGAATTTCAGCAAACATAGCGCCTACCCTATCGTTTAGAGAATAAAAGATTGAGTAAATGAGGCGATTTTTAAAAAAAACGTAGGACCAGTTTTTCAGAAAATCGCAAAAAAGTGAAAAATTATACGAATAAACTACTACTTCCGGTTGACCGATTTTGATGAAAATGTTTGTGTCGGGTCCGGTAGTGGTATGTAACTTAAGTTTCAACTTTGAAGTTCGTACAATGTTCCGTTCTTGAGATATTCTGTTTACACACACACACACACACACACACACACACACACACACGCACACACCATCACACACGCACACACACTCACGCACACGCGCGCACGCGCGCACACACACACACACACACACACAGACCAATCGCTAAAAACATGTTTTTTGGGTTCAGGGGGTCTGAAAACGTGTAGATCCGGTGAAAACTCGATTTCGAAAAATCGACATGAAAACAATACTTTCCTTCCTATATATTCATATAGGCAAGAGAAAGTAATAAGAAAAACGTTTCCAATAAATATGGGTCCGCAAACCATTCTTAAGAGATACAGCTAACAAAAGATTTCGCCTGGAATTCAGTTGTCCCTGTAAAATAAATTCATACTTAAATTTTTAGGGCATTAATTAAGGTTGTAATTAAACAGGTTTTATGCGAAATGAGCTAAAAATTAAATAAAACCTGTCCCACGTCTGTTAGTACAGTCACTTATGAGATATCTGGCAATAAACGCAAAATTAGATCTCGAAAAACATGTCTTTCTTAGGTTTGAAGTAGATTAACTTTGTTAAATTGGTAACAAACATGCAAACATTTTAAACAAAATTTGCAGAAAATTTAATTCTGAAGAGAATGATATAATATAGTCCTGTAAAAATAAACACAAACTTCATAAAATTTGATTTTCATTAAATTAGAATATCCTACATGAAAAATAAGACAAAAAGTCGAAATACTGTACTTGTTTATTTTATTTTATATTATTATTATTTTTTTTTACTTGGTAGCCTACTTGTTTATTAATGAATTTCTACTTTTTGTCTCATGATCGTCCTTATGAAACACCCTGTATATTCTAGTATGTATAGTTCTAAGTGTCAAATAAAGTTAAAAAGTTGACTTGCAGGCTTTCGGAATTTACTATAATACGCTAATTTAAAATTTCTTTGTATTGCATAGGCTATATTCTACACTTTGATAATACCGTAAACATTTTTATAATACAAATTTTACGATTGTTTATTTTTACAAATTAACTTTCTTTTAGTTTAGTGTGGTAATTATTTTGGCATACTAAAGGCCTACGTTTATCTCTAGGTGAGAACATTGAGCTCTTGGAAAATGAATTTACTTGGATGAAGTCTTTTTTTTCTTTTTGTCCGAGTCGGCGAGAAAAACTCATGTTCACTCCCTCACGATGTAGGAAGTTAGATCTCGATGTAGGGGTGTAGATCTGGATGTAGATCTCGATGTAGACTCCCTCACGATGTAGGGGAAGTAGTGCTGGAATCAATTGAGGCGTCCTTGTCCAGCCCCCAGGAGGCCGCAACCGCCTTCCAACCAAAAACTCGCCGTCTGGCCACTTGATCCGACATCAATCAAACAATCCTCCACCTCTCTCGAAACTGTTTATATAATACTACAAGGAAATGTCGGGTTAAAAAATTTACAAACTGTCAACGGGGCGTGAAAGGGAATCGTAGCCTAATTCACCTGTCGCTGTGTTACCCCTTTTGTTCGAGCGATACAACAAAAGGATCGCTACAAAACAAAATTGGCACGGGGAACAAAAAAACTCCAACAGGAGAGACTGCGGTGATGTGGTGTTAAAATAAATCCAAAAAAAATATAAATTAGTAAAAGAATTTAATAAAATATTAAATTTATAGAGAGAATACTTAATAGATACGGTTACATTTTCATTTTAAGTTAACGCAGAAAAGTTACATAAGCAATTAAATGTTAATAAGCATAGATAGCCAAAATTAATGAGAAAGACAAAAAATGAGCTCAATTTAAATTTGCATGCTTTATACTGGATCCAGTTAAAAAAAATTTAATTTTAAGAAAGAAGATCAATAATTAATAATAATAAATATTATTATTTAAAAATGAAACAATAGAATCAATATTTAATTATGATAGGCCATTTGAATAACAGATAGATAATATTTAAAAAATTTTAATTTATAAGAAAGCATAATTAGTTTAGCTTTAAGAGTATAATTCAGTTAATTTAAATAAATTTTTATAAGAAAATAATTTGAATCGTTTAACCAAAGCAAGTTAACAAAATAAGCAAAGTTTACAACGTTCTAAAAAAACAATTATAGAGCTTTTTTTTTTTTTTTTTTTTTTTTTTTTTTTTTTTTTTTTTTTTATTTATTTATAAAGGTCGCATCAACTTCTAATGGTTATTAGCGACCACAATAGGAGTTATAAGTACTAATAACAGTAAAAACAATAATTTCATAAATTAAAACATTAAAAGTAAAGATTGGTAGGCTTCAGATTTTGTCTTCAACAGCGATATAGCGTAGAAATTTCAAAATTTTGTAACAACTGTCTTTACACCTAACATTGTTTTGAAAAGTTTCAGAAACACCAAGAAGTGTTTGGGTGCCTTGAAGTTTTCTACATTCTGAAACTATATGCGCAACCGTTGCTTTTTCGTCGCAGAAAGGGCACACTGTCGGCGTAGATTTTGTGAGCAGATGTTGGTGTGATATATATGAGTGCCCAATTCGCAATCGGCAGATGACAACCTGTTCCCTGCGATTATGAAACTCGGGTAGAGGAAATTCTCCTAAAGTTTTTCGTACCATATGGAGTTTCGAAGGTGCCATCTCGGTCCACCTATAGTTCCAGAAATCAAATAGTTTTCTGTTGACGTGTGCCTTTAGGTCAGAATGAGAGACCCGATGGAAATGTTCGTGTAAGTGAACAGCACTCTTGGCCGCAAGATCGGCTTTTTCGTTACCTGGAATCCCTACATGAGACGGAATCCAGGTAAACACTATTTCAAAATTGTGTGCAGTCAACTCAGAAATTAGCTCTTGGATTTCTTGAATTATTGGTACATGACACTGGACATTTCCTATTGCTTGCAGACCAGACAATGAATCGGTGAAAATAACATATTTAGAAGGAGTTAAATGTTTAAATTTTTCGAGAGTACAGAGTATCGCATACACTTCGCAGAAGAAAGACGAACATACATCATTAAGCTTAACTTGTACAGTCTCGTAGGGAAAGACAACAGCACATGTACATCCTTCTGCCGACCTAGATCCATCAGTGTATATCATATTATACTGTGAAAAATTATTGCTGAGTTCATTAAAGTAGGTTTTGAAAATATTAGGATGAGTTGATGCCTTGCAGAGGGCTGAAAGTGATGTATTAATGTTTGGTGAAACAGATAACCAAGGAGGGATTTTAGAATGCATTCTTGAAAAGACCGGCGGCAGCTTACTTGAAATTTTTGACAAAGAAACTTTAAGACGTTCCCCAAGAGGCAATGGACACGATGCGTTGGACAGATAAAACCCAGAACAGCTGTTGTGAAATATAGCTTGGTAACAAGGATTGTCTGGAGCAGCAGAGACATGCAGCGCATAAGCAAACAAAAGTTTCATTCTCCTGATCTCCAACGGGTATTCTCCAGACTCAGCTAGCACGCTTAAAACAGGACTTGTAATGAAAGCTCCTAGCGCCATTCGTAAATTCGATGAGTGAATAGAGTTTAAGGTGTCTAAAATATGTTTCCTTGCTGAAGCATAGATGATAGATCCATAATCAAGTTTTGCACGAATTAGTGCTTTGTATGTTGACAAGATAACGTTTTTGTCTGCGCCCCATTTACTAGAAGAGATGGATTTAATAATATTCATTCTCGCTTGACATTCCTTTTTGAGATTGGAGATGTGAGTCCTCCAGGAAAGTTTATCGTCAAATAGAAGACCAAGAATTTTCAGTTGACGAACTTGCTGCAATTCATGTTGTCCAAGATGAAGGTGAATATCTGGTAAGTTGAATCTATTTCTTGAGAAAGTTATGAACCGAGACTTGTTCCCAGAAAATTTAAATCCGGATTTTTCTGACCAATTATTCAATTTAGTAAGGGATTCCTGCAGAAGCTCTTGTGTGGTCTTTAAATTTTTCCCCTTACAAAAAAAGGTGATATCGTCAGCGAAGGCAAAGACTTTTACAGGAGAAGTGACAACGGACATAGCTTCATTAATAGCTACTAAAAACAACGTTACACTCAAAACTGATCCCTGAGGTACACCATTTCGTATCGGAACAGCAAAAGAGTGTGAATCTCTAACCTTTACGCGGATGGTTCGATGTTGTAGGAAGTTGGCTACAAAATTTAATATTGGACCAGTGACACCAGCATCACATAAAATTTTGACAGTTCGATCTTTCCAAACCATATCGTACGCCTTCTCTATGTCCAAACACACAGCAACAAGGTGGTGGTTTTTCACAAAGGCGTTACACACGTTCGTTTCCATGTAGGTCAGTACATCAAGTGTTGATCGATGTTTACGAAAGCCACTTTGCCAGGGCGAGAAGAAATTAATTTTGTCGAGATGCCATAAAATTCTGGTGTTAACAACCTTTTCCATAAGTTTGCACATCGTGGAGGTCAAGGCAATGGGACGATAGTTCTCCGCTTTACTACGATCTTTTTTGGGCTTATGAATAGGGACAACTACCGCTTGTCTCCAGATGGCCGGAAATGACTTTTCCGCAAGGATTTCATTAAAGAGATCAGTAATGTATGTAATTGCTACTTCCGGAAGATGTTTTAAAAAGAAATTATGCACATTATCAGGACCTGCAGCAGAATTTTTTAATTTACACAGGTGTCCTTCCACTTCTGAAACCTGAATCGGCGTATTAAGGAAGTAATCAGAGGCAGTAGTATTAGACAAGATCTGAGGGATCGTAATGTTTGAAGACAATTTGTGCTGTAAAAATTCAGGAGTATAATTCCGATCGCTAGAACAATTTGCAAAGGATGTAGCAAATATGTTGGCAATTTCTTGTGGGTTAGTTATAATCTGATCGTTATGTAACAACGAGCGAGGATAACGAGACATTTTTGGATATCGATTAATTCTTCTAATCTTACTCCATAAGTCAGATATAGTAGCAGAGGAAGAGAGTCCAGAAATAAAATGAATCCATGATTGTTTTTTGCTCTTTTTAAATATAAAACGTGCTTTAGCCCTTAGTTGTTTAAATATGATGAAGTTAGCGGTCGTGGGGTGGCGCTTGTAATGAGAAAGAGCTTTCTTAGAATTTTGTAGTGCGATCTTACAATCACTATTCCACCAAGGCACAGAAGGCTTGTTAGATACACCAATAGCTTTCGGAATTGCACTATCAGCTGCTTCAAGGATTATTGCGTTCAGGCTTTTTACTTTTTCATCAATAGAGAAGCTGTTCGACGGTTGTGAAGAGTTCAAGTAGCCGATTCCCAAGGATACCATTTCACGAAAGAGATCTAGATTCGCTAACTGGAACTTCCATTTTCTTACGTAATTTCCGTTGTCGATCGGAGTACATCGGAACAGGTCGATTATAATCGGAAAATGATCACTGCCGTACAAGTCATCCTCCGTGGACCACTCAAACATGTGAGATATATTAGCAGAGCAAATGGATAAATCAATTGCACTAAAAGTTCTAGAAGAGCTATTGAAATGCGTAGGAGCGCCGTTGTTCAAGAGGACAAGTTCAGGATTAGTTAGGAGGTTTTCAATAATTCGTCCTCGTGAGTTCGTTTCATGGGATCCCCACACAGCTTTTGTTTTAACAAATTATGTTTTACAAAAAATTAAAAATTATGGAAAGTTATCAAAATTATGCTATAGAAAGTAAGGTGCATGGATGCCAGTTAAGTCCTGACCAAACTATGCTTAGCAGCATAATTTAACAAAATTAAATTTGAAATCATTACATTATAAATTACAAAAAATAATAATGATGGATTTTTTTTATGTATATATAAATATATATATAGCGGATGCTTCAAAAGTAGTTATTTTTTTATTAAAAGAAATGTAGAATCAAATCGTTGAGAAATAAAGTTATCGGGTGACATATGAAAATTCATAATTGTTAACATTCGCCCAAACTTGGTTACATTTATGTTTCAAACATGTTAACATTCGCCCAAACTTGTTTAAATCCATCCCAAACTGGGTTTAAATCCATCCCAAACTGGGTCCCTGCAAAGAGCAGAAAAACCAGGACTTAGAAAATGAGGGCAACCGCAAAACACAAAAATAAAAAGGTAGCTAAATCCCACCGGCACAACAAGAGAAAATAAAAAAATTTAACAGTGCGCTTTAAGGAAAGCATAAAATTCAAATTTAAAAAATTTAAATTACCCAAAGGGTTTACAAAAATTTACAAAATTTAAATAAATCATTTTCGGCTTCAATGGGTTTTAACTACAAATAAAAAGAGAAGAACTTACCGAAACACGGGAAAGCAAAATGGTCAAGTAAAACAGCGACATAACGCACCCCGAAAAACTTAAAAATAATTACGGCACAAGTACCAGAAAAACACGTCCAGCGACATGATCATTTGCAGCAAGAAGAAAGAGGGAAGCAAAAATCTCACAAAAGGAAAACTCTGATCTGACGTCACGGGTCCCCTCCAACAAGCTAATCATGAACGTAAAGACATGAAAGAAAGAAGCAAGGGAAACCGCCACGGCAGATAAATCAGATAGCAGCGGACGGTATTACAAAGGCAAAGAAGTGCAAGCGATTACGAGATAACTAATTAACTTAGACACAGCAGATAACAAAATTTAAATCAAACAGAACAGAACCAGGAAAGGAAATAATTAAATTGTAACATTGAAATAAAAATGTTACAGCTGTCACTGACCAACACTCATTCTTTCACTTTCATTCATCTCTTTCATCACCAGCTCAGGAAATTAGTGTGCCTACCTTACCTTCTGAGATCGGGACAGGATTGATTCACTGTGGGAGATGGCGATCCCGTTGACCTGCATATCTCTCCTCCCTCGGCAGTCTCCCGACAACCCTCTCCGCAAACTGAGCGACCAACTTCCAGCTCTCCTCATCCCGCAGCATCGCTGCCCCTACTCTCTCTGGGATCCACTGTGCAACGCCTATCTTCTCAGATGACTCCATTCTGTCAAGGCCATAATAGGGACATCTTTCAAAAATATGCGCAATGGACTCCTCCTCTTCACTAGTGGACTTGGATAATGTCTGGGTCTGCCCAAGGCAACTCTGATAATATGTTTGTGTAAGGAAAAAGTTTATTAAAATTATTGTCGCTACTAAATTATTGTAAATATTATTTCTAATGAAGAAATTACTAGTAATCTTAAGGGGTGGATGTTAATTGATTAAATTGGTAATTCTTTGCTTGTTTTTCTTGAACTAGTTCTTTTAAATAAATGCATATTTGTTCAAATACACATTTTTAAAGTACAAACATTATCTTGAAAGAACCTTATCTTGCTTGCACACACACACACAAATATTATTGACATGGAAGCTAAAGTTTTGACGCATCTTGGATTTTCCTTAGATTGCACTTTTTTCAAAATAACGTTTATCTAGTTCCTTGGTTGAAACTACCGAACTAGAATTTAAAATAATCAACTTGAATCTAAAGTTAAAGAACGATTAATGGCGGAATGGCTGCGGAATGAAGTTCTACACTTCATTCCTGCTACTCTTTTCTCATTCAACTAAGTGGAGTCTTGCCCCAATCCATCAGTATCCCTCTACGAATGTAGAGGTTTTACAAAGGGCAGAGGAAAGTAGATCTCTTTTGAAGCTTCTCGGGGGCAGACGACATTCTTATATTGGACACATAATAAGACACAACGAATTTACGTTAAGCATTCTTGAAGGTACAGTTAATGGACAAAGGGGTCGTGGAAGGCCCCGGCTACAGTATCTAAACCAAATTACAAAAGATCTGGGTGCTGAGAGCTATGCGCAATGGAAGAGGGTGGCAATGGACAGAGCTAGATGGAGGGCTGCCAACCAATCTTACGATTGAGGTAGAAGAAGAAGATATAACTTACATTAACTTACAGACATTAACTTACATTAACTTAGATTAACTTACATTAGATTTACATATTTACGGGTTTGTCAATCAACTTGATGTTTGATTGACAAATTGTCACAAAGATACTGACAAATAAGCAACGTACATAGGCTTTTTATAGAATATTTATGTAGTACAAATATATGTAACAAAAGATGTAACAAACATCGAAAGTAACCTGGAGTTCGCTGTAGTTCTGTCTAGATACGAAGAAGTAATCATCTTCCATTCTCAATATAAAGAAGAAATTTATCAGTCCAACAGAAAAGATGTATTGTAAGTAATTATAGCTATTATGATTCTACTTCCTTTTTATGCAAACAAAAAATTGGGGTGAAATACTCACAGGATTTTCTCTTGCCAATGTAAACAATGACCCATATAACCTACGTTTAATCATGAGTAAACAATGTAAAATGAAGAACATAATATAATTTTAATCATGAGTGAAAAACGCAAAATGAAAATCAACCTCTGTAGAACTTAAAAATACGGAAAATCACTAATTGACGCTTAACTATAGTCCGATTCACGAAGACACACGTGTCTTTAAACAGCAATATCTTTTAAACCGTTGTATGTAAAAACAATTATGATATAATTCAAATACATCAAATTAAAGCTTGATTTATTGTTGGTTACAGGATTATATTAACATTTTCAAAAATTAATGGTGTATTAAATATAACAAATTATGCATAAAAAGTACCCTGTTTTAACCACTTTTCCAGTATACACTTTTCTCACGCATACTTTAAAATATATAGGACTACAAAATATTATATGTTAATGTAATCTTGTAACCAACAACAAAACAAGCTTTAATTTGATGTATTGTAATTGTTTTTACATACAACGGTTCAAAAGATATTGCTGTTTAAAGACAGGTGTTTTCTTCCGTGAAACGGACTATAAATTTGCAGACGAAAATGCACCAACCCGATGGATTTACAATAAGAACCCATCGAGTTGGTATAGAGGTAAAGCCGTCACCCTTAGTTAGCTCTTAAACAGCTGATTTTCGGAGATGAAGGTTCCATGTTTCAAATCCTAGTAACGGCAGTTATTCCCCGGTTACTCGTTCTTGGACCTTCTCAGAAAGACGTGCAGTGAACCGGGTTTGAGGCTAAAAATATGAGGCTAAATTCTAAATAACAATGAATTATTGGAGAAATTAATTCGTAAATATTATTATTAGAACATAAGAACGAAATTGGATGTTTACAACCTGAGCAGGAAGATTGCAGAGTATCGAACTCAATGGAAAGAGTACATAGAGAGAAAGCCTGTTGGAAGGATCCCCTTAATATTTTGCAATATAGACCGGTGGGGAGGAGAGATGTTGAGAGGCCACAAAAGAGATGGCAATAATTCAATTTTTGTTGTGAGTCGGAACAGGTGCGAACCTAATTGTTGATTATTAGAGAAGGAGGAGGAGAAGGAGAGAATAATACGTAATTTAAGTAGTGAGGGTAATTTAGAATTCTTTTCACGCATCTCGAGGCTCATAAACGTTTGTTAGACGTCTACTTTTATACAAATTTGAATACTTGATAGTGTTAACCTGTGTCCTTGATGTTTGAGTTCAATTAATCCATACTCTCTAAGTAATAGTCGGCCTGATTCTGTACAAGACTACACCTCAATTACACGACATACATATCATTCTCATCTCATTGGATCATAGTGTTTTATTGTTCTTGAATTGAACATATTGCAGCGTAGTTTTAGGGACTAAAAACAAAAATTAAATTGTCCATAATTTTTTGTTTACATTTTCTAATTGTTAATCATTTTTGTTTGCGTTTATAATTGTCAATCATTTTTTGTTTGTATTTACTAATTAATTGTCAATCATTTTTTGTTTACATTTACAATAAGACGTATATTTTTATTTATTTATTTAAGGTCGCATCGACTACAAGGTCATTAGCGACCACGTTACATATAAATACATGTAGTACAAAATTTTTATAGAAGACACAAAATATAATTTTATAACAGACACAAACAAACACAGTAAGGTCATCAATAAAGACAGAATGAAAAATTAGTTCGGTTCAATGAAAATTTAGATAACATAAAAATATAAAATAGAATGACACAATGAAAAAGACATATATAATTTTACAATTATTTCAAATCTGAAATTTTGTGAAAGTTTAAAAATTTATTGTGTTTTGAACCGCTACTTTGCCTACCAAATTGAGTGCTAAATTATTGTTAATTTTATATTGTGTTCGTGTGAAATGCGTAGTTTGGCAGCTGTGATGATGTGTTTGATTGAAATAGGCGTGTGCAATGTGTACAATGTTGTGCTTCATCTGTATTCAGTAAGTGTTTGTGTGTAAGTGTGGAGTGTCCAATGCGTAACCGTGTAAGTAGTACTTGTTGCCTTCGAAGCTCCATGTGAGGCTGTGGATTTTCAAAAATATATTTTCTGATGTCGTGAAGTTCGTTGAGACCAGATTTGTTTCCAATTCCAGGACGTATGTTTTGACATACTTTCTGTTTAGGATAGTTTTATGTTTTTGGTTAAATACCAAATTATATTAATGTAGCATGTGATGTTTAAAAATAAATGTCAAATATAAATTACATTTTCTTGCGCAATACAAACACACTGTTCTCTATTATTATTGCAATAAATAAAAGCCATAACCAGAAAAAAATACTGTGAAAAAATTATTACATTAGCTGCGCTGCTCACTGCTAAGTGATAGATCTGAGATTCAAGTCCCGGGATTTTTCTTAGGATTTGGAAGTTTACGATTCTGTACTGTAACCCAACAACCTCTGCCGAACGCCATACCTTCCTTACCCCTAGATACTACTGCATTATGGGTATGGCTGTGAGCGTTGACACGTAGGCCAACATCCTACTGACGTATCCGCACTACGTTTCAAATCTTCTCACTATCTGTAGGCTACTATAGATCTACTTGGGCGTTAACTTGTACAATGGAATTACGTACTCTAGTTAGTAACATCAGAGGATTTTTACGGGTCGTGCAAACACAGCCAGAAATATAATTAAATTCATTTTCAACCGACTACCATGCGTCCAATGACAATGAAAATAAAATGTATCTGTAAATTGTTCTTGTATTTGTATTTCTGTTTATTAGAAGTGCTTAGTACGGTGTACTAAGTATTAATAAATGATTGTGTTTGTTATGGACCCGAATTATGTTAGGCTACACTTTTTCGATGAAATTCATCCTTGAACAAAAATCTATAAAGTTGTTTTCAGGGGAGAGGGACCTAGCCTTTTTCCAGATATGCTTATTTTGCAAACTGGGAAAAGTAAATACCTATATTTACTTTTTTCTTTTATGGGCGACATGGGACCATTTTCGTCAATTTGCGAGAAGGATTTTGTTGTTTCTTTAGCCAGTAGTTTCTCATTCTGATTGTCATTTCTTCTCTTTTTTTATCTGAATAAAACCTTTTAGTGGATATGGCTTTTGATTTGGAGTCTAGTTTGATTATCTGTGAGAGCCCATAGGTTTTATTTATTTATTAAATACAAAATATATTAACGATAACATATTTATTAATTCCCTCATAAAACGAGCCTGTGCGCGGAATAGTTGTACATTATTATGTATAAGTTATTGATAAGTAGCTACTAAAAATATTTTTACAATTTTTATTACATATTAGTTTATCTTTGCTTTTGAGGTAATTTAAGGTAATGCCCAAAGTTTTCATGTCTCTTTAAATAACTTATCTTGTATCCACCCAATCAACATTTTATAATCCCACAGTTTCTCTATAAACATCCAGATTAATCATCTTTTAGGAATAAAATTTCCAAGGAAAGAAATTACTCTTCTTTTTAATCAAACTCAAACACTAGCCTAAGTTTTTAATTTCTGGGAAATGTTTGAGGCAACTATCCCGTGTATCGGGAAGACTAAACCTTAATTTCAGTGAAAGTTTATTATCTTATTAGCCTGTGTAGATATTAATATAACTTAGTGATTTAAACGCTAAGTATATTTTCATACACATTAACAGTAACTTCAGAGCTGTAATAATGGATTTTTGTATTAATAGAAATTGTTACCAAAGCAATTTGTTTATTGGGGTGGGGGTCACACATCGTAAAAAACCTCACTTGTGGTTTTCAGCAGCGGTTGAAATCAGAGGGTAGTATATATAGCCTTTATTGCCTACTAAAAGAGATGTAAGCTGGACAACCATGCAAAATAATAAGGTTTTAATTTGAAGAGGGAAGAGAGTTCAGAAGCTCAGAGTGAAAAAGGGGCTGTTAGATTTCAGATTAATAAATGCTTAGCAATAGCGTATATAGACTGAACTACAAGTATACCCCGCAGCGACAACAACCCTTATATTAATATCAGAAGAGGGCGTTTTGTGCTCCCCTTAATCTTACTTTCCCCTTTAATTTTATCCCTTTTCACGGTTCATAAACAACTAAGAATAGTTGACGAAGATATTCTAGACACAATTTTCCAAATATTAGAGTACTGTTAAGTAGTCGCTTACGGTAGTTCTATTGGTTTCCAAATAACATTGGGGCATGATATTAGCCTATAATGTTGATACAAATTTTTTTTTAAATGTAGGCCTACATACACCATATTAGTTTATTTTCGTCCGAGTGAAAAATACTTATTATAGACGAAGCACTAATAATAACAGTTACATTTAGTCTACTTTTTACTTTCTCTTGCCTGTATGAATATAATAGGAAGGAAAGTACTGTTTTCAGGTCGATTTTTCGAAATTGAGTTTCCACCGGATATACACGTTTTCAAAACTCCTGAACCCAAAAAACATGTTTTTAGCGATTGGTATGTGTATGTGTGTGTGTGTGTGTGTGTGTGTATGTGTGAACAAAAATCTCAAGAACGGAACATCATAAGAGGTTGAAACTTGAAACTTAAGTTAAGTAGGCTACTACTAGAGGACCCGACACAAACATTTTCATCAAAATCGGTCAACCGGAAGTAGTAGTTTATTCGTGTCACTTTTCACTTTTTCCGATTTTCTCAAAAAACGGCTCCTACGATTTTTTTTAAAAATCGCCTCATTTACTACATTTTTATGCTATACAAGATAGGGTAGGCGCTATGTTTGCTAAAATTCTTGGTGAGGCTGTTTTTTCGTAAAAAAATTGTTTTTTAAGATTGCGACTTAAATATGAATTTTAGTGCAAAAATTTGTATAATAAAAAGTTGTAGATGTATAAAGTTGTAGTTGTATAATAAAAGTTGTAGAGAATTCAGAATCCTAGAACTTTTATTTCCAACATTTCTTTGTATAACGCTTAGTTTAGCGGTAATTAGCGACTTTCTGTTTTTCCCCCACGAAAACGTGTAAAAAATCGATTTTTTAAATTTTCAGCCGTAGCATGCATTTTACGATAAAAGTGTTTTATAAACAAATTTATACGAAATTAAACGACCTACAACTTTTATTTAGAGCATTTTTCTCTACAGAGCCTGGTTTAGCATCAATGAGTGATTTTCTGTAGGGTCTATTATTAAGCCAAACTGAGGTTGATTTTCGTTTTGCATCATTCACTCGTGATTAAAATAAGGTTAGGCTACGTTTTTTGAGGTTAGTTTTTTTGTTTTTTTTTTTTTGTAATGTTTGATTACTAATATTAGGTTATAGTGTTCAGTATTTGCATTAACAAGAGAAAATCGTGTGAGTGTTTCGCACCAGATTCTTTTTAAAATAACTATTGAATTTCATAACGAAAACTTGACTAAAATGTTAACATTTTCAACTGAAATGAACAGTTTGAAGAATAGCAGAGACGTTGGCTTTTTTTAACATGGTTCTGCAACATCAATATTCGATCATAACAATGTTGCGTTGATGTGACTTTACATAAATTAATAGATGATTTATATGTACATTTACATCTAACAAGTAAAGAGAAAAGATTTACATCTAGGAATGTCAAGGCTTTATAAGTATTAAAACATTCAACTATTAGGGGCCTACTTTATTGTACCCCTACACTAAAGAGTGATTTTTTTTAGTTCTGTTACCCAATTGTTAATGTCTGGTAATTTTTTTTAAAAGGGAAATTTTGTTTTGTGATACGAAATTGGTAGCTACTAAACCGGTATAGATACGGCAGTGTGAGTTGATTCTCCTTGAGCTGTGTAAAATTTCGTGCCGTTTCCGGTCGTGTTACGAACAGAATGTAGTTTACCCTAGAACGGGTTTTCATTCTTGAACAGTATTTTGCTACGATATCGTACGCGTGTGAAATTTCTTTAACGTGTAATTATCTTCAACAGATAAAACTAAATTTTCTTTCGTTGGATTTTATCGATATTGTCTTTACAATATAGAAGTCACACACCTAATTATTTTTAAAGTCTTCATACAGCACCCAGGGCTGGATCTAGGAGGAACAAATACCCTAGCTATATCCCAAAAGAAGCGACAAATTGAAGCTTTGTAAAGTAAATAACAATGTAGATCTATACGTCTGACTGTACTAAAAAGACTAAAATACATAACAAATCTTCTAGAATCACAACCGAATTGAGAGAATAGAAAATCCTAAATTACCGATAAGTAGTTAGTTGTTTGGTAGAAGAGTGGTGATAATCAAACTTTGTCCCAATCCCCCAAAAAATCCTAGATCCACCCAAAATTTTGGAAAGCTCTAGAGGTATCATACACATTGTATCTATTGTTTAGATCATCAGCCGAAAGGCTGGTTTGAACCTGTAGAGGTTTTACTAAGTAAAACTAAAAGTGAGGTGGTTTACAATTGCCTTCCTCACTGAATGGAAAAGTACGCTTATCAGCATACCGGGCACATATTTTCCACTCTGCAAATGACACCTTCACTTTATTCACCACAGGCTGTGTAGCCTACGTATCTCGCATTGACTGTTCAAGAGTTTTACAGTACCTACCCACAGGCAAGTAAAGGAAATTTGTTTGTTTACGCCGTTGTTCATAGTTAAGAATCTGAAAGCCTTATTTTTCTGTTCACAGCCATCTCGTATCAAAGTGTTTTATTTTTCATAAAAAAGCTATTAATTTTAATACATTACTCCCGGTGTTTAAAAGGTCTTCTGACTCTTCTTCTTCCTTTAGACGTGTATTTTAGAAACTGTTTTGAAATTCTACCTTCCTTCATTTCTTGAAATGCTATATCCCTTTATTGTGATAATAACTGACAACACTTAAGGTAGAAACAGACTACTATCGCGTCACGTGAGGTCACGTGCTGTTACGTTCTGTCACATGAGGAGCGAAAAGTGTGGTAAAGTGTAGTACATGGTTCTGTTATGAACCGGATTCACACTGAAAACACATATTTTCCACTCTGCAAATGACACCTTCATTTCATTCACCACAGGGTCTAGCTATATAATGAAATCCATTACTTTCAGAGGAGATAACTCTGATTAGGATCTTTTACACCTCTACCTCTTCTGTTCTCAAATGATTCAGTTATTTAATTGGCTGACCATGTGATAAGAGACAGAACTATTTATTTTTGCCCTGCAACAAACAGATTGAGTGTAAATAATTTGACAACATTGTATCTACTCTGGTATTTCTAAAAATTAGCAAAAAATGTACCTACTGAATTGATTACATTTTGCCTCTAACTTGCATTTATTTGATTTCAGATATTAAAATGACTTACGTAGCAACCGCTTTTATTATTTTTATGACTGTTTTGAGTGAATTATCTAATGCATCAGAACAATCTAACGACCCGGATAACCAGTTAGGCCTAACAGTGCCTGGTTTTGACGGTAAGATCGTAACTAAAATGGTAGGTGAATACAATTTTAATTTCCTTAAATTCAATGAATTATAGCTTTCTGAAACATTTTATTGGCTTCCATTTGATCCGTTTCGTTAACAAGAGAGAAATATTAAGGCTGTAAAATGTGGTCCACCCCTGACTTGAAAACAGGTGTAAGAAAGGAAATGTCGGCCAGTGATGAATAACATTTTCCCGATGATCGATTGCGTAGAATCTATCGAAATTATTGGGGAGTTTATTCCAGGTTCTTCGGTATTTGTTCATTGTTGTTGTTTAGGTCATCAGCTGAAAGGCTGGTTTGAACTTCTAGAGGCTTTGCTAAGTAAAACGATGAAAGGGGTGGTTTACCATTCCTTTTGTCACTGAATTGAAAGAGTATGCTTATCAGCATGCCAGGCCCTCCGAAAAGCACCCACTTTCTATTCTGCAAATGACGATTGTCGCTAATGACCGTTGCAGTTGATGCGATGTTAACTAAATAAATAAAAAAAACTACCCTGCAAATGACACCTACACTTCATTCACCACAGGGTCCAGCTGTAGAGTGAAATTCATTACTCTCAGAGTAGATAGGCTAACTCTGACTAGTGTCTTTTACACCTCTACCTCTTTCGTTCTTAAATGCTTCAGTCATATAATTGGCTGACCAAGTGAAAAGAAACAAAACTATTTTTTTGTAGCCCTAGAACTAGCAGATCGAATGTAAAAAATTTAACACTCCACCTGTTATGGTCAACATAGAGTACAAAAAAATATTAGGTAGCCAAAGTGAATGTACAGAGGTGGCAAAATGATTCTATCCCGCAGGCAGTAAACCTTAAATCCAGTCTAACCTGAACCTTTGGCATTGCAAACAGTCAAGTGTCTTCACAAGCTATGGAACCTTAAACAAAAATTGGTGTGAGACAATCACACGACATTTTCTTACCAATGCAAATAAATGACCAATATAACCTAACATTAGTAATAAAACATTAGAAATAAATAAAAAAACTAACCTCAATAATCATAACCTAATTTTAATCATGAGTGAAAGACGCAAAATGAAAATCAACCTCAGTTTGGCTTAAAAATACAGAAAATCACTCTTTCACGCTAAACTAGGCTCTGTAGAGAAAAATTCTTTAAATAAAAGTTGTAGATCTTTTAACTTCCTATAAATTTGATTATACACACTTTTGTCGTAAAATGCATAAGGCCCAAATCATAAAAAAATCCATTTTTTACAGATTTTAATATATAAAAAAACCATAAAATCACAAATTAGGCCTACCGCTAAATTAAGCGTTCTACAAAGAAACGTTTCGATTAAAAGTTGTAGGTTTTTAAATTTTCTACAAATTTAATTATAAAAAGTTTTGCTCTGGAATGCATATTAAGGCTACAATCTTTAAAGAAGCCAATTTTTTACGAGAGCACAGCCTCCCCAAGAATTTCAGCAGACATGGCGCCTATCTTACCTTGTAGAGTATAAAACATATTGTGTAGTAAATGAGGCACTTTAAAAAATCGTAGGAGGCGTTTTTGAGAAAATCACATAAAAATGAAAAATTACACGAATAAACTACTACTTCTGTAAGGTAAAATGAGCACACAACACGGTGTCTTCACCAATTTATGTAAGGGAAACCAACGTCTCCGAACATAAAATTAAAAAAAAAACTAACTAAAAAACAAGAGCTGTACCAGTCAAGACGTATCCCACCAGCCAGCTGAAATGAAATACCTCAAAACTGATACATTCGGGGGCTGTAGCACAAGGTGCAAACAAAATCTCCACCACCATGGTCAGAAGAACCAGGTATGGAAACGGCCAGGAGAAACCATACCCCAAAAGCTAGAATTTACGGTAGAGCAACACAAACCTAAAATGCGGAGGCGAGATAATAAAATCTATGCCGGGTCAGATAAATGATTCATTACACAACACAAGAATATGAGTGACTTAAATGTATTTATTAATAAAAACAAATAATAACGAAAAAATTATTAGCCCAAAACTGAACTGGCCTAAAACGTAAAAATCAATAATAGCCTAGTGAATAAAATAAACTTATAAACTAACAATAGGTAATGATCAAATAAAATATTTAAACGTACACAATAATTTTAATTACGAAACAAAAAAAAAACAAATTCTTAGAAATGTTAAATAATCAATAAAAGAAAACAGAAAATAAATACGGATTATTATTTTTTTTAATGAATTTTTTTTACGGAAATTTACATTAATATATATATAGGGAAACTAACAAAATCTTTACTTAAACAAATATTAAAAAATAAGTAAAAAACTTTTACGTAATGAACATTAGATATTACTTTACTTTATAAAAAAATTACTTTATTTAAAAAAATTTACTTTAATGGTTTAAAAAAAAAATGAAAATATTTATGGTTATTCATGTTCATTGGCAAATCATCCGAAAAATCAAATCAAAACAAAACACACCAGTCCTAACAAAAGAATTAGGAAGGGGACCACAGAGTTACAGAATTAACAAAAAAAAATGTTCTAAAGTAAATAAAACTGAATTTAAAAAAATGGAAACAAAATTTTAAAGAAAAATAAAACGGAATAAAAGAGATCCAAGATTTAGAATGGAAATTACGTAAAACAAAAATTCGGGTGATTTACCAAAGAACATAGAATAAACTAAATCTTAGTTTGATTCCTATTTTTAAAATAATCAAATTAAACATATTACATTAATTCAATTTATTAATTAATTAAATTTTTTTTTTATTTAAAGTCCAAAAACAAAGAAAGACTGAAACTGCGAAAGGGATACACGAATATCCTGAACAATGACTAGTGTCGGGTGTAGGTTTTAGTTACAGTTAAACCGTACATCCCCGAAAATAATAGGAAATAAAAATTTCCTTGCATTCCTGAAATTTACGAACGTTGGCCATAAGTTTTTCCAACGTAGAATTATCACATAAGGAAATTTTATCCAAAATGGACGGTAGAAGGCCTCTTAAAATATATTTGCAAACTCTAGCTTCAGACATTTTTGGATCTATTTTGGAGCATAGATGCATGACATCTGCAATGAAGGCTGATGTGGGTTCAGAAATACTTTGCCGCTTGTTGAATAGTGAAATTTCTAAAAGATCAACATCATTATCGAGACGGAAATGATTTAGGAACTGAGTTTTGATGAATTGGTAGGTCAAGGGATCCTCGGAAAAGCGAAGTTTTAAATCTTCAAAGAAATCTAAGGCTGTGTCTCGTAAGTACAGTGGAAGGAATTGACATTTGAACTTATCGTCCCAGAAGTTGACAATAGCTGCCCGTTCGAATTCCTTGAAAAAGTCCATAACACGTTCCTGAGCTTTGGCATGAAAAATCGATGGTGTAAAAAAAGGAAGTTTCGGTTTTGGCGAAAAAGGTTGAGAATTATTCTCCATGACTGATGGACAAGGGAAATCCGTTTGGGTTTCAACGTTCGTTGATGGAAGTAAAAATTTTGCAGAAAGAGCAGATTTAAGTTCAGCTAAATCTGGATATTTTTGAAGTAACTCGGCTGGGATGCTAGCGTTTTCAATCAGATAACTCAAGGCGTACACTAGACTTCATTGGACATTTTCTTAACTGGTGCTGCTCTGTTGCTACAACAGAAGAATTACATGATGTCACTAATAATGAACAATTTCTCACACAACATTTAAATAACCTACAAGACCTTCTCCACACAGACCATCGCCACCTTATGTCTATAACTAGCAGCTTCAATACAACAATTAATGAACTTCAAGAATATTCCATCGAACAGAACATGACTTTAAAGATATTTCATCACAACTATTGGCAGAAGAAACACAAGAAAATAAACACTTGTTTTCCATACTACAATATTTATATTTTGGCTACCTACATATATTCGTATCCGCTTATGAAAATCGATACAATAAAATTCAACAGGATTGTTTATCATATCTACTTCCAAAAGATATCGTACCTTTGCAAACTCTATCAACTGATCTTCAAAAACTACAAACCAAACTGCGAGTTCAAGGCTATGATTTAGCTATTTCATTACGTCAACTTCAAAAGTACCAGACTCTACAGTTAACGACATGCAGTTTCTACGAAAAACAACTGATCATTAAAATCCAAATCCCAATAAGAGCTTCCAAGGCAAATTACCAACTATACAAATACACGCCTGTTCCACTACAATGGCATCAGCAATCTTGCGTCTTATCCCACTCGCCACTATTCATTATTAATTCAACCACGAGAGTACAACTGATTGACACAGATTCACCATCATGTCGCATAACCAAAGGACTATGCTTATTACCTCGCCACACGTCAAATCCAACTTTAACAACCACTTGCCTACAACAGATTCTACAAGGAGCTTCAGTTCAAGAGTTACAGAAACATTGTACCTTCCACTGCAAAACATCCACTTTGATGTCAGTCCTCGAGAAGTCGCCGGTCGAATACCTAATCACAAACATCTTACCAAATACCTCTATTCATTGTCCTAACCAAACCATGTCTCTTCATCCAATCAACATTGGTATCGCCCACGTCCATTTACCTTGTAACTGTACCCTTCTTCACAACAACAAAACCATTATTCATACAATCTTCCCTCGTGATAACAGATCTCCAGCTCACTTCCAATTAAAACAACTCATTCCACATTCCTGGACTCTCTTTCCTTCTCTCCCTTTCACACATATCGTCGACTATTCCCCACCTCTTACCAATGAGTTGTCTCTAATACTCAATGAAAACTGGAATTTTTCCTTTCCAACGATCCATCACATAGATCCTATTCCAGAAACTTTACTAAAACCCATACAAATACCGAACAACTGGAGTACTATTGTAAACCACACTTATTTTCATAAAATTATTCTTTATATATGGCTAAGCATGCTCACACTCTTAAACATTTATATATATTATAAAATAAAAATACTTTATCTAATTAATATTCAAACACAGACACCTCAGGTTACAATATCAACCTTGCGATAACTATAGATGTTGTGACATTTTTAAACACAATTTTTTGTTCACAAATATTAATGATAAATGTAATTTTCAATACGTTAAGCAAACATTTAACTTTATAATATTTCCAAAACTTGTTTTTATCATGTCACATTTTAATTTATACTTCACATATATGATTCTAACCTTGCTACAATTACAATTCATGAGATGTAAAAGATTGCTTGATTAACATTTATACAACGAAAGGAGATATTCTTATATTTTCTTGCAATTACTTTTTACTGTGATTTATTGAGATACCCAAACAAAATAAAAAAAAAAAAATTTAAGAATTTTTTTTTCTCTCCAAGGGAGGAGGGTGTAAGGAGTTTCAAAATCTTTGAAACCCCTTAGAATTTTGATTAAATAAATTTTGCATTTCTTTTAAATGAAAAATTTGCTATTATTTCCTAGTCGTATGTTCACCTTACTTTTAGGACATACTGTAGTGATTTTATAAATTTTTTTTCATTAACATTATTATAAAAACCTTTATTTAAAAATTAATTTTTCTTTAAAAGAATTTCATCGTATGATTCTTATTATTTATGCATTTCCGGTCTCAAAGTTCATTTTTAATTCAACTGCGTATTTTATTGAAATGTTTTCCTAGTATTTAATTTAATTATTTTCAATCTCAATAAATCACATTAGTTCTATTTGACACGCGCGATTTACGTTCTATTCCCTTTTTTCGCTGAGTCCGCTGACTTGGTTTATTGGCCTCCTGCAGTAGGAGAGGGGAGTATGGTCATTTTTTTTATGTTTTTCTTATGTGTGTGAATTTTTTTCACTTTCGACTTGGGAATCTTTGACGACTGTTTCACCTAGAATTTTTTCAGGTAACCTTTTCCATTATGAACTTCATTATTGAATTTCTTAGATTTAAATATCGAAAATTTTAATTTAAATTTTGGTTCGGAATTTTGTTTTTTTTTTAACATTTTGGCTTGTCTCTTTTTCTTGATCTTTTTGGTTAACAATTAATACGGTGTTTAATGTAAATTTATATTTCCTAAATTTTCTCATTAATTTAAATAGTTTGATGTAAATTTATATTTCCTAAATTTTCTCATTAATTTAAATAATTTAATGTAAATTTTTCTCTTTAAATTAAATAATTTTAAAGAGAAAAATTTACATTAAATTATTTAAATTAATGAGAAAATTTAGGAAATATAAATTTACATCAAACTATTTAAATTAATGAGAAAATTTAGGAAATATAAATTTACATTAAACACCGTATTAATTGTTAACCAAAAAGATCAAGAAAAAGAGACAAGCCAAAATGTTAAAAAAAAAACAAAATTCCGAACCAAAATTTAAATTAAAATTTTCGATATTTAAATCTAAGAAATTCAATAATGAAGTTCATAATGGAAAAGGTTACCTGAAAAAATTCTAGGTGAAACAGTCGTCAAAGATTCCCAAGTCGAAAGTGAAAAAAATTCACACACATAAGAAAAACATAAAAAAAATGACCATACTCCCCTCTCCTACTGCAGGAGGCCAATAAACCAAGTCAGCGGACTCAGCGAAAAAAGGGAATAGAACGTAAATCGCGCGTGTCAAATAGAACTAATGTGATTTATTGAGATTGAAAATAATTAAATTAAATACTAGGAAAACATTTCAATAAAATACGCAGTTGAATTAAAAATGAACTTTGAGACCGGAAATGCATAAATAATAAGAATCATACGATGAAATTCTTTTAAAGAAAAATTAATTTTTAAATAAAGGTTTTTATAATAATGTTAATGAAAAAAAATTTATAAAATCACTACAGTATGTCCTAAAAGTAAGGTGAACATACGACTAGGAAATAATAGCAAATTTTTCATTTAAAAGAAATGCAAAATTTATTTAATCAAAATTCTAAGGGGTTTCAAAGATTTTGAAACTCCTTACACTTCCAGTCGACTGATATTTATTTATTTCCTTTATTACTCCTCCAAAAGAGCAAAGCCTGTGTGCTTGGAGCAGGATTGCTCTAATTACAAAAAATACATAGCAAACAGATAAAACTACAAAACAACAATAATAGCACTGATAGAAAAAACAAAAAGAAAAAACAGTTAATACCAATACATAAAAAAATAAGTCACACTAAAGAGAAAATGGTCAATAACATTAAAAAAAAACACTTAGTAAAAAATAAAATAAAAAAACAGACAGAATACAAATGTTAATAAAATTTAAACTTATGATAACAAAACTAAAATGTTAATAAATGATAATACAAACATCAGCAAAGTTATGAAATAGCATTAATAAAATATAACAAACCTCTACCAATTTACTTTATATTACGAGTATTTTAGACAAAAAAAATGAAAACATAATTTAACCTTAACTACCTCATTTAAATTTAACTATTTCTTCATACACAAATACAACACATAATAAACATAGTATTAGCGCAATATCAGAAACAAAAAAAATCTATTATAAATATCGGCTACATATAACTATAACTATTACTAGTATATGACTAATATTTTAGTGAGCCAAAAATACCCGCATAACTTAACCCTAGTGGTGAAGAGAAATCACAGACTCCAAGTGAGAGTTCTGCCCCAGCTGAATTAAAAATCTTTTGACCAAGAGTTTGAAATTCTTATCACGAGACCTGTCGCTAACATTTATATTGATGTAAATGTTTGCGTCGGGTCCTCTAGTAGTAGGTTATCTAACAAGTTTAAAATTTGAACTTCGTACAATGTTTCGTTCTTGAGATATTTTGTTCACGCGGGCGCACAAGCGCGCGCGCACACACACACACACACACAAAACAGGCCATTCGCTAAAAACATGTTTTTTGGGTTCATGGGGTCTGAACACGTGCATATCCGGTGAAAACTTGATTTTGAAAAATCGACAAGAAAACAATACTTTATCATATATAATTATTCATATAGGCAAGAGAAAATAATATGTGACTGTTGCCTTCTCCTTCGGAAAATTTTAAAAAGAAATATCATAAATACAGGTTATTATCAATGCATTTCTTTTTTATGTTTTGTCATATAAGTTCATGGGAGTGTGGTATGAGTATGCAAGTATTGGTGAGAGGACCACTACAGAAACATGTCGGAAACTAACTTTTACTTTTACGGGATATGAAGTGACCAACGGAAGTGCAAATACTTATACAAGAATGACTCTAGAGAATTCATACCAGTAAGTCACCATTTTTCAGCACTAAATTTTAATTTTGTAGGGTAAGTTATACCGGTTTGCCCATATGTCGGTTTGATAAGTTGGTAAGTTGGTGAAAAAAATGTTAACTCGGAAAATTACTTACAAATGCTTCAGGGAATAGTATTTCCGGAACTTGAAAACAATCCTGTTTACAATATTCAATCGCTCATCTGGCAACAAGACGGCGCCCCAGCATATTTTGGTATCAAATTTCGTGAGTTTTTAAATTCCAAAGTTGATGAATGGATTGATCGTCGTAGAACAATCGAATGGCCTGCGCGCTCGCCAGACGATTTTGACGCTTGCCATGTGATTTTTCACTGTGGGGCATTGTAAAGGAACTAGTGTATTCTTCCAGGCTACAAAACCTGCATGAACTGCTTAAAAATGAAGTTCAATTGAAATTGCATTTGACTATGTAAATGACGATAAAATGTTACTGTTGAAAATTTGTGTATCAGTTTTAAGTCGCTGTATAAAGAGTATAGAGAATCATAGTGGACATTTTGAACACCTGCTACAACACTTTCAAGGTAATAAATAGTATGGTACAGTTCATATAATAAATTTATCTTTTTTGTCATTCAGTTTCTTATTCCATTAACCTTTCTTCCGATTTCCCTAAATATTGGGGACGACATATGGGCCACTCTGTATTTGGGAGGTATTATAATACCTACTTTATGAACTAAAAGAAGTAAAACTTAGTTCGTGGATTGGCTATTTCAACAACCGTTACACCAACATAAAGTTTAAATTCGACTAATAACAAAGTTAAAAAATATTTGGTGTGAAACACTCACTCAACTTTCTCTTGCCAATGCAAATAATGAACAATATGAACTAACATTGGTAAAAAACATTAGAAATAAACAAAAAAACAAACCTCAAAAAATAACCTAATTTTAATGAGTGAATGATGCAAAATAACCACCAACCTTAGTTTGGCTTAATAATACGGAAATCACTCTTTGACGCTAAACTAGCCTTGAAATAAAAAGTTGTAGAGCTTTAAACTTCCTATAAATTTGATTATGCACACTTTTGTCATAAAATGCATAATACGGCCGAAATCTTAAAAATACATTTTTTTACAGATTTTCATGAAAAAAAAACAGAAAATCACTAATTACCGCTAAACTAAGCGTTAAACAAAGAAATGTTTGAAATAAAAGTTGTAGAATTTAAAATTTTCTACAACTTAAATTATTTCTATATACTTTTGACCTAAACTGCATATTAAGAATGCAATCTTTAAAAAAATATATTTTCTACACGAGCACAGCCTCCCCAAGAATTTCAGCAGGCATAGCGCCTACCCTATCATGTAGAGCATACAAAATGTAGTAAATGAGGCGATTTTTAACAAATCGTAGGAGCCGCTTTTGAGGAAATCGCTAAAAAGTAAATTTTTTAAGCGCGTTTAGCAGTGATCCTCTATGGATAGAGCATACGCTTTCTTGAAATCTATGAATGATATAATTAAATTTTTATTTCTTTTCTTTTAATGATCAACTATCCATTTTAAATTTATTCCATGTTCTGGACATCTCCTTCCCGGTCTGAAACCCCTTGGTATTTTCCTAATTCTCCATCTAGTTGGTCTTGGGATTCTCCATAGAAGAATTTTAGAAAATATCATATATAGTATATATACGTTATATCCAGAAGGGATGTAACATATAAGATAAGAAAAGACCCCTGTAGTTTTGAGGATAAGTCATGTCTCCTTTCTTGTTCTTGTTTCTTGTTGAAGGGGTGTTAAAGTTGTGTTCCAATTCTCAAGAAGTTTTTCAGTATTCCAAATTTCTACTAGATGTTTGTGGAAATTCTTGACTATCAGCGTTTTTCCACAGTTCTGCTGTAAGTTGATCCTCTCTCGGTGCTTGGTAGTTTTTATGGGAAGTTATTGCTGCTTTCACTTCTTTTGTGGTCGGAAGGATGTTTTAAAAAGGTGTTTTATTTTTTGTTTTAAGGTCAGAATTAAAAGGATTTTGACGTTCTTCACAGTTCAACAGCTCCTGGAAGTACTCGGCCAATATTTTTGCATTCTCCCCATTGTTATGTGCCAGTTTTCCTTCTTTATTTTGGAGGATTAAGGTTGGAGGGGAGTACTTAGAGAGGTAAAATTTAAAATCCTGTAAAATTCTCTAGAGTTATTCTTGTTAGAATCTTCTTCAATGGTATTTAAAATAGCTTTTTGATGGTCACTCGTTTAATTCTCCTTATGCTTTTTGCTGTGTTTTTTCTTTCTTCTAAAGGTTGCTATAGGATTCCTTGGTCTTTCTGTTTTGATAATTTAGCCAGGTGTTGGGGTGTTTTTCTCTATGATCTCATCACATTTTTCATTCCACCATTAATGCTTGTTAGGAGGGAGAAATCTCTTTAGCGATCTTTTTAAGTTTATTAATTAAATCTTCCAACTTACTGCTTAGCAGGGTTTTAGTGGATTCTTTGAATATGTTATTGTTTATTATCTTCGTGGGATCATATTTTCTTCTTCCTTGGACCTTATTATGGCTTTTAGGCTTTCTTTTGGGGATCAGTTTTATTTTTATTTTTGAAATTTAGTGATCCGAGTTTATGTCAACTCCTCGCAGTAGGGCCTACCTTAACATTACAGATTTTCCTATGGCAGTTTTGTGCATTGCTACATGGTCCAGCTGATAATCCCCGCAAGGGTTAGGGTTAGGGTGTTTCCAGGTTTTTAGTTTGTTTGTTTTCCTTTTAAATTATGTAGTCTTCAGGATGAGGTTGTTTTATTGACAGAATTTTATCGGTCTTGGTCCATTTTTATTTGTATGTTTACGTGCTGTCCATTTTACTTCAACATTTCGGTATTTCTTTTCTGGGCCAATCTGAGCATTAAAGTCTCAACTAGAATTTTTACTTTACAACTAGAAATATTACTTATCAGGTGGTTAACTTCTACCCAAAATTCTTCTGTCTTTAGCTTCGCTTTAATTTTAACATTTGTATAATTTGTTGAAGCATAGACATTTATTATCGCGTAGGTCTTATTTGCCGCCTTAAAGGTTAGAGTTGCGTGTCGAGATGTCGAATTAAAGCTAGTGATCGAATGAATTATCTTGTTACTAACCATAAATTCCACTCCAAGATGTGGGCATCCCTTCATTATTATTCTTCCTGGCGGTCCTTTATAAATAGTCTGTTCTGTATCCTCCCGATTCAAAAGGCTGAGATTCTTGTGTTTCTAATTTCTTAGAGGGTTGTAATTAAGATTCCTTTATTACGATTACTTATATTTATTCTTATCTTTACCATTACTATAACATAATTCGCTTATAAACTTTTATTTTTGTTTTAAAACAGTAATATTGACGTCACAGGCGATATGAGTAATGAATTCGAAGTCATTCGGAAAACTCCAGTAACAAGAACTGAAAGCTGTGTATCTCGCATTGATTGTTCAAGAGTTTTACAGTGCCTACCCACAGGCAAGTAAAGGAAATTTGTTTGTTTATTCCGTTGTTCATAGGTAAGAATCTGAAAGCCTTTTTTTTTTTGTTCACAGCCATCTAGTATCAAAATGTTTTATTTTTCATAAAAAAGCTTTTATGTTTTCATAAAAGCTTTTAATTTGAATACACTACTCCCAGTGTTGGAAAGATCTTCTGAATCTTCTTCTTCCTTTAGACCTGTATTTCAGAAACTGTTTTGAAATTTTACCTCCCTTCATTTTTTGAGATGCTATAAGTTATACCTTTATTGTGATAATAACTGACAACACTTAAGGTAGAAACATATATACTACTAACGCGTCACGTGAAGTCACTAGCTGTTAGGCTACGTTCTGTCGCATGAGGAGCGAAAAGTGTGGTACAGTGTAGTAGGCCTACATGGTTCTGTTATGAATCGGATTCACACTGAAGACACCTCATGCGTATCACGCACGTCACTCACATAGCACGTTTTCATTTTCTGTTCGTTTACATATTTTGATAAACGTGAGCTCACAGAATCCATTTTATCTTCATTCCATCTTGTCGTCCACGCCTTCCAATATACAAAATATTAATTGAAAAAGTACGAGAACATCTGGTAATATACAATTATAAATTGCCTGATCATCATGTAGGTCTACCCATATTCGGTTTGGTTGCATGTAAAGTGGTTTCTCTATTTACAAAAACAGCTGCAGTTTTCAGTTCTTCTTCCCATTCAGAAGAACTACTTGAACTTTCCATTTAAAAAAAACACTAAAACACAAATTAGGCCTGTATAATACTAATTTCACAAAATTAATATGGTAGGGAAAACTTTATGTAACGAAATAGTGAGGTTGTCACATGACAGTAGTGTGCTTGTAAATATGGTACAGTGACATGACGTAACTTGATGTGAGTTCCCGTGACGTGATAGTAGTCTGTTTTATACCTTTACACTTATTATGTTTACGCTTATTGTCTGCAACGCCTGCATTATAGTATCACAATTCTAGATACTGTCCTTCCTCCACAACCCTTTACCCTCCATAGATAGCATGTCTTTGCAGCTTCCAAATACTATTTTCTTCTCCCTGTAAGAGCCCAAGTTTTACTGTCATACTGAAGATTCGGAACACTGCCATTAAATTATAATTCATTTCTACCAATACATAATGGTGAACCCTGTTCCTCTATGTAGTTGCAATCATTCCACATTATTATTTCAAATCTATGTAATTTTTGTCAACATCACCTCTCCTTCAAATTAATGTAAGACAGCCCAAGTGATTGAGAGTTCTAACATGCTCAATAACAGTTATTTATACTATCCGATCTTACTACCTTATCCTACAAAACCCATCACTTTAGTTTTTATGTTAGGTAAGATCATGTTATAAAAGCTATGTAGATTTTGTAAAATGGCAGTTGAATAACGGGCATTACTGCAAAGAAACACACAAGAGTGGTATAAAGGAGAGAGCTAAATACAACTTTCATCTGTGTCAGATGTATTCTTAAAATACATTTTGTTTTGTTTTAGTTTAATTGAAGTTGTGTCAACATATTGGTCACTAGTGACTACTGCAGGTTATGGGAGTATAGGACATGTCAAGATAAAACTGTTAAACAAAAAGTTAATCACAATAATAAATTCTAAAAATAAAAGTGCAAAAGCTCTCAATAAATTCTTATAAAAGAGCAAAAGCAGGACATTTTGAATGAACAGGTCAAATTTAGGAATGATGAAGTGGTATTGACTGCTGCTGCTATCTATAGTAAACATGAGAAGGGAAAAATTAGAGAAAATTAATTTTAAGTCAGTTTTATACAAATGACTGAAGATGTATCATCTTCTATAGATTTTTAATAAATCAAGTTTTTAGTTTCAATTATATGTTATTTACTCTGATGATGGTGGATCCACCGAAACACGTGTACGTTAAAAGAAAAAAAAGGTTGACACACTTAAAAAGGAAGGTTAGTGAAATTTATTATATAAAATAGAATTAATTTCAAACTGCAGGATGCATTATAAAGATTTATTTTTGAATGATACTACATAGATTTTGCCACAGTGAAAAATTATTAATACAATATTTTAATACTTTTTAACAGAATCATCAACGGTACAAGGTTCTACAAATCAAACTCCTGAAAATACTTCTTCAAAAAGTCTGCCACCTGATTCAACTGAAATGTTAAAAATTTTAAAAACAGACTATCATAATTATGCTATTGTAGCTAGAAGTAAAGATAGTATACGAAATTCTTTACGAGCAATCTTTCCACTATTTAGGGAACAAGATTGGGGTAAGTAACTATTTTACTAGGTATACATCTGTAACTCATAAAATCCTAAATCTAATGACATTATCTACTCTAAATAAGCTTGTTCATAGGTGATGGAATTGTAACAAAAACTTACACGAATTTGAATACTGTTAGTCCAGAACACACAACTATCAAGAAGAAAACTAGCGCACCATTACATAAACTGTCAGAACTATCAAATTATAATAAATATAAATATAAAAATCCCTTTCATGAGACGCGTCTCATGGCTGGTGGCAATTTTTAAAAAGGCTTACCTTTGACTTATAGCAAAAACCATTAACAATTTCTGTATCTACTCTTTAAGAGGAATCGACTGACACTACTTTTGTTTCCAAATTCTGATTTTGATTTTTTGACTTCTGGTTTTGGATCACTTCCAGTCGAAACTGGAACTTCAAACCCAATGATTTCTGTATCTACTCTTTAAGAGGAATCAAATGACTTTTTTTGTTTTTATCGACAATTTTTATAGGGTTAAAAATTTTAAAAAGCAAAAATATCTTATTTTACGTCCATGGGAATTTCAAAAAGAAGTTTACGTCCTTGGGAACGATATTAAGCCCCTACTAAACTAGAGCTAATAAATTATATTAGCAAAAAGAAAAATACATTAAATAATGGAAATCATTTTGTTTTAATCTTTATTTAAAATTTGTAAATTAATAAATCTTTCAAAGGAAGTCTTATAGTCAATACCAGTGTCCCTAGATAATTTTATGCTCTTTTTTCTGTTTATAAATCAAGTTGATGGGCAAATATAAACCAAGATAAAATTATTTTCATGACGTTCTAAATTTTCACTCCTCCTCCTAGGATAGTGGTAAAATAATAATTTAGCAATACATTCTCCTTTGTCTTCCCAACGATCAGTTAAAATATTAGCTTCCTACTCCTTAAAATATGTTTTTTTTTTTTGGGTAGACTCCCCTCTTAAAGGTAATTATTTTCAGGTAAAAGATATATTAATGTTAAACTCAAACCTCGGATTTCAGAATTTGTTTGGTTATTAACAAGAACACCCCTTTCTAAAACTAGATCATTGAAAGCTGAAGAAGCAGTTGGCATAACATTACTTGAACAATATGTAAAGGACACAATGAAAAAATCTATGGATGATTTCACTATAAATTCATCATGTTTTAGAGACGAAGATCTCACTGATACAAGTGTTAGTCCATGGGAACGATACATACTAAACTAGAGCTAATAAATTATAATAGAAAAAAGTAAAATAATGGAAATCATTTTGTTTTAATCTTTATTTACCTGCATTACCTGTAAATACAATAAACAGAACACAATCCAAGAAATTGTTTATTTATCAGCAAATTATAACCTGGATTCACTAAATTTTTTTAAATAAACTTCTTCATCATTAAGTATTGGATATAGGTCTCCCCCATTTGCCTCCAGAATTTCATACATCGCACCTTTCTGAGATAAATAAATCCCGCAACTTGTTATAAATGCCCAAAACGGGCAGGTGGAGTGTTATTAATTGCACTCGATCTGTTGGGTCCAGGGCTAAAAAAAAGTAGTTCTGTTTCTTATCACATAGTCAGCCACTTATATTACTAAACTATTAAGAACAGAAGAGGTAGAGTTGTAAAAGACACTAGTCAGAGATATCTTCTCTGAAAGTAATGAATTTCACTATGCAGCCAGACCCTGTGGTGAATGAAGTGAAGGTGTCAATTTCAGGGTGGAAAGTTGGTACTTTTCGGAGGGCCCGGCATGCTGATAAGCATACTCTTTCAACTCAGTGGGGAAGGCAATAGTAAACCACCTCACTCCTCATTTTTTATTTAGTAAAACCTCTAGAAGTTCAAACCAGCCTTTCAGCTGTTGACCTAAACAACAACTAGTTTTAAGTCATCTTTCCACAATGTTTGTGGACAACCTCTACATCTTCTTCCCATCCAGAGCCTCCATTATTGAATCTCTGTTCCATTAATAATCTGTCTCCCTTAATATGTCAGACCCTTCACCATTTTAGTCATGCCACATGTCGCATTACATCTTAAAACCCTTCTAGAAAACATACTATCCTCAGTCACTTGTGTAAAACAAAAAGTACCGGTGTATAATATTTTTTATGCAAATGACAGAAGATATAACATCATCTAGATGGTTTTTAATGAGTGTTAGTTTCAATTTTTTTAATTTGTATACTCTGACAAACGTGAAACCACCGAAACATGCCAATATGAAAAATCCCTTTCACGAGACGACACATCTCATAGCTGGTGGCAAATTTTAAAAACGCTTACCTTTAACTTACGGCAAAAACCAATATAAATTTCTGTACCTACTCTTTAAGACTCTTCTACTCATAACATGTGTTGTTTAGGTCATCAGCCAAAAGGCTGGTTTGAACCTTTAGAGGTTTTACTAAGTAAAACGAGGAGTGAAGTGGTTTACCATGCCTTTCTCACTGAATATACAAGTACACTTATCAGCATGTCGGGCCATCTGAAAAGCACATATTTTCCACTCTGCAAATGACACCTTCACTTTATTCACCACAGGGTCTGGCTGTATAATGAAAGTCATGACTTTCAGAGGAGATAACTCTGATTAGTGTCTTTTACACCTCTACCTCTTCTGGACTTAAATAATTCAGTCATTTAATTGGCTGACCATGTGATAAGAAACAGATATTTTAGCTCATAACATATAACTCGTAACACATGGGAGTAAACATGGGTGTCATAACAGAGGAATGAATGTCATATCCAAGCTGCTGAAATGAGATTTTTGCAGGGATCAAAGGTTGTACCCGGTTAGATAAAGTATGTAACGAAGATATCCGCGTTGAGTTAAATGTTCAATCACTGTTGGAAATGTTAAGAATATATAACAGAAACTGGTCCAACCATTTACTTCGCATGCCAGCTCACAGACTTCCTCTGCGAGCATGGAAATATAAACCTAGAGGGAAGCGAGACTTGGGAAGACCTAAAAAGAGACGGATGCCGGAACAGGCCATTGAGCCTAATCCTTGACAGATGATGATGATGATGATGACTCTTTAAGAGGAATCGAATGACACTATTTTTGTTTCCAAATTCCGATTTTCATTTCTTGGCTTCCAGTTTTGGGCCACTTCCAGTCAAAACCGGAAATTCAAACCCAATCCTCAAGCCCACTGATTTTTTATGTAGATTACAAATCCAGAAACCATTTGTTGCTATCTCTTGCAATTTCTGACTTTGATTTCTTGACTTCTGGTTCTGAGCCACTTCCAGTCGAAACTGGAACTTCAAACCTAATTTAGGCCCACTAACCTTCTGTGTAGATTATAATTCCAAAAACCATTTGCTGCTATCCCTTGTAGTTTCTGACATCTGGGGTGATGAATGGACTAAACAAAATTATAGATGACAATTTCAAAACTTGCCACCAACAAATGAATGAATACATGGAAAAAAATTAAAGCAGTATTTAAAAGTACAGGTTAGTGAAGGGTAATAGGTTTTTTCATTTGAAGTACAGTCTTACATCCAAAGTCGGTTCACTGATTACAATATTTTCTGAAACCTAGGAGCTTTTGTCACATAAAATAATAAATAAAAAAAATGATGGTTGCCATTAAAATATATTTTATTTTACACATATAACTCTTTTACGCTTTACATACATAAAATATAAAATACAATCTTTGAAAAATGATCACAGATAAACACGTTTATTAACAGAAAAAAAGAAAAATATAGTATACCCTCATATAGGCTATGATTCAATAATCACAAAAGTATTGTCATGTAACCCTGATTAAATTATAAAATAAGCTATAGGTTTTATAATGTCTAGTAGTCAACTATCTCCAAATCCCAGACACAATGATAGAGACATCCAAACATGGGAAATTAACTAAACTATAAATTTCCAGTTAAATTCAAACAATATATTTTTATGCATTCAAAATACAAACAAACTGAATGGACACATTCGTTGACGAGATTTCAAACTTAAGTACACCACTATTACTTCTTAAAATAAATTATAATCAGTCATGACTGTATATAGGGTACATCAGTGGTAATAAATCAGATCCTTTTCCAACATTGGTTAGAAAGAAGAAACAATAAATTATCATAAAGTGAAAAATGTCATGATATACCTGAGCAATATTAGACAAAGTATAATTCACAAATATTATTTTATAATATTCTGCATTGTGCAAGTTTCAAGAATATGTTTTAAACGCAACGTCTAAAAAGAATCAAGAACATCATTACTTAAACTTCAGGAGGTTTTTAGGTTGCGCTCAAGCTTAATAACTTCTGCTCATAAAAAAATTATGACAATTACTTAAACCCAGCATCTACTTGATTTAGTAATCCATTAGTTGAAATCTTTAAAATACCCTTAATTCAGATTCATTTCGATTACTGAATCTCTACTTTAGCTCATAAATACTAACCGCCCTGTATAAACCCTGTACTAAGTGTTAAAGTTCATGAAGTAGACCTTATATTTTTAATGCTTATATAGAAACAAAGAAGAATTGGTATGATATTGAATAGTCAATACAGAATGCAAATATTTAATTTTTTAAAATTTCAGAACCTAACCTTTAAAAACTAATATTTAATTTGTAAATAAAATTGAAATAGCATTATTTTTATTTTAAACAGTTGCATTCAGCTAAATATCTTCTCCAATGTGTATATATTCCAATCTGTTCAATTCAGAACAATGAGCAACCCCATGACTCAATGAGATGAGGATGATGTGTATGAAAAGTAAATGAGGTGTAGTCTTGTACAGACTCAGGCCGACCATTCCTAAAAGAGTATGGTTAATTAAACCCCAACCATCAAAGTACACTGGTAACCACCATCTAGTATTCAAATCTGTATAAAAGTAACTACCTTTACTAGGATTTGAACCAAGGAACCTTCGTCTCCGAAAAACACTTGTTGAACAGCTGACTCATGGTGACGAATTTACCTCTAGGCCAACCCAGTGGGTTATTCAGCTAAATGCTATATTTTTCTGAAATTTTGTATGGAGTTAAATCCTGGAGCCTTAAATTGGAAAATTTTATGAGCTTTGAAGCCGTTGAGTTATGATGTTATTGAAAAAATTGTGTATTCTTTGGACTCCAGCATCACACATAAGAAAGTTCTTATTAGAATAGAACCCAAGACAAACTATTCACCACAAAAAAGAGAAAAGCTAATCAGTTTTCATACTGCAGGTGATGATTTAGAATATGTCCTATAATGCTTTCATCATAACTAGTTACACGGTGAGGGAGGACAGAGCTCTCCCTTCCACTATAAGTATCCAGGACTAGTACTTTCCCTTCCCTGCCTTTTATACTGTAGTTTGTAATGATACGGTAGGCATTCTCAGAATCAGGTAAACCCCAGTTTGTAGTAGTGTGCATGTGTATTCGCTTACGCATGCACACACTTTTAACATAGTGGTTTTACGATACAATGAAGAGTAAACTGAATGAAAGTGTTATGTGGACTCTTCTGTAGGGATTACCATAAATTAGCCAAGGATTTCTGGTTATAGTGCCAGAGACTCGCTTTTGAAACGACCTGTCATTAAGAAAAATAAATTGGCATTTCTCGAGATTTATGGCAAGTATACATGTAGAAGTTAAAGGGGCAGTGGCCTTGGTAGTAAAGTAGTAGTGATGGGGGCTCATTTTACTAACCATAGCAAAATTAGTTGGCAAAGAAGGGGAAATTCTGTAAGAGAAGTTAAAGTTAATGGATTAAAGTCGGAAAACCTAATGAAGCAGTTTGGTTGCCCTTAAACCTTTTCAGGAATGCAGTTGATTGGATCTGTATTGCTGTGAGGTTATCCAACCTCTGATTAGAGAGAATCTAGAAAAAAAGAAGCTGAACGCAATAGCACAATTTTGGAATACAGTTGAACATAATTTAGTTTTTTAAGGTATTAAGGAGAAGAAAGGGGAGAGGATTCTCACAGTAACAGAAGAGCAGAGAATGTTTACATCAGGGAACTTTGACACTAAGAAAAAACTTCATATACATGGAATGTGAGATGTTTAAGGATAGAAGTTCACAAACGGTGTGCCAAAGCAATTTCGAAGAAAGGCGACATTTTTATCAAATTCATGATAAAACTGATATGGAATGTAAAAGTCTAAAAAAACTGTTTAATTAATAATTCAGAGGCAGAGAAATAGTAAAAAGATAGATAAAACAGATAGATCTAGATACCCAAGAATTTCCAGGTACTGGAACACAATCAGGTTGTGTGTATGTACATGGGGGCGGGAGTACACACATAAATTATCACCATGTGAAAATTGTTACCTGTAAAAATAAATTCATACTCTAAAAAGCACCATAAAGCACAGCTACCTTTACATCTAAGATTAATGATATGAATATAATAAAAATATTACAATTCTTTGTACATTCTGCTGAAGTTATCACCAAAATTAAGTAATTAATTCGTTCACAAGCCAGGATAAGCGCTTCCAATAAGTTTCTGTTGTTTTGGACCGGTAAAAGTGTATGTCTGAATAAACATTGGCTTATTATTCAATGTGAAATCACACTTATTATTTGGTCTTGACAAATAACACACACTATATAGAGCTAATTCTAGTTCAGGACTTGTGCCTACAAACAGAGTTCCGACTGGTTTATCACTTCCCTTCCATTTGTAATGGATTTTTAGTAAACTTCCCTGTACAAAAAAAAACACAAATTTATTAACATAAAATCAAAAAATATTCAGTATTTATAAAACTCTACAAAACTTCTAAGAAATAAGACCTACTTTTCTTCCCCCAAAATATTTTCTGCTGAAACCAAAATATTATAAAGCTTACATACCTCAAGTTGTAAAAAAAAATATAAATAAATTTTGGGATTTTTTTTGTTTTAATTCTGACTGTTTTACATATTAATGTTCATGCAGACAATGATGGGCGATAGATAATAATGAATGATGAAAAAATGCCAGACCCAAACAGGAATCGAACTGAGAATCCCTGGCAAAGAAGCCAGTTGTACTAACCACCACACCATGGGCCAACCTAAATTTAGAAAAATTACAAATAGAAAACATCAAAAATTGAAAGAAAAATTTTCAAAAATGGCTTTTGAGTCTGCTCAATTAGTGAGTCCGTAGAAATATGCTATCAATGTTAATAACAACGCTTGTATTAACAACATTGTTCGGTGACCAATACACAACCACATAATGACATAATGAACAAAATTCACCAGTGGTCACTTTCAAATTCATGTCTACTCCAAGTCAAAAAGCAGTGAACAAACTGGGTGGCTGTCAGTAGAGTACAGCTCCTGATAAAAAGAATTAATTCTAAAAAAACAAAAATAATTTCCGTAACAAAGTATCATGTATAATCTGCTAGTAATGTATCAACAAAATAAATATTCATGGAATCCTCATTGGTTTCATTTAAGAAGAATTTTTAATCAACTGAAATATGGAGGTTGTTTGTATATAGTTTATTCCTTAAAATTACCTAATATGCTTTTCACAGTTGATGAACTCTGCTGTTCATTCTATGCTGTCGTTTAGACCAATCAGAACGTTTGCCAGCGTTGTCAGATTGTACCTGACAAACATTATGCGCACATCCATATAAGAGCCGTAATAGTTCACTCTCGTCTTGCATCTCGTACTGAACACATCGATTATAGAGCGCGTTAACATGCAATACTTTAAAATATAATCAGCTGATTGTATGTTTATAGGTTATAATTGTTATTGAAAGACCAAAAAAATGGCTGACAAAATTTTTAACAGAGCTACAAGAGCAAGTATTGGCAACGTTGCTGGAAAGTCATTGGCTAGCTATAAAGTGGGTAGGGGGCAATGCATATGTTCAGAGCTCATCAACCTTGAAAAATAGTATACATATAGTTTTGAATTGAAATATATATTTTCTAACCACCAGAATACGGTAACATAAAACACTTACCAATTCTTACCGTATTCTGGTGGTTAGAAAATATATATTTCAATTTTAAATAATACGGCAGTTTAAAAATCCTACATAGGATGTTTAATAAAAAAAATAAAAACATATAGTTTTATAGCTTTTGTTATTTTCAAATTGTAAACTGTATTATACAAAATTTAAGATGACTTGTAAAAGCAAACATTTCATAAAAAAAAATTGGCGATAAAAAGGAATCAAACATTTCGTTCAATTGAGTAAAGTAATAAAGATTTTGCTAGCCTGGTCAGCTCCAAGTTTTCTTCAATTGCAGTAGCATAATTTGCTGCAATACAATTCCCAATTCCAAAATTTGACAAGCCGTAGTATAATGTATTTTACATGATAATAATTTATTTATATATTTAACCTCAAAAGTAGTCACAAAAATTGTAAAACCCAATTCTTCATTTAAAATCAGCTCTAATAGCTTTCTTAAAATTTTGGACTACAATGCACTACTTAATAGACAGACATGGCCAATTTTTCTCAAAATTTATGTTTTCCATCCCTAATATTCAATAATTTGTTTCTGAGAACAAAACAAAAACATCAAACCCATTGTAAGAAATTTAGACTTATTTTTCCGATGGGGGACAGAAATGTACTAAATACACAAAAATCCTTCATTATATTTTTAATTAATTGTGAAATTAATCATAAAATATTATTATCATATCAATTACCAACTCCTTGCATTTTTAAGATTATTAGGTAATGAATATTTTTAAAAAAATTGAAAAAACATAAGTCATATATTTAAATAACCAAAAAATGTATAAAACAATCATAATCAATAAATTATCAAACCGAAATCTAACAGAAAATCAACCAACAGAAATCATTTGAACTATTATACCCGCAATTATCCTAGTATGTTTTCATATACAAAACAATTTAGTAAACTTACTTTTCCAAAGTTTATCTCTCTCATCCAACCCAGATAATCTAGCTGATTTTTCTTTTCTTGATCATTAAAAAAAATCCAATTGTGCAACCCAGATACTTGATTGGATTTTAATTCTCCCAAAAATACATGTTCAAAAGCAGACGAGCTTTTCTTACGATGTCCTCGAGAATATAATGTAAACCATGTTTTTGTCAAAAAGTCTTTAAACTTTGCTTTATCTTCAGTAAATAATCCTTAAAAAAAAATTAATAAAATGTTTAAACAACAATTAACGTTTTAAGGAAGATAAAATAATAAAAATGGACTATTCTTGATTTACTTATTCTCAACCACCTGTTGAGTGAAACAAATGACAACAAATATTCTCTTCCTCACCTTCTCTAATCTACCACAGACTCGAATGTCGTTGTTGTTTAGATCATCAGCCAAGAGGCTGCTTTGAACCTGTAAAGGCTTTAACAAATAAAACAAGGAGTAGGGTGGTTTACCATTGCCTTCTCACTAAGTGGAAAAGTATGCTTATGAGCATCCCAGGCCCTCTGAAAAGAATTAACTTTCCACCCTGCAAATGACACCTTCACTTCATTCATGACAGTCTGGTTGTATAATGAAATTCATTACTTTTAGAGGAGGTAACTTTGACTAGTGTCTTTTACACCTCTACCTCTTTTCTTCTTAAATGCTTCAATCACACAATTGGCTGACCATATGATAAGAAATCAGAACTATTTTTTGTAGCCTTGGAACTAGCAGATCCGAAATAATTTAACACTCCACCTGCCTGTTATGGGCAAAAACTCTAATACCAACCTCATCAGAACGTTCCTCTAATGGTTTCTGTGAATATTTTTCTTCTAATGTTTTTGGAACATCAATCATTTTCAAAATCTATCAAAACATAACTTGAAAATTTCACATATTTTTCACTTTTTTTTTAAATAAGCTTAAATGCACACACAGTAATTTAAATGAATTTACCTTTTTCTTTTAAAAAATCCATTGTATACTTCATGATATCTGTTTCCAAAAGGGCATTCAAAAACCTGTCCTCTTCTTGTGTTTCTTGAGGAGTTACATCTTCAGCTTTTGTAACATCAGGATCGAAATTGTCAAACATAGCAACCAAGTATGCTACAGTTGGATGTTGTAATGCTTTTGGATCAACTATTAATAACCTGTAATATTTTTTTTAATAATAAAGTACACAATTATACTCGGTTCATCGTAAGAAAGATATGTCGAGTAAACAAACAGCGGTTACCAAATCAGCTGATAAAGCGGTAACTCAGAAAAAATGCAACACTTTTAACGAAAACATCACAATAACTGATACGTGCTTTTAACCATATGCAGAATTAAACGATAAATAGAAATGAAAATAAACAAAAAATACTATAACACTAAATTCCTAATTGAAAATAAATTATAATGCTCGTAAGAACGATGCGAGACAACACGATGTCAAATGTGAATTGATAGCATATAAAAATGACATGTTCTTAGTTAAAATGTGGAGAGAGATTTATGGGTTTGGATAAGTCATCGCCAAATTCAATTGTGAAATAACGAGTGACTGAACTGGTATTAGATGACTAATCATTAAAATAAAAATGTTTACTTTTAAAGTTCTCTTGTTTCATCATACAGATCAGAGGTAACATGTATAACTTGTAACCACATTTATTTATGAAAAAGAATGGAAATAAAGTATAGGTCTAACGTTTTTATACATTTATTGATCAATACTTAAAACATCAGTCATGATATATGATGTAGGCCTAACAGTTTCATTTATAAAAATACTTTTGAAAGTATTTTATACTTGAATACATTTGAAAGTATTTTGTTGTTACTTTTTAATCAGTGTGTACATATTTTTAAATAATGCGCATTCTCAGTGACATCATTATTTGTTTACTTGACATATTTTTCTTATGATGAAGAACCGAGTATACTTATAATTTTATTTTATGAAGAACAAGTCAGAACAATGGCTTTGAACTCTAACATTTCCACTCAATATTATACAGAACCTTAAACACTACTATCTGTAACAACTTATACAGAATTCAATGTTCAAACATTTTTTTTAATCCCTCATGTGTACATCGCAACCTGTTCAACTAAAAACAATAAGCAACCCCAATAAGATGAGGACAACATGTATGACGTGTAAATGAGGTGCAGTCTTCAACAGGCTCAGGCCGACCATTTCTGAGAGAGTATGGTTAATTGAACCTGAACCATCACAGTACACCAGCAAGGTCGTATCTAGGTGATGGCAAGATGTGCCCCCACCAAGGCCACAGGTACAAAGTGGGTACAAAATTAACCATGAAAAATCCCTTTATTTTAGAATAGTGCAATTTATCAAGCAATAAAAATTCCACGTTAATGAAAGAAATCTTTCAGGTTATTAAAAATTACTTATTAATACTATCCCCCAGACTGGAAGGCGCAGATTTGTCAAACTCGCTAAGGGCGCAGAAGGACCTTGCTACAGTCCTGTAAACCAGTAACCATTGCCTAGTATTCAAATCCGTATTACAATCAATATCTCTAATAGGATTTGAAGTTCAAACATTGATGTTACTAAAATATATTTTTTTAAATTTCTTTTTAAATATTAAATAATATGTCAGTTTCACTCAAAGTTATCATGAATTTTTATTTAAGAATGGGTGTTACGGAGAGCCCATACCAGCGTTTCAAGTAATTTCATTAAGAACTGGACTCTTTAATATCTTTTTTTTTGTGAACTAGCCACATGTACTAGAAATTGTGGCTAGTAAATTCAGAGCTGTATATATTCTGTATACAAAAGAGGTATAAATACATTAACTTTTATTTTCATTTTCATTGTTTTTTAATACTGATAAATGTTTAGCATTTCAAAAATGTATAGTTGACTTTCTATCAAGAAGGAGATAATTCAAGTGTTTTGAAAGACAAAATCACAAGTGTTTACAGTACACATGAAAGGCATTTTCACGGATTCATTAAAGTAGTAGAGTTGAATACAGATTCCTCTACTTAAATGCTTTTAAAAAAGTCTCGATTCTTAATACACTAATTTTATATCGTTAGATATCAATCAAGATTACACTATCTTGAGTCAAAATACTTACGGTTTTGGTGCTTTATCAGTAGCTGAACCTGAATTTGTTCTTCCTTGTTTTTCTGCAGTAACTTTACTTGACAATCCACTGGTATCTTTCGTTAATAATGTTTCAGTAAATTTTTTTAAGTCAGCATCAGAAAGTGTTGATGTAGCACTATCACCGCCTGAAACAAAAAAAAACAAAACTTAAAATAAAAATCTACGCTATCTAAAATATTTCAAGAAAGCCTTTCCTGTAAAACAAAATTATTTGAAAAACATTATTTTTCCACTTAAATTGTCGATAACTGTTAAACGCCAATTTAAATGTATAAACAGCAAATACAAGTCATTGTAATTAAACATAAACTGGTTTTATGTTAGACCACAAACATAAATATTAGATACAATACTACTGAGCAATATTTACGTTTATACAAATGACACTTTTAATTTTAATTAAATTTTTAAATGTAATTACATTTTGATTAATAATAAAAATGCACTAAATAATTAGTAAATACTGATATAAAACATAATACCAATGATAAAATGTAAAAGTTTTTCTTTATCACTAATGTGTGTGCATTGCAATCTGTTCAATGAAGAACAATAAGCAACCTTATGACCCACTGAAGTGATGATGATGTGTAAGGAATAAAAATTGAGAGTTGTCCTGTACAGACCAAGGCCGACCATTCCTGAGAGAGTATGGTTAAACCCCAACCATCAAAGTACACTGATAATCACTGACTAATATTCAAACTCGTATAAAATTAACTACCTTTACTAGGATTTAAACCAGGAATCTTCATCTCTGAAAATCAGCTGTTAAACAGCTGACTCGTGGCGACGACTTTACCTTTAGACCAACCTATGAGTCAATAAATATTAAAACAATGATTTTTTTTAAACTTGGAGCACTTCCAAATTATTAATCTACCCACTCAAACTGTATTATACCTTATAAAAATTTTCACAAGAATTTGGCCGATCAGTATCATTTAAATTCTAGTTAATGAAAGTTTAAAGTTCTTGAATATTTGTAGTATATCATAATAATTATAATAAAATTAAATTTGTGTTAAAATATTTGGGGGAATGGATTGTACAAATAATGAGAAGATAGGTTACAAAGAAGGATGGACAAGATGAGAACTGCATTCATGAATACCAGAAACCTATATAACAAAAAACCAAATCATCCTAGTAAAAACCTAGTCGGCAAATTGAATCCGTAACTGCGGAACAAGGATTGGCTCTGAGGATTGGGGCATGTCGGGCTTAGTGGGGAAGCAAGGGTGCCAACATGCCGGGCCTGGGCGATGGGGAACGGTCACGTCCGGTGTACACCGGTCATCGACCGGGAACCAAGTTCGGTCCCGTGCCTTGGCCTACTGCAGAGCCTACTAGCTAGCAGGGTGTTGTTTATGATGGCCAATCATTTGCAATTGTTAGCGTGGGATACAAAAATCAGGGACTTTCAGACTTAGGTAAGTACAGCAAGCACTTACCAGGAGCAGAAACACTAAAAATTATATTGAAAGGTGGTATCAATAAAATATTAAACATAGAAAGAATAGTTTGGAACATCCTAGGTCCTAAGAAGGAATAAGGCAATTACAGTAGACCCCCATTAGAACAAAAAGATGTACAAAAAAATGAAAACACAATCCACATAATGAAAAAAAGAAGACTAGTATTTTTTGGACATGAGGCAAGAATGAATGATACCAGATTGACAAAACAAATTTTCAACAAAATCATAAACCTAAAAATAAAACCAGCATGGTTACAGTGATATTGAATGACTGGTGCTATTGTACATAGTATGCGGCCTACTGCATGATGTTTAGTGAAATTTGTATTTGTTGATGTGGTAGCACTGTCCACTAGCACTTTTTGAACGTAAAGATTCATATTCACATGTGTAACATTAAGGTTATGTGTTAAATAGTCGTAAAATGTTGTTAAAAGATTTTTATAGAAATGTTGCTAATGAAGAAACAGCTGTGGTTTTCTTAAGGCAGCACAACCTCGATTGCATACTCGACACAGTGCAAAATGCTCCTCCGTGAGATTGATGTGTGAGTATCATGAAAGAAAAAATAAAATGAAACAGGCAAGGGGCATTTATACCAATTGTTTGCTGCCCTCGCAATTGTGAATTATTATATTATTATCTATTAAAAATTATTATATGAATTATTATATTATTAGTGAATTATTATATTATTGTGCAAGGGAAAATAGATGGAAGGAGAGGACCAGGAAGAAGAAGAATATCCTGGCTACACAACCTCAGGGAATGGACCGGAAAGACATCTGCTGAACTTTTCCGTATTGCTGTCAGCAAAGTGAAAATTGCCATGCTGGTCGCCAACATCCGAAACGGATAGCGCACTAAAAGAAGATATTATTATCATTTTCTTGTAAATTATCCTTTTATTGTCCTTATTTTATCCTTTTTTCTTAAAATTATCCTTTTATTGTAAAAGTATGCGAAAAGTGCTAGTGGACAGTGCTACCACATCAACAAATACAAACTTCACTAACAATAACTAAGGGTGTACACGCTTGGACAGAATAAAGAATGAGGAAATCAGGTCAGAATTGGGTATTTACAACTTGAACGAAAAGTTAAAGGATTATCGCCAAAGTTGGAGACAGCACATGGCAAGGATGTCAGATCATAGGATACCTAAGCAAGCACACTGGTATGCTCCAGGAGATAAAAGAGATGTCGGTAGACCTAGGAGAAGATGGAGATAGATGATATAATTTGTGAGTTCGGAACAGGCTGCGGCCTAATCCTTGGTTGGAAGAAGAAGAAGAAGACTAAAAATAGCGTAGTAGGCCGCATACTATAGTAGCACCAATGACCTTACAGATGCAAAAATTGACACAGAAGACATACAGAACAGGGAATTTTCCAGAAAAAAAGCTAAGAGTGATCTACAGAGAAAAGAATGAAAAGAAGAGACACGAACCTCACAACACTGAAAAACTTAAGAAGGAAAGATCCAAAAGAATGAAGAAGTTGTGGGAGAAAAAGAAACGTGATCAAAACATTAAAAAGTAATCAAAATATTGATTTGGTGCATTATCTCTAAAGGGGAAAAAATAAAATATTATATATATTTATATTATATTATTATTATATATATAAATAAAATATTTTAAAAATAACTGTACAATTCAAACAATGGACGTTTGTAGAAGTTTCATATGGGAATGAAAACCACCTAAAAACATAATTAAAATACAAAATATTTTGTTGTGAAAAAATCAACACAATAATTAACAGACTCTGTATTCGTATTTTGTAACTTACTGGTGTATGAAGAATACAATATGGCTGTAAAAATAACAAAAAGGTTCATTTTAATGCATATTACTGTACCAATTTATTTTAAATGTTTTAAAGACCTTACAGTGTTTGACACTGTTGTTTTAAAAAATTGCAAAACTAATATAACGTTGTACAGTTTTTACACAGTATTATTACTTAAAATCTAAACATTATATTCGACTAATTCTAAAATCCATTATCAGTTGTAAAGGTTATCTTTTGTTTTTTAAAAAAAAAGGTTAAAGATTATGAGAATGTTTATAAACTGTATGTTAATTCAGTATATTAAGCAATATCAAAAAATTTTAAGTGTGTCACACTAACACCACAATTTGTAGAGCTGGAACATGTTTAATAACTCAATTCACATAAATGAAAGAATTTTGGCTCTCAACAAATCTGAAAGTTATTTTACTAGAATTCAGTAGAAACATAGATAAGAGATCTGGTGAATATGGTTCAAAAAACATTATGGATTCCTTTTATTCATTAAATTTAGAAAAAATTAATATGTTTAGTTTTACAAAAGAAACAGAAAAAACTTTTTACAAATAATCCCATTATGAGATACTAATGATACATCTTCCAGTAATTTGTAATATTCAAGGACAACCTAATAGAAGAAATTTTAGTAAGGTATTTAAAAAAATAAAAATACACTGAAAACCTTCTTTTCATTATTTAGTTTCATCTACATCAAGGTATAGAATAGTGACAATTACACTAGGGTGTGGGACTGTATGAAACTCATAATAATTTTTAAAGATCCAAGACAAGGGAACTTGGGATTAAATTCAGTACCTTCAGTTTCATTATCCAAACCCAAAATAGTTTATAGTGATGCTGGAAACCTGTCAAAAAAGGTGTCAATAAGTTATCATGAAAATTGTGAACTACAATTTTCGTACACTACTATCTTGACTACACTCTGCTTTGACATCAATGCAGGTACTGCTTCTATGCAACCACTGCCACAAATGGACCTCTAAGGAAAGTCGCACATTTGATCCGCGCAGCTCAGGCCATCTCAGACAAATTTGGTTGTCACATTATCATATGTAAACCCACGCACTTGATCCGCTCAGGTCAGGTCAGGTCAAGCTGCATTGCTCATCGAGGAATTGGTGCCAGGGTGCTAGAAGGTTCGCGCATGTTGTTGCTAGAGAAACCTGTTCATGTCAACTTCCAACGTGTTGCAATACTGAACGTGTATTAATTTTATTGTTTTTGTCCACATTTAGTTTTGTGTAAATATGGTGACTTTAGACGAAAAAATTATTAGTTCTGTAAAAAGATATCCACAACTGTGTGACCTAAGTGACAAGAACTATTACAATTTGACAGTTAAGGAAATAATTTGGGAGGAAACATCAAATTCGTTGATATCGTGCACCCATAACCTCTTCTTCTGTCGATTTTCCTCCTCCTCCTCAGCAAGTACCATTGTAGTAACAATATCTTCATCTTCACTGCTGCTTTTTTTCAATTTTCTTAAATTAACTTATTTTAAACACACCCGGAATTAAAATGTAATGACACAAATGGGACAACCGATTACCACAATCACTTGGGCTGTACCGACACAAAAACTCCTGAGCGGAGCTGACCTGAACAAGTTTGTTGGAATTGCCAGAGCAGAACTGACAACCCTCAGCTGATCTGAGATGAGTGGATCAAGTGTGCAACTTGCCTTACAGGAAAAAGCTAATTTTAAATTTGTTCAAGAATTAGTATGAAACCTATAAGTAATAATAGTGTAATTAAAAACCGTATGCTGGACAAAAATATACTTACAAACAAATTTTATGAAAACAAAAACAGACACTAAGAGCACCACATATCTGGTAACTGTTTTGGCCATTTCCTCTAACAACTTAATAGCAGGTTACCACAATACTTTTAAATACTCAGCTTGATGTTAAACAAAGCTGTCAGCTGCAACAACAAAACAATAAACCATTAAAAGAATGTTTAGTTACGAGATGTTTATTTTCAGTTTAATAAATGTATATTAACAGAAATGGTGAGCTAACAAAAACAACAAACAAACCAACAGCAATAACTGCATTTAAAACAAAGATTATTTACTTAAATCTATTGTAACATATCACAATATTTACTGTATTAATTTTTAATAACCCGTGTTAATGTGTAAATAAATTTAACCTTGTGTAAATAAAATATAACTGTATCACCTTATTACACTCTCATTCGTGTACACAGTTCACTGGCAGTACATCTTTCCTACTCATTTATCACTCTCGCTTTTACGTGCTTTTACATTGACATAAGGATAAGAGACTGTTTCGGAATCAAAGGCCTTGCACTGAGCTGATTACGTCACTGCATAGATCATGTATGCGGTTTACAGCTTATAAACTTATTAAGTTATCCTTTCTGTAAGTAAGCCTATAACCCGCTGACTTTCGCAGTCTATTTTATCTCTCATCTTTAACGATAAATTAAAAATTACGTGCGACGTTGTATTTATTTTTTGGTTGTTACTTAGACTGATTAGTTTTGTTATTTTTGTCTTATTTCACAAAATCGTTTTCATGAAAGCACTTCTTAACAATTTAATGAATAGATAACACAATAATTGTAGAAATTAATTAGTGCAATAAACCGTATTTTTGGTAATTATGTGTAACATAATAGCAGTACTAGTATCGTTATAAAATGGGCTTAAATTAAAAATTTCAAAAATAATACTTTTATTTATGTCATAAATAACATATTTTAAGAAGGATTTATGGTCTCAGAAGAACACAGGAGGGTTACAGACTGAGATCAAATGAATACAATGGAATTGAAGACATGGAAGTAACAATAAGAAAACGAAGATTAAATTTCTTTGGACATAGGGTCCGAATGAATCAATCAAGATTAAACAAACAAATTTTTCATAAACTCTGGAACTACAAGGGTCAGGGTGGTTATGTTAAACAGATGAAAGGAGACCTCAAGATCTTCAACATTACAGAAAAATACTGCCATCTAGGCAGTATTTTTCTTGATCTACAAGAAGAATACAGGAACAAAATTTTTGGACTGAAGGTTCTAGTAGATGATGGGAGGAATTTCAAGTGGAGAATGGACTGTTGAAAGGAGAGCCAAACATTGGGAGAGGATGAAGAACTTTTGGAGGAGAAAGGAGGCTGCATGCCTTTTAGGGTATCCTCGAAGGCCTGTCCACGATGAAAAAAATAAATAATATAATTTCTTATAATAACCCCAACGAACTAAAGACTGCAGATGAGATCTAGCCAATAACAGCCAAGGTCGGATGTGAGGTTGTCCCTTCGGTAAGTCACACTCTGTTCCTCCGAACTTCAGCTGACTTTCTGTAAGGCTGACAGACACAGCGGGACCACAACGTGACAATGCCAGGATACAATTAACGAAAGTCAATTTGCTCTGTACTGCGATCTAGATCACTAGACTCTGCCTTCATCTGCAGTCTCTACATCATTTAGGTATAGTTTAAAAACCCATTAGTCGTAGTAGTAGTAGTAGTAGTAGTAGTAGTACTTAAGGTTATCATTAAAAAACATAAAACCTTATTCAGCAAGACTAGTATTTGGCAAAAATGGGATTTTAATATTATTTCTTAAGGAGTATTTCAAAATCTCATCAGCACATCACTTTCTATTATTCAGAATGCAATGAGACAAGTAACCAATCATAACACTTAACCCTTATTATAGGTAGGCCTATTTCATTAATTATCTCAGTAACTGAATTTTTTAGCGTTACTAAAAAGATTTTAAACCTTCTTTATTAACCCATCTTTTAGGGTACGCCTAAAGGCCTCAAAATATGATGTAACAAAAATGTATAACTTTTGTGGTAAATGTTTAAAATATATATTTGCTGTAACCAAAATAAAATATTAGTAAAGGATCCATAACCCATAAATCATGTCTTCACCATTATTAACACACAAGCTTTTGAGTATCATTTTGTGTTACCATGATGGTTATATCATGATGTACATCAGCCACCAGAACCCATAACATTTTCTTATTCCATCTAATAAATGAAGATTACATTTATAGCTAGTGGATTGGAATTCTCCAACTAGCCATACAATATTTATAAGAACATAATTCAATATGATTTTGTAACATTTAGAAAAAGGATCATTTGTTTTGTATAATTTTTTGTTTCCCCCAATTGAAACAGTTATTTTAACTTTAAAAACCTGGTTGGTATAAAAATCTACCACAAAAAAATGTCAGGAAACTAAGGAGAGTAAAGAAATACATTCACGTTAGTTCATCCAAACATCTTCGTAAATTATACATACAAGCTTCACTGAAATGACATCTGTAGATTACAAATAATGGAAAAGACTGCATACACTTCAGCGGGATCTTTCAAGAAGGTATAAGCTCAAATTTAAGTTGCTTTCAGGACAGCTTTCATACATAAATTTTGAAAATAACAATTAAGTAGAACAACAGGCCTAATAGCCTAATGGAGATCAAGAGACCTGAATTTGTTTACAAAATTATCACAAGCTTCAAAAAGTTGTGGTAATCGGTATTTGCTTTAATAAAAGCTAAAAATATACTTTCTTCCTTCCTAAGTTTTTTGTTTTAAAAATGTTTTTAAGCAAACGCTGAGGTAAATTGTAATGTCTGCATAAGAATAGATGTTGAAATAGGATTAAAAATTAAAATTCTCTAGGTTTTTACATGTTAACAAATTTTATTTACACTAACAACTAATGTACAAAATACAATTATTATTACAGATGTTTAATTTCTATAAATTGGTTAATTATGCTAAAGCTAAAGGTGGACTATCAGGTTTACTTTGTATTGTTTCAGAAACATCTGATTTTTTAACTTCAGATACTGTTGATAATTCCTTATTGTCTTGTTCTGGAGGCTCTTTTTTTACAACGTATGTAGTTATACCAGATTCTGGCTCTGCTTTCCAATCTGGGATTATTTTACCATGAATACGCCAAACACCATAACGATAACTTAGATGTTTTTCAAATACCACATATTCCAAGACATCCTTTGCAATTATTTCACTACCATGCATCAATCGACCAAATCTGTCATACACTGCCAAGACCTGTAAAGCAGTAACAATTCACTGTTATAAAAATGGTGTTAAAATACAGGAGTAACAAAAAAAGTAAACTTGCTAAACTTGCTTCATACACTTGGATTCCATTCACCAGTACAAGGACGATAGTTACCATATTACACCTCATTTTCTATAAATCCACCAATTAGTACTCATAAGAAAGAAAATTGTATCTCGAGAATGGTTTAAAATAGCTTTAAGAAATTTGGAACACTTGTTCATATTAAAGTTCTTTAATAATAAAATATCATGGTCATTTCACGATGTCAAATTTCAAAATGGTGACCAATCAAATTATTTAACTGATAATAGATTTCTAGTTTATTAAATAAATTTCTTATGACCAAGTGGACCAAATTTCAAAGAACTATTTCAAAGTGTTTTCGAGATATAAATGTCTTTCTTAAAATTTTTCCTTTATTGAAGAATAAAATCTAAATATCTATGGCAGCACTTTTATTACACTCTACATATCATGTTCTTCCCAATTTACAAAAACACTGCACAGTTCAGGCCTACATGGAACAATTGTGTTCAGCTTTAGCAATATACAAGAGTAAATCAAATATAAATAGGATTTTTGTTCCTGAGCATCTACAGTTGGTAGGACTAGGCCTGTGCTTCTAGTACGCTTGGGTGGGGTTATTAGAAATGGGGAGAGCTGGCCATTCCACAGAATGCGCCAGTAGCGCTCATAATGTTGGAGCAGCTGGTGCATACCTCCATTCCATAACACATAATTAAAAAGTTTCTTGTTCGTGAAGGAGTTCCAGCAACATAATTTTTTTAGAAATTGACTGCCCAGTCCAGTGATCAAACATCGGCAAGGACTCATGTGTTTGCCTGGCATAAAGAGTTCAAGGATGGTCAAGAAAGAGTGGAAAATCGAAAATCAGGGACACGGACACCCCGTCGGACCAGCATTTGGACAAAAACATTCAGGCAGTTAGACATCTAAAATTGCAGAACAGGTCAGAATAACTTAAAGGAGCTGACAAGTAAATATCACAAACAATCTAGAGTTCTGTAAAGTGTATGCCGGATGAGTCCCTCGCCTTTTGATCACAGATCAAAAGTTGAGACGTTTGGAGGTTTGTCAAAGGCTTACAGCAAGGTTTGCGAATAAAGGTGATGGATTTTTGAGTTGGATTATCACCTGCGATGAAATGTGGGTCCACCATTACACGCCCAAGTTGAAACAAGCCAGTATAGAGTGGCGGAGGAAGAGGAGACAGCTCCAGTGAAAGCCAAGACTCGACTGTCAGCTGGCAAGGTTCTTTCAATCATTTTTTTCGACTGCGAAGCATTTTGCTCATTGATTTTTGCATGAGCAATGCACAATTGTTTATGATTTTTTTACTGTAAAATATTTCTTCATCTTAAAGAGCAACATTTCTAATAAAAGCCAAGGAGGGGACTTGAGGGGCTTCAGCCCCCGCAAACAGAAAATTGAAATTTTGCACCAAACTAACATGCTGTGGGTTCCAGGTTAGATATCCAGTCACGTCTAGCAGTTTCAGATTCAGCCACTCCGAACCAAAATCTAGGCTACATGCCTGACAACAGTAGGGTATATGAAAGTGAACTGATCATATAAAATCTTTCAATATTAAAGTCATTATGAAATAAAATTTGTTAGAACTAAAGTTATTGAAATTTTTATGAACTGTTTTACTGTTGGTTAGACATTAAAACCAAAACACAAAAAGTAACGGCAATAACTTTCATACAAAGTTATATACAAATAATTTAGCTGTAGTCGAGTAAATTATGTTTAACCAGTAATAATTTTTTTGAGTTAATAACCCCTGAATTTTGTTTTTTAATCACTTGACTACATTGCCAAAAAACTTTAAAATCAGTACAAATTTTGGTCAAAAGAGGTAGAACCTTTTTGCACCCCAGATTAACAATTTTCTAAATTCATGTAAATTATTTTCTATATTCAGGAATTTTTCTAAATAAAATCCTAATCTATAAAATACAAACCTGTTGTGTATGAAATCGTACAGTAAGTTGTCCAAAAACATTATCCTTGGTTATAATATTAGTACATCTAGCATGAACAACCCTTGGAGGTTCAACTGACTGGATAAATGTCCAGTGAATTGTTTTCCTGTCGATATTATGTACTGCTTCCTAAAAAAAGAACAAACAACTCAATATAGTTCATACTTTATACAGAGTGTCTGATTATTCGTATGATTGAATCAGACCCTCATGATATTTTGGGTTAAATTACCCAAAATATCGTGTGTAGATTCACAAGTCATCCCAACAAAACACAGCTCAATGCAAAAAAAACTCCATGCAAAAAAACTGAAATCTACACAGATAAATCAGTTCAATTATTGTGACCTGGTCTAAAGCACCAACTAGAAACCACAAAATTATCACACTTAAAATACTATCTATAATAATTAACTATTAATGTACTAATCTGACTTCAGATTAAAGTTATAATCAAACAAACACAACTACTTTTAAGTCACATCAATATCATGATTGTTAACAACCATCCTCATTAATTTTTTTTGTAACTATAACTTGTAACAGGCATAATTAGTGTTCCTAATTATATAGGTGAAAAAGTAATGTGTTTTACAATAAACCAAGAAATACAAAATCCAAAGTAAGGTTTAGAGGTGAAATGTCAGAAAGCTAAGAGACAGTAACTGGTGTAAGACAAGGAGATGGGTTATCTCCCCTCTTATTCAATTGTGCTCTGGAAAAAGTGAACAGAGAATGGAGAGAAAGGTAAGAGGAGCAGGGGATCAAGAGTGCCATTAAATTGGGCGTTCCAAGGATAGGCTGAGTTTTGATTGCCTTGCATTTGCAGATGACGTTGCAATATTGGCAGACTCCCCAGAGACAACAGAACATAAGATAAAGATTCTCAAGGAAGAAGCACACAAAATCGGATTATAAATCTCATTTGAAAAAAGGAGTACATGTCAAACATAGGAAATGCTCCAAAATTTCAGAATACTACGTATGGCAGAATAAAGAGGTTTAAAAAGTTCAAATATCTACGAGAAAAAATAGAAGAAAATATTTCCGAGAAAGGCAATAAATCAGAAAATCATCAAAATGAGAATAGCCTATAATCTGACCAAAAACATCTATAATAAACAATCTATCTCCAGGAACGCAAAACTAAGACATTACCGCTCAGTTATACAACCTGAAGTACTATATGCTGCTGGGTGTTTGACCCTACATAGAAAGAGAGATCTACAGAGACTGGAAGTGGAGGAAAGGAAAATCTTGCACAAAGTCTTTGGAAGCAGGAAAGAAAACTTTATCCGTACCTATAGTCATGAAGAAATTTACAGCCATGTCGAAAACATTACGAATACAATAAGGAGAAGAAGATTGGCTTTCTACGGCCATCTATATGGAATGGATCAAACAGACATACACAAAAAATTTTCACTATGATTAACAACCACAAGATGAAATTTGGAGTTTGTGGAAGTTAAAAAAGATATAGGAAGACTGAATATAACAAAACGAGATATAGATACTGAATTCACGAGTTTGCCTTTTGCGTATGTATGGATGTGAGGAAGGGAAATGATATATTTACACTGCTGCCAACCTCAACAGTGAGACACTACTTAAACATTTTACTACCGTGAAGTTTTTAGATACATTTTGTAAGCTGTGGTTTATTCCGGGAAAATGTTTTCTTCATAAATCTTATAAGAAATAGATATGACCTGTAATATTACCTGTAGCTTAATTAAATGACTAGAAATGTTTGATTTACTGTAATTACGAATGAATCACCTTCTTTACTACTGCTGTCATCAGCGTTTTCATTATCAGGCTCTCTAGTATCTACCTAACCATTTTCTTTTTTTTACCAGGTGTCAACAAAACTGTTAAAGAATAGCTTCTTCACGTCCTTAATTTCCTTCTTTATTTTTCGAATTGTGGAAAGAGAAACATCACAGTAGTTAGCCGCTTGCTCACAGCTTTTGTTAAGAGGCACGGATAGGCATTTTTGTTTAGCTTCAAATTCACAACATTTTATTACATTGTGTTCAGCACTGTGAATAATTCGACCATGTTTTTGATAAACGGACATTTGTTTTTACAGTAACGAACAGTTATATTCATACAGTTAACCTACAAAAGGTTCCTTCAAAAAGATATACTGTATATGCTCTGGGTATAGTACAAGTTTCTATGTTTGTCATACTGAAATTAAAGCAGTCGCGCATGGGCACTGGTGTTTCTCCCCCTTTACCCCTCGTTGCAAACATAGGCAATCTCGTGACTCAAGTGACTATATCCCTCAAAGAACCGAATTCAGAAATAAGTTGAAGGATTGTGCTTTCCCAGAGGAACAAAAGAGAGCGACATGGTCAGGAGAACGAAGGTTGGCCCAAAGCAAAAGAATGAAGGAGAGATGGAGAAGAAAGAGAGAGAGGGAAGCCTATAACAGACAGCTGCCGAATTGGTGAACTGTTGCGATCCGTAGTAGGCCTATAATAAAAAATGTGGTGTGAAACACTCACACAACTTTCTTTTGCCAATGCAAATAATGACCAATATAATAACCTAACATAAGTAATAAAACAATAGAAATAAACAAAAAACTAACCTCAATAAACATAGCCTAATTTTAATCATGAGTGAAAGACGCAAAATGAAAATCAACCTCAGTTTGGCTTATAAATACGGAAAATCGTTCTTTCACGCTAAACTAGGCTCTGTAGAGAAAAATGCTCTCAATAAAAGTTGTAGAACTTTTAATTTCCTATAAATTTGATTATATATAGGTACTTTTGTCGTAAAATGCATACTAAGGCCAAAATCTTAAAAATATCAATTTTTCACACGTTTTCGTGAGAAAAAAACAAAAATTTGCTAATTACCGCTAAACTAAGCGTTATACAAAAAACGTTTTGAAATATAAGTTGTAGGATTTTAAATTTTCGACAACTTTTATTATATACATTTATGCGCTAAAATGCATATTAAAGCCGTAATCTTAAAAAACCAATTTTTTTACATGAAAACAGCCTCACCAAGAATTTTAGTAAACATGGCGCCTACCCTATCTTGTAGAGCATAAAAAATTTAGTAAACCAGGCAATTTTTAAAAAAATCGTAGGACCAGTTTTTGAGAAAATCGCAAAAAAGTGAAAAATTATACGAATAAACTACTACTTCCGGTTGACCGATTTAGATGAAAATGTTCGTGTCAGGTCCGGTAAGGGTATGTAACTTAAGTTTCAAGTTCGTACGATGTTCCGTTCTTGAGATATTTTGTATACACACACACAGACCAATCGCTAAAAACATGTTTTTTGGGTTCAGGGGGTCCTAAAACAAGTAGATCCGGTGAAAACTTGATTTTGAAAAATCGACATGAAAACAATACTTTCCTTCCTATATATTCATATAGGCAAGAGAAAGTAAAAAAACAGAGAAAATAGTATATTTTAAAACATGATGTGTAAAATGAATTTAATACTTACTGGATAAACTTTTTCAGTAACATATTGCTCAAGAAGTTCTTTATCACCCCTGTAAAAAATTATCAAACAATAATCATTAGTCATTAGTTTTTGTACTATCGAGTTCAATGATTTGTAACCCAATTTTCACCTCTTATTTAAATTTCCAAATCACTTATGCTTGCACATATCTCTAAACCACACCAATCACAAAATTACGTATCAATATTATGTGAAGAGGTTATACTTTTTATGTTTCGCATTACTCAAGTTCAGACTTTTTACCATTTTTGTTATCAACAACTGTTTTACTTTTATCGACTACATAATTTCACGTTTGCAATGTGTCGAATATTTGGCATGAATAACATATATGAGTATTTCAGCATGGACAACCATTGGTTTGTAAGGTTTCAGTTGGTAGGATAAATAGTTCCTTATCCTACCATTGTTACTTAACAATGTAAATCAACTTTCTACAAGCCAGACTGGACCAGAGGCCATATCTAGTTTCAAAACCAACTTTTGTTGCTAAAATTGGTAAACAATATTAATGACAATGCTTGATTATGAGTGAAATAACTGAATAATAATTAAATTAAACATTTTACATAGAAATAATTAACTTGAATAATTTTTTTACTTCTCAATTGTTTTAATTACAAGAAAACAACAAAACAAATACGAGGGGGTACCCAAAAGAAATCGGAAATATTTTACAAAAGCTATTTATTTTCAATTTTTTTACAAAACAACCTTATCCCCTTCAAAATACTCTCCATTACAACTAATACATTTATCCCGCCGGTGCTTCCACTGTTCGAAACATTTTTTGTAGTCATCTTTAGAAATGGCTGACAGCTCCTCCCTCGTTTCTTTCTTGACCGCTTCAATGTTGTCAAATTGGTGTCCTTTAATTTCCCTTTTCATGCGTGGAAATAAGAAAAAGTCGCACAGAGCCAGGTCAGGTGAGTAAGGTGTGTGGGACAGCGGAACCATGCCATTTTTAGTCTAAAAATCTTTCACCGAGATGGCTGTGTGTGCAGGTGCATTGTCGTGGTGGAAGAACCAGTCTCCTGTCAGCCACAAATCGGATCTTTTTTGACAAACACGGTTGTGCAATCTTCTTAAAACTTCCAAATTGTCAGTTGATGGTCTGAGAGCACACGCTCTCGATTTTTTTAAACATTTTTGTCGATTCGGGGAGTTGATGGACATCAAAAACGAGGTTTGTCATCAATAGACATGTCGCCATTTTTAAACTGAGAAAACCACTCGTATACTTGAGATTTTCCCATAGTGTCATCTTTGTAAGCTGTTTTCAACATTAAAACAGTTTCAGCAGCACTTTTACCGAGCAGAAAACAAAATTTCACAGCTACACATTGTTCACTTAAACTTGCCATCATAAAAAACGAAACAAGAATAAAATAGCACTAGAAAAAAAACAATCACTCCAGATGAATATTGAACTCGCAATGAGTTGCGCTATACACTTCTGTGCAGCAGAAATGCGTACTACACAAGTACCGCCCACGACAATGCTATTACGGTTACTTTTGGGAACCCCCTCGTACATATGTATAATTCTGCTTGATGTTATACATTAAGTAAGATTTTAACTTAAAAAACTTTTATTACAATAAAACGACTTCTAACTGATATAAATACATCAGCAGTACATAGAGAAATGCAGAAACAAGTAATAATTTAATCTCACATATATGCAGTACAAATAAAAATTAGCCTCCTTACTTTGCCATGGTTTCATGGGCTTTGATATAAATATCTTGGGCCACAGGAAGGAAATCTTTAATTTCAAAATCCTCATCAAAGCTTCGAATTTTTCTAATAGCAAGCATAGATTTTCCTTTCTTCTCAACAAATTCCCATGTTTGTCGAGCACCCTGAAAAATACATTATGTGCAAATTTTAAAATATTTAATTTATTATTACTGTATTTTAATCATATTCATGTATACAATACACATTTCATTAATCAAAACGCAAAATCTGGTCCAATGTATTTAAAATGGAAATTCTATTTCTCCTTAAAGACTACTGCCAAACGGATCAAAAAAAGTTTTATATGGTTGTAAAAAGGACACTTTAAAAGGGCACATCCATAAAAATAAAAACTGGTAAAAGTCGTAACAAAATATTACGAAGGAAATCACAAAATAATTGAATTGCCAAGTTTTGATGGTGTTAATATTCTGGTGGTAGTGTTGCAAAGTTCAGTTTGTTTTGAAGGATCATTATTTTTGTTATTGTCCGACTTTTTTCCAATTACTGGTAATGCAGAAAGGTCACTAAGGTGATGGGTTTATTTAGGTGCATATCTTACTGCATTGATACTAAATACTAGATCTTACAACACGGATACAAAACATTGCGAAATAAGATTATAAGTGTTAATGTAATTGTAAGACTTGTTAGGAATAAATTAGTATTCTTTTGTGAATTAATTTGCTCAAATCAGCTAATACCATTAAAGTTTTAACGGTATAGAAATTGACCAAAGAAGAGAAGTTTGAAAAGATTATTGGAGAACACATTAACGAAAAGGTTAAAGGATGCAAAGATTATTTTAACTTATTGAGGTCATCAGCCAAAAGACTGGTTTAAACCTCTACAGGCTTTAATAAGTAAAACAAGGAGCAAGGTGGTTTACTTTGCCTTCCTCACTGAGTGGAAAAGTATACCTATCCCTGGCCCTCTAAAAAGCATCTATTTTCCACCCTGCAAATGATACCTTCACTTCATTCACTTTAAGGTCTGGCTGTACAAGGAAATTCATTACTCTCAAAGTAGATAACTCTGACTAGTGCCTTTTACACCTTCACATCTTCTGTTCTTAAATGCTTCAGTCATAAATTGGCTGATCATGTGATAAGAAACAGAATCAAGCAGATTTAATGCAAAAAATTTAACACTCCACTTGCCTGTTATAGGCAAGTTTATACAGATAAATGGAAATCCACAGGAAATGGAAGATATTGACAAGTTAAGCTGCAAAAATACAAGTATAATAACGATTTAAAGCTTGAAGAGAAAAATCGATATTAATTTTTTTTTTAAGATCAATTAAATTCAATAACTACAATAAATAAACTGAAGGAATTACAGAAGAAGCAACTTACTTCTTTGGTTATCTTTGAAACTTTTCCATCACCCTCTGGTGGTACGTAAGCCTCAAAAATATCACCAGTAGAACTTATATACATTTGTCTTTCCATATGTGGGTATTCAGGCAAAATTCCTCTTTCTTTCATTTTTGATCTAATTTCATCTTCTGATAGCTCTTCAACCGGCTTCTTCATATCTTCAAAATCAGGGAGTTTCACTTTAATCACCTGTAATAGAATTAAATTTACAGTTTCTGATTATAAATAGAACAAAAGATCCCATTTTATTTTTCACACATATAAACCTGAATAATATAATTGTTATTATCACAACTTACTGCCTTCTTTCAGATTCTACATTGACTATAGAAAATTGTACAATGAATCTACAGTAGTAGTTCAATGAATCATTACAAAATTGATATAATTGTAATTTCATGAATTTTTTACCGTGAATTAAACAATTTTGATAATAAATCATAAATTTTGCCTAAATATGAAGCCTATAAAATTTTGCCTATATATAATCTTATTAAATGTAACTTTTTAATTTTCTAAAATGTATATGTGCACTATTGTTCTAAAATGCTTCTAATTACAATAATTTTAAAGGTAATTAACTAATTATTTCAAGAACAGAAAAACAGCACAGTCTCTTATAACCACTTAAACTAAACAACAAAAAGTGCAGTTAACAAAAAAAATCTTGTGTGAAACACTCGCACAACTTTCTCTTGCCAGTACAAATAATTAACAATATAACCTAACATTAGTAATAAAACATTAGAAATAAACAAAAAAAACATAATCTTATTTTAATCATGAGTGAAAAACGCAAAATGAAAATCAACCTCAGTTTGGCTTAAAAATACAGAAAATCACTCTTTCACGCTAAACTAGGCTCTGTAGAGAAAAATGCACTAAATAAAAGTTGTAGATCTTTTCATTTTCTAAAAATTTGATTATACTTTTTGTCAAATGAATAATAAGGCTGAAATCTTTAAAAAAATCGATTTTTTTTTACACGATTTCATGAGAAAAAAACATAAAATCGCTAATTACTGCTAAACTAAGCATTATACAAAGAAACGTTTGAAATAAAAGTTGTAGATTGTTAAATTGTCTGTAACTTTTATTATATACACTTTTGGCCTTAAATGCATATTAAGCCTGCAATCTTAAAAAAAAAACATTTTTTCTACGAGAGCACAGCCTCCCCAAGAATTTCAGCAGACATGACACTCACTCTATCTTGTAGAGTATAAAAAAAATAGTAAATGAGGCGATTTTAATAAAAATCATAGGAGCCGTTTTTGAGAAAATTGCAAAAAAGTCAAATATGACACGAATAAACTACTACTTCCAGTTGACACATTTTGATGAAAATTTTCATGTCTAGTCCGATAATAGTATTGTATAATACACTCATAAATTATTTAAATATTGATAGCACACCTTGGCAGTTCGAAGCTTTTTAAATTCTGGCCTCCAATGTTTACTCATAAATCGTACTGCATTGTAGCATGGAGAGCTGTTACTAGGCTGTAAAATGTCACTCTGCCCAATCTATAAAAAAAATCACAATGAAATTCCATTAAATAGCAAAGAAAAGAATAATTTTAGTTTATAAAACAAAATATCACAATAATATTAGATTAATGGTTGATACAACACTCATTACAAATACACAGACACCTCGAATTAAAGAGTCTAATATACTTGTAGTCAACTACAATACAATGTTATACTACAATACTTGTAGTCTAACATACTGTTAAAAAGTATTTTTGAAAAAATGAACTGTAATGAAAATTACCCAATTCTGAGCTGGTAAGTACACAATGGATTTGAGGAGTGCTATGTGTATCTTGTAACAGATGTTCATCAGCAATTTTCGCTTATTCTGGATACTATAGACAACATGCTATGAAGGAATTGAACTGTTAATATAATTGTAACTTCTACTCACTCTTTAAACCTTAGGGTAAATACAAAATGGTAACCATGAATTAAAGAACCCCTCTTCAATTAAATCAACTGAATAATTTATTATAGGAGTATATTATTTACTGAGGGCATAATCATACTAAATCAGAGGCATCCCTGCAAGAGGTAAGTCACTATAATTCATGAGCCAAATAAAACCGTATCATTTGGCCTAGCCTAGAACCGAAAGATAGATTAGATTTGCGGTTAAGATTAAATTTTCTTAACTAACCAGAAAAAACAACATTCATAAAAATATATGGTATTAATATACCACGGTAATAAACTGAAGGGTACATTACCGCAATAAATTTAACTAATTGAAAAATTATGTTTCCTCACCACACAAAGAAGTCTCGGTTTTATTAAACTTCGGATTGACATTTTGGTAGAAATTATCTTTTAGCCTAATCAGAATTAATTCATAAATGTTTCACAAGCAGTTTTCGAAATTCTACAACACAAACCTAACCTCAATCACATCATTGTAAAATCAGCGGCATGTTTTTAATAGACAGTGATGGTATTACGTCACAGTATTGAGGCCGATACTAATAAGGTTAGGAAATATGGTAATAGCACTGTTACTATACTAGACAAAGCAACCGTGGGTAATACGAAGAATTGAAATTTCAGACGTCAAAACAGAAGCAAACAAAAAAACTTTTCCACTAAACCGGGTCAAAGCCGGAGAGAAACACCTACTTCTTGACTAATAGTTATAACGTTGAACATTAATTTTTCCTTTACGTCTTCGAGTCATTCTGTAACGTCATAAGCTTAGAAGAAAGGTTTTTAAAAACTTATTTTCAGTCATATTTTATGATTTACCAATTGTACTAAAATAATTAACTACTTCTTTACATGTGAACAATCTCATACAGCTGTTTATAATTTACTTTTGTTTTTGTATGTCTTTATGATTTGTTTATACATTGACAACCATTATTGTATTAGTACATTTATCAGTAGAATTCTTTTGTGTATTAGAGCCTAATTTCAGGTTACTCATTCTTTATGTCTATAACAATTTAATACACAAAAATTATATATAATTTATCAAGTCATGGATCGTATACTCAGACCGGAAAGATTCGGTGTCCATCCCAATGATGTGAATGCAAGTCAAGAATGGAAACATTGGTACAAGACTTTTGAAAACTTTGTAGTTTCTGCAGAAGTAAGTGAACAAGACAGACTTGGAGTATTAATTAATTTCATCACACCTTCTGTTTACGAATTTGTTAATGATTGTGAAACTTATACGGATGCAATTGATATTCTAAAGAAACTATATTCAAAACCTGTTAATGAAATCTTTGCACGTCATAAACTCAAGATCAGACGACAATAACCCGGAGAAAATATTGACATGTATGTAGAGTCACTAAAGCGTTTATCGAAAGACTGTAATTTTAAAGCTTTTAAAAGACGTTTTTGTAATTTTAAAGAAATTAATAGAGACGAATAAATAAGAGATGCATTCATTGACGGCTAACTAGCATCACAGATTCGTCAAAGGTTATTAGAGAATTCCACTTTAACTTTGGACGAGGCTGTTTCTCAAGCTAGGGCGCTGGAACTCGCACAGCATCAGTCTCAACAATACGCAGAAGTGTTTTCCCAACCTACAGTAAACGCAGTGACTTCAGACTCCTGTGAAGACAAAACTCTGAAATCCAGTATACAAAAATCCGAATCAAGACCTCCTACACCTGAGAAGAATGTTGTATCGTCAATTAATGAAAAATGTTATTTCTGTGGATTGCGTAAACACAACAGATCGGTTTGTCCCGCTAAAGAAGTAATTTGCAGAGGATGTGGCATCAAAGGCCATTACCAAAAGGTATGTAGGAGAAGTAAACAGTCATTAAAATCTAATGTTTCAATTCATCAATCGAACTGTATTGCTTCAGTACCTTCCTGTCTAGGTAAAGCTGTTATTCCAGTCTTCTTAAATGGAATTGAGGCATTTGCCTTGATAGATACAGGAAGCTCTGGGAGTTTTATCAATCAAAGTTCAGCTCACAGATTCAACATTCCTGTGATTCCATGTAAAAGGGGGGAAGACGTTTCTATGGCTTCCACTACTTTACGCTCTTCAATAAAAGGCCATTGTATAGTCGATCTGAAATTGCAGGATTGCATCTACACGAGTGTAACATTGGGCGTTCTCTCAAATTTATGTTCTGACATAATTGTGGGCCATGACATTCTAAAAAGACATTCCAGTCTGCAAGTGCAGTTTGGTGGAAAAGAGGCTCCTCTTAACATTTGTAGTGTAGCCGTAGCAAACGTAGAACCTGTCGAACTGTTTGCGAATCTTTCATCAGATTGTAATCCTATTTCGACGAAATCACGAAAGCGATCTGTTTTTGATGCTAAATTCATTGAAGGTGAGATACAATCATTATTAAAAGATGGCATAATTGAAGAAAGTAAGTCTCCTTGGCGTGCGCAAGTCCTTGTTGTCTCATCCGAGAACCATAAACGACGAATGGTCGTCGATTATTCACAGACTATAAATCGCTTTACAGAGTTAGACGCTTTTCCTCTCCCTAGGATTGATGACATTGTGAACAAAGTAGCTTCTTATAAAATCTATAGTTCTATCGATTTAAGGAGTGCGTACCACCAAATTCCGATAAAAGAATCAGACAAACCGTATACCGCCTTTGAGGCATGTGGAAAACTATACCAATTCACACGTGTACCTTTTGGAGTTAGGAACGGTGTTCCCGCATTTCAACGTACTTTAACCAATATAATCACTTCTGAAAACTTAGAAGGTGTCCAAGTTTACTTGGATGACATAACAGTCTGTAGCCGTGACCAGTCTGAGCATGACAAGAACTTAAATAATTTCATGAAAACTGTTGCTAAGTACAACCTTACCTTGAATGAGAATAAATGTCGTTTTTCTACAACTACTATTCATCTCTTAGGATTTGTAATCAGCCATAAATCTGTAAGACCGGATCCGGAACGACTGCAGCCACTTCGCGATCTCCCAATTCCTTGCAATATAAATTCCCTCCGTAGAGCTCTTGGGATGTTCTCTCATTATTCACAATTCATTCCTAAGTTTTCAGAAAAGGTAAGTTGTCTAAACAGAAGCCCATTTCCATTGTCTGACAAAGCTAAACATGTTTTTAACGAGCTTAAACTTAACATTTTAAATGCTGCTGTTTCTTCTATTGACGATGAAGGAATGCTGTCAGTTGAGACTGATGCTTCCGATCATGCTATAGGCGCCGCGTTGTCTATAGAAGGCCGACCTGTTGCTTTCTTCTCAAGAACTCTCACTAATTCAGAACAAAGGCATTCCTCTGTTGAGAAAGAGGCCTATGCAATTTTGGAGGCACTGAGAAAATGGAGGCATTACCTTCTTGGCAGACACTTCCGCTTGATAACTGATCAACGATCGGTAGCTTTTATGTTTAGTGACCGTCACTCTGGAAAAATTAAGAATGATAAAATCCTGAGATGGAGAGTAGAGTTGTCTTGTTATAAATATGAAATAATTTACAGGGCCGGAAAGGAAAACAAAGCAGCAGACACGCTATCTAGAATATGTTCATCAGTACAAGGAAACTTATCAAAACTAATATCATTACATGAAGCACTATGTCACCCAGGAGTATCAAAGATGTATCACTGGACGCGAAGTAAAAATCTCCCTTACTCGCTTGAAGAGATAAGGAAAATTTCTTCTTCTTGCCGAATCTGTTCAGAAGTCAAGCCTCGATTTTATAAACATGAAGGCCAACTTATCAAAGCTACACAACCATTCGAGAGACTCAACATAGATTTTAAAGGTCCACTTCCGTCATCTACTAGAAATCGTTATCTATTAATTATTGTAGATGAATACTCCCGGTTTCCGTTTGCCTTCCCTACTCAAGACATGACTGCTAGCACTGTTAAAAAAAAAAAAAAAAAAAAAAAAAAAAAATAGCACTGTTATATTCAAACTTAAAGAACTCTTTTCGATTTTTGGCACACCTGCTTACGTGCATTCAGACAGAGGAACAAGTTTTATGTCTCACGAACTGAAGTCATTTTTATGTAAACTAGGAGTTTCCACAAGTCGTACGACAGCATATAATCCGCAGGGGAATGGTCAAGCTGAAAGATATGTAGGTGTAATTTGGAAGTCTGTTGAGCTAGTTCTAAGAAGTAAGAATCTTCACATCTCTGACTGGGAAAAGGTTTACCAAGAAGCTTTACACTCCATTCGCTCACTCCTATGCACATCGACGAATGCAACACCTCACGAGAGACTGTTTCTTTTCTCTCGTAGATCTAGTAATGGTAATGCCACACCTTCATGGCTGATGAATCCCGGACCTGTCCTTATGAAACGTCCAGTAAGGCTTTCAAAATACGAACCCATTGTTGAGGAGGTACTTCTTTTTGAGGGAAATCCCGAATACTCCCACATAAGGTTCCCAGATGGGAGAGAAACAACAATAAATTCTAGACACCTGGCCCCTGTAGGACAAACGTGTGAAACTACACCACATGAAACAGAGTTAACGCCTCATGAAGCTGATCATAGTTCATCACAAACAGACCCTCATCCAGAAAGTGAAGGTCCTATTACAAATTCAGGTACTCTCAGAAGAAGTTCAAGAGAGCGGCGCCCACCATCGTTTTTGAATGACTATGTTATCTAGGAGGGGAAGAATGTACTAAAATAATTAACTACTTCTTCTTTACATGTGAACAATCTCATACAGCTGTTTATAATTTACTTTTGTTTTTGTATGTTTATGATTTGTTTATACATTGACAACCATTATTGTATTAGTACATTTTATCAGTAGAATTCTTTTGTGTATTAAAGCCTAATTTCAGGTTACTCATTCTTTATGTCTCTAACACCAATAATCACAAACAATATGGGCCACAGAGTAAGTAAAGAGTAAATCCCGTGGTTGTATGTTCTAGACTTGTTGTGACGGGAGTTCATTATTCACTGTCCATCAATGCTTACAGTAATAGGCTTGCTGTATAATACTGCTTGTGGATACACAACAGATAAGACCCGTTTCTTAGATGTTTAATACTAGACAGCGGTTACCGATGCACTTTGATGGTTGGGGATCAGCGTTCTTCGTTTCAATAATGTTCCAGTCATGGGCGGATTTAGGTCTTGATATCTGGGGGTGCGAGCTCACCGGAAGGTATGAGGTATTTGGATACTAAATTCAAAAATCCGGGCTAGCACCCCCGTTAATCCGCCCATGGTTCCAGTTAATTGTATTAACCACGACACCTTTATCCTTTGGGACAACACCTGACATGACCAACTCGGCGATGCAAACGACATAGGTTGGCGCAGCTGACTACGCTTTCGCCGCGTATCAAAAATCGCTCCGAGGACAACGTAGCTTTATCCCCACAAAGTTAAATCAATCATTTTAAAATGCACGGAAATCTGGGGTGTATTACAGTTGGATCACGAAATAACATTTATGAGCTAGCTGGCCACTAAGTGAACTTGAAAATGTTAAACTTATCAAAATGAGTGAACGTCCTGGCCAGTGATGTTCAGTATCTTCAGTATCATATCGTGTGCATTTAAACAAATGCGCGGATTTATGCAGTATTCCTTCCTCTTGAAGAAAACGTATAGCTCTTTCCTTAGTAGGTATTCCATAGATAATATACGTAGATAATAGGTAGGTAAAATAGGAGCCGATTCCCAAAGATTCATTATGTATTGAACAGAACACGTGCGAAGCAAACAAGCAACTAATGTGTATTAATAAACAAACAAACACCTACAATTAATTATTATAATGAGTGAGAGTAATAGTAGAGATGCGTTTACACGAGACAACTTTAAGGTTACAGATGATGTGACGTGAATAACGGAATATGTCCCTAAAGTATTTATAACATATTTCAGTTTCCTTAAACCTATTGTTTCATTCTTAGAATATAATAGCAATGAACAAGTCCAATCAGAGCAAAATTCCACTAAATTATTAATTCACAAAAATGTAATTATATTATTTTGTAACGAATACTACTTTATAAGTAAGTACTTATAGAAATAAAAATTATTTCATATAAGTTTTCAGTTCTATCGTGTGATCATAAGCACGCACTGTGTTTTTGTATTTAATTATTTTTAAGTAAATAAAATACGTGATCCCGTGATACGTGATTAGAATGTTCAACTACAAGTTTGTTTATTTTATAGAGGAGGAGGTTATAGCACGGTTATCAAGTGTCGTATGAAGTGAAGTTGGCACCACGTCAGTGATGGTTTCGTTCGTTTTTTATGCTATTTGTAATAAAAAAAGAAAGTGATGACTACCGGGTTATTGAATAAGTTATTGGTACATTTTCTAATGGCGTCAGCCTTTTTATAATTACGTCGTTTAAGTGTTCTATTGTCAACTAACCTGTGGTGTAGAACCACGCAGACCTATGCTGTCAGTGTCAATCAGTAAACGTTTCCTGATTACCTTGGTATTTGGTTTGAAGTGCCTGAAGCTATGAACTTCAAAAATATTTACCATATTTTTCTACAGGTACACGTGTAACATTCCATTCCCGTTATATCTGTATCACGACAGTTATAAATCTGAATTCTTGAAACTCACTTTCACTAACCTCTGGAATTTACGACCGAAAAGAAAATGACTGACATAAACAAGGTTAGTAATATTTTTATTGGTTTCGGCAAATTTATTTGGTATTAATTACACTTTTGAAGGATGGGTGCGTTATTGTTTCTTATAAAATATGTTTCCTGGTTACTTGTTTTGTCTTTGTTAAACATAACATATTTTGATTAAGTTTCAGGTTATGTAACCATATTGATACATGATTTCTGTGGCCCTAAATTTAACATTTGGGTTAATTTCTAGATAGCTCACCATCTCGTTTATGCATTTAGTTAATATTAAGTAACTGAACTGAAAAGTTCCTTTACAGAGTAGTCTGGTAAATTTATTGTTTAGTTGTAAAATATATCAGTTGTACTGAAAAACTTCAATTTTCTTTTTTTTCTCTTTTTTGCTTTAACCTCCAACTGTTCTGCAAGTACTGCTAATGCAGACGGTGAAGGATGAAATGATTTTTTGTAACGTACGAAAATATTCTGTGCCTGAATGGGATTTGAACCCAAGACCGCATGATGAGAGGCGAGCACGTTACCAACTATGCCAATGCAGCCAGTGAAAAACATAAAGGATTTGAATCATTATCAGTAGAGAAGGTTTCACTTTACAGAAACAAGCGTTTCCTGTTTAAACATCCTTAGCTACCATAAGGCCCTGTTACACTTTTTAATAACGATGTAAAACTTTAATATTACTATTATAGGTAATAATGTTGTAATATTAATGTGTGTGAATATGTTTGTCATGTTAAGTGTGTGTAATCCATTTTAAAAATCAGCAATGTTAATGATTTGCTAAACTTTTTTTTTGTAGGAAGAACCATTGTACAGTCCAGAAATACTTACAAAATTAGATTCAAAGAAATATGAGTCTGTTTATTCATTACCTGTTACGCCTTCAAATCCTGGGCCTGGATTAAAATTTCGACCATTGAAACCTTCAGATTTTAGTAGAGGTTTGTAGTTGCAGTTTTATGGTTGATATCCTCTGGTGTTTTTCCTTTGAGTTCTCAGAAGCATCTGTTTTGTCATGTTAAGCTTTTCAGAACAATTTATGTAGTGAAAACTGGTGGAGTAAGGGCTAAGTGGTGATTACTTCACTGCCTTCAGGATTTTTTGTTTGTAATATTATGTACTTGTGTCAATTTCCAGCCTTGGATAAATACCATTTTAAGATCTGTTTGATGTAGATCATTGTTCATGATGATTTTAAAAGATGATAATTAAAAAAATTGAGAAGTACTTTCTGTTTAATTTACGATAGTATGTGTCTTAGGATTTTAAGCAGCTTGATGGATTACTTTATAAACTATTAATCAATTAATAGGTTTTGTTTATGGCAGTTGTGTAGTAGTGATGAGAAATAAAGCTATTTTTTGGTAACGTATTACTGAAAATAATAGCCTGCTCAATAACAGGATTCTATAACCTGTTATTAAAATAACACTGTTATCATCCAGCCTACAATACAATGCAGTAATAGGTAATAGGAAACGACACATGCGGAAAATAAATGAACAAAATTATTCACTGAAAGGTAGATTTTTGGTATAAAAAATGGTAGTCAAAAGAAACTATCTGGCGGCGATATTGTGACTCGCTGGAAGATTTGTTTTGAGTATTGACTATAGTCCCTTGCTGTGTGTCCGTGAAAGATTCAGCATAACTGGTCACCCTTGTGTTCACAAAAAATATGTTTGGTTTGCCATGGTTGTATTTGGTTACAGGAAATAGTATTGTTTATCTTAAATTTGTGTCTGTAAGAGATTCAGTGACATTTGCCATGCTTGTGTTTGTATTAATAACAGGATTATTACATAGTTAAACTTAAAAGTGGTGTTATTTGACGAAAAGGTTATTAATAACTTCTATTTCATTTAATGAATTAATATAATAATTTCACTAACCTTGTTTTTAAACTGCGTCACCGTTATTTTATTCCTACTTACACGTGTTTCGGTGGATCCACCATCATCAGAGTAAATGAAAAATTGAAACTAAAAATTTTTTTCATTTATTTAAAATTTACAGAAAATGATACATCTTCAGTCACTTGTATAAAATTTTTATTCAAGTGTATTAACAGTTTTATACAAGTGACTGAAGATGTATCATCTTCTGTAAATTTTAAATAAATGAAAAAAATTTTTAGTTTCAATTTTTCATTTACTCTGATGATGGTGGATCCACCGAAACACGTGTAAGTAGGAATAAAATAACGGTGACGCAGTTTAAAAACAAGGTTAGTGAAATTATTATATTAATTCATTATATGAAATAGAAATATTTCAAACTGCTGGATGCATTATAAAGATTTATTTTTGAATTAATAACTTCATTTTGTTATAACAGTCAGACAAGCGTCATTCGTACATCAGTTTATTAAACGGCTTTGAATCACAGTGTTATAAAGTAACAGCTAACAGGGTGTTTTTAATAACCTGTTATGACGATAACTGGCTCAATCTAGTTACCATGCTATTTATCCTGTTATGTTAAATAAGCCCCATCACTAGTGTGTACTATGTTAAAATGATGAGTTGTTTCAATGGATTTTATCTATACTATTTAGAGTTCTGTTTGTTTATAGCAAGATTATTCCTTCAGTAATTTATAAAAGACCATGGATTAAAACAAATGATAATATTATAAATTATATTCTCCAGTGTTTTGTTCATTATTTTTAAACTGCAACTTTGGTAGTTTAGGTGTTAGATATCTATAGCTTAACGAACTAAAGTTGAAGGCGGAGCATAGTGACCTACATCACAGCACAGAGCCAATTGACTTTCGTTAATCGTATCCTGCGTTGTCACGTTGTGATTCCACTGTGGATGACAGCATAACAAAAAGTCAGCTGGAGTTCGGTGGAACAGAGCGTGACTTAGTGAAGGGGCAACCTCACACCCAACCTTGGATGTTACTGACTAGATCTTATCTGCAGTCTAGTTCGTTGGGGTATGGAGTGATTTTTCTGCCTCTTAGATTGATTGGTTTCAGTTTTTTTCTTTTTTATGTCTGACTGTTTTGCAATTTCTGCTAATGCAAACGGTGAATAATGATGATAATGTAAATGAGTAATGAAAAAATGCCAGACCTGACTGTGAATCGAACCCGGGGCCCCGGTGTAGGAGCCAGTTGCGCTAACCACTACGCCAATGGGCCGGCCTGGTTTCAGTATTAAGTAAAGATAATTATTGTCGCCACCTTCACCACCACTTCTCTAAGAAATTAGTTGTTTTGCTTTCGGACTAGTAAAATAGTTACTGATTAGTCATTAAAATACAACTGTATATTGCCTGTTATTGATATTTTTATCAAAATTTTTAAAAAAATTGACCCAAAAATTAAGAACAAGATCAATTGGAATCAAAAGGAAATTAGCACTTGATCTACTGTGATTCTATCTTTGTCAATCAGTAATGTTTTCTTCATATATCATTAAATTAAGCTCAGTGGTGGCTACTTATTTAGTTCAATAAATTAACCTACAGGGTCATGCAACACAATTGTCTTAAAAAATTTGTTAATTAATCTACTTATGGTAAATACTGAAATAATTGTTTATTAAAAAATTGTTCAAAAATAAATCCTTATAATGCATCATGTAGCTTGAAATCAATTCTTTTTCATACAATAAATTTCATCAACTACTGTCCCAGGTTCATAAATAAAAACTCCAAAAAGGTTTTATTCTCAAAAATCCAACTTCTTTTATTAAAAGAAAATCCTTGGTAAATTTTGTTAAAATATATTAAAAACAATTAAAATTCTTTAAAATTCTTTAAAATAGTTGAATCTTTATCAAAATCTTCTAAAATTAATATTTTCTTTTAAATATAATGCTTTGAAATTAATAAATTCTTAATATTGTTTTTTACTATAAAAATTGTACAAACCACCTCTCCTTTTAAAAGTTTTAAAAAGGAATGAATGCAACAATTCAATTTTATTAATGTAATAAAATTTTCTTTTTATTTTTTTTTTGTTCTCACATCTGACAGTTCTGTAAATGAGATCATCTGGTACGTTGGTGTTGATGCTGTGAAGTTGTGTGTTTATGTTTACATTTGAGTGTTGTTAACGTGTGTACTGTCCGTTGTGTGTCTGTATATGTGTCTCCTATTACAATCTTCCCCCCCCCCCCCCCCGGGAGAGGAGACAGAAGCACAAGGCATGTGCAAGCAATAGAAAGGGGGTGGGTGCTTAAATGTAAAAGAAAAGGTGAGCATGTAGCAGTTGTCGGCCTGAGATTGTAAAATTCATTCATTCGGGGCCCCTTTCAATAAAACATTCAAATAGCATGCAAACAGCATAGTTTTCGTTTTGTTACAATCATCTCAAGCTCGAGTATCGCGACAGACATCACCTAAAAATAAATTATGTAAATTATGAGTAAATTATGTAACCTTTTTAAGGTTAGAAATATGTTCTTTAGTTATTTCTCCTCCAATAGTCTTACGAAGTAAGGCTGTAACTGGAGTAGAGAAGCCGATGATATAAAAAGGTTCAGACCATCGATATGCCATTTTTGCACAAATATTTCTCCGTTTCGAACTTACGGGGTGAGTTTTAAGCAAAACTTTATCTCCCACCGAAAACGGATTGGGGTGGCGTGTAGCATTATATCGGCGTGCCATATCATGATGGGATTTAATTAGTTTTCTTCTAATGTCTTTGCCGGCCGCATTGGCGCAGTTGGTAACGTGCTCGCCTCTCATCATGCGGTCTTGGGTTCGAATCCCATTCAGGCATGGCATTTTTTCATACGTTACAAAATATCATTTCATCCTTCATCGTCTGCATTAGCAGTAATTGCAGAACAGTCGGACGTTAAACCAAAAAAAAAAAAAAAAAAAAAAAAAAAAAAAAAAAAAAAAAAAAATTCTAATGTCACACATCATGTTACTGGAACGTATAGGATTTCTATGGAGGATATCTTGGATATTCCATGCTCTATCCAACGGTGTGTGAGCTGGAAAAGTATGCAATATGTCAAATGGGCATTTCCCATGAGCATTATGTCGAGCCATATTGAAGGCTAATTGAAACCAAAATAGAGATTTGTCCCAGGTTGCTTGAGTCGTTGCATGATATGCAATAAGGATAGACCTAAGATTTCGATTTAATCGTTCGGCGTGAGATAGTTGAGGATGATAGGGTGAGAGGGTGGTCCGTTTTATGCCTAGATTGAAACAAAAGTTTTTAAACATTATGGAATTAAAATTTTTAGCGTTATCTGTGACAATTAACCTCGGGATGGAGTAATTTTGGAAAATACGTTTTAATTCATCTACAATGGAGGATGTATTAGTGTTTCTTAATGGAGCTAGCCATGTAAATTTTGAAAAACTATCTACTACCACTAGAATATATTTATAACCTTGGTTGGTTTTTGGTAGGCTGCCTACCGTATCAATAAACAGTGTGTCAAATGGCGCTGCCGGAACTCTGGAACTGAGATTGCCCCATTTATAATTTATTCCAGGTTTGCTGCGTTGGCAGGTTGTACAAGCATTCACCTTTAAAGGAATTTCTCGATATATAGCTGGCCAATAAAAATACCGTGTGATTTTGTGTATAGTTTTATCAACACCTAAATGTCCGCCGATTTCCGAATCATGAAAATATTTAAATACTAAATCTTTTAAGGAGTCGGGGAGAACGATTTTGGTTGGATTATTGTTTTTATCCTTTAAACATAGGACTCCTTTGGATAAACAAAATTTACTATCCCTTTGTTGTTTTTGTTGTAGGATAAAGGTATCCTGTTCCTGATGTAGTTTAATGTCTGTAAAAGATAGGGGGAATTGCGATAATAAAGTATTAATATAAGCTATATCCTGTGGGATATCTTCATTATTTAAATCATACATCCTCGATAATGCGTCGGCTACATTATTATCCGAACCACGGATATGATTAATTTTAAATTTAAAGACAGATAATCGGAGTAACCATCTAGCCAATCTACCTAACTGTTTTGGTCTGGAAAGAAGCCAGGCTAAGGCTTGATTATCGGTTTCTAAAAGAAATTCACGATGTGTTAAATAGGTTCTAAAATGATCTGTTGCAAAAACAACTGCAAGACACTCTCGCTCGTATGCAGAAAACTTTCGTTCTGCTTCTGTTAATGTTTTGGAAGCATACGCTATAGGTCTTCTAGATCCTTCCTGTTCCTGAAGTAGGACAGCTCCTAGACCTGTATCAGACGCATCCGTCTGTAAAATGAAAGTTTTGGAGAAGTCTGGTATCGCCAATACCGGGGAATTAGCAATTGCTTGTTTGAGATCTTCAAACGCAATTTTTTGTGAGTCTCCCCAGATAAACTGAGTGTTTTTACGACGCAACTTATTTAAGGGTTCGATTCTATCAGCATAATTTTTGATAAATTTAGAAAAATAATTAATCATACCACAATATCGATGTACTTGTTTCACTGTCGTAGGCTGTGGGTACTGCAATATTTTTTGTGTTCTAGTTGAGTCTATAGAAACTCCTTTGTACGACAATGTGTGTCCAAGAAACGGTATTTCATTTACAGCAAATGTCACCTTATCAGGATTAACTGTAATGCCAGCTTTCCGTAAAATTGACAATACTATTTTGATGTGTCTGACATGCTCTGTAAAACTTTTAGAATATATTAATATATCGTCCATGTAATTAAATACAAATTTATATTTAATATTCTTGAATAATGTATTCATAAGGCTTGTTAAAACTTGTGCGCCAGTCGACAAACCAAAAGGTAATCTTTCATATTCGTATAAGCCGTCCGGTGTGCAAAATGCGGTTATTTGACGAGATTTTTCTGTCAATGGTATTTGATGGTACGCTTGCGCTAAATCTAATGTACTGAACCATCGTGCATTGGAAAACCATTGGAAAGCATGATTTATATTCGGTAAAGGTTGGGCCTCTGAGTCAATTATTAAGTTAACTTGGCGATAGTCTACGACTAGACGACTTGTGCCGTTTGGTTTCGGAATTAGAAATGCTGGGGAGGAATAAGGTGAAACACTTTCTCGAATTACCTTATCTTTTAATAATTTATCAATTTGTTGTTTCATTTGAAATGTTTTTATTGGATTTAAGGGATAGGGCCTAGATTTTATAATTTCACTATTTTTAAGTATAATATCATATTTTAATACATGGGTACAACCTAATTTAGTAGTGAGTACATCAGGAAATTCCTTACATAAATTATTAATTGTATTTTTAATATACTCACTTTGTTCCACGTTGTTAATCTGCTCTGGATATAGATTCTTTAGATGAAATTGTTTATTTTTTGCCCAATCAAAGGTTATGAAAGATCTTGTAGCATTAAATATTGCGTGAGTTTTTTGTAAAAAGTTCATTCCGAGTATTATTCGGTGTTGTATTTTCGGTAATATTTTAAAATTTATTTTCCACGATATTTTTTGAAGAGTAATTTTAACCCAGATCTGCTTATTTATTTTTAGAGGAAATCGATCAGCTGTAAGGCAAATTATGTTAATGTTTTCTTCCTTTATAATCGCTTTTTTAGTTTTTAAAAATTTATACAGTTGTTGATTAATAATGTTATGGGTGGAACCAGAGTCGATGAGGGCGTTAAATATATTATTTTTGATTTTTATTGATAAGGCTTTTAAGGTATAATTACAATTTAACCTGTTTTCTTTTAACTTTAAATGTTTACCTGGATTATGTTTACAAATACACATCATATGTTTATGTTCAGTGCATTTGTAAAGATTTAGTTTTTTGAAACATCATTATTTCCTTTTTGTTGTAAAAGTTTACAATTCCTTTTGATATGACCTAATTTATGGCAATAAAAACATTTTAAAGTGGTTGCAGGCATTTGTGATCTGATTTTGTTGTAAGTTGCATCTTTTAATGTATTTTGTTTACCTTGGGAAGGTACTATGCCATTTACATCATTTATTACGCTTGTATTATTTATTTTAGATAAACCGATGTCATTCAGAGTCCTAGCATAAACTCTTTCATAGACATAGGCATCTAATTTATTGAAATCTTGTAAGTTATTAGGTTTGCCAATTATACCTATGTGCGTGACGTATATTTCATTTAAACCGGTTAAAATTATATTAATTAACTCACCTTCTGTCAGATCTAATCTTAACACCTCATGGTTTTCTAAAATTTCTCTTATATATTCAGTAAGGGTCTCCGTTTCTGACTGATTTCGGTATAACAATTTGAGTTTTAATATTTCTTTCATTTTTGGTGTGATTAGTTTGCTTACTAAATCTCTATGAAATTGATCGAAATTATGATTATTTCTAATAGAATTTTCAAAAATTTGTTCAGTAAAACCGGTCATAAACGGAGTCAACAATACCAAAGGTAAATCTACTGCATAACGTTTCTGAATTTGTTTAATAATTTTGATATTTCGTACTAACATGTCAATATCACGTCCATCAGTTATAGTTAATTGTTTTAATTCGTTTTCAATTGGATTTGCAATTTTTGTCCAATTGAAATTTAATTCACGATGAAAATAGGCGGGATTATAATTACCTACTGCATTCGGTATTAATATGTCAGGAGTTTCGTTTCTAAGAACAGGATTTTGCATTACAGGGGGATGTAAAAGATTAACATGACCAACACCCAGATTTCCTTGTTGATCAGGTAAGAAATTATTTCCTAAATGTGCGTCTTCAAGGTTTATGTTGTTTTGCTCGAAATTAGGTTCAATTTCGAAATTTTGTAACCTATTAAGTTTCCAAATATCAAATCCTTCTTTTAAATTTTGAAATCCTACGAGTTTATCTGGTTTGTTGGGTAATATGAATGTTAATAGTTTGTTAAGCCGATCATCAAATATTTCGGCATTATACTTTTCTAATTCAGTTAAATTTTCTATGTTTTGTAACTTTACCAAATAGTTTTGACACTCCGTCAGTTGTTTGTCTATGTCAAATCTATGTAGTGTAGTTAAATCAATTTGTCGTCCATTATTTAATAGTTTTTGTAACCTTTGTCTTTTTTGTCTTACGTTTCCTGTTGTCGTGCTTTTTCGTATTCGTAATTGGAAGTTAACGTTTGTTTCGTCTAATTTAGTGGGGTCAAGAATTGGTGCTACTTGCCTATCCATGTTTCTACCTGTTTTTGTTTAGTGATGGTGATGATTTAAGTGTATGTGATCAATGACTTACCAGATGACTTCAATATACTTGCCAGATGTGAGTTGTTTATACTTTGTAATTATTATTTATAATTGGTTTTTGTAAATTTTAGAAGATTTATTTTATCGTATGTTATTTATTTAATTTTGTTCGATGAATTTTGTTTCAGTTCGTTTGATATCCTGATTATTTTTGTTTCTTGAAATTATCCTGAAATTATTTTGAAATTATTTCGATATCCTGGTTATTGTTTTTTTTTTGAATGTTTCAAATCCTGGTTATTATGTTTTTTGGAATCCTGGTTATTGTGTTTTTTGGAATCCTGGTCACGGCACCATTTTATTGTCCCAGGTTCATAAATAAAAACTCCAAAAAGGTTTTATTCTCAAAAATCCAACTTCTTTTATTAAAAGAAAATCCTTGGTAAATTTTGTTAAAATATATTAAAAACAATTAAAATTCTTTAAAATTCTTTAAAATAGTTGAATCTTTATCAAAATCTTCTAAAATTAATATTTTCTTTTAAATATAATGCTTTGAAATTAATAAATTCTTAATATTGTTTTTTACTATAAAAATTGTACAAACCACCTCTCCTTTTAAAAGTTTTAAAAAGGAATGAATGCAACAATCCAATTTTATTAATGTAATAAAATTTTCTTTTTATTTTTTTTTGTTCTCACATCTGACAGTTCTGTAAATGAGATCATCTGGTACGTTGGTGTTGATGCTGTGAAGTTGTGTGTTTATGTTTACATTTGAGTGTTGTTAACGTGTGTACTGTCCGTTGTGTGTCTGTATATGTGTCTCCTATTACACTACTATCTGTCACGTGCACATTTTTCGGTAGATCCACCATCATCAGAGTACACAGTATTTATATTTTATACAAAGATGACTGAAGATGTATTATCTTCTACAGATTTTAAATAAAAAAATGTTAGTTTCAAATGATATTGTGTGCTCTGATGGTGGTGGATCCACCGAATTGCGTGTGTAACAGATAGTAGAAATCAAAGCAGCTTAAAAAGTTTGTTGAAATTGATTGTATAAATTTATTATTTGAAATAAAAAAAAAATGTTAAAGATTATTAAATAATTGAATTCCTCTGCCACTGATTCTTAACTAAAATCCCAAAAAACTTAACCTTTAATGGTACAAGCTATCCCTGTCCTTCCTTTCATAACGCTTTCTCGTATTTTTTAATTCTCTTTGTCGTAAATATCAGTATAAATAGTACTTCTGCAATTGTACATAAATATGTAAGTTTACACGGCCTTCTATCACATTAGACATACAAATACAGATTGAAATATATATTTCTAACCATCAGAATACAGTAACAAAACACTTACCGAAAAAGATGTTACCATATTCTGGTGGTTAGAAATATATATTTCAATTTTAAATAATATGGCTGTTTAAAATCCTACATAGGATGTTTAATAAAATAACAAATACAGATATATAATCTATCACTCCATTTCAAGTGCTTTTTCCTTACTTTTTTTGTATATTTATGTATTATGTATAAATAGTTGTATGTTGCAGTTGATAACTCAATATTTACCTTTTTCCAGGTTATTTAGAGCTCTTAACGCAATTAACTGTGGTTGGTGAAGTTTCTGAAAAACAATTTCTTGGTAAGACTAAATTGTTATATAAAGTATGTAACATATTTTTTTATAAACTATATTTTAACCAATTTGAGAGTATAAATGAAATTATTTTCTGATAATGCTAAAAAAAATGTTTATCAAAATATTTAACGTATTGTTAAACATTTTACTTGAAGACAATCGGAAAAGTTGATGGCTTCAAGTACCTCGGGGAGATAACACTTAACTGGAAACCAGCGAAAAGGAGATGGCCGGTGCATTCAAGGAACTCACCACTTGTATATAAGAAGAAAGCATGCTCAAAATTAGACGTTATAATGTTGTGTTAAAACCTGTGAGTCTGTGAACGAGTGAGTGTCTTTGATTAACCAGGAAGACTGGTCTAAGAGAAGCAGAGAAGTTTGAGAGAAAGATCGTCTGCAAGATAATGGGTCCAAAGATAGTAGACAGACAATATAGGTTATGAGATCAAGAAGAACTGTACAAGGAAAATGAATGATTAAATATTAAAAAAAGAAGACTGAAATTTTACAGATAACTGTGTAGAATGGATAACACGGTTGAAAATACAAATTTTTAAGATACTAAACAACAGACCCTTAAATGATAGATAATTAATTGGTTTTAAAGTCAAAAAAACTTAATAAACCTAACCAAATTCAGACACCTAATTACAGACTTTAAGGGCTTCCATAAAGAGCAAAAACAGAATAAAGGAGGAAAGCCTACAGTGAACAAATGCTGAGAATTTGGGCTGCATAAAAGAGCTTCCAGAGATGTCTAAAGTCACCTCACATGGTCAAAAATGGCCCTGTACAAAAAAAAATTTTTACTTTTATTGTAAACTTTTTAAATTGTGTAGATATAGTTTGGGATCATAGTTTTTTTGTGTTTTTATCCTAAAATAATTGTTTATTTTGTAGGAAAAATATTTTTGTCTAGTTTTACTACACTTTAAATACAACCTAGATACATTTTTTTTTGGTAAAATTATTTGTAAAATTGTTTTCATTGTTTTTGTGATAATCATTTTTTTCGTTGTTAGGAATACCAAATTATTTAGGAAGTATGGGTAATATGTTTATTTTTTCCAGAATGAGACCAATTTTTTTAGCTTATGTTTTTGAAATTTATTATGATATTAAATAATTGAAACTATTATTACAATGATGCTACTAATACATAATATGAATTGTTAATATTAATCATATTATATAGACTTTGTCTGCATTGCTTAAAATTATACCATTCCACTTGAAAATTAACATGAACTGTCATTCATTGTATGTTTTTGTATAGTTGCTTTTATGGATGGTAAATAAGGTAAAATTTGTGTCAAGTTGATACTTTTCTTTTTTATTATGAAAATAACCATTTTATTTCTGTAATTTATAGATAATCATTTTTTGTTAAGATAGAAAGTTAATATTTAGGAGAAAATTTTGTAATTTTTTAGTTGTTTGAAAATACAATTATGAGTACCGGGTTACCAAGCTTCGCTCAGTTGCAGATAATGTGATCGATTTTCAAAAAGAATTGTAATACAATGGGTCGATAATAGATAAGCCATTGAAGGAGTTCTGATGTTGTAGTCTTTACATTTAAAATACCGTGTATTTATTTACTATAGCATGTGTTATTGTTCATTGCATCTGTAGCCAGCCTATTCTATTTTATATTTCTTAATTTAGCGAGTTAACAATTTTTTTTAAATATGAGATGTAGCGCAATCGATTTGTAAACCTTGAAAATCTTTATACATGAATTTTCAGGAAAATTATCACTGCCATTTTCGTTAACAGTTGGACATACAAACATACATGTGCCATACAAGTTGTCATACAAACAACATACAAGTTGTCATGTAGTATTATAAGATAGGATATAGATCGTAGTAGTTCTACAATAAATGTATATTATAAAATGATGGTTAAATGTAATACATTATGTTGCAGAAAGATTTGCAGCAATGCGATCATGTCCAAATACATATTATGTAACTGTAATTGAGGACATTAATACAAATGAAATCATTGGTAGTGGGACATTAGTTGTTGAACAAAAATTCATTCGTAATTGCTCTGCGGTGAGTATAGTTTTAGTTACTTTAATTCTTTATTGTTTTTTTTTTTGAAGCCACATTGGACCACTAAGCCAATCAATTTCTAGTGTTCTTCCGATAATGTATTGGTGTAGCCTTTTGGTTTTGCCAGTACTTTTTGAGACAGTCCGATCTTTGTTTCGGTATCTCATCTGTAACCTCCACCAAATCTTCTTTCTGCTTTTTACCAATAAAATCTGTGTCATTAGCTTCCAGATGGTCCGATTCATCTTTGTCTTTTGAGCGTTGCCCCACTGAATCCGATTGGCAGCTTCTCTACAGTGTTTTTCCTGCTGACGGTGGAATTTTCCTCAGAAGACCTTCCATGTTTTGACTATCAAAGGTGTCACCTTGATTTATGGGATAATATCCCGAGTTACAATCCCAGCTGTGAGCTGGAAAGGAATTTTGATTCAGTTCACTAGACAGATTCACCATAATTTCTCTAGCTATCCATCCGGACCATGTGGAGGCTACTATTCTGGGTTCTCTGCTTAAGTACTGGCGAAAGGCTTAAATTCAGAATCCGAAATCATTTCCAGATAGTTATGTATTTATTATTTGTAAATAAGGAAATGGTTGGAAAACTAATTTTCTACAGATATCGACTGTACAGAGTACATGGCAAATGATCTACCAAACTTAATTTTTAGAATGCTAGTCAATAGGTCTATACTGTGTTTATTAAATATTTTGAATAAACAGTTCACGTCAATTATTGTTTCAGCCAATGATGGTGATCACTCATGCCATTGCTCATTTACTGTTCATGTGATCAATTGTCTGGTAGCGTACCAGTTGACTTGCGGAATTCATTGACAATGTTTAGTAGATGTAGGTTGCATTTAAAGTATGTGAAACAAATAGATTATTTATTAAACACAGTTACCTGTGAATCGGTACTCTCGTTCTAAAGCCTTATGCATTACTCTCATCTTTAAGATGAATGTATTATAAAATGTGTGATAATCAGTTTAAGGAAGTTCAAATGGGCCATGAAAAGATTATAAAATAAATCAAAACATTTATTGGATCAAAGTACAGATTGCAGATAGTAATGGCTTCCATGAAGAGTTATAAAAAGAGTTAATGAACAGGAGGAAAAAGAACTTTCATGGAAAGAATGCTAAAAATTTGATCTGTAAGGATCTATTAAAATTATACATTAAAAATATCAGCAAAAACTTTTTGTATACTTTTCAATATGTGATTTTTATTTTTTTGTTTACCAGAGAGGCAGAGTTGAAGATATAGTTGTCAGTGATAAATACAGAGGACGTCATTTAGGAAAATTGTAAGTTGTTTGATTTATATGAATATTTAAAATTAGTTCAAAAATAAAATATTAGTATAAAAATAACTCCTTAGTGTCATAAGCTTTTATTTATGATTTAATTATTGATGACAAAATTAGAAAACATGTATTACCAGAAAGAAAAACAAATTGGCTTTAGCATTTTACAGTCTTATTATACCAATAATAGACCTTTATTTACATTACGTACAATAAAAAAATAAATAAATTACCTTTCTGTCGAATGACGGAAAACTTAAGAATTTAAGTTAGGACAGGATTTTTGTGTATCAGTAGCTACTGAACAGTATCAACTTTACCATTGTAAAAATACAATTGTCCAAACAGTGGAAGCTATGGTAATTCCTAATTACCGTAACTTCCATTATTAAGGTAAAAACCCAGTAAATATTGTAAGGGAATAACCCCCATTGTTAGAATAAGTTAAATTAGAATAGTAGTTAGACAATAAGTTGTAAATATAGCCAACGGTCAATCATCTGAAATTCTTTTGGCAGATGTATTTCCCCTCTGTGTTTGTGGACCTTTCTTCCTCCTTCCAATTTACAGCCAATCATTGGAATGGTTGTCCTTCCTGTTGGTTCCCAGGTTGGTGGGAGGGGAGGTTTGTCAACCAGAGGTTTCCTGGTTTGGATCCAGGAAATTAAAATCAGTTCCCTTGGAACTTCAAAGTGGAACAGAGTGGTTAGTTAAGATGGAGCAGTATTTAAATATACAAGACTAGGAGAACAAGAAGAAGAAGAAGAAAGAGGAAACATATTTAATTGGAAGTAAATTTATATGTATATTTATTAAGGGTTTGTTAAGTTTTTTTTTGTATTAAAGTCGCGGCAGAAAAAAGGTTGGCTGCATTTTTAAATAGTTGAAGGATTATTTTGTTAGTAGTTTCATATTAGTATTCATTAGTTTACTATTAATTAAATATTTTGCTTAAAGCAAGGAAATATAGTCTTATTTATTTTTCTCATGCTCTGCTGATAGACCTAGCGCCCAATTTTTTTAGTTCATATTAAAGTATTTGCCCACCAGTTTATAGATGAAGGTGGTGCACAACTCAAAGTATCTGATACTCTTAGTAGCTTGTACTGATTCAGAAATATCAAGTGAGCTAAGAAAAATTATTATTATATCAGATACAAATGAATACTAGGAATAGAAGTCCTATTGCAGATCCTACTGCAGTTTTTAGCCTTCTCTCATTTTCTAACAGTTGTATTCTTCATCCTCACTTGGTGTGTAATGAGCATGTATTAGATAACGACATTAAGAATACTGTTTACATACACCGCAGTAACTATCCACTGAGGAGTACACTAGTAATCGGTATCTTGTGACCAATCCAGGTTGTACCAGGTAAATTTTATGCATAATTAATACCTGTTCAGAGTAGAAGCTTGTATTTGGTCCAAAGTATGAGTCTCCTACAACCCGCCTGTCACTACTTTTCCTATAACAGCAAATAAATTCTCATATTTAGTGTACTTGCCCATTGTTTCAATATTTTTAAGTAGACTAAACTCGGCTCATATCTGGGTGTAAGCCTCTCCAATTAAGTGTTACCCTGTGTCATAAATTGTCAGCTAATATGTCCAAGTTGTCCCTCTGGTTTGCCTTCAGTGTCTCTTTGTTTTATAGTCTTTAATCTTTAATTTCTGTTGATTCTTGTTATCAGTTTAAGTTCTATCAATTAGTAAACAATTTTTTTTTTTTTTTAGTGATAATGCATCATAAGTCTTGGCTTGTGCATACGTGATGTTATGATTTTTATATGCTGTTGTTCTCTTCTGTAGATCAAAAATGGTTTTTAGATATGATAACATCATCATCATCATTATCTGGGTATCCTTCCAGCAGGCCGGGTAGGATTTGAGTAGACGATATGCCTCCATCTATCTCTATGGAATTTGTTCCTTGAATTTTATAATGTATTGAATGTACAATATTCCAAACTATAAAGTAGTCTGTAGGAGTTGTTGACCTACCTATTCAATGGATTCATTTTGATAGTAGTTTGTTTTTTTATTTTATTTTTTTTTGTAGTTTTTTTGTATGTGATTATCCTGGTATCTGTGTATGCTACCTGAAGTAATACACCTATCATTCTGTTAATGAATGTTTAAGGTGATCTAAAATTTACTTTTTTTTTTAGTTCTACTTCCATCTGTTTGGTTTCTATGTATTATAATGTTTGTTTTTAAATTTCCGAACATTTTCCTATGTTGATTCATTAAAAATATATTTGTAAAACTTTTGAGTTTTTTTAAATGCGACACCTTATTGTAATATAAACATGAACATTGATCTGTTTGAAAAAATTCAGATTTTAATATTGTGTTAATGATCCTTTTGTTGTTCAAATTCCAACATTGTATTAATTTGATTTTTATGTTACAGATTGATCGCAACTCTAATACTGCTTGCTGAAGAATTCAAATGTTATAAAATCAGTCTGGAATGTAAGGACAAAATGGTTCCTTTTTACACCAGTATGGGTTTCTATATCGAACCAGGAGTATCTTCAAATTATCTAGAAAAACGGTTTTGATTATGATACTGTATTCATCTGTTTCAAAAAATAGTTTTATAATCCTAACCTTTTACATGAAGATGCCATCGTAACCCTACCTACATGTATAATTTAAATAATTAGCTCAACATTCATCTAGCTAAAGTTTTTTTATTAGCATTCAAGCAGTTCATAATTATCAGGATTTGTGTTGTTTGGAGAGATACAGCCAATAATCTCCATATTTTGTTCTGTTTTGTTCTCTTAGCCATTAGACAAGGTGCTATTTACTGGATAATTGATATTCAATGTCTGATGGAATCATATGTTTAACAAACCTTTGCTCATTTTTAAGAATGAATTCTTAAATTATAATAGTGCTAAATGTCCAGAATTGCTATTTTTATTTTTTGATTAATACGAGGGGGTACCCAAAAGTAACCGGAATAGCATTGGGCGGTGCTTGTGTAGTACGCATTTCTGCCGCACAGACATGTATAGCGCAACTCATTCCCAGTTCAGTGCAGTGATTGCAACTCATTGCGAGTTCAATACTCATCTGCAGTGATTGTTTTTGCTAGCGCTGTTTTGTTCTTGTTTCGTTTTATATGATGGCAAGTTTAAGACGTGAACAATGTGTAGCTGTGAAATTTTGTTTTCTACTCTGAGCTGCTGAAGTGCTGCCGAAACTGTTTTAATGTTGAAAACAGCTTACAAAGATTACGCTATGGGAAAATCTCAAGTATACGAGTGGTTTTCTTGGTTTAAAAATGGCGACATGTCTATTGATGACAAACCTCGTTTTTGATGTCCATCAACTCCCCGAATCGACAAAAATGTTTAAAAAAATCGAGAGCGTGTGCTCTCAGACCATCAACTGACAATTTGGAAGTTTTAAGAAGATTGCACAACAGTGTTTGTCAAAAAAGATCCGATTTGTGGCTGACAGGAGACTGGTTCTTCCGCCACGACAATGCACCTGCACACATAGCCATCTCGGTGAAAGATTTTTTGACTAAAAATGGCATGGTTCCGCTGTCCCACACACCTTACTCACCTGACCTGGCTCTGTGCGACTTTTTCTTATTTCCACGCATGAAAAGGGAAATTAAAGGACACCAATTTGACAACATTGAAGCGGTCAAGAAAATAAACGAGGGAGGAGCTGTCAGCCATTTCTAAAGATGACTACAAAAAATGTTTCAAACAGTGGAAGCACCGGCGGGATAAATATATTAGTTGTAATGGAGAGTATTTTGAAGGGGTTGTTTTGTAAAAAAATTGAAAATAATTAGCTTTTGAAAACTAATTCCGGTTTCTTTTGGGCACCCCCTCGTGTATTATCTTGTAGTAATTTGCCGTAACTAATAATATTGTTCTTGACTTCATTGAAACTTTGATAAAACATAATATGTTTTCTGTTATTGTGCTGAAGTTGAAATATCATGTGCAGTTAATTTTAATAAATTTAGGAAAATTCTACTAATGTTTACCCATTAGATTAATGTCGGCAGGTTTAAAGTTTTAAAATTATGATTTGTGTTTTTAATGACAAGAACTCTGCAGCTCATAGTATAACTAACCGCAGATTTCAAGAATTGTTTAATAAATACGATATATTATTTTAGTTTTAAAGACTGTAGGAATTTGGTTTTTTAATGATATGTACAAAATCATTTGGTTTCATTTATTATATAACTTATCTACTTATAAGTATTATAAATAAGGTACGATCAGGTTGTGAGGGAATAAAATATTTTTAAGCTTTAACATTAAGTTCAAAAATGAGTGCTGCTTCTCTTTGATTTTAATGAAAGTATATTATGTTTTTTATAAAATGATTGCCTGTGTTTTTATTACCAGTTACTACAATCTTAAGAAAACATTTCTCACTATAATATAAGAAAATTCTCATCGATAAACCAGTTGTGCCATGAATTGCCATTTATTGTGTAATAAGTAGTTAAAGAATGCACTGTACCATTATGTAAACATGGGATCTTGTTGGCATAGTGGTGGTAGTCTATAAAGCTGAAGATCCTGGATTCAGTTCTGGAATAATCAGTTTTATATAGTACATTGGCCCAATAAGTATCTTATATGTACTTCCTTCGGGAGCCTCCTGAATGCAATTAACAAAAACAATTGTTAGCTTCATTTGATGTTTAAGCAGTTTTACAAATAAAAAAAAATAGTCAGGTTTTATTAAATTTTGTATGTACTGTAAATTACTCAATGCTTCAATCAGTTCTAATGAAACTCGAGTAAATTATGGTTGATAAAATATTTTAGACATTGTGATAAACTTGTTTCATTTGTGTTTGTTAAGTTTTGTGTTCTTCTTTGCTTTTAGTTTTAAAGTTGTGCGATATTATAGAAAGTGTGATTGAGAGATTGGATTTGTCTGAGCAAGGAACTAGATATTTTTATATCGACAGTATTAAACAATTCAAAAATGTTTTTGAATCGTGATACTGATAAAATTTCACTATTTGGATAGCATTTTGTATCTATTATGTGGTTTGTTATATTTTACTTTTTAAATAAAATTATAGTTTTAGAGTTACGATAATAATATAGGTTTTTTTACTACCTCTGTGGTATAGTGGTTAGTGCAGTTGCCTACAAAATGGGAAGTTCTGGGTTCGATTCCCAATAAGGGTCTAAAAATTTATGACCAGGCGAAACCCACCGTTCTAATTCCATAACATCCCTATCACTAATGACTAAACTGTTGATGTGACTTAAGTTAAACTAAAAAACAAACATTTTTTTTTAATTTTACAACTTGCATTACTAACTGGTATTAAAATTAGCATATTCACATGATTTAAAAATTGTAAATAATTTGACGTACGCATTTAAAAAGTTTACATGTGTTTTCTCATTGTCTATCAGTAAAGATAAAATTAATTTTAGATTTTTTTTTAATATTGTGTATTTTTATCTCTATCTAATCAATCAGAACAAATATTACAGTTTTATTTTTAACTGATAACAGTTTAAATAAACATTTGAAGTTAATTGCAGTCAGTGTTGTACTACTTAGATCATAAAACGTTTTTGAACAATTTGTACCATTTCTTAGAAACTAGATTCATAATATTTTTATAAAAATTGAAGGTCACAATTTTTAGGTATTTTAAGTGCAGGAATTTTAGCTTTCTCTAAAATAATTTTTTTTCAGTTGGTGCTGCCAAACTTTAGATTAGGCTATTAAATTTTGGACAAAATATTTTTTGTTTTTAATATTTAAAAAATATATGTTAAGAATGTAAAACTAGCTTTGGTTGATACCTCTTCAAAATCTCTGTATGTTTTACAGAATTTGAGGAAAAGATACAAGAATGTAGAAAACAAAGAAAATGTACAAAAAAAAGAATTTGTTATAGCATTACATTTGAAATTACCAGATCTATTAGGTGATGGGTTGTATGGGTCTTACATTTCTTGAGAGATGTTTATTTATTTCTGGCAAGATTACTTTTTTTAGTCATCTGAGTCAATTTTATCACCCTTGTTATATAATAATTATAATAATAGTCACCTCAATATTTTCATTGTTTGTAAAGCAATAAATATTTCATCGTTTTAAAGCAGAAACATTAGGTTTAGAAAAAATAAAATCCAAGATCTTAGTATTTTTTCGTATTCCTCTTAAGAAACCCATTTGCTAAGTAATTTCACAAATTATAATTTTGTTTGCTAAAATAATGAACCTAGATTTCCAAGATATGTTGTTTTTAAGTTTTTAATCCATAAGTTGTTAATGTGATAATTAAATATATATATATATATATATATATATATCAGTTATTTAATTTAAAATACTTAAAAAGTTTCCGTCCCTGTCAGTTAAAACTGAACTATTTTCTTATTAAATATTTGTGTACTTATGATGTACTAACATAAAATTGTGTTTACAGTATTGTATTTGAATGGTATTTATGAAATATTATTTAAAATGTAAGAATATGGTATGAAGTATATTGTGAATGTGTAATTTATTACATTGAAGACAGTAATGTGATTGAATTGTTTGTCTATTGTTATTGTAAACTAGTTTTTATTGTTTAAAAATAAATTGTTGTAAAAATAAATCATTTTTATTTATAGATCCTCTTAAATAGTATTGAGTTAAAGACATGTGTACATGATATTAAATATTTTGTACAAAGTACAAATTACTGTAACTTATTACATATTTTATTATTATGACGATTAAGAAATTATATTTTGAAAGACTATTTTATATAATATACAAGATTTTTAAAATGTTCGTGAGAATTTTTTTATTAACTTTACCCTTACTTCATTCAAGTACATATATCAATTATAAACAGGACTGATTTTCTTAAAAATTTCAGCGAGGTAATAGACCTAAAAGGGGTTGATCTGTAGGTAGCCTGTGCCATTATAGAGAGGGGTGAACCGACTACAGCTCTCTCGGTTCCCTTTAGTTTCAAATGAAACCATGAGCGAGAAAGAAGTGCATGTCCATGAAGACATTATTGATTATCATCAAGTTTTTAGAAATTTTGCTGCAGTTACAGGTTTAGTTCAGTGAAAACAACCTATCAAGAACCCGTTAGTTTGCTTGGCACAAAGAATTTTCTGAAGTGAATGAATGCCGCGATCGTTGTCCGAACACATGTGTGATCAAGGCCAACGTTGAGGTGGTCTGAAGTCTAATAGAGCGAAATCAGCACATAACTCTCTTCAAATCGTCGAGGAAGTGAACATTAAGTATAAGTATCCGCCGGATCGTGACAGATGATTTGGTATTTTCCAAAGTGTCTACTAGGGTGGTTCCGCGTCTGTTATCAGATGATCACAAACAATACTGATAGGTTTCACAGCGACTCTTCAATCAATTCCAGCAAAAAGTAGAGGCCTTTTTGAATCACATCATCACCTGTGACGAAACTTGGGTGCACCACTACACACCTGAGTCAGAACAAATGAGTATAGAGCAGAGAAAGAACGGTGAGTTCTTCCACAGACGCAGTTGTCAGTCATAAACGTAATGGCTACAGTTTATTTTTGTGATCAGCAAGGCACTTTTCACGTTGATTTTCTCTTTGATCAATACACATTATTATTCTGAATTAATGGATGCCACAAAATTTTGAAGGAAAATGAAGAAGCAATCGTCCAGAAGTGTCATTCTTCTGCATGACGACACCAGGCCTCATGAGGCTAACGCTACGAAACAAAAATTGTATGCATTAGGATGGGAACTGCTGGAACTTCCACTCTTTAATCCATACTTATGATCTTGTGAGTACCGTCTTTTTGAACGCCTCAAAAAAGTGCTTGGAGGCCAGCATTTGGAAGACAACGAAGTGGTGGAAGAGTGTGTGCTCCAATGGCTATAAGAATGTCTGAAAAGTTTTTATGATGATGGAATAAAGAAACTCCCAAACCAATGGGAAAAATTTATTTCTAGGGTGGGAGAGCAGAAGAAAAATAATATATATTTGTAAGTTTAGTTAAAGTTAGAATTAAAAAAAACGAATCCTTTTACATTTGATACTCCCTCATATTTGTAATTAACTTGTTTGTTTTTGTTACCAAAGTTATTCTATGAGAAGATTCACTAGACATTGTAAGATTTGTCAGTAAAATTATAGTGACAAGATATTTTTTGCTCTTAAATAAGAACGCTTTTTAAAAAAGAGGATTGGGTGGGTAGTGTTAGGGTTATAAACACTTGCTGAATCAATAAAATAATATTTTGTTCCACATTACTTGATCGTAAATGTTCATCAGCATCTGCAACCTGAAACAGTTTGGTGTGGGCAGTGTCTAACAGTAGGAATTTTTTATTTTAGATTTTATTTTGTTATCAGTAACTGACAACCATCCAATTTTCTCGCTCCTTTTGTGCTGTATTTTTGACATGGTTACGCATGAATTGAAACAGGGATTCCCAGTGGAGTTTGTTCATGAGAGGCTGTCAGCTGGACATCAAACAAAGTCACTTGCCCAAGCGGTGTTACTTAACAATTAATAGTGACATAGTGACTCTTTGCCAGTTGACTGACAGGGCTGCCCCAAAGATCGCAGGAAATATTATATGTTTTATTTTAATGTGAATGTTTTTCTACTTCTACAATACAGTATTTGCTTTTATGGAAAGGAAATTTTTTTTAGTCATATCAGGTATTTACTTAAACTCAAAAACCTTGGAAAATTATTTTAAAAATACCTTATCAGTGTTAGAGTATTTCTCTAAGAAATTTAAAAAACTATGAATGTAAAATTATTTGAATTTTTATTTAAATGTTTGTAGTTTTAATAGTATGAGCTCCAAACAATATATTTTTCTCTACAAGTTTTCCAGAGTCCCATAACTCCCCCCCCCCCCAGCATTTTGAAATGTGACATTTTGGCTTTGAATAATGAAAATGTGAACTTAAACAGTGAGTTTAGTTGAAACGAATTTAAATGTTCTTTTAAGTTATAGATGAACAAGGAGCATAAAAAAACATTCTAAAATAATTGAAAAATTTTAGTGTGGTATGGGTGTAAAAAAACTTAAGGACAAAAATTATGTACAAATACTTCAGATCTACTAATTTAGACGTAACATCCACAATGTGCCTTTGTATTTTAATAACTGTAAAAAGACCTACTTTTGCAATGTTCTGTCATACAGGATTATTTTAAATCCAAAAATCTGATGTAAAACACTCAACACAACTTCCTCTTGCTAGTTGCTAGTACAAATTATGAACAATATAACCTAACATCAGTAATAAGATATTGGAAAAACTAACCTCAAAAATTTTAACCTAATTATAATCATGAGTGAATGATTGAAAATGAAAACAAACCTTGGTTTGGCTTAATAACACGGAAAATTACTCTTTAGCACTAAACTAGGCTCGAGAGAAAAATGCTTGTAATAAAAGTTGTAGATCTTTTAATTTCCTATGAATTTTATTATATATACTTTTGTCGTTAAATGTATACTGAGGTTTAAATCTTAAAATCCATTTTTTTACAGTTAATTCATGTGAAAAACAAAAAATCATTAATTACTGCTAAACTAAGTGTTATACAAAGCGTTTAGAATAAAAGTAGTAGGTTTTTAAATGTTCTACAATTTTGAATTTATACACTTTTACACTTAAATGAATATTAAGGCTGCAATCTTAAAAAAAGCATTTTTTTCTACTAGAGTACAACCTCCCCAAGAATTTCAGCAGACATGGCACCTACCCTATCATGTGGAGCATAAAAATGTAGTAAATGAGGCGATTTTTAAAAAATCATACAAGCAGTTTTGAGAAAAAAGTGAAAAATTATATGAATAACTACTACTTCGGTTTTTATGAACGGTTTTTAATGAAAATGTTCAAGTTCGGTCCTCTAGTGGTACCTAACTTAAGTTTCAAATTTCAATTACATACAATGTTTTGTTCTTGAGATATTTTGTTCCACACACACACACACAGACCAATCGCTAAAAAACATGTTTTTTGGGTTCGGGGGGCTGAAAATGTGTAATCCGGTGAAATCTTGATTTCAAAAAATCGACATGAAAACAATATTTTCCTTCCTATGTATTCATATAGGCAAGAGAAAGTAAAAATTGGCCTTCAAGTCAGTTATTACTAATTTTTAAAAAACACCAATTGAACTAGCAACTTTGTATGGTGACCAGCTTATAGTTACACATGAACAAACACTATGAGGATCTCTGTTTAAATTTATGCATAATCCACATCAAAAAGCCGCGATCAAACTGGGTTGTCATCAATAATGTACAGTTACTATAACTAATAAAATCTAAAAAAAAGTATGCCATTTGTTTTAAACTGATAAGAAATTTTATGTACTTTTCGTCATGGAGTTGTCACTCCAAACCCAATAAAATCTGATTTGTCAAAATTTTTGTAATCATTTTTTTAACAACAGCTCTCTCTATCTCTTTTGTGTTTTATAAACCATATTCATTGTTTTTGCTAACTCTTTGTCCCATTCAACTTTTTAATCTCGAGTGTATTGCAATTATTCTACATTTTTATTTAAAAACAGCCTGAGTGATTGTCTACTCATATATCATTTTATTTAAATGATACACCTTGAATATTTTAAATATAATTTGTAATAACATTTTCAGGGTTTTTGTATTCTTAGTACTTAAACAAAAAGCATAATTTATTATGAACATTCCTAATGATGGTATTTATCTGTGTAATTATAATGTAGGCCTTTAGATAAAAACTATTCAAGTGCAGGTACTCAAAAATTAAAAATTTGTGAACTGTAATTCACGTAGTACAGAGGACTTCATAGTACAGAGAAACTTCATAGGACAAATTGCTATTTACCTTATTTCTACATAATTTTTCAGATGAGTTACATTTTGTGTGGTATGTCTGATTTGTGAACAAATATCTTTGAAAGTAGTTGTTGCCAATTGTTCAAATGAACCAAATTACAAAAATAGACAATTTGTTACAGAAAATAATTTCTTGGCAAATGACCATTATAAAATTTTGTTATAATATACAGTAGTTTTTTTTTTTGTTATAATTTTTCTTAAACAAGCACATTTCATTCAGGGCTCCGTTTGTTGAACAATTTTTGTTTATTCCAGTCATTAAAAAGAAACAAATGAAATAAGCTTATTTTTTATTGTGTTGAGTTAGTTTCATTTAAAACTAAGTGATGCTTTTAAAAATAAATAAATCAATGAATTCAATTCTGTTTATCAATTATATGTTGTGCATTTAAGTAAAAGTTATTTGTGCTTTATCAGCAAGTCACAACAAATTGAGTTACCTGTAATATCTCCCATAACCTCTGTCTAGACACATCTTACACAAATAATTTATCAAACAAATAAAAATATAAATATATATGTTAAAATAATTATAAACAAATTTATATTAAATAAATAGATATATGTTAATTGTCATGTAAAATAATCCACATTATATGACATGGTAAATTTTGGGTAGTAATTCGGAAGGTTGTGCTACTGCACAGAATGTAAGAAGGGATCTGTCTCAACTGTTTCTTATTAACTATTTTAAAGTAACATAAACAACAAAACAATAGCTAATCTAAAGAACAAACTAAAACAAATAACATTTTCAAAAAATCAAACCATGGTGTACCATGCTGTTTTTTTGGGGCTATCACTATACTTATGTACTTAAAGACAAAACTGAAAACTTTTACTATTACAAATATAAAAATAAAATAATAGTGTACTTAAAATACAAAAAAAATCTTTGAGATTTCACTCACATGATAAGACTGTTAACAGTTAGCAATATGCATGTAAAATGTTTAATGCAAATATGTATTACCTGTATTTTTTAAATTATTGCATAGGTACATGAATTGTTTATATTTACAATAAATTCGGTCATTAAAAACTACATTTTTTTCTAATGGAGATATCACAGTATTAAAAACAATACTGAGACATTGATATGTTTTAAGAAGACAAGCTGTTATTCTATACCAGTTTATGAAATGCTGAAGGTGTGAAATTCTGTTCAAAAGCAAATTCATTTATGTACTAAAACACCATTTAAAGTACAAAATGTGTTTAACAGTTCAGGTTTATAATTTAAAAAAGTTATTTTTGGTAAAATTGTTATGTAAATACACCCTTAAAATGTATATTTTCATGTTTCAGTTGTAATGGAAGGAAAACTCATTTTTGTACGCATAATTACAGGTTAATGATAGATCTCGATATCTAAACTCACCTCACTGTAAATTTTGGCAATTTTTTTTTTTTTTTTTGGGTGATGCTTACAGGCTACTACGATATGTTAAAACAGAAACTGACAAGATTATGAGGAATTATGTATGAAGAACTTTCAATATTAATTTATTGATCATTCCTCCTGTACATGAAATGGGGGATTTAATAAATCTTTTAGTCTTATTATTTTACTAAATCTGATGGATTATTTGGAGAGTTGAACAGCGAATCAGAGGAGTTGCTCTGAATGCCTTCCTGTTACTAATGGGGTGCACTTTTGTCTTAAACAGTGAGCTATGTGTTACCTATATCTAAAAGAGCATTGTAATAAAGTGTATGTTTTTCGACTAAGTGGATTTGAGATTTTTTTTATTGACTACATTAACTTCAATAATTTCATACATCGTACAAATTACTGAAATACCAATGTAACTCATGTATTTATTTTCCCATGCATGTATTTTTATAGAGGTTGTTATAATGTTGCAGCCTGTAACAACTCTTCTTACAGCAATGCATTCAAAATAGAAAAAAACTACATTTTCCGAGCTATTAAAAATACATTTTTTGTAACGCCAGGTAGAAAGAAATAAGGGGTGGGCTTTTCAAACGTAAACAAAACTTTACACACACAAGCACAAGTTGTATTATGGACCAGGTCAGACACTGACCCCTTAATTTACAATCAATTCTTCCGCTTGTTCCGATGATTCATCTTGTAGTATAGCAAGTTCGAAAGTTCCTCGTAAGTTGTCGGTTGCTCTCGGTAAAAAAATGACGTCAATGTAGAGGGGTGTCACGTGACCTGGGAGTGTACTGGCCTGACCATTCCTTGAAAAGTAAAAATAGTCTTATTCTATTATGTCATTGGGGCGGGGGTAGGTTAAAATGGTTTATGTATGTTAGGGGCTTCCCCAGTGGTGACTCATCTTCACGAAAAAAAAGAAAAATAGTAAACATTGTAGTAAACTGAACGATTACATAACGGTAATTTGCACGATCGATCGAATTTACAGTTGCCGTAAACGACATGTTTCCGACTGCAACGAACGCCAAAGTAAAGCCCACGGACAAAAGCGCCGTGTCTACTATCGACTTTTTAGCGAACATGGCCAGTGCGACTAATGATGGCCAAATTCCTACCCCTTCTAGCGGACTTTGTGTAAGTAATTTAAATATTAATACAACTCATAATTTAACACAATAATAGATACAAAACTTAAAAAATTTCGTGGTTTATTTTCATCCACAAACTTATTATTAATTACGTTAGTTTTATATTAAAGTATTGAGTTAAAGTTAACTGTCTAAAATTGTTTTAGGAATTATTGAAATGATATTATTGCTGTTTTGTTTAAATGAAACAATTTTAATTATTAATTGAATGATATTCCTGGTGACTGATAAGGTATTAACTTGTACTAAATAATCCTAACCTAGAAGCATTTTCGTTAGCTTTATTTCACGTGCATCTCCTTAGTTTATATTCAGAACATAATTGTTAACGTTTTAATGAATAAAAACATATAAATGTATGTGCGGCAATAGTTTACATTCGTAATTTCGACCAAAAAGATAAAAATTCTGTAATATTAGAATTGGCAACATAACCTCAAATTACGTGTTGTTATCAGCACATGGTTATCTTTATCGCTTTGGTTTATTGACTGCCAACCTTAACCGTGGATTCCTTCTTAATAAATAATATAGGTTTTACTCAATGTTTTTAAATTTTTACCTAACGGAAAGACGGCTGTGGAATTTGTAAAATGTGTGGTGAAAATTTTCATTGGTGCCCTATCACTAAAAATGTCACTAACAAATAATAATATTACGTCCACGGTTCATATCAGCGCCTGTTTCTTTACCTGTATTAAATTATTGAATCACTTAATTATATTGTTATTACCGATATAATAGGAATTATCAAATAAGTACAGCAGTTTAAAAAAAGTTTATTTTCCTTTAGTTAAAAAAACTGAAGTGGTGTCATGTTAAAGGAATGTTTTAGGAATGGTTCCGAATCTGTTTTTTTTTTTTTTTAATTATAAATTAAGTTACAGTAAAGTTCCAAATAATCAGGATGTATGGGTAATATCTATTAATTACGATATATATACGTATAATTTGATACTAACAACTACCTTTTTTTCTTATCAACAGAACTGAAATTAAGTGTACTAAGTCGTGCTGTAAAACTATGATTATGAATCACACTTTAAAAAAATAGTAGGTCAATAAAGTGTACCAATAAAAATAGACCTAAAGGAATTCAAAATTAAAAGCTTATTAAAAATGTAGTACTCTAGGGCCTTGGTGTTTAATGTCTGTGCCCACCAGATATTTTTTAATGTTTTTCCCATAAATATAATTTACCACCTTGTACAGTATAACTGGATTTTCATTGCATATTTTTGAAGTTATTAAAAATTATTTAAATATTTTAAATTAACAGATAAAAATTAAACTAACTTTCAATTTTAGATTGAAATTAATGTTATGTGTATATCTTCCATCAATATTAATGTGGAAGTCAGGTGTCAATATCAATATCATCAATATTAATGTGGAAGTCAGGTGTCAATATCAATATCATCAATATTAATGTGGAAGTCAATATCTGAAAACCCTGATAATGAATGAAAATGTCATAAGAACTGTATGTAAAATGCATGTTTTTATGAGTAGTATAAAAAAACGTTTAATGTAGGTAGATAAATTAAATATTATAAAATATTGATTAATAGAATAGATATACATAATAAACATACCTTTTACATGATATAATATAATTTTTCTGTGATGAACAATTTGTTGCTTGAAAATAGATCAAAAATTTATTACAAATAATTTTTAATTTCTGTTTTGATCATTTTGTGCGTTTGCTCTGCTGCTGAAACAACAAACAGTAAATATTTGAAGTTTTTTTATACCATATTTGTTTTATTAATTTATTTAAATTCTCATTGACAAGAATGGTCATTAGTTATTGTTGTGGGTTATGGAATAATATATCTTACCATGTAATGGTTTTCAGATATTGTTAAGTATCAAACCCGAGTTCTTTAACTTTGTAGTGTAGCACACTAAGCATTACAGCATAGAATGTGATCTTACCATAAATTTACGTTGAAGAGGGTCTTAAAAAAACTCATGTAAATTGACATTAGTATTTTAAAGCTAATCAGATGGTCTTCTAAAAGTTTCCTGATTCCTTTTGTGTTAGTATCTGTATACATTTTTGTAGTTCATTTAAATCTCGTTGGTCTGCATTAGTTACTCTAATTGCTGAACTTTATAAATTTCCATGTTTGTACAAAAATTGTGAACTGTATAATTTATGAAAAGTAAGGGAAAATAAGTTATTTACTTTCGGAATAAAAGTTTATTAATGAAATATACTGCCCATAACAGACAGGTGGAGTGTCAAATTATTTACACTCAATCTGTTCATTGCCGGGCTAAAATAAATAGTTCTGTTTCTTATCACATGGTCAGTCAATTAAATGACTGGACCATTTAAGAACAGAAGAGGTAGAGGTGTAAAAGACACTAATCAGAGTTATCTCCTCTGAAAGTAATGAATTTCATTATACAGCCAGACCCTGTGGTGAATGAAGTGAAGGTGTCATTTGCAGAGTGGAAAATATGTCCTTTTCAGAGGGCCCGGCATGCTGATAAGCATACTTTTCCACTCAGTGAGAAAGGCAATGGTAAACCACGTTTCACTTAGTAAAACCTCTACAGGTTCAAACCACCTTTTTGGCTGATGGCCTAAACAAACAACAACAATGAAATATAAGGCCATAACCCAAAAACCTTCCTATGTTTCTGCCCAACAGATTTTTTTCAATTGTTTTTAAAATGAGAATCACCAGTTAACATAATTCAGGTATTAATAAATGAAACTTTTGTTATTTTTATTTTCAAGAAAGGAAGGATTTTAAAATTTCAAGTTGAAATCCCTGTGAATATTTTGTGTGGGTAAATTAAAAGTGCTACTGCATTCTACTGATTTTCTTGATAATATTATTATTTGTACTAAACTTTTATTTTGAGAATGTGTTCATTATTTAAATCATCATCCGATTTAATAATTCCATCTTTTGTATTCAGTGTTTTTATTATGCAGTCATCATTAATAACATAAAATTATGTCTGGTTGCCTATCATACTTAAATTTAATGACCTTGCATAATAATATTAACTAGATCTTTTGCACACGTGTTTATTTACACAAGAATGTATTTTAAAGGTCGATTGCATAGATTTGTTTCTTTGTGAAACAAGATTCCTTTACAGGTAGTAAATAAAAAAATAAATTGTATTCATTGCTTTGTTGTACTCGTATATAGTGTTGTGTCTGCATAATTCAAGTTGAAAACTTAATCAATTTTCTTATCGCCAGATTCCTTTTAATTTGGTTACTGTTATCAGTATTCAAAAATGTATTAAAATTTTGATTAAGTTGTATTATCTATACTTGTTATTTTAACTAACTTTTTTTAATAACAAATACTTTTCAATCCTAAACTATCTAATGATCATAATTTACTTGCGATACTATTCAATTTTTTTTTTAATTCGTAATGTGTGTACGTTGCAATCTGTTCAATTTATGAAGGAACAATTCCATGACCCAATAAGATAAGGATGTTGTGTATGATATATAAATTATGTGTAGTCTTATACAGACCCAGGCCGACCATTTCTGAGAGAGTATGGTTAATTAAATTTCAACCATCAAAGTACACCGGTAACCACTGCCTAGTATTCAATTCCGTGTAAAAGTAAACTACCTTTACTGGGATATAACCAGGAACCTTCGTCTCGTAAAATCAGCTGTTAAGCAGGTTACTCGTGGTGACGACTTTACCTATAAACCAACCTGGTGGGTCACTATTCAATGGGCCGGTCCATTGGAGTAGTAATTACCACAACTGGCTTCTATCCCGGGATCCCGGGTTCGATTCCCAGTCAGGTCTGGCATTTTTTTATCACTCATCTTCATGTATCATCCTTCTCAACATCTGCATTAGCGGCAATTGTAAAACAGTCAGACATAAAACAAAAAAAAAACCTTTTCAATGGCTACTCATTATATAAAACTAGAGAAATATAGCTCCAATAAACCCCATCCTCAGTATAACTGGCGAAAGTGTATTTTCCAGATTTTTTTTATTTTTGGTATATAATTCTCCTTTTTTGAGATTAATTTGCGTGTCTGGTTCAGCTTATAAAATTTTTAGAGTAGTGTTAACAAATTGTTGTATCTTTATGTTTGTATTTTGTTAAATGTGTATTCATATGAAAAATTTGGGTCTACAAAATTTTGTAATTGTCAACCATTGAAAATTTACAACCTCTGGAAAGATTGGCCACATGGGTTATCTAATTTTATGGTTTTCCACATTAATACTAATTTATATAATGATGATTAAATGATGAAAAATTGCCTGACCTGATCCGGAATTGAACCTTAGACTCTTGTTGCTGAAGCCAGTTGTACTTTACCATGAACCAGCCATTAATAATTATTATTTTAGACCTTAATAATTACGAGTTAAAAAGTATTTTAAGGGCATGTAAGTTTATTGAATTAGTTTGCTGAATAATATCTAATAACTTTAACTGATCTTAAAATATGTTTTAGTAATTTCTACTTTTTTTACTTTCTCTTGCCTATATGAATACATAGGAAGGAAATTATTGTTTTCATGTAGATTTTTTGAAATCGAGTTTTCACCGTATATACACGTTTTCAGATCCCCTGAACCCTAAAAACATGTTTTTAGCAATTTGTGTGTGTGTGTGTGTGTGTGCGCGCGCGTGTGTGTGAACAAAATATCCTAAGGACGGAACGTGGTAAGAAGGTGAAACTTGAACCTTAAGTTAGATACCACTAAAGGACCTGACACGAACATTTTCATCAAAATCGGTCAACCGGAAGTAGTAATTTATTCGCGTCATTTTTCACTTTTTGCGATTTTCCCAAAAACTGCTCTACGATGTTTTTAAAAATCGCCTCATTTACTAAATTTTTTATTCTCTACTAGATAGGGTAGGCGCCATGTCTGCTGAAATTCTTGGGGAGGATGTTCTCACGTAGAAAAAAATCGTTTTTTTTTTAAAGATTGTTGCTTTAATATGCATTTTAGGGCAAAAGAATACATAATAAAAGTTGTAGATAATTTAAAAATCTAAAATTTTATTTGAAACATTTCTTTGTATAACGCTTAGTTTAGCGGTAATTAGCAATTTTCTATTTTTTTTTCTTACGAAAACGTGTAAAAAATCGGGTTTTTTAAGATTTCAGCCTTAGCATCCATTTTTCGACAAAAGTGTATTTAATCAAATTTATAGAAAATTAAAAGATCTACAACTTTTATTTCAAGCATTTTTCTGTACAGAGCTTCGTTTAGTGTGAAAGAGTAATATTCCGTATTATTAAGGCAAACTGAGGTCGATTTTTATTTTGCATCATTCACTCATGATTAAAATTAGGTTGGGTTTTTTGAAGTTAGTTTTCTTGTTTATTTCTAATGTTTAATTACTAATTTTAGGTTTTATTGTTCATAATTTGCATTGGCAAGAGAAAGTTGTGTGGGTGTTTCACACCAGATTTTTTTTTTAATTTTTTTTATTGAGTTGCCTCAAAGAAATCAATTTCTTTTCTGTCAGCATGAGCTCTAGCTAACTTATTTACTGGTGTAATAATATGGTTTCAGTGATCTGTTTTTAATTTTCTGTTTTAACGTAGCTATATAAAAAATATATAATGTGTATTTTAAGTAATTGTTTACATCAAGTTGTGTCTAAATTTCAATTAGTACAAAACAGGAAAAGTATTTCGAAATATTTCAATATATTTAAGTATCAAAAAATATATATCTATTTGATATACTGGAACTTTTATGAAGGTTTTTTTTTATTTACCATTTTTAGTATGATTTTGTTTTTAAGATATCATTTCCTGTTGATATGCATTGTATTTATTATCATTTCTGCTTATTGTGCTTCGCCTATATTTTTTATTTGCATTTTGTCATGTGACTGAAACATCCTTTATCTATTGTCAAGTGCTCTTATAAATTTAGGCTTTAATTTGAACATTTTATTAAGTAGGACTTTCCTCAATAAAACGAGAAGAAATTTAAATTGTAATAAAATGTATAATTTATTTAATACAGATTTTAAATTTGTGATCACAACTATCGATTTTATTTTGATTACGTAAGAATAACTTCATAAGCGTTAGCCCAGTAACAAAGCTCATTTTTCGGCCTTTTTGGGAAATAATTTGGGTCTTTTCTGTTATTCCCTCCTCCCAGCATAAATTTTCACATTTTGTGTGGGTATTTCGTATGCAACCTTATAGTATTTTTTTACGAGAAAAATATTTAAAAAAATCCTAATTTTGAAATTTGACGCACACACGCGCGCGCGCACGCACTTTTCTGTCAACTATGTAAATAACGTACTAGAAGTCCCCGACTGCGGACTTGACCGGATTATGAACTAGAAAGGTTGATAATTGTTATTGGAAACGCTATTTTTCTTTTGGAAACATGGTTTTAGTTTATTTTTAAAATTTTATTTCAAACGTCGTATCAACAGTTTAGGCATTAGCGACTACTCTGGGTTATGAAACATAGAACGGTGGGTTTTAGACGTGAATGATTTCCAGACTGTTTTCAGGATTCGAACTCGAGACCTTCCGATTTTTAGGCTAACGTGCCAACCACCACGCTACAGATATGAATTTGTTATGATTAACAGAAAAGACGGAAATGGTGATAATTATATTTAAATAATTAAATTACTTTTACGAAATAATAAAATATTTCGGAAAAATTGGAAATCTTTTGAGTTTGTTTTTGTCCGTTTTCTGGTGGTTTAGCATTTGGTAGTAAATAAGCGCTGCACACAAAAAAGCGGTTGATTCGAGTTCATTTCCGGGCTATGGTTTGGAATTATTCCACGTTAAAACTTACCGATTTTGAACCGTGACCCCTAATAACCAAAGCAGTTTAACTGTTAAAACAAAATTACTGAGAGTTCTAAATTTCTTAAGATATGTTGTACTTTTTATGTAGTGATAATTTTTAGTGACGGAAAAAAAATTAAATAATAAAGTTTGTTTTTTTTACTTTTCGTTCTTTTTCTTACATGTTGTTAATGTCATCAGCCGAAAGGCTGACTTGAGTCTCTAGAGGCTTTACTTAGTAAGAGGAGTGAGGTGGTTTACCATCGCCTTCCTCGCTGAGTGGGAAAGTAGCCTATTCTTATCAGCATGCCAAGCCCTCCGAAAAGCGTCTACTTTCAATACTGCAAATGACACATTCTCCACAGGGTCTGGCTGTATAAAGAAATTCATTACTTTCAGAGAAGATAACTCTGATTAGTGTCTTTTACGCATATACCTCTTCTGTTCTTAATTGCTTCAGTTACATAATTGGCTGACCATGTGATAAGAAACAGAACTATTTTTTGTAGCCCAGGAACTAGCAGATCGAGTGCAAATAATTTAACACGCCACCTGTCTGTTATGGGCAATTCTTACATGTATGGAAGTAATAAGAATCACATTTTTTCTAATCTCAAATTTTTTACTAGGTTCGTATTGTAAGGGGTGTTTTTCTAATACACCACAATACATTCGCAAACATATACAATTAATTACTTGTAAAGGATGACAGAGATCAAAGCAATGAAACACTGGTATATATATTAACTAAATTTATTAATAATCTCAAATACTTAACACACACATCATAACCTTTCGCAAACACGAGGCGCACTCCCCTCCTTTACGCTGTTACTCAAAAAATAACAACCCCACATACTACCAACATAAAACATTAAATTTACAAAATAATAATTATTTCTAACAGTATAATGTAATCCCTAAAAAATAAAATACGTTTTTAATGTTCTTGCAGAGCTGCGTACAAACAATTTAATGAGTTCTTTTTGTATTACGAACTTATTTAGCTCCAGAAATAAGGAAACTTTAAATATGAGTCCATTTTTTTTTAACGACTGGCTCGAATGGTTTTGGTCTAATTCAGCAGAGATTTTTACTGCGAATACAAGGATATATTTGACTAATATTTCGTACTTGAAAAAACTGGTTTGTTAAAAAAAACGGCTTGTTAATACGTTCTAGGACATATCGATCCCGTAATCATTAACTAAATTGTATGAGGGATATTTTCGTTTCTGTGATTATGTATATGTACTTAATGTCTAGTTAATAATAATTTGGAGTACTTTTCTGTTATCCCCCCCCCCCCAGCTAATTTTTCACAGTTTGTGGATATTTCGTATGTAGATATTCTTACGGTATTTTTAACGATAAAATCGGGAAAATATTAAAAAGAATTCATATATCAATATTTTTCAAGTTAACGTTAAACTGTTTATTGCAAGTTATTATAGTACTTAAGAGTAATTTATTTAAAGATATCGTGTACTCAATGAGTTAATATTTCATGATTATGTACAGTAACAATATTGAGAAAAAGAAAAGTATTTAACCTTAACTTGAAGAATATTGGTGTAGGATTTTTTTTAAATATTTTCCCGTTTTTATCGTTAAAAATACTGTAAGATTACATGCGAAAAATCCAAAAAAATGTGACAATTATGCGGGGAGGGGGTGTGGTTGAGTAATAACAGAAAAGACCCATAATTTGTTTTGAGGGATGTTTTTTTTAATAAAGAAGAAAGTGCTATGTTGTTGTGAACAAGGTATTGCAGGTTTTGTCGGAACTCAAATCTTTCCTCAAGGTTCTTTTATTTAAAATGAAGTCGTATACCAAGTTGTATAAAGTTTACAAATGTACTTATGTATAAGAAGTAAGCAGTCTAAAGATATTTTGGATCTTCTCCATTATTTTCTTCCCACATGACTTTATTTAAGTGAGCAGTTTAAATAATTGAGAATATGTACTGTTGAACTTGCCTACGCGTTGTTCATGTGTTTAAATTTAATTCGCCAAGTTATTTTGTTTAAATTTCAAACTAAACTGTTAATTTTTTCCAATTTAAATAAATAAATTTATACAATAAAATTCATTTTAAGTTGTATCCAATAAAGGGAAAAATAAAAACTAAAAATTAAGGAAGCATATGATTCTGTACGGAGAGAATCTCTTTTTCAAAACTCTTAAAGAATTTAAAATATACAAAACCATAAACATGTATGGTTTTTTCGAAGTGAAGTTTTTAGAAACGCTATCAGAACCTTCCAAAATTAAAAAATGAATCGGACAAGGAGACAAACAAACTGTCACCGATTCTCTTCAATTGTGCTCTTTAAAAAAATAGTAAGAAATGAAGTGAAGAGTTAAAAATATTAGATCCATTTAAATGCAGAAATGGGAACTAATAACAAATTTTTAGAAACTAGGCTAATATGGACACGATATTGCAATTATTTCAAAATATGTAAGGGGGTCAAAACTAAAGTTTAACAGAAGTTCACAAGTAAAATCGAATTAAAAATCTTATGTGGAAAAACAGAGTAGATTTGGAACAGTAAGAATCTGATGTGACACACTCACGCGACTTCTTCTTTCCACTAAAAATAATTTAAAATATAACCTATGTTTAATCATAGGTGAATGACGCTGAATAAAAATTAACGTCTGTTCAATTTGAAAATACGGAAAATCACTAATTGATTAAAACTAGCTGATTGCCTAGTTGATTGAACTAGGCACTGTAGAAAAATGCTTGAATTAAAAGTTGTAGGTTTTTTTAATTTTCTATAACTTTGATTGATACCTTTTTATCGTAAATTGCATACCAAAGCCAAATCACTAATTGACATTAAACTAGCGTTGCAGGAAAACAATGCTTTCCTTCCTAAATATTCATATAGGCAAGAGAAACAAAAAATTGTTTGTGAAAGCTTTTTAAAAATCTCGTGTGAAACACTCACGCGACTTTCTCTTGCCAATGCAAATAACGAACAATATAACCTAATATTACTATGTTAGTAATAAAACATTAGAAATAAACAAAAACACTAACCTCATAAAACATAACCTAATTTTAATCATGAGTGAAAGACGCAAAATGAAAATCAACCTTTGTTGGGAAAATCAACCACGTATAGGTTTTGGTTCATTGTTTCAAGTAGTATGAATCAACGTGATTCACCAGTATATTTACAACCAGGAATCAAACGCAGAGCTTTAATCTATGTAATTTTAAGTATGCTACATACTTATCCATCGATATGGCCTATTTTTAAGAAATTTAGTTTATCAATAAAACATGTCGAGGGTTCTTTGTGTATGTATGAAGTTACTGTTTTGTAACTAGGAGGAAAAGTTCAAGAAATTAACAACAGTTTGCTTATCTTATAAACGTGTTCCTATTAATTACAATACAGAACATTATTTATTATATTTTCCTTTAATACTGTAAAATAGAATCGATAACTTAACAATAACAATTAATGCTCTTTTCTTTATGTGGAGAAATGCAGTACAGTATGTTTGTTTCACCTTGACCTTATTTTTGTAGATAGTCAACGCCGTATTTTAAAGTAACTGATACCCGAAGCCATAACCTGTTGTTTAAGAAAGTATTGAAGCTTTACTACACTACCAGCGATTCTTACTCCTACACCAATAATAGATTAATTTATTTTTATTTTTCTTAGTTTTGACGACAGGCTGTCAATTTTTGTTATGAACAATAGTAGGCCTATACGTCATATCATTGTGAGCTTTAATGTCTAGCATTACGAACAAATTCATCTCGCCCCATGTCTACCAGTTTTGCCATGTAAAAGCAAATGTATCTTGTTCCAATTAGGTAAACTACGTAATTATTTGAAAATCAAAACAGAACCGTAATATATCAGTAACATAACACTATTGTTTTAATGTGCTCGTGTGGTTATGTATGACATAAACGTTCAAGTAGCTCGTAGAAAATTTGCTTCGACCTTTAAGCTCACAATAATGTGTCAAAAGTAGGATTGTTCAAGCTAGAAGGACCTTTGAATGAATAACACCTTATAAACATTGATTTACAGATTAGGAAAAATTTCTTAAAACACTTATGTTTGGAGTGTAGCATTAAGCGGGAGTGAAATGTGGGTGATAGGGGCTGTAGAAAGGAAGATTATAGAAACTTTTGAAATGTGGTGTTATAAGAAAGTGTTAAAGATTAGTTGGGTGGACAAAATAAGTAATTTAGAGGTTCTCAGACGACTGGATGAAAGAAGTATATGGAAACACCTTACTAGAAGAAGGGATTGGCTAGTGGGGGTATATCTTAAGACATCCAGTTATTGCTCTTTCAATAATGGAGGGTAATATTTTAGGGAGTGAATTGTAAGTGGAGGCAAATGTTAGAATATTTAAATCAAATTACAATATATTCAGGGTGTTGCAGATATGTAGATATGAAACGACTTGTGCAACATAGAACAGCTTGGAGAACTGCATGAAACCAGTCAAGAGACTGATGACAAAAATAATGTGTCATATAAAACAGTAATCTGGGATCAAGAAGTTTCTATGGGTTGTACAAATGCCTACTTTGGTCCAATTTCGTCTTAAGCAGCCGAGACATGGACCGGTGGAAAGAAGGTAGGCAGTAGAATTCAGACAGCAGAGATAAGTTCAAGTGGATTATATTGGACAAGAAGAGATAGAATAAAAAAATGGTGTAATTAGGGAACAAGTAAAAATGCAATAAATGGCCTGTTATGGTGGATTGGACAGACAAAGCTGCGATGATTTGGTCGTGACGGTTGTATGGAGGAGGGTAGACTGGACGAAATAATGTTATACTTGGAGATCAGGGAAACGACCTACGGGTAGATCAAAAGTGAAGTGATGGGTTCAGTTATGGGTGAATTGGAAAAAAGAAAAAATGCCAGAAGAGGAATGAGAGATGGTTCAGTGATAGTGAGAGGTGGTGAGGAGTTGTGTTAGGTCGTACCCGAGGAAATTTGGAAAAGAGATAAAGATGATGATTTAAAAGGATTAAGGACTTTTTGTCGAGTTCGTTCACAGCTTCCACTGGACTGATTCCGGTCAACCTTTTTTAAAAAGACAGATTTCTCATCACCCAAATTCTCGATTTTTTTATACTATACAATAATTTTATAGTATAACCTTCTAAAAGATAAACTAAATTTTTTGTTTCTCTTGCCTATATGAATATGTAGGAAGGAAAGTGTTTTTATGTCGATTTTTCGAAATCGAGTTTTTACTGGATCTAGACGTTTTCAGACCCCCTGAACCCCCAAAATTATGTTTTTAGATTGGACTGTGTGTGTGAACGAAATCTTAAGAACGTACGAAGTTGAAACTTGAAAACTTTAGTTAGGTTCCACTAGAGGACCCGACACGAACAGTTTTATCAAAATCGTTCAACCGGAAGTAGTAATTTATTCGCGTCATTTTTCACTTTTTTGCGATTTTCTCAAAAACGGCTCCTACGATGTTTTAAAAATCGTCTCATTTACTAAATTTTGTATGCTCTTTAAGATAGGGTAGGTGCCATGTCTGCTTAAATTCTTGGGGAGGCTGTGCTCTCGTAGAAAAAAATGCTTTTTTTGAGATTGCGGCTTTAATATGCATTTTAGCGCAAAAATGTATATAATAACAGTTGTATAGAATTTAAAACCCTACAAATTTCATTTCAAACATTCTTTTATATAGCCTAATGCTTAGTTTAGCAATTTTCTGTTTTTTTCACGAAAATGTGTAAAAAACTCGATTTTTTTAGGATTTCGGCCTTAGTATGCATTGTATGTTAAAAGTGTATGTAATCAAGTTTATAGTAAATTAAAAGATTACAACTTATTTAGCGCATTTTCTCTACAGAGCCTAGCTTGATTTCACACCAGATTTTTAATAAATAAATGACGTTAAAAATGAACAGATTTTCGATTAATGCAGAAAGTTGAGAATTTATGTTTATTTTAATGCCTAGTTCTTTGAAGATATATCATATCAATGCTTAATCAATTAGTGGCCTCCACGTAGATTAAATAGTGCAGTTTTAAGGTAATTTTCTGTATTTCGGATAAAAATTAATAATAATTTTATTGTTCTACATGCCGTTTGTTACGTTACTCATATCGGCCTAGCTATTGCATTTTGTACATTTCGTAGCCTACTTTATTCCAGAACCGCTGTAATATTTTTTAAAACGGTTTTGTTGAACTGTATTTTTAAAATACATGATTCGTAATGTTTTTAAAATGAGATGAATCATTCTTTTTATCAGCAATTGTTTTAGGCCTAATGAATCAATTATTTTTACTGTAATGTAATACGAGCTTTATTAAACAGAACATTTGCATTGTTATGTGGCCTGGACTGCGTAGTAGCGTAATGATTAAATGCTTACTATTGTTTAACAGAAATCGTTAAAATAATATATCAAATTACAAAATATTATTAACAAGTTTTCTTGTTTTCTTTGTTCGACCAAACGTTTTATGCTTTATCAGTTAATCGTATTAAAATGACGTATTATTTTTATTTTAATTCCGAGTTCCGGCACGTACAGTACCTTAGCTATTTTATATCTATTTGGCATTGTTTCTTTGTTTACAAGATGAAAAGTGAACTGAAGGTCCCGGGTGCTGAGTTTCGGTGTAACACTTTTTTTAGCTGTTAACTTCTCCATCAGCGGTTTTTTATCGATAATGGTCAGAAGTAAAACAAAATCTGGTGTGAAACACTTACACGACTGTATTTTGGCAATGAAAATAATTGACAATATAATGTAACATTAGAAATAAACAAAAGAAACTAACCTCATAAACATAACCTAATTTTAATCGTGAGTGAATGATGCAAAATGAAAATCAACCGCAGTTTGGCTTAAAAATACGGAAAATCACTCTTTCACGCTAAACTAGGCTCTGTAGAGAAAAATGTTCTAAATAAAAGTTGTAGAACTTTTAATTTCCAATAAATTTTATTATATACACTTTTGTCGTAATAGCATACTGAGGTTGAAATTTAAAAGAAAATCGATTTTTTTCACGTTTTCGGGAGAAAAAACGGATAATCGCTAATTACTGCTAAACTAAGCGTTATACAGAAAAATTTTAGAATTAAAGTTGTAGAATTTTAAATTCTCTACAACTTTTATTGTATACATTTTTACGCAAAAGGCATATTAAAGCCGAAATCTTAAAAAAACAAAATTTTACGAGAAAACAGCCTTTTCAAGAATTTCAGCAGATATGGATAGCGCTTACCCTATCTTGTAGAGCATAAAAAATTTAGTAAATGGGGCGATTTTTTTAAAAATCGTAGGAGCAGTTTTTGAGAAAATCGCAAAAAGGTAAAAAATGACACGAATAAACTACTACTTTCGGTTGACCAATTTTGATGAAAATGTTTGTGTCGGGTCCTCTAGTGTTATCTAATTTAGGTTTTAAGTTTGTACGATGTTACGTTCTTGAGATATTCGGTACACATACACACAGACCAATCGCTAAAAATATGTTTTTTGGGTTCGGGGGGGGGTCTGAAAAAGTGCAGATCCGGTGAAAACTCAATTTTGAAAATCGATATGAAAACAACACTTTCCTTCTTATATATTCATGTAGGCAAGAGAAAGTAAAAATACAATACCAGGTGTTAACAATATTTTCAAATTTTGGCCGTATTAGAGTTACGTATAAATTCAAATTTTGGCCGTATTAGAGTTACGTATAATAGGCAGGTGGAGTTTTAAATTATGAACACTCGATCTGCTAGTTCCAGGGCTACAAAAATAGTTATGTTTACATAACTTTTCATCTTGTTTACAAGATAAAAAGCGCACTGAAGGTCCCGGGTGCTGAGCTTCTGTGTAACACATTTTATTAGCTGTTAACTTCTCAACCAGCGGTTTTTTTGTTGTTGAAAATTGTCAGAAATAAAAAAATACTATACCACAACATAATTTAAACATGTCAAATTTCGGTCGTATAAGAGTTACCCATAACAGGCAGGTAGAGTGTTAAATTATTTGCACTCGATCTACTATCGTAGTTCCAGTGCTACAAAAAATAGTAATGTTTGTTATCACATGATCAGCCAATTATATGACTGAAACATTTAAAAACAGAAGAGTTAGAGGTGTACAAGACACTAGAGTTATCTCCTCTGGGAGTAATGAATTTCATTATACAGCCAGACCATGTGATGGACCATGTGCATGATGGAACGTAGGTGCTTTTAGAGGGCCTGGTATGCTGACAAACATACTTATCAACTATGTAAGGCATTGTAAACCACCTTGCTCTTCGTTTGACGTAGTTACTTCTCTAGAGGTTCAAACCAGCCTTTCGGCTGATAACCTGAACAACGACTAAAGAGTGCTTGTACTGGTACTCTTTCTATAAATTTTTGTTCACACGCAAACCATTGCTAAAATCATGTTTATGGGGTTCAGGGGGCCTGAAAACTTGTATTTCCGGTGAAAACTCGGATTTCAAAAAATCTACATAAAAACGATTTTTTCCTTCCCTATATGTTCATGCAGAGTAAGAGAAGGTAAAAATAATTATTAGGCAGCTCCGAATGTAAACAGTGTTTTGTTTTTGATAGATTATTTTATTGTTGTAGACCCACCGAGCTTGTCTAGAGGTAAAAGTCGTTACCTTGAGTCAGCTGTTTAACAGCTGATTTTCGGCGTCCTGGTTGGAACTAGTAAAGGTAGTTACTTTATCCGGATTTAAATACTTGACCGTGGTAATCAGCACGGTTACTATACTAGACGGTAGCGGTCACGTGCTGTTCTGTTAGATATAAAATGACGTAGTTGGTCCCCAACAACTCGGCCGGTGCGTAGTGACGGTAGGATTTTTGCATTGTTTTTACAAACATAGCGGTTTAGGTATGTTTACACGTGAAATCGATTTTAATTTTAATAATTCTTCGTTTGCGGCCTGAAGTTTTTTTCCAAGTAACTTGTTTTCTTCTTTTCTTTTAATTCGGGGTTTTCACGTTCAAGAGATCAGTTTCCTCTGACTGCGCAACGTAAAAATTTGGCGGTTCTTCATTAAAACGAGGCCTACCTTTCTCTACGGCAATCCCGTCATTTTGTGAACTGCCTGTGTTGTAATTGGATGATGAGTTTAAAATATCATAAACTTCCGTACAAGCGTATCGTTTCTCTGCTCGATTTTTACGTTCAATACAAGTCGGGTTTACCGGACGTAGAGCGGCACTACAAATTGGCAAATTTAAGTGTGGGACTGAATTCGTCTTTAAGACACGTTTTAATGGAATATGAAGCAATTCGGACTTTAAATCGCGTACATAATCCGATTTGTCGGAATGTACTAAACACACGCTACCACTATCAGCAGAAAATGAATCGGCCCGTTTGCAAGCATTTATCCACTTCAATCTAATTTCAATGGCCTTTGGAAAACGGTAAAACTTATAATGCCTTACTCCTTTTGGTGTCTATCGTGATTAGAACACCCGACAATCGCACACCACACCATTATTGAAGACTAGTAAAGTATTACAAACCGTATTAAGAATAGTAAAGATCACAGACCGACACGACACGTGTCGTGCGTCGGCTGTAGCTGGTGACCAGTGACGTCAGAGAGCAGGGCTTGTCACTGCGAATATTGTTGATGATCCCTACCCCCTAGTAAAGTAACCGTGGTTATCAGTGTACCTAGATGGTTGGGGTTCAACCATTCCCTCTGAGGAACGGTCTGCCTGGGTTTGTACAGAACCACCTCATGTACACATCATACACGTCATCCTCATCTGATGGGTTTGCTTATTGTTCTGAATTGAACAGATTGCAACGTGTACAATTAGGGATAAAAAATATTGTTATTTAGTACGCTCTTACTGCACACCGGTTGAGGGCTAAAACTGTAGTTAATCGAGTATGAAAGTAGGCCAAAGAACGCTGTAACAACTACAATAGCAGTTCTGGTTCTTGTATTTGGTTGTTTCAGATCCGAAATATCGTCTCCTACGACTCGTCACTAGTTCAAACTGAACCACGTGCAGTTGAAATTTAGTTGCTCAATTGATAGACTATATCTGTATCTGTACAAAATACTAAAAATATCAAGTATTTCTATCAGTTACCGTTCAGTACTCAAAGCGAGTTGTGCTAGGAGTAGAAAGTCCTGTTCCGACACAAGACTATACATTTTTACGATTGTATTCGACTGACCATTTTTATTTTTCCCCTTTTGTATTATCAGAAGATCTCATTGGAAACGCTCTGCCATATGGTGTCATGGTCTTACCACACCACCATAGGGGGCCGTTTGTCAGGAAACGCCGATTAAATACCGATATGATTTTTTTTTAAATTAAACACATGCGTGACGTGCAATACGGTATACAAGGACCGTTTTATGAAGCCCAGTGCTGATGTTACCCTTTACGTGAAAGTCCTAGCTGTAATTGTAATGTACTTTAGGATCTTGTAGTATAAAGGCACCTTAATTAAATAGAATAATTATTTCGGTAATCTTTCTTTTAAGTCAAATCAACGGCGAGGTCATTAGCGACTAGGTTCGGATAGGTTGGAACATTGCCAGACATTAACGAATATCGTAGCAATAGAACTGTTTACGAGACTTCAGCCGGGAATTTGTCTTACTGTGCGTTTTCTTGCCGGACTAGACCTTATTTTAATTGAAGTAAATTTATACCTAAATGTATTTTTATTGTTGCAGTTTACTTATTTAATACCAGTCGATTTAAATTTTTTTACATTGTAAAAGAATTTTAGAAAAAAGTTTATTTAGAAACGTTTCGAATTCCTTAAGAATCTTTATATTGGGTAATCCCTTATCTAAATTAAGGTTTTGAAATGTTATTTATTTATTAAAGAGATTTTCCGTATTTTTAAGCCAAACTGAGGTAGATTTTCATTTTGTGTCTTTCACTCATGATTAAAATTAGGCTATGTTTATGTAGGTTAGTTTTTTGTTTATTTCTAATGTTTTACTACTAATTTTAGGTTATATTGGTCATTATTTGTATTGGCAAGAGAAAGCCAGGTGAGTGTTTCACACCAGATTTTTAACCTACGAAACATTTTCATTTTCTTTGTTGTAAGTAGATCTATTAAAAATATTGAGTTCATAAAGAAGATTTTATTATCCACTTATAGCTACATTATTTCAAGTAGGACTTAATAGGTAGTCGTTACAAATGTTTCTTTTTTGTAATAGGCCTGCTTCGAAAATAAACAGTTAGGTTGAAAAGATTGCGACAAATAATAATGCGTACACGTGGGCGTATTATGCTGTTTTTAACTTCTAAATGAACAACTTGACAATAAAATACCATTATACCGCATTGTACTGTATAAAAAACCCGATCGCTCTAAATATAAAAGAAAGGAAAACCCTGAATAAAAACAATAAAACATTATCTCTGAACAATAAAAACTAATCACCAGAACAATTTTCTTGCTAGTTTTACCTTGTTTGACTGTTCAAAGCCGTAATTGTAAGTACTAGGTAGGCTACTACTGTAAAAAAAAAAAATCTGGTGTGAAACACTCACACGACTTTCTCTTGCCAATGAAAATAATTAACAATAAACCTAACATTAGTATTAAAACATTAGAAATGAACAAAAAACTAACCTCAAAAAACATTAGTGAAATACGCAAAATTAAAATCGACCTCAGTTTAGCTAAAAAATACGGAAAATCGCTCATTCACGCTAAACTAGGCACTACAAAAAAATGCTTAAAATAAAAGTTTTAGATCTCTTAATTTCCTATAAATTTTATTTTATACACTTTTGTCGTAAAATGCATTCTAAGGCCGAAATCTTAAAAAAATAGATTTTTCACACGTTTTCGTGAGAAAAAAACAGAAAATTGCTAATTACCGCTAAACTAAGCGTTATACAAAAAAATGTTTGAAATAAAAGTTGTAGAATTTTACATTCTCTACAACTTTTATTATATAACGTTTTGCGCTAAAATGCATATTAAAGCCGCAATCTTAAAAAGAAAATGTTTTTACGTAAAAACAGCCTCACGCAGAATTTCAGCAAACATGGCGCCTACCCTATCTTGTAGAGAATAAGAAATTGAGTAAACCAGGCGATTTTTAAAAAAAATCGTAGGACCAGTTTTTGAGAAAATCGCAAAAAAGTGAAAAATTACACGAATAAACTACTACTTCCGGTTGACCGATTTTGATGAAAATGTTCATGTCAGGTGCGGTAGTGGTATGTAACTTAAGTTTCACGTTTCAAGTTTGTACGATGTTCCGTTCTTGAGATATTTTGTATACACACACACACACAGACCAATCGCTAAAAACATGTTTTTTGGGTTCATGGGGTCTGAAAACGTATAGATCCGGTGAAAACTCGATTTCGAAAAATCGACATGAAAACAATACTTTCCTTCCTATATATTCATATAGGCAAGAGAAAGTAATAATATATGTAAATTTGCGGTTGTTTTTGTTTCAAATAAATCGTACTAATACTTAAATGTTACATTCCAAAAGATTGTAAGGATATTATCAGGCCGATAACTTGTAAGCTTACACAACAAAGCAGTTTGTTCCGTGTATTAATAGGCGGAAAAAATCAGTAATTATCTGGCATGAACAAAAGAAGTGGTAAAAGAACAATGCAGTCTTGTGACTGTGGGGCCGAAACAATCTGCAGTTTTGTCACCAAATAGTAGCATACCCTTTCCTTGTTAGTTTTTACGGTTTTTTTAAAGATTGCAGCCTTAATATGCATTTTGTGCGCTGGTGTAATATAGGGTGATTCAAAAAGAGCGCCGGTTTTTGATATATCAAATTAAGAGATTTATTTTATTGAAAAACTGAAAATAAATACATCAACAAGTTCATCTTACCTTCCGATTTCATGTATGAAAAATGATGTCATGCATGTGTCCTCCTCTACTGCGCTGGCACGCATCAACTCTGTCCATGAAATTGGATATTACTGCACGACAAGTTTCGACTTCCATTTGCCCGATAACCCGTCGAATTTCCTCCTTCAAGTCATTGATGTTTCGGGGTTTATTAGCATACACCAATGACTTCAGATGACCCCAAAGATGAAAGTCACAAGGCGTCAAGTCACACGACCTTGGTGGCCATTGATGGTCGGAATTACGAGAAATGATGCGATCCTGGAACCGTTCACGGAGCAACAACATTGTTTCTCGTGCAGCAACTGAATTTTATACGGGTGATATTGGAGATCGTACCGAAGAATTCTCCGTACAGAAGAACATCGTAAACCCAATTGTTGAGAACGGCGACGTGTTGATTTTGCTGGGCTAACAGCCACACTGTCACTCACCAACGCAACGTTCTGCTCAGTTCGGCCAGAACGACGACGTCCAGAACTTTTAAGGTCGACTGTTGAACCCGTCTCAAAAAACTTTTTCATGAGCCTGCGAACTGTTGATTCATTCGGTGCTTCATTACGTCCTAGAGTACCGCGAAGTCGCCTGACAGTAGCCGCATAACTCTCTCCACTCTGGTAAAATGTTTTGACGATTAACACTCGTTGTGCAATAGTAAACTTCTCCATGGTTAGACACAGACTGCGAGAGTACTACACTGCGAACAAGAGAAACTACAACTGAATCGTCAATCGGAATGTTCTCCGAAATAGAAATGAGGTCTAACAATGTTGCCAACCGATAAACAAAAATTTACCAGCCGTTTAAAAACCGGCGCTCTTTTTGAATCACCCGTTAGTAGAAGTTGTAGAGAATTTAAAGATCTACAACTTTTATTTCGAACAGTTTTTTTGTATAACGCTAAGTTTAGCGGTAATTAGTGATTTTCTGTTTTTTCACGAAATTGTTTAATAAAAAAAAAACATTTCTTTTAAGATTTTAGCCTTAGTGTGCATTTTACGACAAAAGTGTATATAATCAGATTTGCAGGAAATGAAAAGATCTACAACTTTTATTCAGAGCATTTTTCTCTACAGAGCCAGTTTAGCGTGAATGAGTGATTTTCCGTATTTTTAAGCCAAACTGAGGTAGATTTTAATTTTGTATCATTCACTCATGATTAAAATAAGGTTATTTTTTTGAGGTTAAATTTTTTTTATTTCTAATGTTTTATTACTTTTATTAGGTTATATTGGTCATTATTTACATTGGCAAGAGAAAGTTTTGTGAGAGTTTCACACCAGATTTTTTTATATAAAAAAAGCGTTTAATATTGCTTAAAATTATGATACAAAGAGTAACTAACAAATGTGAACCTGGCTCATTGATGAAATTATTTTCTTTTGCATTTAGCCGAAAATCTTACATGATGTGTTAATTTTGTCCAGGTCTTTATATGAAAGTTCGGAACAGGCAGGAGCCTATTCCTTGATACCAAGAAAATGAAGAATTCGTAATTTAATCCTTTTATAGTATGATGTTACCTAAATAAGTAGGTTTAGATTCTACAACCAGTTCTAAAAGCCAATACGGCAGTATAGTATTTGAATTTGAATAATAATATCGTTATGGTCTGTATATTACTATTACGCCTACGACGTAGCAGTAGTGGATTTGCCGGAATAGCATCGTATTCACTCGTGTACAAACTTCTTAGAAAAGATTATTCTTTATGAATGAATCTTAATCATTGGCGCCATCACTTATGTATTATACTAGGGTGTGGGGGGAACGTGGGAAGATTTTCTCACAGCACTGTCGTTGTGTTTTGTTACTATCGCCCGAGTTTATACATAGATCCATGTATAGTATTATTAAAATATATTTCCCAGGTTATCTTTAATTATACAAATAATTTTATTTTTGTAATCAATATTTGTTTATCAGTTTTACGTAGTACGTACTTTCGTTTCCACTCAAAATAGATTTTTGTTAGCACTTCAGAAACCTATTGAAAATATCATTAGACATCAGCGTCATGTGATATATTAAATTTAATTATAATTATAAGCGTAGTTCAATAACTTAGAGCTTAATCAGTGTATTTAATTATCTTATATTCTAAAATTGTTTTATGTTTGAGTATTGTTCATTTTTTTCTTGTTCATGAACTTATAGACCATGTGATTTAATTTGATTAATTATAACTCAACCTGTACAGTTATCAAGTTTTCAAATGATTTAGCTAATTTATTGTACTAACTGTATATTCCCTTTTCTGTACATTTTTACTTTCTCTTGCCTATATGAATATACGCGTATAGGAAGGAAATTATTGTTTTCATGTCGATTTATCGAAATCGAGTTTTCACCGGATCTACACGTTTTCAGACACCCTGGACTCAAAAAACGTTTTTAGCGATTGCTCTCTGTGCGCGCGCGCGCGCGCGTGCGTGCGTGTGTATGAACAGAATATCTCAAGAACGGAACCTCGTACGAACTTGAAATTTGAAACTTAAGTTAGACACCACTACCGGACCCGACACGAACATTTTCATCAAAATCTGTCAACTGGAAGTAGTAGTTTATTCGTGTAATTTTTCACTTTTTCTCGATTTTCTCAAAAAACTGGTCCTACAATTATTGTAAAAATCGCCACGTTTACTAAATTTTGTATGCTTTACAAGATAGGGTAGGCGCAGCCAAATTTACTGTTGTGCCAAACCGTCGGTTATTTTGAAAATACAACGCTTTCAGTCCAAACTGTTAAAGACAGATGACTAGTGCTTCCTTTTACGTTACGAACGATACACTACACACGGACTTAAAACGTGCCATACAATAACTATGTGTTCCTACGCGCATGCACACGATTTAAAAAGAAATTACCCAATAATACAAACCAGCTCATTGTTGACCTAGACACACCAGATTTACTAACTGCTTCTATACGAAAACTGAAACTACTCTGGAGTAGGGATATCATGAGACGTCAAAATTAAAGAAAATCAAAATAAAATTAAGTAAATAATGAACTAAATTAATGATTACGGTTGAAGTACTGTCTATGGGCAGCGATCTCCTTAATGTCGTAAAATTTGCCAATATTTGTATCCTGTTTTATCAAATTTACTTTTATTAATTTTATACAGTTGCTAATTTGTCGTTGTTAATTTTACAATTACAGTTGTTAATTTTATACAGTTAAAGTAAAAATATCTTGTATGGTCAAAAAAAAATTCTGTAATGACAAATAAAGATTGGACACATAGAAAATATCCTTTGAAAGGGATGTACCACTGCACTTTATTTGGGAAGAAACAGAGTTATTTTGTGTAATTGATACGATATTTAGAAAATGGATTTTGTTTCTTCATGATTTAAAACAAAGTAGGCTAATGTTGTTTTTTTTTTTTTTTTTTTTTTTTTTTTTTTTTTTTTTTTTTTTTTTTTGTTAAATGTTACTGGGTTCGATAAAACAAAAATAGTAAACGTAATATAAAAATTATAAAAATAGTAAAACAAACGGGTTATAAAAATTAAAACTGTCTCTCGTGTTTACTCGTAAATAGAGGAATCTGCCCTTGACCTTTATTTGGTTCTATTTTACTTTTTGCACGTACATCAGAAAAATTTTGCGTTGATTTTTGGCGAATATAAATTAGTATTAAATATATTTTTTGTTTTGTTTAATTTTCCCACACAAAACAGCAAATTTGTGAACACAGACAACTTAGTTGATTTTTAAAACGGTTACATTAATAGAAACTTGTAATATATCTCTTCACACTCTTGCCAAAATCCAACCTGGGAACGCTGGTATTAAGTAAATAAAGAAATAAGTTTATGTTGTGTCGGATAATATATATTTTTTGGTATGACTTGTAAGCCATTGAGAGCAGTGAATAAAGTAGTTTTTCTACTGCACAGAACGGAAAAAATGAGACTACCCGAGTAATTATTTGGATGGCAAGGGAAACTATGTCCCACGGATGGGATAGCTAAATTTTGTACAAACTAAAAATATGTTATTTTTAATCAGTATTTACATTCTTAATATTTTTGTTCAATTTCCCTTTTTTGATTAACGTAGGCATTTAAAACAATTACGATACAAATCTGATTTTATTGTAATTAAATTTTCTTTATTCGGAAATGCGTCCCTTTGTGTCTCACACCGAAAATTTTATTCCGTTATAAATACGAATTTTTGTAAACGATCGGTGTTAGGTTAATTTTAAACTTGTTGGGTAGCTGTTATTAGTACTATTTACAATACAGTATTATACTTTATATAAATAAGGCAAATTTGAGGATAAGGATTGGGAAGGTACTGCACAAAACGAAAAATCGAGGCTAACCAGGCATTACCTTGGAGTGGTCAAGGGAAACCATGCTAAAACCTTGGCCAGGACAGCAGTCGTATCTGTAAATGTCTAATTTTCTTGGTTAAATTTTCATTTACTCTAGTCATCTGAACTGTTTCATATCGATTAATAAACAATTTTTAAATAACAGAGAAACAATGAAACAATAGCTACAATTTTAGATCACTGACCACTTCAAATATATTGGAGAAATGATTAGTGGAAATGGAACTGATAAACTGGTGATTGAGACCACAAAACCAAAATATGAACTACTGAACTTCTGCACAAGGAATATTTACTATAAAAAGAACCTTTCAGTAAATGCAAAGATAAGGCATTATCACAGTGGTAAAACCAGTCATCTTGTTCGCCATGAAAACTGCTTATAGCTATAATTGGAATGAAAAATTTACTCAAGATAGAGGGAAGAATTTTAAGAAGGATTTATGATCCGAGAAGAACACGGGAGGGTTAGAGACTGAGATCAAATGAAGAAATTTACAATAGAATTGATAACATGGATGACATGGAAGTAACAATAAGAAAACGATCGAATTTCTTTGGACATATGGTCCGAATGAATCAATTAAAATTAAACGGATTTTTAATAAACTCTGGAACTACAAGGGTCAGGGTGGATTTGTTAAATAGATGAAGGAAGAACTTAAGAAGTTCAAAATAACGAAAAAAGATTGCTTAGATCGAGAAGAATACAGAAACAAAATTGTTGAACTGATGGTTCTTGTGGATGGAGGGAAGAATCTCAACATAGGAGAATGGGCTGATGAGAAAAAGGGCCGAACATTCGGAGAGGATAAAGAACTTGTGGAGGAGAAAGAAGGCTACATGAGGTGATGATATTTGCTTGGTCCTCGAAGGCCTGTCCGCAATGAAAAAAATCTGGTGTGAAAAACTCACACAACTTTTTCTTGCCAATGCAAATAATTAACAATATAACCTAACATTAGTAGTAAAAAATTAGAAATAAACATAAAAATGAATCTCAATAAACATAGCCTAATTTTAATCATGAGTGAAAGACACAAAATGAAAATCTACCTCAGTTTGGCTTAAAAATACGGAAAATTACTCTTTCACGCTAAACTAGGCTCTGTACAGAGAAATGCTTCAAATAAAAGTTGTAGATCTTTTAATTTCCTATAAATTTTATTATATACACTTTTGTCGTAATGCTAATTGTCTAAGGCTGAAATCTTAAAAAAAATCGATTTTTTTTTTACACTTTTTCGCGAGTAAAAACAGAAAACCGCTAATTACCGCTAATCTAAGCGTTATACAAAAAACATTTTGAATTAACAGTTGTAGGTTTTTAAATTGTCTACAACTTTTATTCTATACATTTTTGCGCTGAAATGCACATTGAGACCGTAATATTAAAAAAAACATTTTTTTCTACGAGAGCACAGCCTCCCCAAGAATTTCAGCAGACATTGCGCCTACCCTATCTTGTAGAGCATAAAAAATGTAGTAATAAGGCGATTTAAAAAAAATCGTAGGAGCCTTTTTTGAGAAAATCTCAAAAAAAGTGAAAAATGACACTAATAAACTACTACTTCCGGTTGACCGATTTTGATGAAAATGTTCGTGTCGGGTCCGGTAGTGATGTCTAACTTAAGTTTCAAATTGCAAGTTCGTACGAGGTTCCGTTCTTGAGATTTTTTCACACACACACACACACACACACACACACACACACGCACACACACACAGACCAATCGCTAAAAACATGTTTTTTTGGGTTCAGGGGGTCTGAAAACGTGTAGATCCGGTAAAAACTCGATTTCTTTTTTTTCTTTCTTTTTCTTTTTTTTCTTTGGTTTCTTTTTTGACATGAAAACAATTTTATGTATTCATTTAAGCAAGAGAGTAAAAAATAATACCATTATTTTGTTATCCGTACAACCTTAGTACGTGATACGGTTAATTTATAAAAATAAAAAGCTTAAAACAATCCTTAATGAATTTATAAAAAAATCACGTTAGGTATATAAATAATTGCCAGAGAATTTACATGTTGTATATTTTGTAAAGCATGGTACTGTTTATTCGTACCTATCATATTACAAAATGTGCTGTAATGTTGGCCTGTTCTTCGACTATCACAGAATTGATAACAATAGGACAAAATGTCAAAAAGTTAGCACTGTTAAAAGTTCAATCTTATCAGTTTGAATTGTCTCACTAAAGTTTTTTCTATTACGCAGTTGATACCGTAGCTATTTAAATAGTTTGAATGTCTGATTCATATGCATTTTTTGACAAATCTTATTTTTACAACTTGATAAAAGTAAATAAATAAATCGTATTGTGTAGCATGTTGTTTATCGTTGGTTTTGTTTTGTCTTTCCTGGCTTGATTCAAACAGTTTTATGGTCATGATTGGTCAACGTACCAATTCATTTGCGGGTTTTTAACTAACTGGGCCTGACGTTTGGACATTTAAATAAAGAACTTTTCGGTAGTTTTTTCTGCAGTCAACGCGATATGATAACTGTTAATTCGAAAGTGATTCCCGATTAGGTTTTAGAAACGTTTGACACTTTAAATGCCGATTTTGATTTCCTTAATGTGTATACTATGTTGTGATAGCTAGAGCAGTAAGTTACGACTTAGACATTATATAAAAAATCGGGTGTGAAGCACTCACACGACTTTCTCTTGTCAATGCAAATAATGACCAATATAATCTAACATTAGAAATAAACAAAGAAAACTAACCTCAAAAAATATAACCTTATTTTAATCATGAGTGAATGGTGCAAAATAAAACCAACCTTAGTTTGGCTTAATAATACGGAAAATCACACTTTGCCGTTAAACTAGGCTCTGTAGAGAAAAATGCGTCAAATAAAAGTTGCAGATCTTTTAATTTACTTAAATTTGATTAAATACTTTTTGTCGTAAAATGGATACTACGGCCGAAATCTTAAAAAATCCATTACAGATTTCATGGAAAATACAGAAAATCACTAATTACCGCTAAACTAAACGTTATAAAGAAATATTCGATATAAAAGTTGTAGATTTTTAAACTGTCTATAAATTTAATTATATACACTTTTGCGCTAAAACGCTTATTAAGGCTGCAATCGTTAAAAAAAAAATTTTCTACGAGAGAACAGTCTCCTTAAAAATTTCAGCAGACATTGCGCCTACCCTATCTTGTAGAGCATAAAAATTGTAGTAATTGAGACATGTTTTTTTTGGGTTAAGGGGGTCTGAAAACGTGTATGTCCGATAAAAACTCGATTTCGAAAAATTGACATGAAAACAATACTTTCCTTCTTATATATTCGTATAGGCAAGAAAAAGTAAAAAATTTTCTGAGATTTTAACTATGCTTATCTAATGAATATTTGTAGTGTCTAACCTATAAAGTTTGTATTATTCATTTAATATTGTTAAAAATTTAATTAGAACACAAATCGATGTTACTGCAATCAAAGTAAGAATATCTTCTGTGATGATAACAATAATCTTCTTCTTTTAGTGCGCTATCCGTTTCGGATGTTGGCGACCAGCATGGCAATTTTCACTTTGCTGACAGCAATACGGAAAAGTTCAGCAGATGTCTTTCCGGTCCATTCCCTGAGGTTGTGTAGCCAGGATATTCTTCTTCTTCCTGGCCCTCTCCTTCCATCTATTTTCCCTTGCACAATGAGCTGTATCAAAGAGTATCTGGACTCATTCCGCATGACGTGTCCCAAATACTGAAGTTTACGGATCTTGATGGTGTTCAATAATTCTCTGGATTTCTTCATCCGTCTCAGAGCTTCTTCATTTGTTACATGCTCTGTCCATAACAATAATAATAACCGTTAAATAAGCAGTTAAGTTTTCAGAATGTTTACAGCACGGCGTATATCCCCATTCTTCCATTTTGTAACGGTAAATAAAAATATTATTGTAGTAAAGTTATTGTAGGCCCTACTTTATTTTTATAGTAAAAATTTCTGAATGGAATATTAAAAGTATAATAAAGTAGAAGTCTAAGAAAGAAGAATTCGCAGAAAAAGTATCGAAGGCGGTTGCCGCCTTAAGCAAAATTTTAAGTGTTTTCAGAATAAAATCGGCCTGATTCTTTGTTATAACATGGTTGGGGAGTTCCAAGAAAACTTTCACGCGTAAATAATAATAAGCATGACGTCATCCTCAATTGTGAATGACGTCAGCCTCGCACGACCTTGCGGCGCCAGACCGTGCTAGTGTCTTGTTCGAGCAACATTGCAGTTGTGTAGCTCTCCGTGGTTAGAGAAGTTTACTCAGCGTTCTACATATTTTCTATTCGTGTTAAAATATTTAAGTTTTTTCTACATTACTTATTATTTTAAATATATCTAATGTCTCAGTTAGTGCCCGGTATTCCAGTTTTTTCTAATAAAGACGATTACTTTTCGGCAACGATGTATTCAGATACGAATTTTAATAACAAAAAATTGGTAAGACTTTATTATTTTATTCATTTGTATTACGTAGTCGTAACAGATTGTTGTTAAATTTATTATTAGCCTCATGGTTTTTGCATTTTAAACTGCTAATTAAATTGCGTAATTCTCAAAAAACCAATAAATTATTGATAATTTTTTTTAGGATTGGTTATGTTCAATATTTAACATAAAAAATTACCGTTGTTTTATTATTACTCTAAATTATTGTGTAATTCTCCTTGATTTAATTAGCGTAATTAAAACTAACATCAACATAGTTAAATTAATCTTATCAATTGTATTATCTGTTATTTATTTTCATTTTAAAACAGCAGTTATAGGTCTATTTTAATTTCATTGTTTAATAATTAAGCATAATTATTATGGAATTCATTAATGGTCGAGACGCTTATTTGAATTGTATTTTTATCAGAAGATATCGTAGTAATTACGAGACTTTATTATGAAAATATTCAATGAACATTAACAAATTCAATTTATCTTAGAATTTGTTAACATTTAAGTTTAAAAAGTAAAACCTGTGGCTCCTGTATTTTTAGTAGTTTATTTACAATTTACCACTTTTGGATATTTAATCTTTTTATCGTGACATCTTTAAAAATTATTTATTTAATGCTTTTTGAGTTGATGTTTAATATTGAATTCGGACATCCTGAATGACACCGACTTGTAAAAATAACCTTTTAACATTGTTGGATCCTGACTTTATGAGGTTTTACTAAGACGGTAATCTTATTACAAATCCTGTATATCTACCCGATGATTCCCCGTGTTCTTCGGTGTCCGGTTCCTATTAACGTATTATTTATACGATGAATACAATGAATAAATTAAAATTTATAATGGATATAATCGATATTATGAAATCGATGGGCGTTCGGAATCCATTTGGTGTGGAAATTATGAATTATTTATTTTTAACTATCAACGTACTTTAAAAAATTTGGTTTAAGTAAATATAAACAAAGCCCATTTAAAAAAAAATATTGGTAAAAATTGAATTAAGTTATTAGGTACGTGTTTGAATTGGTGAAGAGTTGTAGCTAAATTATTAACATGTAAACAGTATTAAATATTTGTATTTTATTGTCTCGGATAATGGTGTTAAATTTTAATGAAGTATATGGTAATATCAAACGTTTTTCTACAGTAAAAAAATAAATTCATATTTAATCTTTAGTGTTTGTTTTATAGTGTTAATTTATAGAATATTACTAGCCGATTTTAAGAATATTTATTTTATTAGAGTTATTATGTAAACAAACTAGTTTTTATTATACTATTGGTATTTTGAATGAAAAAACGCGTAAATAATTATGCGGTACATTTTCGTTCTTCACAAGGACACCGGAACTGGAATGGTATTCCCTCAATGTATTTGCGGCCGGTTTTCCTGGAATTAAATCTCGTTAACTTTGGTGGGGGGATAATCACATGACGTACACTGCTGTTAAATATTTGTCTTTCCTTTTTCTTTGTGTTAAATCGAGTTATTCTTTTGTCGTGCTGTGTATGCAACTTGTGCAACAGTCGTTTTTACTGATAAGCTGATATATTTGTGTTTTTTTCTAATTACGTATGTTATGTTTTTGTCTCCCGACTAATTTTTGTTTGCAAGTTGTTTAGGTCAAGTTTTCGCGCGTAAGTTAATATTGATAAATATTTAAAATTTAAACGAAATTTGTGCATTGATTAATTCGGATTCTTTTACGAGTTCTAACCTAATTTACGGGCAAACGTTTTTAAAACGGTTTTGTTCGTTTTCTTTTACGTAACAATTATTACGCTTGTTGTAATCTAATCTTTTTACAATTTGTGCTCTTTTAATCTTTTGTTGATTGTAACAAGTACTTTATTTTATTGTATTAAATGTTCAACTGTTTTGATAAAAAAATTTGCATAATATTATGTAAATTTTCATTAAATAGGAATTATTGTTTAAAGTATTAAAGTTTTATGTTAAATGTATGTTAGTTTTGCAAATGATGTTTTCTGTATTTTATGTTTTTTAAACGATTGTGGTGACCCGCAGTGGTTTATATATGGTAGGTTTTAATCCTTTAAAATGAATAAGTCGTGTCTAGACTTTTTATTGATTAAATTAGAGGTAGCCCCTGGACCGTGGAGCGCTCGTATTGTATTAAGTACAGTCTGATTTCTATTAAAAAAACGATTTTATTGTTAGTATTAAACAATTGTTTTATTGACTGCATGAAATATAACATTGTTATTATTAATATTTCCAATCTATTTACATCATGCTTATTTTATACACATAACAATACAATGATGTTGTGTTGTAAACCAGCGTTTATGGTCGATGACGCAATACCATTCAATGTGACTGCATGGATGAGTCATCCCATATTTCTACGCTTGCGCGGCAACTTTGGAATTTCCGTCAGCCTATTCTATCTGTTTTCTTCACTTCTCTGAAACGATTTATTGAATGTAATTTTTATAAGTAACTTTACGCGCTGATATTTTCTTTACAATCAAATTTTATTTTTGAATAATTTTATATATTATCTATTCTTTTTTTATCGAGGTAGGTTTATTGGTGGTTTTTAATTCGGTTTAAAATGTTATTACTGTTACATTTTTTAACAATCGTAAATAAGAAATAGGTTTATCATCATGATAGATACATTGAAACGTTCTGAAAAAAAGGTAATTATATACATCCTGTTGTTATGTTGTGAAGTTTTTGCCATCAGTTATCATCTTTCCTTGTTTTGACATGTTTGGATAAACTCAAAATTCACGGAAGGAATGAAGTTACGCAACTCCTATTTAATTTTGTATAGTTTTTTCCAACTTAAATAATACTTAACTCAAAATCAGTGTAATGTTTATATATGAGATCCTAAGTACCTCTCATGCGTAGCAAACTTATATTTTAATTTTTGGATCGATCTTGAAAGTTTTTGTTGGGCTGCATAACTTAAAATTGGCATCCATTATGCTTTGTTTATTGTGTACGAGGGTTATCCAGAAAATAACCTTCGTTTTGAAATAAAATGTAAGCGAGTGAAGATACTAAAACTTTATTATATACATATTAAAAGTACAGTTTTTCTCTATTTTTCGACATAGTCGCCAAACACATTCAAGCACTTGTATCTTGGAACAGTCTTTGAAATACCCTCTGTAGCTCTCGCCCTCATACAGCTCAAAGAACAAATGAACTTTCGGCCAAGTTTAAATGGGACGTTTTTGATCATCCCCCATGCAGCTCGGACTTGGCTCCTATTGACTTTCACCTGTTCCCGAACATGAAGCGGTGGCTTGCATCTCAGCGGTTCGCCAATGACGAAGAGCTTCAAAACGCCGTGAATGGTTGGCTACATTCACAGGCGGCAGATTTTCATGCAGAGGGTATTTCAAAGACTGTTCCAAGGTACAACAAGTGCTTGAATCTATTTGGCGACTATGTGACTATGTCGAAAAAATAGAGAAAAGCTGTACTTTTAATATGTATAGAATAAAGCTTTTGTATCTTCACTCGTTTACTTTTTATTTCAAAATGGAGGTTATTTTCTGGATAACCCTCGTATAATAGGTTTTCTTATAAAATTGTTTTCAGTACAAGATAAATTCTGTTGAGACATAAATACTAAATATAATTAAGTAAATTGTTTTTGATAAATTATTTTCTTTTACAGTTGGATGGTTTAAATTGTGGTGTTCCAACCAGAACAACTCCGACACTTACACCTACTACATTAAGAAATATTGAACAGACGTTCATTGAATTACAATGCCAAGCTGAATCGCATCAAAATCAGGCTGGTTTCGTACCCCCACTTATTCAGCCGCTATCATCGCAAGGTATGTTGAGTTAGTTAATATTTAGATACATAACAATTTCAGTGTAAATTTTCTCTAAAGCTAAACTCACATGGATGACAATTGAGCAGCACTTCAACTATAAAATTGTTACAGATTGCGGATATTAACAAAAGTCAATGGGATTATATATGAAACGTATGAGAGTGCACGCATGGGCAATGGAAACTGAGCAATAGTTGGTATTGTAGGCAAAACAGTGACAAAAATGTTGTTGCTTGCAGTCAGAACCAACTCACATACAATAACATTCCAATGACAACTCTTCAGCATTCACTTCATTTGTTCAACTCCTAGTACATTACGGCTCAAGTAGTACTTCTTTCCAAGTCCGAACAGTTGTCAATTGCATTCTACAGTGTGTCCAGTTAGTTTTTTTTTAGTTGTGGTCCTTCATTACTAAAAAGGTACGAAAACTTCTAATTGACACAAAACGTCAATCTTTTGACACAAAAAGTTTTATAAAAGAAGACAGAATATTTTTTCTCAATATCTTCATACAATAGGTTGTCCTTTAACTGACCTAACATGTAATCAAAAGTTCTTTTAATTTATTCTGAAATATTCAAAAAACTTGTCATCGTATTTTTGTAAAGTATGGAACAGTAACTGAAATTGGGTCTCACTTATATTTACTGTTACGGGATGAACTCAGACCAATGTATTTTTATTTTTACGACACAATAAAGCGTCGTCTTCAAATTTCATTTTAGTACTGAACAAATATAATAATTGTAGGTGGCATTTAGTTCTTGTATTGTTGCTTGAACGGACTTCAAGCAGCATCTCCCGCCAAGGAAAATATAGTCGAAGGGCAGTCTGTTTCAACAACTTAATTGCAATTGGCAACAATTTTTAGTTGAATTGTCATTCATGAGAGTTGAGCTTAAGTATTTGTTGTCATATTATTAATGTTACTACACTGAACTAAGATACATTTTCATACCCACATGTTTTCTTGATGTAAGCTTAAAATTATGATCAGTCGAGAAATTGTATATCGTGGATAAAATAATTAAAACCTGTTTTATCAACTAAACAGATAAATTACATAATAGTTTTTAGCACATTTGATAGAAAAATATTAAGATTTTTATTAAAACAATGGTTGCCACATTTTAAGACATTTTGTGGGTATGAGAGGGGACTGCCCTATTCGGACTGTGGTAGGGTTTTTACAGTCAGTCTATATAACAACATTCTTTAACTATACTACTGTACTGTATGTACATTACTAAATATGATAGTAAAATTTCAAATCTTAAGCTATGTAAATCAGATTGTAATTTTTGTCTACATTTCTCCAAAACACCCCTAATTTTGTTTCTATCTCGGCTCAGCCAAGTAAACAAAGAATACATTCAGTTGAATTTTGTTTATTTATTTGTCTTATAGTATCATCATGCAAACACCGTTAAAAATTTAATTAATTTCAGTATTGATGTTTCGAACATGGTTAGGATAAATATATGCACCAGTTAATGATTATTAAAACTATATAGGACTTAACATTGAAGCATTAACTGTACAAAAACAGGTATGGTACATTGCATTCCTATTGTAAATGGTGAGCTGGCTCAGAATGGCATAATAAGATGTGTTGAATAAAACCATAAACACCAGTGGGGCAATGTGTTTAAAAATTTAAGTCTATCATATTTATTATCTATAATTAGAGATGTGCTAGTACACTTACATTTGCTGCAGCCAAATCTTCTGTGCAATTGGACGTGTTACGAATATTGGAAACATGGTATTAGGCCACAGAAAGTTGAATCCTTCAGTGTTCATATAGTATATCCAGTTATTGTATAAATGAAATGTATCACCTTACCTTTGGTTGCTTTTTAAAGTTTAAAAAACTTTAGACGCGTTTCCGTGGTACCACCTTCAGGGCTGAAGATGCTCTAAAGAAGGTGGTACCACTGAGAAATGCGCATAAGTTTTTTAAACTTTATAAAGCAATTAAAGGTAAGGTGATAGATTTAATTTTTACTGTAATTTATATTAATGGTTGGCAGGATGCATTTCAAAAATTTATTTGTATTCAATTGCTCTAAAGAGTAGCAATACATTTCTTAGCACCAGTTTAAGTTATTATATGGTTAGGTAAAGTCCCATGTTTTTTTTTTAGCTTTTATTTGTTATCAGGAACTGTACACTATTGACAACTGCCCAATTTGATCGCTGCTTTTCACTGTATTTTTGAAGTGGATTAGGGGTAAGTTTGAATAGGGACCCCAGTAGAGTTTGTTCATGGATGGCTGTCAGCTAGTCACCATACAAAGTTGCTTGCCCAACCGATGTTACTTAACAAATAATAGGGCCTTTCTACAAACTGACTGACTGACTGGACTGGCCCAGAGGCCAAAAAAGTTTCGTGCTTGTATATTCATATACCTTGTTATGGGTATAATGTGCTTACTACTGTCCATTGTCATAGATTGTATATTATTTATAAAATGAACGTGTAAATTAATTTTTCATTTGTAGCCAATCAGTGTGTGAGTAAACAGTAATTTAAAATGTTAATTAAAAGTTGTTTTTACTGTTATGTTTATGTATTAATTATTTTCTTGTTATTTTAACAGCAGGTTTGTTCATGAGTCTGGTTGATACGAAAAGCTGGCAGGGTGGTAGTGCAGTTATAGGGGAACCACAAGCACTTCCCTCTGAAACTCTTAGGAACATAACTCCTTCAAATATGAACACCACAACTACTACCCGCAGGAATATGGGTGGTAGACGCCCTAATAAGGATAAGTCTGTAAGTATGCGTTACATTTTCATTAATTTCAGCTTAATTAAAAAAATGTGTTTGAATTTACTTTAAGTTTATGTGTGTTTATCCATTATGGATTCTGTTTGCTTTTCCCTAGAAAGATTTACCTTTTAAGTGCCGAGTTATTTTTTAGTGATAGCATACATAGACTAGTTTTTTTGAAGAATTGTAACTCACCTTTTGATGCACTCATATTTCAACTTGTTGGTTCATTTCAGTGTGTTATAATTTTATATTTAGATTTAAAAGTATACATTATTGTATTGAAGACAACGGATCTTCTTGAGAAGTTAATGGCATTTTTTCTATACTATTTACACTTTGCAGTTAACTCAGTAGCCTTGGTGACAGCTAAAGAAGTAGGCGTACATAAGTTTTCTTAATCACTTTCACAATCGGTACTTAATTCATAATCTGACTGTAAATTTAATAAGATTTCATGAATTTCAGTTATTCCTTATTTTATCGCAATAACGCTTGGAATTAAACTCTGAAACCGAACCTGTACTGGCCATTGTTTGTTTATTACAGTTCAAGCTCACTACAAGTTTAGGTTAAACTGGTCAATTGATCAAAGTTTATTACACCAATTGATAAGAGATATCAATACGAAAAATAGTTACAAAAAGCTAAGTGTAGCAACTGATAATCATGCTGCCGTTGCATACACGCGAGTCTAGTACTTAAAAGGTTAGAAATCTAATTTAAAATGTGGATCAATATTGACCTGTTTGGAGCAAAATTGTTATAACCAATATTTTACATTTATCACTCCTATGGTTATTCTTGTTGTATGTTAAACAGGAAACATAAATGTTTTCTCATGTCTCAATTCTATAGTTGTAATTCACAACATTTTAATTTTTAGTTTTAAAACTTTATTTTAAAATTAGAATTTTAGAAAAAAATTTCATTTGAATTATTGTTATATACCTACCGTTATAATTGTTGATCTGATAAGATAGTGATTCTTTCTTGTTGAACTATCGTAAATTTAACTTTTGTAGTAGGTACAAAAATATTAATTAGTAGGTAAATATTTTAATTATTAAATTTTGAATTTCTAAGTATACAATAAAAATTGCATTTCTTTGAAAATTGATGGAAATTTCGAGTTTCCACAGTTTGTCTACATTAAGGTGAGAGTAGGAAATGTTAAGATTATGTATTGTTATGGTTCATTTTCATGAAGTGTTTTTATAAGAAATGTGTTCATTTAGTTATTTTGACTGCCAATATTTTGTTTCTTAGATGAAATGAGCTTTTAAAAAACTGATGTTATTTTATTATTACAGATATCTCCTGAAGAGGAAGAGAGACGTCAAGTAAGAAGAGAAAGGAATAAGCTGGCTGCAGCAAGATGTCGTAAAAGGCGACTTGATCATACGAATGAATTACTGGAGGTGAGCTTTTATTATTCTGAACTCTTATAATTTTTTAAATGTGATTTATTGTGGAAAATGAATGCCACTGGAAATTTAATATACCTACTACTTTCTTAACGAATATTTGTATTAAGAACCGAACTCATCTTAAAACTGTATGTTGAAATTTGATTTTCAAATGACTTCTTTGTAGCAAAATATTTTTTTATTTTTTGTATGATTCTTTCATGTATGCAACACATTGTAAAGTGTTCTGAAGTAGATTTTTTTTTTAAATTTAAACATCAGTCTCACATTTTGTATTAATTTGAATCTCATTACCAGCTTATGCTCATTATTTCTGATTCTTGAATCTTAAAATAATGTCACTTGGTGAAGACTACTAGTTAAATTCCATTAATTGCTTCTCTAACAAACTTAAAAAAACATTGACAAAGAGTATTAATTTTTTGTGATAATGCCTACGAGTGTTGGCTTGTGGATAAGTTATAATGTGAGGCAATACATAAATGAAAATTGTGGGACATAACCGAGAATTGAACCCGGGACCCTTGGTGTAGAAGCCAGTTCTGCTGACCCTTATAAATAATTATATAAAGAACCGATATTAATATTTTTGTAAATGATGATTTTAAAAAGTAGATAAAGAAATTAAGTAATAAATTTAGGTGTAGGATAAGTATTGTTTAAGTAAGCTCTGAAGGTATTTGCAAGATTAGTTAAAATTAAAATAAATGCTAAGAGCAAGAAAATTTGTAAATTGTGTGCATTAAAAATACAAAACAGGTGTAAAGGATTTTTATGTAGTTGTTAAAAGAATGCTTTCAGAATTCTTCTAAAGAAATGAAAATTTGTAAAACTTTACAAGATTTTGTAGCATGATAAACAAGAATTTTATAAATGGAACTACTTTTAATTTTAAACACATGGCTTGTTTCTGAAGTTTCTTTGTGAGAATAGTTCTATGTAATGGAATTCTTTTGCAGTGCTGTTGTGCAAAAAGTGTTGCAGTACTGTGAGTCTTGGGTTGTTTGTTAATTTTCGGAAGAAGATTTAGAATTAATGGTGTAACAGATACTTTAGTGTGAGGGAAGGGTAAAGTTTGATCTTCCATGCAATTTGGTCACCATTTCTATTGAGAAACCTACATCTAATCTAAAAAATGCAGTCAAACTTCTCTTAACAACTACCATTATCCAGTAGTCGATTTTATTTTAAAACTAAATTTTTTTTTTTTTATTTTAAAGTTTTTTTGAAAAATTGATTGTATTTTTCATAAGCCCCATGTATTTTATAAGTGATCACCATTTCATGCTGAATATTTAGTTTCAAAATTGGTTGACTGAACAAAATTTTATGAACAGTAAAAACCAGATAGTTCATCAAGTTTGTGTTGTTTAGGTCATCAGCCGAAGGGCTGGTTTGAACCTGTAGAGGTTTTACTAAGTAAATCGAGGAGTCAGGTGATTTACCATTGCCTTCCTCACTGAGTGGATAAGTACACTTATCAGCATGCTGGGCCCTCTGAAAAGCACATATTTTCCACTCTGCAAATGACACCTTCACTTCATCACAGGGTCTGGCTGTATAATGAAATTCATTATTTTCAGAGGAGATAACTCTGATTAGGGTCTTTTACACCTCTATCTCTTCTGTTCTTAAATAATTCAGTCATTTAATTGGCTGACCATGTTATAAGAAACAGGACTATTTATTTTAGCCCTGCAACGAACAGATTGAGTGTAAATAATTTGACACTCCACCTGTCTGTTGTGGGCAGAAATCAAGTTCACGGCTTCATCATCAAGTTTATCGGTGCTAAAATCCAGGAATAATAGATGTCAGTCAAGATTAATTGTGTGAACTTATTAGCATGGGCCAGCTAGTATGTATTAATACTTTCATTGCTAAACAGCTGAAACAAAGTACCCTGTGGAAATTGTTTTTTCATTGGTAGAAGTAGAAACTTTCCCCCTCACACATGGTGCATGGTCAGCAGGGGAATTGTTAAGTTATGTATGCCAGTAGTTGTATGCGTGATAACAAAACCAGAGAGTTTTATAAAAGTGGTTTTTTGTTTGTAGGAAACTGAGGGATTAGAGGAGAAGAAACAGAGCCTGCAAAATGAAATACATCAACTTCAGATACAAAAAGAAGAACTTGAATTTTTATTAGAAGCGCATAAATCGTGTTGTCGATTAGTAGAACCACAATCACCACCAGATATTAAACCGTTTGCCTCAGAATCGTCAGAGAAAGTGTTAATTGGGGGATTAGAAGTTAACATCAAACAAGAACCGAGTAGTACTACAATGCCTGCCCCAAAAAAACCTAGTGAAGGAGTTCGACCCCGCCCAACATCTTTACCGGTCTCGACAGCATTTACGCCTAGAAAACCAGTCCCCGCTTCTGAAGTTAACGGTGTTCCGATAACAACTCCTACGTCAGGAATTCCTTTTAATTTTGAATCTCTGATGGAAGGTGGAACAGGTTTAACGCCTGTATCTGGTCCTCTTGTACCTTCATGTTCTAGTCAGCAACGGAATTCTGGATGCGTCGACCTTTCCAGTCCGGATGCTGTGCCTGCAAAATTAGTCTCACTTTGATCTTGCTTTAAAATGAGTATTTGTTCTTTCTTCCTCTTCAATGTTTTTCTTATTTAAAATAGTAACCAGTTATGTTCTGTAATTGATTAAACAGTAGAATTATGTAAAGGCTAAATTGATAAAAGTAGGTTTAGTACCAGCTAATACCTATAGTCATCTCAATTGTTCTAAAATAACTATATTTTGTTGTCGTACATTTCTTAGTTAACAGTTTTTGTTAATTTTGTGAGAATAAAATTTTTTATTTGATTAGTATGTAGGTCAATGCAAGTTTTTTCTAAGGACTAATTTAAATTTAATGAACTGTTAATAATGAAATTTTAATTACAATGATGAATGCAGTAAGAAAAATGTAATTTTATGTTAAAATGTAATCTAAAAGTTTTAATTTTTTAATATTCATGTTACGACTGTTTTTGTAATGCAGAATTTTTATAAAAAGTTTTCTAATATGTAAGAAAAGACACTATTGTGCTGTTCTCATGAAATTATAAATATTTATAATGTAGGTTGTTATAATTCGCTCAATATTAATTTTAATCTGTTTTATTTTCAAATCTTATAGGATTGTAATTTTTCATTTGTTTCTCTTAGACGATATGAAATTTACGCGTGTAATTTTTTTATTTTGAATGATAATTATTTGATGTATTTTTAATTTTTGATCATTACTCTGAACCCAGTTTTCTAATGAATTTTGTCACTTATAGTAATAAAGAGAGAGACAATGGAAAATATAACTACATTAAACAATCATCTTGTATGCAAAGAAGAAAAAGAATATTTAAATTTAATTAGTTAATGCAATTGATAACAGCTATTTTAATGAAAATATATTTTTAGTTTTACTGATCTTAATTTTACAAGTCACTTCAATTTTATCTTATTTATCTGTTCTTATAACTTACACGTTTCTAGTAAATCCACCTTTGTTAAAGTATACACGTTATTTAAATTTAAATCAATTAGTGTAATGTTTTTCAGACGATGTTGTCTCTGGTTACTTGTGCAAAATTTTTGGACATGTGCATGACACATGTAAGTTAATAGAAATGAATAAAAGTAAGAAAAATTGAAACAACGTTGAAAATTCATGTTTGGTAAAAACTAATTAAATATCGTAATTTATATTAATTACACGCTGCAAGATGGATTTTAAAGATTTGTACAGTAGTGGATTTATTATATCGTAAATTAAAGTAAAAATTTTAATCTTTAACTATAAATTTAATAAATGTATAAAAGAATGTTTTTAAATTTTGACAATTTTTTAATTATTTGTTTTACCATTACACAGTTGCTCTTCATAGGAAATTTCTAAGTCATCTAGCTATAGTTAAAATAATTATAACTTGTATTAATTTTATACCATCTTGTTTTATTAATTTTTTATTAATTATTATTTATAGTAATTCTATTACAATTATTTTCTTTTAAAATCAAATCAAATTAGAATTATGGTTTTTAAATTTATTTTTTAAAGATTTTATACGTTAAGTAGTAATGTTAGCAATAATAATGATTAATTATTAAATAAATTTTAAGCTAAGATTGTTTTTTTTTTGTAATTTTTGTAGTTCAGGTGACAAGGCCTTTAATAAGTACGTGCCTATGGTACATTCTCATAATTTATTGTATCAGTAATAATATATATATAATGAAATATTTTATTACGCTGGTAAATTTGTGATGAAATAATATTTCAAATGATAAATTACAATTAAATATATTATTGTATTTTATAATTATCTGGTCTTTTTAAATATATATATTATTTTTATTATATTAATAAAATAATTTATATTATATATTTATGTAAATAGTAATATATTTATAATATTAAGAAAATATTTTGTAACATATTTATTTTATAATATGATAAAATTTAATTGCTACATTATAATATATATTTTTATTCTGTATCTATCTGTGATTATACCTTTTAGAAGAATATAATAATTAACACAAATTTTGTATTTTTTCATAACTGCAAACGATTTTATTGAAATAATAAAATATATACTTTTTTAATTTTGTTCTTTGGTAAAAATTAATAATCCTCAGTTTTGTTTGTAATATTTGTACTACACACCAGGTAATAATGTTGTGTTGCTATTTTTACACCCTTCCAATGTGTCAAAATAAATAAAATTATTTTCAGTATTTTTTAATCTTTCGTTTTATTTTGATTTTACTATTATTTCCTTATTATTACATTTGGTTACTGAAATTTTTCTCGTTTATTTATTATTTAAATCTTTTGTAGCTAAATGTGTGTAGCACTCTCCTCCAGTAATTTTTTTCAGGCAACTATATCCACCTATGTGTTTTGCCGTGAAACATTGAATGTTACATGGGTATTGAGGAGTTGTATGCCATGATGGACCTCTTCCTGTCAGTCCGAGGCCTTTTGGGCATCCTCCATTACCATTTTTTTTTTTTTTTTTTTTTTTTTTTTTTTGGTTTAACGTCCGACTGTTTTGCAAATTGCTGCTAATGCAGACGGTGAAGGATGAAATGAATATTTTGTAACGTATGAAAAAATGCCATGCCCGAGTGGGATTCGAACCCAAGACCGCGTGATGAGAGGCGAGCACGTTACCAACATCGCCAACGCGGCCGGCAATTCTCATTCATTACCATGAATGAGAATCGGGTTTAAACTTTTATTTAAATTCATAATAATAAAGAAGGCCTGTCCGTGATGAAAAAAGAAGTATTTTAATATGCTTGTTTTTATTTTAAAAAAAGGCTTAAGATTAATTAACACGTTGACTGCGGCTGACGCAGAATCGCGTCGGCCTAAATACTCCCAGGTGACTGGCGGACGCGATTCCGCGTCCGAACTATACAGTGTATTATTGCTTCTTTCTATTGCAAAGTACATTCAGACTTTTTCATTTGTTTTGTATTTATACTTTTGTGTGTATTTTTAAAATGAAAACAAATACATTTATCAATAGTAAAATACATAAACATACAAGTATAAATATAAAATAAAAGTATTGAATGAAAATACACATGAGAAATTGTAATTGTAGAGAGAACATGAGAAAATGAAGCGCTGCGGACTTGTGCATTTCTGTGTGCGGGGTACATATAAATGCCGCAGGCGACGGTTCAGCCACAGCGAATAACATCGCTTAACACGGGCCGCAGTGAACGTGTTCATAGTAAAAACCCCGATTATAACACAAAAACTGTAATACCAATTACAAATGAAATGGAAAAAATAATGGAGAGCTGATATCTTAAAACTATCTTCACTACAGGACAAGTAAACGTTTCTGAAGCTCTATATGGAAATAGGAAATGCTGCCTAGCTGTCGAAAAAGAAATAACTTGCATAGAAGTATAAAAAAATCAATTATTATTATACCCTAGAGGCATTAGCTATCTACAACATGTTAATTGAATATTTTTTGAATTTTGAAGAATAAAAATTTTATTCGTTTTGTTTAATTATTATTCAGATCTTTTCTAGCTAAATGTGTGCTTCCAGTGGTGTTTTACTTTGAAAAAAAATAAAGGTTTGTCATTTTTACTTATTAAATGGTACAATTTTTTTGTATATGGTAAGTTAATTTATCAGATATGCTTGTTAGTAGCAATCAACACATTGAACATGAGTGCAAGAAACACTTGCACTGCCATAGCAGGGCAGTGTAAAAGTAGAGTGTCACCTCACCAATCTGCTTCATCTATTCAGACAGTTAGATGAACTGTCTGTCTTTTTTAGCTTTTTGTCAGCTAAATATATATAGATACTGAAGTCACGAGATTGCCTTTTGCGTATGGATGGGCTGTGAGGAAGGGAAGTGAAGATTTGAAAGCACTGGCAACCTCAACAGTGAGACACTTAATTGTACATTTTACTACCATGCAGTTTCTACATATATTTTGTAAGCTGTGGTTTATTCCGAGTAAATGCTTTCTTCATAAACCTTATAAAAATGAATTTGACCTGTAGTATTAACTATAGCTTAATTACATGACTAGAAATGTTTGATTTACTGTAATTACCAGCTACCTTATTCCATTGGAACAAAATTTTCTATGAGTGAATCGCCTTCTTTACTATCGTTGTCACCGGCGTCTTCGCTATCAGTCTCACTATTATCTACCTAACTGTTTCCCTTTTTTACCAGCTGTCAAGAAACATGTTAAAGAAATTTCTTCATGTCTTTAATTTCCTTCTTTATTTTTCGAATTGTAGAAAGGGAAACATCAAAGTAGTTAACCACTCGCTCATGGCTTTTGTTAAGAGGCTGGGGAAAGGTTTTTTGTTTAGCTTCAACTTCACAGCATTTTATTACACTGCATATTAGATTTCTTTCAGCACTTTGATTAGTCAGCCGATGTTTTCGAGAAACTAACATTTCAGTTTACAGTAACAAACAGTTAATTTAGGTTCCGCATGCACCTAGGTAGGTGTAGCACACTGATGCTTTTCCCGCTTTACCCCTCATTGTAAACAAGGGCAAACTCGTGACTCAAGTAACTATACTAAATATTCATTTATTACGTTGTTTTCTACAATTCTACATCTGAAAATTTTGTTCACAATTACAATAATTTATAATTGCAATACAGTAGTTGAACAGACACTTAAAATTTTATAAAAAAATTCCCAGCTAACTAGACGATCACTGTAATAGAACTTGTACAATTAGAAATTTTTTTTTAGAAAAGGATAGATACTCAAAGACATCATCTGGCATTCAAAAGACTAGATTTGTTGCTGATAGGTAGCATGTGCCACAAACATGTTAATAAACCATGACCAATAATTGTATTGTGATTGGAGGGCTGAAGAGCCCCATGCTAAAAATAAATACTTATTGCTGATAATTTATATTACTTACTTACTTACTTACGAAGCGCTACAGCCCTACGTGGACCTTGGCCTCCTCAACAATGCGCCTCCATTCATCCCTCTGACCTGCCCGTCTCCTCCAGTTCCCCACCCCCAAGCTCGTCAGATCCTTTTCCACATCCTGCAGCCAGCGTGTTCTAGGGCGACCCCTCCTCCTCGTTCCCTCCATTCTCCCAACAAGCATCTGTCTCTGCATCCTGTCCTGTTCCATCCTGTGCACATGTCCCAGCCAGCTGATTCGTCTAGACTTTATATACCGTACTATATCTTTTCCTTGTAAAATGGTGTTGATTTCTGCATTGGGTCTTATTCTCCATTCGCCTTCGTCATATATTGGACCATGAATTCTTCTCAAAATCTTTCTTTCAAAAATCCTCAATGCGTTAACGTTCCGAGAGCCAAGAACCCATGCTTCACAGCCATATGTCACTACCGGTCTTATTAGTGTTTGATATATTTTCTTCTTTGTACATCTTGATATAAGCCTAGATTTTATTAAATTTCTGTTTGCATAGTAGGCTCTGTTACCCTGATCAATTCTCTTCCTTATTTCATTACTGAGGTTGTTATTCACATTGAGCTCAGTACCAAGGTAAATAAACTTTTCTACACTTTCAAATTTATATCTGCCTGCTTCAAAATCTTCAGCCGTTCTCCTCGCCAGAGATTGAGTCACTTTCATGTACTTGGTTTTGTTGTTGTTGATTCCAAGTCCTATCCCTAGCCCCTCCTTTTCAAGTGTGAGAAACATTTCTTTTAGAGCTGCTGCACTACGAGCCACCAATACTATGTCATCCGCATAGGCTAGTCCTTGACTGGATTTGAAGATGATATTCCCTGTAAGATTTAGCTTTTGAACTACTTTCTGCAGAGCTAGATTGAAAAGTAGTGCTGATAGTGCGTCGCCTTGCCTTCCTCCTTGGTCAATTTGGAATGCTCTGCTCGTTTTTCCTCCAATGAGTACTTTGGCATTATTATTTGTCAAAATTACAGACGTCAATCTTATGAGTTTTCCAGGGAAACCGAAACTCTCCAGCGCTTTTAACAGATTATTAATTATCACAGAGTCAAATGCTTGCTTGAAATCTATGAATAGCATGTGTAAGTCTACACCGTATTCAGTACATTTTTCCATGAGTTGGCGTATTGCAAAAATTTGATCAGTTGTCCCTCTTCCCGGCCTAAAACCACACTGATATTCGCCAATAATTCTCTCGGATAGTGAGCTCATTCTTTTCAAGAGGATGGAGGACAATATTTTGTAGGCAACATTCAACAGAGTTATTCCTCGATAGTTGCTGCACACTAGTTTTTCTCCTTTCTTATAAATTGGACAGATGAGTCCCATACTCCACTCTTTGGGCAGCTCCTCTTTCCTCCATATCATCAGAAGTAGTTTGAACATTTTATCAATCACCTTATCACCTCCATTTTTCCACATCTCTGCTGTTATGGAGTCTTCGCCTGGTGATTTGTAATTCTTTTGTTTTTGTATTGCTTCAACTACTTCTTCTCTAGTAGGAGTTTCAACTTCAATATCAGCAGTGTGATAAGATGGGGCCCAAACCTCTCGTTCTCTACTATTTCCATTTAGAACATGTTGAAAATGTTCTGCCCATCTCTCTAGCACCTTCGATTCTTCAGAGATCACTTCACCATCTTTATTTCTGCACATATTGGTTCTTGGTTGGAAGCCTTTACTCATAACTTTGACAGTTTGATAAAATCTCTTTGTTTCATTCTGCCTGTGCAAATTCTCTATACCTTCTAGTTGGTTACCTTCTAGTTGGTGATAATTTATATTAGTGTATATAAAATTCATTTTTCTAAATGCTTTAACACATTTACTGTGGGCGTATACCTGCCGAAATGTTGGAGCTGAAAGATTGGAGGTTACCAACACCACAATACAAATTTTATGTTTTTTTTAAACAACAGAAGCTGGAGGTTTGGATACTGCTTTAAATCACTATAGTTGTTAGTAAGTTCAGTTGAGACAATGGATCTTATAGGAATCGTCACTGCTATTAGCCAAACAAAAAACATCAATTAAAGGCATCTGGATGCGTACATAAATACATTTTTTAATCCTTTGTAGAACATATATTTGTTAAGGTAGAACTACAATTCAAATTTTGCTTAATAGAAAAAATATATATAGAGTGTTTAATGAATATTGTAAAAAAATCAAAAAAACTAAAAACATTTTGTTCTATTGGGGCGGGGGGGTGGATTAAGATGAATATATTATCTATTTTACTGTAACCTACTTATGCCTTCTCCGCATTCCCTCACCAGACTTTCTAAACACTGCGTGATAAATGTAAACAAATGACGCAATCGGTTATTAAACATCTAAATAATCTTTTCCTGTACAGATATCAAAAAAAAATATTTCACATTTGGAATCTACTCTACATTAGGAAGGTTTGTTATTAATGCGTGGAAAGAGGGGCATGGTATTGGTTATGATGGCATTGATTGATCTACTAAGCTGATGTTTGTGTACATGCTAGTAGCAGTAAGAGCCCATAAGAAATACACTGTCCTGTACTGCTTCATTGTGTCAACTGAACATGCAAACGACTGTAGCTGTGCTAGTGCTAAGGATTTTTGTGAGGGTAAGTTACTTTATTTGTTTGCAACCCATATTCATAAAATATCATTTATGAATAACTACAAGGGTGTTTTATTAAGGATGCAACCCTGATTATAATAAGATAGAAGTAATACATCGGTAAATTTTCTGTCCCCCAATCGGTATGTTGGCAACAGTGTACCAACTACCTGAGACAGTTAAAATGTTCCAGTCAAGCATTAGTGTGGTGACAGCAGTTTTTTCGTTATATTGTGTCAGCAATGGTTTTTTCCAAGGAAGAACCAGGTGTTTTATTAAGAACGCAACCCTATGTTAAAAGCCACAATCTACGGCATATTTTTATTTTCCGTACTTTACAAATTATTAATTAATCTAAATTAATATTTTACAAATGAATAGCAAATTGCAATGAAAACATTGTATTACTTATATCTTCTTATAATCAGGGTTGCATCCTTAATAAAACACCCGGTTCTTCCTTGGAAAAAACCATTGCTGATGCAATATAACGAAATGACTGCTGTCACCACACTAATGCTTGACTGGAACATTTTAACTGTTTTTGGTAGTTGGTCTTGAGTACACTGTTGCCAACATACCGATTAGGGGACAGAAAATTTACCAATGTATTACTTCTATCTTCTTATAATCAGGGTTGCGTCCTTAACAAAACACCTGTTACATGTGTACTACAAGAATATTTTTTTATCAATGTATTAATATTTCATTATGGAGTGTACATCCTCATCTGGATTCATCATTTTTTGCAAGATGCAATAAATGGAAAGCTTACTGTTGTCACATAATTAAGGCTTTTAACTAGGAAAATACAGTATGAGATAAGGTAAGGTACTACAAAGTTTCTTTTTTAGTTTATTTTATAATTTGGGACTTTCTTCAAGAAACTTCTTAATTTAATTGCTGTTTTCATGGTGGATTTTTCTTGTAATGATTTTGAGCAAAAACATCCAATAGTTTTTTTTCTTGTATGACTCAGCTGGTACCATATATTCGCTTTCCCAAATGTAGCAAAAATATAGTGACTTTTTGCAATCTGGCTGTGATATATATAATTTTTGGTAAGAAGTTATGTGTACCTGGACAGAGTGCATTTGGCTATGTATTTGTTTCTTCCAAATTACCAGTATTATACAGACCAAAGTGAAAATTACCCTTTAAAAGGTAAGGAACCCACCAGGCTGTTCTGTAAATCATCACTGCTAGTCAATTGAGGTTTTGTTGTTCAAATCCTAGTAAAGGTAGTTAAATTATTTATTGGGCGTATCGACTTTATTATTTTATCCCTTATGTGTGTACGTAAAAATCTGTTATCCTATGACCCAATGAGATGAGGATATGTATGACTTGTAAATAAGGAGTAGTTTCATACAGACTCAGGCAGACCATTCCTGATATAGTAGCTGTAGTTGAACCCAAGCATCAAAGCACATTGGCAACCACTGTCTAGTATACGTAACTGTATAATTTTTTTTTTTTTTTAGCTTTTATTTGTTATCGGGAACTGTACATTATTGACAACTACCCAATTTGATCGCTGTATTTTTGAAGTGAATTAGGCATGAGTTTGAACAGGGACTCCCAGAAGAGTTTGTTCATGGATAGCTGTCAGCTAATCACCATACAAAGTCGCTTGCCCAACCGGTGTTACTTAAGAAATAATAGCGACTTTCTACCTGCTGACTGACTGGGTTGGCCCGGAGGCCTCTCTGTATAAATGTTACAACTACCTTTACTTTACTAGGATTCGATCAGCAGCCTTTGTCTCTTAAAATCAGCTGTTAAACAGCTGACTCGCGGCGATGACTTTACCTCTAGACCAACACAGTGGACCTCGCCAGTCTACGCCAGAGGCTCCCGAGGCCTGGGTTAGGCCAGGGGTCCTGAGGTCGATCTCGTGCTGGTCTAGCATTTTTTCAGGACTCATTTTCATCTATCACCCATCATTTTTTGCATTAGCAGCAATGTGTAAAATAGCCGAATTAAAAAAAAGTTCCCACAGTCAGCATTAACGACCTCTTGTTTTTGTGTAGGGCAGCCATATATTAACCAATTTCTTTCTCTTTGTATAATACGATGAAACGTTGATTTCAACTAAACTGTTTGTTTGTTGACCCATTGAATTCAACCGCTTCAACCATGCCATAAAAACTAGGGGTGTCCTTGTACCACTGCTTAATTTGGTGCGCTCCGCGCCTCACGCAAAAAATATGGAGTTTTGCTATCATTACTCGTTAATTAGAGTAGAATCGGCCGGTGACTGAATACGTTTTGTTGGATACCATTTCGTATAAGTTATTACTATGAAGTAGGTACCTACGAAATTTAGTATTTACGACACATTTTCAGGATAAGATAAAATTGTTAAGACCTTTCGTTTTACTATTCTAAGCCTTTGAAATGTTAAAAAATTAAGTTAGAAAAGAATAACCACAAAAATGTGATAAACACACGAACCAATTATTTCTATTTCTGTGGTAATGGCCTAGCCCTACAGATTAAAAATAGAAACATCTGTATTTTTCGCATACTGAAGTAATTTAATTGTTTACTTAATGTCGTTTTCTCCGATTTATTCTCATCATATTAACTTACTTTATAAGACCTTACGATTTTCTAAATTTTATAGTTTCTGCTTCCGAATTCGGGACTCTTCTATTTGTTGTAATTTCGTTTATAGACTATCTACATCAGAGTCTGGAACTCGTCCTATAGGACTATCATTGTTCGTGCATACCGATTCATTGTGAGCGTTATTATTATTGTAACGTCTAAGTTGAATTACGTTACTGTGGGTTTTTGTTTCATATCTGGCGCTGCATTTCTGTTTATATTAATACTTAACTCTGTTCACCGTAAGCTGACGCTATCTGTCTTTTTTCCCTTGTACTATTCTAGCCTGTGTCGAATTTTCTAGTAAATTTAATTTATGTACGTTTTTTCCTTGTTCGTGTACACTCTTGGTTGTATTGTTAAACTGTACGGTCGCTTACATTAATATGTTTCGCCGAATTTATACTTTTATTCTTTTAGTAAAAGAATATCGTTTTTATTTTAAAATGTTGCATATTTATTATTGCAAATGTGAAATTATGATTCGTCTTTTATCTGCAGTTTTTTTTAATTACTTTTTTTATGATGTTACGTAATTTGTAATAGTGTTTACCGGGTTTGTGCTTAACCATGTGGCTCATGAAAATTTTCATGGTTTCATCGAATAAATTTATTTCGTGTTCTATTCTGGGACTGTTCTTCGGCTATTGGAGATTTCAAGTATGGTTTCATTTCGATTCTGGAATCTTTTCTATTCTAACAATTTGGAGGGTTGAAGTTTGGACAGCTGTGCCACTCACCTCACCTTGCAATTTGGTTCCGAAGGATGACTCTCCCGGGTTCAATTCCCGAATCCCGAAAATTTGGCAGTTCATCTATTCTACTGTTTAATTTGGTCGAAGATCACCGATTCTGTCCTGGAAGGTTTGATTTCTGGAAACCGGTATGTTTGGTTAAAATTTTCTTTTGGGCAAATTTCTGTTGTTTCTACCTGAACGTTTCTGCGCTCGTCAGGAATGTTTGCCTGTACTGTGCATGTCATGTACGGAAAATATTGGTGAACGAACTTGCCTATTACTTAACTTAAAATTATTTAAAAACTGAACTATTTCATGTTTTGCTCTTTCATAATGAATATTCTTTATTTATAATGTTGGCGTTTATTATTACAAATTTTATATTTTTTTTATATATTTTGTTTTTATTATTGTCTTTAATAATTATGTAAAAGCTGCCATGGTACGCAATGCATTTCTAAAAACAACTATTATGATATTATACTATTAACAGACTATGATTTGATTTGATGCAAAATTAATTCTTATATTTAAAAGTTTTTTTTCTATAGTAAATTCAAAAATTATAAATCAGTATAATTCTGGTAAAATTGTATCTGTTACAATGAAAACTTAAAATATCTAACTGAATCTTAGTATTCTTTAAATTTTGCTGTTTAAATTCAGTTGTGATGTTCTCTTAAAATTTTCCTGAAGTTATTTGTTCAGGGACTTAATTTTGATATATCTATATTGTGTTCATATTACTTTTTTTTTTTTTGCTTTTATTTTAAAAGAAACAACTTGGATTTGTTACTAATTAATTAATATTATTATATTTCTCTTGTGATTTTTTTTTAAATGCAATTATAATCATATGCAACAACAACTCTTTTTTTATTTGGCTTCCTTATGTTTTTTGTCCACCCCTGGGCCAACCTATCGATGTGGATAGAGGGGGAGGTGACATTATTGTCAAGCCCTTTCACCTGCGCTTGGAATCACAGAAATAATATTATTTTAAAGAATACTGCATAATATTCAAGAATACCGCCATTTTTGCGTCGCACCATAGAAAAATTCACGACTGAAACGACAATGAATGGACCGAGTTACGGTGAAGTGGGAACGATTTTCCGAGTGTGACGTCACAGATAAGAGAGATGATAAATATCGAATAGATTTATGCACATCTATGTAAAAAAAATACTTTATTGCACAAGGCCGCTCTCTTATTCAACGGCCCTGGTATTGAAAGCCTATAAAAAAAACTGTATTTTAGTCTTTTCGCCATGCGCTACAACCACCGTGGATGACGTAATGCAAATCGGACGTTCTATTCAATTCCGATAGAATGCGTTAATGTATTAAAACATTTATTTTCTGTATTTGTATAGTTAACCTGTTGGGATGCAGCTAGTATTAACTATAAAAATATAAATTAATTATTATAGTTAACATACATTACAATAACCTCATTATTGTAGTTCGTTTTTGTTCAATCAATGTCCTCGACTAGAGTTAGTTTGCTGGCCGGCATTGGAGAGTTCATAACCTATCTTTCCAAATTCATGGCGCATGTAATTTGAATAAAAGTAAGTTCATCACCGTACACAACGATTTATAGTGAGCCAATTACATTTATTTTAAAATCCATGATGTACCAAATTTTTGCTTACGTTTACCCATCCACTTGCTTCTTTATTACAGCAATTTTATTATATTGTTAGGTTATGTATTAATCTTGTCTGTCTCCATAAAATTGTCTCGTTATTCTTTAATTTTCTAAAATATTTATTAGAATACAAAGTGAGTACCTGATTCCAAATTGAATGTGTTATTACGGCTGGGTGGGTGACACATAAATTGTAGTATCTTGTAATACAGACCTAATGTGTTAATCTGTGTGTAGTTTTTCCTGAACTTTATCCAGGACACTCCAAAACAGAGTGCTGGACCTGTATTCGGTATACATTATGTTCAATTTAACTATATTGAATTTGTTAATACTTACCATTTTACCTATTCATAATTCTGTAGTTTTAATATTTCTGTAATTTGTGGTAAACCTTGGAAAGTAATTTCAAGTCTCTGGGTTGTTAAGAAGTAGCTGAACATTTTGCATTAGTAGATCAAACTTTCCCCTTGTTTTGTTATAGGATGCTGTTTTTTTATAACCACCAGATTTTATCACTGGCTTTATGCTGAACTTTTATTTTCAATAGACGTGAATTTGATCAGGACACCCAATGGAGAGTGTTCTTCGATTCAGCTGGCAATACAAATTCACGTACTCAACTGGTGTTTTTTTAATGAATTAAACTTTCCACCTGCTGTTAACTAAGCTGGCACGTATGTAGATAAATAAATTAGGAAATTTTTATTTTACTTATGCAAGTTATAAAGTTGTTCTGTAGATGCCAAACTGTTGTGACAATTAACTGTATCTGGATTTGAATTTCTTGTTGTTAACAATACCCCAAGATTGATCTTAGTTATTAAACATTCATGTGAACTCCAGTGAAGTGGTTATACTAAGTTTTTAATTTTGAATCCACTTTCTTATCACATAGAGAGCTTTTTTTAATGATAACAATACTATTTTGTGCTGATTTAGTAAACTCAGAAATGTACATTGTAATGTTATTTTTAAAATCATAATTATATTACAAATTATTTATTTTCAGAAAAATGATAGGCAAAACAAGACTTCCTTCCAAGAGATTTCTCTTGGAAATTCACAAAAGAATGTTTTCTATTTCTTCTAAAACTTTATCTGATAATAGTGTTTCCGCTGACAGTATTGAAAGAATAAGAAACATTGGGATATTGGCCCACATAGATGCAGGTAGGAATTATTATTTATCTTTGGGAGTACAGATGTATTCAATTGATGTTATTTCAGTGAAACACTTGTATTTTATAATATTGTATTTAACAGTGTCGCAAAAATCATTCTGCTATTAATCATGGAACATAATCGTAGCAAACAATTAAGCTAGGGGTAGAGCAAGCAGTAATGTGATTGAATTATGCTATGTGATAGAAAACATTATATAATTTGGACCATTAAAGTAGGACATGGCCGCCTCCGTAGCATAGTGGTTGCGCGCTGGCCTATCATGCGGAGGTTCTGGGTTCGATTCCTGGCTAGGGTCTGGAAATTACACTGAGCTAGAAATATAACAGGAGGTAGCACTGACACGGCGTCTACTCTTGAAAAGCGTGCCGCTGTTATTTTGTTATGTTGGTACTGTGGTGAGGATAGCGCTCAGAAATATTACATGCCGTAAATGAGCTTTTATTTATCATCAGAGTTTAGTTTTAATAATGTAAATTCTATAACTAATTATGGTTCGATATTGTGTCGCAGTCAAACATATAAAAAAGGAAGTGGGGTCCAGTTTCATTCGAAAGTTCATAATTATTTATCAATAACCAATTTAAAACAGCTGAATCTGAGTGCCTGTATGAGTTTCAAGTCCTTTGAGATTGTAAATATTTATTATAAACTAATTTTATCTCTGTTATTTTTCCACCCATTTCATTATTATTGATCTATCATAATTTTATACTTCACTCAAAGAATTAAAACCCAAAGTTCTGATCTTCCAGGAATGAAATTTCTCAGGTAAGCTAGGCTTAGTTCAATACTGAACTAAGCCTAGCTCAATATTGAACTAACCCTAGCCTACCAATAAATGTAATTCAATTATTGAATTACAAAGCCTAGGCCTACCTAATTGATTACTCAATAATTATTGCAGTGCCTTAACTGTTTCAATTAGGCTATAAAATATCAGGAAACCTAAGGCAGGACAAGGAGGCTGAAAGCTATTTTAACTAGGCTACAATAACATCCAAGTCTAATGTAAAGTTTGTATTTTTCTAACTCTGGTTAGGCCTATTTGTTATTTTTTCAATTTATTCATTGCATGGAAATAACGTTAATAATTTTTGCTTAGCGCTTTGTTTATAACTTGTCCCCATAGTTTTATTTTTTGCTTCTCGTTAAATTATACATTTAGTGTTAAAGTTAAAAAGTTTTGTTTTATCCACAATCAGGGTTGCCATGATTCTTGAACAGCCAAACTTTAAGGTGACTAAATTCAAATATTTGGGTCTGAATCCCAAGTATATTTAAATAAGCAGATTTTGCAATTAAGTACCTAAAAGTAATGTTCTCAGCTTGTTTTACAACGTTTAACTGAACCAATTGAACATTAAAACATTTTTTTAAGTTTCATACATTTATATCCATACAACTAAACAATAACACATTTATTGTATGATTATATTTTTAGTTTGTGGTTTTTAAAAATATTAATTTCTTACTAAGTAGTGAATTGTTTAATAAAGTTCCTGTCTGTTGGGAAGAAACATATTATCTGTTTTTAGTAGATTGTCAGAAAAATTTGTCTGAAACTAAAACGTTTTATTTATTTTTGTTTTACTTGACTGTAAAAAAAAAATAGTACGAGGAAGTACTACTGTTTTACCATCAACTTGTTTGATCAAAATATTGACATTTCTGATTTTCTTGCTTTGTGTGATATGAACACAGATTATAAAACACAAACTGACCATTCACAATACTGAGGTCTGGCAACCCTATCCACAATCCTATTCTGAAACATTGATATGAAATATGTTATACCAACACAACTATTAAAGTTTTACAGAATTGTTTAAGTTTTAAATGAATAAATAAAATGGTTTTAACCAATTCCTTCATGTTTCTATTTACAATCCTGAATTCTTAAAGAGAAATTATTTTTAGTGATCTTTCCAAGTGTATGCAAACATCAGTAAAATGTGAGAGAGATAGGTAGTAGTAGTATGGTTTTAAACCAGCATTTAGGCTGTGTTATATACAACAACATTAATAATGTATCTTGTGTGAAGAGTATAGGTGAAGTTGAAACTAGTTACAAGGTAATTTAATTTTTAAAATGTACTTTTGTTAAGTGATAACCTGGGCAAGGTAGATCTACATACTAATAACTTAAATCAAATATCTTGAGATAAAAATCTTTGCAAAGTAAATTTCCAAAATTTTTTACTTATTTTAAAATTTAATTATTTTTACAAAAAGTTATTTTTCAGCGAAGATAATTGAAATATGTACGAACAATTTTATTTAAAAGGCTTATCAAAAACAAAGAAATATTTGATTTTGAATTTCTTGATAACTTAGTTGAAGCTAAGTTGATAGGGCCTACATATTAAAATAAAATATTCTCAGTATGTATTGGTGTATTTACATATTGAAGAAACCAATAAGAAAGAACACATCAACAAATTTTTAACATCAATGTAATTTGGCCTATGTTGCATTTCAGTTAGATTTAACGTAATGTATTTTTGCCTTTTTAAACAAAATATTATGTTACAGGAATACTGTATTAAACTAATAATGAATACTAAAATTAGTATGAACTTTGTTATCGAGAATTGATTCCCTAAATATTACATTAAATGTTATATTATCAACTTTCTGTCATTTGATTTGTATGATAGTTTGAATACCGCGCGTTATCTATCCTCACCACAATATGGCGGCGGGGCAGCCTGACGGCACGCAATTCATTTTCACAGTGCTATCTCCAGTCATATGTCTAGCTCATTGGGAAATTATAACAAGTCACAACTCAATGTTCCATAACCCTTTGTCGTTGCTAATGGCCAAGCTGTTGATGCGACTTGAAAAAAAAAAAACAGAACATCTTTAATGAAAACCTTGCTTGATGCTGATATTGTAATTTTGTACATTATATCTTTACTATAATTAGTACTAGAACTAACTTTACCTTCATTTTTGGATCATTACAAATGAAAACCTTTCAAGTATTTATTATCCTATAGGAAAAATACTGTGAAGGTTGGTACTTTATTTGATGAGCTAAGAAGAATATTTATCAAATAACGGATGATGTAGTGTATGAACGTTTAAAAAAAATATGTTGTTTCGAGGTACTGATGTAATAGATTTAAGGTTTTAATATTTTTTAATTAATTATTATTTTAACAATGCACACACCTTGGATTTATGACATTGAATTTCAATATCTTCAATAAAAGATGTGCATATAAAACAAACACCCCAATAAGTAAAGGCTGAAATTAAAAAGGTGAAACGAAGAAATATGCCAGATATTGTATTATAAATGGTCAAGTATTAAATAATTTACCACCAACATTAGTTTTAAATTTAACCAGTTGCAATAGTTTTGAAATAATAAAGAAAAATTCACAATTTTTTTATAGGTAAAACAACAACTACTGAAAGAATGTTGTTCTATTCTGGTAAAATAAAAGTAATGGGAGAGGTTCATCAAGGAACTACTGTGACTGATTACATGGAACAAGAACGAAATAGAGGTTCGCTGTTTAGCCCGTAAGCGTATAGTTAAAGATTAATAATAAAAGTAGTAATATACAGTTAATATAATATTAGGTTAATACTACTGTATTATTTGATGATTCACTCTACACCTATTCATGAGTAAAAGCCTGTCTTCTTCATTGTGTGGGTATCATTATCTGTGAGTAGATTACAAAAATCAATGTGATGGGACTCAGTTTGGTAGGTCCTATATTGGAAAAATCTGGTGTGAAACACTCACACAACTTTCTCTTGCCAATGCAAATAATTAACAATAAACCTAACATTAGTAATAAAACATTAGAAATAAACAAAAAACTAACCTCAATAAACATAACCTAATTTTAATCATATACGAAAGACGCAAAATGAAAATTAACCTCAGTTTGGCTTAACCTCACACGTTTTCGTGAGAAAAAAACAGAAAATTGCTGATTACCGCTAAACTTAAGCGTTAACAAAAAAATGTTTGAAATAAAATATTAGAATTTTAAATTCTCTTTTATTGAACTCATGAATGGAAAGAAATCTTGTGTTGTATAGAAATATTTCACGCACAACTGATGTTGCCACATTGTTGACTTTTGAATAGGTTGTGGGCAGTCTAGTGGAGCGTGTTATAAACTGTACTATTTTTCTTTTCAAATGGTATATTAATCATTATCATAACAATGAGTAATCCAAGAAATTTAGCCCTGCATTAATGAGTCCTTCATTTAGAATCACAATTCTGATTCAGAACATTAAAATTAGAATAAGTCCTATTTGTTCAAAACTTTTTTTTGTTTAGTTTTAAAAGGCAGATTTATTGATATAACGGTTATGACTTAATTCTTAAAGATCCTTACCATAGGATTCTTTAGCCCTGTCTATGCTAATTTGATATACTACAATTTCAGATAAATAACGGGTGATTCAAAAAGAGCGCCGGTTTTTAAACGGCTGGTAAATTTTTGTTTATTGGTTGGCAACATTGTTAGACCTCATTTCTATTTCGGAGAACATTCCGATTGACGATTCAGTTGTAGTTTCTCTTGTTCGCAGTGTAGTACTCTCGCAGTCTGTGTCTAACCATGGAGAAGTTTACTATTGCACAACGAGTGTTAATCGTCAAAACATTTTACCAGAGTGGAGAGAGTTATGCGGCTACTGTCAGGCGACTTCGCGGTACTCTAGGACGTAATGAAGCACCGAATGAATCAACAGTTCGCAGGCTCATGAAAAAGTTTTTTGAGACGGGTTCAACAGTCGATCTTAAAAGTTCTGGCCGAACTGAGCAGAACGTTGCGTTGGTTCGTGACAGTGTGGCTGTTAGCCCAGCAAAATCAATACGTCACCGTTCTCAACGATTGGGTTTACGATGTTCTTCTGTACGGAGAATTCTTCGGTACGATCTCCAATATCACCCGTATAAAATTCAGTTGACGCAACATTTGAAAGTGGCAGACCACCAGAAGAGACGACAGTTTGTTGACTGGGTATTGAGAAAACGGCAGGATGATGACACCTTCGCAAAAAAAATCATTTTCAGTGATGAGGCGCACTTCCACTTAAACGGTTTTGTTAATAAACAGAACTGCCGTATGTGGGGTTTAGAAAACCCTCGCGTGGTTAATGAAAGGGAAATGTATGCACAGCGAGTGACAGTTTGGTGCGGCTTTTGGTCGGGCGGTGTCATCGGCCCTTACTTTTTTGAAAATCAAGAAGGACAAGCCGTGACAGTAAATGGAGACCGATACCGTACGATGATTAGGGAGTTTTTGCGGCGCCATTTGGATGGAATGGACATTGACGAGTTGTGGTTTCAGCAGGATGGTGCCACCTGTCACGCTGCACGAGAAACAATGTTGTTGCTCCGTGAACGGTTCCAGGATCGCATCATTTCTCGTAATTCCGACCATCAATGGCCACCAAGGTCGTGTGACTTGACGCCTTGTGGCTTTCATCTTTGGGGTCATCTGAAGTCATTGGTGTATGCCAATAAACCCCGAAACATCAATGACTTGAAGGAGGAAATTCGACGGGTTATCGGGCAAATGGAAGTCGAAACTTGTCGTGCAGTAATATCCAATTTCATGGACAGAGTTGATGCGTGCCAGCGCAGTAGAGGAGGACACATGCATGACATCATTTTTCATACATGAAATCGGAAGGTAAGATGAACTTGTTGATGTATTTATTTTCAGTTTTTCAATAAAATAAACCTATTAATTTGATATATTAAAACCGGCGCTCTTTTTGAGTCACCTTATATTTATCATTTATGTGGAATATTAATTACTTTACTGTTGAATTTATGAGTTTATATTAGTTAGTAATAATAGCTTGTTATTATCTTAAAGTTAAAAATATAATTGAGAAAGTTTTGAGTTAAAGCTGTGTTGTATAGTATCACGAACTGGAGAAAAAAATCTAAGTAAGGCATACGTAAAAATTGTAAGGATTTTGTTACTTACAAGATTATTTCTAAATACTGTAATAAATTTTTTTTCTTACTTAAGAATAGAAATTTATAAATTTTTATTTAAAAATGAATGTATAATATGTGTGTTATTTGTTAGGAATTACAATAACATCAGCTGCTGCCACATTCTACTGGTTGAAACACAGAATGAATTTAATTGACACGCCAGGTCATATTGATTTTACAATGGAGGTTGAACAAGCATTGAATGTTACAGATGGTGCTGTTGTTATATTGGATTCCTCAGCAGGTATATTCTTACTACAGAAATTTGTTTGATTATAACATTACTTTTTTGTTTCTTCCTTTGTTAAGTAATCAATCAACCAATCTATTTAATAATTCTTTTAGTTTTACCACATCCTGAGAATTATAAAAATTCATTGATTGAAATGTGTAATTGAATTTAAATCTTCTTGTGCAGTTTAAATTATATTTAAGTTTAGAGAGCATCATCCCAGGTGATGTTGAAGGCATAAAATGAATTATTGTGTATTTTCTAAGTTTCAACAAATAGCTAGATGTAAGCTAGGGAATGGTCAATAAATGTACATGTACTACTTGATTAATCTAATGATTTTTTATTAAAAAACTTTTATAATTTTTTTCTGATTTATTTTCTCGTAATTCGTTAATCTGCCAGACAGGTGGAGTGTCAAATTTTTTACACTCAATCTGTTCGTTGCAGGGCTAAAATAATTAGTTCTGTTTCTTATCATGTGGTCACCCAATTAAATAACTGAATCATTTAAGAACAGAAGAGGTAGAGGTGATTACCCTAATCAGAGTTATCTTCTCTGAAAGAAATGAATTTCATTATACAGCCAGACCCTGTGGTGAATGAAGTGAAGGTGTCATTTGCAGAGTGGAAAATATGTGCTTTTCAGAGGGCCCGGCATGCTGATAAGCGTACTTTTCCATTCAGTGCGGAAGGCAATGGTAAACCACCTCACTCCTCGTTTTACTTAGTAAAACCTCTATAGGTTCAAACCAGCCTTTCGGCTGATGACCTAAACAACAACAACAATTCGTTAATGAGCACTTTGCACCGCTTCTTCACTTAATAACCTGTAGGTTCTAGAATAATTATTGTGATGACTGCCTCATCTTTTGTCAAAGTTTTGATTCAAACTTTACTACTAACTCCTAACTGTATACTTAGGTAGGCAATGCAAGGGGAGTTAAAATATTTGGTGAAAAACCTGGACTGAACTTTTACTTGGAAATTTTACTCTGGAACTGAACTTTGGTTGTCTGTTAAATAGCAATGTTAACAATCAAACAGTGTTTAAATCAATAATATAACAAACTCGTACAGTATTTAAGAAAATCAGCAGAATTGCATTTAGTAGAGACTTCAAATTTTCCTTATGAGTTCACTTACTTCACCGCTATGTATTTTCAATTCTGTTGTATGGTGGTGAGGCTTGGACTTTGAACAGTGATGACATGAAATAAGATATTGTGCTACAAAAGGATACTAAAAGTTTCTTGAATCGATAAAATCTCCAACTCCAAAATACTCCAACATTTAGATAAGCGTACTGAAATTATTGGGACTTCTAAAAAAGAAAATAAGTTATAATGAGATGCAGTTGTTTTTATTTAGTCTAATTCCCAATGGTAACTTGTAATGGATACAAAATGTACTGGGTAGGTTTGTCATGTATTTGGTTCCTGTTTGTCTTGTGTCAAATCCAAAGTATCAATCTCCTGCAACTCGCTCCATTATTATCGATTAGTGCTTTTGGTTACTTCAATTGACTTAGTGTGTTTTTGATTTTATGCTGAACTCATGTAGCAATGTAATGTTAAATTATTATTATTTTATTTGTATATGTATATAAAAATTTTTATATTTATCTTATACTGCTTCTGCTTCTTATATTTTGTTTCTAATAAGCACTTTCGCGGTGCACACCGCTTCTTCAGGTAATAATAATAGCTTCTAGAAAATGTTTATGAAGATTGCATCTTCCTTTGTTTACGGTTTGAATCAAACTGATTATAAAATGGAAAAATCTACTGCCATTGCTATCTGTGTCAGAAATTGGAAATAAATTTTATTATATATAATTTATAAATTTTAAATAATTATAATTGTTAAATTAAATGCTAAAATATCCTTTAAGTGAACTGGAACTTGTGTTTATCAGAATGCACCAATTTTGCAAATTCTGATGTTGTGCTTCTACTTTCTGTATTTTATATATTTTTTTTTGTAATCCCTAATTTGTGTACGTTGCAATCCATTCAATTCAGAACAATTAGCAACCCCATGACCCAATGAGATGAGGTTGGTGTGTATGATGTGTAAATGAGGTGTAGTCTTGTACAGACTCAGGTCGACCATTCCTGAGAGAGTATAGTTAATTGAACCCCAACCATCAAAGTACACCGGTAACCACTGTCTAGCATTCAAATCTGTATAAAAGTAAAAGTATTTTATAATTGTAAAATATTTACAGTGTTCTATTTATTACTGCCAACATTAATTTTGTATAAGTAAGATATGTAGTAATTATTTTATTTATTTTTGGTTAGGTGTAGAAGCACAAACACTGACAGTTTGGAGACAAGCAAACCGTTGTGGTGTACCGAGAATAGTTTATGCAAACAAGATGGATAGAAGTGATGCTGATATCAATTTTTGTGTGTCATCTCTTACATCTAAACTTGGAGTGTGCCCACTTTCTTTACAAATACCCTTGAAAGGTTAGTAAATATGAATAATTGATTAAATTTAAGTAACCAAAGTTTTCTTAGTTGTCTAAGACAGATTTGTCATTTATTCCATATTTTTTAACTAGCTTGAATGACTTTAGAAATACTTTTCCAGAGTATTAGTGCATACTAGTCTACCAGAAACCATATGGTATATAATTTAAATTACGACGAATCTGTAGGCCCTATATATGAGGTGGGTTGAAAAATTTTGCGGTTTGTATTAGTCTGATTTACACCATATTTGTTGGTTTTGTGATGGTAAACATATCAAGATGAATTCTACTTTCTGTATTTTGTAATGGTAAGATATTTAGTGTTGTGTGAATTACTTGCTACACTAATTATAAAATTAGCTGAACTTGCAATTTGATATAATCTTTTCAATAATCTAAATAAAAGCGCGTTACGTCGGGGGACCAGGATGAATATTTAAAAGTCCTTACTCAGGACTGACTGCTGAATCGGAATGAACTAGTAAACAAAGAACTGGTAATGAAAAGTTGAAAGGAAAACACAATATTGAAAGGAAACGGGAGAAGCAAACTGATATCACTGCGTTAATGGTCTTATAACTAGTTATAAATGCATGGTCACTTACCAGAAAATAGCACAGCAAGAAACGCAGCAGGGAAGTTGATGATTGAAGCGCCGGTAACAATTGTAAAGTCCGAATAAAATGTAAATGTAGTTTAGCTAGCATAATCACTTTTAGCACATATAAACGTAACATGAATATAGAAAAGCAAAGTACATAAAAGCTTTGCACTTCCAACTAGCGTCTGTTGGAAGGTGCCACGAGAGAAGCGACCATTGCATTCAGTCACAAGCCACGACGTCCAGTGAATAAACAAAGTAAGAAAGGCACAGGAAACTGAGAAGTAAGGGGTAAGATGGGGCGAAAAGGATATAAAGTGATGTAATACTGTATTACGCGGGCAAAACAGCACAGATCTGAATTCAATTGAGATGACACAAAGAAGTGCAAGGCGTGAACAATTAAAATAACAGTAGTGGAGACAAAAACAAGTTAACCCCGGTGTACATTGCCTTAACAATGCCTGGAACGTGATGAGCTAAGAGGAAACTACAAAAGCACCACGGTTTCAAAGAAAAACCAATGAACCAACTGGGAAGAACTGAACTAGGGAGAGAAAGAGCAACACATTCAATGCACGAGGGAGTACTGGACAAAAATTAATGTCTGAGGAAAATACAGATGAAATGTTGTCCTTATTTGGTTGAATTGAAAAAAAATATAATGAATACTAAAAGAAAGTACCTAACAAAGTAATTACAATTATTTAGGTGATTCACCTTTTTTCAATGCTTTCCTTTTATTTTTAAAAAATTTCTTACTAGTACTTTTGCGATGCACACCGCTTCATCAGGCAATATCATAAAACTTCCAGAAATATTGCGAAGAATGCATCTTCCTTTGTATTCTTTGGATCTTCTGAACTCAAACTTTCACAAAGGGAGCTGCATTCTTCACAATATTTCTAGAAGCTTTATGATATTACCTGATGAAGCGGTGTACACTGTGAAAATGCTCGTAAGAAATTTAAAAAATAAAGAAAAGGAAAGCAGTGAAAAAAGGTGAATATTAAACATTTCCTAAGAAAGTACCTTTTTTTTGGTTTAACGTCGAACTGTTCTGCAATTACTGCTAATGCAGACGGTGAAGGATGAAATGATTTTTGTAACGTATGAAAATATGCTGTGCCTGAATGGGATTCGAACCCAAGACCGCATGATGAGAGGCAAACTTGTTACCAATGCGGCTGGCATTAAGAAAGTACTGATTATATCAGTTGGTGCACTGTTTTGTTTGTTTTTCAAAAATATTTTTTCTGACATTGTGATGTTTACTATATGGTAGATTTTTTTCAAGTATGGTCCCATTTCGTAAGTTGATCTTTGTTCAAGACGTTGTTGATGTCTTTGAATGGGATTTTGAAGTTTTTAGGTGTTTGTAAGTGAACCTGCATTTTGATTTTGTAAATTCGGTTAAGTAATGCATTAATTTTAACTTGAAGTGGTTATTTAGTTTGTCTTGTTATTTAGCCAATTCTTATCTTGATATTTATTTTTATTTTCAGACAAAGGAAAGCTGATTGGTGTATTAGATGTTGTGAACAGAGAAAAGTGTATATGGAAAGGTGACAGAGGTAAAGAATGTCAAAGAATTCCTCTGACTGAATCAGATGGTGAATTATGGGATCAAGTCATGTCAGCCAGAGCTGAATTAACTGATACACTTACTGATATAGATGATAGTTTGGCTGATATTGTAATCAGTTTAGATTCATTAGATGATTTAGGTACAAAATACTTAATTGAAGCTATACGTAGGGTAACGATATCTCAGGTATTATAAATTTATCTTTTTTTGTTATTTGTCAGATTTGTTAATAGATTGTATTTTATATATTATGACGCGATCTATTAAGTGAAGTATTGTTAGATGTAAGTCTTTGCGAATGCCTAGTTCTATATAAATATGTGAAGAACATTCCCTGAGTACTGGTATCTTTACCTGTAAAGTATGTGTGAACGGCACCTTTATTTGTTCATGGGGGGTCTGAAAAATGCATAACCTCACTACTTATAAAAAGATCTTTGTAAGCTTCATTATCATCCTCTTTATCCGTCAAAGTTTCCTAGGGTTAGGCCCAACACAACTCTTCCCCATCTCTTTCTGTCACTGAACCATCTCTCCTCCATTGCCTTCTTGGCAAATGACATGTTTTAAGCATATTCATGCTTTCCCAATCCATCTATAATTGAATCCATCCTTTAAGGCAGTTTACCCTCTTCCATCCTACTGACATGGCCAAGCAATCTTAAGACAGATAAATATCTGTCCAGCTTATTAGCTGTTCATCCCCAATTGTTCCCTTATTACATCATTTCTATTCCACATCTGTTTTCATCCGTATTCCATATCCATATTCCATCTATTTCTATATTTTTCTATTTTTTATCTATTTCCTATTTCTTGTCTTTCCTAGCATGCCCTTCTTGAATTTTATTTCTTCTATCTACATTCTTCTCTGCTTTCCATGGATGTATGTTTCTGCTGTATAAGTAAAAATTGGTACAAATATAGATTTACTTAATTTTCTTGTAATTTATAATGACATATTTTTAGGCCTTGTAGTTAGAGAATTTTCTTTTTTTCTGTTTTAGAATGCCAAGAATTCATTGTTCATTGTTTATTGTTAATTCATTGTAATAGTTGTTAGTTATGATGATATGAGAAATGTTTTTACACATGCCTCAGTAGTAATGGTCGCAGTTTAGTGTTACTATCACCAAAAAAGCTGGAATTAACATAAATTCTACATATTAACATTTCTAATTTATTTTTACTTAATGAATTTTAGAATTTCTTGAATGAATTTGGTTTAGCCTTGTTAGCTCTCAGTGCTTTTTGTTATACAAAATTTTTATCTTGTTTGAAGTATATGTTTAAATAACGTGACTAACCTTTAGTTTTAACTAGTCTAAATAATTTAATGAAGACTTTACTGCTGTAAAAAATTTTTATTTTATTTATTGTAGAAAGCTGTTCCTTTAATATGTGGAAGTTCATATAAGAATATCGGTGTGCAGTTACTAATGGATTCAATTGTAAATTACCTACCATCTCCATTGGATTGTCCGCATCAAAAGCTATTTTCAAATTGTTTTAATGAGAACTTATCTTGTAGAGCCTTTAAGATAATCCATGATCGACAAAGGGGGCCTATTACATTTCTCAGAGTGTATTCAGGATCATTAACTAAGGTACTTGTGTAGTAATGTTTGGTTCTTTATACTTTGTTTTAACATAATAAAGAAGTAATGTTTGTTTTTTTTGTATGAAGTAATAACAGAAATTACTCAACCGAAGTTCAAAAAATCTTTCATGATTAGAACCCTTAAAGCCTCCTGAGTAGCATAGGCTAAGCATAATGTAATTTTTAAATGCATAATGTAATTTTTAAGTTATGAAAAGAAATTGTGATTAGTAAAACAAAGGAAATCTTTTATTTTTCTGATTGGGAAGGTGAGGTATTTTATGTATCAATATTACACCATCTGTTGTTTACAATGTATTGTGTCATACAGTCTGGTGGTATAATTCTGGTGTAATGTTTTATAAAGCTCTTTCGTCCAGGATAATGGACATCTTCAGTATTGCTTTTCAAGTTCTCGAATATTCAAAGTTTAAAACTTCCTTCTCGCTACCATGGGAAATATGAAATGTAAAACATTGGCGAGTGTTCACTGTTTACCATATTACTGGTGGTTTTAAAAAAAATTATATATTTTCTAATAAATTATTTGGCTGTTAGAAATACCTACAGAAAATGTTTGATAAAAAATATATGTGTGTGTGTGTGTGTGTGTGCACGCGCGCGTACACCATATCGCAAAAGTCACTTGACACTTGTTTAAAAAATACTGAATTATTCTATTTATTACAGACAATACTTTCAATTATGTTCAGATTGCTGTCCATTTTTATTAATATGTTTTTGAAATCTTTTGGGAATACTGTTACACACTCTATAACAAAGTTTTGTGTCACTGTTTAAACCATGGAATGTGTTTTAAATGTAATCTTTCAGTCTGTCAATAGTATTTAGTTTTTTTGGAATAAACAGAGTCCTTAATGACACCCCAAACAAAAAAACTATCAACCTAATATCTGCCGAACATGGAGGTATGTCATATGTGCCTATCGACCAATGCCTCATTTAAATAATCACGAGCCGCAGTGGTATAATGTGATGGAGCACCATCATGTTGAAAGTAAATGTCTTGAATGTTTTCAGCACACATCATAAGTCCTGGTACCACTTAATATTTAAGCACATCAAAGTTATTATCTCGTTTATTCCTTCAAAAAAGTATGGTCCATGTACAGCAAAAGATAGTATAGGCCTCCAAAATGCTCACACCAGGTTGACTGTGTTGTTGCTCTATCAAAAGATGTTGATTTTTAGTATGCCAGAAAGTGCAGGTACATCTACTGACTTGTTTACTCAACATAAAATTGACCTCATCAGATCACACAATTTAATTAATGACTCTGAATTTTGTTTCTGTTTATTAAACATCAATTCACAAAACTGAAGACATTGATCTGGGTCATCTTCAAGTAGCTCACAATGTTAACTTTAAATTTATGTTTGTGCAACATTTTTTGTATGGATCTTTGTGATAACTGCAGTTCAGTGGCAAATCATCATGTTAATTTTAATAGATTGCTAATCATATCCATAATTCATTCTCCTCTGTTGCGGATTTTTTTTTTTTGGTTTAACGTCCGACTGTTCTGCAATTACTGCTAATGCAGACGGTGAAGGATGAAATGATTTTTTTGTAATGTATGAAAAGATGCCGTGCCTGAATGGGATTCGAACCCAAGACCGCATGATGAGAGGCGAGCACGTTACCAACTGCGCCAATGCGGCCGGATGTTATTTAACTCTGTTGCGGATGTTATTGGGACCTTCGTGCAGGCATAAGGAACAATTTTCTTTAAATTTGCCTTGTATGTTGTGCACTGTTTATCTAGAGGGTGAGTTTGATGTAAAATGACACTACCCCACTCATTAACCTTTCTGCTACGGGAGGCAATCTCAGTTGCCCTGGTAGTTGCCAACTTTTAAAGCCTTCATTAAACGTATTTATGAAGCGATTTGTTCGGTATATATATATATATATATATATATCAATTTTTTAAACATGTTGTACTGTGTGCTGAATTTACTTTAGATAACATTAAACCACCAGTAAACACACAAAATTAGCAAGAATGATCTTACCGTTAAGTTAATAAGGCCTTTTCAGATCCCTGGATCCATCATCAGTCAACTCACAAACACTATAAAATTCTTTCACTGGCAATGCATTGCCAGTGAAAGAATTTTTTGCTAGTGTTTGTGAGTTGACTGATGATGGATCCAGGGATCTGAAAAGGCCTTATTAACTTAACGGTAAGATCATTCTTGCTAATTTTGTGTGTTTACTGGTGGTTTAATGTTATCTAAAATATATATATATATATATATATATATATATATCAAATTACGGGCCTTGAATAGCTCTATAATTTCATATAAAACACAGTGCAAATGTATTAATAGCAAGGTTAAAAGTTGCCAAGTTACTTTTCAAGTCGTCCTATCTTCAAGATAATGTAACTTATGGAATATTTCATCTATAAGGTTCGTAGAACTACCTACTAAATCAGAATAATGCGTAGATACTATAAAATTAAACGGTTTTGTCCTACGTGCAACTGTTGGCGTGGTATGCGGAAATTCTGAGAGTAAACATTGTATTTCTTCGTCAAAGCTCCCTTGACCTGTTTCATGGTCTATTATAAACCCTATCCTTTTACCACTACTACATAATTTTGTATGTGTATTTGTAACAGTATACGTGTTCAATGTCAATACTATTCACATACTTGTGTGAACACAAGAGGGTGGGGAATGGCAGGAATTGACGAAGCAACACTGTTTAATATCACAGATTCTGTTCCCACTTTGCGCATTGTAAATTTCAAACTGCATTATTAGGGCTAATGTTACTATAAATTATATTGTAAAACATGGTTTTATTCACTAAAATGTCTTCTATGTTCTATACAATTTCATGATAAACTTTAATTTTAGCATGTTACAGCCAAAAATATAAAGTAACCTATAAATTTTTACGTGCGAAAGTGTTTGGCCTGTTGTAGCTAGCAAAAAAACGCAACCGATTTTTATGTTTTTAAAATAAAAATAACCGTACGTGTGGTATAAAATGCCTGTAATTTTTTCACAATTTTCTGTCAGTAATGGCCTTATTATATAAATGAATTTATTTGGGAGTGTGTTTTGATATTTGAACATTCACCATACAATGAAAAACACGCCGTAGCAGAAGGATTAATGACCGCAGTAGCACCACTTTTATAAAAAGTTTTTAAAGCAAAAATCCTTTCTTCTTTCATTAAAATCGTTACAACAAACAAAGAGAACCAAATCGGACACTACAGCTTACTTGAAAACAATGAGATACAAATCTCATCAGGCAGCAGGGGCGGTTCCAGGGCTGATTTTCGGGTGGGGGGGGCTATCTTGTTCTTATGTAGCTCTTACTACATATATTGTAATACATAGTTTGTAATTGAGTCATTGAAAAGTCCTCTTTTATGCTGTAACCACAATTTTAATTCATAGAGAAATTTTCAAGGTGCTGACTGGATGCAAGTGGCTTCTGACTACTGACACTGATTGTTATCTTAATACTATTTAAAAATAGATACTTTCTGTTTGACTCATTTTTATACTAAAATAATAATTGTTAATTGATAGGTACGAGTATTGGGATTCAGTTTTGTTAGAAATAATAGCTTATAGAAAATATTAAACTAAGTTTTCCTAGTATTTCGGGGGGGGGGGCATGGCCCCTTCCCTGAAACTGCCCCTGTCAGGCAGTTGTGTTTGTTATTGTTTTGGCAACTTGATGAGACAAAATTAGCAATATTTTTGTTATACCAACATCATTGGCTAAAATTATTGTACTACATTTTGCTGTTGTTAATTTTTTACTAGTCGTAATTATTTTTTACCTAATGTCAAGGGACGTTGTGTCACCCGGTATATTATACAACAGGGTCCGTTATGTTAACTGTATTTAATATTTTATGTATTCATTTCAGGGTCAAAAGATTTATGATATGAAACAGAAGAAAACAGAACAGTTAAATAAAGTAATGGTTGCTTTAGCAGATGATTACGAAGAAGTTAAAGAGGTTAATGCCGGAAATGTTGCTGCTGTTACTGGCTTAAAAGTGAGTTTTCTTTAATTTACTTTGATTGTAATAATTTCATAAAAATTTAATGTCTAATGTATTCATCTTTTTTGTATTGAGATTTGATAACAAACAAAAAAAGAAGATTAGAGTCTAATTGCAGCTCAGAAGTGAAGAAGTTTAAGGCTGTAGCGTGTTTTGACTAGTGAACAAATACTAAAACAAGGAGGAGAAGAAGTTGGAAAAGCTGCACAAATAATGGAGTGGGTTGTCAGATATACTGATGTATGTAAACAGCTTTTAGGGTAAGTTGAATGGCTTGCCTCTGAGTAATTAGGTGTGGCTGGTAGCTTAAAGAGGTGTAAACAGCTATTTTCTGTTATATGTGATTCTTCTTTTATATTTTAAGTTGTGTTATTGAAGGCCTGTACCTTCCTAGTGTACCCTTTGTGTAGGTTATCATTCTTTTAACAAGGGATCCATTTGACAATGAACTTGTCTATCTATTATAAATAATGGTCTAAGGAGCTTAAAAAATTGTCTTTTATCCAGTTTTTCCTTTGTATTTCATACAATTCCTGTTATAAAATTATAAATAATTATTTGTTATAAGTCATAAATAAATAATTATTGATCCATGTTATTTTTTTTCTTTGAATTTTTTGTTTGTTTTGTTTTCTTGTAGAGTGTAATGACCGGTGATTTGATAACTAGTTCTTCCTCTGCGGTGACTTCAGCGAAGATGTACTTAAAGACGAAACAGAATCTCTCCGATGAAGAAGCTGATGCTGTTTTAGGAGTTGGAGTTAATGTACCTGATCCAGTTTTCTTTTGTTCCATTGAACCAGCGTCATTGGTAAGTCACTAATAAATGATATTTCAGGTCAGTGTAAAGTTTTATTTTGTATACCTTACTTTTCACTAGTTTTCTATAATCTAGTACGGTAGTTAGAACCTTACAGATGGTAAAATAAAACTGCTAATGACAAAGATAAAGGAAGAGAAGAGCTTTTGTTTGTTCAGTTGTCTACTTCAGTAGCCTTCTGCATATTAGAAAACACAAACATTTTTTTTTTGTGACTACTCTTGACCCTCCTGCAGGCTTCCATTATGTGATGACTATCTGTCATCACTTCCATTACTCCACTCATCAATTACTTTGCTAGATGATCTCTTTTCCTTTTCTCTCGTGTAGCCTAGCTCCATATTTTGCTAGGGCATGTGTTCTTATTCATCTGATGCAGGTGTCCATATCACAACAAAGATTTTTTTCTCTTTCATGTAACACACTGTTTGGCCTTAGTTTTTATTCTTAAATTGCTTCATTCCTCATTTGGCCCAACCTCAAGGTTTGACAGCTTTTTCTCCAGAAGTCCATCTGCATGGCTGCAATTATCCTTTTACTTCTTTTTACAATTCCCATGTCTCTGCATGGCGAGTCAGAATAATTTGCTCTATGACTCTTCCAGTCCTGTCTTTTGTTCTGTAACAAATTTCCTTGGACCACAAAATGGAATTTAATTTTTTTTTATTGTTTTAAAGTCACATCAACAACAAAAGTTATTAGTGACTACAAAAATTTACCACAATTTTATCATGTTACAGAAATATCAAGTGCCTTTGGAATCAGCATTAAAAGAGCTACAAAGAGAAGATCCAAGCTTACAAGTTATTTTTGATGCTGAAACTGGTCAGACTGTTCTTGGAGGTTTGTTATGATTATCTCTTATATCTTTGAATTTGTCTGTGAACTTTGTAACCATACCAATTATTTTACCTGAAACTAAATGGTATAATTGAACATTTGTTATTTATTTTAAGCCATTTGCATTTTACACTGTTATTAAGTGAATTAATGTTAATTAAGTTGGCAAGACTTCTAAATTTAGATAGATGAGTAAAACTAATATTTGACTATTCCTTATCTGCCAAATGTGATAAAGAGCGTTCTTATTTATTGTCTTTATTGTGATATTTTAAGTTATTTTTTGAACTGCCTCTGATACATAGATAAGTATGAATACCAGTAAATTGTAATTCCATCGGAGCAAATATTTTCTTTGCAACTGTATTTTTTCATTTTTGCCATGTGTTATTACAACTTTAGCATCTCATTTTAATTATGGAGTTTTCACCCCATACTAAGTGGTTTTATAAAAACTAGATCTTTCATCTGCCACATAGAACTACTACATACCAGTAAAACAATTTTTTTTACTTTACCCTGGAGACTCCAGAAAAGAGCATAGGACATGTCGAGAATAAGAACTTCAAAATGATGTTGGGCTGAAGGTGTAGGTTTTAGGAAGCAGAAGCGATGACATCTTTTTCCCCTACGAGCTTTAATTTAATGAGATAACAAGGACAGTATATTTAACAAACAAAACATTTTTTTTATAATAATGAGAAATATTTTTTTCTAGGTATGGGTGAATTGCATTTGGAGATTATAAAACAAAGAATTGAAAGTGAATATAAAGTTGAAGTTGACCTTGGGCCTTTACAGATAGCTTATAAAGAACAGCTTATTTGTGATACAAAATATACCCATGAATTAAAACATACTGTTGGTAAGGTTTCTAATTTCATTCTTGTATTTTTCTGTATTTTTCTGTATTTTCTTGTATTTTTTTGTATTTTTTTGGTATTTTTTGGTATTTTTTTTGGTATTATTTGGTATTTTTTGGTATGGATTTATACATTTATACATTTATACATGTTTCGGTCCTAAGTAATAGTAAGTACATGTCAAGGTTCTTCTAATAAAATCTTTGACAGTTGGATGACTTCTTTTAGTGTTAATCTTATCTGAGTGGACCATGTTTTTTGCATTGTTTTGTGGATATTGTACATGTATGTGAGGAGTATTATCTTCCAGCTGTACTGAATGAAGAAGCTAGACAGTCTTGACAATGACGATTTGTTCAGGTTGCTGAATAGCCCCAAGAAGTAATTAGTAGATGGTTCAGCCACTAGGGAGTGTGCACTTCATAAAGTATACCTATCTGGTCTGTGAGTAGAGTTTGTTGAGTTTTATCACAAAAGATCTGTATACAAGAAATCATTACATTAATAAAAAGAAAAATATAGTTGATATTTCTGTATTATCTGCTAATAAGATACATTGGTGTATTTAAATACTTTGTAATACAACAGTGGTTGATTTTATTTTAAATATAGCCTTCCAAAACACCTTATCTGAGTGAGGAATACATTCCAAAATATTTAAGACAAAATTATATTACCGGGTGTCTATCAATATGGCTAATTTATCAGTTCATTTAAGGATAATTCATTTGAAGCTTTATTAAAGTGGGTCTATTAAGGCTTTGTTTCCCAACTGGTGGCACAGAAAAACCACTTAAGAGTATGGGATGGTCCATTCTAGCTATTGAGGGTTTACTAAGTAAAATGAGGAGTGAGGTGGTTTATTATTGCCTTCCTCACTGAGTGGAAAAGTATGCTTATCAGCATACCAGGCCCTCTGTAAAGCATCTAATTCACACTGCAAATGACACCTTCTCTTCTTTCACCTAATGGTCTGGCTGTAAAATTAAATTCATTACTCCCAGAGGAGATAACTCTGACTAATCTTTTACACCTCTACCCCTTCTGTTCTTAAATGCTTGAGTCATATAATGGCTGACCATGTGATAAGAAACAGAACTATTTTTGTAGCCCTAGAATTAGCAGATAGAGTGCAAATAATTTAACACTCCACCTGCCTGTTATGGGCATAAATTACCGCTAATGGAGGCAATGAAAAACACTTATGCCTGTCCTCGCCGGCCTGTTGGCGTAGCAGTTAGCGCAACTGGCTTTTACGCCGGGGTCTCAGGTTTGATTCCTGGTCAGGTCTGGCATTTTTTCATCTCTCATTTTCATTATCATCATTATCCACCGTCTGCATTAGCAGAAACTGAAGAACCGTCGGACATAAAACCAAAAAAAAAAGTTATGCCTGTCTTTGTTATATGTTTACAATTGAGTTTGACATCCAAAAAATTTTAAGACACCTGTTTTTAAAAACAAAGGGTAAAAATTACAAAATGGGTTTCATCTGAAAAGTGTATAGTTTTATTTATTATCTATTGGTTTGTGTTCAATGTTAATAATTTTCTTTAAATAAAATAACAATTTTCTTTTGTTTAAATGAAGCTAGCAGTAACCATTTCATTAAAATAATATTATCTGCGAGTACGGTAACAGATAGTGATGATAAAAATAAGAAGATAGAATTGTTAACGCTTGATAAAAGTCCAGAATCTGTTACAAATGTCACTAACATCAGACCTCGTCAGTTGATGCTCATTAGACAAGGAATAAATTCTGGAATGTTGCACGGACCTACTGTTGGATCACCTGTGAGTATTTAAGATGAGATTATTTCCATACTTACAAATATCTATCTCATTGAATAAGTCAAAAATTAATGAACACACATGTTCAATATAACAAAGCTATTTGATTAAGTTGGCAAGATTATTATAAATTTAATTAACTCATTCTTTACCAGGCCATATTGTGCCTTGCTATCCAGGCAGAAGTCGGACCTATTCCGTTATTTCAAATCATCAAAAGATCGTGTGAATGCACCTTTACTGTTCGACCCAGCAATCACCAGCATGTGCTCAGTACCGTTCGACCAGCAATTGCCTGTTTCTTTTATTTTCGGTTTTCATTTTTTTTATTTTTAGTTGTTTTTCTTTATTCTTTTACAAGTTAAACAGATTATTTACAAGCTTTTGATGATTCGATGATCCAACTTTATATTAGCGAGAAATGTGTTGCTTCTTTGAGGTTTATTAGTTCTGTAGATTGCTTTATTACACACCCAACAATCCTGCCCAGTGGTGTTCAGTTGATATTAAACACCACTGGCCAACAATATGCAATATTCCTTTCTCTTGAAGGAAACGTATAGCTCTTTCCTTAGTAGTAATAATTGGAGCCAATTCCAACAGAACACTTGCGAAGCAATCAAGCAACTAATGTGTATTAATAAACATGCAAAAATATCTACAATTAATTATAGTGAGTCAGAATCATCAGTAAGAATGGTAAAGATGCGTTTACACGAGACGACTTTAAAGTTACAAATGATGTGATGTGAAATAACGGAATAGGTCCCAGCAGTCTATCCCCACTCAGTGTATTCTAAAACTAGAGCATTTTCGTGAACTTTCTAAATGTTGACTAGTTATAGCAGACAATATTTATGAAAGTACATATACATTGTAATTAACTAACAGAAGGGATTCATTCTATGTCAGAACTGTTTATTTCTCTCGATACCCCAGCAGGGTCAAAGGGTTAAGAATTTGATTACTCTTTGTTATTCCAAACCAATTTCCATAATTAATTGCTGTCGTCCAGTAGGTAATTAGTTTATTATATTTTATAAATACATTTTTTAAATATTAATTTTTATTGTTTATTTTTGTACAGGTAATTGATATAACATTTAAAATACATTGGTTGGAAGTTGGTCGTGGTACCTCTGAATCCATGTTAATTGCAGCTGCATCACAGTGTGTTAGAAAGGTACGTGAAAATATTTTATTTAGTGATGATATTATCATTGAAATTTTGATATTGTATTAATAGTATTTGATTGTATGCTATAACAGAACACATGAAAATGGTCCGATGGTAGTTGAAGCATTGTTGCCAGATCACTGCCCACAAATTTATTTGAGTCTGCAAGAATTTTTAGACGTCTCCCTGACTAGCCGACTTAAGCTCTTATTTAATCAAAAAAATCCAGAAAAAATACCGTGGGTTCCTAATGAATAGTATTTTATTACTACATAAATGTTATTATTATGGTATGACCTTTAGGTCAGTTGCGCGCACACAAAATTAGGCAACCTAAATTTTGCAAAATTTTTGCATTTGACAACGAATAACTTTTTTTGAAATCGACGACATGTATTTTTTATGTTGTTATTAAATTCAGAAATTTAGCTTTATTTTATCTATTATTTGTCATAGGTTACAGAGGAAAAAATTGTTATTTGACTTTAAAAAAAGACCAAAAACATAAGATTGACTCCATAACCCAACTTGGTTATCCATTCGTTCGCGCTCTTGTCAGTCGAGAATTCTCACTCCAAGAAGCTATTTTTAGAAATGACACAAAACATTCACACTAAAATATGTAGTTTTTGTTTCAAAAATATTACTGGAACAGGGTTTTATTTATTGCCCAGATACACGAATATGATATTAGATAATTACACGATACTTTGTGATATTGTAAAATTTGTACACACTTAAATAACAACAGTCATAGGTAGCAAATACCTGAATCGAACTACACTTTAGTACCAACTGAAGGAAGCACAGAGACACCACAATAATGAACCGTTTACTGACTGCTTCACGTGGCAATGTTGCAGGGTGCAAGGGGAATGGAAGCACTTCATCTATGTAGCCACCATTGGACCATTTTTGTGTGTTCTATTATAGGGATGTGAGAAAGGCAATAATAAACCACCTCACTCCTTTTTTTTTACTTAGTAAAACATCTAGAGGTTCAAACCAACCTTTCGGCTGTTGACCTGAACAACATTATAGGGATATGTAAATAACGAATAAGACATTCTTTGTAAGCTTAGTTATCAAAGATGTATTTTCATCACCTATTACTACCGCCTCTTACTATAAAAACTATTTAATTTTCTTAAAAAATTAATATTTATTTTATTATTAAAATAGTTGATTAAAAGTAACAAAACCCACTGTTACATTTCCAGGAATTACTCCAAAAAATTCAATTTTTTACAATTCTTTTCAATTTTCAATTTTTGAATTTACAATTCATAAAATGTACTTTATCTGTTTGGTAATGAATGCCTGCAGATTCCTGATGGAATTTCTACTTAATTCTTTCCAGTGACTGTGAAGGTCATTTGTAAATTGAAATGATATTTAAGATTTCAAATTCATAAATTTTTACCAGGCTAAGACAAAATTATGTTATTTCTTTTTTAAACAGATACTTGAATTGGGTGGTACAATAATCTTAGAACCAATTATGTCTCTTGAAGTTGTTACAAATGAAGAAAGTTTTGGTTCTGTCATGGCTGATCTTTCTGTACGTAGAGCTGCCATTGAAAACATTGGAATAAAGGGGAATAGTAAGGTAAGTAAAATGGTATAATAAGTAAATAATTATTTAATGTGTTCTTATTCAAATATTTCAGATATTAATTAATATTATTTTATTGAAATTGGGATAATATTTTACTAGCTGACACATGCAAATAAATTCACACCCAAATTCATCACTAAATCATTACCCAGATCATCTGTTTTATCTTAAACTGTTTACAAAATATTGTTAAGTCAATAAATTTTTTAACTTTAAATATTCCATGGGCGTAATGAAAATAAAATGCCAACAGCATGGCATTTTTTGGTTATTTGAAGTATGGTGGTCACTGAAGAGGATTTAAGATATGTGGCCCTCTTGTAAAATAAAATAATTTATTCAAAGATTGGCACATTTAGAGATGTTTGGTTGCAAATATATTTGATGTAGGGTGCTTAGCAGAAGAGGGAACAGGTTGTATGGGAAAAAATACTTTACAAAATTGCTACCAGCATCTCCATCAAATATGATTTTCAATTATTGAAAATTTGTTTTTAAAAATGTAATAAGCCCGCCAGAATTATGGCATTTTTTTGGCAAATAAACACAGTGTAAGGATCCTATTATTGCAAGAATTGTGAAAATCTACCAGTTAGAACTCCAAATTAAGCGTGTGTCAAAATTGTATAGCAATTTAAATATAAAGAGTAGTTTCATTTAGAATTGCTGTTATTTACTTTTAAAAATCTATGTGTTAATTTTATCTGTTTTAACTTTCAGATTGTTGTAGAATGCCAAAGGCATCCTCTTTACAACCATGTAGAAATTACTTAAATCCATTTAGTAGGGATCTGTAGTTAAGATTGAATTTGAACTCAGATTTTGGATAAGCCAAGTTATGAGTAATAAATTGGTTAATCCATTAAGAAACAAAATTCTGACTGGAAAATGAAGTACGAGGTGTGGCTATTAAATAACAAGACTAACGTAAAAAATTTTATTTTTATTTTATACATAATCACTTATTGTCACCTTCAATATACACTCCTTCTCTATCTCTATAATGCTCCATGCGAATTTTCCATTGTTGGAAACAGTCCTGGAAATCATCTTCTGTCAGCTCCTTCAGGACGTATGCCGCTTTCTCTTTTACAGCTTCTACAGATTCAAATCTTGTCTCTTTTAATGCAGATTTCACCTTAGGGAACAGGTAGAAGTCACATGGTGCAAGATCTGGTGAATAAGGTGGATGTTCTAACGCTGAGATGCTGTACTTGGCTAGGAACCTCTTGACAGATAATGCGGAATGAGCTGGCACATTGTCTTTGTGGAGAACCCATGATTTGTCCTTCCACATTTCGTGGGATTTTTTTTCTTACTCTTTGACATAGTTTAGAAAGTACCTCAAGGTAGTAATATTGATCAATTGTTTGACCTTCAGGAACCCAGTGAAGGTACACAATCCCATGGATATCAAAAAAAACAATCATCATTGCTTTAAATTTTGACTTGCTCATTCGAGCTTTTTTGGCTCACGGTGAAGTTGGCTCTTCCAGTGCATGGATTGGCGCTTCGTTTCCAGATCATAAGTAAAAAACCACATTTCATCACGTTTTATTATCTTCTACCTGTTCCCTAAGGTGAAATCTGTATTAAAGGGGACAAGATTTGAGTCTATGGAAGCTGTAAAAGAGAAAGCGGCACACGTCCTGAAGGAGCTGACAGAAGATGACTTCCAGCACTGTTTCCAACAATGGAAAATTTGCATGGAGCATTGTAGGGATAGAGAAGGAGTGTATATTGAAGATGACAATAAGTGATTACGTATAAAATTAAAGTTTTTTCAATGTCAGTCTCGTTATTTAATAGCCACACCTCATATATTAAGTGACCTGATTAAAAATAGTAATAAAACTCTATAGTTAGGTTTTTAAAAAGAGGAAAGATTTAAAAAAATTTCCCTTACAGTTTGTATACGCTATGGTGTAGTATTATTTAAGTATTGTGACAATAAATGGTGCTTGTTTTGTTTATAGATGGTTTCTGCATTTGTTCCACTTTCTGAGTTGCTTGGTTACTCCAAAGATTTAAGAATTATTACATCAGGTATTGGAACATTTACAATGGAATTTTTTAAATATCAACAAGTTACCCAACAAGAACAGAATAAAATTTTACAACAGTTATCCGGATTTTAATTCATTGTTGTAAATTTTGTCAATTAAAGATTTTAAGTATTGATTTTTAGACCTAACAAAGTAACTAGAAATTAATATTTTAAATATCGATTGTATTGTAAATATTGTATAGTTTTTAATAAATTGTTATTTGAATTGTTAATCAGTTTTTATTTATGGAAAAATATTTTGTCTAGCTACTTGAGTGTGTAATAGTCAGGGATCAAAATAGGATTTTTCTGTCCCTAGTACAATTCAGTACTGAATGGTACTGTTATATAGTACCTGATATTTTTAGTACCCAGTTCCGGTAAAGAAATACCAACTAAGTAAAGAAAGGGTGCTGTTATTCTTACTGTAAGAACTAGATATGGTCAATCATAGGAGATATAAAGCGAGGCATGTTTATAAAGTAAGTATAGTTTTGAAATAAAAAAACAAGTCTAAATTACTACATAATTTCCAAAATTATTAAGACTTTTGTTATACCATACAACCAACTTTTCAATCCTATCCTCATAGAAGTCTGCCGCCTGAACACAACTTTTGATAATATAAACGTTTGGTCACAATTTCTTCTTGACACTTGAGAATACTCAACAGATTTATTCTCTTTCACTTTTTCATGAACTTTCTGCACCAAATCTTTAGTAATGATTGAAGGTTGTTCACTTCATTCCCCCCATCATTAACATTTGTGCGGTCATCTTTAAAAAGCTCTAACCTCTGTACCATGCCAATGCTCACAATGTTTTCTCTGCAACTTCAGTGATCTCACAATGAGTATGAGCCATTTTCACGCCTTTAGCAGTACAAAAAATAATCACAGATTATTTCACAGTCAGCGAGATTTCTCAATTGGCTAAGACATTTTAAATACTCACAAACAAATTTAAATACAGTCAAATGTTCCATAATAGTGTATGTGGCTTCCTAACAGGTGTTTATAAACAGTACACATACACCAAATGCGACTACGTTACTGCAGTGGCTGAATTTCAAAATGTTACTTACTTTAAAAACGTACCTCGTATAAGCAAATACATGAAACAGAACTGCTACTGCTACAGCAGTTTCGCACTATGGTCTTAGGCTTACTCTCGTACCCAATCAACTGCACTGTTAAATCTCATAAACAACTATAAGCATGTAATCAATAAACCTAATATTATTAAAAAATTTGGTGTGAAACACTCACACAACTTTCTCTTGCCAATGAAAATATTGAACAACATAATCTAATTTTAATTATGAGTGAAAGTTGCAAACTAAAAATTAACCTCAGTTTGGCTTAAAAATACAGAAAATCACTCTTTCATGCTAAACTAGGTTCTGTAGAGAAAAATGCTCTAAATAAAAGTTGTAGATCTTTTAATTTTCTATAAATTTGATTTTATACTCTTGTGTCGTAAAATGCATGCTAAGGCTAAATCTTAAAAAAACTGATTTTTTTACACGTTTTCATGAGAAAACAATCACTAATTACTGCTAAACTATGCACTATACAAAAAAAAAATTTTAAATAAAAGTAGTAAGATTTTAAATTCTCTACAACTTTTTTTATATACATTTTTGCGCTAAAATGCATATTAAGGCCATAATCTTAAAAAAAAAAACATTTTTTTTATGAGAGCACAGCCTCCCCAAGAATTTCAGCAGATATGGCGCCTACCCTATCTTGTGGAGCATAAAAAATTTAGTAAATGAAGTGATATAAAAAAAACTCGTAGGAGCCATTTTCGAGAAAATAAAAAAAGTGAAAAATGACATGAATAAACTACAACTTCCGGTTGACCGATTTTGATGAAAATGTTCATGTCGGGTCCTCTGGTGGTATTTAACTTAAATTTCAAGTTTCAACTTTGTACGATATTCCGTTCTTGAGATATTCTGTTCACACACACACAGACCAATCGCTAAAAACATGTTTTTTGGATTCAGGGGGTCTGAAAAAGTGTAGATCTGGTGAAAATTCAACATGAAAACAATATTTTCCTTCCTATATATTCATATAGATAAGAGAAAGTAAAAATTACATCAAAAATACTGTTTTTTTCTATCTTTTATAATCTACAATATTAAAAACTGATTTACTCGTAGAATTCCTACTGTAATGCAATAATTTATTTTTTTACCTTTTTCATACAATACTTTGTTAGTTTATTTAAGTAACTATCCATCGTGGATTGCTAACTTGTCACTGTTTCAGAATGTACCAGGTAGTAACTACATTACCTTGTAAGTTTTGGCTTTACTTGGTAACTTGTTTCTTGTACAGATACTTGGTCCAAATTACAGGCATGTACTTGGTCCAAAGTATCAGTCTCCCATGATTCATCCCAATAGTAATAAACAGTCTACATAACTGTACCAATACATAAACAGTACCAACCTTAACAAGTTGCTTAAGGTTTTTTCTGTGAGTGGTAAGTAAATAGTAAAATTTTATTAAGGATACAAAAGGATGGAGTTTTTATTAGTTACTTTACATCATCAATAACAACTCATTGTTTATGTAATTAATAAAACCATGCGGCGTTGAACTGTAGTTATGGTTTTTTAATGTTATAACTCTTGCAGTTCTTGCTAGAAATCAAATTTGGACTCTTGGTTTTGCATACGAACTAAGAAATAACATTTTGTTGTAAATATATAACTTCTTTATTTTTCTTTCGATATTTCATGCATAATCCATGGTACAAAATAAGAAACTCTAGTGTATACTGCTGGTACTGAGAAACCACAAAATAATCCAAAAGAAGTAATTCCTACTATACTGTACATGCATTTTGGATCTTTTAAACCAATGGTTATTGGACCTCCAGAATCTCCCTGTAATAAAGATTTATCATTAGATAATCTTGTTAATTTTTATGAAAAACTATTATAAAAGTATTCTTACTTTTGAATATTTATTAACGGTTTCAATACAACACAATATTAATACAACACAAAACAATATTTAAAAGTTTGATCTAAAGCCAATTAATTTAAATAAGGGTGTGCAAAAAGTGCCAGCCCTTATTTTCAAAACTTGCAGGCGTAAGCCTCCCATTGCCAACCAAAATTTCAGCGTTACAGGAAAATAAAATTTCCTATTAAAAATTAATTCGTAATATGTTCATAATAAAAATATTCAAAGAAGTTTTTTTTAATTTATTTAAAATCGCATTAACAGCTTGGTCATTAGCGACTACTGTGGGTTTTGGTACCTTAACGATGGTTGTAACATGTTAAAATTTCCAGATCCTAGCTGGAAATTGAACCCAGGACCTTTCGCTTTGCAGGCTAGCACGCTAATCACTAGGCCAAGGAGGCAGTTTCAAAATACACTATTCCATTAATTTTTTTTAGAAAGTTCTTTTTGTAAATTTTCGGTTTACTACGTAAAACATATTGATGTCCTGTTTTCCGAATGTTGGTACCGAAAGGGTTAAGGAAAAAACCAAGTTGGCCATCATTAGCAGACTTCCAAGTATGTATTAGATTCAATTACAGATAGTAATTTCCGTTGAATCTACCTGATTAACGGTACACAGTGAATTTTTTGTGGAAAAAATTCAGTATAAATCATCTATTTTATCATATTTAAAATATTTATGAAATAAACTTTTCAAGGATTTGAGTAAGCCTTAACAATTTTTTCTGTTGAATGATAATATACTTCTGATTGGTAGTTAAGTTTCTTAGATTTATGGTTTAATACTTTAGGTGTCTTAATTGCTGGACAGCATGAAATTTAACACATCTTAAAATTCATTTCAATACTAATGTTATTTTGATAAATAATATGATAACTGACTTGACATTAAATTACCGAATAATGTTAAAATATCTTAATTTTTTTGATTTCTATATTAAACTATTTAATAAACATGTTTAAGCGTATACAATTAACAATTGTACAATATATACCTCTCATAAAAATATTTAGTTACCATAACCAACCTGACAAGTATCTTTTCCTCCTTCTGGAAAACCAACACATAACATCGAATCTTTTAATCCATGTGGCAGATGACTTTTACTCTGACCTTCATAAGCTGTTGTACATTCATCATAACCTCTTATTTGAAGTGTAACTTTCATAAGGATATCACTGTTAGATGTTTCAGCTGAAATTAAACATTTTGATAAAATTAGGAAAGCCATGGAAGTCAAAAGGTGGTTGTACAAAGCAGTAATTAGAAATTACTATGTAAATGATTATTTTTACTTCTCTTTTGGATGCTGTTTAGTTTTATGTTTAAAAATTTACGATATTTCACTGGTACCACCTTCTTCAGCGTAGTATTTAAAAATATTAAATTAAAATTCAGAATGGTCGTTCCATTCAGTCATATCAAAAAATTGTTTTAAATTTATCATAAATTTAAGAGGTAAGAAATAATCTTTTTTTTGTAATTCATAAATTAATGGTTGGCAGGATGCATTACAAGAACTATACAAGAATATATACAAAAGAAAAGTAACCAACTGGCTGATTAATTTAGGAAGAGGGCAGTCTGAGGATTTAATTAGTTCTATGTATTCAAACTAATTGCTCTTTCTCAAGCGTCAGCTTAAAAAAAAAAAAATTGTTAACATTGTCATCGAAAGTCTGCTTCATCCTTTGCCATTACATGATTTTTTATTATTATTTTATTTTGTAATTTATTTTTTATACTATTATCCTGCTTTTTTGTATATTTAGGTTAGGAAATTTTGTTGTATGTTTGTTTTTGTAAATTTTTGTTTCTTTCTTTCATGTAAATTTAGTGTAGATATAAAAAGCTATTTTTTTTTTTTTTTTTTTTTTTTTTTTTACTTGTGAGGCCACAATGGACCACTTCAGCCAGCCACAACATGAAAGACTCTACTTCGATCTCTGAGCCTTGATCTTTACTCAGTATTCCCTCATTCTTTGTGATCTCTGAGCCCGGAGTTCTTCCGTCACCCTCTGCACTCTTCTAGTCTTGGTTTCCGGTTCCAAAGCCAAAAGCTATTATTATAATAGTTAAGGTTAAAAAGCTATTATTATAATAGAATAAATAAATTAAACCAACTCATACCCGCGCACAGGCTAGACCTATGCGGGTATTAGGAAATAACATAGGATAACATTCATTGTACTTTTTAGCAATAATAAATAAATAAATAAATAATAAACTTATTCGTAAATGAAGATATTAATTACAAGTATCGCTATCTATTAAGCAGAAGTACGGGAGATTCAGATAGAAATGGAAAACACCTGGAGGCAATGGAGTTGGACCACAGGCATCAGAGTTGTTGAAAGGGCATGAGATTGAACTGACTTAGAAATGTTGTCATGGTTAGAGCTAGAATTGATATCAGAAATTTGGAAACAGTGGAGTTTAAAAGGATGAACTGGTATGCGTTCCAACTGTTGTTTTTTTTTATAGACACATGAATAGGCCATCTGAAAGTAGATGGTGTCAAGAAGATGGAGGTGGACACCAGAGATGAGTTGTGTATTAGGAAGACCAATGTTATCCTAATGGGAGAGTTTGTTGGGTGATGAGGCTTAAGGTGTTTTATAAGGATGTAAGCCTCATTCTTCTTCTTCAGGTGCCTTCTCCATTACGAAGGTTGGCTATCATCATGGTCAGTCGTACCTTGTCCACTGCTGCTCTGAAAATGTCATGCGACGAGCAGTTAAATGCTTCTCTCAGGTTTCTTAACCAGGATATTCGTCTGCGTCCCACCGAGCGTTTACCAATGAGTTTCCCTTGAATTATGAGATGCAGAATCTCGTATTTAGGCCCCCTCATGATGTGTCCAAGGTATGTCAGTTTTCTTATCTTTATGCTCTGCAGGATTTCCCGCTCTTTCCCCATTCTTCTGAGGACCTCCATATTTGAGACCCTGTCTGTCCACGGTATTTGAAGCATTCTCCGGTAGGTCCACATTTCAAACGCTTGTAGACGGATCTCACATTCTTTGGTGAGTGTCCACACCTCTACCCCATACAAGAGGATGGGAAAGACGTAGCACTTCAAGAGACCGGTCCTGGTTTCGAGGCTCAGGTCGCGGGCCGATAGAAGAGGTCTCATTTTTAGGAATGCTGCCCTGGCCTTTTCAATTCTGATCTTCATCTATATCAATCTTCATCATATTAAGCCTCATTAATTTCTATTAAATTTTTAGAACTTGGTCCAGTAAATAGAGTGACCAGGGACTTATTTTGTATAAGTTTTAATCAAAGTTATGAGTGAGGCAATGTTATTTCACCCCAAAATGGGTTGATTCAGCAGGAACTTTTCAAATGTTATACAAAACCCATTATAAATGATCACTTTGAATGTTTTATCAAACAGAGATAAACAAACTGCCACTTCCCAAATCAGTATACCCAATCGAACGTTTTAATATTTCAGTGGCTACCATTTTTACTTCCTCCTGCTCTATCTACAGTGTATACAACTGATGGGGTAAAATTGGATATTTGTATTTCAATTGATTTTTACATTTAATAGTCCCTTGAAGCCAAAACAGTACGAAAGTGGGCTTTGGAAGTATGACCACCTCCATGGGTTTATTTGTACTGGAGAAAAAAATAATTTGATTGATTAAGTTGAAATTTGAAAACTTTAGGTTTATCAAACATCCTTTGAGAGGTTTTTAGAATTAGGTATATACCCCTCAGGTAATGGCGCAAAAACACAAAAATTTCAATTTCTTGTAAACAGTTCTAACAATTTTTATACTTTCCTTATTATTTTCTATTTTTTTACTTTATACTTTTTGTGTCTTTAAAATAAGACCTTAACCAAATCAAATCATTATTATTTTATTTGTGTTTAAAACTTTTGAAAAATAGACTGTTTACTTACCAAGTGCTGTAACACCCCATCCTGTTGCAAAAACATTAACAGTGTTAATTGTATCATCCATATTCAAACAAGCTGGGTGTACAAATTCATTAAGTTTTGCTGGACGAGATAGTTTAAATAGCATAATGTCATATTCTTTTGATGGAGGTTTATATTTTGGATGTTTAATCCTTTTTACAATGTCAAATAATTGTCGCCCTGGTTCGTCTTCATTTGTTAAATCTAGTATACCAAGTAATGCCCACTTTGCTGGGCTTCTGTAATTTATTTACAAAAAAGTATTATTAATATTTTTTTTTAAATCTAACCTTAAATTGTTGTAATTAAACAGTTTATATTTATATTCTGAAATACAGTACCGTAAAGCGTACATTACGTAAATCCAACAATTTAAAAACAAATAAAATAAAAGTGTTCTAGAGATTACTACAGTGGATTAGAATTAAGATTAATAGTATCAATTTTATTATATACAACTAAAAATAAATAAATTATATTGTTTTTCTTTCATCCATGAAAAACAATATAATTTATTTTCTGTTGTGTTGTTTAGGTCATCAGCTGAAAGGCTGGTTTGAACCTGTAGAGGTTTTACTAAGTAAAACGAGGAGTGAGGTGGTTTACCAATGCTTTCCTCACTGAATGAAAAAGTACGCTTATCAGCATTCCGGGCCCTCTGAAAAGCACATATTTTCCACTCTGCAAATGATACCTTCACTTCATTCACCACAGGGTCTGGTTGTATAATGAAATTCATTACTTTCAGAGGAGATAACTCTGACTAGTGTCTTTTACACCCCTACCTCTTCTGTTCTTAAATGCATCAGTCGTATAATTGGCTGACCATGTGATAACAAATACAAATATTTTTTTGTAGCCCTGGTATTAGCAGATCGAATACTAATAATTTAACATTCTACTTGTCTGTTATGGGCAACTATAACCTTTTATGATTTATTTACAAAATTTCATGAGATCCCTTTTATTTCTTTTTTTCTCGTACAATCTACCTTTTTATTATTGCTTCAAGAATTCAGAAGAAAGCCCTTGTATTTCTATTTAGTGTTTACTATCTTAACTTTCTATTCCATTCCAGAAGCCTAAAAGGGCATAAAAAGAGTTAGTTTCTATTTGACAGTAGTTCAGTCAGTTACAAGTTGCCATACAGTCATTAGTGTGAATATATTGTACGTTAAAGAAATTAGTAATAATGAATAATATAAAATAATACATTACATTACTTTAATCGTTTACTTTTAACACAATGGGCTGCACTTAAAACAAAATATTCTGTTATGAGTGTTCCTCCACAGTGCCATTTAGCATCTTTCACTGTTCTCCCATAACCAATTGCAGCCTGAAAACAAAAATAATGACCAGTTTTTTAAATATTCATTTGAATAGGGATCATTAATATTGAATTGGTGAACATAAAACATTGTTATTTGAAATATTTAGAACCTTCAGGTTTTTACTTTCTCTTGCCTATATGAATATATAGGAAGGAAAATATTATTTGTCGATTTTTCGAAATCAAGTTTTCACCGGATCTACACACACGTTTTCAGACCCCCTGAACCCAAAAAACATGTTTTTAGTGATTGGTCTGTGTGAATAGAATATCTCAAAAACGGAACATCGTACAAAGTTGAAACTTGAAACTTAAGTTAGATACTACTACCGGACCCGACACAAACATTTTCATCAAAATCTGTCAACTGGAAGTAGTAGTTTATTCGTGTCATTTTTCACTTTTTGCGATTTTCTCAAAAACGGCTCTTACAATGTTTTTTAAAATCGCCTCATTTACTAAATGTTTATCCTCTACAAGATAGGATACGTGCCACGTCTGCTGAAATTCTTGGGGAGGCTGTGCTCTTCTAAAAAAGTGGATTTTTAAGATTGTGGCCTTAATATGCATTTTAGCGCAAAAATGTATAATAAAAGTTGTAGAAAATTTAAAATCGTATTTTTATTTAAAAGTTCTTTTTGTATAACGCTTAGTATAGCAGTAATTAACGATTTTCTGTTTTTTTTTTCACTGAAATACGAGGGGTATCCAAAAAGTAAGTTTCCCTAGCCAAGAAAAAATTTAAAAAAAAAACAAAATATTTCGAATAATATATATTTATTTTTGTTTACATTTACTTATTTTTCTACATAATCTCCATTTAATTCTAAACATTTTTCGTACCTTGGCAACAGTTTCTTTATTCCTTTGTCATACCATTCTACCGCCGAATTTTTGAACCAGTTATCGACCTCATGTTTCAATTGGTCTTCATTAGCGAAGTGCCGACCGCCCAGATGATTTTTAAGCTGCGGGAACAGATGAAAGTCACTAGGTGCAAGGTCTGGAGAGTATGGAGGATGATCAAAAATTTGCCATTTGAATTTAGCAAGAAGCTCAGCTGTTGCACAAGCCGTATGTGGTCGGGCGTTGTCATGAAGGAGCAGAACTTTGCGTGACAAAAGCCCACGCCGTTTGTTTTGAATGGCGCGACGAAGATTGGTCAACAATTCACAATAACGTTCTGCATTAACTGTTGTTCCACGAGGTAGATAATCAATCAGTAATACTCCGCGGCAGTCCCAAAAAACAGTAGCCATCACTTTTCCTGCCGACTGAGTCACTTTCGCTTTTTTGGGACCTTTCTCACCTTTTTTTTGCCATACCATACTCTGACGTTTGGTTTCGGGAGTTGAATGGTGGACCCACGTTTCATCACCAGTAACTATTCTTGAAAATATGGTGTCGCCCTCATCTTTAAACAATTGCAAAAAACATCGAGCAGCTGCTAAACGTTTTTGTTTATGGATGTCTGACAATAATCGCGGGACCCATCTTGCACACACTTTTGAAAGTTGAAGGTCTTCAACCATGATATTGTGAAGACTGGATCGACTAATTTCAATATTTGGTGGCAGTGCAATCATGATTTCGTCTAGCGTAAGCCGCTTGTCGGAGTCAATGACCTCACGCACAGCTGTAACGACGTCGGCTTGGCGGGTAGTCTCAGGTCGGCCACTTCTTTCATCATCGTGAACATTTTCTCTGCCTTCAATAAACATTTGTCGCCAACGACGAACCATTTGAATTGACATTACATCTTCACCATAAACACTGCATAACTGGCGATGAATTTCTACAGCCGATTCATTTTTTGCAGTGAAAAAACGAATAACACCGCGTATTTCACAACTGGCGGCAAAACGAAGTGGAGTCTCCATTACGGTATGCTGTTTACTGACTACTGAGCATTCAGTGGTCGCCGGACCGGTTGCAAGTGATGCCAATACACCCATACTAAAATTCCCTGTGCGCGATATATGCATGCATCACTTCTACTTCAACATAAATATTAGGGAAACTTACTTTTTGGACAACCCTCGTATATAAAAAAAATTGATTTTTTAAGATTTCAGCCTTAGTATGCATTTTACGACAAAAATGTATATAATCAAATTTATAGGAAATTAAAAGATCTACAACTTTTATTTCAAGCATGTTTCTATAGAGTCTAGTTTAGCATGAAAGAGTGATTTTCCATAGTTTTAAGCCAAACAGTGGTTGATTTTCATTTTGTGTCTTTCACTCATGATGAAAATTATGTTATGTTTATTGATATTAGTTCTTAGTTTATTTCTAACGTTTTTGGTTATATTGCTAATTATTTGCATTAGTAAGTGAAAGTTGTGTGAGTGTGTCACACCAGATTTTTTTCCTTGCAGAATGGCTTGTAGTAATGAATATTGAGAGTCATTTTGCATGATATGTCCAAAATATTGTATCTTCCACTTGATGGAAATTACCTCCTTGTCTTTCTTCATTTTCCTGATAACCTCTATATTTGGTATCCGAGCAGGCCATGGGAACTTCAACATTTGTCTGTACTACCATGTCTCAAATGCCTCCAGTTTTCTTGTGATGGCTTTTTCCAAGGTCCAGGAATCTACACTACATAGGAGCACAGAAAAGATGTAACATCTTAGATGCCTCATTTTTGTTGCAAGAGTAAAGTTATAGCTCTTGAAAATAGTATCAATTTTATTAAATACTGCTCTTACCTTTCCTATACAACAGTTTATTTCCAGTGTACTGACGCACTGCTCGTTCATTATGTTCCCAGGTAACAATACTGTTGTTCTTTCTCGATCTAGGTTTTGATACAATGGTGAGCAGCATTCATCGGATCTCTGATAATTACTTAAATAACTCTATAAATAATAACTTGCAGTGGAAAAACAATGACATTCCTTGCAAAAAAAGTTGAGAAAGTTAAAAAAAAAGGATAAAAAGGGTTTATACGAGTAAAATGGCGAAAGTCCACAATGGTTTTTAAATTCTGAAAAATATACTGGAGTGGATGTTCTTCAGTTTCCCAAGGACCCTTCATTTGCTTTTTTTCATATTATTACTACATTTTTGTTGCAATAAATTCATTTTTACTTACCATATATGGAAATTCTTTCTCCCGAGCTTTTTCTCCACCAATTATCAATGGAGTTTCAGCTGAAGCACAAGTTAAAGTCTCTGTATCTGTTTTATTCGTATTAAATCCTACTGCTACACTTTTGTCTTGGTTGTATAATGATTCCCCAAATGTTTTGCACACTGAAAATTGATATAAAATGTAGAAAATTTATTTATATATATCTCTATTTTTCTCCAATGAATAATGTATCGATACGTAGAATTTCAATTTTTGACTGTTCAAGGATTTTTTGAGTTGATAATTGGAAAGCTAATTTTGGTTTCTGCCCATAACAGACAGGTGGAGTGTCAAATTATTTGCACTCAATCTGTTAGTTGCAGGGCTAAAATTTGTTCTATTTCTTATCACATGGTCACCCAATTAAATAACTGAATCATTTAAGAACAGAAGAGGCAGAGGTGTAAAATACACTAATCAGAGTTATCTCCTCTGAAAGTAATGAATTTGATTATACAGCCAGACCCTGTGGTGAATGAATTGAAGGTGTCATTTGCAGAGTGAAAAACATGTGCTTTTTAGAGAGCCTGGTGTGCTGATAAGCATACTTTTCCAGTCAGTGAGGAAGGCAATGGTAAACCACGTCACTCCTCGTTTTACTTAGTTAAAGCTCTACAGGTTCAAACTAGCCTTTTGGCTGATGACCTAAACAACCAACACAATTTTAGTTTAACTTGTTTAAGTTTAGACAAGTTTAAGCAAAAATAATAAAATCTGACTAATGTCCTTAGAATTAAAATAATAACCACACTCAGTAGTGTGTTTCAACAAGACTAAATGTCAAGAAAAAAATATGTACAAAACTAAACTTGAACTGTAAATCAACATTTTGAAGCACAAAGTTGTTGAAGCTGGAGATGATGACTATGATAGAGATGATAACGATGCCTATTATGGGATGATGATGATTAGTTGTTGAAGTAGAAAAGAACAAAAAGGTTTAAATGATTCACAAAATCATAAAGGTAAGTCTAGTGTTTTAAAACGTTTCAGCAGGTGAGTATCTTCGCTGTTGTCGAGGAAGTTAATTGCTAATGGATTGTGAGGTCTTCTAGTTTTTGTAAATGTTTTTTGCTATGTTGTTTAGTTTCTTCTTTTATGAAGGGCAGGTTTAGATCTATAAATATTTCACTGGTTACATACCACGTAATATATCATTGGTCACTTTGACAGAAATAATATTTTTTATTGCTATAAATTTATGCTATATGCTATATTTGTTATGTGTTTATTAATTTATCTTACTTTTAAATGTTTCAGTGACTTCTGGGCAACAAACAGTTTCTTCTTTAATACAATCTGAATTTTCAACTGCTGTTGCATTGAAACAGTCTTCCTGAGGTCGACATCTTCCTTTAGTATTTTTATCTATACTACACCATTCTAAAAAATAATATTATAAATATATTAAAAAATTTAGCATACTTTTCCTAAAATACAAGTTTTCATAAAAATTAATTTTGAGCCAGTTACAAAGAATAAAAGATCTGTAGTAGCCATTAATATAATTTTGGAATTGCTCCACATTAACGACCATCAATTGGATTGAGTCACCAGTGTGAAGTACTTCAAAGTCACATTGGATAAACAACTCAGCATCACCGAATACGCCACTGATAAACTTGGTAAGTGCAGAATCCTGTTTTATAAACTGGCTCCCATTCTACGCTCCACAGTCATTACCAACCCTCTAAAAATAAAAGTACAATAGTATATGAAGACATGGTGATCAACCAAGGAGTAAGATGAGAACATACTACTCCACAATCTAATCAATATTAACACAGACAACATTCTTAAAAAATGGAACAATATAAAGGAGGAAGAACTGATTGGGCATTATGATTTCCTCTATACATTATTTATTCACTGATGGCTAATGTGGATCTTTCAGGATTCAGAAGATGATCCCCAAATTTCAGTACATTTGTTAAATACAAGGGTGAATCAAATATAAACTGTAATTTTAAAAAATATATTTATTTAATGATATTATACACAATATATACGTTTAACACTTCTCAATATAGTCTCCTGTGTTATCTACACACTTTTTCCACCGATTTGGAAGCTTGAATGTTCCTTGTTCATACAAAGATTGAAGACAAGTTGTCAACCAATTGTGCACGTGCTCCTGGACTTCTTCATTGCTTTCAAATCGTTTTCCTCCAAGTGATTCTTTCAGGGGCGTGAACAAAAAATAGTCACACGGGGACAAGTCTGGACTGTAAGGAGGGTGTTCGAGAGTTTCCCAACTCATTTTTTCCAATTTATCCCTTGTCAACAACACGGTGTGAGGCCTAGCATTGTCATGGAGAAGGATGACACTTCTAATGGGCATACCTCGTCTTTTGTTTCGGTAGGCGATTTTTGCTGATTGTAGTAACTGGCAATAGTAAGCCGCATTCACAGTTCGTTGATCTTGAAGAAAATCAATGAGTAAAAGTCCCCTTGAGTCAAAAAAAAATTGTTGCTAGAACTTTTCCAGCTGAGAGATGAGTTTTGGCCTTAACTGGGCAGCCTTCATCCTTCCTTTGCCACTCTTTACTTGCCATTTTCGATTCGGGAGTATAATGATGGACCCACATGTCATCACATGTGACGATGCATCTCAAAAAATCCTCACCTTCTTATTGAAATTAGCTGGCCGCATTGGTGTAGTTGGTAACATGCTCGCCCCTCATCATGCAGTCTTGGGTTCGAATCCCATTCAGGCACGGCATATTTTCATATGTTACAAAAAATCATTTTCATCATTCACCATCTGCATTAGCAGTAATTGCAGAACAGTCGGACGTTAAACAAAAAAAAAAAATTATCAAAATCGATTCAGAAGTCTCTCAGTGATCTCTAACCTGACTTGGTTTTGATTTTCGGTTAACAACCTCGGAACCCATTGAGCACTAATTTTTCTGTAGCCAATATGGTCTGTGATAACGGATTGAACACTCTCATAGCTGATACCTATTTTTGATGAAATTTCTTGAACAGTTAACTGGCAATCACCTTCAATAAGCTCTCGTATGGCCCTGATGTTTTCACCTGTAAGACTTGACCTGGGGCGTCGACAGTGACTTTAGTTTTCGACACATTCTCAGCCACCCTTAAATTCTCGGGCCCACATATACACTCGATTCTGAGACAGTGTAGTGTTCCCAAACTGTGCCTGCAAACAAGTAAAAATTTCTGAAGGTTTAATGCCTTCATTGGTTAAAAATTTTATGACAATGCGTTGCGCAACAGATGGATGTACCTCTTGCTCGGTCGGTCATGACTGTACTGACGACAGAACAGAGTGCAGTCGCTAAGTTGGTTCTCCACTCCTCATAAACCAAACAATAATTGCTCACAAACAACACCTGGCATAAAAGTGCGGGCTACCACCAATAGAAAAATTACCGTTTACATTTGATTCACCCACGTAATATATATGAAATACTGTTATTGTAAATTTTCCTTTTTGAAAACTAAAAAAAAATGGCATTAAAGGTAAATATCCTGTCTGTTTAAAGATCATTTTGAAGAATCAGGTTTCTCAATTCAATTATCTAAGTTGTGATGTTAGCTATGACAGACACGATGATGTAGAGTAGATTAACAAGTTTCAAGCTGTGAGCTAAACTATTTTTAGTAGAGCTCTTAAATAATAAAATACAGAAGGAGACAGAGTTCAGATTCAACAAAAACAATAGCTGCTCCAATTTTTCTCAATGGAAGTGAATCATGGGTAATGATAACAGAACTGCAGAGAAGGTTACAAGCTGTACAGATGAGATAAGTGAAAAGATGTACCAGATTACACTTGATACCTAATGAAGAGATAAGGAGTTGGACATGCATAACGTTAATGAATGTATAACAAAATATGGTTAAGAATGGAAAAGTCATGTTTAAAGAATGCTAGATGATCGTTTACCTCTAAGGATAATGAAAAATTGTGCCATCTGGAAGTTGTGATGATGATGTCACAGAAACAATGGTAAACCTGCTGGAAGAAAACATAAACAAAACAGATACAGTACATACTGTAACTAGAAATAAAAAAGACACCTCAGGCCTACTATTTTATGAAAAAGTTTTTAAAAGTTTACTTTTGAGAATATATCAACTAAAACATTTTTATTAAATTTTCCTTTGCTCTACCCATCGGATAACTGTTTTTATGTCATTACATTCTTTTAGAGTGGTTAATATTTTCTCAGATTTGAAATATTTTTGTCAATGGTATTATGAATACATTTTTTTAAATTTCCTCATTTGTTAGCATTGGCATCAGTACTAATCTACTTTTCAACAGAATCTTTTATTAAGTTGGATTTGATAACAATATCATTAATTTTGTTTAATTCAATTCCTGGAGGAAGGAGTTGAGAAGCAAATGGCAGCATCAAAATGTCATGATGGGGTGTTATAATGGATAAAATATAAACACAGTGGGTGATTCGTGTAAATGCATAGCTATCCTAACTATAATTTGTCAATAATCAGAAATGGGTACACACTGTAACACTTATGTTATACTGTACAAAATAAAAGGAATCAAAATTCTGATTAAATAGGTTTGAAGAAAGGTTTTTAAAACAGTTTTGGTATTCTATTTTATAAAATAAATTTCAATAATTTTAGTAACTAGTTAACATCATAGCAGAATCCGTATTAATTTATTGTTTTCTATGTATATATTAAAAAACTTTTTGTATTTACTGTATACTGCTTCTTGTACTTTGTTTCTTATAAGTACTTTCGCGATTCAAAACTTTGACACAAGAAGCCACCTTCATAAAAAGTTACTAGAAGCTTATGTTTCTATTTCATATAATGAATTAATACAATAATTTCACTAACCTTCTTTTTAAACTGCGTCACCTTTATTTCAATTTTCACTTACACGTGTTTCGGTGGATCCACCATCATCAGAGTAAATAACATATAATTGAAACTAAAAACATTATTTATTAAAAATCTATAGAAGATGATACATCTTCAGTCACTTGTATAAAACTGATTTAAAATTAATTTATTTTAATTTATCCCTTCTCATATTTACTGTAGATAGCAGCAGCAGTCAATATCACTTCATCATTCCTAAATTTCACCTGTTCATTCGAATGAACAGGTGAAATTTAGGAATGATGAAGTGATATTGACTGCTGCTGCTATCTACAGTAAATATGAGAAGGGATAAATTAAAATAAATTAATTTTAAATCAGTTTTATACAAGTGACTGAGGATGTATCATCTTCTATAGATTTTTAATAAATAATGTTTTTAGTTTCAATTATATGTTATTTACTCTGATGATGGTGGATCCCCCGAAACACGTGTAAGTGAAAATTGAAATAAAGGTGACGCAGTTTAAAAAGAAGGTTAGTGAAATTATTGTATTAATTCATTATATGAAATAGAAATATTTAAAACTGCAGGATGCATTATAAAGATTTATTTTTGAATGAAGCTTATGTTATTACCTGAAGAAGCAATGCACACCGTGAAAGTACTGGTAAGAAACAAAGTATAAGAAGCAGTATAAGGTAAATATAAATTATTTTTATTTCTGCATAAAAAAACAACACATTAATAAATTTAACCCACCTGGTTGGTCTAGAGGTAAAGTCGTCGCCAAAATCAGCTGTTTAACAGCTGATTTTTAGAGATGAAGGTTCCTGGTTAAAATCCTAGTAAAGGTAGTTACTTTTATACGGATTTGAATACTAGACAGTGGTTACCGGTGTTCTTTGATGGTTGGGGTTCAATTAACCATACTCACTCAGGAATGGTCGACCTGAGTGTGTACAAGACTACACCTCATTTACACTTCACATCACCTCATCTCATTGGGTCATGGGGTTGCTTATTGTTCTGAATTGAACAGATTGCAACGTACACACATTACGGATTGCAAAAAAAAATTAATAAATTTCACTAACCTTTTAAGCTGCTTTGATCTCTACTATTTACTACTTACACATGTTTCAGTGGATCCACCATCATCAGAGTACACAATATTTTGAAACTTTAAAATGTTTATTTAAAATCTACAGAAGATTACTTATCTTCTATAGGTTTTCAATGAACATTTTAAAATTTAAAATTATATATTGTACTCTGATGATGGTGGATCCACCAAAGCACGTGTAAGTAGTAAATAGTAGAGATCAAGGCAGCTTAAAAAGCTTAGTGAAATTTATTGTATAAATCTAATATATAAAATCGAACTGATTTTAAGCTTCAGGATGCATTATAAGGATTTATTTTTGAATGAAGTTTTGGTATTAGTGCCTATTCGTAAAACATATTTTTTAAAAGACAAAAAAAATTTTTGAATCTGAAAACTGGAAAAAATAGGGGGACATGTCGATACTCGTGGTATAAAAATGTACATTATAATGTGGGGAAGGGTAATGTTTCTAATAATGCCCGATACTCATTTAGTTAAAAAATTATTTTTTAAAAGTATTTCAAAAAGCTGTACTAAAGATATAAAAGGAACTGTGCAACTCACCTGTTTGTATATTATAACAAAATACGTCAATAAACAAAGAACATATTAAAATTAATTTAAATAGTTCCTGAATCATTTTAAGTTAAAACTAAGTACTCATAAAATTTTTATTAATCTGACCATCACTTTTAAAATTAATTAAGAGACATTACAAACTGCTTTAGTTTCACTATACAGTTATTAATTAAGAAAGTTAAGAGATGACTAAACAATGTTCAACTGTTTTATTAGTGTTTTATGGCTTCTATTTTATTCTTCAATACCTATCACTTTTATTACGGTTTATAAACTTTTATTACTGATGTACAAAGCTATAAATATACAACACACAATAAAATAAACATAAAAATTAAATACTGTAAACAATTTTTTTTGTCTATTTACAGTTGCATAAATTTAGTCATTAATAACTTTGGTGGATTGCATAACTGGACAGTGGGTTTTGACTGTTAATAATTTCTAAACCCTTGCTGGGAATCGAATCCGGGACCTCCACTTTTAGGCTAGTATGCTAACCACTATGCCATGGAGGTCGCTAACATAAAAACATTTTTATTCTTCACAATCAAAACTTGCTCATAACTTATCAGAATATTACCAGAAATTAATACGAGACATTCGTAATTAACAAGACAAATTAATGTAGAGAAAAAACAATTAATTTAATGACAAAGAAGCTTAACACTACTTTTCAACATAGTCTCCAGCAACATTTAGACCCTGTCTCACTGACATTTAAGCTAGATAATTCCCACAGTGTAGAAGCCTCAGCCTTGTTGTTTGAACCATTCGCATCAGGTTTTTTGTCATCAAACTTCTTGCCGTGTAAAAAGTTTTTGAACAAATGAAAATCAGACAGAGCGAGGTCTAGACTGTAAGGAAGATGTGGCAAGACCTCCCAACCCAACATTTCAAGCATTTCTCTCGTTCTCTGAATGGTATAGGAGCACGCATTGTCATGCAAGACAATCATGACTTTGAGAGTGTCCTTAGGTTTTCACATTATTGTATGTTTCACTTTTTGTTGGAGTATGTTAGAACTCACTGTTCGTGGTATGCTGTTCTGAAAAGTCACAAAAAATTGGGTATTGCAAATTCCAAAAGGGCATCAAATCACTTTACTGGCTAATGCATAAGTTTTGAATTTCTTCTTGGTGGGCAAATCTGGATGTTTTCACTCAAGACACACTAATCCAGTTTAAACACTTTTCACCATACTCCTTCAATATTCTTGAGTAAATTTCCATCAGTTAGCAAAATAGTAACCCGCAGATAGCAAAATTTTAATCTAAACGTTTTATCCGGTATACATGTTTTAAGAGGAGCTAACGTTTTGAAATGAACGAAAGAGGTTATATTTATATTAATTATGATCAAAAACCTAATTAACAGTGTTCCCAATGTTGTCAACTTGATTCTCAAAAAGTTTTATTGTCAGTGTATAAACCATTTTTCTCTACATTAATTTTCCTCATTAAATACGTTGATCACCCCATGTAAAAGTTTTCAGATAAAATTTGATCAGCTCTAAAACATATCTGTATTTCTTAACCATGCTTAACAACTTTTTTTGGAACCTGTTTTGAGAGGGAAATACACAACCTCTTTGGATGTTTTATTAATTCTTATTTATTCCACTGAGCTAGAATTTTGGTATATGATTATTCCTTAAAATGTTTTAAAAAACTAAGCTGTATTTGTACAGTATCCTCAAAAACTGTTATTGACATTTTCACTAACTTTTCTGTTCAAGAATCTTCATTTTACAAAATAAAGGAAAGTGGAACTGATGAAATAGAGTTTTTTGAGATATTCATTCTCCACCCTGCATTTACCATAATGTGATTGTCCTTGATATGACTTTTTTCTGCCCTTAACAGACAGGTGGAGTGTCAAATTTATACTCAATCTGTTCGTTGCAGGGCTAAAATAAATAGTTCTGTTTCTTATCACATGGTCAGCCAATTAAATAACTGAATCATTTAAGAACAGAAGAGGTAGAGGTGTAAAAGACACTAGTCAGAGTTATCTCCTCTGAAAGTAATGAATTTCATCGTACAGCCAGACCCTGTGGTGAATGAAGTGAAGGTGTCATTTACAGAGTGGAAAATATGTGCTTTTCAGAGGGCCCGGCATGCTGATAAGCGTACTTTTCCACTCAGTGAGGAAGGCAATTGTAAACCACCTCACTCCTCGTTTTACTTAGTAAAACCTCTAGAGGTTCAAACCAGCCTTTCGGCTGTTGACCTAAACAACACAAACATGACTTTTTTAATAATAAGGACCAGTTTTTTTACTATCCCACAATTAAAATTTTTTTAAATAAAATACTCGTTACACATTTTACAGAACAGGGAAAAATTAGTAAAACAATTAAAAAAAATAACAATTTTTAATTTAAAATACTATATTTATAATTGAACTACGATTAGAAGCCGGTATCCCAGTCTGTAAATTGTTCTTTTTTATTTACTGTGTAGCAAATTATTTTATCGTCAGGTTCACAAGCAACAGTTGTATCAGCAAAACGTAAGCCACATTCTATATCTTCTTTAATAACATCAACTTCTTCTTTTAGATGTCTCATAGACTGTAAGCGACCTGTAACAATTTATCAGAATATTAATTAAGGATTTTTATTTGTATTTTTTCTTCTATATGATGTAACTAATATTTTAACTTGTAGATTTAATTTGAATTAAATGAAGTACGCTACTTATTGGGAATATTTTTGTGGTCTTAACTGAAACAAAATAGTTAAAACCTGATTTTTACTGTTGTTGTTTTATCTATTTTAAAATTAATTTAATATACTTTTCTTGACGGTTTGACAGTGAATGGTGGGCTTAAAGCCTCAAGAGGTTCTAACCAGCCTTTCGGCTGATGACCTAAATAACAACAACATTGTGAAAAACATTAATGCCAATCGTAAGTCATTTTAAAGTAATTTGTGGATAAACCGTGCCTTGTGAACTAGCCATAACCCAGGTAAATCAATTTTGATAGCAAGCCATAAATATACAAAAGGAGCTTCATTTGCTCTAAAAATTAATTAACTTTTTACATCCCCACAAATTTTAAGAAATACTTTGTTTATACCAGTAAATTAATTTCCATTACTCAAGAAGTAAAAAGTATAAATTCAGTAGTATCTGTTAAATACAATCAAGGCTAAAATAATTTTCTGCTTAAAACACGGTTTTCATGAAGTTCGTTGATTAATAAGGTAAAACACGTGTATATGTTTCCGCTTAATATGCATTCAATCCCGCCTAATACGTGCTCAAAATTGATGACTATTTTAAAAATAAGTAATGAAAATTTTATTAGTAGTAACACTATTTATGTATGTATGTTTGTTTGTATTAGTGGTGTTATTTTTTTTTTTTAATTAAACGTGACGTCCAAAAAAAATTAGTATCTTTACGTTTATTTACGTAGTAAATATAACCTATAAATTTATTTATATAAAACCTATATGTAATTACTGTTAATAATATTTTCTCACATAGCGCAGAATGTTAAAACATTAACAATTTGCTGCCTTCAATAATGATTTTTTTAAAAATCACTCTCTAAAGATTGTCTTGGCTGCTTCTCGGCTAAGACAATTTTCCACCTAAGACGCTTACTTGTGTCGGAACCATGAAAATTGTATTAAGCAGATTATACTGTACATATAAATTAACAAGCAAACACATTTCCTTGGTATCTAAAACCAAAATTTCTATCATAAAACACTAACACAAAACACAGCAAAGCATTTCAAGCCTGAAAACATAATTGCATACTTCATTAATTAAAACCATTTATAATACCATACAATTAACCATCAATTCTCACATTTAACATTAGTCATTAGTATAATACCACAATAAAAATACTAGCAACAAAGGAAGTTTTAGACATTAGTTTTAATGTTTACTGTTTATTACTTAACAGTTTAACATAATCTGATTTTATCATTACAAAATAAATTCTTTACACAAGTATTTAGCATTTGGTTTATATATGTATATTATTTGTTTTTAAAGTTTTGAAAAAATTTCAAACTAGTACAATATTATAATATACTATAGACTGAAATATCTGCCTAAGATATTGCTTGTGTGAAAATATTTAAGATTAAGAAGCAAAAAAACTAAATATTATAATTAAAGTAAAAAATAATATAGGATTTCTTCAAATAACAATTTACTGCACTTAAAAATTTATCTTGTTGAAAGTAAACTTTGTACATTATTTAAAAAACCTAATTACATGAAATATCTACCTTCTTTAAGTTTATTTCAATTTTCAAAACCTTAAAATTTAAAAAGATTTCAGTATGCTGTATGGAAAAGATTTTTATGCTCCTGAATTATTCATACTAAAATTAACTGCATTACACAATCAATCACATTGAGTCTAAATAAAAACGATTGTATTAAATGACCAGAGACTAGACAAGTAAAACAAATCTGGTGTGAAACACTCACACAACTTTCTCTTGCCAATGCTAATAATTAACAATAAACCTAACATTAGTAATAAAACATTACAAATAAACAAAAAACTAACTTTAATAACATAACCTAATTTTAATCATGAGTAAAAGACGCAAAATGAAAATCAACCTCAGTTTAGCTTAAAAGTACGGAAAATCTCTCTTTCACGCTAAACTAGACTCTGTAGCGAAAAATGCTTTAAATAAAAGTTGTAGATCTTTTAATTTCCAGTAAATTTGATTATAAACACTTTTGTCATAAAATGAATACTAAGGCCGAAATCTTAAAAAAATCGATTTTTCACAAGTTTTCGAGAAAAAAAACAGAAAATCGCTAATTACCGCTAAACTAAGCGTTATACAAAAAAATGTTTGAAATAAAAGTTGTAGAATTTTAAATTCTCTACATTTTTTATTATATAAATTTTTGCGCTATAATACATATTAAAGCCGTAATCTTAAAAAAAAACACTTTTTTTACGTAAAAACACCCTCACCAAGAATTTCAGCAAACATGGCGCCTACCCTATCTTGTAGAGAATAAAAAATTTAGTAAATGAGGCGATTTTAATAAAAATCGTAGGACCAGTTTTTGAGAAAATCGCAAAAAAGTGAAAAATTACACGAATAAACAACTACTTCCGGTAGACCGATTTTGATGAAAATTTTCATGTCGGGTCCGGTAGTGGTACGTAACTTCAGTTTCAAGTTCGTACGATGTTCCATTCTTGAGATATTTTGTACACACACACACACACAGACCAATCGCTAAAAAAATGTTTTTTGGGTTCAGGGGGTCTGAAAACGTGTATATCCGGTGAAAACTCGATTTCGAAAAATCGACATGAAAACAATACTTTCCTTCCTATATAATCATATAGGCAAGAGAAAGTAATAAGCAAAAAAAATTATAAAGGATCAAATCAAAAATTACGAGAAAGTTATTTTTCAAACTGACCTTCATGAACAGTTTCATTTCCTCTTATAATTCTATACAATGCATTTCTTTTTAAATTTCCTTTAACACATTTACAACCAGCAACTGGGGTCTTCTTTCTTCCTTCAGATACAACAAACTGCTGCAACACATCAGCTTCACCTGAAATATTTAATAAATTTATTATTTATTATTTTTATCATAATTTAAATATGTAATTTAATTTAAATATATTTTATCATAATTTATTATGATTTATTATTTAATGAATCAATCAAACGAAATGAAAACATGTGAGTTTGTTTTTCCTATTCAATAACTATTTCTTTCGCACACAAGTGATATTAATGCGATGACCAGCAAGTTGACTACACCAGGGATAAATAATTTGGCACTGGATACTGTAGAGGCTGTTATAGAGACAACATTGGGCCGATAGTCCACTAAAAATATCCTCTATCTTTTTATACCTCTTTTAATTATTTCCAGACATGAATATTTTCATCAAAATAGGTCTATCAAAAGTAGTAGTTTCTTTGTATCATTTTTAACTTCTTTGCGATTTTCTCAAAAACGGCTCCTATAATTTTGTCAAAAATCGCCTTAGTTACTACATTTTTTTATGCTCTACAAGATAGCGCAGGTGCCATGTCTATTGAAATTCTTGGGGAGGCTGTTCTCTCATAGAAGTTTTTTTTTAAGATTGTAGCCTTAATATGTATTTGAGCGCCAAAGTGTATATAAAAGTTGTAGATAATTTAAAAAGCTACAACTTTTATTTCAAATATTTTTTTGTACATCGCTTAGTTTAGCGGTAATTAGTGATTTTCTGGTTTTTTTTCATGAAAATTTATAATAAAAATCAATTTTTTAAAATTTCAGCTATTTTATAACAAAAATGCATAAAATCAAATTTAAAGGAAAATTAAAAGATCTACAACTTTTATTTGAGGCATTTTTCTCTACAGAGCCTAGTTTAGCGTCAAAAAGTGATTTTCCATATTATTAAGCGAAATAAAGGTTGGTTTTCAATTTGCATCATTCACTCACGATTAAAATTAGGTTATGTTTCTTGAGTTAGTTTTTTGTTTATTTTCTAATGTTATATTATTAATTTTAGGTTATATTGTTCATTATTAGCATTGGCATGAGAAAGTCGTGTGAGTGTTTCACACCAGATTTATTTTTTTAGCAAGTACAGATTAACACAACTTTTGACAGCTTATGGTAATTTATCGATGTATTTTTTACCTACGTATGTATGAGTAGCTTTTCATTAAAAAAATTTAGTTTTCTGATTAGCAACATACAAATTCTGGTGTGAAACACTCACACAACTTTCTCTTGCCAATGCAAATAATTAACAATAAATCTAGCATTAGTAATAAAACATTAGAAATAAACAAAAAACTGACCTCAATAAACATAACCTAATTTTAATCATATACGAAAGATGCAAAATGAAAATCAACCTCAGTTAGGCTTAAAATACGGAAAATCGCTCTTTCTCGCTAAACTAGGCTCTGTAGAGAAAAAAGCTTCAAATAAAAGTTGTAGATCTTTAAATTTCCTATAAATTTGATTACATGCACTTTTGTCGTAAAATGCATACTAAGGCCGAAATCGTAAAAAAATCGATTTTTCACACGTTTTCATGAGAAAAAAACAGAAAATCATTAACTACCGCTAAACTAAGCATTATACAAAAAAATGTTAGGAATAAAAGTTGTAGAATTTTAAATTCTCTACAACGTTAATTATATACATTTTTGCGGTAAAATGCATATTAAAGCCGCAATCTTAAAGAAACAATTTTTTTACGTGAAAACAGCCTTACCAAAAATTTCAGCAAACATGGAGCCTACCCTATCTTGTAGAGAATAAAAAATTAAGTAAATGAGGCTATTTTAAAAAAAATCATAAGACAAGTTTTTGAGAAAATTGCAAAAAAGTGAAAAATTACATGAATAAACTACTACTTCCGGTAGACCGATTTTGATGAAAATGTTTGTGTCGGGTCCGGTAGTGTTATGTAACTTAAGTTTCAAGTTTCAAGTTCATACGATGTTCCGTTCTTGAGATATTTTGTATACACACACACAGACCAATCGCTAAAAACATGTTTTTTTGGGTTCAGGGGGTCTGAAAACGTGTAGATCCGGTGAAAACTCGATTTCGAAAAATTGACATGAAAACAAAGACTTTCCTTCCTATTTATTCATATAGGCAAGAGAAAGTAACAAGGGTGAATCAAAAATAAAAGGTTATTTTGCTATTGAGCATAGAGAGTAGTTCTGAGCTAGGCAATAGAGGGTGCAATGAAAAGCTATTTTATGTAGACTGGGAGAACTGAATTAGTTAGTTGCTACACTTCGTTCTACCTTCAGTACAGTCAAGAGTGAGCAGGAAGTGGATCCATCTGGTACGCAATGCATCATTGTAAAGTTTCTAACAAATGAAGGTATCAAAACCATCAGAGATTGTAACCTGACGAGAACGGCGATTTTAACGATCACACGGACTGTCATTTTACTCCTAATAACAACTCTTTTATTTCATTCAGTTTCATTCCTAAAAATTTCAAAAAATACATATTAATTTATAAAGAATTTGTTATTAGAACAACGTTTGAACCAAATTTTTCCGTTTTCATTTACAACCAGAATAAAAATTGAAAATTAAAAAAATATATTTTATTTTAGAAATATCAATTTACGTACGATAAAGTGGCACTAAATCACTAAAAAATACAAAAAAATATGTTTAGCTATATACATAAATAATGCAATTCATTGTAAAAAATAACAACGCTTAGATATTGCAAATTAATAGACGTGTTCAAAAGATATCACACTTTCTGTTCAATAAAGTAACGTGGTGGATGAAAAAAAAATCGCCTCAAAATAATGTAGTCTCTTTTCAATTTTTATTTACTCCTCTTCTATTAAAGTTTCTATCTCTTTTCCGCACGTTGTTTTGTGTATTATCCTTTTCTAAACAGGATAGTATAAATCAAAATATGTTATCGTTTATTTTGACGCTAATTGTAAGGTTTAACCGAAGGATAGGCGAGACAGGTAATGTTAACCTTCTTTGTTCGATTTTAGAGTCATAAAATTTGTCACCGGCACTTCTAATTTATTGATTTTGATCATTACATTTAAAGCCAATTGATGATGTCATTCCCAAACAAATACCTTTCTTTGTTGAAAAGTTATGGCCAAAAACGTTCAAATTTTAGTACTGGCTCGTCAACAAAAATCTCTTTCTTTCGTGTTACACCACATCGTCAATTTTCATTGTACAAATATGCAAGATACATCAAACAAAAGAGGAGAAAATTCTCTATCCAATAAAACTAAACCCGTTGGAAAATAATGAATAGTTGCGGAGAAAATTGAGTTTAAAGAAAGTGCTGACACATGCATGATTTCTGGCTTCCCGGTTAGCAAGGGTTAACACATTTAAGGGCCGGTTTGAGAACACTACACTTTCACATAATAAACTGCATTCGTGGGGTTGAGAATTTAAGGGTGGGTGTAAAACTGTTGTAAACAACAGTCATGATCGACAATCAAGGACAAGTTTAACAGCTAATACCAGTGCAGTTTGAAAGTTAATCGAACTTGATCACCAGTTAACTATTAAAGAAATCGCATTAAAAGTGAGTATTCAGCAATTAAGTTCGATTAGCACTCAAACTAAATTAATGTTGTCAGCCGTTAAACTTGTCCTTGGGTGTCAATCATGACTGTCGTTTTCAACAGTTTTACGCCCACCCTTAAATTCTCGAGCCCATGAATGCACTTGATTCTGTGAGAATGTAGTGTTCCCAAACTGCGCCTTGAAAGGTGTTAAAACCTCTGATAGTTTGACACCTTCATTTGTTAGAAACTTTATAACTATGTGTTGCGCAACTGATGGATGGACTTCTTGCTCATTTATGGTTGTACTGAAGGTAGAACGAAGTACAGCTACTAAGTTGGTTCCCTCTACATAAAATGCTTTTTATCGCGTACTCTCAATAGCAAAATTAAAGTTTATATTTGATTCACCTTTATAGTAATCAATTTCTTGTACCGTTATTCACTTGTCTTTTATTTATTACCAATCTGAGATCTGGCATGTTTCATACCACATTTTCATCTAACACACTTCTTATTGTGTCCATAAGCAGTGATTGCAGAACAGTCGGATGTAAAAATAAATAAATAAATGAAATCGCTAAAAAAATATTAAATTACCAATTATTTCCTCCACATCTAAAAGTGGTAGCTGCTTATTAATTTCTTCTTTTAGGTCATCAATTAATTTGTAAATAACATTATGGTGTCGAATTTCCACATTTTTCTGTATTGCTGCTTCTTTTGCTTCTGCTAATGTATTTACATTAAATGCATAAATTATGGCTGAAACATGAGGACAACACAATTACACTTAAAAAATTTAAAAAAAATTTAAAGTTGTATCAACAGCTTGATCATTAGCGACTATCGTGAATTACTGTAACGAAGGATTTTGGCGTGTAATAATTATACTACAGAAAAGGAGTATTTTTTCATGATGTGTAAACAAATTGAACATCAAGGCCTGGTACACACCACATACCATAATAATTTACAAAATAACAGAAAAATTATAGCAGTTTTCCAACAATAGAGAAACATATTCATATTACTCAGCTCTTCTTAACTGACATTTATAACAAGTACATACATTAAAACAATGTATGAGGTTTTTTCATAAAGTATCCGATTTTATTTTATTGTCTGCCAACAAATGACAGGAATATGTTGCGTGCTGGCATATTGATGCTGTCAAACTATATGATAAAATGATATATACGATACAACCAAAATGTAGCGCCCATATGTAGGCAAGTCACATGACTAAGCATCACATGACATCGCGTCAGTCGGATGTAGACAGTTGAATATTAACACTTTCACAGCTGAACACGCAACAGTTGCATTTCTTTGCAGTGTCATAACCATGCACATATTGTGTGTATTTACAGCTGTATTTTCCGTCGGCTCAGGGAAAAATCTTGTTCCAACTGTTCAGCAGTGAACGTGTTAAATAATGTCTATACAAGGGCTGTTCAAAAAGCATCGGATCTTCTGTCCTCCCGCTGAAACAAATGAAGCACTGGCGGCCAAGCTTAGTGGGGATGTGGAGGGGACTATCACACGCATGCACTGTTTCGTGTCATGACAAAGCTTCCGTTGCCGGCAGTCAGCCTAGTAATGTAGACCTCTCTGTTGTGCTCAACGATTTTTATCAAGTTATAAAATGACAGAAAAACTTGAGCAGCATTACTGTATTAAATTTTGCCAAAAGCTTGGCGATTCGCAAGTGGAAACAATTCACAAGATTCAACAGGCTTTTGGGGAGTCTGCCATGAGCTGTACTCAAATAAAAGAGTGGTACAGTCAATTCAAAAATGGTCAAACGTCAGTGGTAAGTAAATCGCGTTCAGGCAGGCCATCGACAAGCCGGAATGAATGTTATTGAACAAGTGCAAACTTTAGTCACCAAGGACCATCGTCTTACAGTCTGAGAACTAGTAGAAGAAGTTGGAATCAGCATTGGGTCAATACATTCGATTTTAACCGAGGATTTAAAAATGAGAAGAGTGTCCGCAAAATTTGTTTCAAAGATGCTGACAATGGAGCAAAAACAACTTCGCCTTGAAATTGCACAAGACATGCTGGACAGTGCAATCAGTACCCTAACTTTCTGAACACAGTGATCACTGATGATGAATCCTGGATTTATGGATACGACCCGGAAACCAAGATGCAATCATCGCAGTGGAAACACTCGACATCTCCAAGACCAAAAAAATCACGGCAAGTTTGCAGCCAAGTCAAGGTCATGTTGACAGTCTTCTTTGATTCCAGTGGAGTGGTGCATCATGAGTACGCACCACACGGCCAAACCATCACAAAAGAATACTATCTTAAGGTTCTTTGTCACCTACGTGATGCTGTGCGGCGCAAACAACCGAATCTGTGGGCAACAAAAACTTGGCAGCTCCATCACGACAATGCACCTGCCCACTTTGCACATCTAATTCAGAGTTTTCTGGCTAAAAACAACACTCCTCTGGTTCACCAAGCTCCGTACTCCCCCGACATGGCTCCCTGCGACTTCTGGCTATTTCCTAGGCTGAAAATGCCCCTGAAAGAAACTCGATTTCAAGAAAGAGAAGACATTAAACAGAATACGACGGGCGAGCTTAACAGCATTCCAAAAGATGCCTTCCAGAAATGTTTTGAACAGTGGCAGAAGCGCTGGGAGAAGTGTGTGCATCACCAAGGAGACTACTTTGAAGGGGATTAGAAGTTTGTAGCTCTAGTTCAATAAATGCACTTTTAATTAACAATAGTCCGATACTTTTTGAACAGCTCTCATAAATAACACTAACAGCGCAGCTCTTTAGCATCATCTACATTATTCTCAATTAGAGTCATCTACATTATCCTTAAAGAACACTACATTGTTACAAGTGTGAATTTTAAAATTTATTGCAACATTTTACTTACCATTAAATAGTTCAGCTAATTCAACATCAGATATTGTAACATGTCCAACTTCAAAATGAATAATATCAAGTTTGCACAAAGAACTCTGGTACGTGGCTAACAAATCGATTATTGCCTCAACAGAACCATCTACATCTCCTATAAAAAAACATAAAAACAAAAAAGTTGTCAAGTGACAATTACAGGATGTGTATTTCCAACTTAGTAACCTTACACAAAAAGAAAAAAACAGCTAGAAAATGAACAGAAGAAAGGAGAAAAGCCTTCAGTGTACGAATATTGAGAAACAGGGTTTCAAAAACAGCCTCTAGATATGTTATTTAACATTATCTAAAATAGTACTAAATGAGAAAATTGGTGTGAAACACTCACACAACTTTCTCTTGCCAATGCAAAAAATGAACAATATAACCTAATATTAGTAATAAAACATTAGAAATAAACAAAAAAATTAGTCTCAAAAACATCCCCTCATTTTAATCATGAGTGAATGATGCAAAATTAAAATCAACTTCAGTTTGGCTTACTACGAAAAATCACTCTTTTATGCTAAACTAGGCTCTGTAGAGAAAAATGCTTAAAATAAAAGTTGTAGATCTTTTAATCTCCAATAAATTTTATTATACACACTTTTGTTGTAAAATACTAAGGCCAAAATTTTAAAAAATCCGTTTTTTACAGATTTCCATGAAAAAAAAAACAGAAAATCATTAATTACCGCTAAACTAAGTGTTACACAAAGAAATGTTTGAAATAAAAGTTGTAGATTTTTAAATTGTCTACAACTTTTATTATATACATATTTGCGCTAAAATGCAAATGTATTTTATTCCTTCTTATGTATTTATATAGGCACGAGAAAGTAAAAAAAGACATTTCTTGATCATTTTGAGTACTCTAATCCAGAAAATATTAACAGATGAAAAATTAATTACCTTTTATGATTAACCCCACTTTTGGTTCTTTATCATCTTCTTGGATTTCTTTTTCTCTAGGTCCTGGTTTTAATCTAAAGCGGCCCAATTTTCTTCTTAATTGTAATCTTGCTTGGTAAATCTACAACAAACAAATAATTAAAAACATATCCTGTTCATTATTTGGGAACTAATTTCATAAAACAATAAGAAACGATGTACTCAATGGAATTCCTTAAATTAGTTTTTATAATCTGAGAATTTTCTTTCAAGACTTTCGTAATAGGGAAAATATAGAGGTTGTCATGCTCAAAAGCATTTTATACTTTCTGCTAAGTCTATTCCTGCACATTACCAAGAGAGACTTATTAGCTTATATTCTGGCTGCCAGAATCACCAGATTACAGAGTCCTTACCAGCATTGTGGCAATTTGTAGGTGCACTGTCAGTCTCCCTAGATAGTGACCCATATCAGGCTCTGCCATGACTGTTTATTCAGGTTACCCTTTTTTTGCAATATACCATTTAATGGTTTTTCCCTTATCCACAACCTGGGAACACACCCTGCTACATCAGCTATGACTCCCAGTCCTTAGAGCAGGGAGTAAGAGGTAATCCTTGGGGCACGAAGTTCAAGAGGAGTCTACTGAGGAAGATGAGAAGTGATACAATAAAGAAATAACATAATTAAGTAACAACTGGAAATGAACAGCGAGTTAAAGAGGCCCAGAAAGAGAAAGCTGCGATTGTGTGGTCATGTCAAAAGGATGGAGGAGGGTACACTGCTGCAAAGGATGTTGTACTTGGAGAGGGAGGGTAAAAGACCAAGGAGTAGACCGAGAGTGAAGTGGATGGGATCATTTATGGATTAATTGGGGAAAAGATGTGATACCAGTAGAGCAATTGAGCAGATTGAGAGGAATTGTGTTGGGCCTGACCTGAGGAAACCTGGAAGAAGGATAAGGAAAATGATGATAAATCTGACAAAATACTGAACTGTATGTTTTCATTACAGTTTAGTTTATGTCATACCAGAAGTAATAAAAATGACAAAAAAAATAAAGAATGTCAATTGTTCAAACAGACTGCTACTAAGGATACTTCGGAAAATCAGATCAGTATGGTAATTAGTAAAAATGTGCTTTTCATACTAGCTAAAGAATCTAATATAATAATAACTTAAAAATCATTTTTCCAATAGATAAAACAAAATGACACTCCTACATTTGCTATTATTCTTAAGACAAAGTAAATAACTTATAAGTAATTGCAGTTACTTGAATGGTTCTGCCAGTTAATTGCAATAAATAAACAGAATCCTATGTTAGATTACAGGCAAAGTTTGGATCTAATTATTACATAAACATATTAAAACACAATTCAGTTGTTAATAACCATGGTATCCATTACAATTGTAAAAAAGTTTAAGGTTTTACATCAGTTTAAAGATAAAGTATTTTTAACATGTTATGCTCACTAATTTCATTTAATATATTTTCATATAACAAATAATCATTTTTCCTTTCCCCAAGTAGCAAGACGGTCAATTTTAGAATATAAATTTCCACTTAATTGATACTTCATACACCATTGCACTACAGTATTTGCATTTTATGATTCAATGAAATGAAGGGATGAATACTAGAAAAAAGGAACTAATAGAAAAATATATTTTTTAAAGTATTTATATTTTATTTTAAATTATGCACTTACTTTATCATGTTCTTCAGATTTCATCTGAATAATAGCTTTGTCTTCTTCAGCCTTTTCTAACATCTTTTGTTTTTCTCTCCAATCCATTACTTCACGAGCTCTTTTCTATAATACAGAAATAAAAATAAAAATGTTCACATTTAATTTCTTCACTCTAAATTAAAATCTTCATTAAAAAGCTGGTTAATTATTTTTGAAAAATTATTATGAAAAAAAATACTGCAATGACAAAGCAGTATCTGATAACCCTTTGTTAGAATTCACACAACTAAATTTATCATAATTTATGAATGACTTATCAAAGTTACAGAAGTTCAATGAATGTACCAGGTGCAGAGAGACCTGCTATACCAAAAATTCCAAAACTTAAATGGGAAAAAATACATGGATGAATTCTGGCAAGGTTGGAAAAAGTTTGGCCATAAAAAGTTCATCATATTTAAACTGATTCAAAATATTATTTTGTTGTTCAAATGATTATGTTTTGTACAGTTAATTTTATATAATTATATTATAAAATTGTTAAATTACCTCACTTTCAACTTCCAACATAATATCGCCAGCTGAAGGTAATTCTCGCCAGCCCATTATTTCAACAGGTGTAGATGGCTCAGCTAGAATTACTTCCTTTTGACTATCATCCAGCATGATTCGAACTTTAGCCCAGCCTAGCCCAGCAACTAATACTTTTCCTTTTTTTAGTGTACCACGCTGAACTATAACGGTAGCCAATTTTCTACAAGAAAAAAATTACAGTTTATTAAAAATATATCTGCTTTTAGTGACAAGATATTCTCTTTTTGTCTTTAAGCCTACAGATTTCTTATTGATATAATGCACTTTACTAGTTACAAATTCATGATTGCACAGCTTAATTCTCTCTGTACTCATATAGAAAACTCTTTTCTCATTTCAGAAATGGTACAGTTAATTAATTAGCCAAGTGAACCGCGACCTACACTATTTTTCAAGGCTGATGAGCTCTGAATGTATGCATTGCCCCCCTACCCATTTTATAGCTAGCCAATGACTTGGCAGCAACATTGCCAACACTTGCTCTTGTAGCTTCGTTAAATAATTCGTCGGCAATTTTTTTGGTCTTTCAATAACAATTATAACCTATAAGCATACAATAAGCTGATTATATTATAAAGTATTGCATGTTAACGCACTCTATAATCGATGTGTTCAGTACGAGATGCAAGACGAGAGTGAACTATTGCGGCTCTTATACGCATGCACGCGTAATGTTTGTCAGTTACAATCTGACAACGCTGGCAAACGTTCTGATTGGTCTAAACGTGTAGAACAACAGAGCTCATCAACCGTGAAAAGCATATTAGTTAGATGCCTATCATTTAAAAATAGGAAGAAGTTATCTAAATTTATCAGTAAAATGCACAAATGCATTGTGACAAAGTAGTCAAGTTTGTTCTAACCCTTACATTAATAAACCAGCATTATGGAGACTAATGGTTTGTAATAGCAACACTGTCTTTTAAAATACTTAAGTGATTATGCGTGTGGTACATTTTTATTAAATAACAAGACTGATTAAATTTTGTTATGTGTTTTTAAAGAATCTGTTTAATTGTAATAAAGTTAAAAATTTCTTCAATAATGTTGATCAAAAAAAAGCTTCAATTACTCAACTGAAATTAGTACTAATTCTGTGGAAGAAAGCAAACAAAATAAAAATAACACAAAAAATTAATAAATCTTACCCTCTAAAAGAATCATGTTTTGATTCTATTACAACGCCTTCGCAAAGTCCTTTAGGATCTGACTTAAGTTCCATTATTTCAGCTTGTACTAAAATAGCTTCAACAAGAGCATCAATATTAGTACCCTTAAGAGCTGAAATCGGTACAAACTGTACATCTCCTCCTGAATCTTCTAACTGAATACCACGCTGAAGTAACATCATTTTTGTCCTTTCCTGAAAATAATGGTTAATTTATTAAAACATTCTAAAGTATTAAGCACTAGTTTAGTTTAAGCGCAAGTGTGAATTAGGGAAGATAGTACAGGAAAGATAAAAAAGTCTTCCAAAAATATTTATATTTCATTAATATTTGTTAAACACAGTTTGATAATATTATGATTGTCCCTTCTGAAGTTGTTGTACAACGCTCTTATCTAACATTCATCTGTATAATGTACAGATTTAAAACTACATTAAAATACTTTCCGTATTATTAAAATAGTTAAACAGTTGGCCTCTTTAATTCAAACATCAAAGGACTAATATTTTTTTGATTAAGGGAGGTTTCAATTGACATAAGTAGAATAGAAAAACTTAGAAAAGTAAATCAAAATAGCATGATTTAATAAAAATTTGTTGAGAAACTATTACAAATATTTTTTACTTGATATTATGATTATTAAACGTATATGTGAAATACCTAATGTTATTAAACATATTTATTAATAATGATTTTATATATTTTATTATTTAATTGTTGGTGACAATTGTAAAAATTGTCATTTATCATTTTGTTTAGTCTGTCTATTACATCCAGATGTCAGAAACTACAAGAGATACCAAGAGGTTTTCGGATTCGTAATCTACACAAGTTGGTGGGTCTGGATTGGGTTTGAAGTTTCGGTTTTGACCGGAAGTGGCCCAAAACCGGAAGTCAAGAAATGAAGTAGGAATCTGGAAACGACAATAGTGTCATTCGATTCCTCTTAAAGACTACAGATTAGATGTGCCAATGTGTATATCTTACGATAAATCAGCTGTTTTGTGTTGCCACATTTAAAGATCATTCCTCATTTCACCCCAACTTTAAGTCTGTTAAGCTGAAGGCAAATTTGCGAATATTATTCAGTGTTCTTTAAAATATTTTATTGCGATTCCAAGTGCAGATAAAACAGTATTAAATTAGTTACTGAAGGTAACCTAAACATGATTGCCTGTGCAATATTTAGTTATAAAAACTATAGCAGTACAGTAAAAGTAATTAAAATAATAGGGCTCTAACATAGACAGTGTAATAAAAAACTAGTTTAAGAAATAATTTATATAAAGGTTTACCTACTATATCAGCCTGAGGTTTGTCTATCTTGTTAATAGCAACAATAATTGGCACTGAAACAAAATTTTAAAAAATCATTAATTTATTTTTAATTATTTACAAACTACCATAATTAGTGGTCATCAACAAAAATACAGTTAGTCAATATTGAATTCATACTGTTTCTGAAAAGATATCAGATGTGTTATACAGGAAGGTAAAGTATTCTTTAATGGAAATGGTACAATGGGAAGAGATGCAACTTAACTTCGCTACCTATTGCATACCAAAAAGAAAGAAAGGGTAAGTTAGTAAAACGGCATCTCAAATCACATAAATGCTTTGCGTTCATTAATTTAAAATAAAAGCATTCAAAACAGCTGTTTGTGTTTACACAAACAACAGATCTTTACAACACAGGGTAATAACAGATGGATGGCGCATTGACGTGCCAATACTGCACAGCCAACGTTGAGCAGTATTGCACACGAACGACGGTGTGTAGCACCAACCGTTGAAAAATCCAATGTTGGCCGATGTCACATCACCATTCTATCATCTGTCCTTCACCATCTGACTCATGTATCTAACTCATCGCCCAACGGTAACGCTGGTGTAACACGCCATTTGTCAGTATCCAGCCTTAAAGAATGTACAGTGAAGAATCTTAGATATTGTTTTTTTTTTTTTGTTTAACGTCTGACTGTTCTGCAATTACTGCTAATGCAGATGGTGAAGGATGAAATTAGTTTTTTGTAACATATTTTTTTTTTAGATATTGTACTGCCCACCTGAGCATACCTTTGCTGTTAACACCTAAACTAACCTAACCTAACCTGGTATGCATTTGTAAACCATCCCCAACACATTGAATCCACACCAACCACCAAAAAAATTAAACACACTACTTTCTCTAGCCAATGTAAATAATAAAACACAACCTATGTTTAATCATCAGTAAACAATATAAAATGAAAAACAACCTCTGTTCAATTTAAAAATACGAGAAATCAACAATTGATGTTAAACTAGGCTTTGTAGAAGAAAATGCTTGAAATAAAAGCTGTAGATTTTTTCTTTACTTATATACACTTTTTTCGTAATATGCATACTAACACCACAACATTATAAAATCTCATTTTTAATGGATTTAGATGAGCAAAATACAGAAAATCACTAATTAATGCTAACCTAAACTTTGTACAAAAATAAGTATGTAATAAAAGTTGGAGGTTTTTAAATGTTCTACAGCTTTGATTATATACACTTTTGCCCTATAATAGATACGAGGGCCATCCGGAAAGTAGTACCCGTTTGTGAAATAAAGACACAGAAGTAAATATTAACAAATGTAAACATTTTTATTGAAAAGAGCATACCTTAAACTACTTCTCCACATAATCTCCAAGCAAATTTAAGCATTTGTCATAACGTGTGACGAGTTTTTGTATTCCAGCATCATATTCCTCCGCCGCCAGCCGATCGAAATACGTAGTCACACCTTCTTTAAGTTCTTCATCGCTGTCAAATCTTTTTCCCGCCAAAACTCTTTAAGTTTTGTAAAGAGATGAAAATCTGAAGGGGCCAAGTCCGGGCTATACGGTGGATGGTCGAAAATTTCCCAATTGAATTGCTGCAGAAGTTGTTGTGTTATCCCCGCTGCATGAGGCCTGGCATTGTCATGGAGGAGAATGACGCCATCAGACAATAGACCTCTCCGTCGATTTTGTATTGCCCGCCGTAATTTCTTTAATGTTTCACAATACGCATTAGCGTTAATAGTGTCTCCACGGGCCATAAAATCAATAAGCAGTATACCACGTCGATCCCAGAAAATGGTTGCCATAAGTTTCCTGGTGGACAGAACAGTCTTGAATTTTTTTGGTTTCTTTGGTGAATGAGGATGATGCCACTCCATTGACTGTCGTTTACTCTCAGGTGAAGCATAACAAACCCACGTTTCATCACCAGTAACTATGCGATTCAAGAACGCGTCTGTTTGGTCGAACGTTTCTTGCATTGAGAAATTTTATTACAGCCCTCACTTCACAACTGGCAGCGTTCTCAATTTTTTTAAACATTATGAACGGTCACAGAAACAAGACAGGCAATGCTAGCGTCGCGGAACTTACAACAGAGAAGGCAGACAAGCCACTGAAGCGATCTGACCTTGACCGGCGGCTGCTCGCCTCGTCAGCGCCTCATGCGGCGGAAACGGGTACTACTTTCCGGATGGCCCTCGTATTAAGGCCGCAATCTTAAAAAAAATTGTTTTTACTATGAAAGCACAGGCCACCTAAGAATTTCAGCAGACATGTTACTTACTCAATCTTGTAGAGCACAAAAAATGTAGCAAAGAGATTTAAAAAGCTATTTTTGAAAAAATTACAAAAATTCCTATTGGTACATATTATACTGTTTCCACTGGATCAAATTTCCAAAAGCTTTGCCTTACCCTGAAGAATATGTTTCATTTTCCAGCATTCTACATTCAAAATCTATTATTATATAATGTATCTGTAGTTACTTCAGATCATGAAACGTATTTCTGGATAAAAATTTATAACATTCCTTGCCCTTTCCCAAAATTTTGAATAAAAAGTAAGTTAAAATTGTAAGTTCAAAACTTTGAATGCTTCTTTTAATAATTATAAAGATGATAATCAATAAATTTTAATTTTCCTGTAGCATGTAATTTACAGACCTTGAGCTTCTCTTGCCATACGAATAGACTCATCAGTTTGTTCCATAACACCGTCATCAGCTGCAACAACTAAAATTACAATATCTGTAACTTTTGCCCCTCTTGATCTCATTGCTGAAAATGCTGCATGGCCCGGTGTGTCAAGAAACGTTATCTGTCGATTGCCTTGTAATTGCACTAGAAAGAAAAAGAACATTTACAATTTATCAATAAATTACTCTTATATTCTAAATGATGTTGTTTACGTGAAAAGGACTCGATTTCAATAACAATAACAAATTGCTTCATACAGTACAACCTTGACAATTATTACTAAAACTAAATAACATCTAACCTATACTGTTATAGACTAGTGATGCAAAACAGTGGTCACCACATTACTAAAATTGATTTTTATACCACTAGGTGCTATAATACACCAGCACCTAAACCTAATGCTGCACACAGCAACAAAAAAATAAGGTCAGATTATTTTAGAAACATTTTTGAATCACCTAATTCTGTTTTTAAGAGTCGAATGTACATTAAAAAAAGCTTTTGATAAAATTTGTTCATCAGTTTCAGAAATTCCATTTCTACTTTGCACTTGGTTAAAATTTGGACTAAAACTGCCAAAAAAAAAAACAACAAAATCTCATCTAGTTTAGAAACCAATAATGGTTTAACTTACATCATTTTATCGATATTTGCCATTAAATTTTTTGATTCTGTTTATTATTTCATATCATAGAAAATTAAAACATTTAAAATGTTTTAACTTACATCTTATAATAATTTCACTTACTTGAAAATGCTCCAATATGTTGGGTTATTCCACCAAACTCCTTTTCAACTACCGAAGTATTACGCAGTGTATCTAATAATGTGGTTTTACCATGGTCAACATGTCCCATAACTGTTACAACAGGGCAACGTTTCACCAATGCACTAGGATCTGGAGGAGGCCTAAAAATAACACAAATATTTTACTTGGTGCTTTAATATTTCCATGGTGTTTTATAATGGGTGAATCACAGGAACCTAAATGGTTTGGAAGTGGCCATTATGAAAGTGGTGGGGCATGCAGCATGTACAATCGCCTCCTTGCTTCATAGCATTTTATTGTCAGTCGGAAATTGAATGTAAGGGATTACCCCCACGAATGACATTCGCACGACATATGCTTGTTCTTTATGAACAGAATGAAAACATGTTGGTGGCAATGAGTGACGAGATCCATTTCCACCTTAATGGGACTGTCAAAAAACAAAATAGTCGGTATTGGGCTGGCGATAATCCACAACAATTTCACGAACTAATATATCTACAGACACTGAGGGGCAAGAGAAAGAGAAGGCACATTGCACAGATGTTGGTCGTACGACTTCGGTGCATGCATAATTCTATGTATTGAACAAAACGGGGGCCACTTTGAGCATTTTTTGAAGGCAACTAATAACTAATTTTTACATTGTTTTTAAACTGAATATCATTGATTTTATGTAAATCTACAGAATTAAATGAACAATCAGCTGTTATTTCCAACCTATGAACAAACTTAGTATTTCATGCAGTTAAATTTTTTCACAATAACGTTTGTTTTGTTTTTAAATAAAGTTAAATTTCAATATCTGATATTCAATTTTCTCTTACGTAATTTATATGAATCTTTTCAGAATTAAATTTTCTACAAACCTAATTAATAAAAAATACACTTTAATTTACCAATTACCAAAGTAATTTCATGTTAATGACAAAAATGTGTTATTTTTTAGCCCCAATTCTAGTGTTTTACATAAGATATCTTTAAAACTGATGAAGGTACATTACTGGGACCAATTTTATTCAATTTATCAGGTAAAAATACATTAAAAAACCATCAGATTCGTCTCTTTATTACGTCCTTAAAAATGTCCATGTGGTCTCATTTCACTGACGGTACTGAATTCTCGGCGAATCTTTGACCTTGTATAACTCACTAATGAAGCATTTCGAGCCTACATTGAATGAACTCTTTTTCTTGTTTTTAGCTATAGAATGAGGTACCGAGAGATTGTCATATAGTTCTGAATCAACAGCATAATAAACAGAAAAAGACAGATATGCAGAAGAATCAAGAAATTTTATTGACGGAAAAAACTGAGTAGATGGACTATGACGATTATTGCCTAACAGAGAGGTTTACCAGGAAAGTAAGTCAACAATACACACAATGTGAAAAAGGAGCGTTGGTCACATATCAAGATTACCACAAACCAGGCTTCAGAAACAACTGTTCAACTAATTCTGAAATATACAACCAAGAAAATTTGGTTCAAAGAAACCATTTGGAAGATTTGGAAAATTTGGTTCAAAGAAATTATTTGGAAGAGTTGGGTATATCGATGAAGAAGGTTGGGGGCAGGGAAAAGATGAGGATTCTAAGAAACAGGTTCATAAGGTTTAACTAAAAATATTTCAACCACAACAGAACACCATAACTGATGAACAAAGGGAGCCAGGTCATAAAGAAAGAAGAATTTTTTAAAAGAAGTAGAAGTCTAAAATCTCTAGCTAATACACTAAAGACTTGATTCCCCTTCAATGTGGGTGGAAAATATAGATAATGAAAATAACCGAGGCCGCCTCCGTAGCATAGCAGTAGCATGCTGGCCAACCATGCGGACGTCCCAGGTTCAATTCCCGGCCAGGTCTGAAAATTTTCACGAGTTAAACCCCACCGTTACATATCTCACCGTAGTCGCAAATGACCGAGCTGTTGATACGACTTTAAAAAAATAAAGTAAACAAACAACAAACATAACAGAAAAAGTTACTTACTGTCTAACAGCATCTTTGTTAATTTCTGCAACGTTCTCGTTGTTAGGTGATACAATGACCCATCTTAATCCAAGTCTTTTAATGATAAGTTGAAGTGTATCAAAGTTATCAATTACAGAATTTCCTTTATAATAATTTTCTGTGTTCGGGACATATTCCATCACTTCCAATAGATTATCTATCAATAGTAACAAAAAATAAATAAAATCAAATTATAATCTATGTACAAAGTATATATCTTGCAGATAGATTTTATTAACGGAATTTATCATTTTAGTTTTTTGATCAGGTGCACAGTTAGCTCAGACAACTATTTTTTTTAACTTTTGTAAGTTCCTCACTAACACTATTTTTCAAACCTGATGGGCTCTGAACGTATGCATTGCCCCATAAGCAATTCGTAGCTAGCCAATGACTTGCCAGCAACACTGCCAATACTTGCTCTCGTAGCTCTGTAATATATTTCGTCAACTATTTTTTTTGGTAATTTAATAACAAATATAACCTATGAACATACAACCAGCTGATTATATTAAAATGTATTGCATGTTAACGCGCTCTATAATCAATGTGTTCAGTACGAGATGCAAGACACGAGTGAACTACTGCGGCTCTTGTACGCATGCGGGCATAATGTTTGTCAAGCTGTAGATTCATACAATCTGACAATGCTGGCAAACGTTCTGATTGGGCTAAACGCGTGGAACAGCAGAGCTCATCAACCGTGAAAAGCATTATAGAAGTTATAATATAGAGATCTGTAATTTAGCAATTACAAGTAATGAATAAATAGTTTTAAACAATAAAAGATTATACAAACAAAATACTGTTCACCAATAGTAAAACCACAAGATAAAACATGTAAGCAAAACTTATAATGATTGTTATACATGAACTTGCGTATTTTATCTGGGTGTAAGGTTTCAACACAGGTTGTAAAGATCAACAGCCTATTAGAAATTAAATAACTGGATCGGCCCCGCCATTTTGAAGTTGGACTTCATGAAGTGCCATGAATTTTTATTTACTAAGGAACTATGGTGTAGAAATTTGTTACGCTTGTTAATATTTTAATTTAAATAAGTGTACTACCTAATTTCATAAAGCTATCTTAAGCCGTACATGAACGGTTTTTATGGGAACTTTTTTCTTTATAATGACGAATAGAATCCAAATATGAAGAATGGATTACTTTTTTTATACACCCTGGATAATGAAAATCTGTTGTGAGATATTGACACGACTTTCTCTTGCCCATGTAAATAATTAAAGACGTAACCCAACTTTAATCATGAGTGGATAATGCTAAACGAAAATCAACCTATGTTGGACTTTTCATGAAGAGAATACGAAAAATCACTAACAGATCCTAAACAAAGCTCTATAGAAAAAAACTCAAAATAAAAGTTGTACGGTTTTTTAATGCTCTACAACTTCGAATACATACACTTTGCCCTAAAATGCATATTGAGGCATATCTTAAAAAGTCAATTTTTTACAATCAGAGCACCAGCCCCCACAAATTTTGGCAGACATGGAACCTATTCCATCCTGTAGAGCACAAAAAATTGGTAAATGAGGCAATTTTTACACAAAATTGTAGGAGCTATTTTTTAAAAATCACAAAAATGTAAAAAATTACATGAGTAATCTACCACTTCTAGTTGACTGATTTTTTATGAAAATGTTCTTGTTAGGTCCCTTCCCTTTACCTACCTAACTTAAGTCCAAGTTTCAATTTTGTACAATTGTTTTTGAGGTATTTAGTTAATACACAAACACACACGCGATTTACGTAGCTAAATTTTAGTTAATACATAAACATAAATGTGTGTGTGCATGCATGCACAGGCATTTATATTTATATGAATATTTCCTCTTATTCGTAGCTGTAGAATCAACTCCCAAGAGGTTGTCATTCATTTTTGAATTACCTGTATAATTCATATTTGCAATAATTTATAATTAGTATAAATATCATATTACATATATGATAATGAACAGCCAAAACAAAATAAAATAAAATATAAAACTCACCTCAGAGTATTATATCATTTCTAGATCTTTCGTCTCCCTTAACACAATAGTGGTCTGCGACCACTATTGTGTTAATGTTTTATGTTTTGTGTGATAAGTGTCTTTTTTTAAATTCCTGATGATGTCTCCGAGGGAGACGAAAGATCTAGAAATGATATAATACTCTGAGGTGAGCTTTATATTTTATTTTATTTTGTTTTGACTGTTCATTATCATATATGTAGTGGTGCAAACAAAGGAAAATAATGTTTAATAAAATAAAATATCATATTATCACTACATACCTACAGACATCTCCATAGAATTTGCTAGTTCCTTAACTGTCATATTTCTCCATACCTCTACAACTCTTTTTTGCTTGTGTTTTGAAGGTGGAGGTTCATAATCCTTTTTTGTTTTCTAAGATGGCAAATACATAAAATTTTTATTAAAATAATAAATATATAAAATCACATTATAAACCTTACTATTCTAAGAGAATCACTTTGGTGAATTTTTTATTTTTATTTTGTGAAAACATTTTATGCTCGGTATTTAGCCTTTACAGATGACTGGAACTTATATCTGAACAACAAAAATAAAAAAATAAAAAATTGTTTAAAAAAAACAAATTCACCAATCAAACAATTGAAAGAGATTGCAGGAAAATTTGGTTTGAAAATATATTTTTTAAGAAAACAGAGACAATAATTTCTGAAAAAAAAATCACTCAAGACAGCATACAGACAAATTACATTCGTTAACTATTCGAAATCTTTGTGAAAAATGATTGGAAAAAGAAACAACAAGAAGCAGTCTGTGAAGAATTTAATTTATAAGGATATAGAAACACATTTTCTTTACATCAAAGAATGTTTACAACAAGATAAACATTCCAACAACAGTAAATTGTGCGACATAATACAGTTTTTAAACCAGCAACTCTCTACGGAACTGAAATGATTCTAACAATGAAAGGTCCAACGCAAACTTCTGGTAACAGCAAGTAAAAATCCTCAGGAAAATTTAAACAAGTTGGGATCAGGGGAAAGAAGGTTCAAATAGTACGATTGACCTTATCACAATCAGTCAAGTTACACAAAAATGAATTCAGTTACTAAATCTGAATTTTTGTTCCACAGCTCCTATTCTGATATATTTTTTTTCTATCTTTTATCCTTTCTTTTTAAAATATACCGTAATTTATTGGTAAGGGTATACAGTAATTTTTTTATGTTGGTATGTGTAGCTTATATTCAATTTTATGTCATTATATTATTATACTATAATACGAGGGCTATTCAGAAAGTAGGGAACGTTTTGTAAATAAACAAAAACTATGTAAAAGAAAAATTTTTTATTATATACATCTGAAAGAGTGACTAAAATACTACTTTTCTACATAGTCACCAAGCAAATTGAGGCACTTGTCATAGCGGTAGACAAGCTTCAAAATTCCTTCGTCATAGAAATCCGCCGCCTGCGACCGCAGCCACTCAGTGACGCGCGCCCGGAGTTCCTCGTCGTCGTCGAAGCGCTGTGTTGCTAGCCAGTTCTCATTCTTAGAAACAAGTGAAAATCACTCGGTGCAAGATCAGGACTATAGGGTGGATGAGGGAAAACCTCCCATTTGAATGAATCAAGGAGTTCTTTTGTGCGGTTTGCCGTGCAAACCGCACAAAAATCAGCAAGGAAGATTATGGCTACTGTGTTTTGGGACAGGCAAGGTGTGCTGCTCATTGACTTTCTCGAGCGTGGTGCAACAATAAACTCTGATCGGTACTGCCAAACATTGCGCAACCTTAGGAGACCAGTTCAAAACAAGCGCCGAGGAAAGTTGTCGTCAAAAATTTTGTTTCTTCATGACAATGCCCGACCTCACACGGCAAACCACACAAAAGAACTCCTTGATTCATTCAAATGGGAGGTTTTCCCTCATCCACCCTATAGTCCTGATCTTGCACCGAGTGATTTTCACTTGTTTCCAAGAATGAAGAACTGGCTAGCAACACAGCGCTTCGACGACGAGGAACTCCGGGCGCGCGTCACTGAGTGGCTGCGGTCGCAGGCGGCGGATTTCTATGACGAAGGAATTTTGAAGCTTGTCCACCGCTATGACAAGTGCCTCAATTTGCTTGGTGACTATGTAGAAAAGTAGTATTTTAGTCACTCTTTCAGATGTATATAATAAAAAAATTTTCTTTTACATAGTTTTTGTTTATTTACAAAACGTTCCCTACTTTCTGAATAGCCCTCGTATCATTCATATATTATAGGTTATGAAGTATCAATATTGCATATATTCCAAGCTTGTTATTTGTATTGTATGTATTGTATATGTTTTAAGAGAGCAGTATTAAGTTTTACCTGTTTCTCCCATTTGAAATATTTTGTTAAATAAATACATCAAATAAAGAATTGTACAGACATCAAAACAATATAAGAATCAACCATCATTAGAAGAACAAGATTCTTTGGTCACCTAAAGAGAATGAGTAACAATAGATTAAATAAACAGATACTTAACATTTGCAGTGATAAGAACAGAATGAATTCTAACCATAGACAGCATAATATATATTTTTCACATAAAAATAAAAGGTATTATTTTGTCACATAGTAGAGAAGACTCTACACTTAGAAAAAACAAAAATATTTCCTAATAAGAAACCATTGTTTTGAAACAAAGGAAATAATTTAACTTGATAAGTGCAATTTTGAAAAACAGAGTCAACAACGAAACATTTTTCTGGGGGAAAATATTCGTGTTTTTATCAAGGTAACAGAGAAATAAAACTTTGGATAAATATTTAACAAGCTGAGCCAAAACCTTAATATAACTCAAATAAACATTGCAGTATAAATGAAGAATACTAGTACAAAATTAATTTTCTCGTTTTCCTAGCCGATACACAAATTTAAAACCGTATTTTCCACTGTTTTACTTATTTTTGACTTATATTTTTTTAGAAATTGGTAACGAATCAAAAACATTATTAATTGTTATAGTAAGAGTGAAAAAAAACACATACCTTTTCTTCCCTTGTTTTTCTTCTTTTACTGAGTGTACTGGATTGGTGAAATAGCCTACACTGACTATATGATAAACTCCAGTTTTTGTATAAACAGTAACGGATTTTTTGTTCTTTACAATGATTCACACTACTACAAAAAATATTCCTGGTCATGATGTCAGCAACTTTCAACCATTTCCTGATATAAACAAATTTACAAAAAAAAATTTAGATTAAGCTTAAGAAAATTTAACATTTGGTTTCGAAGTACAATTATCTAAAATATAAGGCTTTATTCCTTCATCTATCATCAGCAACTACAAGACAAGCCTACCAAAACAGTACAGTGATATTTTTAAAGTCGGAAAAATACAGCACAAAAACTAAAAATGAATGTAACTTTCCTTTCCACATTAGGATCTGCCTGTGCATACAAAGGTTCCCAATTTCATTGATACAGAAAGTGATAAAATAAATCAAAATCTGCTTTACGAAAACAATAATTAATATATCGCCAAGAATATTATTAGAGGGACCCTGAAACAATCGCCTTTATATTCACAGTTATATGCAATGCAGGATGATAAAAAGGGTCTCCTCGAAAATAACTACATTATAAATATTACTGATAACTAAATTCAACGTTTTCCCATTCACAGAGTTTCTGATATCGTTTAAAGAGAATAAGTTGCACAGATTAAAAGATCACAGATGAAGAACAAAAAATTTAGCTAATCTCACCACAAGAAAAGTCATCCACTATGCCAAAAATTGGTAAATTAAAATCTCAGCAAATTATAAAATCAGAATCCCTACCCAGCGAATTCCAATAGAATGTTTCTATGTCATAACAAAGGTTGTAGTCAGCTGGTGAGGAATCAACAAAATATACAGAACAATGATATAAAGTAGCCTTGAAATAAAATCTTAATCCAAATACAGTCGACCTTGGATATAACGCGGTTGAAGGGACGAACGTATTTGAGCGCTATAAACGAGGTAGCTTTGTAACCGAGTTTAAAGTAAACGAGTTTGTAAACGACGGAAATACTGTATGTAGGGTTAAAAAAGCATACTTCGTGTTGTATAATTAGTTACTGGCTAGTTTATTACAATTTATTACACATAGAGTATTACATATTTAAAAATATTTAATAAAAACTAATAAAACATAATTATTACAGTACACACAATTATAAATTATTATTTAAAAACTAAAAGTTACCGAACACAATATTTTTTTTACTCTACTTTAAAAAAGTCTTTGATACTTTTTTGTACTTTTCTTGAAAGTAAAAATTTTTGTTCTATATCACTTGAAATTTTATACAAGTTTAATAAAATTGCATCATCACTGTCGTTTTCCCCTCTTGCACTCATAAAATGAAATTAACTGGCTTACTTGGTTTAGAGCTTCAGTGTACGTTGGAGGTTCTTTTGGTCCGTCTTCCACTTCTACTTCTTCTTCAAACTCATTTTCGTCGGTGTTATTTGCTTGTAGAACTTGGCTGATAATCTCTTGGTCGGTGCTAACTCCATTGGTTACAACATCCTCGTTGAAAGAAATGAATGATTGTAGGTCTTGAGGTATGTTGTACAGCTGAATCCATTCGCTCAATGGCATGTCATCGGCGTCGTCAAGGTTTTCTGGATTTGTAAACAAGCCAGCGTGGTTGAAACAGTGTACAATCGTTGATTTTGAAACTTCAATCCACGCCTTTTGGAGAAACCGACAAGCATCAAGTAATGTCACTTTTCCGAAGTTTAAAGTGTCTTGTTCTTGAAGAATACATACCGCTAATTTCTTTCTGTAGTGAGCTTTTAAGCTCTTGATAACTCCTTGGTCCATTGGCTGGAGTACACTTGTACAGTTTGGAGGCAAGAAGAAGAGTTTTATGCTCTTGAGCTCTTTGATATTTGTATGCGCTGTAACGTTGTCTACTAGTAGGGCAATTTTTCTTCTCTTCTTTACTAGTTCTTCATCCCAATTCCTAATTTCTTCCTCGAAAATCTCTGAAGTCATCCAGGCTTTCTTGTTTGATCGTTATTTCACAGGTAATCGTTTTACAGATTTGAAACATCGGGGATTTCTCGATTTACCAATCACTAAAAGGTCCCGCTTTTCTGTTCCAGTCATATTTGCACACACAAACACAGTGATACGTTCTTTTGACAGTTTTCCGCCAATGCACTTCTCCCCTTTGAATTTTAAAGTGTTTTGTGATGCTAGTTTAAAAAAAAGGCCAGTCTCATCCCCGTTAAAAATGTTTTCACTGCCATACTCGTCTATAATTTTTGGCCACTCTGTTGCAATCCATTCGCGCGGTACACTTTGGTTCACTTCCTTTGCTTCACCACATATTTTACCAAAGATAATGTTATGTCGTTTCTTAAACCGGTCAATCCAACCACTGCTACACACCAAGTCCAAGTTCATAAGTTCTGCTAACTGTTGAGCTTTTGTTAACATAATGTAGCCACTAAGTAGTGTGTCGAAACTGCACTGCTCCTTAAACCACTTCAATAGGGCTTATCTAAGTATTCATGCTTCATTATTCTCATTCTTTTAGATTCTTTGTTGTTGTCGTAACTGCAGTAGGTTGATTTAATTTTCTCTTTAGAACTCCATATGCCACGAACTGTTGAACCAGCCAACCCCAACTTTCGACACACATCGATTTGTTTTTCACCTTTCTCTAAGCACGCGATCACTTCAAGTTTTAAGTCAAATGATAAGGCTTTTCTTTTTGCCATGATGTTAGCGCACGATACAAAACACAAAACTGAAACGTAACGATCACGGACTATTAACAGAATATACTGTATACGAGCAACACCGTGCGCACACTGTTGTGGGTTCAGAAGATTAAATTGAAGCTTTCTCCCCACCAAGGCACACTATAGACACCCCCACTAAGGCATACAGACATATGTGTGAGGGTGAGAACGCCTGGCAGGAAATGACTCACTCACGATGTTGTGTAGCCTGCAACAAAATTCTAAGAATTCTCACTAAGGCATACAGACATATGAGTGAGCGTGAGAACGCCTGGCAGGAAATGACTCAACTCACGTTGTTTGTGTAGCCTGCAACAAAATTCTAAGAAAGGGCCCCTTTCTATTCTAAACAGCGCTGTATCCGAGTTCACATAGCGTTATAACCGAGCCTAAATACATGTTAACTTAATATAGAAGACTGGGGACATTTTGAAAATAGCGCTATAACCGATATAGCTTTCTAACCGAGGGCGTACTAACCGAGGTCGACTGTATCTTCATTGTCCGATTCTAACTTTGAAGCTCAAAGAACTATAACAAGATCGGACTGCGATAAATACCCCCACCTTGATTTACCACATTTAATTGCATCACAGTCTTTACGGTAGACAGTAAACTCCGATCCCAGGAACGATCCAGACATATATACATCAGAGTCAAGCATATTCCATCAAAATCTAAAGAAGCAACATTAACAAAAACAATTCCATCTTTGTTTTCAGACTTCTAACATTCAGATAATAAATTTTAAAATCTTTCATAAATTACAAACAATACTTAGAGTATAAACAATAAAAATTTAAAACAAATAAAAGAAAAGGAGAAAAAGTTATGCATATAAAAAACCCAATAATAATACAAATCAAAAACAATCGACTCGCCGATACTACTCTTTAAACAAATAATAAATAATTATCTATCATACGCATCAAAAATGTATGAAAAGTTAAGAGTGAAAAAAATTGACAAGCATAATTAAGCCATTATTAAAAAGACATCATGGCAAAAATAACTTTGGCAATAACAACAATGATCACATGAAATAATCACTACCACTGTTACTACTTCTAATAATAAGTAAAAAAAAAAAAAAATAATCAGGTCTAATAAATAAAAGAACTACTTTAGAGGACAAAATGCATCCCACAGAAGGGAGATTAACCCCAACTCTATACAAAACAATAAAATCAATGAATTCTCTTGAAATTAGCTTAAATAAGGCTACACTAACATTAATATGACAGTACATAAATCCAATCATCAGAGAAGATTAGATTACACAGCAACTAATCAATACAGAGATTTGAATTACAACAAAAACATTGCTGTTATTAGCGATAAGAAACAAATTTGTAACACTACATGCCCAATCAAATTACTATAAATTAAAAAACACATAATATATTGGGCTGATAAAATACTATAGAAGAAAAAAACATTTCTTACATTTCAATAAATAAGAAGAGAAAAACAAATAAATATACAAAAAAGAAAGAAACAATAATGTTGCAAGCCACAACGTATAGAACACCAAAATATTTGCCACTTCACAGCACCTTTAATAAATCTTCATCAGTGTCTATTCCAAACACGTCATTGTGCTAGTTAGATATCTAAACCTTACCAGCCCGATCGCCCCACACAAAGTTAATATAAAGGTTAATTTTTTAGCAGCTCTAGCTTTGGAGAGCAACACACGCCTCGATTTAGTTAGCCGACAAGTTTATAAATACCCGAGAATCAGATGCAACACCCAAGTGCCTAGTAGAGATTCTTAACTTTAGAGGTCTTTCTTAAAGTTCTTGGTTCTTCCAGGATCCCATCCATGATGCTCCTTCTAGTATTGAAGTTCACAATAATGCCAGGAGGACAATTTCATAATTTGCAATGAGAGACAACTTTCACATCTGACCCTTGTACACATTAATACTGAGACGATAAATAGCAGTTAAAATGAGTGATGGGTATATGCCAGACCTAACTCAAAATCAGAAGACCCCTGGCATAGAAGGCAGTTATACTGACCTCTACACCATTTCTTAGGTTTTGGATGTAAAGGAGCCACTACAATCCAGTGGGCAGGTTGGTGTTCCTGTCACAGTAAGAGAACCATGTTAAGACGTGTCTGAAGAAAAGGAACCATGTTACGAACTCCAGTCAAAGTAGATATTATAGATATAATAATAATAATTTAGAGAAATTGGACTAAGTTAAAGTGCAATGAATGGAAATTTTTAAAACACAATGTCCAAAAACATATTTTCATTTTAAAGTTTTCACCGTTCAGTTTTGTTTTGATTGTTTAAGGGTGGGGAAAGAAAACTACAGATTAGACAAGAAAGTTTTCTAACAATAATTATTTCGAAAAAATACAGACGTTAGACATCATCTTCACGATGATAGGTAGAAATTACAGACCATATTTGTGGGAAGTATACGACTGCTGAGAAAAAAATATTGCAAAATACAGTAAGCTAAATTAGTTGATAATAATTAAACTGGTGTAGATATAGATATACGTTAACTTGTATTTCGGAACTAAAAATGATTTACGATACTTACTTTTGAACAACACTGTTCACAACAAGAATTAATCTTGAATTCATTATAATTATTATTACTATTAAAACAACAAACACTAACTAGTTAAACAAATTCATTCAATAACAAATTTAACCATCAAACGGACATTGCTGCTGTAAAACATAACCTACATTTTATCAGATTTACATTCATATAATCACATGGTCCTACTTCAATCAGCTGTTTAAATTCTTGAGGGCTTTGAACACAGCTTACTTAATACAATTTTTACCACAGATGACGTATACCATCTGTTTTAGGGGGTTAAATAGTGTACACTGCTCTCTTACGGACGTAATACAAACAAATACGGGTATAATAAAAAAAAAAAATCTGGTGTGAAACACTCACACAACTTTCTCTTGCCAATGCTAAAATGAACAATATAACATAACATAATAAAAATATAAGAAATAAACAAAAAACTAACCTTATTTTAATAGTGAGTGAATGATTCAAATTAAAATCAACCTCAGTTTGATTTAATAATACGGAAAATCGCTCTTTCACTCTAAACTAGGCTTTGTAGAGAAAAATGCTCAAAATAAAAGTTGTAGATCTTTTAATTCACTATAAATTTGGTAATGTACACTTTTGTCGTAAAATGCATACTACGGCTGAAATCATGAAAAAAACTAGAAAATTACTAATTACTACCTACTAAACTAAACGTTATACAAAAAAAATATTTGAAATAAAGTTGATTATCCTTGAGATGTGTGAAATTTGTACCATTTCCGGCCGTGTCTCGAACAGAATGTCTTTTACCCTAGAACAACGGGTTTTCATTCTAGAACAATATTTTGCTACAAAATCGTACGCGAGTGTAAAAGAATCATTTTTAATTAAATTTGTTGGTGTTCCTCCACCAGAAAAAATGTCAATATCTAGGCTAATAAACCGATTTTGAGAGACAGGTAGTGTTTGTGACAGAAAACGTAGTGATTGACCAACTCTCTTGACAGATGACGTTTAGAGAATGTGAAAATAAGACTGTTCAATTCTCCAAGGAAAATTTTACGAAAACTTTCCTCGCAAGGTGATTTGTCATATTCGAGTGTTCCAGAAAACTGCTAAAAAATTGAAATTGGATTCGTATCGCGTACGCTTAGTCCAAGAGCTTCAGCCACCATATTTAAACAAGCGATTGTTCTAGGGTAAAAGATATTAGGTACAGGTATCAGACGAACTAATGTCCCATAGCCGAGCGAGTAAGAGAGAGATATGTGGCATAACTACGCATGCGCTCAAAGGTCTTTACCGTTGTAATCCAAATCTGAAAACATACTACAGTCGTTATCTTGCTTGTTAGTTTACTGCATGCATAAACGCTTGCTCAAAACAATGAGTAAAATTAAACGATAATGTTATTGGAATGGCGCGTATGGGTTGTGCGAGTGAAAGCGTTATGCATTCTCTCACTCCCACGGCTAGGGGACTTTAGTTTATCTGAATGCTGTATGTCCACACTCGTGCGCTTTCTTATACGACGTGCGATGTCGCATGCGCTTAGAGGCATACCACCTTCCCACACTCGTTTGAAGAAATTTATCTAAAAAAAAAACAACAAATATTTTTGAACAATGCACTAAATTAAAGCCTGTTCTTTCCTGCATTGAATGGTTTGATTTAGATTGTTTTATTTAGAAATTAATCGGAGATATCTCCAGCAATTTACGCAAAAAGGTAGGTAGGTACTCAGTTTTTAGCCGGTTTTCCGTTAATGTGGTTTTTAAACGTCCGTTACTCCGTCTAGGCTTTTCATAAAAATCGACGTTTAAGTACGTTGAAGATCAGAGATTTTTCTATAATATGAATATTTTAAAAGTTAAATATCATGTTCCGTTTTAATATGCCGGTCATTTTTTAAAAAAGTGCTTTTTTGGCTCCACGTAAAGGTAGGGAAATGATTTTAGGACTGAACCAGGTTGGTAGTACTGAATTTGAAGATTGTAGTGGTGTGTATTTGTTAGCGTATTATTTTTGTATATTAAAGTGGTTTAGATACAACTGATCGGTTTTTTATGTGATGGTACTCTATCTATGTAAGTGTGTGAGCAGGTGGTGCTAAAAAGTATTGTGGTAAGAAACTGTGTATAACTTTTTAATCAAAAAATCGCATAGTAGAATGGGTTTCAGTACGAATTAATTGGATAAGAGTTACGGTAATATTTTAAAAGACTGAACTTTGTACTAGGAGCTACCAATATTAAAGTTTTAAGAAATAAATGAACGGGTTGTAATGACCAATACTGCACAGATTTATTCAAACAAAGGATTTAATTAGAGAGGTAGATAAGCCTACTTTAATATTTATAACAGATTATGTACTGAATTTGATAAGAAAATAGGCGGTATCGGATTTTATTTTGCTTTAATTGGATTAAGGTAAAATCCATTCATTATAATTATTTTATCATTTAATAGTCTGTATGTTTTGATTAAATTTGTATTCCTTTCTTTTTCATTTGCCGTCCACTTTGTTTTTACTGTCATAATTACCATGGGCCTTCTTTTGTGTTCCCATGCCTTGGTAACCCTCTAGGCGTATCCAGCAACTCCTGTGTGCCTGTTTCCTTATGGGTTTTGTGTCAAGGTGAATGTTAATCTGCAGTCTTACAGGTTTGACGGTAAAACTTACATTATATCAGGGAGAGCAGTAGATGTCAGATAAAAAAATCAGCCAGTACTTTACTCCGGGGAAGCGCTTAAGGTCCAAATCTTCACCGGAAGCGTTAAAACAAGTAGCAAAAAAATCGCTACAAAGTAGACAGGGGAGTTGCAGCGGAGAAGGTAGTAAAAGTATTTGTACAAATATGGAACCGGATGATGCGATGGTGAGGGTTACTGGTGATTTACTGGATCGAAAGCTGGCTGCCCTGAGGGATAATTTCAGTGACTTGAAAAAAGTCGTAATGGGGGTACTGCAGGAAAGTAAGGAGTTGAAGGACGAAGTAAAAAGACTGAAATCTCAAAATAATTTGATGTTTGAAAGGCTAACAGATCTGGAGGATCGTTCAAGACGGAATAACTTGATCTTCCGTGGCATGAAATATAGAAGGGGTGCGGAGAGCAGGGTAGTGCTTGAAAAATTTTGTAAAGATACGTTGGGACTTAACCAGGTAGTGATAAATCGCGCCCACCAGTTGGGAAAACCTATTGACAACGGTCCGATTATAGCGCACATCCCAAAGGATGAGGATATCCAGGAAATACTAAAAAATGTAAGCAAGTTGAAGGGAACCGATTACGTGATCCATAAGGACTTCTCCAAGGTGACGAGAGAAAAAATGAATAAATTATTGAGCATAAGGCGAGAGATCCTGCGAGTAGATAATACGAAAAAATAAGCGTCAGGGGGGATAAGATGATAATAGAGGGGTGTTATTTTACTTGCTCGGAAGAAATGGCACTCAGGTGGCGAAGGGAGGATGGTGTGAAGAAGCTTTCAGAGATTTTCGGTCGAGAGATGTCAGATCTAATTGGAAATGTGGGCAGGACATTTGCGGAAAAAAGTTAGGAGGGGATCGTCTGCCAGGTTGGTGGGAGTTCTTCGGATCACGGGCTGCGTCCTGGCACTCGTAGGGACGTAGTTGGTGGTCTAAAGATTTTGGGGTATAATATTGCAGGACTCAGGGGTAAGAGATATGATAGCGATTTTCTGAATTTTGTTAGGGAGTGTTCGATGCGGTAATCAAATGGTATTATGATTCCTACATCTGCTAGATTCGTTAGGGTGGTTGGATCGAGTACAACCGGGAAACAAAAGGCGCGATGTGACTTCGACGCGCACATTAGGCGTAACGCTTTGCTCGTTAAGGAGTAGGGAAGTTTGGAGGATAGACAGGAACATATACAGGGAATAACACTGCAATTAATGATGAGTTTAGCAGTACTTACTCGATTTTGAGTGCGTAGATTTCCCAGGATGCTTCAATTCGTTGACGCCGTTGTAGGAAAACACTAAATGTTCGATTAGATCTGTACAGATTTCACACAGTAAACAAAGCCACGTTAAGAGTAAACATAAAGCACTGCTAACACTTGGATAATTGCAGTTAGGATTTACAAGTTCGAGACACGAGGTAACACAAATTGCACAAAGTTCGGTAATTAACTGAATAAAGACCATGAATAGTTCGTTACATAATTGTAAGCGCGTTCACAATGAATAGCTTCGTTGTTTGGGGCCTTAATTAATACATTATCGGCAACATGAAATTGGAATATCCAACGCTTTAAATGCAGGTGACGCCAGCACTCGAGGCTGCGAACGTCCGTTTAACCACGACCGAACGGTTAGCTGGTTTGACTTGAAGTGAAAGAGAATCGGGACGAAAGGAACAATGGCGGAGTGAGCACGGGAAATTGGTCTAATTTTGCTATTGGCGGAGCGCGAGCCACGTGATCAAGGATCACACATGCGTAGAACTAATTAGTGATGTAATCGATGCAGAATCAATATTACTGAATTAATCGAGCGGGAAGATTTATTCTGGAAGATTCGACGGCGCGCGGTATTTGAATCTATTGTAATACTGAACAGGGAGCATGACATTTTTGTCCTCTTCGAGACTCACATGGAGCAGCACGAAATAGATGATTGGGGGGGAAAATTATTTCCAGGGTTATTGTACAAGGTGGGAGTGTGCAGTGTGAGATTGAAAATATGGTAGGGCTAAGGGGGGAATGTTGCTGGGATTTAGGGATGATTTACAGGGGAGGGTAAAATATGTAAACATGGGGAATAAATTGGTGCTATTTTTACAGCAATTGGGTCAGAAACTTGTGTTGGTTCCGGTATATCTAAGTGGAAGTGGCAATATTGAAAGTTGGGAAGAAGATTATAATAAGGTATGGGAGACTTTGGAACAGGGAAATGAAAATAAAAATTTTATCGCGCTGGGAGACTTTAATAGTAGAATAGGTAATAGACAATCTGTCCCGGAAGAAATGGTACTAGGGGATTCACTTACAAAGGATAGACATTCAAAGGATATGGTAGTAAATAGTAAGGGTGAACGTCTTTTGGAGCTCTGCGACAGATTCAATTTACTTATTGTTAATGGACGATGTAAAGGGGATGAGTCAGGGGAATATACTTATATAGGGGGGGGTGGGTTCATCAGTAATAGATTTGGCATTAATATCCTTAGAACTAGTTGATCTGATTGAGGAGTTTTATGTGGGCTTGGAAAGCTTCTCGGATCATTTGCCTGTTGTAATATCTCTTAAGAATGTGGATGGGGGACCGGTTCCCAATGTACTGCCTCTGCTACCGAAGCTGAGATGGACAGGAAATGATGACCTAGGTTTTAAATGTAGAATGCAGGATATTTGCGCCCAAAAGGGCTGCCTTTCAGATAATGTTAATCAGGCAGTAAGTGACCTAACAGAACGAGTATTGCAGGCAGCGTCGGGTGGACTGGTTTTGGTGGTGGGGAATAGGACAACTCGCAAGCAGCGTTGGTTTGACAGGGAATGTGTGAATGCAAGGAAAAGAGTGTACAGAGTGTTGCATAATTATAGGAAATTTAGTACGGAACATTGGAGACTAGAATACTTAGAAACTAATAAAACGTATAAGAAATTGTGCAAGGAAAAGAAATCTAACTATTATTCTGAATTTTCAGAGAGGTTTAGGAGCGTTCGTGATTCGAAGGGGTTCTGGGAATTGGTTAAAGGTTTAAAGTCGAATCCATTTCTAACACAGAGTAGTATTAGTGCAGATAAATGGGTGGCACACTTCAGAGAATTATTACATTCAACGGAACCAGGGCTGCTGACATCATATGCAGCAAGGAGGGTGGGGATGAAGGATTGGATGCGGTAATTACGATAGAGGAAGTGCAGCGTGTTATTAGAAAAATGAAGAATAATAAAGCACCGGGGCTAGATAGGATACCAGCTGAGTTTTTTTAAGGAGGCACCTAAAGAATATTTACGGCTATTAGCTACTCTATTTAATAATATTTTTGAATCTGGGGTTATACCAGAATCATTTAGGAAGTCAATCATTTTTCCAATCCACAAAAAGGGGTCATTAAGTGATCCAGTCAACTACAGGGGGATTTCCTTTTTAAATGTAATGTTTTAATGTAATGTTAAATTAAATGTAATAATTTAAATGTGTTCTTTGCTGTATTTTATGTGTGCTCATTTGTATTTTTTGTTTCTTTTCTATTGTTTGTAAATTTAAATGGTAAATAAAAACACTATTATTATTATTATTATTATTATTATTATTATTATTATTAGGACTGAACCATGCATTTTCACAACGGTATTATGTCAAGCAAGCGTTTATATTTTTAAATAAAAACATCGTTAAATTATTCAAAATGAACTACAGAATGAATTGCAGCAGGAAAACACAGAAGTTTGTTTTTCTAAACGCCATACTCGGAGCGACTACTGCTATAGAGCTCAGTTTCCTCTCAAGAAGTTTAGAGACTATATAATAAAATTTTCTATTGACACCACAACCATATCTATTAATTCTAACTACAAATGCAAAATACGATACATGGCACAATACTGCTGTAAAAGTGCGTGGTTTAGTTCAAAAATCATTTCCCTCTCTTTACGTGAAGCCAAAATACACTTTAAAAACAAAAACGGCCGGGATTTTAAAATGGAACATCAGACTTCTATTTTAAAATGTTCATACAGAGAAAACTCTGATCTTCAACGTACTTAAACGCCGTTCTTTTATGAAAAACCTGGACGGAGTAACAGACGCTTAAAAAACACATTAACGGAAAACCGGGCTAAAATCTGAGTAGCCTTTAGGAGTAAATTGCTGCATCTCCGACTAGTTTCAAGTTAACATAATTAAGTCAAACCAATCAACGCAGGAAAAACAGGCTTTAATTTAGTGTAGGTCGTGTTCAAAAATATTTGTTATGTTTTTTTGAGATAAAGCCCTTCAAACGAGTACGGACAGGTGAAATGGCATACCTCTAAGCGCATGCGACATCGCACGTCGAACGAAAGTCGAATAAGAAAGCGCACGAGGGTGGAATACCTATACTGTTCGTAACACGACCAGAAACGGGACACAATTTTACACAGTTTAAGGAGAATGAACGCACACTGCCGTAACTATACCGGTTGAGTAGGGCTACCAACTTCGTGTCACAAAACAAAATTTATCTTTCTTAGAAAAAAGTTACCAGATATTAACATTAGGTAACAGGACTAAAAAAAAATCACTGTACATTTATTCCTATAATCAATTACTTTATGTTATTAAATTTATTCCGTTTAAACCATCTTATACAATGATTGTTTAATGCTGAGGGGGTATGAAAACGGGCTAAATAATTCATATTTTGTTGTTATATTATGTTACATGCGTCAATACAAAAGCAAACGTAGATATGAAATAACATTTACCAAGCAAATTTTTTCTAACATTGAATTAAATTGTCCATGCACACCCATCACGTTTTTGAGAATTGTGTATTCGTTGATTAGTGTGGTCCTTAGCTACGCCTCCCAACTTACGCTGCCTCTAGAGGGAGTATTGGTTACGCTTGGCAACCGTTTCAAACAAGGTCAAAAGATCAACGATATGTCTGCGTTACGCGGTAAAATATCTACTTTATTTATGCTTATTTCTTCACCTTCACATGTAGTTCGTTTTGATACAGCAGAATATTATTAATTTATCTTTAAAATTATTTATACTTACTTGAAACTAGTTAGGTTGTTGATTCTACTGCACAACAGTAATACTTTGATTTATTCAAATGGACTAAATCACAGTAGATTACTTAGAGAAGTTACACTTACAACAGACTATCATAAAACATTTTACATGAAAAAAAGGTTCTTCATCAGTTGGGTTAATAGTGTAACTCTTTAAGTTATTATAATTGCTACGTGGAACAATTTTAACAAACAGTTCAATAATTTTTTATTGGAACAAGTTTTATTTTCAAACCATCCCATTTGGTCCCTGCTAATTTGTTCACACATGGTTCTTAGCTGGTAACCATACAAAGTCACTTTCCTAGTCTAGTGGCCACTTCAAATTTTGAACTGGAACAGATGAGAGAATGTTGATAGAACATAGTTAACTTCTGTACTTCTGAACATATTACATTTCTGTACTGCAAAATCAGTAGCTTATAGGTTATTGGTTAATTCAGTTATTGTGATCTAACATATCTGTTTACCAAAGTCACATCAAAGAGTTCTACGGACTCTGTAATAACTAGGGTGTCATTCATAAATGGTAAAAGTGTATAATATACACATGCAATATATTATATTGCATGTAAAAATGTAAGAACAATATTTTCACAAGCGAATAGTTTCTAGAATTTTGAGTTAGGAAAGGAGACATATGTAAAATATTAGAAAAATGTGTTCTGATTATCAAAAAGCTTCCTAGTTTTTAAAGAACTTCACGAATGAGGTTTCTTTAATATTAAGTACACATATGTATAGTACAAAATGTCTTTAGGAACAAAATGATTTAGAGGTAATTAACTTTCTAAAAGATAGATAGGCCTATAAGTATATTTGCGGTGTCTCTTTTCTGCCCATAGTGTAAATGGTAAGTCCAACTGGCTTCTGTGCTAGGGCTCCCTGTTTGATATTAGATCTAACATAATTTTCATCACTCATTTACATTAATCACCCCTGGCAGATGGCTAAGGCCATTGCCATTTGTGTGTAATTATAAGTTATCAAGAACAGATAAAAATTAAAATATATTTTCTTGTTCTTCTTTCCATATCTTTGATTTCTGTTGATAGTGTATTATTTAAAAGTATTACTTATGTTTACTTCATTTAAGAGAAATAAAGCACACATTATTATTAAAAAAAAAAACATTTATCACCCATCATGCATCAACTGCATTAGCATTTACAAGCAAAACAACCAGATGTCAAAAAACCTATAGCTTCTGGTAAATTGATTGTTTTATTTATACTTCTTTTTTTACCTCAACCAACAGAAAATTCAAAAAGCACCGATAATTGTTTTTCACTAATATTTTAAATGGTTAAACCGATGTTTTGTCAAATTATAGACAAATATATTAAATTGATAAACAATTATAATTGGGAGCTGATTTGTTTGCTAGTGTGGGATGAAGGGTAAGGGGGACTAGCGGCAGTGAGGCAAGATATTGTCATAGCAGCGGTTGCTTGAAATGCACATGGTGACCTGTGTACTGTACATTCTGAAAATATCTACTCTTCATATTTGTCAGACCCACCGGGTTGGTCTAGAGGTAAAGTCGTCGCCAAAATCAGCTGTTTAACAGCTGATTTTCGGAGACGAAGGTTCCTGGTTCAAATCCTAGTAAGGGTAGTTACTTTTATACGGATTTGAATACTAGACAGTGGTTACCGGTGTACTTTGATGGTTGGGGTTTAATTAACCATACTCTCTCAGGACGGGTCGGCCTGGGTCTGTACAAGACTACACCTCATTTACACGTCATACACATCATCCTCATTTCATTGGGTCATGGGGTTGCTTATTGTTCTAAATTGAACAGATTGCAACGTACACAAATTAGAAATAAAAAAATACAAAATTTGTCAGTTGTTACTGTGAGACCGTTCACTGTAGTGGCGTTAATTACGCTCGTGGCTCGTAAAGTTATTGTATGTAATCTAATATTGTTATACGCGGCCTATTTATAAACAAACTGATATAAAATATAACACTTGGTAGTAAAATATTAAAAACTAATTCATATTTTTACTGTATTAGGGTATTATAATAAACTTTTTTTTATTATAATAAAATATTTTGGTACTACACTAGTTATTCGAAATGGATTGTGACTAATATTTTTAGAACAGTGCGTACTAATGGTATTATTACTACTACTACTAGGTTACAAAAGGAGGGGAATCTTACAAACAATCCTCTCCAACCAAATTCCTTACTCTAGCAATCAAGTGAGCTTCCATCTATAAAAATGTAACTCCAGCTGCAAAGAAAATTGTGTGAATATTATTTTTAGAACTTTTTTTTAGCACTTAGCCAGGCTATTAAAAATAAAAACAAAAAAACTTAGGAGATTCTAATGTAAAATTATATTTCTGTTACAGAGATTGTGAAAGCAACATGCCTTTGTTTAGGTCCAACAGGATCAGGAAAAACTTTATTACTGAAAAAACTACAAGCCAGATTAGTTGTAGATGAAACATCTAGTAGTGTACCAACAGTAGGAACTGATATAATAACAATAAAAATACCAGAAAGTCAAAAAAATATAGTCATAAGAGAAATTGGAGGTGTAATGGCACCAATATGGAGTAGATATTACAATGATATAAATAAAATATTGTTTGTTATAGACACAAGTAACCTATGTCAGATTGCAGCAGCTGGAATATTATTTTATACAATATTAACAGAACCACAGCTACAAAAAGCAAAGGTAACTTGATATTCATAAATCATCGTCATTCTTTTCTTTATCCCTCTTCCAAGTTTGCACGGGTCACACCCAACAAAACTCCACTATCAAGTCATCTACCACATTCTTGGTCTTTCCTGTCAATCCAAGCACAATATCCTTTCAGGCAGCCTAACCTCCTATATCCCTCCGACATTACTAAACCATCGTAGCTTTGTACATTCAACTTGTCTTGTCACGCTGTCCATCCCAACACTCTCCTATCAAATCTTACCTCTGCCGTTGACACTCCATTCTCTGCCTTCCTTCCACCCATCCATGATTCCACAGCTGAAGTAAGTATGGACATAAAATACACAACTTTCCTGCAATACTTAGGAATTTCCGGATCCCAGACTAAACTTCTCACACTTTGGAAGAACCTACACGCCCTCTACACTTCTGTACTGAACTCCCCCTCCCATACACTTATCCCATTTCTCTGCCCTTGTAGATCTACAAGTAAAAGAACAAAAATATTAAACTTTCTTGGAAGTTGAGCAGACTTAAATTCACTGACAATAATGTACAAAATTTGTATACTTTGTTGTTTACCTAATCAACAAATAAACACAGTGCGCTACAACTTGGCAATCGTTGCCTACACCCAAAGGGCAGTATACTGTCCAAACTACTTTTTACTTTCTCTTGCCTATATGAATAAATAGGAAGGAAAGTATAGTTTTCATGTCAATTTTTCGAAATCGAGTTTTCAGCGGATCTACACGTTTTCAGACCCCCTGAACCCAAAAAAACATGTTTTTAGCGATTGGTCTGTGTGTGTGAACAGAATATCTAAGAACGGAACATCGTATGAACTTGAAACTTAAGTTAGATACCACTAGAGGACCCGACACGAACATTTTCATCAAAATCGGTCAACCAGAAGTAGTAGTTTATTTGTGTATTTTTCACGTTTTTGCGATTTTCTCAAAAACTTTCATTTAAAACATTTTTTTGTTTAACACTTAGTTTATTGTAATTAGCGATTTTCTGTTTTTTCTTACAAAACATGTAAAAAAATTGATTTTTTAAAGATTTTAGCCTTATTATGCATTTTACGACTAAAAGTATTATCAAATTTATAGGAAATTAAAAGATCTACAACTTTTATTTAGAGCATTTTTCTCTACAGAGCCTAGTTTAGCGTGAAAGAGTGATTTTCCGTATTTTTTAAGCTAAACTTGAGGTTGATTTTCATCACTTTACGTCTTTCATTCATGATTACAATAAGATTATGTTTTTTGAAGTTAGTTTTTTGTTTATTTCTAATGTTACATTATATTGTTAATTGCATTGGCAAGAGAAAGTTGTGCGAGTGTTTCACACCAATTTAAAAAAAATTAATTTACTTACAGTCGCATCAACTGCTTGGTCATTAGCGACTACGGTGGATTATGTATCATTAACTGTGGGATTTGACATGTGAAAATTTCCAGACCCTGGCCAGGAATCGAACCCGGGACCTCCACGTGGTAGGCTTATGCGCTAACCTCTAAACTACAGAAGCAGACACACTACTTTTATATAATTTCACATTAAACCACAGCGAGCATAAAACGTATCCATCATATTACTTTAAATGATATTTTTACACATTAAAGATTAATTGGGTAATTTCGTTATTGAAAGAAAATGAAAAAATATTTATAAAATTTAATTTCTATTTATAATAAACTTTATAGTACTATCAATAATCAAACAAGTTAAATAATCACAATTCCTGTTATTTAAATCAGGTGGCTTCTCATCATGCGGTCGTGGGTTCGAATCCCAGTCAGGCACAGCAATTTTCATACGTTACAAAAATTCATTTCATTGTCCATTGTAAACAGTTACACCCCAACGTCATCGCTAACAACCGTTGCAGTTGATGCGGCGTTAAATAAATAAATGAAAAAAAAACTATAAAAAGTGTGGTTCCCAGTTTCTCTTTCTTGGTTTTTTTTTATCCAGGTACTGAAATTTGTAGGGCCAATTTAACTGAAAATACACGTTAAGTATAAGTATATTTACGACAATGAATTAATTGTACATTCATATGAATTAAGAATTAACAAATGAGTATATTTAACAATTACAGCTGTTTAAGTGTATTATAAAAATTCAGCTTTTTTAATAAGCTGTTCTTGCTTAAGTGGAATTAGTCTGATTTCTTGTTGCCATTTAACTCCGCTTTTTCTTCCATAAATTTTAACACTAGAAATTATTTCCTTGGCTTGTCTGCTTAGTTTCGTTTTACTTGACTTTTTGTGTTTGCATTTATAATAAATAAAAAACTCAACCAGATTTATCTGTAGTAATAGGAACATATGAACACAACAATGCAAACTAGGGAAATTTTTGAAATACACACAAAAATATAATAGCCTATTATTAAAGTAATAACAAAGACGCGACTAAAAATAATCAACCGAAGTTACTAATTGTACAATACGCTAATAAACTCACATCTAACAAGAAAACTCTATAACTATTGTTTGAATATTATTCTTTTATTTTACTTTGTTTTGGGGCAGTTAGTGAATTTTACATTGACAAGAGAAAGTTGTATGAGTGTTTCCTACTATATTATTTTAATAAGAGGTAACTGTGTTAGAGCCTTGATGGCAGGAGTTTTGAAAATAACCCAAAATAAATTGGATAAAACGAGTTAAGCGGTAAGCCGACTTGTAACTGTAGGACATCAATCCACTATCAACGACTAATGGCAGATTAATGTAAACTGAAGCATAAACGACTTATTCCGGAGGACCTAGTTTCATTTAATGGCGCCAGAAACCAACGGCGGAACGACTGAATAAGCAAGATACAACGATGGAAAGTACACTGAGGGAGACAAAGGAAAACGATAAGTAACTGCTGGAACAGCAGGACATCACTGGTCAACTCAAACACAAAATTAGAAAGCGTACAACAAAATAGACTAATTCGCTTACCTGTTGAATGGCCTGAAGTGTAGAAACGGCGTCTACGCGACACGTGTCCGGGGTTCGATTCACACTGTAACTTTAATGTTTGATACGAAAACAAGAACAATTGTAAATGATTATAAATTACACACATAAGCAAAATCACACTTGAAAATGATGAATGGTACATCAGAAACGAACGAAGCATAACGACAATTGCAGAAGCGACGCCATAGGATGGCCGGCGCAGAGAAGGCACGAACAGTCTACATGCCGCAGAATCCAACCAGTGAGTGAGTTGACCGGGAAGAATGGAATGTGAGTAGTGGGAGAATAATTACGTCATGAACTGAGATCACCATCGGAAATCAAGACAAGTATACAGACAGAGGCGGGAAAAAGGTTATTAATACAAAATCAGTGTATTTAACGACGATAATAATTAGCGGGGAAATATGAATTACTTAACGGGGGTGCGATTGGCCTTAACATACCGCCCGCCTAAATCGATGAAAGCGATTTACAGAAACAAAACTAGCAGAGAAGATCGAAGAACGAAGCCGCCCGCCCTGAAACAACCAGGGAGCGGAGAACGCAGGAAGAAGACGAAGAATGAAGCCGCCCGCCCTGAAGCAACAGGGAGCGGAAAACGTAGCAAACGAAGAGTACGAAGCAAAGAAGACGACGAAGAAGAATCGAATGAAGAGAAGAACGGAGCATCTTGAGGTGGCGTGACAAACGCACGGGTTTGCCCGGCCAACGACGAACGGAACATCTTCCACGGCTTGCGCGGAAGCCAACGAGTAACGGAACGATCTTGAGGTGATTGCCAACAAGGGTTGACAACCAGAAGCGACGCAGAAGAAGAATCGAAGAACAACGGAGCAAGGGAGAGTTCCAGCAAGGGAACAGACGAATGAAAAGACGAATACATGAATGTGTATTTGTATGTATCAGGAGTGAATTCTTTAAGTTGTTAAAGGAAACTTTTGTTGAAAGATTGTATGAATCAATACATACAATATACGCAGCGGATGATCAGGAGCAGCCTACTCAGAAAATTGAATCTCTAGGAGAGAAATAAGAAGACATATGCGGAGCAGACGACGGTGAGAAGAAGACGTAGAGTTGTGGACGAAGGTAAAGCCTAATTGTCAGGCAGGACAATTAGCTTTGACACGGGTCGAATGTAAGTACCATGAATAGTTCTTACCTCGGCGGTACGAACTGTGCGGTCTCTGCCAGGAAAGACATCGGTAACTGTGCCTAATGGCCATGATGCAGGAGCAGTGTCGAGGTTTTGCACGATGACAACACGACCAATTTGTAGGTTGTCACGAGCACGAGTCCATTTATTGCGCTGAGTTAGCGTGTGCAAGTAATTCAGGGACCATTGTTTCCAGAACGACTTAACTAGAACTTTGACTTGATGCCAGCGCGAGGCCGGCTGGAGTTGATCAATTGTGCTATGTTCAGGTGGTTGTAACAGAGACGATCCGATGAGGAAATGCCCAGGAGTCAGCATACATCTCTCCTCATTGGGGTCGGATGAGAATTGAAACAGAGGTCGGCTGTTTAATACGGCCTCGATACGAGCGAATAAAGTTATGTACTCCTCGAAGAGCAGTGGTTTGTCTCCGATGAGCCGAAGTAGACAATGTTTGGCCGATTTGACGGCGGCTTCCCATAATCCGCCGAAGTTTGGCGCAGAAGGTGGATTGAAGTGCCAAGTAATTTTTAATGCAGCGAGATGACTTCCAATAGCAGGAGATGATCGACGAAGCAGATTATAAATTTCGACAAATTTATTTTTGGCGCCAACGAAGTTGGTGCCGTTGTCGGAGTAGATGTCCGAAGGCAGACCTCGACGAGACACAAAACGATCGAGTGCAGCAAGGAAAGCATCAGTTGAAAGATCAGACACAAATTCGAGATGAACAGCCTTGGTAGACATGCACACGAAGACGCACAGATAACCTTTAGATAAGGAAGATTTACGAAGACGACTGGTTTTGACGAAGAACGGGCCGGCATAATCAACACCAGTAGATGAGAATGCACGGGAAGCGGTGACACGAGAAGATGGAAGCGTAGACATCATAGGTTGAGAAGGTCGTCCGTTGTATCTAATGCAGCGAACGCAGCGATGAATTCTTTGTCGGATGACCGTTCTAGCAGATAGAATCCAGAATTGTTGAACGATCAACGCCTGTGTTGTACGAGGTCCCGAATGGAGCGACAGTTGATGGTAATAGTCACATATTAAGTTGGTTAAGTGGCTATGTTTTGGCAGCAGTATGGGATGCTGTGCAGTAGTACTAAGCGCAGAGCGGCATAGACGACCGCCTACAGTTAGAATGCCGTGGTCGTTAAGCAACGGTGACAAAGAAACGAGTGACTTAGACGGTATTTTTCCCTTGGAGACAGCATTGATGTCGTCGGAGAAGTAGCGCAGTTGAGTCAATTTTACGCAGACATTGGTAGCAGCGCAGATTTCGCTTGAAGTCAGGAATGAAGAAAAGACTACGGAAGGCGTTTTGAGTTTTTTCACGAAGCGCAGAACATAAGCCAGGATTCGCGTTAGGCGAGAAAACGATGAAAATTTTAATAAAATTTCGTCGGGAAACGAAGGATCAGCTGAGACGGCGAGACAAATTTTTTCTTGCCGGAGATCGAGCTTGTCAGTAGAAACGGAAGGAATATTAATCGTAGGCCATTCGGTAGATAGCGCACGATAAATAGGCGGCCCTTGCCACCACAACGAGTGATTGATCAAATCGGTACAATTGGCACCACGAGATGCAACATCAGCAGGGTTTTGGTCAGTAGAGATATGAGACCAAGAGTTAAGATCGGTTAATGAAAGAATTTGTTGCACACGGTTGGCAATAAACATTTTTAAGCGGTGTTGCGGCGTTTGCAGCCAGGCTAACACGATACTAGCGTCGGTGAATAATCGCAAGTCACAACAAGAAATAGAATTCGCAAAATCAGAAACAGAAGAAATTAAACGAGATAACAAGAGTGCAGCGCACAGTTCAAGACGAGGAATTGTAACGTTTTTTAGCGGAGAGACTCGACTTTTGGCTTTGAGCAGAAACATATCAGAAAATGTGTTGGTTTGTACATGAAGGTATACACAAGCGGCGTAGCCTTTTTCGGAGGCGTCGCAGAATCCAAGAATTCGGTATTCAGCGCCGTTAACAGAAATTAATCGAGGAAGACGAAAATCTTGTAGAGCAGAGAGATCAGTACTAAATTTACGCCAGGCGTGGTCGAAAATCGGCGGTAACTGGTCGTCCCACTGTAAATTGTTGTTCCATAATTGTTTTAGAAAGTGTTTTACCCAGAAGGTGACTGGAGTTAGAAATCCGAGAGGATCGAAGATTTTTGCGAGATAGGAGAGCACAGTACGTTTGGTGACCGTAGAATCGAAAGGAGTTACGTGATACGAAAAAGAATCGGAGGTGGGGTTCCACTGAAGCCCTAAGATTTTAATCGATGAAGTTTCATCTGAGAAACAGATAGGATTTTCTAGATGATCGTGCGGAAATCGTTGCAGAAGGTCAGGATGATTGGAAGACCATTTCCGTAATTGAAAACCTCCCAAGGCGAGTAACTCGATGAGTTGATCGACTAGAAGTTCAGCCTCCTTGAAATCGGAAGCACCGGTTAGTATGTCGTCGACGTAAGTACTGGAACGAACAGCCTCGGACGCAAGAGGAAACGAAGAGCCTTCATCTTCTACTAGCTGAAGTAAAGTACGTTGTGCTAAATAAGCAGACGGTTTAACTCCGTAGGTTACCGTATTCAGTTCGAATTCTTGCGGTGTGGAGTTTGAATCGGAACAATAGAAAATATGTTGATGAAAACGATCTTCAGGACGCACGAGAATTTGCCGATACATCATCTTGATGTCCGAGCAGACGACGATTGGATGTTTACGAAAAGTTGTTAAAATATTACAGATGTCCTTTTGTAACTTAGGACCAGGTAACAGTTGACTATTAAGTGAATTGCCGTGAAGATCAGAGAAAGAAGCATTAAATACGACACGAATTTTCCCATTAGGGTCGGCTGTTTTAAATACGCCGTGATGCGGAATTATGTATTCAGCGATAGAAGAAGCAGGCGACATGTGGTTGAGAGTAAGATACTCACGCATGAAATCGTGGTATTTTTGTTGAACTGCAGGCTGCTGAGAAATTTTAACAGTAAATTTTGTAGCAGCACGACTTGCGACATGACGATTAGAAGACAACGATACAGAATTGTTTTTGAACGGAAGCGCAACAATATAACGTCCGTTACTATCACGAGTGGTGGTTTCGGAGAATAACTTTTCACAGTAGTCATCGTCCGGATTGGTAGCAGGGGGAGCGAAGATTTCTTCCGACTCCCAGAAGCGCTGCATAGTTTGAGACAGCGTATCGACAGAAGTGAGTAACGAGCTAGGTGGTTGGTTATTTGAAACCATAGAAAGTGCTGGTAATTTACCAAAAATTACCCAACCGAAAACTGTAGAAATGGCAGAAGGACTGCCTTTGATTATGGAATTATTGTGTTGAATAATTAGATCAGGAAACACTTCGGCGCCCAGTAAAATGTCTACAGGGGCGGAGTGGATAAATTCAGGATCAGCAAGAATTTTGCCGGAGTGCAGCTGTAAAACTTCGTGAGAAATGCAGACAGATGGTAAATTGTTAGTAATTTTAGGAATTACTAGCGCAGTGGTATCGAGACGAAAATCGCTGTTTTGTTTAGAAGCGATGGTAATCTGAGAAGTGCCTTGTATTTGAGTAGTGGCAGCTGATATGCCTAACAAGTTTTGACGACACGGAATTGTTTTTGCGCCAATTTGCTCTGCGGCGCGAGATGTTATTAAGTTCACTTCAGAACCGCAGTCAAGTACAGCGCGGAAAGCGTGAAAGTTGCCAAATTGAGTTTGCAACAGCACTGTAGCAGTACCTAGCAAAACCTTTTGTGAACCAGTGCGACACGATAGCGAATTGCTGTTGGAAGAATCAGAAATAGGCACGGTATTTTCAGCAGCGGTACTTAAATGCGCGCTACTGGGTGTAGATAGTCCTACAGAAGGATGTCTATTAACAACGTTATTGTTAGAGGAATCGCAACCAGAAGAATTAACAACGGGAGAAGTTGTATTACGATTAGAGTTAGTAGTAATTGATTTGTAATTAAAATTACTTGACGCAGAATTACGAGTGGTAGAATCGACTGGAGTAGAGGATTCGTGCAACAGTGTGTGATGATTAGTAGAACCACATAAACGACAAGACTTGATAGATTTACAGTCTTTGCGAGAGTGTTTTCCTAAGCAGGCAAAACATTTACGAAGCTGAAACACTTGTTTGTGCCGTTCTTCAACGGACATGGCGAGAAACTTGGTACAATTGAAAATGTTGTGATTAATAGAGCCACAAAACGGACATTTGTATAGCGGTTCACTATTTGAATTAGCAAGATTACTACCTAATAAAACCGAATGCTGTTTTTTAGGCGTTGTAGGAGACATTGGTTGTTTACGGAACACCGGTCTGTGACTAGCCGGTTTATCGACGTTGGATTTGCTAGTATAAGAAGAACTAGCGTTATCTGAAAGTTGAGATGAATTCGAGAGCTCGAAAGCATGCATCTTAGCGGTAACGAATGACATTAAGGCCTCGTATGTAGGCACGGCTGAATTAGGATTTGAATCCTCGAACGCTTGCTTTGTTACAGGATCCAAATTAGAATAGGCTATCTCAAAAAGTAAATATTCAAGTAAATTTATATTTAGCAGACGTAAGGCTCCGATTGATGATTCGTGGATATTAAGAAAACCTTTTAACGATTGATAGGACGGAGTGTCAGATTTAACGAAATTGAATATCTGATTTAAGTGAACATTTGCTATGCGCCTTGAGTTGGAGTAGCGCTCAACAATTAAATTGTACGCTAACGTATAATTTTCAAGCGAGAGAGGCAGGTGTTCTATTAGACGCAGTGGTTCACCGACTAATGAGCACCTCAAATAATGAAGTTTTTGAACAAATGATAACTCAGAATTATTGTGAATTAAATCATTGAACAAGCTGATGAAATTCTGGAATTTTGCAACATCTCCGTCGAATGAAGGTAGGCGAATTCGAGGTAATTGTATTAATTGCGAATTAGAAGACTTGACTTGATTTGGTAAAACGATTGTATTGTCCAGAGATTCAATTAATTTCTGGGCGCGATCAATTAACTGGAAATAATGAGTTTCGAAAGCAGTGCGTTCTGATTCGAAATCTGCTTCGGGTTGAAGTAATTCGATATTCGTTTGTATTTGTTCAAAGTCACACCAGAGGTCTAAGAATTTGTCAAGTCGTAATTTGACTTGGTTAACTTCAACGTCAGATTGAAGAAAATTATTAAAACGAGAAAGATGATTATTAACAACGTTGCGTTTTTTGATTAAAGATTGTAAATCGTCCATGTTGAAAATAATGAACGAAGACAACGAGCGAAAAACAAATAATAGAATGTAAACAAAACACAGCTGTTTATTGAATCTAGGTTAGTTGCAACTATGATGTATACGTTGCAGACGACGCAAGTGAAGTGATTCTCTCAGCGCTAGCAGTATCGACGGACAACACGAGAGAGAGTGAATGAGAGAGAGGGCACGCATGCGCTGTAAGCTGCGTGAACCAGTTAACAAGAACGAAGGAAAAAATGGCGACTCTAGCCAAATTCTGGCCGTGTCGAAAGATATAGCACTGAACCGATCTACTGTGACGTCAGCATAGCGTTGGTTGCAACTTGTATTGAATGAACGCGTCACAACACTGATAATGCGTTGCATTTGTTATGCAACTTACCCCGTATTTTTTAACTGAATAAATGAAATTGTTTTTAATATTAATATTTTTATTAATGTTTTTATTAATATATTGAACACATGTAAGACACGAAACACAATAAACGACACGATGAATGCAATGTAACACCATGTAACAACGAATTAAACAAAATACTGAAATTGTTGACGATTGAAAAAATTAAGACAATAGACTGTATTTCCAAATATGCACTGATAAATATCCTGCCCGGGACGGACCAAATTGTTAGAGCCTTGATGGCAGGAGTTTTGAAAATAACCCAAAATAAATTGGATAAAACGAGTTAAGCGGTAAGCCGACTTGTAACTGTAGGACATCAATCCACTATCAACGACTAATGGCAGATTAATGTAAACTGAAGCATAAACGACTTATTCCGGAGGACCTAGTTTCATTTAATGGCGCCAGAAACCAACGGCGGAACGACTGAATAAGCAAGATACAACGATGGAAAGTACACTGAGGGAGACAAAGGAAAACGATAAGTAACTGCTGGAACAGCAGGACATCACTGGTCAACTCAAACACAAAATTAGAAAGCGTACAACAAAATAGACTAATTCGCTTACCTGTTGAATGGCCTGAAGTGTAGAAACGGCGTCTACGCGACACGTGTCCGGGGTTCGATTCACACTGTAACTTTAATGTTTGATACGAAAACAAGAACAATTGTAAATGATTATAAATTACACACATAAGCAAAATCACACTTGAAAATGATGAATGGTACATCAGAAACGAACGAAGCATAACGACAATTGCAGAAGCGACGCCATAGGATGGCCGGCGCAGAGAAGGCACGAACAGTCTACATGCCGCAGAATCCAACCAGTGAGTGAGTTGACCGGGAAGAATGGAATGTGAGTAGTGGGAGAATAATTACGTCATGAACTGAGATCACCATCGGAAATCAAGACAAGTATACAGACAGAGGCGGGAAAAAGGTTATTAATACAAAATCAGTGTATTTAACGACGATAATAATTAGCGGGGAAATATGAATTACTTAACGGGGGTGCGATTGGCCTTAACAAACTGCTTTGTTATTATTCTTCATATACATATTTTACCTCAACTCATAATTTTCTAATCTTGTCAATCAATACAAATTGTACTAGAGAGCAAATCTTTTGGCTTGTGGATGCTGACTCCTACTTTTCGAGCTAGTACACTACAAAACAATGGTGGGAGTATAATGTCCATCAATGCATGTGTGTAAGAATGACACATAATAGTTGCGTGCTGGATGTGATACAACTAATCGAAATAACTTTAATATACACATCATCAGACACAGCGCGGTGAGGTGGCAGAAGGGTAATGACAAGCAGTAGACCTACTGTCCTCCCGCATGACAAAAGATTTGCTCCGTGGTATAATAGGTATATAGCCTAAATGTTTGGTAGCTTTAGATTTTTAGTTCTTTTCTAACTTTGAATCACCATCGCAGAACATGAATAGTGCACACGTAGTCCTGGTACACAGTATAATTTTTTTCTTTCTCTTGCCTATATGAATACATAGGAAGGAAAATATTATTTTCATGTCAATTTTTTGAAATAGAGTTTTCACTGGATATACAAGTTTTCAGACCACCTGAACCCAAAAATACATGTTTTTAATGAATGGTCTGTGTGTGAACAGAATATCTAAAGAACGGAACATTGTACAAAGTTGAAACTTGAACTCAAGTTAGATACCACTACAGTACCTGACACAAACATTTCATCACATTTGGTCAAGCATAGGTAGTAGTTTATTCATGACTTGTTATTTTTTTTGTGATTTTCTCAAAAATGGCTCTTACAATTTTTTAAAAAATTGCCTCATTTTCTACATTTTTCATGCTCTACAAGATAGGATAGGCGCCATGTCTGCTGAAATTCTTGGGGAAGTTGTGCTCTCATAAAAAAATGTTTCTTTTACAATTGCGGCCTTAAAAGCAATTTAGCGCAAAAGTGTTTATAATAAAAGTTGGTAGAACATTTTAAAATCTATGACTTTTATTTCAAACATTTTTTTGTATAATACTTAGTTTAGCAGTAATTAATGATTTTCTGTTTTTTTCCATGAAAATCTGAAAAAATGGATTTTTTTAAGATTTCAGCCTTAGTATGCATTTTACGAAAAAATATGTATAGTAAAATTTATAAGATCTACAACTTTAATTTAAAGCATTTTTCTCTACAGAGCCTAGGTTTAGTTTCAGAGTGATTTTTCGTAAGCCAAACCGAGATTGATTTTTATTTTGCACAATTCACTCATGAATAAAATGAGGTAATGTTTTTTGAGATTAATTTTTTTGTTTATTTCTAATGTTTGTTACTAATATTAGGTTATATTGTTCATTATTTGCATTGGAAAGCGAAAGCTGTGTGATTGTTTCTTACTAGATTTTCATAATTTGGCATTTGAGATTTCAAAATGTTTGCTAATCCGATAAGCCAATGTGAATGTGTGTATTGTCGATAGAAAGTGTATGATATCCAAAGCTTTTAATAAGGTTTTAAAAAAACGATAGCAGAATTGTTTAAAACTAAAACCCAAGCTTTTAAGTTGAGGAAAATCAGCTTATTTTTGGGCAAAGTTACATACTTTTTGGAAGCACAGATATTGAGGTGTAGTACTTTTAGCAACTCTTTAAGAAGTTTTTAATGTACATGAACACAAATTATAGTCAAAGAATAGGTCGATGATAAATATATTTATAATTTTATTATAAATCAAATTATTAAAAACCACCAGAAATAGTCAAAGAATGAATAAGGACATTTATCAATTGAGAAGTACTTTTATGGATTTGCCACACCTTCAGCTCATCACAACTTAAAATTACACAAATGAAACCTTTTTTAATTTAAATTATAATTAAGTAATTAACAAAAAAGTGCATCAGCACTCGTAATTTCCCAAATTTTTTTTAATGTTCATATTATGAACATCCCAACTCCCAACTAACAGTGTCTGAATTTTTCACCTTCACTAGGATACACATCTGCTCATAACACAGGTGGAGTGTCAAATTATTTACACTCAATCTGTTCGTTGTAGGGCTAAAATAAATAGTTCTGTTTCTTATCACATGGTCAGTCAATTAAATGACTGAATCATTTAAGAACAGAAGAGGTAGAGGTGTAAAAGACACTAATCAGAGTTATCTTCTCTGAAAGTAATGAATTTCATTGTACAGCCAGACCCTGTGGTGAATGAAGTGAAGGTATCATTTACAGAGTGGAAAATATGTGCTTTTCAGAGGGCTCGGCATGCTGATAAGCGTACTTTTCCACTCAGTGAGGAAGGCAATGGTAAACCACCTCACTCCTCGTTTTACTTAGTAAAACCTCTAGAGGTTCAAACTAGCCTTTCGGCTGTTGACCTAAACAACAAGGACACACATCTGTAATAGTTACAGTGTTAACTTGAATTATTATTATATATATTGAATTATATTATATTATATTATTCAAATTACACTATTAATGAATTATTTAAAATATTCCAATTATAGTTGTGTGTTACTTACAAAGTGATTTTTTGGAATGTATGGATAGTAAAAACCATCTAAAAAATAATTAACATGTAAATCAGTCTTGCGTACATAGAAATAACTACACAAATTGTAAGACTACTAAAACCAGAAAACTATGCAAGATGACACATGAAATATATATGACGTATTGTAGGAAAAAGGATCCAAAGTTGGCAAGTATGATTTCACGCTACGAGCATTTTAGTCAAGACATGTCAAAAATTATGATTTTAACACTTTTGCTGCTGCTTTTTGTTGTCTTTTATAACAATTTAGTTAAATATTTTGTCAACAGAATACGTATTGTCATATTCTAAACCCATGTAACCACGGAGAAAAGGGACCTTAAGTCGCTCATACAAGTTATATATTGCAATTTCATAGAACACTTCAGAATTAGCAAACTGCTTATTACTTTTACCGATGGCTACTTAATTTTTCACTTCTTAATGCTTTTTACTACAATCAAAACGCTCAAAATTTTGTGCTTAATATCACAGTGTATAAAACTGAAAATGTACATTTTCCTACTTTAGGTCCCTTTCCTGCACTGGGTTACATATAATGATAATGTACTGGGAGACTAAACAATTTTTTCATGATTTAACAGTAATACTTATGGTAAATATAGCAACCTAATATAGTAAAATGGTACATGTGAGTTAACATAAGACATTGAAAACTAGAGAGCATGTTAACATTTTAGCACACAATACGTTACTGTCAGGAGTGTTCTATAAAAATTAATATTCATGTGTGTAGCAGGATTGTTCATAGTAAATGCTAGACTGTTCATAAATTTCAGTAAAAAAAAAAACAAAAAAAATTAGCTGATAATTTTTGTTGAAATTGCGATATTTTCTTATTTAACAAAATTTTTATTACTAAAATTCTGACTGGTTTTTTTTAGATATTAATGGTGCTAACAAAGATGGATGCATCTTATAGACAAATGAGAAATGAAGCATTATTAATGCTGCAAGTAAAAAGGCTAAAAGAAGAAGTTCCACAATCTATAACAATTGTTGAAGCAAGTGCTGTAAATGGAGAAGGAACAGATGTAATTATGAACTGGTTACAAGACAAAGATATTGGCAAAATCAGTGGTCAACATTAATAAAGCATTACAAAATTATTTTAAAGGGAGTTCATACCGCGTATCTCACCAATGTTAAATTAGCAGACTTTGAGACCCATTATCTCAGTAACTATTAATATTTGAAAGCTGTAACTTTCAGGAATTATTTATGGATACAAGAGGAGGCTACTGATCCTCAGACATTAAAATATAACAACTTTTAAAAAGTTATTGATTATTTTGATGGGGCCGAATTGTTTTTAATATTTTTTAATAAAATTTCACATGTACAATGCTGAAGGAGAATCCACAGTACCACTATAACCTACTAAAGACATAGTAACAAATTCATTACTTTATGTTTAATGGTTTCTGAGAAAATGGGTCTTTTGTAAGAAAAAAGATGTTTACAAATTAAAATAAATAATATTCAGATATAATAAACACAGAAATAACACCAGAAAAAAACCTGACGTTTCTCTTTTCAACCACTATACAAAAATGCATATACATGTTATACCAAATTAAACAGAAAACTATAAATATTAATATTCAATAAAATTCAAAAAATTGATTATGGAATTGAATTTTCGGAATGAACTCCCCTTAAATTAAATAATGAATGGTCAACTTCTTAACCATGGATCTTCAACTCTGTGTGCGTTTGTAACATGGAATATCTCAATTGCAAACGGAGATACAAAAGAGATATTTTTTGATAACAGCGAGTTATATTGAAAATACTGATGAAAAATACTTATCCATACACATATATAGAAATCCACACTATATACAGAGTGATTCAATAAGATAGAAACAATTTCAATAAGCTGTATTTCCTGAACTACATGTTATATTTTAATTCTGTAAATTACATTTGAAAGAGAAAGTTTTAAATTTTAATTTACATACATGAAAGTTTATAGATGTTCAATGTGTCCTCCTCCGGCTGCACGTACAACATCTAGACGGTAACTAACTCATCTTAAACTCTCTGACGCATGTCTTGGGTCACTGAGTTGACTGCGGCTGTGATACGATTCCTTAGTTCATTCAAATTGGTGGGAAGAGGTGGTATGTAAACTGCACTTTTCACGAACCCCCACAAGAAAAAGTTACAGGGTGTGAGATCTGGAGACCTCGGTGGCCAAAACTGAAGTGCAGAGTCGTCATTCGCCATGTGACCTATCCATTGTTGACGTATGGATTCATTTAGGAAACGCTGAACACTGCGATGCCAATGGGGTGGATTTCCTCAAATGAATGAAGATTCGGGAGATTACATTTTCCAGCAGGACGGAGCTCCACCCCATTGGCATTGCAATGTTCGGAGTTTCCTAAATGAATCCATAAGTCAACGATGGATAGGTCGCATGGCGAATGATGACTCTGCACTTCAGTTTTGGCCACAGAGGTCTCCAGATCTCACACCCTGTGACTTTTTCTTGTGGGGGTTCGTGAAAAGTGCAGTTTACATACCACCTCTTCCCACCAATTTGAATGAACTAAGGAATCGTATCAAAGCTGCAGTCAACTCAGTGACCCAAGACATGCGTCAGAGAGTTTGGGATGAGTTCAGTTACCGTCTAGATGTTGTACGTGCAGCCGGAGGAGGACACATTGAACATCTATAAACTTTCATGTATGTAAATTAAAATTTAAAACTTTCTCTTTCAAATGTAATTTACAGAATTAAAATATAACATGTAGTTCAGGAAATACAGCTTACTGAAATTGTTTCCATCTTATTGAATCACTCTGTATATAAATACTTTTATTTCAAGTTTTAAAATTACCTATTCTGACTTTTTAACTTTTTTCAAAAAAAAATAAACAAATTAGATAAATATTAAATGTTAGCAATGGCTAATTTATTTCATTAGTCTTGTTCTGTACTATAAGAAATAGTCAGCCTTTTATACTCCTATTAAATATTGGCTCTGATTTCTTAGAAGTTAATTATTTATTATAGTGCTTTACTCAGCTGCAGTTGCTATTACTCAATATTTAAGAAAATTGTTAAATACAGACTGAAATAAATTTTAACATAAAATATTCTAAAAGTACAGTAGTCCCTCGTTAACCGCAGGGGTTACGTTCTAAAGGTAAAGTCCTGTAGTCGTTTTAAGTGTTTTATAGGTTTAGGAACATTTTACAATTATTATAATCTATGAATATTTAATAAATACAGTAATGTACGCATAACAAATTTAAGTTGCTTTAAAATAGGTAGTTATGGCTCTTTGCTTCTTCTTCTTCTTTTCAAACTCCTTGTGGACTTCTTCGTATGGTATCATCAACTCCTGAGTCCTTTTTTGAATTGAAGGACCCTTTCCATGACGGGATCCATCTCCAATACGTGGTCAGCCAATGCGTTGCCATGCTGAGGATCTCGTTGAAGGTTTGTGAAGAAATGCTTGGCTTCGTTTCAGGATCGTTGAACAAACAAAGAACTGTACATACGTACGAAGTAGTTAGACTGACTCGTGGAGGAAAACGTACGGAGAAATTACAGTATGGTGCCTGAGCATACGTATAGCGGTGGGGATGGGGTTGCACTGGTGGGCCCCAGTACCCGGTGACGCGCTCATTACGTACAGTACGCAGAAATTTAGCTTGGCTCATGGCGGCCGTCGCCATACTAGTGTGTGACTCAACATGATACGGATGCCAAAATATTTATTCAAACACAGGTTATCAGAATTGTATGACTTCACCACCAAGTAAAGTGTACACAAGGTGAGAAAACGTACATATATTAAGGTATTAGGCCCACGGACAACGTCCGTGGACAACCGAAACCCGCGGATACCAAGGAATTACTGTAAACAGTAATATGATCTAATTTTTTTTAAGTTTTGGAATTTTATACAAAAATAATTCAGCTTCTTCCAATACAATTGTAAAAAAATACTGATTATTATTATTTCATAACAATAACATTGTAAAGTAAATAAAAACTGGATAAATTTTATAATAATTTATTAACAACAACTATTGCTTAATGAAATATAGTTAACTGATTAAAAAATTGAAGGGTTTATTTTTGAACATTATTTTACACTTAACAATAACAGAAAAACTTGTTATGAGAATCAAACAATTCTTAAACCAAACCGGTTAATACATAAACAAACATAATTATTATTTTTATTTAATGTATCCTTGTTAAATCTTCAACAGTTTTTATCAAATCGTCTACAGTTACATCTCTTTTCAACCCTGTACCATCATCAAACTGTAAATAAAAAAAAGGAAAAATGATTAGTAAAGCTGAAAGCAAGAAGAAACAAAAAGTTAACAATACACTGTAATCAAAACATAACTGAACTTCTATAACTTGAATCCTCAAAGGGATGGGGAAAAATTTTGAGTTATAAAAAATAACAGCAAAGCAAGCAGTTATTCAAAAATAACAAAAACAGAACATTCCACATAGGCTAATACCGTAGCCTACAACATGTTAAATATGTAGGCCTACTGCATGTGCGTAATTTTGTAATATAGTACTGTACGTTGGGTTTAGCTTAGCTTTTGGCTACAGTGTTAATTAAATACTATAAAGTCCAGCCTTTCTTAATTTGCTCCTACTGTCAACAAATAATGACGTCACTGAGCATGCGCATTACCTAAAAATGTGTACACACTGATTAAAAAGTAACAACAAAATACTTTCAAAAGTATTTAAATACAAAATACTTTTAAAAATATTTTTATAAATGAAATTGTTAGGCCTACATCAAATCATGACTGATATTGTAATTACTTTAATTGTTTATAATTTAAAACAGTTAACTTAATCGGAATAAGACATCCATAAAGTCATGGACCCTAGCATGCACCCTGTAGTAGCTGGCTTTGGTTTGTTGACAGTACGAGCAAACTAAGGATGGCTGAACTGTACATTATTGTACACAGTATTCTAAAATTATGCTATTTTAAGTACGCAGTGAATGCTGAATATGGTACATTTTACCAACACAATGAGTCATGATTGAATTATTGTTCTATGGGTGACCAAAGATTCGTCGATTCAAAAAAATTCATTGTTTAGTTTACGCCTGTTAGGCCTATACAAAGGCAACCAGATGACTGAGGATCTGTACCCTTTTATGGTCGAACATTTTTCCTATTAAAATGAAAGAAGCAGCACTACCTACATTCTTTAAAAGACCAAAAACGCTATTTTGAGACCTATATACATATTTTTGGCAAATTTTTTCTCTTCGGTGTAACGTCCGACTGTTCTGCAATTACTGCTAATACAGATGGTGAAGGATGAAATGATTTTTTTGTAACATATGAAAATATGCCGTACCTGAATGGGATTTGGACCCAAGACTGCATGATGAGAGATGAGCATGTTACCAACTATGCCAATGCAGCCGGCTTTTTATTAGCAAAAGAAACGAAACAGTTCGACTTAGAGAAATGACAGAATTTGAGTTATACATGGATTTTCACACAGTAAATGTATGAAAAGTAGAAGGGAACTGAAATTCAATTCAAGATATAGACGTTCGACTGTACAAAATGTTATGCAATTTATCTTGGAAATTATATTTGTTACCTGTAAATATATAATTCTACATAACAGATTTATGCTTGCAGACAATGGAACTTTAAATCAACTGTCAATAGAAATTTTACATATTTTACATAAGATTATAATATTTTTATTAGTAGGCCCTACTGTTTACAATTTTACAAATTTTCAATTTTTGCTGCATTAAATAAAGATTTTCCTAAAACTAAAAAATACACAGAGAGAAAAAGAAAGAAAAGCAAGGTGTGATAGAATGAAAAAATACTAGGAACAAAAACTTTAAAAAGAGATCCAAAGAAGTAATTGTCTAAAATGATCCAATCAAACAATATATTGGCCAAACAACAATAAAAAAAAATAAAGATTTCACATACATTTTTCAATACCTGAAGTACCTATCCCACTTCACTAGGGTGCAGGTAATTGAGTGTTTACTGTAGTCATTTATTACTATTATAATTTAAATTTGAACTGATTTTTATAGTTGTTTGCACATTCAGTTGACACAATGGATCTTATGGCAATCGTCACTGCTATTAGCGCAACTAAAAACATCAATTAAAGACATCTGCATTCGTATATAAATACATTTTTGGAACCTCTGTAGAAGACGTATTTTTTAAAGTAGAACTACAATTCAAGTTTTGCATGACAGAAAAAAATGTATCCTCTCAAAATTACAATAAAATTGTAAACTGACCGGTAAGAGTTTTGCAGAAACTGCGTTGTACTAACAATTCAAAGGTGTAACAAAAGGTTAAGGATATCCGGAGTAGGTAAGAGTTTGAAAATATGGCACAAACATCACAAAAACGTATAAATTAAAAATCTATATAGATTTTTAATTTATACGATTTTATTGTAATTTTGAGAGGATATCATAACGTTTTGTTGAATATATTATATAATTTCTAAAAATAAATTGACTATTGATGCGACCGTTTCTGCAAAACTCTTACCGGTCAGTTTACAATTTTATTGTAATTTTGTGAGGATAATTATGTTCTATCATAACAATACGCGAGATGATAAGTATGACGTTAAAAAATAATTTATTATTTATAATAATAATAATAAAAATAATAATAATTTATTATAGTTTTACATTTTTTGTAAATAAATTGTTTGTATAAAATTGATTTTATGAAGAAAAAAATTAACTGCCCAACGTGGGGCTCGAACCCACGACCCTAAGATTAAGAGTCTAATGCTCTACCGACTGAGCTAGCCGAGCATGCCAACTCACAGCAAAATTATAGCATATAAGACAGGGCAGCCGAACCGTAACATGTAACATGTATACGGTGCTGCCGCCTAACGTCAATCGGAGGAGGAGGACATTTTCCGAGATCCGATATAAAAAAACATACTAAATCGGGTCCCGCGGCATTAAAATTATTGAAAATAAATGTTTGCAGTTTGTTTTTAATACTGAAATGAAGACTAAATGTCGTTTAAAGTGAAACAATGTTATACTAAAGCATTGGAAACATGTTTTGATCAATAATTAAAAGAATAAAGATAAATGTGAAATTCGATCAAAGTTGTTAGCGCTAAATAAGCAGTTCGCTTGCGCCGGCTGCGAAAACTCTTACCGGGCGCATTTCAAGCGAAATGCTTAATTGTGTAGAATGTTTAATGAATTGTAAAAAATAAAAAAAACTGTAAAAACATTTTCTTCTATTAGGGGAGGGGGTTAAAATGAATATCTCATCGATTTTAATGCAGACCTACTAATGCCTTTTCCACATTCCTTCGCCTGACTTTCTAAACACTGCGTGATAAATGTAAACAAATGATGCGATCAATTATTACTATCTAAAAAATTTTTCCCAGTACAGATATCGAAAAAATATTTCACATTTGTAATCCACATATGAAGTCGAGTATAAACTTATAGTGTTAATTATTAATTAATAGTCATTTAGACTACTCTACATTACAAAGGTTTGTTTTCGATAGGGCTTGGAATGAGGGGAGGAATGTTATTGGGTATGATGGCATTGATTGATCTACAAAGCCGATGTTTGTGTATGTGCTAGTAGCAGTAAAAGCCCCATAAGAAATACACTGTCCTATACTGCTCCGTTGTGTCAACTGAACATGCAAACGACTATAGTTAAATAAAACGTGAATAAGAAACAAAATCATTAAGTCTGTTGTTACCTGTAATCCAGATGCCACTTCCTTCATATCCTTTTGTGAAAGGTCCAGAAAACTTTCGATTAAATCGCCATCAATAAAACCTTCCCATGGTTCAGTCTTGATATCTGTATTAAATGATCTCCAAAACCCATGATCTATTTTACCAACAGATTTAATGACATGAGTAAGTCTGTCTTGGAGTTCATGAAGGAATTCATACAATTCGGCACTTATCTGTGTTACAAGTCCTAAAAATAAATACATAAATAACAATTTATCAAATTAGTTATGTGAATTAACTCTCAACATTCTTAAAAATTTCAAGATTTAAATAAAGGTTTCAACTGTTTCTCCTAACATGGCCAATCCCTCTGATCCAATCACAAAATATTTAAGGTATACCTGTGAAATTTGGAAAAACTTGCAATAATTAAGGTGAAACTTTTGAATTTGTAGCATTTACCTTACGTATAAATTGGGTGGCACAAAAGTCAATTGACACTAGGTAAAATATAATTATGAATAGCAAAATGTAGTATAATAATTTTAGTCCATGCTGATATTACAAAATATTAGTAATCTTGCCTTAAGTACTTGGAAGTGTTTAAAAATAACGTGGTACCAGGACTCATAATGTTTGCAGATAACAATAAAGAAATTTGTTTTCAACATGATGGCGTTCAATAACATTATGCTACTGCAGTCTGCAATTATTTACATGAAATGTTTGGTCAACAGGCAGATATTGCCATCCACGTCAAGAGCTCTGTTTACTCTAGTAAGCCAAATACTATTGACGGACTGAAATATTACATTTACGACCTATTCCATGACTTGAAAAATGATACAGGTCTTTGCTGTAGAGTGTATAACAGTGTTCCCAAAAGACTTCAGAAATATGTTAACAAAGATGGAAACAATTCTAACTGTAAGTATTGTCTGTAATAAATAGAATAACATTCAGTAATTTTTTGAACAAGTGTCAAATGACTTAGGCCACCATGTATGAGGTGTGGCTATTAAATAATGAGACTGACATAAAAAATTTTTTATTTTATACATAATCACTTATTGTCACCTTCAATATACACTACTCCTTCTCTATCCTACAACGCTCCATGCAAATTTTCCATTGTTGGAAATAATGCTGGAAGTTATCTTTTGTCAGCTCCTTCAGGACACGTGCTGCTCAAAAATGTTTGAAATGAAGCTCACAAAAATGTTTGTACTGACACTTTGTACACGATTGAAAATGACCCAAATTTTTTGGAAACTATAAGAACATGTGATGCAACATGGTTTTTTACTTATGATCCGGAAACGAAGCGCCAATCCATGCACTGGAAGAGCTCAACTTCGCCCAGAGCCAAAAAGCTTGAATGAACAAGTCAAAATTTAAACCAATGATGATTGTTTTTTTTTGATATCCATGGAATTGTGTACCTTCACTGGGTTCCTGAAGGTCAAACAATTAATCAATATTACTACCTTAAGGTACTTTCTAAACTACGTCAAAGACTACGGAAAAACGCCCCAAAATGTTGAAGGACAAATCATGGGTTCTCCACCAAAACAATGCGCCAGCTCATTCCGCGTTATCTGTCAAGAGGTTCCTAGCCAAGTACAGCATCTCAGTGTTAGAACATCCACCTTATTCACCAGATCTTGCACCATGTGACTTCTACCTGTTCTCCTAAGGTGAAATCTGCATTAAAAAGGACAAGATTTGAGTCTGTGGAAGCTGTAAAAGAGAAAGCGGTATGTGTCCTAAAGGAGCTGACAGAAGATGACTTCCAGCACTGTTTCCAACAATGGAAAATTCGCATGGAAGGAGTGTATATTGAAGGTGACAATAAGTGCAATAACTGATTATGTATAAAATAAAAATAAATTTTTTTACGTCAGTCTTGTTATTTAATAGCCACACCTCATAATTAGGTCTACAAATAAACATCCTGAAATGCCATTTGCATGGGCTGATGGTCCGTCGGACCTGAAAAATATCTTTTCAGGTGATCACGGCCTATGCACCACATGAGCGTAAGCTGATCGATTTTTTACATTTATTTTCTGATGGCACATTTTATGAACTGATTTTACAAGAAACAAATCTTTATGGTGATAATTTGAAACAAACGTTTTATTACATAAAAAAATGAGCCCCAAATTGCGCATATCATGGAAAGAACTAACAAAACGAATTTAGTGGTTTTATGACTTCACATGGGGAAAGTAAAATAAAATATTTATACGGTACTACACATTATAAACTTAAATAGTTATTAACTTCTCTTATAAACACAAAACAAATAAAAAATTCATTGTTTATTAGTCCAAACCCTTTCTACCACTGTACTAAGCTAAAATTTTATTAGAAAAACACATGTACAGTATAATGTTTACAAATTTTTAAACCACATCCAGTGCTGTTCCTACTTATCGCTGTCAAAACAATCATATATTATAAATATGATTTCTATAAAGAAGAATGTTTTACAAGATGTCATTGTAAGGTAATAATATTCCTCTTATCGGTTTTACCAGGATCTTTCGTAATATAACTTAGTTTTATTGAATACTAGATTGGTACAATACATTTTTTATCAATACGCAAACAATAGAACAGCAAAGAAACTGAAAATGCATGTGCTAGTTGTGTATAAATGACAAATAAAGTGGACTCCACATGTGCGTCCACCAGCTCCGCAGTCAGATAATTCATTTGCAGGGCCACTGGCGCCACATATGCGTCTTATTTTTTTGCTGTAAAATTACAAAATTTAACCCCTATCATTGCCATGGACATGTTAACGCACAACGAGTTGACTCCGTGATGTGCCATGGACATGTTTACGCACTGCATGAAATTTGAATTTAGCGCCATGTAACTCTTAGCATTCATTTTACCAATCCCCTTAATACTGTATATCAAACCGTTCAGAATGAAAAGGAAATTTTTCCCTCAAGAGTATCAAGCTGCCATCAACGGCAAATCTACTGTAATGTTCTAAACAAGGAATTTTCTATCTCCGTGTTTGCAACACAACTCGCATACCGCACTGCTCGTCGTCACATGTTCTTGTTTTGTTAGCCATGTAAAATTAACTAAATAATAATTTAGTTTCAGTCCAAAATTTTAGTTAACTTACAGTACAGTTTTTCGTGGTTATTATTGTAATATACATATTATTTTGAAGCAGTAATCAATCCGCTACACAAAAAAGGGGACAGGAGCAACCCAGACAACTATCGAGGGATTTCTCTTCTTGATTGCACCTACAAAATTTTTTCAAAGATCATATATAACAGAATTAAAGACCAACTGGATAAGGAACTTGGTGAATATCAAGGCGGCTTCAGACCATGGAGAAGCTGTTCAGAACAAATCATCACGTTGAAACTAATCATGGCATACTACAGAAAACGAAGTAAACCTCTTTCAATTGCATTCATAGATTTCAAAAAAGCATACGACTGCATCCACAGACGATCAATGTTGAAAATTCTGAGACACTTGGGACTCCATCCAAAACTTATAAAAATGATAGAGCTCACCCTGACGAATACAACATCTAAGGTCAAATTCAGAGGAGAACTGTCCAAATCGTTTGTAGTAAAAACAGGTTTGAGGCAGGGGGATGGCCTGTCGCCACTGTTGTTCAATTGTGCCCTGGAATATATAATGAGGGAATGGTATAAGAGTAATCCAAAGAATATCAAAGTTGGAACTTCTAGAGACAACATAAATTTAAACTGCTTGGGATTTGCTGACGACCTGGCACTGCTGGCTAACAGTATTCAAGAAACCAAGAAACAAATAAATACACTACAGAGTATTTCTCAGAGAATTGGCCTTAGAATATCTTTTGAAAAAACAGAACTTATGCTAACTGATCCACCTCTTGCAAAGAAAATCCGTATAGGAGATCAAGAAATAAAGATTGTGGACAGTTTCAAATATCTGGGTGAAGTCATAACGTACAATCTCAATGAGAAACAAGCATGGGACAGTAGAATAAATAAGTTGAGAAGAGCACAGTATGCCACAAAGAACACTTACAACAAGAAATCACTATCAATAGCCACAAAATTGAATCATTATAAGACAGTTACTCAACCAATAATAACTTACGCAAGTGAAACCATCTTTAAAACCACTAATACCATCGCAATAGACAAATTACTAAAAATTGAAAGAAGAATAATCAGAACTTGTATCAACAAAAGCTATCATGAAAATGGACACTGGAGATTAGCTTCCAACGAAACTGTATACAAAGAAATTGAACCTGTCACAAGTACAATGAGGAAAAAACGAATATCTTTCTTCGGTCACTTGATTAGAGCTCCGGAGGACAGACTGAGCAGAAGAGTTATTGAAAAGCTGTGGAAAAGTAAGACAAATATTCAATGGATTGAAGAACTCAGGGAGGATATGAGAGAGTTGCGCATAACATTCGAGGATTTGAAGGACAAGTCAGACAGCATCGGAATCCTGAACGACAAACAGACAAGACTTCAGATCAAAGTCAGACATAGAATGGGAAGAGTGATTTCGGACGAGGAAAGGAAATTGATTTCTGAGCGGATGAGGAGATGTTGGGCGGAGAGAAGACGAAAGAGGGCCGGAAGATACTGACTACAGTGGTCCAATGAAGGCCATAAAACTATAATAATAATAATAATACATATTATTTTATTACCCATATGAACATAACCAAATTATTCTCAACTTTTAGTTCAGTGTTTATAACCTTTTATAACCTACACATTTAGTACAGTTTTGTTTTTTAAAATTAGTGAGTATATTTATTTTTCATTAGTTTTGTTTATTTAAGCTTGAAATAAAAAATTATTTTTACTTTTAAAAAATTGGTGGTTTTTTTTTATTTATTGTCAGGCACAGAGAATAAAAAGTCACTTTTTTCACTGGCACTGATTGGGTTAACGATAGATATCATTTTGACACATTATTTAACCTAATTATTAACAAAAAATATGTTGGGCTTTCAAAATCTTCTAGACATTTCTCGGTGGCACTCAATGTGTTAAATGCTTCATCATTTCCTGTTTCGCACATGTTAGTGAGCATGAAAAATTAATTTTATGAGTCTTAAATGTTACTTCTACTCAATAAAAATGTTCATATTACACATAAAAGACCTTTCAAAGTATGCAAAAAGTAAAAAAAAAAAAATTAACAAACAAATTTTTTTTGACCATCCTTACAAAAGTAAAAGAGTAAAAAGATATCTATGAAATTTATTAGAATTGTAACAAAGAATGTGAAAAGGATTCAAAACTATGCAATATAACAAAAATTAACCACTTTTTCAATAAACTGACAAGATTTAATTGAGAGTAATTAAATACTATTAACAAAATTAACAAAACTTACCAATGGCACCATAAACTGTCCCATACAAAACACATCCTATGGTCGGTGTAGATGTTTCTCCAACGTGGTGCATTACAAGAGAACCATGCCTAAATACATTGACCATATCACCTAAATGAAACTGCCCAACTTCATGCATTTGTTGCCGTTCTTCATCTGTAGTAGCAGCACTACCAAAAAAACAGAAATATAAGATACCTTATAGCTACAATTAAAAAATTGAGTTGCTCCCTTAAAAGATTACAAAAAGCTCCTTTCAAACATAATCTATACCTTAATTTATTAAATTTCAACAAAAGTAATGAATTGTTAAACTATGCAGTTATGAGTAACTAACTTTCTATAATAAAAATATAATACTGAAAATATCATATGTATTGAAAATTTATATTTATTTCAATTTCTCCCAAATAAGAAAAACAATATAAAACCCTATGGTAAGCACTCCTTACATAAAACCTGATGCTATGCTAGGCACCATTTTCCCAGGCCTAGAAATCAATCCCTGAAGTTTGGTGGGTCAACATCACTTGGATTTGATTCTAGCTCAGCTTTCATTACTACAGGAGACAAAAGATCTGCAAACTTCACAACCCATTTTTCTTTCTACCATTTTAACATTCACATCAGTTTAAGAATTCAAACAAATGAAATACTACAATACTGTAAAAAATAAACACATTGATTTGTCACTGACCTATCTTTTTGACAGATGATTAAATTATGTGAATTCTCTGCTCCTAAGAATGTATCATCATCCAAAATTTCAACAGCAGTCATCCAATTTGGATTGTAATCTCTAGCCATCTGGAAAAAAATAGAAAATAATTTTCTTAACATAAGCTTTAATGTGATACCTACAGTGCGTGAGCATGAATATATTCAAAATAGGTAATTGCACATCATGTACAGATCTTCAACTAAAACTTACTAATATTTAGATGTAACATAGAGTGAGGTAAAAGGCAATAAAAGTGAACTTTCCCCACGACAGGTTGCCAAATTTGCTAGGACATAAAAAGAAGTAAAATGAATCTAAAAATCTGGTGTGAAACACTCATGACTTTCTCTTGCCAATGCAAATAATTAACAATATAACCTAACATTAGTAACAAAACACTAGAAATAAACAAGAAACTAACCTCAAAAAACATAACCTAATTTTAATCATGAGTGAAAGATACAAAATGAAAATCAACCAGTTTGGCTAAAAAAATACGGAAAATCACTCTTTCACGCTAAACTAGGCTCTACAGAGAAAAATGCTGTAAATAAAAGTTATAGATCTTTTAATTTCCTATAAATTTTATTATATACACTTTTGTCGTAAAATGCATACTAAGGCTGAAATCTTAAAAAAATTGATTTTTTACTTGTTTCAATGAGAAAAAAACAGAAAATCGCTAATTACTGCTAAACTAAGCGTTATACAAAAAAATTTATGAAATAAAATTTTAGGATTTTTAATTTTCTACAACTTCTATTGCATAAATTTTTGCGCTAAAATGCATATTAAGAAAATTATATTAAAGCCACAATCTTAAAAAAACAATTTTTTTACGTGTAACAGCCTCTCCAAGAATTTCAGCAGACATGGCGCCTACCCTTGTAGAGTATAAAAAATTTAGTAAATCAGGCGATTTTAAAAAAAATTGTAGACTCGTTTTTGAGAAAATTGCATAAAGTGAAAAATTACACAAACTACTACTTCCGGTAAACCGATTTTGATGAAAATGTTTGTGTCGGGTCCTCTAGTGGTATATAAGTTAAGTTTCACGTTTTAAGTTCGTACGATGTTTCGTTCTTGAGGTATTCTGTTCACACACACACACACACACATAGACCAATCGCTAAAATCATGTTTTTGAGTTCAAGGGGTCTGGAAACTTGTAGATCCGGTGAAAACTCGATTTCGAAAAATCGACACGAAAACAATACTTTCCTTCCTATATATTCATATAGGCAAGAGAAAGTAAAAAACAATGAGTATACTAGAATTAACAAATAAAAATCAACAAAGATGTGGTTCAAATATATGAAATTAATGAAACACTAATAACTTATCCCCGGGAAACAGGATATTACAGCCTAGAAGAACATTTATATAATATGTAATATTTGTACAACTTGTGGCTAAGAGTTCTATTATGTAAAAACTATTAATTATACTATTGTTTATTGATTTCTCCAACAATGATATACTGGAAATATGCCCCCAGACAAAACACAGGGTTCTCTATATAGATTTTTCAAGGTTAGGATTTCCTTGAACGTCATGTCCTTTCCCTCCCAACAACGATTTGATGCAGTTAATGATCAGTTGACATGGCACTTACCTTATCTTGCAGAGCATAAAAAATGTAATAAATGAGGCGATTTAAAAAAATTGTATGTTTCATTTTTTGATAAAATCGCACAAATAAACTACTACTTACGGTTGACCAGTTTTGATGAAAATATTCATATTAGGTCCTCTAGTGGTAGATAAATTCCAAGTTTCAATGTGGCACAATATTCCATTCACGAGATATTTTGTTCATACAAACAGACCAATCGCTAAAAACATGTTTTTTTAGGTTTTTTTGGGATAATGAAAATTCAAATAATTTTTCACTTAATAAAGTTATAAAAAACCGCCAGAATTTAACACTAAATTAAATAAAAACCAAATTAAGTACTTATGAGTTTAAAGTAACGAACAAATTGTATAAAAAAACACTTGCTGTAATTTGGTTAACAAAATGTAACCGTAAACCACTATGAACAAACATATCCAGAATGTATCTATTTATTGTCACTCACACACACATTTATGGACATTAGACCACTGTTGTGCTAATGTATAGTTTGTCTAATCTGAAATTGCGGGCGTAGCTATAGAGTTGTGATCATACTCCTCTTTGTCCTTCGCCTACATGTACAAAACAACTCCCAAACAACGCAACAGAAAATGAATGAATTGTTTATTTATTTTTCTCGATTTGAAGGATAATATGTTAAAACAATCTGTGGTCTTAGGAAATCCTGTACTAGCTTGAAAATTATGAGTGGGGATAGGGAAGAGGAGTAAGCTTCCATATGACAAAAGATTTTCTCTTTAGTACAGTTATACGAGAATGAAACACTAAATAATTTTTCAAGTTATTTCCAGATATTGACAAACAAACACAATTAATTCATACCTCCTCAAAGCTGCCTTCCATTGCCTTATGTTGTAATAATGTCATGGACCTCATTAGATCTCCTACTAGAATAAAATCTCCTTTTGTTTTTAAATATAATGCTATAATGTTATTAAAATGACTACATTCCAGCCTTAATTCCTTTTCAGCAGTCCATTCAAATAACCTTACCTGTAAAAGAAACAAACAGAATTTAAATATTAAATATACATAATTATCCATTGACACTAATAAATATCTGAGTATTTTTACACAACAGTAAATGGTACACCTTTATATAACTTTAATCCTCAGATAATGCAGTAATACTAGTGAAAAATCACTATATAATATGAGGGGGTACCCAAAAAATACCGGAATAGTTCTGCCGTGGCCGTGGCTTGTGCAGTACAAATTCCCGCCGCTAGGCAGCTTGTAGCGCTACTCATTGCCGCCTTGTTCGTTGATCTGGCTTGTTCTGTTCCCATGCAGTGACAGTTTTTGCTAGTGCTGTTTTGTGCTAGTCTCGTTTTTCATGATGGCAAGTTTGAGTGAACAATGTGTGGCTGTGAAATTTTGCTTCCTGCTTGGTAAAAACGTCGCTGAAACAGTTGAAATGTTGAACACAGCTTACAAAGACGACACTATGGGAAATCCCAAGTGTACGAGTGGTTTTCTCGCTTTAAAAATGGAGACATGTCTATTGAAAACAAACCTCATTTTGGACGATGGTCAACTTCCCGAACAGACAAAAATGTTGTGAAAGTGAAAGAAATTCTACTTGCCAACCGACGACAGATCATAGTCCAAATATCACAGGTTAGTGCGTTATCTTGGAGCTAAGTCCAATACATTTAAACAGAAGACTTGACAATGAAAAGAGTCGCTGCCAAGTTTATGCCTCGGGTTCTGAAAGACACTGAAAAGGAACGTCGAGTTGAAACCTGTCGTAATTTGAAACAACAGCTTGAAAATGATCCAGATTTCACGTCAAAGATCATTAAGGGTAACGAGTCTTGGTGCTCTGTGTATGACCCAGAAACCAAACAACAATCCAGCCAATGGAAGATGTCATTGTCACTCCGACCAAAAAAATGTCGTCAAGTAGATCGAACATCAAAACAATGCTGCTTTGTTTTTTTGATGTGAGGGAGATTGTCCATTAAGAGTTTGTTCTATTAGGCCGGATGGTAAATCAAGCTTTTTATCTTGAAGTGTTGAGAAGACTACAGAACAGCATTCGTCAAAAAAGACCCGATTTGTGGCAGACAAGGGACTGGTTTTTCCACCACGACAACGCGCCTGCACACACGGCAATCTCTGTTACCCAGTTTTTGGCCAAAAATGGCATAGTTTTGCTACCACACGCACCATACTCACACGATCTGGTTCCCTGTGATTTTTTTCTTGTTCCCATGCATGAAAAGGGGCATGCAAGGTCTCCGATTTGACAACTTTGATGATGTCAAGAAAAAATGAAGGACGAGCTGGTAGCCATCACTGAAGAGGAGCACAAAAAATGTTTCGAACAGTGGAAGCAATGGTGGGACAAATGTATTAGTTGTAATGGAGAGTATTTTGAAAGGGGATAAAGGTTTTGTAAAAAATTTAAAAACAAATAGTTTTTAAAAAATAAATCCGGTTTTTTTTTGGGATGGAACTGCAGTAAATGGTCCACCTATAAATAAATTAATCTTCAGATAATGTTGTAATACCATCTCAGATTTTCAATGGATGATGGAACAGCTGAATAGTTAAGTGAATCATTATCGTTTATTTATGAAGTTAAAATAAAATAAAAAAGTTGTTATATCCAAAACTGATAAAAATGTAGAGAACTTAAAAACAAAAAAATTCACAATGATAAGGTGTAAAGATATAATACAGATATTTGGTGAAAACAATAAAATATGAGAATAACAATCAAACACCAGAAATAGGAGAATGAATAAGAACGGTGAACGTGGCCTGTATAAAGATGAAGCATTTCTTTGCTATGTAACGGGGATCTAAATACAGAAGTCCAATTTAGATATGTGAGATGCAACAATTTTCTGTTCATTTACAAGGAATGGAGGCTTGGATTCTTCTAAAATAAGAAATAGACAACATTCAAGCCTTCGAATTATAGATATATTGATTACGTTAAGGATATCATGAACGAATGAGGTGGATAAAGAGCTAGAATTGATTAGCATAATAAAAAAATGGAAACTGGAGTATTTCAGAAATGTTATTAAGGGAGAGAAATGCCATCTGCTGTTGTAGTAACTAAATATAATTACATAAAAATCTAAATAAAATCATATTTTCTTGATCATTTTCAAAAGAATCAATCACAAGTCTATAAAAATAACAAAAACAAAATAAACATTACTTACTGTACTATTAATACTAGCTAAAAGTTTTCCATTAAATTCTACAAGTGAGTAACAAGCTCCTTTGATTTCTTTTTCAGCAACTTGATTTAGTTTACCATCTTGATAATGAAATATAATTATTCTGCCTAGTTTTGGTTCACTTTCATCGGGATTAACTAAAGCAGTACCAGTAATATAATACGTATTTGGATCGTCACCTAATTTTGTCGACACTAAACTTAATGCGTACTCGTTTGTCATCAACTGATGAGCATGAATTACTGGAAACAAAACAAAAAAAAAATTAATAAAACAAGATAAAAAAAAATACAGATTATATAACTTTCACTTTCAACCTCACTAACAAGCTCAAGTGAACTGAACTTATTCATCAGCTTTAACCTATTTGAGTTTCCGAAATTAAAAGTGCTTAAATGTTTTTTGTTAATATTTTTACTTTCTCTTTCGTAATGAATATATAGGAAAGAAAGTATTGTTTTCATGTCGATTTTTCAAAATAGAGTTCTCACCGGATCTATACATTTTCAGACCCCCTAAACCCAAAACATGTTATTAGCGATTGGTCTGTGTGTGAACAGAATATCTCAAGAATGGAACATCGTACGAACTTGAAACGTAAGTTAAATACCACTAGAGGACCCGACATGAACATTTTCATCAAAATCGGTCAACTGGAAGTAGTAGTTATTCGTGTCATTTTTCACTTTTTTGCGAGTTTCTCAAAAACGGCTCCTACGATTTTTTTAAAATTGTCTCATTTACTATATATTTTTTGCTTTACAAGATAGGGTAGGCGCCATGTCTGCTGAAATTCTTGATTAGGCTGTTTTCTTGTAAAATTTTTTTTTTCAAGATTGTGACTTTAATATGCATTTTAGCGCAAAAATGTATGTAGTAAAAGTTGTAGAGAATTTAAAATTCTACAACTTTTATTTCAAATATTTTTATGTGTAACACTTAGTTTAGTGGTAATTAGTGATTTACTGTTTTTTTCTCACAAAAACTTGTAAAAAATCGTGTGTTTTAAAGATTTCAGCCTTATTATGCATTTTATGACAAAAAAGTACGTCTTTACGTCTTTCATTTATGATTAAAATAAGATTATGTTTTTTGTTTATTTCTAATGTTTTATTACTAATGTTAGGTTATATTGTTACTTATTTGCATTGGCAAGAGAAAATTATGTGGTTTCACCAGATTTTTTTAAATTTTATTTAATTTCTTGCTATGCTTCACTGCCCATGAAAGCTTTGAGGTTAGAAACTGTCAAATCTTCTCTACCTGTGGTTCCGGGATTAATACCATTAAGAAATACATCAATTAAATCTTGTAACACAATCATAATTCCCTTGACATTGTTTATATTTTTAAAAGATTCATTACAGCATTGATTCACTGCAATACTAAGATTTAAAATTAATTCCAAGACTGATGCATCCACCGTAACCGACGCCGTACTAGCGAATGGTTAAGTGATACCTAGGAGATTTTAGGCACTTTAATTGCAATCTCCTGATTTTATGGGATAGAAAGAGGGGACCTTAAAACAATAAATGTTACTATGTGCCTTCCCAAGGAGCTACAATTCTGAAAATCGCATAGTTATATTAAAAATTTTACCAAGACTGAGTTTAGCGAAAAAGCATTAACAATTATTTCATGATTTACATAATTTGCAAAATTATTTTAAAAACGTAGTGGACACAAGACAAATTCTAAATTTTGATAAATATGGTTTTCTTTTACATCCGTAACTGGTAAAAATTACCCTGGCTAGCACAAAATTTATTATAGTCTGGTTTAAGACTACTATATTACTTTTTAAACTACTCTGTTATCATTAGGATGACATATTGTACAATAAAAATAAACACAGAAACAATGTGAAGTATATACCAATTCCAGCATTCATAAATTCTGATATAATATGTGGATTAACTTATGTTGTACCACAAAAAACGATTAATAAAAGTTTCAGCTATAAACAGAATATTGCCCAGTTATTACCTGTACCTAGAATAACAACTGAAACTAACAACAACAAAAATTTGGTTTCATACCTTCAAATGTATGTTGATCAATTATAAGTAAATTGTGAACTTCAACTTCCAGGCCGTATTCGACAGACCCAGCTGTTGTCGCAGTTGAACCAGGTTTGAGAAGTGCTAAGGTACCAGGTGTTGATGAACTTGTGCTCTGAGCTTGAGTGCTAGCACTAGATCTTGTAGGGCTTGAACCGACACTTTCTTGTTGATCTATTCTCATTGTAACAACACCGAATGACTATAAAAAATATACACAAAATGAAATAGAAAATTTTGAATAAGTTTACTAATTCATAATCTGGATTAAACAAGTGTTATAACGAAAGTTTATCTTTGTTTATTCATATAAAAACAGTTGGTTTCTTTTATAATAATTTATATTATGTACACAATAAAAATAGCAAAACCTTTTACAAACTCTTTCAAGTGACACACAATTGACATTTTCAACTTGTCACATATTTTACATCTTGTATTACCTGAACTCGATGAAAATAAGCAGTGAAGTTGCACCATTTATGAATGACAAGATTTTATTCTGTACAAATCGTTATTTTATATAAAAACAGAAGCACATTAATGTACCAAAGAAGAAAAATATTTGGCTCAATTAAAGCTAAAAAATTAACCGACAAACAACAGGAACCGCACTGATGCGTCAACATGTAGAGCGCAGAGTGAATGCTCATAAGTTCTTTGTCCATCAAATGCAAATCAATTTGTTCACAATAAAACAATCTACAATTTAGAGCCCAACTAAATCTTTTTCGTCTATTTTCACGTGGTTTGGTAGCAGTGGAAAGCGAGAGAAAAAATAATCAATTTGTTCACAATAAAACAATCTACAATTTAGAGCCAAACTAAATCTTTTTCGTCGATTTTCACATGGTTTGGTAGCAGTGGAAAGAGAGGAAAAAAACAAGTATAGATACTTAAATGTTCTCGGTATTTTGTATAGTTTTTTATTTTGAACAAATGCTTGAAAACAAACACTTGATATCGCATGGTAAAAGGTTTATCTTGAAAATAAAGTGATTTATTACGGTTTTGTTGACAGCTGTGAGAAAAGAATGATGTTATAAATGACCTGACTGTTAGGGTAGATCATTTCCGAACTAAAAATAGTTTTGGGTTTTTTCTATTACAATTATTTTTTTTATATTTACTTCTCTTATCCATATGAATTCACAGGAAGGAAAAAATTGTTTCCATTATTTTTACTTTTTGCACAACAGATGTATACCCGGGGTGAAGGCCTTTAAGTCATTAGGATCAGATGAAAGGGGAGTAATTGGCCGTGAGTTTAAAACTGCTTCCACCCTAGTAATAAGAGTTGTGAAAGCTTCATACGTAAGCTGGCTTGTACCTAAAGTACATGTCAATACCAATGTAGTTTAGCATTGAACTAAAGCACAACCTGCTTCATTCAAGTATTCCCATTCACGCGTCACATCATTCAGTGTTTAGCATTATCCTTATCCCTTATTTTCTACTTTTTTAATACCAAATAATTCATGAAATATGTTGTTCAATAATATACAAGTGAATTGCCATAAAAAAATATAAACAAGTTGGACTATTTTTGAACATCTAATTTTGAATCACGATAACTTAAGTAAAAGAAAAGCAATTTATGTGATTTTTTTTTTTAAATAAAGCTCTTATGTTTGTAAACTTTATGAATTTTTTGGATTTATTTTGTAAACAAATGGCTGAGGGATGAGAGTACGAGTGAAGAGAGTTTTGCGGCCGCCTGGCCGCTGCTTACCGCATTGGGCTTGGGTTAATATATTTTCTCTGATAGTTTCTTAACAAATTCTATTACTTCATAATTCCTGAGTACACTAGAGTTCCATTTGTAACAAGGTAAAACATTCATTAAAAAATACAATATAAAAAAAAGATTAGTTACCTGAGAACATTCTTGGTAAGCTATTCGTCTTGGTGTTTCACCCAAAGGAACTGTTCTAATGTGTAACTTTTGTATTTCATCAATTGTACCAATAGTGAATGTACTATCAGTTGCCAAAGCCAAACTGAAATAAAAAGTACAAATAAGTTAACAATTACAGTAACCAGTGTAAGTACTGAAATTCTTTTGTTGCAGCTGATGTGTACATACTATTCTAAAAATTTATCCAGTGCCTTTTTGTGACACGAGTACTGTATATAACCAAAGAACTGGTATGATGTTGTCAGATATCATACATATGTATTTGGTACGTTGTTATCAGTCAAAACTTTCAATTAACACGTTGAGTGCTGCACGGTAAAACATGTTTGGCTGTGAACTGGCAAATCATAAGACTCGTAAATGTGTCAACTGTCGTTTTTTCATCAGTAATTTATCAGTACATAAAATTTTATGTATTATCACTTTTTTACTTTATTAAAATTATTGTAATCAGAATTTTACTTATGTTTATGAAAAGAAGGATATTTATACAATAAGCAGAAAAAATACTGTGAAATATTTAACTGAGTTATTACTTACTCTTGCCTACATGAATATGTAGAAGGAAAGTATTGCTTTCATGTCGATTCTTCAAAATAGAGTTTTCATCGGATCTACACATTTTCAGACCCCCTGAACCCCAATAACATATTTTTAGCAACTGGTCTGTGTGAACAGAATATCTCAAGAACGGAACACCGTACGAACTTGAAACTTAAGTTAGATACTAGAGGACATGAATATTTCGGACGCAAACAGAATCGGTCAACCAGAAGTAGTAGTTTATTCGTGTCATTTTTCACTTTTTTGTAATTTTCTTAAAAACTGCTCCTAAGATTTTTTTAAAATGGCCACATTTACTTAACTTTTTAAGCTCTACAAGATAGGGTAGGTGCCATGTCTGCTGAAATTCTGGTAGAGGCAGTTTTTTTGTAAAAAAAACTGTTATTTTAAGATTGCGGCTTTAGTATGCATTTAGCGCAAAAATGTACATAAAAAAAGTTATAGAGAATTTAAAATCCTACAACTTTTCTTTCAAACATTTTTTTGTACAATGCTTAGTTTGGCGGTAATTAGCAATTTTGTTTTTTCCACAAAACTGTAAAAAAATCGATTTTTTAAATATTTCAGCCTTAGTATGCACTTTACGACAAAAGTGTATATAATCAAATTCAAAAGAAATTAAAAGATATACAACTTTAATTTTACGAATTTTTCTCTACAGAGCATAGTTTAGCGTGAAAGAGTGATTTTCCATATTTTTAAGCCAAACTGAGGTTGATTTTCATTTTGCATCTTTGATTCATTATTAAAATTAGGTTAGATTGTTAATTATTTGCTTTGGCAAGGGAAAGTTGTGTGTGTGTTTCACACCAGTTTTTTTTATTATTTTTCAATTTTACTGAGGAAAAAGTACAACTACGGTTCCTTTGTACTTTTAAGTACAAAATATTTCTCCAGTGATGTTAATATAAACAAAAAAGCATTTTATCTTTCTAATTACTTTCTCAGGTTGAAAACTTGCTGTAAATACCCTAAAATTATCGAAGGTTCTAAAAATTCATGGGTTGAGATTCAAAACTCCCAAACTTTAAATTTCACAAAACAATTATATGCTGAGATACTGCAGGACTAAGAAAGATCTACTACAGGACTAAGTCGAACAGTAAGTGATCCAAGCTCCCTACCAGCCGGAAAATAATAATAACTGAATAGGATGCGTATACAAATTGCAGTCCGGCAGGTATGTTTTTGTTGGATGCTTATATGCGTCCTCAGTGCTGAACAAGTTAACTTTTAAACTAATACCAAAAAATTAATTCTATTTTATATAATGAATTTATATAATAATTTCACTAACCTTCTTTTTAAACTGCGTCAACTTTTATTTTTATTTTTACTTACACGTGTTTTGGTGGATCCACAATCATCAGAGTAAATAAAATAATTGAAACTAAAAAAAATTTTTTTTTATACAAATGACTGAAGATGTACCATCTTTTATAGATTTTAAATAAGTGAAAAAAAATAATTTTTTTAGTTTCAATTATTTTATTTACTCTGATGATGGTGGATCCACCGAAACACGTGTAAGTAAAAATAAAAATAAAAGTTGATGCAGTTTAAAAAGAAGGTTAGCGAAATTATTATATAAATTCATTATATGAAATAGAATTAATTTCCAACTGCAGGATGTATTATAAAGATTTGTTTTTACTAAAAAATTACTTACCTATCGACATAAGATTCTGCATTTAATGAGCACATATGGTTAACCTCCTTCAAATTGACATTCGAAAAGACTAGCTTATGATTTGAAGAATAGATAACAGTTGGGCGATCAGAACAAGCAAATACATTCATTGTTGAAAGTGACTTAAATGTTTTTAAGACTGTTGGTTGAGTTCCTAAAGTAATCTGTAAAATCATAAAGTAAAGTAACTTTTAGTATAACTCAGAAAACATTTAACTGGTTTTTTATTAAACGTAAGTAAAGCATATCCAACATAGATCTGTAATAATTCAAATGTTTAATATTACTCGTTATTAGTTTGACCTGACTACCAACAGACCTCTCTTTACTCACACTTTTTTCCACTTAAATAAATTAACCATTTACCAGAGTGCTTTCGCATAATCCTTCCCTATTGATTATATTGTAGGTTAGGTTTATTTAGATTAACATAAATACTATTTCATTGCTAATGACAAAGTACGAGTATATTGTCATATTGTTATACATACATATTATACTTGTATAATGAGACAATAGTACGATATGAGATGTAGAGAAAGCAAAGGGAAACCACTAGATTGTTTACACTGAATCAGTAAGCTAGCAATATTCTGAGATGTAGTTTTGAAAGAGCATTTTATTCTTCCTGCGCCTCCTCATTTTTGTTCAAAAGAAATATTTACTAGTACCCACAAATATTTTTAAATAGCTATAAATTAAGATCACACTGATCGCAAACAGAAGTAAATTAATACAACCAATACTTGGTTGGAGAATTACAAATAAAACATTTCAAATCTATGAACAATTTTAAAATTAAAATTAATAGATCAAACTATGTATTGAAACTTTATAGGTACCTACACAAAGAAAATATGTCTTACTACACTTCAATTTTAGGTTATTTCAGAGTTTTAAGTAGGTTACTTAATCACAAAGAAGTCAGTAACAAAATTTAATAAAAATGTTCTAGGATTCTATATGAGCTTGAGTGAATGCAGTTTCTTCAAAGACTTTTTCAAAATCACTGACTTTAAACAGTGCAAACATTCTTGTTTACAGTTTCAAGTTTTTTTATCCATCCAAGATTACTACATCAATCAATTTAAGTAAGGCATATTAACCCTTTGGATTCCAGGAAATTTTTAAAGGTACTTGCCAGAAATCCCAGCCATAATGGAGAAATTGCAGTGATTTGTAAAAAATTCTGCATTTGTTATTTATTAATAATTTTTATAACTTTTTTTATTTTGTTTCTAAAAAATTACTCTTAAAACATAGGTATTACTAAAATGGTATATTCAAACTTTAAAAAAAATTTTTACAAAATATTTGACTTGCCAAACCTTTATTTTCCAAAATTTTGACTTTGGAATGAAGAACGGTACTCAATAAAATATTGTAGGACCATTTCATTATTTTTTTATAAAACTACAATTTAAAAAAAACAAGCATACCAAATTTTATAGCAATATGTTCATAAAAATGATAGATATGAATTAAAATGTAAAATTAAGTCATTTTCGTCTGTGATAAAAACAGCATTACTAAAAGGTAAGAATGTACACGACAATACATGTTACAGTTGCAAATATTTACTATATATAAACTTGCCCATAACGGGCAGGTGGAGTGTTAAATTAATTGCACTCGATCTGTTGGTTCCAGGGCTACAAAAAATAGTTCTGTTTCTTATCACTTAGTCAGCCAATTATATGACTGAACTATTTAAGAACAGAAGAGGTAGAGGTGTAAAAGACAATAGTCAGAGTTATCTCCTCTGAAAGTAATGAATTTCATTATACAGCCAGACCCGGTGGTGAATAAAGTGAAGGTGTCATTTACAGAGCGGAAAATATGTGCTTTTCAGAGGGCCTGGCATGTTAATAAGCATACTTTTCCACTCAGTAAGGAAGGCAATAGTAAACCAATTAAATCCTGTTTTTACTCAGTAAAACCTTTATAGAGGTTTAAACCAACCTTTTACCTGTTGACCTAAACAACAACATAAGATAAACTTATATATAATATCTAATAGATAGGTTATTTGCCGAACAGAAACAAAACAACACTGGAGTCAGCCGCATTACGCATCTGTGTAAACAAATATCACGAGTTTCTAAATCCCACTAAATCATCGTTGTCATCAAATACATGTTATTAAAAGTGCTGGCGATTATATCATTCAAAAGAACAGTTCTTTTCGATTAAGTACATATAAAAAAACCAATTGTTATGTTTAAATAGTGTTCTTAAATAAAGATATCATAACTGTCTGTACATCCGGACATTGGGACTTATAGCAAATGCCCGCGACATCCGTATATACAGACTTCGGGATCAAAAGGGGTTAACTTGAATACCAATAGAAATAAAATACCAACAGAAATTTATAACACTTACTTTTTTCTTATCAGAAAGGAGTCCACTTTGTTTATTAAGAATGAAATAAAACATACTTCCATCACCTAGAGCACAAAGTAAGTAACAGATGCCTTCAAACGTCGTCATTAATATTGAACGAGGAATAATTTCTGTAAAAATGAAATAGAAAATTCAATGTACTAAAATTTAATTATTGTACGAGGGTAGGCTGATAAGTAATGCACACATGCTTGTAGAAGACGAACAAAAAGAAATAGCAAGATGGGGTAAATAACAAATTAAAGTACAAATCTTAACCTACCAAATTATCTATTTATTTTTCAATATAGTCACCGTTAAGCATTACACATTTCTCCCAACGTTTAACAAGTTTTTTCATTCCGTCACTGAAAAATTCTTCCGACTTTCCTCGAACCCAGGACGCAATAGCTGCCTTCACCTCATTGTCCGAGCTGTAATGATTACCCTTAAGGTCTCTCTTCAGTAGAGGAAAAAAATAAAAATCGCAAGGCGCAAGGTCGGGAGAATACGGAGGGTGTAAAATTGGTTGAAACTTCAGGTTTCTCAGAGCCTCTCCAGTTGCACGCGAAGTGTGTGGACGAGCATTGTCGTGTTGCAAAATTATTGGCGCCAGGTTGCCTCTAACACGACAAACTCGACGTCGGAGGTGTTTCAGAGTCTGTATATACTGAGCAGAATTTACCGTTGCCCCTCGTTCCAGATAATCAGTCACATAAACTCGGCGAGCATCCCAAAACACAGTCAAAAGAATTTTTTTTGCGGACGGTTGTGTTTTGAACTTTTTCACAACAGGAGAATGTGGATGACGATATTCAGCGCTCTGCCTTTTTTCTTCGGGATCGTAATGATGAACCCATGACTCGTCCCCCGTCACAATATTCAAAAGAAAGTCGTCTCCTTCGTCACGGTAGCGCTTCAAAAGTTGTTCACAGCATTCCAATCGACGCTGTTTATTCTCGTCTGTCAGACGGCGTGGTACCCATCGTGCACAGATTTTACGGTATCCCAATTGTTCAATAATGAAGCCAACACGTTCCTTAGATATTCCAATTTGGTTTGCGATACGCTGTTGAGTGATTCGCCGGTGATTTTGAATCAAATCATCGATGAGTTTGCGACGATTATCGTCTGAGGCAGTGATTGGTCGTCCACTGCGTGTTTTGTCAACAATTAAGGCTTTTCCAGGTTGGCAATCACGAAATTTTATTACCCAACGATTCACAGTAGACCTATCAACAGTATCGTCACAATAAACAGCCTTTAAACGACGATAAATCTCACTAGGATTCACTTTCTCAGCAGTTAAAAATTCGATAACAGCGCGTTGTTTAATTCTCGTTGACATAGCACCAGAACACGACGCCATACTTCCACTACTCAAAACAAACTGAATGAAAGCAACGCCTTCAAACTGCGCAGGCTTGTAGAGGAGAAATAGTACTTCCACATGCCACCAGGCGCGCTACTGAAGTTTATTTAGTTGTCTTCTACAAGCATGTGTGCATTACTTATCAGCCTACCCTCGTAATATAAAAAACTTAAGTGGTTAAATTAACACTTTGCTGTTAAATGTGCAACAGTTGTGTACAAGTTGTTCTGTACACCATGCTAACCGCGCAACAATTGTGTGTAAAGGCTATGACTCTTATGGCAGTTTTTTCCGATAGTACAGCTCAAATTGTCAGCAGTGAAAGTGTTAAAATATCTTTTAAAGCTTTCTAATGGACACGTCTATTAACTATTAGGGTCGATTCACACACATCCGCCACATCACGTCTCAGTTCCGTCATTCTGAGAAGTATCAGTCACAGAAAAATATTCTTTCTCTGAAAATTAATGACACTGTCTACACTGAGCTGGCACAGTCCCGAATCCGGCGTATCAATCTTGTCGCAATCACCGAACTGTCAAAACAATATTTCTTCTCTAAAATATTTTTTTTTTGACACGTGTTTGTCTCTATATTTTGTATTCTTTTGAATCATTAAATTAATAATACAAATATGGGTGATGATAAAAAGCTGATAAGAGTGCATTCGAAAGTACACTGTTTTGTATAATTTATCAAATGCTAAAATACGGATACATTTTTTCAAAAGAATTTCTACTTTACTGTGCAGTATATTAAAACAGTTTTCGGTCATTCTGAAATACAGAAAGAACTTTGTTTCATCATCGGCTAATTCTTTAAATAACGTGATAAACTCTCGTCCTATTTCTCTTTTTGTCCATGGTTTGAGAACCCATTTTCTTTTCTTCTCCTGTTTCTCTTCTTCATCCAAAATTACAGCTATAATAGCCAAATACTCCATCAAAAAAATAGGCAGGTATGACTTGAAATAGGTAGGAACGGTGACATGAATGATGTATGTGAGTCGACCTTCAACTGGCACAATCAAAATTAGGTGACACTAATTAACTAAAAATAACCAGCAGATATTCTGCAACATTTCACGTTTCCTAAATTAACATAAAGATTGTCAGTTAATGTACTGTTTTTTATGTATATATAAAAAAAGTTTGATTCAAACCTTTGACAAAGGAAGACACTATCTTCATAAACAGTTTCTAGACGCTATATATTATTACCTGAAGAAGTGTGAGCACCGCATAAGTACTTTTAAGAAGTATAAGAAGCAGTCTGCCCATAACAGACAGGTGGAGTGTCAAATTATTTACACTCAATCTGTTCGTTGCTGGGCTAAAATAAATAGTTCTGTTTCTTTTCACATGTTCAGCCAATTAAATGACTGAATCATTTAAGAACAGAAGAGGTAGAGGTGTAAAAGACACTAATCAGAGTTACCTCCTCTGAAAGTAATGAATTTCATTATACAGCCAGACCCTGTGATGAATGAAATGAAGGTGTCATTTACAGAGCGGAAAATATGTGCTTTTCAGAGGGCCCGGCATGCTGATAAGCATACTTTTCCACTCAGTGAGGAAGGCAATGGTAAACCACCTCACTCCTCGTTTTACTTAGTAAAACCTCTACAGGTTCAAACCAGCCTTTTGGCTGATGACCTAAACAAACAACAACAACAAGAAGCAGTATAAGGTAAATAGAGAAAAACAATACATTAATATGGATTCTGCTGCTATGATGCTAACTAGTAACTTACATAATTATAAGATCGTCAGCATTCAAACTTGTACAAAACTATGAATTAAAATGTTAATAAAAATGACATTTTCATTTAAATGTAGAAAAATAAATGTAATTGGCAGTTAAAAAACACTATGTTACAACAATAAATATATAGCCTATAATACTGTTATAATGAAGTGGCGAAAATAAAATCAGCTGGTCAAATAAAATCAGCTGGTCAAATAAAATCAGCTTCTCATAAACAGCTGACTGGTTAAATATAAAAACGAAGGTTTCCATTGTTGGGACGCGGCCGCGGTTGGAATGGCTGACGTGTCAGTGGTCTAAATTGTACGGGAATCTTCGTTGCGGTGAAGTTTGTTATTTTGTCAGCAGACATTGTTATTTAATATTTAATTTGGTAAGGGATATAGTCTATTTTATTTTATTGTTAATTAATTACGTGAACTGTATTATTTTCAATGTTTAATAACTTATTTTCATAAACTCGTATTCATTGTTGTCGTTTGTAAAGGTTAGTTTTTTGTTGTCAAATAATTTGTATTAAAACACTATATGTGAATTAATTTAATAAAAGTTTACAATTTTACTTTACTATAACGAGTTGTAACAATACTATCATATTGAAAGTAGTAATGTTGCATACTAAACATTATTTTATAACACTGAATAAACAGTTAAAATCGTGAAAAAGTTGTTAAATAAGAGCACATAATTGTAGACTAAGATGAAGAACTCCCTGTGGTACCCAAATTTGTACTGTATACTTGTGCCTTATTAATACAGCTAACAAGCAAGACATACAGCGAAGTTTGATTAAAAAACAAAAAAAACAAAGCGGCAATGGCTCCTAATTACAAAGTTACAAAGCAGTAGCAGACCACAAAAATAATAGGCTATCATGGACTCTTTGCTGCAACAGCTTATGCAGAAATATCAATGGACACACATAGTTAAAATGAAATTGTAATTCTTGACACAATGGTTTTTGTTTCAATTTAAGACTTCCATTCTTTAAAAAATTCTTTTAATACTTTTTAAGTTTTTATTACAGTTTAGATCACTTTTATAGATTTGGATTGGGTGTTAGTGGTTATTATTACAATAGGCTATTTGACAGGTTTTAAAATACATTTTATATGATGTAGTAGAGTTTAAGGAACCCAGTAAAAGTTGTATTTTTTAAATCTGGTACATATTTGCTGAAAAATATCAAATTAAAAATTCAATATTTAAATAGCGCGCCAAAACACTACTTTGACAATATGGCGCTGCAAACGGGTCGGTGACGTCACTTGCCTGTATTTGGTCTGTGGCACATATCATCCACATACATTTTGTTGTAAACAAAAAACGAAAGTGCGGTTGGATTTACATTTTATCAGTGATTTATGTAACAAAATGAGTTACAAATGGTGTGCAGTTCCAAAATGTACAAATACGTCGTTAACAACTCCGGAAAAACTATTTGTAAGTGTTCCAAAGAATGTCGAAGTGCGCCGAAAGTGGTTGCAACTCTCTCGGAGGGATCCTAATGACATAGCGAATAGTACAAATATTTTCTTCTGTGAAGACCATTTCGATGTAAGTGAACATAATATTTATATTTTGTAATAATTAATTACATTCAGAATGTAAATATTTTCGTTATTGATTGGAGGTTATAATACCTCTTACATCTTCATATGCGCCGACTTATATCTTCATATGCGATATACCTCAATATCTTCATTTGCGCATGCAATGCGCAAATGAAGATATTGAAAAAATTCAATGTTTGCAGAATACTTTGCGCTTAATTGTAAAAAAGCCAATGATGTATATTGGAATCCCTGTTGACTGCTATGTTTTAGTTCATTTAATACATAAACACACCCACATACCACATGAACATATATTAATGTGTTTGAAAAAAATTAAATTAAATAGTACTTTTTCTGAACTTGAAGATAATTTTGGACTGTCATTATCATACAACAGTAAATTATTCCTGAAAAATATTCCAATTATAGCTAGCTTTTTACGCCCTTTTATTGTACATTTAAATAAACAATCTATCAGAAAGACTTTACCGATTTCATTTCGACACAACTATCACAATGTAAGTTGTATTATTGATTGCCTGGAAATTGACATACAAAAGCCTTCCAAAGCCCTTTTTCAAGCGTTAACTTGGTCAGATTATAAGAAAGGTAATACCGTTAAGTATTTGATATCATGTACACCTAATGGTCTCGTCAATTATATTTCTCCTGGTTTTGGGGACAGAGCAAGTGATGTCACTATTGTGGAAAATTGCAACTTCCTAGATTATCTAGATCCAGGTACTGCCATATTAGCTGATAGAGGATTCAAGCATGCGGAACAAACATTGAGTAAAAAAGGAATTAAACTTTTAAGGCCTCCTAGTGTAGCCTCTGGGTCAAAGTTATCTAAAGAAGAAGTACGGCAAACAAAAATTATTGCCAGTTTAAGAATTCATGTGGAAAGAGTCATAAGGCGTATAAGAGAGTTTAACATGTTAAAGCAACACTCTGTCATTAATAAAAATTTCTTAAGAGTGCTCAATGATATTATTGTTATAGCATGTGCACTAATAAACATTCAAGACTCTCTTATTAAATAGTTATTTAGCTCCGAAGCATAAAAGTCGGAATTATTTTTGAAAAATAATCCGACCAATTGCGTCGACTTGGGGCAGGTTTCTGCTGTCTGCTTTTACAAAATCGTTGTCCATGGTAAAAGTAGGTACTTGACAGAATTTCTAAAATATTGCAAATAAATCACACAAAAACAAAGGAAAATCTTAATAACAGTTTCGAAAGCTAATATAACAAGTAGGCAAACGAGCCACGAGGTTTGTTTACAAGCATGTGACGTCATCATAAACTCGACCAATCAAGAGCGTTTTGTGTCACGTGACAAACGTTTAAAAATTTGCATTTTTATTTATGGATTTTTAAATAAATCAATTATTATTTTCAACTTACGTTAATAAATAACCATTTTTAAACTCTTAATTTATACTGATGACAGCAATTGACACTTTATTTTTCGCATTGTCAAATAGCCTATTTACCCAAAAACAAAATTTAAAAAAAACATGAATAATACATTTAAAAAAAATCTTTTATTTCTATATGCATTGTAGCCTCCACATTTAAGAGAATTTTCAAAAAACTAAACATCACAGGTATCAACGAATGGCTGTAGACCTACTAATAGTTACAAAATGTATCAAAATTAATCAATTTACAAGAATTTTAATAATGAAAAGTATTTACCGCCTCCTAAGAATTCTCTGTTAGCTTCTTCTAAAGAAGGTAAACGTAATACTCTAGCAGAAATATCTGTCCACAGACCAACTGCTGCAATTTCAGCTCTTTCATCATCTAATAAAGGTGATATATCCAGACAAGCTACTTCATGCTCAAGAACAACATGCCTGAAATAATATAATTTATTTATTAGAAAAAAAATTCAGCAGAAGAAAAAAACAGCCTATAACATAAAAGCAAGTAATTTTACAACTAACTAAATAAATACTTACTAAAACAAACTAATATTTTACTAATACAACTTGATGAGTATAACAATATACTTAAAACACTGACCTGCTACAGTTGCTATATCGCTCAGTTTTTACCTTTTCGTTACGTAATCCTACTTCTTACAGACATGTTTCTGTGAATCCACCATCATTAGAGTACATAATTTTAAATAACTGAAACTAAACTTATTAAAATTTTCAGAAGATGTTGTATCTTCAGTCATTCACAAAAAATTTAATTATGAATAACTGAAGATTTTAACAAGTTTAGATTCAATTTTTTTAATTTATGTACTATGATGATCCATCCAAACTTGTCGTACGATGTAGGATTATGTAATAAAAAGCTAAAAAAGGAGTGATATAGCAGCTGTAAATTAAATATTTTCACAACAGAATTGAGGATTGATAATTGCAGGATGATAAAGACTTACTACTTAACACAATAGACTTTTAGCATTTAGGTATAAATCATACCCGACAGTACAGCTTCTAGTGAAAATCATTTAATTCTTTAGCAAAAGATTAATATTTAGTTTTAATAAACAGATTGTTGAAATACTGCAATATTTTCCAAATTTAAACATTTCTTATAAGAATTAAAAATTTCTTTTAGTTGAATAATGTAAATCTCGTTGGACTAACAACAAATCTGTACAAGTAAAAAAAGTATAAATCAGTACAATTTTACTACAAGCGTTCTGAATTATCATTTTAAATCAGAACAAGAAGTTAATTTTTACAGAAGATGATGCATTTTTGTATTACAGACAAATAGAAATATTTATCGTGCCAAATCTCACAATCCGCAGTGAGTTTCCATTAAAAAATATTTGGAAATTGCAACATGTGAAGTTTGTAATAATAAATTAAAAACCTAACTTACCCCTTCTGAGCAAGTTCTTCCTCAAAAATTTCAAGATAATAAAGCTCGAATCCAGCAGCACACAAAACCTGAGTGGCATTACACGCAACAACGCTGATACTTTTACCTGAAGGAGGTTTCCATTCACTAAAAATGAAACAAACCAAACAAATTAATAATAAAATCTGAATAACAAAAACTTTTATCTGCATAATAAAACTGTCTCTAAAAAATTACTTGTTACAAGATTTTTCCACTAGTCCAGGATTCAAAATCCATAATTTCTGAGCATTAAATTGGCTCAATATTCATTTGAAAATGGTGTCATTTAAAAAAATATCTTTCATGAGACGACGCTTTTCAAGGCTGGTGGCAATTTTTAAAACGCCTTACCTCTGACCTATGGCAAAAACCATTAGCAATTTCTGTATCTACTCTTTAAGAGGAATCGAATGACACTATTTTTGTTTCCAAATTGACTTGATTTTTTGACTTCCTGTTTTGGGTCACTTCTGGTCGAAACCGGAACTTCAAATCCAACCCAGCCCCACTAATTGTGTAATTATGAATCCGAAAACAGTTTGTTGCTATTTCTTGCAGTTTCTGACTCCTGGTTGTAACAGACGGATGTACGGACAAAACAAAATAATAGATGACAATTTTGAAAATTGCCACCAAAAAATTCTGTTACACAAAAAGATCAATGAGCCTATTATTTTTATTACTACTTTTAAATAATTTTTAAATTTAATCCATGTAATGTTTAAGTGGCAATCTCATCAATCCTGAAGGCTACAAAAAAGAGAAATTTCTCAAAAACATTAGAGTAACTGGAGCAAAATAAACCCACTCAATAAAAAAAATTCAAAATCTCTAAAAAAGTAACAATTCATTTTTTTCTCTAGTAAATTTCTCCGTTTAATAAAAGTCAAATATTTACACAACTAGATAAAAAATTGCCCATAATAGGCAGGTGAAGTGTTAAATTATTTGCACTCTTATCTGCTAGTTCCAGGGATACAAAAAATAGTTCTGTTTCTTATCACTTGGTCAGCCAATTATATGACTGAACTATTTAAGAACGGAAGAGGTAGAGTTGTAAAAGACACGTAGTCAGAGTTATCTCCTCTGAAAATAATGAATTTCATTATACAGCCAGACCCCGTGGTGAATGAAATGAAGGTGTCATTTGCAGTGTACAGAGTAGATGCTTTTCGGAGGGCCTGGCATACTGATAATCATAGGCTACTTTTGTACTCCGTGAGGAAGTCCTGGTGAACTACTCGTTTTACTTAGTAAAACCTCTAGAAGTTCAACCAGCTTTTCGGTTGTTGACCTAAAAAGCAACAACACAGATTTAATAGTTTCCTAATTCCATAAAATCTATGTGTAAAGTACACTCTTAATCAACCTGTTCTGATAAGAATTGTAATACTAATCTATAAATACGCAGAATTTTCCTTAGTTTGTAATGACAATTCAAATTCTATTGATCAATGATAAAAAAGGCCTCCTCTTAAGACACAGTCATTTATAGGGCTAAATTACAAAGCAAAAGTCCTATGTTAAATTCTTGGCCAAAGTCTGGAAAGTAACATGTTAGAACTCACTACCAATACTGTAGTTAATAACTAAGCAGTTGATACAACTTAATATACACAGAAAAAATACACAATTAAAATAATTCATTCTGACCTAATTAACTGTTTATTGTTTATAGATATAAGCCTTGCTGACACAGGTGTGACTTGTATAACTCGATCACTGTCTACGTTACTACAATAAAATGTTTGCTGATTGGAAAGGAAACCTGGAATTTCAGTTTCTTCGACTTCTTCTCCATTAAGCGTTAAAACTCTAAAACAAACAAAATTAATATATATCACACTTAAAACACTGTTCGGCTTCACCTATTACTTATCATAGGCCACCTGAAATAGAAATTTTCCATGGAATACTAACTGCTTTTCATGAGTTCTTAATAATAATCTAATTATACTATTGCTAAATTTAATGCAAAAGTAAAAATAATTTTAAAATTAAATGCAAATGTATTCTCTGTAATTAAAAATGCACAATAATATTAATTTATTTTTATATTATCGACGTAATTATTTTAGGTAGGTATTTCTAACAGCATTATAAATTTATTATTAAAAATATATAGTTTTTTAAATGCCCATAATGGGCAGATGGAGTGTTAAATTATTTGCACTCAATCTGTTTTTTCTAGGGCTACAAAAAGTAGTACTGTTTCTTATCACATAGTCAGCCAATTATATGACTGAACTATTTAAGAACAGAAGAGGTAGAGGTGTAAAAGACACTAATCAGAGTTATTTTCTCTGAGAGTAATGAATTTCACTATACAGCCAGACCCTGTGGTGAATGAAGTGAAGATGTCATTTGCAGGGTGGAAAGTGGGTGCTTTTCGGAGGGCCTGGCATACTGATAAGCATACTCTTTCAACTCAGTGAGGAAGGCAAGGGTAAACCACCTCACTCCTCGTTTTTACTTAGTAAAACCTCTACAGGTTCAAACCACCCTTTCGGCTGTTGACCTAAACAACAAAACAGTTTTTTAAAACCATAAGTAATATGGTAAACAATATTCACTCATCAATGTTTCACAGAGTGCTTTCTAGTAATATATAATAATTTCCTCATATATAATTGTGCTTTTTTATATAAAATAACTAGGTTAACATGTGCAGGTTTTCCTGCACAAAAGTGTCATTTGTTTTTATAGAACTTTTCTGTCAACAACATTTTTGTTTAATTGTTGTGTGGCATTATTTGAATTTTTAGGCTATCAAATGATCTAAAATTATAATAGCTCTGAAAAGAGCTGTTAAAATCAAAAGCAGAACTCACTATACATTATTCAAAGTAGCAACAACCACGTTGGAAAGCCCTAAGCAATGTGTCACTGCCAGTGCATTGGTATACTTAAGTTCGTTGAATTTGCCCTCCTCCAACCTGAAATAGTGCGATATATGGGAGGCATAAATAGAGAAAGAGAGAGATATATAAGTAGGGTAGTGCTGCAGTCGGTACACAGATACGTCGCTTACTGTATTCTTGTTCTTAACTTCACATATTACTATCTTTATGTTAGACCTCCTATTTTACGGTCATAAATCAAAATATATGATTTTTGTTAACTTTCTGCAAATCTACTCAAACAGACGATTCATTTAAGCCCACTTCAGGGAAAATCGGTGAAGGTTAGGTGGTTAAAATAGTGTTGAAAAAAAACCTGCTCACTATTAATACATAGATTAATATTATATATTAATGCAAATATCCTATATGATATTTTACTACTAACGTGATTGTAGTGAAATATATTATTACTCTACATTATATATATCTTTATATTATTAACTCTACATTCTACATTATTAACATGTGTAGCATCTACCAGTAAACTTTTATTGATTACTGAAGTATCATCAACAAACAATAAAGCTCTGCCGTATGACTTCTAGCACCCTATTAATGTACAATAGAAACAAAATTGAACCTAAAATTGACCCTAGTAGAACACCTGGTTTGACTTCAAGCTTTCCACATAGTATCTATGTAAGTTTACTCCCAACAACTCTAGTTAACTCCACACATTGTATTCTAACAATACGGTAAGATTGAAACTATTTCAGTTCTACATCCCTAACACCTAATGACTCTTAATGTTTCCAATAAGATTTCATGATCAACACAATCAAAAGCTTTACTCAGATCTAAGAACACAACTAATGCTTTTTCCCCTGCATCCATTTTTGCCTTCGTGGCTCAATCAGCAGGTAAGCTCAAGATCATAGATTTGATTTCCAGCTTGCGAAAGTAAAAATACATAATACAAATAAAATAAAATAATAAATTAAATACCTGGTTTGCCCAACAAATGATAATACTAAGGTGTTATCAATTTTTTTTGTAGTTCCAATACTTAAAGCCCAAATTCCTTTAATGCCAGGCAAATCAATGGATGCATGCTCTTGAATTCCAATTCCATTACGTATTATTCGTAAAGATCCTTCTTTGTAGGCACCTAAAAAATCATTAATAATATTTTTTTAGATGTACATACATTTCATTTTTGTGTTTAATGCCATTGAAGTGGGACTTTTATAATTATTTAATTTTTATCATGGATAAGAAATCAATAAAATGGTGTTAAATAATTTAAACGACAAACATTTTGTAACTCTTAGAATAAAAGCTAATCAAAATTTTTTATTTATGCTCTTTATTTAGGCTTATACTAGCTGTACTGAAATACAGCTCTTTATTTATTTAGAATTAGAACTCTTTACTTAATTTAGAATTATTCATGATTAGATTGTAATATGGGAAATTTTGGCATGTGCATGGACACTAACTGTTGTTTGTTCAAGTCTAGGTGTTAACCAATTACCATTCTAAGTCATTTGCTCAAAAAATATAGTGTGAAAATTCAAAGTAACTTACTAACAGTTGAAGAGCTGAGTGGATGAAAGTGCTATGTGACTTTTTTAAAACGTAGTTGTTCATGAGAAGATTACATGCATATTTAAGTTTCTTCGGTGGCATAGAATGCTATTTTAACAGTTTAAAGAAATATTAGATGATTAAGGGGGCAATAACATATACCGTATTTACTCGTGTATGCTACGCCCTCGTGTAAGCCGATCACCCCGATTTTTGTGCCATACTTTGAGGAAAAAATATATTTATAAGAAAATTAGCATAATTTTTGTGCACTGCCGTTGTCATCCATTCATTGTATGATCGTCGTAGGAGGGGGGGTCTTAAAAGCTGGTTGATGCAGACAACTAAGGGCTGCAGCAGTAATGTACGTCCTCTAGGAATGAAGACTGTCAGTGTTTCCTTCATGTAGACGCTCCTTGACGTTCTCCGTAGTATGGCCTTAAAAACAATCAAGGACTAACATATTACATAAACGTAAAAGAGTGCCAGCACCTTTTTCCCATGGACAATTTAACCAATCCATGACCAAGGAGTTGTCCATCCAGCCTTTCTCTTGTGCTCTCACTATAATGCCTCGAGGAAAGTTCATTTTTGGAAGTTTTTCTTTTGAAAAATGAAGGATGGGAATTTCTTGCCGTTAGCATAACTGTACAACTGTGTTTGTTGCCACTTGTTAAAATTCGGTACGCTTTTTTGTCCTTTACTTTCAACTGCAATATCAAGTAGCATACCGAAAAATACAAGTGTCAGGTCTGCATTACTTCTAGTACACGATGTCATTTCCTCATACATAGCGCTCACCCGATCTTCTAAAATGGCTGGTATTTTTTTCTAAATTAGATTAACTCGTGTAAGCCATGCACCCAATTTTGGGCTTCTATTTCAGGTATAAAATGTCCGCAGCATACACAAGTAAATACGGTAATTTTTTGTTTTGTATTGAAAGGGGTAAAGGATCAATTAGTTTCTTTAGAATCAAAGGCATTATAATTTTAGAGTAACAGTTAACTTGTAATACACAATAAATTAATTGTAATAAACATTAAACATGATCACTAAAAGCTGTTATTAAAAATTTCTTTAAAAGAATCTCTAATGAAAAAGTTTGTCTTGTATTACTGAAATAACAGAGTGTTCATCCATTCTCAAAGGAAACAGAATATTTTTGTGGATGAAGGAGTTATATGCAGAGGAACGTTATAAGAAAACTAATATACAAAAATTTGTCGAAAAGAAAAAAAATTTGAAGAATTTTTAAATTCATACATAATTTTTCATGTACATAAAACTTTACATTAAAATTTTGCGAGCCTTAGATTTTTGATCGCATTTTCCTCAAAATTATTATTTTCTAACATAGCACCTTCATCCGCTAAGGTATTCAGTTCTGAAAGGAAAAGCCCAGAGACAAAAAAAAAAAAAAAAAAAAATTTTAAAAAAATATAAATTTCATAATAAAGTGTAACTATGGTGACCATTTTACGTCATTTTTATTCGAAAAATTTCAAATGAAATTTCACAAGCGCATAATATCAAAAGTGATGAAATCAATTCAAAAATTTTAAGTAAGAGAATAATAAATGTATATTTCAATAAAAGAGAAATGGAACTTTTATTGATATTTGTTATTGGTATGCTGATATTCCTAGTCTTCAGTGAAGGTATTGTTATTTCATGTAAAGGAAGTTAAGCATGATAATGAACAAAATTGAGAAGAAATGATCATTAAGAACAAATTAATTGATTTTCACAGCAGACGTGTAAAATTTAAATTAGTTTTAAACTACCTATGGCTATGAATTAAAAAATTCATATATTATTTGAGAAAATTGGAAAAACGAACTGCAAACAGTTTCTTAGCAAAAATGTATAGAATTTGACAAAGTATATGAAGAGTATTTTTGACAAATGCAATTTGTCAAAAAAAGATCATTAAATATAATCCTTCATATGGATACATTTGTAAAATGTGTAGTAAAGCCGATTTTTTTGTATACGAAAAAGTGCAGAATTTTATGTTATTTAAATGAACACTAATTTCATTAGCATAAATTAAGTCATAAAAAATAAGTTTTTAATATTAATACTTGAATATATATGAATAAATTATATTGCAAATCATTTGTTGTATTTATTGTTTAATACAAATATTTATTGGATGTGTAATGAGTTTTTATTTCCAGAATTGTTAAAGTTTGTCTACAGTTATAATTTTGGATGTTATCAATTTATACAAGAGTTGCCCAAAACAAAAGAAAGAAAAGAATATTTAATCTTAGCACATGCCTCTGATCCCACCGCTCACATTAATTACGAGTGAATGATGCAAAATGAAACTCAACCTTAGTTTGGCTTAGTAAGGAAAATCACTCTTTCACGCTAAACTAGGCTCTGTAGAGAAAAATGCTTAAAATAAAAGTTGTATATATTTTAATTTCCTATGTTTTTTGTCATAAAATGGATACTACCGAAATATTAAAAACAAATAGATTTTTTTACAAATTTTCATGAAAAAAACCAAAAATCACTAATTACCGCTAATAAACTAAGCGTTCTACAAAAAAATATTTGAAATAAAAGTTGTAGATTTTTAAATTGTCAACAACAGTTTTGTCTACGAGCCATTTTTAAGAAAATGGCAAAGTGAAAAATGACATGAATAAACTACTACTTCCAGTTGACCGATTTTGATGAAAGTATTTGTGTCAGATCTGCTAATGTTATCTAACTTGATATCTGCTAATGATATCTAAGTTTCACTTTTCAACTTCGTACGATGTTCCGTTCAAGAGATATTTCGTTCACACACAAGACAAACAGACCAATCGCTAAAAACATGTTATTTAGGTTCAGGGGGTCTGAAAAACATGTATATCCGGTGAAAACTCTTATTTCAAAAAATCAACATGAAAACAATACTTTCCTTCTATATATTCATATAGGCAAGAGAAAGTAAAAATTATATCAAAATAAAATCATCTAGGGGAAAAATATGAAACTGGTAAAGGGTTCCAAAACAGTTGCAGCAATTCGAGCTTAGCTTTAATGTGACAGTTGGCTTATTTTTCAGCATTCTCCACAAAACCGTGAGTTGGTGTCTAATGACCTTCACCTATTCATTATTCTGAAAGAAATTTTAGGAGGCAGGAATTTTCAAAACATAGACAAGCTGAAAAACCTTAGTGAACGGTCACAGAACATGCCAGTAGGGTTTTACATAAAATGTTTTGAAAAAATGGTATTGCACTACAAGTGGGGTTTTCATATGGAAACCAGAAAATAGTGTAAGGCTTCCAGTAAATCTTGAATAAAATTTGTACAATTAAGCCTTTTCTTAATTTTTTGAATCAAAATGATTTTCACTTTCTGGACGACCCTTGTACTTACAACAGGTACAACATCAAGCAAAGGATCTGAAAGTTAGAGATTTCAAAAATTATAAAAAGTGCAATTTTTCTTCAATTGCAGGGAGCATTTTGAATATTTATTTGTGAAAGAAGCCCAACATAAAAATATAATATTACTCTCCATACACACTACCCTACTACACTGGAATCTAACCAAACTTTTGGCATACAATTATCATTACCAATCATTCAGAGGCACGAGAAAGAATTTTCAACTAAACAATAAGAAAAAGCAATTCAAGAAATCTATGGTTACAAGAAAAAACATTAATTAAATTAAATTTTTCCAAAAAAATCCAGTAAACATAAATAACTAATCGTTAAAACACTTCACACTTATTTGGATATTTATGAAAAAGATTATAAATTAACAGTACACAACAATGGAACCATGTTGGATGATGCTCGCCGCAACTGTTATAGTTTTATTCATTGTCAGTGGTGTAACAATTAACTGCAAGACACGGTAAACAAAAAACAATTTCACATGAGAAAAATATAGAGGATATTTAAATTACACAATATTATTGTTAACATCAAAAATGGTATAACATACACACACGGTATTCTGTATTTAACACATAATGAGAAATTTTTATTGTACTTAATGAGTGATTTTATTGTCTATACATCGTAGAACAAAAACATGTAAGGTTAATAATGTAGTTCTAAAAATATAAATTGCAATTTTTAAGAAAATCTGTTTTATTTAGTATATTGAGTTATGAAAGTTTATTTATCATCATCATAAGCAATACAGATTAGTAGTACAATTAAGAGACATTCCATGATTCGATCGAAAGTCACCTGAAGAATAAAAATTGTGGGATAGAGTAACATCGCTCAAGCCAATTTAGCACTACAGTTGTGAGCTATAGGCTCTCTTGTTCAGTTTAGTAAAGGAGATGCTCTACCTATCCACGCGGAGGTGACCTCGAAATATGGACCTTACTGACCAACCCCAGCAGAAACATCTGCTGCTTTTGGTCGCTCCAAACTCTTTTCGGTGCAGAACAAGCCCTGAGATTTTAAGACACTAAACAATATATATAAGGTGTTAGATAGTTTAAAGAAGTCAGAAAGGATATTGAGATAACTCGAATAAACCGAGAAAACTTAATGAACCAAAACAAATTCAAACAAATAATTACAAACATTAGATTCCTGGGATTCCAGGAAGAGCAAAAACAGACACCAAGTGAACAGAAGAAAGGAGAAAAGCCTACAGTGAACGGTTGCAGAGAATGTGAACTGCAAAAAGATCTTTCAGAAACGTCTTCGCTTCACGTGGTCTAAAATTGGCTTTATACAAGGGGGAAAAACAATATGGATACAGCCTCATGGTCTGTTTCAACTGCACTTTAGTCCTCTACTATTTTATGATGAAGTTGGGATGCCCTTTCTTCCGAGGTTGTTCAATACCATGTTATCCAGTTGGTGCTGGTGTTCAATCATCTGGGGTCTGCAATAATTGATTGTATCATTCTTGCCTATATTTTTAAATAGTTGATATCATCCCTGGTACATCAAACCCATGCCTAATATATCTTCATTTCTTTTATGACTCAGCAAATACCCAGCTAAGATATGATACCCAGCTAAGGTCTCAACAACCTCATCTCACGAACCTCTATTCTTGATAAGTTTTGAGTAGTCAGGGTCCGCAACCATACAGGTAGTGATAGAACTATACGATAATACAATTTTTAAGTTGTCACCTTTCGTACTTCACTGACTAGCATTTTCCTCAAGTGCATATTAACCTTTTAAAACTATTTCAATTTGATTCCCACATCTTGTGACTGTATGTAAGATGCATAACTTCTCAAGTAAACAAGTGAATGAACATGGTCAACGGTATTGTCATTCAAAAATATTTTGCTTCTCAAATGATCATTACCCCTGAAACCTATCACTTTTGTCTTCTCCAAAGAAATCAGGAAATTATATTGCTCAGTAACACTAAGAATGTACAGCCACCGCAAATCATCCACAAACACCGAATCATCAGCAAAAGCCAAAATTTTTAAAGGAGTCAAACTTACAAATTTTAACAGATAGAAATAAAAATTTTAATTATCACGAAGTGGACACAAACCCAAAAATCCCTTCCATGAGACGACTCATCTCATGGCTGGTGGCAATTTTTAAAAAGGCTTACCTTTGACTTATGGCAAAAACCATTAGTGATTTCTAAATCTACTCTTTTAAAACAAATTGAATGACACTATTTTTGTTTCCAAATTCTGACTGATTTCTTAACTTCCCATTTTGGGCCACTTCTGGTGAAATTAAAAACTTCAAACCTAATAATTTCTCTATCTACTCAAGAGGAATCAAAAGATACTAGTATTTTTGTTTCCAAATGCCGACTTTCATTTTTGGACCACTTCTGGTCGAAACCGGAACTTCAAACCCAATTTAAGCCCACTAACTTTTTGTGTAGATTACAAATCTGAAAATAGATTTCCGCTATCTCTAGTAGTTTTTGACATCTTGGTGTGACAGACAGACAAAACAAAATGATAGATGAAAAATTTTAAAAATTTTCACCAATTAGCACTAATGTATTTTAAATATTTTACGTATAAGTTTCATAATTTCATGAACAGATTTACCACAAATCAAAAATTTGAATCCTATAAAAATTGTTTAAGGTAAATACATACATGGTTCTTCGCAATTGTACAACTAAAATACAATAACATGAAATGGCTCTGTCAAGAAAACTTACCAGAACACGTTACAAGTTGACCTTGACCCTGTCTTTCCAAGTCGACTACAACCATATCAGCAATTGGAGCAAGATTAGTGAATGTTTCCATAACACTAACATATGATCGGTTTTCATCAGGTGTTTTATTTAACTTGATCAATTGTGAATCGCCTAGTCTTGAACCAATAAACAATACACCATTATCTAAATACGTTATTGATTCTGGTACACTTATTTCACCTATAATAACAACAGAAAACATCAAGAATTAGTGATTAAGAAAAGAAATGAAAAATTAGAAACATGCGAAAACATGTTTTGTCAAATTAGCTACAATATGGTTTGTTCAGCTACAAAGCCAAAAGTCTGGGCTTGACTCAAGGCTATGCAAGTTGGCCAAGCTGTAGAAGGGAAGCATGCAAACATTTATAGAACAGTATGCTTTCAAAATTTGTTGCATTATTAATACTACACCACTTTTTATATTTCATTATTGGATGCATTATAATTGAAAATGCAATAAAATTATTAATGTAGTGCGTATTTTACCATGTTTTATTATTAACATGATTTTTCGGTCAATCAAAATAAATGCTTACAACTCAATAACGAAAGCATAAATGGAAAATTGGGTTTCAACATTGTTTTTCTTGAAAAATTTTACATTAAAATCATGCATCATATATTTATCTTCCTATTTAAAATAAATAAAGTATAATTTAATTTGATGGATCAAAGATAAGACAAAAATAAAAAACCTAACTTAATGCAGATTTTTTAAACTTTGTAGAACCACTTTCTCTTTTATTTTAGGCATCTACAGCTATTGCAGTCTACTTTTCCTTAACCAGACCCTCCTTTCAACGCTGTTCTCCCAATCCTTTCTCCTACATAGCTTTGTTCACCCTGCCCCCTTTTCCTTGGCTTTATTTTGTTAACTTAAGAATCCATATAGCCTCCACCTCTTCTGAAACGTCCCTACCATACATGCATTTTTCAATTATAATGCATAGTGACATAACGTCCCTACTTCCTTGATATGTTCAACCCTGTAATTTACACAACCGGAATGAAATTTGGTCAAGTCTTCTTTGATATAGGTCTCTAACAGAATTATCCTACAGGATATGTATTAGGAGCTTTTCTCCTTCGTTAGCTTTGTCGTTTCTTGGACTTGACTGAATTGTTGTCATTTTTAGGGAAATTGTATTTTTGCAAGCAATAGCCTACGATTACGACCATTCTGTAAACTCGTTGCAAGCTTGTCTTTAATTATCATTGTTGATTTTTTTGGTTACTATATAGTCAATTGTAGACTTCAGATTCTGCATTTCCCATATCCATGTATATTTATAATCAGATAAGGATTATACAGACATTTTAGAACAAAGTACTAAGAGCCGTGGTTAATGCGCCTTGGTACGTTAGGAATAATCTGCATAGAGATCTTGACATCCCTTTTGTATCAAGTGAGATAAGAAGAGAGTTCCAGTCCATCCGAGGCAAAATTTTGGGATTTTTTGCAAAATTTGGGATTTTTTAGGCAAAAGAAACAATACTAGGTCGCATTGGGAGGAATCAGGTAAAATGGTATGGCCACCTTCGTCGAATGAATACGGAGAGAATACCATTGAAAATCTTTGAATGGACTCCAAACCAGCATCAGAAGCGAGGTAGGCCAAGGAAAATATGGATGACCAATGTTCGACAGGAGATGGAAGGTAGAGGATTACGAGAGGGAGACTGGAGAGATAGGGAGCGATGGCGGAAGGGATGCGAGAAGCGACTCTAAGGTTGCAAAACTTGCTTCAAAAAAAAAAAAAAAAGAGATAAGAAGATTTGCTGTCAAACATGAAGCTCATCTACATGGCCACAGCAATCCCGAAGCAATTCAACTTCTTGACAATAAAAATGTTCCTAGAAGGCTTAAGAAGAAGCCCTTCAAACTAGTGTGTATGAAATGTGTTAAAGCAGAGCAGTGTGAAGTGCAAAAAGTAGAGAATAGTTTTATTTTCAGTGTTATTAAAGTATGAAACATTGCTGAATGGATTAATCACTCAAATTCCATTTTTTAAGGATTTAGTTTTCTGCGTTGTCTCCTCTATCTCAAACTTGGAAATATTTCATATTTTGAGTTTGTAAAACTGTTTCCCCAATTCTTATTATGTCTATTTTTAGCTCAACCAAAGCCATGGCTTATAGAATTGAAAGTGACTAAGAATACAGATGTTAGTGAGAGCAAATGTTTTTCATCTTTATGCGCCCTATTCATTCAAACCTTTTCTTCTCCTCTAACCCCTACATCTGTTTACTACTACTATTATTCTTATATATATGTTATACATCGTAACTATGAGTGTAATAAACTACTATTGACATTGGGAAGTGGAGGAAAAAGGCAACTATTCTCAACACAAAGCTGTCGGCTAGGCTGCGCAGGAAAATTTTTTAAATTTTGAACTACTATTACTCAGGCAAATTTTACCCAAAATAGTAATGTGATACATTTTTTATTGACAAAACTGTCTTCAACAAAATTTGGTATGTACAATTTTATGATAAATTCCAATTTCAGCACGTTACAGCAAAAAATATGAAGTAACTACACTTTTTGTGTCTATGAATATTTCATGCTGTCTAGCGAACAGAAAGCGAAACTGATTTTTATGTTTGTATATTCAAAATATCTGTACGTATTAAAAATTATTTTTAATAATTTTCATAATTATGAAATTAGATAAATGAATTTATTTGGGGGAGTGCTTTGATATTTGAATATTCACAATAGTGGAATGAGTAGCTCTGAAAGAACTCCGTAAAAGAAGGGTTAATTACGCGATTCTGTACACAAATTGGAACTCCTATATACAGTTAATGCTTGATTAAATAAACTTTCAATTTAACGGTCTAACCTCCTAAATAAATAAAACTTTTAAAATTACAAATATGTAAGGAATGTTAAATTTTGTGAAGAAAAATTAACAATAACAGTTTTTTGATATTCATAACTAATGTAATTCATATATACAAGATAGTAGTACTGTATTGGTAAAAGCATACAAAATAAAATCATTGTTTTAGTCAGCGATTTATATTTTTTAATTGTATGACGCTTTGCAGTTCTTCCCATAAGGTAAGTTCTTACTGAAAGGTTCACTTTTTGAAAGTTATGGTATGAATAAGGCTATAATCAAATCCAATATTTACATTAACACATTATAGAAATATACGTAATCGATTGTGCTACAACTGAATGACTTTCAATTAAACAGTATTTCACAACAATGGACATTGATATCCCCCCCCCTCCAATTAGTCCGTTAAATCAAGCATTGATTGTAATCTAACATTCTTAAATTTACAATACTTAAATTTTGTACATAAATTGTCTAGCAAATCACAATTTTTTGTAACCAAAATAAATTATAATATTTGTTTCTTTTTGTTTGTATGCAGGTACCCATTCTCCTCCTCTAAACGACAGATGAAAGGTTTCTTAGGCTCAAAGTGAAATATAATGTTTATCCACTTTAAAAAATAAAAGAATTACTAACGTACAATGTAAGTCATTTAATTTTGTGATAAATTTAACAAATGTTATTTACCTGACAAATTCAGCTTTCTGATTATTAAAAAAATGTGTATTTTACTTTAAAAAGTTCTTAATAAATTAATCCAAATACAATACTTTATATTTAAATAGATCCATTTGAAAAGCTTACTACTGTAGTTGTAATTTCAGATTGATCTAGTGATCAATGTAAATTATTTTAAAGTTATTATCAATAAAATTGTTTACTTTTATACAACATAAAAAGTCTTTCTTACCAAGGAGTTCAACTTTTGGATCTTTAACAACAAATGTGCCATCCATTCGCTCTTCTTTCTCTAAAAGTAACATGAACAAATGACCAGCCATATCACCCAATAAGTAACGGGATCCTTGAGCATCTACTTTGGCGTAACAGACAATCGTACTTTGCTGAAATAAATTATCACAGTATTAAATAATATCTTTTTAACTATATTAAAAAAATGACAAAAAAAACAGTTGGAAAAGCGAGAATCTATGAATTTGGGAATATAAGAGTCAAAGATTCAACAAAAAAACAAGTTGATGTAAGACATGTTTATTTAATTTTTTCCTTGTATTAACTTTTCTTCTTACAATCCTTCATGTATAATCACTCAAAGTATAAAAATTTAATCAATAAGATAAGACAACAAACACTTAAGAGACCTGGGCACTTAACATCAGTATGGGACCAGAATCCTGGACTATTTTGAGGACTTAAATAATCTTTTATAATTCTTTCGCAAATTACTCATTAATTTAAAGACAAAATACACTCTTTGTAACAAACAATAAATCATAACATTAAATTTATTAAAAAATTATAGTTTTGAAAAAATGCACAATCAAAAAATCAGACTTGAATAAGTTATGAAGAATATGCAGTAGCCGCCACTTAGTTTTATCATGGTTAATGTTATCATTATCATTTCAAGTAAATACAGACACAAATCATAAAAATATATTGTAATTAGGCCGCTTATTGTAATCATCTTTTTGCTTATTGTTATAATTTAATTTGGCACGCAAAAAAATATACATTCACTGGAATAGTGAAACGAAAATATTTACACGTGTCGTCAATTCTGAGATATCAGTTGGGCGATATGATGATTCATATCCTGTTTGTAGATACAATATGTACATAGTTTATTCACATTTGTCTTGTAGATCTTATTAGTTGTTCATGCATCTACTGCACAGTTTATTTTTATTTTTTTATTTTTACATATATTTATGATTTCAGTGTGCTTTTATGTAATTTAATTTTGGAAGATCTTTTTTAATTTGTTTTGTGAAGTTTGGTGTCACTTTAAAAGTTTCAAAGTGTAGAAAGATGTCCGGATCTCAAAAAAATGACGTGATTTAAGTCAAACGACGTGATTAAAGTCTAAGAAAAACTTGACATTTTAGATCGATACAGTAAATTACCAAAAATGAGTTAAAAAAAGCTGCTTCTCAACATGACATATCTCAACCTCTCTAATGTAAAATTTTGAAGAACAAAGAATCCATCTTGTCATTATCAAAGTGCAATAAAAGGCCTATATATCATTCAGTAAATACTTGTGACCATCATACAAAGCGGAATTCTGTATATCGTGATTATGCGGTCGGTTGTTACCAAAACTGCTTCTGACAAATGTGATTACAATAAGTGACGACCACTGTAGTTACAACTACAGAATAAACATTATGGCTTATCTGTGTTCCATAATTGAATGGGTTCTGCATAATAATTTGTATACAATAACTAAATAACAAAAATTAAAATCCATCCAAAATAAAGTACAAAACTACACATCACACAATTACATACTGTCACCATAACCTCACAATTTACTACAAAACATAGCCTCTTGTTTATATAATAGCTTCTGCAATATCCATTGGATACCACTAATTCATAATGATCTTTCTACATAAACAAGAAAATGAATCAAAATAATGTAACAAGTAGGAGCCATTTAGTTTACAAGTTTACTATGCATGGCCGAAGTGAGACTCATGCTTTCGCTCTGTGACTGAGAGTACCTGCCTGAGTAAGACTCAGGTTCAAGACTCAAACATACAAAAAAAATCTGCTGTGAAACTATCACACGACTTTCTCTTGCCAATGTAAATAATGAAAAGTACAACCTAACATTAGTAATAAACAAAAAACTAACCTTAAAAAATGTAACCTTATTATAATCATGAGTAAAAGACGCAAAATGAACATCGACCTCAGTTTGGCTTAAAAATACAGAAAATCACTCTTTCACGCTAAACTAGGCTCTATAGAGAAAAATGCTTGAAATAAAAGTTGTAGATCTTTTAATTTCATATAAATTTGATTACACTTTTGTCGTAAAATGTATACTTAGGCTGAATTCGTAAAAAAATTAACTTTTTTACACGTTTTCGTGAGAAAAAAACAGAAAATCGCTAATTACCGCTAAACTAAGTGTTATGCAAAAAAATGTTTGATATAAAAGTTGTAGGATTTTAAATTGTCTACAACTTTTATTATACACATTTTTGCGCTAAAATGCATATTAAAGCAGCAATCTTAAAAAAAACAATTTTTTACGTGAAAACAGCCTCCAAGAATTTCAGCAGACTTGATGCCTCTACCCTATCTCGTAAAGCATAAAAAAATTTAGTAAATGTGGAGATTTAAAAAAAAAATCTATGACCAGTTTTTGAGAAAATCGCAAAAAATGAAAAATGACACGAATAAACTATTACTTCCGGTTGACCACTTTGATGACAATGTTCATGTTGGGTCTGGTAGTGATGTCTAACTTAAGTTTTAAGTTTCAAGTTCGTACGAGGTTCCGTTCGATTTTGAAAAATCGACATGAAAACAATACTTTCCTTCCTATACATTTATTCATATAGGCAAGAGAAAGTAAAAAATTGTTATAAGCACAGCACAAAAAAATAATTGTGATTGAGGATAATCAGTAATAGGCAAAAACCAAAAGACAGCTATGGGATAAGAGGTACTCAAGTAAGAAAGTTAAAATATAAAGACTAATTCAATTCTGACTTGATGCTACATTACTTAGATTTTTAAATCTTTACTATCAACCTAACATTACACCGCGTTAGTCTTACTATCTTTAGATAGTTGAACACTTTGTCATTGTCATGAAAACCATTTTACGCTAAACAATAATTATATGAATTTTTTTTTTTAATAGGTGCATATCACTTACTTTAATTACTGGGGGAGCAACAGCAACAAATGAGTTTCCACCATGGTATAATATTGATTCTTGTCCAATAATAATCGCACCACACAATGGTTCAGGAACAGGGATTATGATAGATGCTTCTGTTTCAATATTATCTTGCTTCCAAGGTATCTGTAATAAGAAAAAAAATTATTGCCGTAAGTCCACCACTTGAGTTCATAAAACAGAAAACTTATATTATTAACATGAGCATCCATTTCAATAATAAAGAAGTAAATGATTATAATTTTTTTTAATAGCAGTTGGTTTTCTCCTGTTTCATCTCCTACAACCATAATAATTTAATTAATCTAGGACTTAAAGGCCACCTCCATGGCACAGTGATTAGAGCGCACTAGCATACAAAATGGAAGATCCTGGGTTTGATTCCTAGCTAGTGTCTGCAAATTATTACAAGTCGAAATCCATCATTCAGTTCTATAACCTACCACATTCACTAATGAATAAACTGTTGATATAACATTAAACCTGCCCATAACAGACAGGTGGAGTGTCAAATTATTTACACTCAATCTGTTCGTTGCAGGGCTAAAATAAATAGTTCTGTTTCTTATCATATGGTCAGTCAATTAAATGACTGAATCATTTAAGAACAGAAGAGGTAGAGGTGTAAAAGACACTAATCATTGTTATCTTCTCTGAAAGTAATGAATTTCATTGTACAGCCAGACCCTGTGGTGAATGAAGTGAAGGTGTCATTTACAGAGTGGAAAATATGTGCTTTTCAGAGGGCCCGGCATGCTGATAAGTGTACTTTTCCACTCAGTGAGGAAGGCAATGGTAAACCACCTCACTCCTTTTTTTTTTAGTAAAACCTCTAGAGGTTCAAACCAGCCTTTCGGCTGTTGACCTAAACAACATAACATTAAACAACAAAAAAAGGGCTCAACAGGCAAAAGGTTCTGGGTTTATCTATATTTCAACCGTCCCTAATTTTCAATAGTAGACAATTGAGTTCAAACTGTGATCATAATTTAAAAATGATTTTTTTGTTTGCTATCCTGGAGAGTGTGTGTACCTACGGTGTGAAAGTGTGGGTATTGACTAAGAGGCAGAAGGACCGTCTAAAAGCGGTGGAGATGGATTTCTGGAGGCAGAGCTGCGGTGTCGCGCATTGATTGAATTCCAAATTCTGGAATTAGGAAACCTGGCATTCAAGGATATATCATGGATACCATATTCCGGAAACAATTAAAATGGTTTAGCCATTAGCAGAGAATGGAAGATGGTAGGTGGCCAAAGAGGGTATAAAAGTGGACGCCAGCCGGTAGAAGGAGAGGTAGGCCGGTAGTAGCAAGGTTGGATGGTGTGCAGGAGGCAATGTCTTCAGGGCAGCTTTAGATGGTGACCGGCAAAATAAAGAGAGGTGGTGCTTGGGAAGCGAGATACAGCTGGGGCTGTAACTCCTCGCATGTAATGTAAAATGTTTTTTATTTGTACCTTGTAGAATGTTCTTTAATTAAACAGTTATTAAAATAAAATAACTAACAGCGAAAACTTGTCAATTAAATTATACATGGAGCAATGTTGATTATCTAAAACACCAACTTTTTTCAGTTACTTAAACAGAACTTCAATCATCTTTCTTCGTGATCCAGTAACAAATGACATTTACAAAAACAAAAAAAAACACTTACTTTTACAAACTCTTTGTCTTTTAGAGAAATTTCATGAGTCTTCACATGTCGTCCGGTTTGGTCTTGATGAATTAATATAATTGTTGGATTGGCACAGCCGTGAAGAAAATCCAGATCCTGTACTTCTAATTCTTCCATTCTGTAATTAATCAAGATGAAATTAATAAAACACAACTTAGCAAAAAAGTAACTATCATTAGTCAATTTTTTTGCATTCATAAACAACCTTAAAGTATTTTAAATATTGTATGGTTATAATAATATACTACAAAACCAACAAGAAATGTTAAATGTTAAAAAAGTAAATTAGTAATTACCTAATACTGGATGCTTTCAATTCACAATTATCTTTTTCAAGTGGTATTATTTTAAACAATCCATCATACAAACGAAGTCCAATCACTCTTGCTTCAGGATCAATGACTGCGATAATACCATTTTCAGAAGCTTTACCGATCCTATCCGAAACATTGCCATGTGCTTTTGTGATAATCTCTAAATTTTCTCCTTCGCCTTTACATTCAAGAATCATGGCATTGTATCGTGTAGTGATAATAAATAACAGATCCTTCTTTTCATGCTGTAAAAATATATAGAGATCAATTAATTAACAACACAAACAATTTTCACAGTCACTCATCTTACCAACAGCCTGCCCAATTCACTGCTTCTTATACTGTACAGATGGCAATGTAAATTATATTGCAATCTCAAATTTTTAAATTTAAAAAACTATTACCCTTTTTTACTGCTTTATTTTTCATTTTACTTCTTACAAGTATTTTTGCGGTGCACACTGCATCATCAGGTAATATCATAAAACTTCTAGAAATTATTGTAAAGAATGCATCTTCCTCTGTCAAAATTTGAACTTTCTGATGAAGCAGTGCGCACAGCACGTGCTTGTGAGAAATTAAAAGAAAACAAAAGCAGTAAAAAAAGCAAATACAGTGGAATGTCAGTTATACAAGCTAATTGGCAACAGAGCGGTTCTGATAATCAAATACGCTGAATACTGTAACTTGACACACTGTGCCGTAACGCTGTAACATAACCTAAATGTTAAATAGGTTAATAAAGGTTAACATAAACCATAGTTTACAAAACAAAAAACACTAATTTATTGCATTTAATGCAAAAGTAGAGAGTAAGTTACTAAAGATTATTAAAACAAACAGAAAAATACAGAATTTTTCAAAACTAAAAACGTTAGCGAAACAAACTACGGTTCGATTCCCAGCCAGGGTCTGCAAATTTTTGCAAGTTAAAATTTAACGTTACATCTCCCACAATAATCGATAATGACTTAGTTGTTGATCAGACTTTAAATAAAATTAAAAAAAAAATACTGTGAAATCAGTTAGGAAATATTTGTGAATGCACTAGTGCATACTATAGAGTAATTAAAAAAAAATCTAGAATTATCTTTTGAACTAAGACTGAACTTCTTTTTGTAACAGAAACATCTCTCATTCATTTTAGTGATAATTAGCAGCCACTAAATTAAGGTTGCTTTTCGCACCAAAGCATTGCAGTTTTTAACGCAGAAAGGCCTCTGCTTGAGTAAATATGTATTTTTTTCCATAGACAGTGGTTTGGATAATTGACAGTTCAGATAATCGATGCTCCCTGTATAGTTAAAAAAAAACTCATATGTATTAATATACAAATATAATTATTTTCAAAAGGTGAACAGAAAACTCTAACGAGAGCAGTTATCTATAGTGAGCTAATAAATAAATAACAAGTATCTATCAACAGACCAAGAAAACAAATTTAATAAAATTTTATTGGCAGAAACAGAGTTTCCACCGCAAGAAGCTCTGTTAATGTAGAATATTATCAAAGTTATAAATCCAATTCTCAGAAATTATAAACATATCCACCTACTGCCTTCCAAACCCACAAAACATGTTAAACACTGGATCTGTACTCACTATGATGGAAATATAATTCACATGTATGACACTTTAAACCGAAACAAAAATTTAACCAACGAACAACTCAATTTCCTTTTTGGTTTATTTTATTTCCGTACTTGCAGCAAAGTACATGGAAACTGCTACTATTACACATTATTTAACCAAGAATTGTACAAAAACTAGCTGATTAAATAAGAACATGTTAACCATATAACCTAACCAGTGAAAAAGGCAGCTGTCATGAGCACAATGTCAGCATTCTCATTTGCAGCACTATATATTTTTAAAGTACAAATCTCAAATTATTGTATTCAGTACAGTGCAGAATATTGTTAAGTTATGAACATTTTCTTAACCATATGAGAGAATAGTTTAGTATGTCCAGTTTGGATTTGAAGTGAGAGTGTAATCTGTGTCTGAAGTATTTAAAACTGATACTCATTATCAAGCCATCACCTTTTTTTACAATAAACTCAAACAAATTGTCAATTACCATGTAATAGTGAAAAAAGGAATATGCTGGGAGAGATTTCATTGGCGGTAATTTTTAAAATTGTAATTTATCATTTTGTTTTGTCCTTCCGTCAGTTACACACAGACGTCAGAAACTTCAATAGATAGCAACAAATGGTTTTTGGATTCGTGATCTATACAAAAAGTTGGTGGGCCTAAATTGGGTTTGAAGTTCCGGTTTAGACCGGAAGTGGTCCAAAAACTGAAGTCAAAAAATCAAAGTCAGAACCTACAAAATAGTAACAACGATTTTCAGATTTATAATTACACAAAAAATTAGTTGGCCTGAATTTGGTTTGAAGTTTGATTTAGACTGGAAGTGGCCCAAAACCAGATGACAAGAAATTAGGAAACAACCAAAATCAAATTAGAAAACTGAATATCAAAATCAAAATTAGGAAACAAAAATATTGTCCATCATTTCTCTTAAAGAGTAGATACAGAAATTATTGGGTTTGAAGTTTCGGTTTCGACCAGAAGTCATGAAATCAAATTCGGAATTACAAAACAAAAATGAAGTCATTCAATTCCTGTTAGATTAGGTACAGAATTCACTAATAGTTTTTGCCATAAGTCGAAGGCTTATGTCATAAAAATTGCCACCAGCCATGAGTTGCATGGTCTCATGAAAAGGAATTTATTAGCAATATCATCTTTTAAAATTCCATTTAAAGCATAGGTGTACACTAATGAAATAAGTAAATAAACTCCCTGCTAACCATCCATTAAGAGTGAATTAAGTTTCTTTACATTTATCTTCAACAGTTTAATAATGAAATAAATAAAACATCTGAATACTTACTGAAGGTCTGAAGAATTTCATTACAGCCACCTTCCCATAGAGACCAATTTCTTTCAGAGGTCTTAACCCTTCAGGAGTAACAAGATGAATCTCTATTCTAGTACTTTTTGCCAATATAAGATTCAAATCACTAGGCGATGTAAAATTACCTGTAAAACAGACCAACACAAATATTTAGGTCTATAGTATATACCGGGTGAGCATAAAGTCTTGCCCTGATTATAAAAATTTATTGCAGAATAACTGTTTGACATAATAATTTAAATTTTATGCTGTTACATAGGTTAGTGTTAATAGTTTTTTTTAAGATTACTTACATTAGTAAACTTCAACGTGCGCCCCCTTGGTAGCTCGGAAAATGTCGAAGCGGTATTCCATTTCCCGCCAGGTGTTTTGTAACATGTGTTCTGTCACAGTACCCAAAGCAGCTTGTATCCTAGCCTTCAGTTCGTCAACGTCAGCAACTGGTGTGGCGAAGACTCTATCCTTGATATAGCCCCAGAAAAAAAAGTCAAGGGGAGTAATGTCTGGAGAGCGGGGTGGCCAGGGTGTTGGACCATCCCTTCCAATCCACCGATCCGGAAATGTTTCATCCAGGAAATTACGCACTATCAAAGCCCAGTGGGGCGGTGCCCCATCTTGCTGGAAAATTATCCATGGTTATCCATGGCATATATTTTCTTCTAACTGTGGTGCAATGAACTATTGCAAAACATCTAAGTAAATGTTAGCGTTAATGGTGTTTTCCGTGAAGAAAAACTGCCCAAAAACCTGGCGGGAACTGGAATACCGCTTCGACATTCTCCGAGCTACCAAGGGGGCACACGTTGAAGTTTACTAATGTAAGTAATCTTAAAAAAAACTATTAACACTAACCTATGTAACAGCATAAAATTTAAATTATTATGTCAAACAGTTATTCTGCAATAAATTTTTATAATCAGGGCAAGACTTTATGCTCACCCGGTACATCGACCTTGTGCAGTACAACCAAACAAACCACGCATGCCTAAATGAAAGGTTCACATAACGACCATGAATGAGCAAAAAGTGCCTAAAAATGTAAACAAACGTATGACTATAGCGTAAAAAAATATTACTACTCATGTGTCATAAATTATATATATGTTATAATTATTTTACGTTTTTTGATCTTGAAATCCAAAAAACTGTTTTTTTTTCATTAAACCACTTAATTATTCTTAATATAAACAAAGTAGATTGAACACATTTTGTTTTTTTTTTACAAATTTTATACATTTGTAAATAAATTCATAAATTTAACGAAGTGAAACTTTTGTAAATGCTAAAGAAAGGGGTAAAGAATTATTTTATAAAAATTATGAAAATTTTAGTAGTGCATATTTGCTGTTATTAAGATACTACGTTAAAAATACCCATATTACCCCCAGTTATTCCATACCTAGCTCGTAGAACTAGAAAATTATTTAAATTGTGTTAAAACAAAAAGTTAAACCTAATGTCAAACATTTACAATCAACAACTTTAAAATACCGAATAATAACTTATTACAAATAACTGGAGCCCGTGTGTACACCATGCATCACTGAACAAATATCAGTTGAACTGGTGCCACTGTGAACAGGCAAGGTTACACAGGTACAATCGAGCAGAATTCCTGGAATGGACACCCACACAAACAAAATGTTTACATAGGCTATTCCACAATCTTGGAGAGTATAGTGTACAGAAATAACATACACCAAATTTTAACTACTTATTTATTTATATGTTTAATCAGTTAAAAGTGGAAATACTGAATTTAATCAGTGACATTGCTTCTGGTACCATTCCACAGAATCAACAGTGACAACATTTTGTTCTACTTGAATAAGAATTTAGTAATTTATAAAACAAAATTGATAGTTCAGGCATCAGATCTCTGTTGTGTCCACAAGCAGCATTGTATGGTAAGCCTTCTTCTGTAGCCATGGTACAAGGCGCAATGAACTCCCATCACAAAAAAAACTAATATACTGTGGACAATTCGAACTGGCGCAACGCTTGCTCTAAGTATACACATAGTTCCGCATAAAGTATATCCATAACCTATTCTTTCAACAAGGTATACAAATTTTAATGTACGCAAATGCCTACAACCTTATTTCATTGTGTAAACATACAAATAATTATTTCATATTAAAATACGTATTTAGTTTGTCCTAGTAAAAATTTAAATTATAAATTACAAGAACTTCACTGCAAAAACTCGCTCAACTATACTTTACAGATGCATGCAACTAACTAAAGAAATTGGTCTCGATATATAATGAACAGAAAATCATATATGAAAACAGATTAGTCACATCATTATGTCTTGACAGATTATTAATAACAGTGAAAATAAAGCATAGTGACCGTGCATGAGTCGCACTTACAGTAGTGATTGTATACTTTTGTTTGTGACTGTACTGTCATTGGCCGGCAAGGGGCGAAAAGTAGATTAGATAAACACCGAAGCTTGTGCCAATTCCAATTGTCCAAGGTATACATACCTTCATTCCTGCCAATCCTCCCTCACCTTGTACATCATATCCTTCTTAATTTTCTAATTAACTAATTTTCAAAAAGGGGTTTTTGGCGGATACTGCAGGGAAAAGAAAGAAAGTTTCCATGTGCAGTTGAAGATCGAACTGCAGCTATCCTAATACCTATAATTAAAAATTTAGTTCATCTTGGTAATGAATGGGCTGTGTACTGGCAAATTGGTAATTTACCTGGTTATGAATATTTTAAATCACACCTACCTACTAATTCATTACTTAGTTATGAATTAACCATAAATCACACAACTTTAAATCCACCTACGGGCGCGCACATGCAGATAATAGTGAGTACGTGGCATTCTTAAAAACATAGAAGCCAAGTTGAATGTGGTAAAGTAGAAATTTAATAGATTCCTACTTGTGTGAATTTATGTGGAGGAAGCACCATGTGGGCAAAATCAATTGAAAACATGTTAATGCTTATAACAGATTTTTGGCCACCGGTTCGTAATTTGGTGGTAAGTTAATAATTTATCAATTATTGTAAAATGGTATTTGTAAATTTAAAACTGTAATTTGTAAATAAATAAAACAAGTAATAAATTTAAAACGAATGTTATAGTGGTGGGGCGTCAGATGTTAAAGTTCGGTGTTTGTGTGTGTAAACAGTGCATCTTTAACCTTTTGAGGACTACGAACGGACGGGTACCTTTACCGCTCTGCGATCGTAAAGGACTATGCACGTACGGGTACGTTTCATGTTTTTCGGTCCAAAATACTACGAATGTACCGGTACGTTTGCTTCTGTTTTTATACTTGTGCTGACATCTATAATTTTCTCCATGTACTACGTGTTATACACGAATAATTAATTTAGTAGGCTTTGTTTTATGCAATTGAAACAGCACGTGTGTTTTGTCTAACCTCACTTATGAGTTCCGAAAAGTTTTTATAGTTGTGTTAGCTTCTTGCTACCGTTTGTTTACTAATACAGAATACTTATTTATAGTTTACTAATAAAGAATTTTTATTTCTTGTGAGTATAAGTGAGTTTTATTATAATGTAAATCGTGTTTCAGGTATATGTTTTATGTATAAAACATATTACATACATATACATACATATTATGGTATATGTTTTATTTTGAACGTTTCATTTCATTGTATATTTTGTATATTATACGAGTGGAAATGGCTAGTTTTAGTTGTAGGCGTCTACGGGATGACGATATATTACAATATATAACTAATCCCGGATTCAGATACTGAAAATTACAATGAGAGTGATAGTGAAAATTCATTTTATGTACGGCACGATAAATGTGCACATGATGTGCGCGCGCATGCACGTATGGGCGCTTGACTGTGCATGTGAGGGTTATTTACATGTATAAGTATTCAAGGGGTGGAAGTTTGTAAAAATAAATAGCAGAGAGATAATAAATAAGGAAAGCAGAAATAGACAAAAAACCTAAAAAGAACTCAGGCTGTCAGCTGAGTTCTAGGTTGGAAAACATAGTCCTCAAAAGGTTAAAGAAATAGGCCCTGCTTTACTATGTGGACACAACAGAAAAGATTCCAGGCTGGAACATAATCAATCTCTAATTAAAAGGCGCCCTGGATTTCATTCCTGGATAGGATCTGATAATTGTACCTTTAAATATAACATAATAATTTAATTCATACATCTGAGTAGGCTATAAAATTAGTTTTGTGAGGCATGTATTGCCTCAGGTAATACCTAACAATCCACTAATTCAACTAACACATCAGATGGTATTTGAGAGTCTTACATAAACTGAAGAAAAAGTAATTAAGAATTAATATTTGTACTCATGAAAATTAAAAATAAAATTAAACAGCAATTTATTTTTTACAATCATTGGCAACATGAAGTTTATAAGATACCAAAATAAAACAAGATCAAATTTAGCAACTATCATACAGGAGAATGAAAGGAGTAATGGAGACTGCAGCAGTTTATAAAATTCCAATTAATCTTATCGTACAACGAACTTTTCAAAAGTAGGTATTGTCTTTTCTAACAGATAATTTTGTCAATACAACATGTAAACAATTCGTACGTTAGTATCTCTCAAATGAAACGAATTACTCCCACGGCTTGGCTAGCGTGAATTCAAAACAATGATGCCGCTATTGCTTACTTTGTGGGAAAACGCTGTTAAATTACTGCAATACACAATTGTAAAAGCAACTCTTCACTACATTAAAGTTAAATTCAAAAACTTAAAGTATAAATTTTGAAATAGTTACAGAACAAAGGTTTCTTTAGAATTATTTTACCTGTAACACACGCATTTACAGCAGTCGGCTTATGAGCCGTGACAACGTAGTGATGAGCCATTAGTTTTCCCTTAAAACTTGAACTTACAGACAAGAAAACAAACACCAACTAAAAAATCGCATGTGCATGTAATTCACAAAACATAACTTCGTTAGAGTAATAAAAGTAATAAACAAATTCAATATTCGTAAAACAGAGGTTATATTCGCCAGACCTTCAGAGCACAGTTTACTCCGGTTTACTCTTTTAGACCTCTCAGCCAATACAATCACCGCATTCCTCGACTCGTACGACCACCAATATACATATAGACGACACTACGCGAATGAGTATATAACCTAATTTGTATCAACAATGTGCTTAAATATTATCAAAGATAATATTTTCTATATTACTATAATATATATTATATATAAATATATTTTCTATATTACTATAATGAAAATATTATCTTTGATAATATTTTTGTAATTTTAGTGATAAAATTGAATTATCTTGATTTAACCTATTTTTAAAAAGTAATTGTTGCAGTCTTAAGTAACGCAGATTCTATTTGCTGATGTCCACATATTTTATGTTAATCAAAAATTGTTTTAAAATAAAATACATCTAAATTACAACACAAATTTTGTGTTCTGAACTACAGTCTGTAACAATAGTATAATACACAAAAAAAGTATTTTGTCATGAATCTGACAATGACAATTCTGCTAATTATTGTATCACGTTTCACTAGACCGAGAATACTGATTCAAATATCAATATGATTTTTTAACAGAGTATTGTCATATGCCTTTAAAATTTTTCATTATTATTAAGAATAAATTGACTGTATATTTTCAACTGAACAGGTAATTTGAACATATTGGTGTGGCAGCAGTGTTAAAAGTAAGACAGCTGTTTGCTTGTTTGACAAGAGTCGTAAATGTATGTGGAATTAGAAAATATGTGTTCGATAATAACTGAGTATGCACTATTATAAAATAGATTATATGAATCACCAAACGAGGTTTGTGAAAGTATAAGTTTGTGTTTTTATTATTATAGTTGCTGTGTTTAGTTTTACTGCTTAAATGCACATACCATCCTGTGTTACAATAAGGTTTTTCTCGTAATTCTCCATATTAACGAATTTTCCTGAATTTCCGTGTTTTACAATTTAATCAATGCTATAGGTCACTTTTCATATATTTAAGGAGAAACTATAAATGTTTTTGTAAAAATTTACATATTAATCTACACATACTTGAAATAGATTTCGATTGTTTTGCTAAATGTGTCAATAGTAAATTATGTTAATTCAAAAAATTCCATATTAGAGGAAACACTTATGAAGAAGACGTTATTTTAGTACAAAATCGTAAACAATAACTGGTTGTAAACTGATCTGCCTGTATTATTGGAGATTAATACAAGTCTGATTGTCTATTAGTCTTGTATTCTAATTGTAGTCCTTGAAAGTAAAAGTTAATGGTATATTAATCTCCTTTCAGTCCCAAAATGATTATTTAACATTATAAGAAAGTAAAAAATTTAATGTTAAAAATTGTGATGAAAGAATTTTAAAAATAACTTTTCTTAAATTACAGGCATATGTCAAAATACTTGTTAAACAGTTGTTAATTGTTAACAATTTAACTGTCACATTATTGCTTTGATTTATGAGTCTGAATATACTTTTCTGGCCTTCAAGTGTTTTTAACCATCGAAATTTCTTTAATTTACTATAATTTTCAAACAATATGCAGTAACTAGTTGCAAGAAAACATTTATCTTTATCTGTACAAGTTGGGGGTTTGTGGTGAGCTGTTTGTAATCAGAATAATTACAGTTGCCTTTATTGCTAACACATTCTTTTTTTGTTTTGTTTTTTACCACACATTGATAAACAAGTGTATGGTCCATATGAATTATTTATTTTTTTTTTAATTATTGTTTTTTCTTTAGGAATATTCTTGTTTTTAACTCACTGAACTGATAAAAATAAGTTAAGAGTTTTGTTTGTTTGCCCATTTGGAAAAGAATTAAACTCTTGAGCGGAGGTTAAGGAAAGTTACTGATGGGTTCTCGGAAGTATTGGTTTTGAGACCATGAAAATAAAAATCGAAAATTTTTCAAAATAGCTTTTTTAAGTTTTGTTCATGTCTTGTCCTGTTATGGTAGTAAGTGGGTTAATTTCTTGAAAAGTTAATTTTATTCTAAATAACAGCATTCTTTTAATAATTGCTACATTTTCAAGTATTTTGAGGGAAACGTGCAATATAAATAAATTTAAATTTTGTACCTAATTTTAATTTATAGCTTAGTAGGCCTACATTGCAAGTTTATATCAATATCCTCATCAAAATCAGTTAGTTCATCAAAAAGGAATTGCAGACAAAATTTTATCTCTTAATGAAGGGTATCTCTAATAATATTAGAAACACTTAATACATATTATGTATTAATATTTAATTTAAATAGACTTACATGTTTCGGTGGATTCACCATTATCAGAGTAAATAAAATTAAAACTACTTTATTGAAATTTAGTTAGTAGTTTCTTCTAACAGAAGAAGTAAGTTCTTCTGAAGAACTCTTTCTGTACAAAACTGTTTATTGTTTAAAATCAGATCTTATTTTTTAATCAAAAACAAAACCAATGCAGCTGAAATAGGTTATTAAAGAAATTAAAATTTTTTATAAATTCTACTTTGGTATGTTTCAGTGGATTATCAGAATATAAACATTAAAATAAAATTTGAGACTTTACCTTATTGCGCTTAATTTTGCAACTGGTGTAAATCTTTACCAATATTATAAAGAAAGAGCGTGTTTTTTGTGCAGGCTAATTTCCAAAACTACCTTAAACTAATTTTCATGAAATTTTAGCCGCATACTCGTATTTATATTCTCAGCAACATTTTATTTTTATATTTTCAAAAATTATAACCCTAAGGGCTGTAATAAAGATTGTCATAAATATGTATGTGTGTGTGTGTGTATATATACATGTGGGTACGTATTGCTGTTGAATTAAATGATGGGGTCTGTTGAGAGATGTACATGGGGGAAATTATCAAATTGGTCATTGTGTGTGTACGTACATTGGAGTATAGAGCCCATCTAGCAGCTGCACAATTTCAGTTCCATATTTATATACATGTTTCGCGGGGCATGCTAGTAAATCATAATTTATGGTTGAAAGAATGATGGTCTTATAGAGATTTTCATCATATTTTGTACTTCTGATATCACATACAACAGACCAATCATTAAAAATTTGTTTTTTGAGTTAATAATAATAAAAAAACAATTTTTTAATTAGATGTTTGTACTTGATGTGAAAATGTGTATTCCCGATGAAAATATGATTTCAAAAAATCAACATGAAAACAATATTCCATAGCTGTTAATATTCATATCTAGGCAAAACAAAGTGAGAAATTTTGCGTATTACTAAAAATTATGCTTTGTTATATTTTCGTGATATAATATGTTGAAAATTTGTGTTGTTCGTGTAAACAGTCATCTTAAAATAAAAGAGTTCTATCATGTTAATTTATTGGAATTTAACTTTTGCAATTGCTAATCTACTGTAGTTTATTTACTCGCATTATTTTACTGGAATTGAACCAGAGGTGAAAAAGTTATGATAAACTAATTAGTTATTATGTAAAAATTAATTTTATAAAGAAAATTAGCTTTGTAATGGTGCAACAATTATGTAAATAAGCACTTGAATAAATATTTGCATGTTTATGCTGCAGCTGTTTGCCATGTGGATTGTACAGGGTGACTGTAAAGTCGCGCAACCCAAACTACAAAAATTTGTTTTTAGAGTAGGTACCTTTTCATATTTTTAACTTACTAAATTACAAAATTTGTATTCGCAAATTATTTTTTGATACCGTTTAGCTGTTATGGTCTCCGAAAAAAAGATAGACCTGACAATTCTCCGACTAGGTACACCACACCCACTCCAATTTTTTGCGAGTGTAATGACTGTTCATGGAACGCATGTGGGTTGTCTCCAGACCATATTCTGGAACTTTGACTGTGGACATATCCGCTAAGATGAAACCAAGCTTCATTGCTGAAAAAAACCTTGTCTAAACAGATATGTCATTTCTAATGAAACGTCTGAACCACCGACAGTACTGCATTCGTGTTTCTTTGTCTGGTTTTTGGAGCTGATGAGTCACACTTATTATCCGATACGGATGTAATTTCAGCACTTTAGTAGCTTGACGAACACTTTTATAAGATAGCTCAGTCTGGCTAGCAAGTTTCTAAAGAGACTTTTTTGGAGAACGAAGAAGTTTATCGTCTGCAGAGTATCATCCGTTAAAACTCTTGGACGGCCTGTACGTTTACGGTCATCCATGCTTCCTTTATCCCAAAAATGACTAAATAAACGAAATACAATGGATTTGTTTGGCACATTAGCTTCTGGAAAAGCATTTGAAAACTCTTTTTTACACTTTGAATACTATTTCGATTGGCAGTAACTGATAACTATGAAGACACGTTGTTCTTGCATAAACGACATTGTAGCTTGGACTAAACAAAATGCATGCAATGACCTCCTTTGGCCGATGGCGTGATCTAGAAATGCTACCATACACAGTACTGTCACACACAGTAAATTTTCCTACTCGCAATATCTTTTGCGACTTCGACTGTCATTCCTGTAAAGCAGAAAAATTCGGGTTGCACGAATTTACAATCACCCTGTATTTATCAGTGTCTATGTATTTATAATGTTCTTGTTTGTCAGTAATTTATTATTTTTGTGTACAGGGTCTCATTTATAATTTGTCAACATTATTATTACTGTAAGAACTCCACAGTGAATTGACATATGAAATCTGATTACAAAAACCTTGATAAAATGTTTGATCATGTGTATACATTGTAAGATATTATTCTGGTATTAAATTTAGTTTTCGGTCTCATCTTTACTAAATTGTTTATTGTATATTTTTGTAGGAAATGTTAGATCACAAAGAGCCTGTCTAAGTAAACAATTAACATCATGTCTGATTTTATACCACCGTTAATATCAGCGTCTCCACCTCCGATGCCAGACTTTGATGATGAAGATGATGATGATGTTGAGTTTGGTATGGGATGTGCAATTGGTGATTTGGATTTTTCAGGTTCGTGTTTCTTATGTACAAATTAATTACCTAGGATTAATTCTAATTATTAATTTGAGGTGTGAAAGAATGTTTTTTCATCTATTGACTGGCAAAGTTGTGGTCTGCGGATTGAAATATATAGTAAACACTGTATATTCTGAGAGGTTGATTCTAAAAAAAAAACTGCAGGTATTAAATGACTATAATTATAGTATCAGAATAATATAATCTGAAAGTACTTCTAATCTTCAGTAAAGTGTAATTCTTATTGAAATAATCGGATTGTTAAAAATTTTCGATTGTGTTATACGAGGGTTATCCAGAAAATAACCTCCGTTTTGAAATAAAAAGTAAACGAGTGAAGATACAAAAACTTTATTATATACATATTAAAACTACAGTTTTTCTCTATTTTTCGACATAGTCGCCAAACAGATTCAAGCACTTGTCGTACCTTGGAACAGTCTTTGAAATACCCTCTCCATAAAAATCTGCCACCTGTGAATGAAGCTCTTTGTCATTGGCGAACCACTGAGATGCAAGCCACCTCTTCATGTTCAGGAACAGGTGAAAGTCACTAGGACCCAAGTCCGGGCTGTATGGGGGATAATCGAAAACGTCCCATTTGAACTTGGCCAAAAGTTCATTTGTTTTCTGGCCCTCATACATCTCAAAGAACAAATGAACTTTTGGCCAAGTTGAAATGGGACGTTTTCGATCATCCCCCATACAGCCCGGACTTGGCTCCTAGTGACTTTCACCTGTTCCCAAACATGAAGAGGAGGTGGCTTGCATCTCAGTGGTTCGCCAATGATGAAGAGCTTCAAAACGCCGTGAATGATTAGCTACATTCACAAGCGGCAGATTTTTATGCAGAGGGTATTTCAAAGACTGTTCCAAGGTACGATAAGTGCTTGAATCTGTTTGGCGACTATGTCGAAAAATAGAGAAAAACTGTAGTTTTAATATGTATATAATAAAGTTTTTGTATATTCACTCGTTTACTTTTTATTTCAAAACGGAGGTTATTTTCTGGATAACCCTCGTATAAGTAAGTGATGTAATTAATGTAAACTAACCAGTAGGTCAAGTACTGATTTTTGTGTGGTCATAATAGTTAGTATACTCAAAAGGCTTTTGTAATTTACTGAAAATTTGTAACAAAAAGAAATAATAACAATGAAGATCATATTAAAATTTGCTGTTAGAAATATTGAATTTTATTTTAAAAGATTTATTGTTTTGTTATTTATGGCAAAGATTACAAATACAATCTTGCTAATCCGAATTAATAAAAACCGCAACTGTTTGGATTAGCGAATTTTTGTCTAAAAGACAATATTCATGTATAAAATGAGTAAAATACAATTGTTTGTGTATGAATAAACTAATTTAATAATAATATACGTTGAATAAATTGACGTTACGTGTTTTTCCCACAAAAGTCTCATTAAAAGAAATAAATTAACAATAAAAAAATTGTAAATACAGTACATACAGTAAGTTAATTAAAATATGTACAGTTCATATTGCAATAACATAATACACTAACCAATATTTTTACATAAAAATCACTTATTTTCTTCTGTTTCTTGAAAGCCAATTTTTGTTCGAATGCTTTGCTTGAAGCAGTATAAGTAATAATATTTCGTGAAACGGGTTATCGGTTTCCTTAGCCCACTCTATACACTTATTAAAACTTGCAAGTGCCACTTCATGGTTTATTTTATTTTCTGCCAGTTTTTTCATCATCATTCTGCAGAATCATGTTTATGATTTCAGCGTCTGATTATCTTGCTCAGACATTCAAAAAATAATCGTACCATAGGAAATCACCATCGTTGTATAAAAACAAACTTTTTTTTTGATAGATCGGGTTTGGATTAGTGAGCGTGTACTGAATATACATTTTACTTTTTGTATGTATATGTATCTGTTCTGCCTATACAAAGCCCATTGAAAAATTGATTTATTTATGAAAAAACTTTTCTACTAAAATTTTATTATTTCTTGGATGTTTTAGGATAGTGTTAAAATTTTGGTTTTAATTAACATTCGCACATTAGTGTCACTTCAACTTTACAGTATATAAAATCCATTGTTACTTATTTCTGCACAGTACTTGTATTCTTGATTTAACTGATTTTTGATCTCAAGGCTGTGGGTTTCTTTTTATTTCTGAATTGCTGTTGAGCAATCTGAACTACTAGTCTTGCTAAAAATTACAATTTCAGTTTCTTTTTTTTTCCATACCTCTTTTCATTGTATAAATTTGATTTGTTACACTGCAAAACAAGATATTTATGTACTACATTTCAGCAGTTTTGTGGACTCAAATTAAAGAACTCTGTATTCTTTACCAAAGAATTTTGTTTGAAATTAACTATGTATTTATGTTATATTTGTGTTTTGTGTCAGTTTCCACTTGGCATATAATTACAGACAGCATTTGCTGCTGTGCTGTATAATATTTTTAATATTAATTTTTATTGTTTTAAAAAATCATTAATATTTGTGCCTATAAAATCTTAAATTTTGTATTCAAATGTTTCAGTCACACCTGATGATGATAGCAATGAAAAGAAAGATAAAATTTTAGAAATCGAGAACAGACGGTTAGAAATTGGTGTAACAACTAACAACTGGAAATGCGAAGAACAAGACAGTACAAGTCAGGATTCTGGTCTATGTATGGCAAGTCAAAGTAGTGAAGGAATGTCACCGTTGCCGCAAAGTGATGATGAAGATAAAAATAATTTGGATCACAATCATGTTCATGATAATGATGAAGTATCAAACAACAGTATGAAACATAGTTCAACCGTCATGTTCAATAAATCAAATGAAACAAATGATAAAGAAATTAGTAACAATACAACTATCGCATTCGATAATAATGAAGGTGATGATAATGTTGGAAGTCAAACGATCAGTTTATCAGATGAGGTATTACCTACAGACACTGGTCAAGATAATACTAAATTAAAAAGAGACATTGAATCTGATACCGATTTTAATACTGAACATGAAAAAAGTAATTTTAATAATGAAAGCGATTCAGATTCTGAATTCGTTTGGAATAATACGGTCGATAATGATACTGATTTATTTAACAACCATGATAAAGAAGTTTTTGTTAATAATGATTATGATAAAGATATTACAGCAAATCATGATACTTCTGAAATTATCGTAAATCATGACAGTACAATTTTAAATCATACAAGTAATCTATTTGTTTCATCGGAAGAAACTTCCATTTCTAATGAGCATCCAGTGAATGAAGTTTCACCGTCAACTATTGAAAATATCAATAATGAATCTTCTTCAACTTCTCATTCTGTTAAATGTGAAAGTGTTAATAATTTATGTGATAGTAGTTTTAATAATTTTAATGTAATTAATGATGTTGATCAAAGTATTAAGTGTTTAAACAATGATGATGATTTTGATGAAGATGATTTCGGAAATTTCGCCAGTGTTACCATTCCAGATTGTGATTCCTCAATTAATAATAATAATAATAATAGTGAAAGTGATAATAATTTTAGTGAATTTACTTCCAGTAGTAATGCCGTAGTACCTACTGATGAATCTGATGAAAAAGACTTAAAAAGTGATCTAGAATCAAATACAACAGACTTAGAACCTAAATCTGATGATATTGTTTTCAATAATAGTAGTACCAACGTGTCTGATCTATCTAGTAGTATATTAAATAAGGATTCTTTAAATAGTTGTCTAAATAAATCTGATAATTTAAATGTGAATGAGTACAGTGATAATAAAGATTTCAATGAGGATGATGATGAGTTTGATGACTTTTCGGATTTCACACAATCTTCTGATTTGCCAATATCATATCAAAAACCAGAAATTTTAAAAAGTGAACAGTCTACAATAGACCAAGCTGCATTGATGAATCAGGTAAATTCAAATTGTTTTTAAATTGGTTCCTTTTTTATTAATATACCATATTTGCCAATGTGTAAGACTCACTCTCGTTTTCAAGAAAATTTCATTCTTGTTTTTTTATTGTAGATTTACTGCAACTAGTTACTTTAAAAACTAATGAATAGTTTTTCTTTAGCAATATTATCCCCCTCCCCCAATGTGTATAATTATGCAGTCACCCACTGGTGCTAGCACTTATTTTTTAATGTCACTTATACAGTATTCTATAAACATATTATTTGCTTAAATCTCTAACTTAAACCTATTGTTAATTTACTAATTGGGGTAAATATGCGTATAAATTTTTAGCTTAAAAATACCTTATATGCATGACATGTAATTTACTCTTATTTATAGTTTAACAGTACTTTTATTAGCCTTTTTCTTAACACACTAAACCTACCGGCTTAGTTCTTTTCAGTCGCCTAAATATTTCATTTTTTTTCTCTTAGTAATCTTTTCTTTAACGCACTAAATCTACATAACAGACAGGTAGAGGTAATTCTGCCCATAACAGACAGGTAGAGAGTCAAATTATTTACTCTCAATCTATTCATTGCTGGGCTAAAATAAATAGTTCTGTTTCTTATCATATGGTCAGCCAATTAAATGACTGAATCATTTAAGAACAGAAGAGGTAGAGGTGTAAAAGACACTAATCAGAGTTATCTCCTCTGAAAGTAATGGATTTCATTATACAGCCAGACCCTGTGGTGAATGAAGTGAAGGTGTCATTTGCAGAGTGGAAAATATGTGCTTTTTAGAGGGCCCGGCATGCTGATAAGCGTACTTTTCTATTCAGTGAGGAAGGCAATGGTAAACCACCTCACTCCTTGTTTTACTTAGTAAAACCTCTAGAGGTTCAAACCAGCTTTTCAGCTGATGACCTAAACAACAACACTAAATCTACAGGCTTAGTTCTATTCAGTCGCCTAACTTATTACACTTTTAAAAATATTTTTTTAACAAACTAAATCTACAGGCTTAGTTCGTTTCAATCGTCTAACTATTACACTACTATCCAACAGTTAAAGTGCTTCAACGTTGACGTGATCATGAAGACAATCTTCGTGTTTCTTGGCACACTTGCACACTTCTTCTGCTACTGTATTAACTTGCAAGTCACAATGAATGTTGCTGTTGTGGGCATACTATGGAGCATTTACAATTTCATTCTTGATGTTAAATTTTCCTTTTTATTTTGTAAAAGGAATTGGAATTGTATTTTCACAGAAATGATTTTTTTAAACTTAACTGAAATAGAAAATTCTTGCTTGTACAGTATTATGATACACATCAGTCCTGGCCGGAGTCATTGTCACTTGAAGAATTTGAGTTATTTTCAAACAATAAATTATCTTCAGCTCCATCCAAAGAATTGCTGATGCTGGACTTCTTAAAAAAATTCACATCAATTTTGGAGTGAACATTGTTCTTGGAAGTTTTGACCCATTTACAGACCTCAGTTATGAAAGGACGTTTAAGTTTTCCCCTTGGTGTCATTTCTTGTCCCGGTGACATCATCCATTTATTCCATTTGTAAAGAGGGCAAAATAGTCAGTACCTATCTCGGACATAGGAAGTGAGTTTGATTTCCATTAAATGGCATTTCAATAGAAATGACTAACCAGAAGTGATGAGACTGTCAGTAATTTATGTGTATACCGTATTTTACCGTAGTGATTGTTGACTCATTGTCAACAGATAAAACCATGTCCTTTGATAATGAATTATGATGTTTAAGGAATTTTTACTATGGAAACACGTTTTCAAAATAAGGTTATTAGACAGTTGAATACCATTATGACGGTAACAATGTACAGTAAAGTATTTTGATTTTTGTAATGCTATACAGTAAACATTAAAAGAGTTCCAGAAAATTCCCTTCATTGTGCAAGACGCACCCTGTTTTTTGATGAGTTACTGAAGGAAAAAAGTGCATCTTATACACTGGCAAATACAATAATTTAAATTTAAAATAGAATTATCAACAAATTTCAAATGTTAGATAAATAATTTGTGTAAAAACTACATTTTTTTTTTAGAACTTGTTTATTTTAAAGCATTTTGGTTGTTATTTACTACCATAATAGGTTGCAGTACAGAATCTGTGGGTTTTAACATTTAATGTCAAACCCTAGCTGGGAATAAAACCCCGGACCCCCTTCTGCTTTGCATTGTGCAGTGCAGTCTAGCTTTCTGACATTTAGGTGGTGGGAGCATGTTTAGAACTTGTTTGCATGACATTTTTAAAAGAATTTTTGTGAGATATATCCAGGAGACAACCAAAGAGAAGACAGGCTAGCCTTAACATATTATTAATGTCACATTAGCCAAATATGAATAAAAAAGTATGATTTTACACAATCTAAGCAATTATGTTTTGTGTGACCGGAATTGAGGAACAGAACAGAGGTGTAAGTGATACTACACAGAGTTATCACCTGTGATATAATGAATATAATTGTACAGCCAGGCTGTATAGTGAATATAACAAAGGTCAAATTTAAGGGTGAAAACAAGTGCTTTCAAGGAGGGTTAAAATTGTGATAAGTTGTATTTTTCAATTTAGTGAAGGAAGCAATGATAAACCACCTCATTCTACTCGCTAAAAGTTTAAGGTTTTGAAATTGTCCTTTTGACTGTTAACTTGAGCAATACATATTCTGGATATCTTTATTTCTTGGCTTTTGTGGTTAACCATGTATTCACTGATAATGAAAATATGCTTAACGGAAACTTAATGTAATCAATGATATCAACTTTTAATTAATTTTTATAGCAATGAATGTGATGTTTAAAATATCCAAGTGACTGAATTTTCTATCTTGTGCATTTTAAAATTACTTGAATCTATTTCTCAAAAGAACTAAATATGGGAGACAAGATAGTTGTTTCGTCTTGGTACAGGATGGAATGCAAATACATGATATAGTTAATGATTATTCAAATGGAAAAGAGCATTCCAATGCATCGTTTGAACTCATTTTGTCATAAACCTCTTAACGAATGTTAACATTATATATTTATATATATTTTTTGTTAAACCATTTACCATTGGATATAGTATTTTAATTTGTTATTATTTTACAGGATAGTTTTGATCACATATTTCCAAAGTTGGAAAACACATACTCAGAAGTTCATGTAGATAATTTAGAAGGTGGCCCAGTTTGGAAACATCTCTCCTCATTAGAAAATTCACCTGCTTTGACTTTCCAATGGTCGAATTCAAAAGCGCACAATAAGTTATTAGCTGCATTATCGATTGATTCTAGGAATATTGTAAGGATATTTTATGTATTTTTCAGTAATAGATAATGTTAAGAATATTCTGTTTATTTGTTAAAAAATAATCGTATTGTTTTGAAATTTATATTCTGTGAAATCCAGTCAATAGTCTTGTGTCAGCTGTTCTGCTCAAGTTGTGACAAGTTTGGCTTGAATGATGATGTGACATACCCCTAAACTTATTTTTTTAACATTTTAACCAATAGTCTCATGTGACACAGGGTGTCATGTTTAATTCCATTATACGTTTCAGAGTGTGTGTTCTTGACTTTGTTTGTCATTGGACCAGTACTTACGTCATTTTGAACTAATAACTTGTTTTTTAGTGCTATCTGTATGATATTTTTAAAAACTAACCATATCGGAAATTAAGTTATACAATATGTTATGCTTTAACGTTGTTATTATGATTTTTGATAGTGTATAAATCGTAAACCAATAATAAAAATAGAATGTATGTCAATTTTTTTATTGTACCTCAGAAAGTGTCAGGATCCCTGGACAGAGAATGTCTTAACACATACATCCAGGGTACAAAGTGTTAAATAAAAAAACCTCTTTTCTTTCTTTTTTCTTAACATATTTATCTTCCCTTTCCTTACATCGTTTCATAGTCTTATCTTTTGGCCTCTTTCTGTAAATATTTGATTCCAGCATGTTTTCACTATTCTACCAGGTGTTTCAAAATGCCTTTGCACGCAATTCATTTTCGTATTCTGTACACCAAATCGAACAAAATAATTTGTATGAAAAAATGTGATTAATCCTTCATTCTCATTCTATCTGCAATTTTGTATTTTTCAGGAAAACCATTATATCATGTGAAGATTAAAACTTTTTATTGAAATTTGATACAAATATTTGCACCTATGTTCTCTAAAAAATAAAAAATACGATCCATGTATTTCTGTATTTTTCAAAATGCGGCCAAATGAAATTTTGAAAACCATTTTCTCGAAAACCATTGGGTTTGTCAAAAGGCTTTTGATTATGTGAAATGTTAGGCTTATTGTTATAAATTAAAAAATATTTCGTTTTGAAAATCGGATGGTAAACAACTGAGAAATAGCAAAAAATTGCTTACTTAATTTTCTGGCTGGTTTCATCTTCTTCAGTAAAGAAAGAGCTGTAAAATGTCTCTGATGTTCATTTTTTGCTAACCGATTCTGTCTCTTAATACTTTTTACCCTAATCTGTGAGTATAATCTTAAATTCCTTTTCCCCCACTTCTTACAGACCGTAGTTCCTTTACCAAGGCCATCTTGATGTTTTCATTGAATTCCCCCCCCCTCCCAAGAGCGGACAAATTTCCTGTATGTTGTTATGCAGTCTACTATCATAAGCCTTTGGTGGATATAGTAGCTGCCATTACTACTGTGAATAGTGTAAAAATTGTTCCATAAGCTAAGTCATTTTTATCTTTATTGCCAGGCAAATATTTTTTGTGGTGACATATATAGGGTGATTCAAAAAGAGCACCGGTTTTGATATATCAAATTAAGAGATTTATTTTATTGAAAAACTGAAAATAAATATATCAACAAGTTCATCTTACCTTCCGATTTCATGTATGAAAAATGATGTCATGCATGTGTCCTCCTCTACTGCGCTGGCACGCATCAACTCTGTCCATGAAATTGGATATTACTGCACGTTTTGACTGACGATATTTGCAAGTTTTGACTTCCATTTGCCCGATAACCCGTCGAATTTCCTCCTTCAAGTCATTGATGTTTCGGGGTTTATTGGCATACACCAATGACTTCAGATGACCCCAAAGATGAAAGTCACAAGGCGTCAAGTTACACGACCTTGGTGGCCATTGATGGTCGGAATTACGAGAAATGATGCGATCCTGGAACCGTTCACGGAGCAACAACATTGTTTCTCGTGCAGCAACTGAATTTTATACGGGTGATATTGGAGATCGTACCGAAGAATTCTCCGTACAGAAGAACATCGTAAACCCAATTGTTGAGAACGGCGACGTATTGATTTTGCTGGGTTAACAGCCACACTGTCACGAACCAACGCAACGTTCTGCTCAGTTCGGCCAGAACGACTGTTGAACCCGTCTCAAAAAATGTTTTCATGAGCCTACGAACTGTTGATTCATTCGGTGCTTCATTACGTCCTAGAGTACCGCGAAGTCGCCTGACAGTAGCCGCATACCTCTCTCCACTCTGGTAAAATGTTTTGACGATTAACACTCGTTGTGCAATAGTAAACTTCTCCATGGTTAGACACAGACTGCGAGAGTACTACACTGCGAACAAGAGAAACTACAACTGAATCGTCAATCGGAATGTTCTCCGAAATAGAAATGAGGTCTAACAATGTTGCCAACCGATAAACAAAAATTTACCAGCCGTTTAAAAACCGGCGCTCTTTTTGAATCACCCGTTATAACGGGTGCTCTACGAAGAGGTTGCTATTTTTTAATTAATATGCCTGACGTATTGCACACTTTACTGACTGGAAACTTTACAGTTATAATAAATAAATATGTAAAAAAAGTATCTTGAGTTTCATTTGCTGATGATTAATCAAAACAAAATGGTGGAAAGTAATTTTATTTGTATAACCATTTCAAATTGGTGATTTGTTACAATGTTACTTAAATTATAAAATAAGCGTTATTGAAAAATTTCCGAGGTATCAACAGCAGTTCCTCTTCAATCGGCCTCATTAATTCATTGTCTGTTGCAATGGTGTGCGAATAAAATTTTCCTTGAAAAAGCCCCATAGGAAAAAATCTCAAACAGACAAAGTCTGGCAATCTTGGAGGCTAGTCCATGAGGCCGCTGCCACGACCTATCTAACGGTTAGGAAGATTTTGGTTTAAAACTGCTTTGGCCGTATTAGCATTATGTGGAGAAGCTCCATCATGCTGGGAAAAATCCTTCTGCATCTCCACTCGAGAAAGATGAGGAATTATGTGATTAGATAAAATTTATGTGTATCTTTCTCCAGTCCATTGTCTGATGGGATATGTCATATGGTAAAACACTATCCTTTCTATCTGAATCCACAAGATTATTGTTTATTTTTGATATAATTTTCTTATTCTGTCATCTTGTTTTGATTAATCATAAGCAAATGAAACTCGAGGGTATTTTTTTTATATATCTGTTTATAACTGTAAAGTTTCCAGTCTGTAAAGTGTGCAATACATCTGGCATATTAATTCAAAAATAACAACCTCTTTGTGGGAAACCTGGTGTATATTTTGTACAGTGCTATTTGTATTGGTGGTAAATAGTAAGTATATTTGGTTTACAAAAAGTGTTTATCATGGATACGTTAACATTTAGAGAAAGTGTGTACAGCATATCCCTGTTAAATTGGCCCCCTTGAGCCTGGATAACTTGCACCAATTTAGGCCATAGATAAATAACAAAATTTGTTGGTTAAGAATGTATACTGTATTGTATACTCATTAAGAGTAAAAACATATATTATACTGTTAAATTCTCATAAATAAAATCAATTAGAGGGACTTTGGTCAATTTCAAAAGGCAGATGGAGACAATACCAGCTGAACTCCTTACATCAAAAAGGATGTGTGATTGTTTGGCTCACTAGTGATACTTCCAATTTATGCAGCGGAAGCTTTTGCTAGCTGCCTTACAAAAAATGTGTTTACTGTGTATATGTTTATTTTGTGTCATTGTACTGTTTGTAATCTATAAATGTTTATGTTAAGAAGTGTGTTTTCTTGAATATAAGAGCAGTTATCTACACAATTAACCCGTATTAATCCCAGTTGTAATTGATCAGATGTATTGAGGTTGTACTTTATTTAACAAGAAATATTTTGTAAAATTTCTCACGGTTCATGGTGATTGCAGGGTAAAGTAGTTTTTAAAGTAGTTTTTTGTTTTATTTTTTTAATTATCAAAATCAAAGCACAGTTTTTAAACCAGCGATTCTCTGTGGACTGAAATGATTTTAACAATGCAAGAACTTTTGAAAGTGGAGAGGAAAATCCTCAGAAAAATATGTGGGTGAATTGTGTGTTGGAATTAGATAAAAAAAGGTGTTGGAATTGCAAAAAAATTATACCAACGCATACAAAAATTAGACAAATCAATAATAAAGAGAAGAGCAAGATTTTTTGGTCACCTGAAGAGAATAAGAAATAACTAGGTTAAATAAACAAATATTCAACATTTTTAGTGATATCACTGAATGAACTTTACCCTTAGACTACAGCTGGAAATCGAAAAACTAGGGTTTACAGAAAATTACTATTGCAGTTAAAAATGGAGTGTAGAAGTAAAGTGTTCGGGTTGAAAATTCCTGCAAGAAAATTCCTCAAGTCAGAAAAGGCTAAAGAAATCAACCAAGCTTCTCAGCACTAAGACGAAAGACAATTTCTAAGAGAATGGATGTATTGGGAAGATTGAAAGAAAACATCCAAAAAGAAGAGAAAATCTGGAGTTATTTTCAAGTAATCTACATTAAAAATTTGGTATTATTTGGCTAAAAATGCTATTTGTAAACCAATTCTTGGCCACTGTTTCGTATCTGCATTGTTTACTTCTTGCTAATTAATCTGTGAAATCGGAAACAGCTTATGAGTGAAAACTGATACCCAGTATTATTAATATTTTTTTTTACCTTGCAGTTTATTGAATGAGTATTTTTCTGAAAAATACCTGTCTACTAGTTTTTACTAATACTCACATACACATCCAGTGCCCATTCCAGCTATCGCCGGATCTGGGTGTTCACCAAGCCTCTTCCTCTTCGTCTGTTCTTCCACCATTTCTCTTCCTCTATTATTTCCCACTTGTATCCCCGTCCCTCCACAATCCTTTTAACTTCATTTTTTCATCTTTTTCTTGGTCATCCTTTTGATCTCATTCCTTCCGCTCTTCCTTCTTCCATCCTTCTAGATAACCTTTCCTCCCCGATTCTCTTCACATGGCCATACCATCTTATCCTCATTTTCTGCACCCTCTACCTTATACATTTCACATTTAGCTCCACTCTAATCTCAGTATTTTTTATTCTATTGTCCTTGTCCTACTTTTTATTGCTCTTAAGAACTTCATCTCCCCTGCCTGTAACCTACTCCCAATTCCTCTCATTGATCCCCCATGTTCTGCTCCATACAGCACTGCGGGTGCATAATGCAATGTGTATATATCATTAATTTGGCCTTCTCTGGTATCTTTCTGTTCCATAACAAGTGTTTACCGTTTGGTATATATTTCCTCCTTTTTGTAATCGCTTTGTTATCTCAGTTTTTACTAGTGCCTACATGTATTTACTGTTTTATAAGCCTTGTAACTTGGAGATTTCTTTTTGTACAGATAACGTGATGAAATCTACTTGTCAGATGATTAAAATTGTTATTCTTTTGTATAAACTTTTGAAATATGGAAGTATTTCTACATATCTAACAATATGGTAACTACATTTGTTGCATTGCAGATTTCTTATTTCACAAAATATCTGGTACAGTTTTTTTCTTTATACAATATTAATTGAGATACAATTTTAGATTGTATTTCAAAAAAATTGTGTTATTAATTTCGCTTAGTGGAGTGTAAGTGAGATTGGTTTCATTATAATTGCTAATACAATATTCATCATTTTAATAAAAAAATGTAGTAGGATTATTCAGTCAGATTTTTTGTTATTATTAGGCAAGGATATTTGATCGCTTAGTTTTTTTTTGTTTTTATTCACTAGTAGAAATAGATCCTGTGAGACAACACAGGAACTTTTTTTGAACATTATCTTTATTTTTCTCTAATAAGAAAAATATATGCATCATCTCCTTATGCAAGTAAATTCTTACAAGATAATAAACTGAGGATTGCTTAATTAACCAGTATGAATTCAGTAATGTTGTATTGTGTTTCAGTTATTTGGACCACATTGGAATACAAACATACCAAGATTTGCTGCTAATTTATGTGCAAATCCATTACAACCAATAAAAGCAGCTGAACCTAATCCAGGTTTTCCTTCTTCATCCCCTATACCACCTTCATCCGATGTAAGTAACTAATGCACATTAGTATTAATCTTATATAAATAAAATTGATAATTTGGCTTATAGAATTTTAGACAAAAATATGATTGGTTCAATTTGGACATTCTAAGTTAAAAAATTCCTTTCAAGAGATGAGTCTTAAGGCTGGTGGCAATTTTTAAAAAGGCTCACCTTTGACGTATGGCAAAAACTGTTAGTGATTTCTGTATTTACTCTTTAAGAGGAATTTAATGACACTATTTTTGTTTCCAAATTCTGACTTTGATTTTTTGACTTACTGTTTGGGGCCACTTCCGGGCCAAACCGGAATTTTAAATTCAATCCAGGCCCACTAATTTTTGTGTAGATTACGATTCTGAAAAACCGTTCGTTGCTATCTCTTGTAGTTTCTGACAATTAGATGTGACAGACGGATGGATGTATTTTAAAAATTGTCACCATTAATAATAGTGATTTTTGTTTTTTGAGGCGTGAACTATGTTGGTTTATTTTTGTCTGTAGGTGCTTAAAAGTTATTAGTATTAAAGCATTAATACTTTGTGTCCTGAGCCTATGCATACCGTGTATTAAGTAAAGAGCAAGGGTGACTGAAATGTACCTAATTAAACAATTCGTGTCACCATAATGATAGTCAAAACAAACTAAACTTTGCTATACCAAAATAGTACCATCATCAAAATTTTTATTCAATTACCTTCTTTTTTACTTTGTGAAATCACGTGTTAGCTTTTACAGATTTTTATTTCTAAATTTTTTGCAGAATCCCAAAAGTGTCTTCTTTAACAACAATTGAATTTTTTTTAAATTTGTCTAGAATTCTGTATTTAAGGACAATCAGAATCTTCACTTAAATATATTGAACTAGAATTTGTGATTTACTTAAAGATGCACTTCAAAATTATAAAAATGTAAACCAAGTTTAACTGAAGCATATCTAGTCGTAGAAAAAATTTGTATTAATTTTTTTTTTTATAACTATAGTGGACTTTGGTATAATGAATGAAATAATATTTCAGGAACCTGCTGTTGTACCAGATGCGCATTTCGATTGGGTCGGCAGTGGACTTACTAATCCTTTGGACTGTAAGTAATAAGTATATGTTCCTACTTAATTTTTTAATTTAAACCAATTGCCTAATACTATAATGTTGATTAAGTAGTCACACGTTTGTACTTAATAAACAAATCTTTTTCGTAATTATATTGCGAGTAATTGTTAGAATTTTCATTGGTGTATTTTTAAAATAAATTATTTGATAAAATTTTGAAAATAATTTGAACTAATACAAAAAGTAATATTTTGTGAAGCTGTTTTTTAATAATTCCTGTTCATTTGTTTCACAAGTTGAAATTTTTATTCAGTATTCAGTATTTATTCAGTACTTTGTTTCTTTTCTGATCTATTAGTAAAATTTCAAAAAAATATTGGGAGTATTTTTTGGTATTACTTGTTAAACAAACTAACGCAGTTCAAGATTAGGAAGTAATTTTATTTGTTATTAAAATTATTGTTCATTATTTTATTATGGCGAATAATTGAAATCACAAAAATTTAAAAATTCAGTTCGTAGTTTTCATCGTTGTACGTATAAATAAGTGGTGGGGATTGGCGTGATGATGAGATTACATGATGTCTTATCAGTAGCCGTGGAGCTGTCATCAGGTGAACTCCGTGCGTTTGTTTTCGAGGCATTTTTTAAAGTGGTGAGTCTTGCGTCGTTACTAAGTGTTAGTTCCGTCAGTGTTTTAATAATGTGAGTTGAAGAGGACACGTTCCATCTTGTAACACAATTTTGTTATGGGTGGGTGAGTAACATCAGAGTTGCAGGTTCAGCCTTAAAACGTAAGTTATTAGGCTGTCCAAGGTCACCCAGGGCACCAGAGAATGTTTTGAGCGAGTGAGACAAGCTGTAGAAGACAGTCCACAGAAGCCGGCTCGTAAACAAGCTGCTGCGTTGCAAATATCTGATCGCATTGTGAGATGAATATTGAGTTAAGATTTGCATTTTCAGTCATATAAAATGGTTTATTGTCCAGCAGTTAAAAAGTTGGTGAAAATTGTGTTACAAGATTATGTGCGTCCTCTTCCCACATTAAAGTGCTGACAAAACTAACGACGAGTAATGGCACATGAATCACCACTTTTAAAAAATGCCTCGACAACAAACGCTTGGTGTTCACCTGGCCACAGCTCCATGGCTACTGAAATGGCATCATGTTGGCTCATCATCGCGCCAATTCCTACCACTTAATCGCTTATCTGTACAACGACGAAAACCATCAGATATTTCTGCCACTCTTATATCATATATAATTTTTAAAAAATATTAAGTTCTTAGTTGTAATATAAAAGCATTGGTCAGTTGAGAAACAGTTAAATATGACAATGCACAGAAATAAATACGTGCATTGTGTTGTCATATGTGATAAAGGTGTTAAACTGTAAGGTGGTGATAAGGCATGTATTGGGTTTTATTTTGTTATTACAAAATATGTTTAATTTTTGTTTTTGTAAAAATTGCTATTATATTATTCTCAAGTGTAGCGTAGTGCAGTCTCACCGCTTTTCATCCTAAATCACTTTAAATTCCATACATTTTTATTTTAATCAGGAAACATCTGTATCATTTTATTACTTAACCCGATTTTAACACAGCAAAGAGTTAAAAAACTCTTTGGCATATAAATCAGAATTAATATTAGAGAAAGATTAAGGAGCCTGACAATCTAGTCATAAATACAATTAATTTAAATTGGATATTTTGGAGTGGAGAAGAATAACTCTTTAATTTATAATAATATTTGCTCTTTGGTGTTGGTGTGTTCTGTAATAATGGTGAAATAATGCTTGTTTTGTTTTACTAATGTCTGTAATGCTTACTAATTACTATTGTGGTATTGTTAATTTCTGATATATTAAGAAAAATCGTTAACGAGCCGTTTAATAAATTATAAAATAGAATTTATGTAAAAAAATTGAAATTAAAAAAAATTTATTTGATTATAATATATTAATATAACTGGGAACATTTTTGTATTGGTATAGTTCATTTTATATTAGAAATCATGATGTGTGTAAATTAACTGTCAGCTTTTAAAAGCAGTAAATTTAAAATTACCTGTTGTAAAAATTGTTCTCAGTTGTTACATGGTTAGTTGTCTTAAGTTGTTTTTGATTGTGTTTTAAATGGAATCCATTCGAGTCAAAAAGCTGGCTTCTGTATTAGTAGTGATTTATAGAATTTTAACAGTTGTATCTTACTTTTGGTGTTGTTTGCCTTTCTGAAGTTTGGTTAAAATATAGATTTGTTTCAGTATTTGTATAACATTTTGTATGCAGTAAAATCTCTCTCTTGGACATACTTTCTAACAGTATATGTACTTATGAGAAAAATTTGATTAATTGTGTGTGGCGAACCCTCAATAATGTTTTTAAAATTGTTTATTAAATGAAGATGTATGTCTTAATATGAACTAAATCTTGTAAACAGGACTTTTGGGTTTCTGCAATAAGTCCAACAATTATTTGTGAAGAATTCTCTTGTAATAATCCCAAAAAAGTACCATATATTGGTGAATTGTAGAAAAGATAATCAAAATCATGTTGTAGTAGTTTGTATAGTCTGGGACTAATTGATTTTATTTCCAACTTTCTTTCTAACATAAAAAATGAGACACTTTGATGCCAGAACAGGTTAAGTGCCTTTGCTGTGGGAAAAAGAAAAAACTAGAAGTTAGTTTTAGTTTGAGAAACTAAATGTTACATGCATTGTTATTTTTTACACGCTCCTCTTGTCAGAATTCTTGTACAATCCTAGTTATACACGTGAAGGCTTTCTTTCTGTAAACTTATCTGTTTTTTTTTCAGTCTTGTTTAGGTCATCAGCCAAAGGCTGGTTTGAACCTCTAGAGGTTTTACTAAATAAAACGAGAAGTGAGGTGGTTTACCATTGCTTTCCTCATTGAGTGGAAAAGTATATATTTACCAGCATGCTGGGCCCTCCAAAAAGCACCTAACTTCCACCCTGTAAATGACACCTTCACTTCATTCACCACAGGGTATGGTTGTATTATGAAATTCATTCTCAGAGGAGATAACTCTGATTAATGTCTTTTACACCTCTACCTCTTCTGTTCTTAAATGCTTCAGTCATATAATTGGCTGACCATGTGGTAAGAAACAACTATTTTTTGTAGCCCTGGAACTAGCAGATCAATTGCAAATTATTGAACACTCTACCTGCCTGATATAGGCATAAACTCATCACATAAAAATTATCATGGTAAATCAAATGAATCGTATTCCGCAAATATGTTTATTTTTTGATAAAAATTATTTTTTTAAATTTTTAGATTCTTAAAAATGCATAAGTGAAACAAATGAATTCAATTAAGCCATAGAATAAATTTTTATTTGTTTCGGAAAATATCATAATTTTTAAGAGTTCATTTATTAGAATTAGAATGGGTAGAATTTCTAGTCAGAAGAGCCTAACAGTGTTGTACTTAATTATACAGTGGAGATCAATTATCCGAACCAATTGGAACCAGAGCGGTTCTGATAAATAAGATAAATACTGTAATTTGATACACATAGCATAACAATATAATATAACCTAAATATTGAATAGGTTATTAAAGGCTAACATAAACTTTAGTTTAAAAACACGAATTCATTGCAAATGTAGCGTACTAAAAATTATAACAAAAAAACTGAAAAATACAAAATTCCAAAACTAAATAAATGAACGAAATAAAGCATGGTTAAGTCGTTAATGAAATATTTTTTTTACACACTGTACGTATTATACAGTAATTTTTAAAAGATCTTGAAGTTTGCTCTTAACTGTCTCCACTGTTGTAAAGTTGAACACAGGAACTGAACTGTAGTACAAATTTTTCATTTATTGTATGTCCGTATTTTGGTAGTAAAAATTTCATTTTTTTTTATCGTGGTTTGGGTAATCGATGCTCCTATGTATAAAAATAGTGTATGGTTTCTGTGGTTATCTAAAAAAAATTGGTCCATGAAAGAGATTTTACTGTTGTTATTTTACTTGTATTAAATAGTGCTGAAATTGTGGTGTTGGTAATAGCAGGTACTTACTCATCTCTACTTGATTTGGAGATACTCTCCACTTTTGACAATTTGGCATCCACTGATAATAGTGAGTAATATTAAATTTACAGTGATGATGTTCATGTAATACTGTATTCTGTAAACATTGCATTCTACCGTGTTATGGCTTACATTTCTGTACTTTGCTTTTCTTTGTTTCTCATTAAATGACTTGAGAACCCATTGTATTATATTAATTAGTGTTCATTTTCTGCCTTAACAGAAGTAAAGAAACAGTTGACAACACATTTGTAAATCTACTTAATTGGTTTTACTTGTGTACCGAAACATATTACTTTTTTCATTCTGACTTTCGTTGTCATCATCATTCTCTTTATCCGCCAACCAATTCTCCGTATGGCCTATTCCCATGATGCTAGCGCTAGTGATAGTGATCACCTACTAGCGTGTAGGTGTTAGTTCCCATGGAGCTTACTAGCAAATAGCAACATTTCCAAACGTTCACACCGAGTTAGTTTACTAATAGTAAACTCTATAGCTATAATACTCTACTAGCTATAGTGAAATCAAACATGTTCAAAGTCACTAGTGCGCTAGTGAATACTAGTGCTTTTAACTAAATTAGAAGCTAGTATTATTGTCGTGGGAAAAGGCCTTTAGGTCGGTCCCACACAAGTGATCTCCACCCCTCTCTATTACTGAATCATTTTTACCCTCACGGCATAGCATCTTTTTTTCAATTCATTCATAGCTGAACCCCCATCCACATCATTTTTCGTAATTTTCTTTCCACCTCCAAATACAGCATTGTTTTAGGCAGCCTACTCTCCTCCATTCTAAGGGTAAGCGCACAGTGAATGCTGGTCGCTGGTTCCTTACAAGCAGGAACCTCCTAATAGGAATATGCCATTATATTTTAATCGGACATCTCACAGTAAGCACCATTGGGGAAACCTGTACGCTGGTCATCTTCGCATATCAGCTCACGGTTATGTTTTTTTGTATAAACCTGCCTGATGCTTGCTGGCAGGTTGCTAGGTGTACTTGGCGTCGTATAATACGTATTCATAAATAATAACAATTTGTTTATTAATTATAACATAGGTTTATAAAAATAACTTTAAAAGATTATCACTGGCCAAACAATGCTTTATAATATTGATTATCGGTTGTCAAAATGTTCAAAATATGTACCTCAAAGTAATCATAAGTCTTTCTTCCGATAATATTGGTTGCTTGTGCAAGTTGCACCATTGTTTTTGTAAACAAAGTTCTACTTTTGGCAATATAAAATTAAACGTTTCCAGATTCATTCTCATGTATTTAAAAAACCTGTCTATATCTTTTTTTAATTTTGGAAAAAGATGATGATACTCGCCGTACAATTTTCTGTTCTTATTAATGTCATTAACGGTATTGTCTTTAAATGATAATAATTTCGTGTAAATGTTTTCCATTAGAAATAATTCATCATCACTGCTGCTACTGGAATTCCTGTTGAATACCGACAACTGAATGAAGATTAAGCGTGTAATTACATGTTCCCACTATGCGCACTCGCCAGTGTGAATCAGCACCTGCGACTAGCGTTCACTGTGCACTTACCCTGATGACATGTTCAAACTGGTGTAGCTTTGTCTGTTGAACTCTTCTTATCAGGCTATTCATCCCCAGTTGTTTCTTAATTACATAATTGATTCTTTATCTCTTATTTTACCTAACACACTATTTTTGAACTTTATTTCATTGTTTCCTATATTTTTCTCTTTGTCTTCTATTCCATGAGTCGATATTGGCACAAATTATGCATTATACATAATTTTCTTTTGCATACAGGTTTCTCATTCTGAAACGTGACTTCTTACGCTTCGGAAGGGACCAATTGCTTTCTGAATTCTTTTTTTTTAGTTTTATTTAAAGTCACAGCAAAAGCTTGGTCATTGGCAACTACTGTGGGTTTCCATGCTGTAACGGTGGGTTTTAACATGTTAAAATTTCCAGATCCTAGTCAGGAATCGAACCTGGGACCTTCCGCTTTGTAGACCAGCACCGCTAGTCATTATGCCATGGAGGTGGCCTCTGAATGCATTTACTCAACTTCTTTTTTACTTTGTCTGATGAGAAAATAGTCTCCCAATAAATAAACATCTTAACTTCCTCCACCACCTTACTATTTAGCCTTATTCCTTGTCCCTCCCTCTCTTCTCACATCTCTCCTGCATCAGCATTTTACTTTTACCCCACACCGATTTTCAAACCATATAATATAACAGAGCTTCGTAAATAATATCAATATACACATTACACTGCTATCAATGTACAGCATATTTATCTTTTTGTGTCTTGTCAGATGCATGTTAAAATTATTGTTATAGATTGTTTTCAACAATATTATTACACTGTTCTGTTCTAATATGTTATCACTTTGATCAATTCAATCTTTGTTATAATAATATATAGTATTAGGGGAGAACTCAACATAACATTGTAAAACCACTTTTGAACTATTTTTTTTTTTATCGGTTTTGGCTAAAATGATAATTTCTGAATAAAAAAAGATTACCATACATTTTCTAACCATTGAAATGTAAACAGATGGTATTGTTTTAAAATGCATCCTTGAGTTTTCTAATAATTCCTCTTTTGGTCACAGTTCTTAGTACCTGGTAGGTACTTCCTTATCTGATTCAATTCAGTGACTATTATGTCAATTATATTTTTATCTACTTTTTTTTTGCTTGTTTGGTCTCAATGGACCACTTTAGTCAGTTTAGAAGCCTTTAGCTTGCGATAGTACTCACTTTAAAGCATTCAGAACGCGTTAGGCGAACTTCCTCTGAATAAACCCGTACCGGTCTTTTAGGTACAATTGTGGTAAGTCGAATGGTGTGGTCTTTGATTATCTGTTCATATTTGGGTGATTTTTCAACTAAGTCCTGTTCAGTTAATTTCAGCTCTTGCATGTCCTTCAGTACTTCTTTCTGCCAAGTATATTGGATCTGGGATTTGGATTTCAACATGTGTTTGACTATTTTGTAGAGAAATCTGTCAGGTGATATCCTGAGGATATGACCAAAGTAGTTTTATCTACTTTATAGTATTAGTAATATTTTTAGATAGATAGAATTTGAAATAAATAGATAAAATGTGATTGTTAATTTTTGTTTTGTTTTTGTATTGAGTAGTCATGTAATTTTGCCTGACTCTAAAGTTGACAAGTGTATGATTTTTTTTTTTTGTTTCTACATTTACATTCTATTTATATGTATTATCTTAATCTCTATTAACATATTCTTTAGTTGTATCTGTCATAAAGACATCCCAACAGTCTTTGTACATTTATTAGTAAAGGATTTATAAAGACTTACGATCCATTATAAATTACCATAAGCAGTAAAAATTTTCCATATTGTTATATTCATTTTTAGATATATTCTAATCTCCAGTGAGATGGAATAAGTTCATTTAATTGTAAAATAAACGGAAACACCTCCGTGCAATGGAATTACAGCATAGCATGGTTGATTATTCAAAAAAAGGTGGATAATTTTCTATACTTGGGTCCTAGGATTATTTTTCCTGAGATTGACACTCCTATTGTATCAAGTATGAGGTGTTTTATATGAAAGCTCCAAATTTGAGAAAAAAGTCTTGTTAATTAAAAAAAATTTAAGCTAATAACTATTTATGTAACTACATATTCTGTGGATAAGAGGTAATAGAATAAATGCATGAAGATAAGGAAAAGAATTTGTTAATTAAATTTATTTAGAGCTTGTTGGCAATTGTTTGCGTTTTTTCTTGTGCATGTGGTTATTTATACATTGATTTAGCAATTAAACAAAATTTCAACTTTTCTTAGGCTTTTCTCATAGTTTCTCCATAGTGAGATGTCAGTTTTTTCCCAAGATTTGTTAGTGTATAATTTTAACAAATTCAAAAATGTATGTCCTGGATGTATTCAATTAATTTTTGTAACAATGTAGGAAAAGTTCTCAGGTTTGCCAAGGCCGTGTAGCTGACTTTATTGGCTTTTAATAAGTGTCACCCCTACTTATTTACCCGTCCTTTTGCACGCAGACTTTTCATGTATATAAGCTGTTATAACGGACTTAACATTCATCCTTTTGACCGTTGTTCATTGCCTATTTAGCACCCACCTAGCTGTTGGTCTATTCAATGATGGCATTAGTTAGCAATTTCTAGCATGTACATAAAATTATCATTCAATATAAAATTTCAATTTTCACCTGCTTACTCCCTGGTACATACCCCCAGTTAGCTGTTGTTGGTGTTTGCTTGTCTTAACCACATACTGTTGCTAACTTTCACACATTTTTTTTTAAAGGCCTTAACTCTTAAGATTATATTATCAACAAACACAGGCCTTTAATTAAATAAATTTTGGTTTTCTATCAAGACTTTCTAGTGAGTCAAGGGAAGTTTTTTATCAAGTTCATTTTGCTTAATAAAGTTTTGGTTTTGCTTAAAGTTTAGTTTTGCATGGCTTATTTCAAAGAAAACCTAACTATTCAGATAACAAAACATGTTGTTTTGTTTGGTCAGTTGTTTTTTTTTTGTGATTATGCTTGCAACAAACTTTAACGCATGTGTCTAATTATTACCTACACTTTTATTTCTGGCTATTCTCATACTACTGTCCTTTCTGCATGAACTTTTAAAATTCTGGCTTTGTTATTACAAATGTAATTAGTATATATTTTATAAATTATTTACGTTTTTGATTATATAATCACTATTAGATTATTTTACTGATATTTTTAAATTATCTTAAATGCTATAACATGAGTTAACCATTTCTCATATTTAGTGTAGTTATTGATTTACTAAAATACATATAAGCTGTTTGTACTTATGACTGAATATTGTGCACATCTAAAGATAAAATTGTTGTTATTATTTTTATGAGGTGTATAAAGAGAGCTATGTATTTATTAAGGTGCATAAGAGCGGCAATCAATGAAATTGTAGGATTGTGTTGTGTAGATTGTGATTGTATGTTGGCGTAGTAGTTAGCACAACTGGCTTCTACGCTGGGGTCCCGGGTTCGATTCCCAGTCAGGTCTGGCATTTTTTCATCACTTTATTCAGATATCATCAGTCATCACCATCTGCATTAGCAGAAATTGCAAAAATCTGCTGTAAAAAAAAAATATGTTAGTCCGATGTATTTTAAATATTAGATTTTGTAAAAAGTACGACGTGTGTTTTTAAAGTAAGTACTGTATTGAAATACAAAAAAAATTTTTGTTATGTGAAAGCCTATACCTTAACCCTTTGCCCTCGAATGGCCAGCAGTGAATGGCCACAGCTGTTACTGAGTCAGCTCATCATTGTTTTCACTTCGCCGTGCCTCTCAGGTCGTATGGCCAGCACTGGTGGTCATGGCGGTTTCTCTGTTAGGTTGGCCACCATTCTGCCATCCCTGCTACTCCAGCTTGTACCAAGTTTTTTGTTTCAATCTGTAAATTTGATAAGGCCTAAGGTTTTACATATTAAAAATCCAAAATGAATTCAAAGTCTAATATTGTTATGTTTTATTGAAAGCTAATGAAATGGCAAATACAATGACATTTAAAGTTTGCTAAGTACTGTAAAACATAATAAAATATTAAATGTTAAAAAATGACAAAATTATTACTGTTACTTACAAATTGTCTTTTCCCTATGAGTAGTGCAACCTGCCGGAAAAATACTAAACAATTTTAAATAAATCACCTAGAATGGCCACCTATGCTATAATATGGTCGTTTTGATCTCATCATTATTGTGGTGATGCTGACCACTCAAGATACAGAAACCGGTGGTAGTTATTGGGCGAGGACTGTACTGACAGCATCTAGTTGTTCTCAACCCAATGATCCAATGAGCTCTTGAGTTTGATTAGCTATGTGTGGATGGGCATTGTCTTGGAGCAAAGAAAATTCCCTTACTCAGCATATGAGGCCTTTTGTTTTGGATTGCATGGTGCAGGTTTTTTCAAGGTCTCACAATACAGTGCAGAATTTATTGTGACACTATGAGGCACAAAATCCTTAAACAAACACTCCCTTTCTGTTCCAAAACATAGTACACATGATTTTCCTGGCTGAAATCATTTGTTTGAATTTCATTTTCTTAGGTGATGTTGAATGTCACCATTCCATAGATTTCTACTTTGATCCCGGTGTAATATATGCAAATTATAAACTTCCCTTCTGTACCGCTCAAGGAAAAGCACATACTTTCCACCCTGCAAATAACATCTTCACTTAATTCGCCACAGGGTCTGGCTGTATAATGAAATTCATTACTCTCAGAAGAGTTAACTCTGACTAATGTCCTTTACACTTCTACCTCTTCTGTTCTTAAATGCTGCTTCAGTCTTATAATTGGCTGACCATGTGATAAGAAACAGAACATTCTTTTGTTGCCCTGGACCTACCAGATTGAGTGCAAATAATAATAAACACTCCCCCTTCCTGTTATTGGCAAAACGATGAATTATAACAAATAAATTATACTCTTTAAAACTGAAAATACAGCGCACACATAAAATTACAGAGTGGATATAACAGAGACCATGAGAAAGGAACACATGGTTTAAATATGAGTTAAATGAGTGTAAAGTTTTTTCTATATGTTAAATATATCTTTACGTGCTGTCACTGGAACATCGAGTGACTCAATGAAAATTTACTACGCCACCCTTCCTCCACAGAGCTATACAAAGCCATCAAGGACACTATATACACCAAACCTGCACCAGACGTTTGCCATTTTAGCCTGAGCAGTTTGCGATCAACAGCCAATCTAATATTATGCTATATTTTCATTGAGTGTTTCAACTTTCAGTTTCAAGTTTTATAAATATTACCTAGTTATTTATCATTCACATATGATAAATTTTGGTGAATCATCAGCACCTTTAAAAAATGTCAGCCAGCATTATGATCAGTAATAGTGAATGTTCTCATTAACCCTTTAGCCGGCAATAATATTTTTCTAAACCAGCAGGGAATTTTTAGCAGGTGGTTCACTGAACCGTAAAGAAATCATTAAACATTTTTAAACACAAACCTTATCATTTACACATAAAAATAACAAGAAAATTTAGGATAATAAAATATACATTTTATTAAAATTGTTACGCGACACTTAAGGATGCTAAAGTTTTTTAAAGACAATTTTTTAGACAATTGTTTTTCTAAATTTTTAGATGACTACTGTTTAAAATTTATTATATACAAATTCTTAACCGTAAAGTTTACTTCAAAATAAAACAGAAAAACAATTATATGTTGAAAAATAAAGAAAATATGTATAAAACACATCATGTAAATAAAAATTCTGGTGTGAAACACTCACACAACCTTCTCTTGCCAATGCAAATAATTAACAATATAACCTAACATTAGTAATAAAACATTAGAAATAAAAAAAACCTAATCTCAAAAAACATAACCTTATTTTAATCATGAGTGAATGATGCAAAATGAAAATCAACATGTTAAGACTTAAAAATATGGAAAAATCACTCTTTCACGCTAAACTAGGCTCTGTTAATAAAAGTGCTTAAATAAAAGTTATAGATCTTTTAATTTTCTATAAATTTGATTTTATACTTTTTTGTCGTAAAATGCTAAGGCTGAAATTTAAAAAAAATTACTTTTTTACATTTTCGTGAGAAAAAACAAAATATCACCAATTACCGCTAAAATAAGCGTTATACAAAAAAAATGTTTCGAATAAAAGTTGTAGGTTTTTAAATTCTCTACAACTTTTATTATACAGTTTTACGCTAAAATGCATATTAAAGTCGCAATCTTGAAAAAACAATTTTTTTACGAGAAAGCAACCTCCCCAAGAAGTTCAGCAGACATAGCAACTACCCTTTCTTGTAAAGCATAAAAAATTTAGTAAATGAGGCAATTTTTAAAAAAATTGTATGAGTCTTTTTTGAGAAAATCGCAAAAAGTGAAAAATGACATGAATAAACTACTACTTCTGGTAGACTGACTTGATGAAAATGTTCGTGTTGGGTCCAGTAGTAGTACCTAACTTAAGTTTCAAGTTCGTATAATGTTCCGTTCTTGAGATATTATGTTTATACACACACACACACACACACACAGACCAATCACTAAAACATGTTTTTTGGGTTCAGGGGTCTGAAAACGTGTAGATCCAGTGACAACTCGATTTTGAAAAATTGATATGAAAACAATACTTTTTTTCCTATATATTCATATAGGCAAGAGAAAGTAAAAAAACAACCAAAATCAGGTCTAGAATAGCTTGGCTTCAACAGAGAACCACAGGGAAAATTTGCTATTAAAACTATTGTATCATACAACAACGCTATCTATAAACGGATATTTTCTATAAACTATATATATATATATTTTAACTATATATATGATATATTTTCTATAAACGGAACTAAAACAACAACATTAAAATGTTATAAAGCAAATCTGATTTTGCGACGCTACCCGGGTCTATACTACATCCAAGAGTCACTTGAGACTGTGGGAAAGATAGGCAATTCCAATTTAACATTAAATATTTATCTGTCCTACAAACATATGTAGTATTTAATTAATGATGTATTTGTTGTAATTGTAATTTAAACTAAATTTAAAATGATGTGACTATTATTTAAAGAATAATGTTCGACCCCAATATTCAATTAAAAGACGCAGTACTTAAAATTAAAAAGAAATGAAATCTTAAAATTAAAAAGAAATGAAATACTTAAAAATAAATGTAAATAGTTACATTTATAGACCTATGGCAATGAAATTGACAAATATAGATTTTGAAAGAATAAAAAAATGATTCATTTAATTTTATCTTTTCATGACATTTAATGGTTTTACGGACAAAATGCTACTACCCTATAAAAAGTAATATTCAATTACAAAATGTAATAACAATTCTGTTACATAATTATATATTTCAGATAATAACGTAAACATTTTTAATTGTAAACGTACTTTGTTTCAATATCATAAGTATAATATAGCTTACAATAAGATCTATTTCGTATAATAATTTCACCAACCTTCTTTTTAAACTGCGTCACCTTTATTTTTATTCTTACTTACACGTGTTTCGGTGGATCCACCATCATCAGAGTAAATAAAAAAATTGAAACCAAAAAATTTTTTTATCTCACTTATTAAAATTTACAGAAGATGATACATCTTCAGTCATTTGTATAAAACTCAGTTTACTCAGTTTATTTACGCAGTTTAAAAAGAAGGTTGGTGAAATTATTATATTAATTCATTATATAAAATAGAAATAATTTCAAACTGCAGGAAGCATTATAAAGATTTATTTTTGAATGAATACAATAAGATCATTTTTTATTTTCATAGCGTGAGTCAATGTTTTTTACACAGTACGTAACAGTGCTCTGGCCATATAAGCAATGGTATCTTCAGACTGTTGGACAGAGTATAGAAGTATTTTTAACATAATCTCAAAATCGAAGATTGCCGGCTCTAGGGTTAAGCAAAACAAAATTTTACCATTAGGAAGAATAATAATCATACAGCTAAAGTATATTTGCATTAAAGTAAATTTTATTCTGTTGTCTTTACTTTTCAGGTACATCAGAAAAAATATCAAGTAACAATATTGAAATTGAACGGTTGAATGACGGTAGTAAACCATCTAGCGCTGTAGATAATCTAAATATTTTAAGTAATGAAGCTGAAAGTATTATTTCTTTACTTCCAGATTTGAATTTTATGAAAAAAACTTATATAGAAATTTTAATTAGTAAAGGATAAGTATTGTTGTTTTATGTCAGATATGAAGTGTATTTATTATATTAATGTTGTACTGTAAAATGTGTATAAAATGTACAAATTATATATTATTATGAAATAAATTTATTAATTATTTATCATCTGTAATTATGCAAATATATATTGGGTTTATTTATTTATTCCTGTCGACTACCAAAAAGAAATTCAAAACCAATCTTGAATTATTAATAGTGGACTTATGTGCATCGTGACAGAGACACTTTGGCATCTGTTTGTAGCCTGCGACATAATCATCAGTCCATCGTAAAACAGTGTTGAAAGTGGTAGGATAAAATTCAAAGTCAGATCTAAACAAAAACATAATATTCAGAATGACAGATTTGGTGAGCATGCTGCTAGTAGAAGAGTAAACAATTTTAGAGCGTTTATATAAATACGAGGGCTATTCAGAAAGTAGGGAACGTTTTGTAAATAAACAAAAACTATGTAAAAGAAAAATTTTTTATTATATACATCTGAAAGAGTGACTAAAATACTACTTTTCTACATAGTTACCAAGCAAATTGAGGCACTTGTCATAGCGGTGGACAAGCTTCAAAATTCCTTCGTCAATTGAAAATCCCGCCAGTTGTGAAGTGCGGTCTGTCATACGGTTTTTGTCGGCCAAAAACCTAAAACCGATAGAAATTCATCGGCAACTGTGCGAAGTATACGGTGACAACGTGATGAATGAAAGTTTAGTGCGAAAATGGTGTATTCGGTTTAAAAATGGCCGTACCAACGTCCATGATGAAGAGAAGAGCGGTCGCCCGAGCATTGTGAAAGACGATTTGGTCGCCAAAGTCGATGAAAAAATTTGTGAAAACCGACGATTCACGATAACGGAGCTTTCACTTTCCTTCCCACAAATTTCACGCACTTTGTTGTTTGAAATTGTCACTAAAAAGCTAGGCTACCACAAATTTTGTGCAAGATGGGTGCCAAAAATGCTTACTGGCAACCATAAGCGTCAGCGAATGGGGGCAGCCTTAACATTTCTCGAGGCCTACCACACGGATGGTGATGCATTGCTGGATCGCATCATAACGGGTGACGAGACTTGGGTTAAACATGTCAATTCCGAGACAAAATTATAGTCCATGGAGTTAACAACACAGCGCTTCGACGACGATGAGGAACTCCGGGCGCGCGTCACTGAGTGGCTGCGGTCGCAGGCGGCGGATTTCTATGACGAAGGAATTTTGAAGCTTGTCCACCGCTATGACAAGTGCCTCAATTTGCTTGGTGACTATGTAGAAAAGTAGTATTTTAGTCACTCTTTCAGATGTATATAATAAAAATTTTTCTTTTACATAGTTTTTGTTTATTTACAAAACGTTCCCTACTTTCTGAATAGCCCTCGTACATTAAAACAAGAGGTTCAATAAACCCTCTATTTAAAGCAAGATTTAATGAAGGTGACTACAATGTGTTGATAAAGAATCACCTCGTAAACAGTGAAGTAATATTTATAAGGTATTATCGCTTAAATAAAAACACAGTTTAATGTTGTACTATCTTTAATCGGTAATGAAATAAAATCTGATTCTTACAAAAGAATTGTTGTTTAGGTCATCAGCCGAAAGGCTGGTTTGAACCTGTAGAGGTTTTACTAGGTAAAACGAGGAGTGAGGTGGTTTACCATTCCCTTCCTTACTGAATGGAAAAGTACGCTTATCAGCATGCCAGCCCCTCTAAAAAGCACTTATTTTCCACTCTGCAAAAGATGCCTTCACTTCATTCACCACAGGGTCTGGCTGTATAATGAAATTCATTACTTTCAGAGGAGATAATTCCAATTAGTGTCTTTTACACCTCTACCTCTTCTGTTCTTAAATGATTCAGTCATTTAATTGGCTGACCATGTGATAAGAAACAGAACTAATTATTTTAGCCCTGCAACGAACAGATTGAGTGAGGGTAGGAGTTGAAGAGTCTTGTCCCAATCCATTCCATCCTCCTTCCTAAGTACATGTAATTAGTAGTGTTGGTGATGTAGAGCAGATTTGGTTGTTGTGAACTTGCTTGTAAATTTGTTTACCACTTTCATATAAAATTTTTTCTCTTTATAAATATTTATTTTACAGCAACTACAATATGTTTTTCTGAAGATTAAATTAGGGAAAACTCATAGGCTAATTGAAAAATAAATTAAACTTGACTGTCAAAATTTTTCTAGCCCGTGGTGCAGTGGTCAGCGCAACTGGCTACTATGCCGGGGCCCCAGGTTTGATTCCCAATCAGGTCTGGCATTTTTTCATCTATAAATCACCACATATCATTACCTACGCACAAGCCCAAGGTTTATGACTCATCGTTCAACAACTTAAGACATCATCACTCAATAAAAAAAAAACAAATTTGTTAAAAACTAAAATTTTATTTACATTCAGGATTTCTTAGAAACTAGGTAATTTAATTATTGGTAAATGGTCCTTAGAGAGTAAGGATAAATACAAATAAGTAAGGTTGAACCAATCTTAGATCCAAACACACCATGATTGATTGTACGACTTACATCTATAATTCTAAGACAAACAAACAAATTATCAAGACAACTTCTGTGGTTATGATGCGAATTAAGAACACCTACATAGTGTCCTTTGAAATGCAAATAACATAAATCATAATATCTTACAATTGACAAATAAAAATTACAAGAATCATTCCACTGAAAGAAAAATTACAACACTAACACAATTATGAATGTACATTACAAAAATGTGTAAATAAAGCATCATTTACAGAGGTTATGAAAAAGTAATAAGACCTACTTTATATCGGATGCGATTGTATGTTGCAAGACACAGTCTCCCATCACAAACGATGGAAAAGGCAGTCAGCTTCAAAATGGACCTAATGTCAATCACTTACAAGCTTCAGTGCCATACATATATATCATAGTTTTAGTGAATCCTTGTCTATAGACTTGGTTGAAGGTTGAAATTGCAACATTCTATCAAACAGTGCTACACCATTAAATTCTCTGTGCAACTTGAAAATGGGCTAAGAAAACATTGGCCATGATCCAGCTAGTGTTCGGGAGTGAAAGGCTAACTAAAGCTGGTGTTCTTGAGATGGCACAATTGGTACAGAATCGAAAGAGAGTGGAAGATGAAACCCATGTAGGACGCCTGTCCATAAGCATAAACGAAGACAATGTTGAACTCAGACTGGCGGTTCAATGTTTGAATGATAGTAGACCACATAGGAATTGATAAAATGACTGACATCATTACCTAGGATTTGCACAAGAGAAAAATCTTCGCTAAGCTAGTCACAATAATTTTGACAGATGAAAAAAGACAAAACCGTCTGCTTGTTTGCAAAGACCGTTTGCAGTGTGTTGAAACTGATACAGAGTTTTTGGGCTACGTGATAACTGGTAACAAGACAAGGGTTTTTGCATACCACCCGGAGTAAGCACACTAAAACGCCTTACCGCAGTGTCCCCTTGCCAAAAAAAGGCTTGAAAGAGCCGGTGAAGGCCAAAACCATGCTAATTTGCTCATTGTCTTCTCTGAATCTACGAAGGTGGCCCACCATGAATTTGTACCAGAGGGACAGATCGTCATCACAGATACTTTTTGAAGTGCTGAAAAAACTAAAGTAAAGGTCAACTGTGTGAGGGCAGGCAGTGCCACCAATTGGAAGCTCCGTTATGACAATACATCAAGCCATACCTCCTTCATGGTCAACAACTACCTGGCCTGGAACGATATTGCAATGCTTCTGCATCCCTCCTCCCACAGTCCCAAAGTGGCCCTGGCTTTTTGATGTTTTCCTCAAGTGTAGGCAGCCCTTAAAAGACACTACCACGGAACCATATCAAGAGTCAAAGCTGCTTTTATGTCCAGCTTGATGGGTATTCAAGAAAAGGACTTCTACGGTGCTTTAAAAGCATAGAAAACTTAATGTTGATGCTTCAAATTAATTCAAAAAACCGCTATGGTTTGTAGTGGTATCAAAATTTTTTTTTCAGAATTTGGTCTGATTACTTTTTACGAGAACCCAGTATTAAAAACAATATTTAGTATTTTTAATTTCTAATATTACAATTCATAGTGCCTTGCACAATATATTATCCCTGTTATTGTCCATCTTCTGGAAGTAACATATCATCATAATTAAGAAATGATAACAACAACATAGGAATTTCTAAACTATTAAGTCTTATTTTAAACTTATACACATCCGATAGGCAACAGCTACGTACAGTCTTTCTGATAACTCCTCGGCACATATTTTTTAACCTAGGCACCATGCACTCTTTAAAACTAATCTCTTTCAAAAAACTTAAATCCCTCCTCGAATTATATAACTCATTTAAAAAAACCCAGTTGCTTACTGATGAATGTTCTATTAAATAATTATAATGTTTACATACATTTTCAATTTTAGTATTTAACCCTTTAAAATTTAAAATTTCATTTTCTAACCACATCAATAAATCATCTATGTCCACTAAATTACAATATTTTAATAAATATAGAACTATTTCAGTTACTGGTGATAATAGAGCATGGAGAAGATATGCAGGAATAGTTTCATGCATTTGCTCTTTAAAGTTGTGATCAGGAATGACGCCATGTTCGATCAGCAACCGAACCGATTCAATTACAATTTTTTTTGTTTCAACTAATGGATTTTTAGCTCTGGAAAATAATCCTTCTAAAGGATAAATCACTGGTAAACTACTTTCGTAAGTTAAAGAATGAAAGAACAAACCATTTCTTAACATTATTTCTAACATTTGTTTTATTTTTGATGACTCAAACGCAAATATTTTTTCCCTTAAAAGAAATGTTATTGGATGCAAGACTACAGGCAATCCAGTTCTCACTATCTCGTATTCAACAGCATTTAAATCAATTTCTATTTCAATTCGATTAATTGAAGTATCTCGTAAGTTAAACGTACTGATAATAGGGCAATTTAACACTTCGTAGTTGAAACCACAATTACAAACAAAATCAAGGCATTCTACAGATTCCGATTCTATAGCAAGATATACTAAACTTTTCGTTGGAAATTTGTCGTCATAATTATCAATTCGTAGATTAGCAGTAGGCAAAGTACAATACATATTAATAGCATCAACTGATGTTACATTCAAAATGCATTTTAACACATCCAGATCTGCTTTATATACAGCAAGATGTAATGGTAATAGATCATCCCCTCTGGCAACATTTGGATCAGCGCCTTTATCTAATAATATTTTTATAATTTCTATAGATTTAGCTTGAACAGCAAGCATTAATGGGGTACTACCGTCACAATTTTTTGAATTTATGACATTTAAATCATTACTATAACAATTTAATAAAAGTTTGAATATATCGACATCTCCATTCATGCAAGCAAAATGAAAAACTAAATTTCCAGAATAGTACTCTCTTGACTTAACATCTGCACCTTTGTCAATCAACAGCTTTGTAATATTCAAATGTCTTTTCAAAACTGCATCATGTAACGGAGTACAGCCACTGTTATCTTCAGCATTGATCCGAGCTTTCTTTTTTAATAATAACTCAGCAATCGGTAAAAAATTTCTTGAACATGCAACATGTAGTGGTGTAACTGATTCATTGTTAGGTATATTTTTAAGTTCATTATTTCGATCCAATAATACCTTAACACTTTCAAATCGATTGTTTTCGCACGCTAAAAATAATGCAGTCTCACCTTTATGCGTTTTAACATTTAGCCGAGCATTAGCTTCAATAATGATTTTCAAACATTCAATATGACCCCAGGCAGCAGCTTCATGCAATGGAGTCCATCCTCTATTATCAGCTATATTAACATTACGTCCTCGTTTAATAAGTTCACGTGTTACATCTGCAGAATTTTGCTGGACTGCTACAGCCAGAGATGATATAGACAGAGGATTGCGCTCGTTAAAATCCATTACCTGGAAAAATTAAACATGAATTTATAAAAGAATGCTAATTTATAGCTAATCACACCAACTTTATTTGTTTGGTATGTAGTTCAGTTTTAATTTCTTTTTCTAGCAGAGGTGATTATTACCTTCTCTTACCTATATGAATACATAGGAAGGAAAGTATTGTTTTCTTGTCGATTTTTTGAAATCGAGGTTTTACTGGATATACACGTTTTCAGACCGCCTGAAAACATGATTTTAGGGATTGGTTTGTGTGTCAACAAATAATCTCAAGAACGGAACATCATATGAAGTTGAAACTTAAGTTAAGAAGTACCACTAGAGGACCAGACACAAACATTTTCATCAAAATCGGTCAACCGGAAGTAGCAGTTTATTCGTGTAATTTTGCGATTTTCTCAAAAATGGTTTCTACAATGTTTTTTAAAAATTGCCTCATTTAATATACGTTTTATGCTCTACAAGAAAAAGTAGGCGCCATGTCTTGAAATTCTTGGGAAGGCTGAGCTCTTCCAGAAAAAGTGTTTTTTTAAGATTGCAGTCTTAATATGCATTTTTGGGCAAAAGTCTATGTTATAAAAGTAGTAGAAAATTTAAAAACCTATAACTTTAATTCCAAACATTTCTTTATATAACACTTAGTTAAGTGGTAAATAGTGTTTTTTTGTCATGAAAATCTGTAAAAAATGGATTTTTTAAGATTTCAGCCTTAGTACGCATTTTATGACAAAAGTATATATAATCAAATTTGTAGGAAATTAAAAGATCTAAAACTTTTATTTTAAACATTTTTCTCTACAGAGCCTAGTTTAACATGAAAGAGTGATTTTCCAATTTATTAAGCCAAACGAAGGTTGGTTTTCATTTGGCATCATTCACTCATGGTTAAAATTAGGTTATGTTTTTTGAGGTTAGTTTTTTGTTTATTTCTAATGTTATGTTATATTGTTAAATATTTGCAGTGGCAAGAGAAAGTCGTATGAGTGTTTCACACAATTTATTTAATCATGGGTATACAATGTAAAATTAAAAATATAACCTAATTTTAATCATGGAGTGAATGACGCAAAATGATAATTAACCACTGTACAACTTTATAATATGGAAAATCAGTTATTGCTTCAACACTAGGTTCTGTAGAGAAAAATGCTTAAAATAAAAGTTGTAGGTTTTTTAATTTCCTACAAGTTTGATTTTATACTTTTGCTGTAAAATGCGTACTAAAGGCACAATCTTAAAAAATCCCATTTTTTACAGATTTTCATAAAAAAAAGAAAATTATTTATTGTCGCCGCTAAACTAAGTGTTGTACAAAAAACTGTTTGAAATAAAATTTGTACCTTTTTCTAAAAATATGTTCTACAACTTCAATTAGGCCTATATACGTTTTTGCTCTAAATGCATATTACTGTTGCAATCTTAAAAAAACCACTTATTTCTACACAAGCACAGCCTACCCAAGAGTTTTAGCAGACATGGCGCTTACCCTATCTTGTTGAGCATAAAAAATATAGTAAATGAGACAATTTTTAAAACAATAGTAGAAGTTGTTTTTGAGAAAATCACAAGAATAAACTACTACTTTCAGTTGATCGATTCAATAAAAATGTTCGTTTCGGGTCCTCTTGTGGTATCTAACTTAAGTTTCAAGTTCATTTTGATCTGATGTTCCTTTTTCAAGATATTTTGTTCACACACACGCACGCACGCACGCACACGCACACACACACACACACACAATGGCAGACACACACACATACCAATTGCTAAAAACGTTTTTTGGGTTCAGGGGCCTGAAAACGTGTATATCCAGTGAAAACAATAATTTAAAGGATGGTTCACACAGAATGCAATCTGCGTCCTGCGTTCCTGGCAAATGAACGCACTTCGATCTCAAGTGCAATCTTCCCTGTCACACAAAATGTATTCAGTTCATTCGGTCAGTCGCAATGAGTTCTTCATCAGAAGAGGAAGAAGCTGTTACTCTATCGTTGTCATCTCTTAAAAACAAAAATGTACTGTGTGGGTACACGATATAAACAAAAAAACAATAATAGTTTGGAGAGTATAATAAACTATGTACAGAACTTTCAACTCATGAAGACTGCTTTTACAGATATAAGTATTTTCATATCCTATGTCATATAAATAACGACAGCAACAAATTGACTCAATGAACTTTTTCGTTTTGAGTGTCATATCACAACTTTGTAACAAACACATTTGGATTGCAATGTTCAAACTCTTCGGTAGATGCATTTAGTTTCTGCCCGCACTCTGTGTGCCATACTTCGCTACTGACCATAGCATACAAAAAACATTTTGGATGCTACGAGCACTTGACCGGAATGCAGGATGCAGGTCGCATTCTGTGCAGAGACCCTTAATTCCTTAGACATATTATACAGGGCAAGAGAAAGTAAAAATATGTAGTAGTAATAATGTCACTCATGATTCATTTCGTGAATTATTCACATTAGCCACACAATAATAATTTGTTAATCTTAAAGGATTTTGAGTCATTTAATATTCATTGGAGTTGCCAATGAAGTGTAATGAAGTGAAATGGAGTTACCAACAAGCGTAAGAATGTGAGCATGAACGGATATTGCTAGAATTAGTTTACATCTATTTTAGAATTTTCCTGCAGTTGTCAGCTTCTTTTCTTTCAACCTCTGCCTCCACTTGTCCCAATCCATTCCATCCTCCTTCCGAAGTACACGTAATGAGGAATAAGTGTCTGTGATGTAGAGCAGATTTGGTTGTTGTGAACTTGCTTGTAAACTTGTTCACCACTTTCATACAAAATTTTTTCTCTTTATAAGTACTTCTATTTCATATAATAAAATTATATCATTTACAAAATCAGTTTTATATAGGTGATAAAAGATGTAACATCTTTTACAGATTTTAAAATATTTTTTATAGTTTCAAATGATAAAATATACTTTGATGATGGTGCATCCACCGAAACACGTGTGAGTAACAAAAAGAAAAAAATCAAGCCAGCTTAAAAAAGGTTAGTGAAATTTATTGTAAAAATTGGTTATATGAAATAGAATTAATTTCAAGCTGCGGATGCATTATAAGAATTTATTTTATAAATACAGTTGAACCCGGTTTTAACGGCCTCGGACTTTACGTCAACTCGGACTTAACGTCATTTTTTTAGGCGTTGCGTCAAACTTCTATCTGAAAACCCCTGTTTTAACGTCATTAACTCGGTTGTTGCGTCAACATTTTTCCGATGAAATCATTTTTTACTTCACGTATAACGATTGTGAACTTGCCATAATTTATCAGTAAATTATTTAAAAAATAAAAATACAGTATACAGTAATATAGTACAGTAGTTTACTTGTGAATAGTGTTTGCTTGCGCGAAGGGATTAAAATGATTTTGTTAAGCTATTCATATTGTGTCTATAACTACTGATTGATCTACGTCAAGGTCAGTTTTGGGACTGCACCCTCTACGTGACATGTGACATTTAATAGGTAGCACTGTACCTAACTTTCACATCAGACTATCCACATTTAAGAAAATTCTCTAATACTTAAGAAGCGACTGAGCAAGAGGAAGATGAAGTGGAGGACACCGTTACGCCAACATTGTAGGAGGCAATGCTAGCGGCTGAAACATTTTTAAGATTTCTCCGACACCGAGAGACATTATGGAGAGGATTTATTTCGCAGAACGAGGTGTTCAAAAGAAAATCACTGATTTCTCCCAATAAAGTAGATAACGTACCATTATGTAGTTTATGTACATACAAATATGTATTTTGGTTTCCATATTTTAATACATAATAAAGTCTACCTACTTACACAGAGTGGTTATTAATCTATTTTATTAGGGTATTACGATTTAAAAATCGCAAATAAAAAACGTTTAGCACATTACGTAAATTAGTAGTAATGTATACGAAATATTCTTAAGTTTAGTTAGATTTACTTTGGCACAAGAGCTAACTTTGTTATAACGTCACTCGGATATAACGGTAAAATTTAATCTGTCCCTTCAATGACGCTGTAAGCGAGTTCGACTGTATTTGTTTCACAGCAGCTAGAATCTGTTTTTCTATAGATTAAATTAGGAAAAATTCATAGGCTGATTAAAAAATAAATAAAACTAAACTGTCAAAATTTGTTAAAAACTAAAATTTTATTTACATTCAGGATTTCTTAGGAACTAGGTAATTTAATTATTGGTACATGGTCGTTAGAGAGTAAGGATAAATACAAATAATTAAGGTTGAACCACCCTTAGATCCAAATACACCATGATTGATTGTATGACTTACATCTAGAATTCTAAGACAAACAAACAAATTATTAAGACAACTTCTGTGGTTATGATGTGAATTAAGAACACCTACATAGTGTCCTTTGAAAAGCAAATAACATAAATCATAATATCTTACAATTGAAAAATAAAAATTACAAGAATCATTCCCCTGAAAGAAAAATACAACACTAACACAAATTATGATTTACATTACAAAAATGTGTAAATAAAGCATAATTTACAGTTTATATAAAAAGTAATAAGACCTACTTTTTTCTCACGTGACTGTATGCCACAGGACACTCTCTCCCATCACAATTGATGGAAGGGGCAGTCAGCATCAAAATGCACCTAGTTAGTCACTTACAAACTTCAGCGCAGTACATATCTTAGTTTTAATGAACTCCTGTCAATAGGCTTGGTTGAAGGTTGTAAAAGCAAAGTTCTATCTAACAGAACTACGCCATTAAATTCTGTGTGCAACTAGGAAAATCGGCAATGGAGACATTGGCCATGATCCAGCAAGTGTTTGGGAGTGAAAGGCCAACTGAAACTGGTGTTATTGAGATGGCACAAATGGTTCAGAGTCGAAAAAGAATGGATGATGAACCCCTTTGCAGGATGCCTGTCCACAAGCATAAACGAAGACAATGTTCATTGTGTTGAACTCAGACTGGTGGTTAAATGATTCCAGACCACGTAGGAATTGATAAAATGACTTTGACATCATTACCAAGGATTTGCACATGAAAAAAATCTCTGCCAAGCTTGTCTTAATAATTTTTGACAGATGACCAAAGGAAACCGTCTGCTCGTTTGCAAAGATCTTTTGCAGTGCGTTGAAACAGATACAGAATCTTTGGACTACGTGATAACTGTTAACAATACAAGGGTTTTTGCATACAACCCAGAGTCAAAACACTAAAAAACCTTACCACAGTGTTCCCACTGGCAAACAAAGGCCAAAACCATGCTCATTGTCTTCTTTGAATCCAAGGGTGCAGCCCACTACGAATTTGTATTTGAAGGACAGATTGTCATAGATGCTTTATACATGGAAGTGCTGAAAAAATTTAAAAAAGGGTCAACTGTGTGAGGGCAGGCATTGCCACCAAATGGAAGCTATGTTCTGACAATACATCAAGCCATACCTCCTTCATGGTCAACGGCTACCCGGCCTGGAATGACATTGAAAAGCTTCTGCAGCCCTCCCTCCATAAGTAAGCCAGCTCTTGAAAAATACCACCATGGAATCATATCAAAGTCAAAACTGCTTAAATGTCCAGCTTGAAGGGTATTCCAGAAAATTACTTCTAGGGTGCCTTTAAAGCATAGAAAACAATAGCACAAGTGTGTCGATGCTTCAAATTATTTTGAAAAAAATTCTATAGTTTGTAGTGATATCAATAATTTTTTTTTCAGAATTTGGTCTGATTACTTTTTACAAAAACCCAGAATTAAAAACAATATTTATTATTTTTAATTTCTAATATTACAATTCATAGTGCCTTGCACAATATATTATCCCTGTTATTGTCCATCTTCTGGAAGTAACATATCATCATAATTAAGAAATGATAACAACAACATAGGAATTTCTAAACTATTAAGTCTTATTTTAAACTTATACACATCCGATAGGCAACAGCTACGTACAGTCTTTCTGATAACTCCTCGGCACATATTTTTTAACCCAGGCACCATGCTTTCTTTAAAATTAATCTCATTCAAAAAATTTAAATCCCTCCTCGATATCTCTACCTTATTTAAAATCCCCAGTTGTTTACTGATGAATGTTTTATTAGATAATTATAATGTTTACATGCATTTTCAATTTTAGTATCTAACCTTTTAAATTTAAAAAAAATATCATTTTCTAACCACATCAATAAATCATCTATGTCCACTAAATTACAATATTTTAATAAATATAGAACTATTTCAGTTACTGGTGATAATAGAGCACAAATAAGATATGCAGGAATAGTTTCATGCCTCTGCACTTGAAAGTTGTGATCGGGAATGATGCCATGTTCGATCAGCAACCGAACCGATTCAATTACAATATTACGGGTTTTGAATAATGGATTGTAAGCTCTGGAAAATAATCCTTCCAAAGGATAAATCACTGGTAAAATACTTCTGTAAGTTAAAGGATTAAAGAACAAACCGCTTCTTAACATTATTTCTAACATTTGTTTTATTTTTGATGACTCATACACAAATACTTTTTCCCTTAAAAGAAAAGTTATTGGATGCAAGACTGCATTTCCTCCAGTTTTCATTATCTCATATTCGCCAGCATTTATAATTCCTCTTTGATAAACTGGAATATCTAATAAGTCGTTCTTACTGATAATAGGGCAATTTAACACTTCCTAGTTGAAACCACAATTACAAACATAATCAAGACATTCTACAGATTCCGATTCAATAGCAAAATACACTAAACTTTTCGTTGGAAATCTGTTGTAAAAACCATCAAATCCCAGATCATCAGTATGCAACGTACAATACATATTAATAGCATCAACAGATGTCACATTCAAAACGCATTTTAACACATCCAGATCTGCTTTATATACAGCAAGATGTAATGGTAATAGATCATCCTTTCTGGCAATATTTGGATTAGCGCCTTTATCTAATAACATTTTAATAATTTCTATAGATTTAGCTTGAACAGCAAGCATTAATGGGGTACTACCATCATATTTTGTTAAATTGATGACATATAAATCATTACCATATCAATTTAATATAAGTTTGAATATCTCAACATCTCCACTCATGCAAGCAAAATGAAAAACTAAATTTCTAGAATAGTACTCAGCAACGCCAAGAGGCTTAACAATTGCACCTTTGTCAATCAACAACTTTGTAATATTCAAATGTCTATTCAAAACTACATTATGTAACGGAGTACAGCCACTGTTATCTGTAGCATTGATCCAAGCCTTCTTTTCTAATAATAACTCTGCAATCGGTAAAAAATTTCTTGAACATGCAACATGTAGTGGTGTAACTGATTCATTGTTTGGTATATTTTTAAGTTCATTGTTTCGATCCAATAATACCTTAACACTTTCAAATCGATTGTTTTCGCACGCTAAAAATAATGCAGTCTCACCTTTATGCGTTTTAATATTTAGCTGGGCATCAGCTTCAATAATGATTTTTAAACATTCAATATGACCCCAGGCAGCAGCTTCATGCAATGGAGTCCATCCTCTATTATCAGCTGTATTAACATTAAGTCCTCGTTCAATAAGTTCAAGTGTTACATCTGCAGAATTTTGCTGGACAGCTACAGCCAGAGATGATATAGACAGGATTATGTTCATTAGAATCCATTACCTGGAAAAATTAAACACAAAATTAACAATGAGTGCTAATTTATACCTAATCAGACCTACTTTATTTGTGAGATACGTAGTTCAGTTTTAATTTCTTTTCCTAGCAGAGGTTATTATTATTATTATTATTGTACGAAGTAGATTTAACCAAAAATAAAATATTGACCAAGTGGTATTGGCTGAAGACAAATAGGATATAGAATATTCGCTGTGAAAATTAATCAAAGAGTGCAATTAACATTTGGAAAACTAAATATTAAGTCGAAGGATCAGGATAAAATATAAAAATCTGGTGGGAAACACTCTCATGACTCTATCTTGCCAAAAACCAGAAAATCACTAATTGTCGCTGCTAAACTAAGCGTTGTAAAAAAAAAAATGTTTGAAATAAAAATTGTAGGTTTTTAAATGAGCTGCAACTTTACTTGTATACAATTTAGCTTTAAATGCATAATGTTGCAATCTTTAAAAAAAACATTTTTTTCTACGAGCAAACAGACTTCCCTAGAATTTCAGCAGACATGGCGCTTACCCTATCTTGTAGAGCATAAAAATGTACAGGGTGAGCATAAAGTCTTGCCCTGGTTATAAAAATTTATTGCAGAATAACCGTTTGACATAATGTTGCAAGGCCTGCACGATTTGCACTTTATAAGCATGCAACCTAAGCCTTTTATGAAGAATTTTCACGACACTTGCTTGCGGTATTTGAAGTTTACGTGATGCTTGACAAGTTTATTTAGACGGACTCCGTTGAAACGATTGCTGACTACGATCAAAAGTTGTTTCACTCACACTAGGCCTGCCACTTCTAAGAAGATCTTCAACGCTGCCTGTTTCCTTAAACCTTTCATACCATCGCTTTATTGATTTAACATCAGGAGGGCTGCGTCCATAAGAAGCCCGAAAATTACGCTGAACACTGATGGGCGATTTAGTTTTGTGAAACCAAAGCACACATTGCGCTTTCTCCTGGTTCGATGCCATTTCGCCAGCAACTAACGTGAACTAACAGACCGCGTCATTGTTGAGGAGCACTAGCGCCAGCTATTTGTCACAAAAACTACTAACGATAACCTATGTAACAGCGCCAGATTTAAATTATTATGTCAAACGGTTATTCTGTAATAAAGTTTTATAATCAGGGCAAGACTTTATGCTCACCCTGTAGTATATAAGGCGATTTTTAAAACAATAGAAGGAATGTCGTTTTTGAGAAAATCGCAAAACAGTGAAAAATTGTATGAATCAACTACTATTTTCAGTTGATAAATTTTGATGGAATGTTCGTGTCGGGTCCTCTCGTGGTACCAAATTTAAGTTTCAAGTTTCAACAATGTATAATGTTCCATTATTGAGATATTTTGTTCACACCCACACACACACAGACAAGTAGCTATAAACATGGTTTTTGGGTTTAAGGGGCCTGAAAACCTGTATAATCGGTGAAAACTCTATTTCGAAAAATCGACATGAAAACAATACTTTACTTCCCTTTATTGATACATGGTAAGAGAAAGTAAAAACTGACAAAGGGTTTATTGAATTGTAGCACAACTAAACAGTATATGAGATGGTACCAACTTTAAACAAAGATGATACATTAGACAATGAAATCTTGGAAAAAGTTAGTAGAGATTGGGCTATCACCAGAATGTTACACCTTGTTTTGTGGAGTACTAAGAAAACTGGTGGTAATAAGAAGAGAATCTTCTATATTTGATGAAAGTTCCTCCATTTATGGCTCAGAGGTTTTGATTTTTCAACCAAGATTTAAAATCAGAATAACAGCTACTGAAATGAGTTTCTGGAGAAGTTGTCAGTTAACTGTGCTTCTTCTTCTTATAGTGCATCTCCTATCGGAGGTTTGCTATCATCACAGCAATCCGGACCTTGTCGACTGCAGCTCTGAACAGTTGAACACTGCCACAGTCAAACCAATCCCTCAGGTTCTTCAGCCAGGACACACGGCGTCTTCCGATGCTCCGCCCTCCACTAATTTTTCCCTGGACTATCAGTTGAAGAAGCTTGTATTTCTGTCCTCTCATTATATGACCCAGATATTGAAGCTTTCTTCTTTTTATGGTGTTAATGATTTCGCATTTCTTCTGCATCCGGATCAGCACTTCGGCATTACTAACTTTATCCGTCCAGGGAATACGCCACATTCTACGGTAACACCACATCTCGAATGCTTGTAGTTTGTCGATGTGGTTCTTCTTGAGGGTCCATGCTTCAACCCCATACAAGAGCGTGGAAAAAACGTAACAACGCAGCATCCTCATCTTAAGTTCCATGTTGACATCCCGACTTGCAAATAACTTCTTCATCCTTACAAATGTTGATCTGGCTATCTCTATCCTCGTTCTTATTTCTCTTGTTTGGTCACCCGATAGTTCTATCCATGTTCCCAAATATCTATATGCCGATACATTCTCTATTGGGGTGCCTGCCACTGTCAGGTTCACATGGTTCAGATCTTGAGGGAATTTTGTAATTACCATTAACTTGGTCTTCTTAAAGTTAATTTTTAGCCCATATTCATTACATCGATCATTTAATTTTTCTAATAGGTGTTGTGTGTCTTCAAGGTTGCTCGTTAACAAGACGGTATCATCAGCATACCTCATATTATTAATTACTTCTCCATTTATTACTATTCCCACCAACTCATCTTCTAGGGTTTCCCTAAAAATAGCTTCACTATAGAGGTTAAATAGAAGCGGTGATAGGATGCAACCCTGTCTCACACCACGACAAATCTCCATTTCTTCTGTTGGTTGGTTTTCTACCATTGTTTTGGCTTTTTGTCCCCAATATAGGTTAATTATTATTCTAACGTCGTCGGAGTCGATGTTTTTGCTGATGAGCAGCTGATGTAACCTGTTATGTTTCACCTAGTCAAAGGCTTTCTCGAAATCGATGTAACATGCATACACCTCTTGGTTTATATCCAGACAGTGCTGAAAAAGAACGTTAATCCCGAACAGCGCCTCTCGTGTACCAAGTCCTTCGCGGAATCCAAATTGTGTGCTGCTTATGTCTTCCTCCAGTCTTCTGTAAATTCTTTTGTGAATGATCCTTAAGAACAACTTCAAGGTGTGGCTCATAAGTGTGATGGTCCTGTAATCTGAGCATTCTCTTGGATTTGGTTTCTTAGGTATGAGCACAAATGTGGATGACAGCCATTGTTTAGGAATTTCTCCCTTTTCATAAATGCGGTTAAAGAGGCCCAGAAGAATATCAATCACATCATCGTCAAAGAGTTTGATAAGCTCTATGGGTATCCGATCCAGACCAACAGCCTTACCGGGTTTCATAGTTTCCAAGGCATATACTATTTCCGATCTTAATATTTTCAAGTGCATATTACTTGATTCTAAGATCGGTTTTGGAGGTCTTTCGTCATCGAACAGTTCTGACAGGTATGTTTTCCACCTTTCAAGTTTGTCCCCCACGTCAGTTATTATACACCCATTTATATCCTTGATAGTATTACCAGCTGCCTTGATCCTGTTACATCCAGCCATTTCCTTTATCCTTTTGTGCATGTGAAAGCTGTCAAATTTCTTTTCTAGTACCTCTATTTCCGCACATTCAGCTGCTAGGTATTCCTCTTTTGCCTCCCTTATTTTTCTCCGTACTGCCCCATTCAGTGTCCCGTACTCATCTTTGTTGCCTTTGCTCTTTCTCCTTTCTTCCATAAGATCCAGAATTTCTGATGTCATCCAGGGCTTTTTCTTGGCTCTTTTGCTTCTTAGATGTTTTTCAGCTATTGTTTCTAACTCTGTTTGCACTTGGTTCCACCTTACATCCACATTAACTTCATCAGATGCACAAATATCTCTCATACATTTGTTAACCTCTTTCCTAACTGTGTCATGGATTGTAGAGTTCTTAAGGAGTTTTGGGTCTATATAGTTGTTTAAACGTTTTGTTATCCTTTTCATCCTTATACTGAGCCTGGCTATAACTGGGTTGTGGTCGGAATTAATGTCAGCACCTGGGTAGGTTTTTGCAGCTTTGACTGAGTTCTTATAGCGATTGTTAACGAGGATGTAATCTATTTGGTTTCTAACTCTATTTCCTAGGTTATCCTTAGGTGATTTCCAGGTGTACAATCTACGATCTGGTAGTTTAAAAAACGTATTTGCTATCATAAGATCTCTAACTTGACAGAACTCTACCAGCCGATCCCCCCTACTATTCCTGTCTCCCAGGCCAAAACTCCCTGTGTGTGCTTCGACTTTTTCTTTGCCTACTTTGGCGTTGAAATCTCCCATAACCACTGTGATATTATTCTTTATGCTTCTAAAGATATCATCAAGCTCAGCACAAAATTCTTCAACTTCATCGTCCTCTTTATCCGCTGTTGGCGCATACACCTGAATTATGTTCATAACTCCCATATGTGTTTTAAGTTGAAGCATCATGACTCTGTCTGAGCAAGGTGTAAAATTCAAAACCGACCCTGTAAACGTTCTATTCACAAACACTCCAACTCCATACAAATGCTTTGGGTCACTATTCCCAGAGTAATAGAAAGTGCCGTTCTCCGTTGCGCATTTGCCACTCCCCGGCCATCTCACATCACTAACCCCCAAAACATCCACATTCAGTCTCAACATTTCCTTCACAATGTTGTCCAGTTTTTCTGGTGCAAAAACACTTCTTGCATTCCACGTTCCGATCTTCATATTCTTCACTGCTGCTTTCATAAACTTGTTCGCCACTGTTCCCCCCGGAGATCCGATTGGGGAACTATTAACTCCGGAACATTTTATTTTGAACATTGCCATGATTGCTGTTAACGATTGTACTAGGGATATCAAATTGATCTTTAATACCCTGGTTTCCCGTTGCCTTGGGTATCCTTATGCCGTTGATTACCTTAGTAATTCCTCCGCCTTTGAGGCCGATTTTCAACCTCAGGACAAAAGAGTGCCCTTTCCTTAACTTGTTCATCCGCCCATAGCCGTTGACAAGTTGAAGGTGGATCGCTTATTCCGGCAATCATTCGGTCGTCAGAACCTCGTCAGTTATCTAGCAGGGAGCACCGGATAACGTTAATTATCGCACGAGCAGGTGAGGTTGACATTTGGGCTGTCATTATTAGAACTTCGCCCCTTACTCCCCAACTGTGCTAGATTGAGTTAAATAGAAAGGTCTTTTAAAGAACGTGGAAACAAAATTTTTGTTAGTTGTTAAATTTAAGAGGGAAAACTTATGTGGTATGGTTAATTGCGAAGAATAAATTGCCACAGAAGATTTGGGTATGGGTTCCAGCTGGATGGAGAAAGTGAGGACAACCCAGAAAGGAGTGAAGTTTGTTATGAAAGCTAAAATTAAATGAAGGAGAGTAGTAATTAAAAAATATTTACATTCTTTAACAATTGAAATATATATTTCTAACCTTTAACAATATTATAGAGATCCAATCTAACCGAACTGTTGTCTTACTTTTTAAGCTATCAATAACTGTTCCTCATATGAATTAGTCTAAACAGAAATTGATTTACTACTTTGTTACCTTTGGTATCATACTGTATCTCTATTTTGTTAAGTTTAGAAGGTACTTCCTGATGATACTCATTAAAATAATTACAGATTTCTAAACCATTCTCAATAACTTCATTATTGGCATTAACAATTTTTGGTGTACCTGTAAAGCTCTTGTTGCTACTATGCACGGATTCTCATTTATTGTTGAGTATAAATTTGATGATTTATCAAGGAATTCAGCAGTTTTTTTTATTTAGCACTCTGAACTTCTCTGGTATAATATTTTTGTACCTTTGTTCATTAAAGGTATTTCTATGTGACTTAATTTATGAGCAACATCTCTGACTTAAGACCTTTTTTTCAAAATTTCTACTGTAGGCCTAACCTACACATTTGTTTAACCAATATTATTTTTTACATCTACCTTTTTAATAGGACAACTATAATTATATTGGATTTTAGTTTCACAAATATTATATCTATTTCTGAAAAACTGATAAGTCTTCCAGTCCTCTTTTGATAAAATGTGGGTAATGTGCAATAAACAATTAATATTCTTCTAATCCTCCTGCCTAATTTAAATATATTTTATGTCTTCTTCAGTAGTGTTTCTCCAATATAACGTAACTTTTTTCCTGCCCTATAACCCTTTACCCGTTGTTTCAACCAACTAATTAAAAGTCCCTAGCTTTTAACTCCGGGAGTTTTCTAGAGTATTAATTTTTTCGATTATCACAGATTATTTTATCAATTACAAGTCGAAAGGAATAGTGTTTATCGTTGCTCATCGGAACCGATTCTTTAATAGTGTTTTTATAATTTGAGGGGTACCTTAGAAATTTTTAGAATTGATATCTCGGTCCCTCCAAGAATTATTAAATGATTATTCTTGTTAAGGCTTTTGGATCACCATTAGCTGATTTTACCTAATATCCTGATTTTAAAGGAGCAATTTGTATTAACAATTATTTATAATAAACAAATAACAATTCTATTAAAGTAGTTTACATACCGAAATTTTCGAATGTATGTTTACCTCCAACCATATGCGTTGTATGTTTATGTGTCACCCATGCCTCCAATTATTTGTTGTATAAATACCAGCATTTTTGAGCATAGTGATCACAGGATATTCCAAACTACAAGCCATTTACTAAGCACGTGACGTCACTACAATAGGATATGTAAATAATTACGAGATGGGTGTATTATTGAACTGAAATGTTGAATGTTTTGAATCTCGGTTCTTTTGATTTTATGTACAGCTAATTGTTCAAGTTTACACCCTACACTTATCACTTCTATTTATTTATCTTTTTCTAGTCACTTAATACATAATCTCATCTGATCACATCATAGTTTGATACATCATGACCTCAGCGCAGGGGCTTTGAAACTTATTTGTCAATCAGCTGATTACTATTTTTATTTAGTTCCTTGATCAGCTGTTAAGATTCTGTTTGAAAACACATTCTAGTGCATTTGAGTTTACAAAATTGTTAATAATTATTAGTAAGTAAATTAAGAACTTTTTGATTCCATTAATTAAAATAATTTGAATTCTAGTAGGTAGTAACTTTCCAGTGTTGGAATATTTTAGAGATATTGTTTTGCCTATCTATTCTGATTTATTTTTATATAATGTGCTGCACTGCCGAGACATTGGGTGTCACTTTCATTAGTTACAAAAAAATTAGCTGCTTATGTCATTGAGAAGATTAGTATCTATTTAACTGTATGTGAAAATATGAGAAAAATGTGTGATTACTTGATATAAAGTGATTGTGAAGTTGTACACAATTCAGTTGCTTATTTATTTGTGAAATGATTTCTGCTTCAGGACAGTACACCAGATGACTTATTAGTATTTTATTGTAATTGAACAGAATAATAAAGGCATGAAATAAAAAAATAATTGTAAAAGCAGTCCTAATTATGAGATGAACAGATTAACAGTAACCCTGTGTTTGTTTTGTTGCAGGTTTTTAACATTATGTGTTTTTATTTTTCTCCATATTGGTAATTTTTGAAGTAGTATAAACATGGCATTAGTTATTAATTTGAAATTGGTAAATAAACTATTCCCTTTTAAAAATATTAAATTAAACTCATTAGAAGTGATAAATAAAGGGAAGTATATTCATACAACCAGGTGTTTAGCTTTTCATGAACCTGATCCAGAGTACCAAGATAAAACACCATTTCATAAACATATACGTAATGGTTTTCACTTATTGAAGGATGAAATAAAAGTGTGGAAAAATGAAGTCGTTGAAACATTACAAATGGATCCACTTTTAGTTGTTCCAGGTTTGGAAAGCTTATTTAAATATTTTTAATTAGACCTAAGTCTATCAATTTATTTAAAAAAAGAAATTAATTGCTTTATAAATTCACTTTAATATATGGTTTAAATTACATAATTATGTGGATCACTAACAATCTTTACCTCACTGTGATTCAAATGTGTTCAGAAACTTTAGAGTACAATGAACATATTTTAAAAATTTAGTGTGAAACCCACTACTTTCTTTTGCCGATGTAAATAATAAAACATGTAACGAAATAGATTTAATCATGAGTAAACAATGTAAAATGAAGAACAACCTAATGTTAATCACAAGTTAATGATGCTATAATGTTTTTTACCGTTGATGAGCTCTACTGTTCCATGGGTTAAGACCAATCAAAACATTTGCTAGCATTGTCAGATTGTAGGGATGTATCACCCTGAAAAACATTATGCGCGCATGCGTATAAGAGCCACAGTAGTTCACTCGTGTCTTGCATCTCGTATTGAACATGTCGATTATAGACCGCATTAAGATGCAATACTTTATAATATAATGAGCTGGTTGTATGTTCATAGTTTATAATTGTTATTGAAAGACCAAAAAAATGGCTGAAGAAATATATGAGGCATCAAAAAACAAAACTGGCTATGTCCACCTTAACGTATTTTGAGATAATTGATGATTTTTATTGCTAATAAATATGATGTAATTTGTCATATTTTTGGTAATGATTGGGGTAACAAGGTTCAAAACGAACAAAAATTGTGAATATTATTAAAATTACATTAATATTTTTCAAGTAATCAAAGGAAATATGTTGGACATGGCAAGTTTTGTTTCTTACTTCCCTGGGACTTGGCTGGTTTTGTTATTAAAAGAACATGTAACCATATTTATTCATATGAAACAAACATCTTCTTCTTTAAAAAATTGTACCAGATTTACATAAAAAATCAAATAAACAAAAGTATTAATGAATTGACAATAATTGAAAATAAAATAAAAAATAAAGAAAATTGTAAAATAATTATTTAAACCGTAGGTTCTTGTTCTTCACTATATTCGCATAAGTTCTCATCGCAAATATTTTCTGCAGCTGTTTCAGAATTATCAATTACATTTTTATACCACTCTAGAGACTCTATTTCTCGCCATTCATTGCCAAAATGTTTTTTTAAGCAATTTGTCAATGTCATTCAGCTTCACTTTTTTCACAGCATTCCCTATATCATTTTCATTTATATCCATCGCAGCTATGGTTTTCCCTCATTTACACACACCTTTATACTCCAACATCCGTTCTGTAGTTTGGTTCACCACGTATTACAACTCTACCTGGAACCTTGCTTCTTTTAATAAAGATTCGCTTTGATAAATTGAATCTAAAATGCCATTGTTGTGTAACTTTTAATACTGGGTGTTTTCCTGATTTCCAATCAAAAATTTTAGCATTTTCACCGAGTTTAATAACAGTTCTATGGTTTTTAAATATATCTACGTATTCATCTGGTAAGACTATCGTCTCTTTTTTCCTAATATCTATCTCGATCCGGCCAAAGACACGGTCAGGTGTTCATAAATGAATGTCCGACCACTGGAAAGACAAAGCAAACTTCATTTCCTGTCTGAGCAACATTATTAATTAACCAATAAGAAGCCATAGCCACCATTTGTGTATTTTTATTCTGGCCTCCACACCTGTCAGAGACCAGAGTAACTTCAGTTATTTCCTCAGTGATAGCTGTGTTGCACAGACGATGATAAACTGCTGACGCAATTTCATTCGACCCTTTTGGAGCATCAGTTTCCTTCCAAATGTATAAAAATACATTATCTTTTGTTTGTTTTGTTTTAGAAGTTCCCATATGAACTGTAAAATTATAATAGTATAATTGCCAGGAATAATAAGCCGACTGGTCAGGAACTTTCGGTAAAATTAAATTTTTCTGCCAATCGTATGACATAACAATACGATTATTAATTTCGTGTCTTAAAATATCATAAAAAGCAGAAGCCCTTAGCTTATGAATTTGTAATTGTGTGATGTGTTGTATCTTGCCAGACCCTTCTGACCGTTTAATTTGTTCCTTAAGCATAATGCAACATGAACAAGCATCTGTTGAAGGTTTGCCAAAACAGATATTAAAATTTTTATTGAAACAATTTCAAAAATATGATGCTTTTACTTTCAAATCAGATTGGACTGACATGTTGTAGAACTTACAAATTAAGATCATCAGAAACATATTCTCTACATTGGGATTTACCCCGATAATAATGTTTTTCAAGTGGTTTTAATTTTAAAATAAAATTTTATATTAAAAAACGTTCATGAAAAGTAGTATATTTCAATAACCTTTTTGAAATAAAAAACATTTCTGTAGTTGCTGTTGGACAAGGCGGTTTTTGAAAGAAAAAAAAATTACAACCATATTGATCCAAGTAGGACATGGACAATTTTGTTACTGACTGGACAAGGCGAGTTCTGATACTAACTAGCAATGGTCATAGTCGTGTTTTGAGAATAACCTCAATTTTTAAAGTAATTTTATTAAAGAATTAGACCAGTTTTGATAATATCAATTTTTGTTTATTATATCAGGGTTACCAACTAATAATGCTGCAGCAAAAACTCAATATTTTCGAAATTTGGACATAGCTAGTTTTGTTTCTAGCTGTCTCATATAAGAGAGCTATAGATGGGAGCTCACTTGATTGCTAATGTAAGGAATTCGGGTGGAGGAGGATTGTTTGTACGATTCCCCTGCTCCTATAACCTAGTAGTAATAATACCATTAGTACGCGCTCTTCTAAAAATATTACTCGCAAACCATTTCGAATAACTACTGTAGTACCAGGCCCCCTTGCACTTCATCCCACACTAGCAAACAAGTCAGCTCCCAACTATATGAGAGCAAGTATTGGCAACGTTGCTGGCAAGTCATTGGCTAGCTATGAAGTGGGTTGAGGGCAATGCATATTATCAGAGCTCAACAAAAAAAAAAATCTGGTGTGAAACACTCACACAACTTTCTCTTGCCAATGCAAATAATTAACAATAAACCTAACATTATTAATAAAATATTAGAAATAAACAAAAAACTAACCTCAAAAACATAACCTTATTTTAATCATGAGTGAATGATGCAAAATGAAAATCAACCTCAGTTTGGCTTAGAAATACGGAAAATCGCTCTTTCTCTCTAAACTAGGCTCTGTAGAGAAAAATGCTTTAAACAAAAGTTGTAGATCTTTTAATTTTCTATAAATTTAATTATATACACTTTTGTCGTAAAATGCATACTAAGGCCGAAATCTTAAAAAAATCAATTTTTCACACATTTTCGTGAGAAAAAAAACAGAAAATCGCAAATTACCGCTAAACTAAGCGTTATACAAAAAATTGTTTGAAATAAAAGTTGTAGAATTTTTAATTCTCTACAACTTTTATTATATAAAGTTTTGCGCTAAAATGCATATTAAAGCCGCAATCTTAAAAAGAAAATGTTTTAACGTAAAAACAGCCTCAAGCAGAATTTCAGCAAACATGGCGCCTACCCTATATTGTAGAGCATAAAAAATGTAGTAAACCAGTTGATTTTAAAAAAAATCGTAGGACTAGTTTTTGAGAAAATCGCAAAAAAGTGAAAAATTATACGAATAAACTACTACTTCCGGTTGACCGATTTTGATGAAAATGTTCGTGTCGGGTCCGGTAGTGATATGTAACTTAAGTTTCAAGTTTCAAGTTCGTACGATGTTCCGTTCTTGAGATATTCTGTTCACACACACACACACAGACCAATCGCTAAAAACATGTTTTTTTGGGTTCAGGGGGTCTGAAAACGTATAGATCCGGTGAAAACTCGATTTCGAAAAATCGACATGAAAACAATACTTTCCTTCCTATATACTCATATAGGCAAGAGAAAGTAAAAATAGTATTAAATGAAAATCAACCTCTAAGACTTCAAAATATAGAAAATGGGTCTTTTCCGTTTTCTGTATGCCACTATCAAATCCGCATTCCCTGAAGCGTTACACAATTTTCTCACTCCTGTGTCTACTGCTCCAATCTGACTAGCAATATTCCTGCGTGATGTCTACTCCACTCCCATTTCACAGTTAGTTACTACACAGTCGCAATGAATTTTGTAGAGTTTCTTAACAATATTCGGACGGAGGAAGATGCTGCAGAGTTCCTTCAGGAAAAGGAGTTGTTACATAATCCCTGAAGATGTGACATCTAAAATTTTCACAAAAATGTGTAAAAAAATCGATTTTTATGATTTCAGCCTTAGTATGCATTTTACTACAAAAGTGTATATAATCAAATTTATAGGAAATTAAAAGATCTACAACTTTTATTAAAGGCATTTTTCTCTACAGAGCCTAGTTTAGCGTGAAAGAGTGATTTACTGTTTTTCTAAGTCAAACTGAGGTTGATTTTCATTTTGTGTCTTTCACGTATAATTAAAATTAGGTTATGTTTATTGAGGATAGTTATTTTTATTTCAGATGTTTTATTACTAATGTTAGGTTACATTGTTAATTATTTGCATTGGCAAGAGAAAGTTTGTGAGTGTTTCACACCAGATTTTTATGATATTGGTAGGTTCTGATTTGAGGCTTTTGAAAACCTTATGACAAGGGTACCTGAAGATAGGAGAGAGAGGTTTCACTAATACTAAGACATTGTTGGAAATACGAAGAAGGCAAGGAATTTACTTTTTTTAGACAATTTTATTAATTTAAATAGTTTAGAATGTAAACCAATTATAGAATTAGAAATTATCTTACTTTACTTTATATGGATTCATCTATTTTGACAGGTTGCATTGACAAAATATGGAGTTTTGAAGACGCTGATAAACTAAATCAATGGGTCGTAACTAGCGATAGTGATCATGGTCACGGATATAGTACATCTCAATTGACAATTAATGAATACGGTAAAGGTGTTTTTCAAGGAGTCCTAAATACTGAAGTACCATCAGACGGGAAATTAACAAAAACTGGTTACTGTAATATAAGATCTATTAGACCTAAGGTAAGTTATGAAATTCAGTAATTTAGCTTTCTTATAAAAATTTCTAATCAATTTCATGTTGATAATATTGGTGTTAATAACTGTTTTGCATTTCCAACACAAGTACACATTGAAGAGCAGAATGCATTTAGATCTGGTCACTCATGCTCTGATAACATCTTTTCAGTGAAGTGAATTATAGAAAAAATACAAGAATTGAATCTAGTGATGCACAAGGCTTTTATAAACCTTGAGAAAGTGTTTGATAAAGTTGATCAAAACATTCTTTGGTGGATTGTAGAGAAAAGATGATATCCGATTCATCTATTAAATGCAATTAAAAGTTAATACACTACAATTTTATTTAACATATGGTATATGGATCACATTTTCCGCCTATGGAAAAACAAGGTTAATTCTGGAATTAGGCTGAACAATGATATTTACCTGAGTGCTTTGTAGTTTGTGGATTGTGCAAGAGATTGAGGATGAGCTTCAGAGATCGGTGTATGTTTTAAATGAATTATGCAAAAAATATAAGTTCAATGTTTCCGTTAAAAAGTCAAAGGTCAAACATTTACTGGTAAATATCCTACAAGGTCTAAAATTGTGGTAGATGATGTAGTGCCCGAACAAGAATCTCAATGCTATTATTTAGGTTGTGACATCAGGTTTGGTATAGATTTGGACATAGTGAAGAAAGTTGGCAATTTCAAACAGTGTGCAACAATATTAGCAGAACCTTTGACACGAAAGCAAGAAAAGAAACTCAGATAAAGTTTTACAAGATGATGTCTGCCCCAGTCCTACTCTATGGAAGTGAGTCATGGATTAGTACCAGAACACAGGAGAGTTAGAGTACAGGTGGCAGAGATGCAATTCCTGCGAAGAACAAAGGGTTACAGTCGTAGGGACCAATTAAAAAATGAGGGCATATGAACGAAACAGGATGTTCACAACCTGAATGGGAAGATTGGAGAATATCAAAATCGATGGAGGAATTATGTAGAGAGAATGCCTGAGGGAAGGATCCCCCTCAGTGTTTTACAATACAGACCAGTGAGGAGGAGAGATGTTGGGAGGCCACGTAAAAGATGGCAATAATACAATAGATTGTCACTGTAGTGAGTCAGAACAGGTGGAAGCCTAATCCTTGATTGTGAGAAGTAAACATTTTAAAATTTATTATTTATGTATTTACTCAAAAATTGACATTCATAAAGACAAATGAATGTTTTATTATTTTTATGTTAATGAATTATTGTTTCATTGCAAATTATGGCTGAATTGTTGGTGAAATTTTATTTGACAGATTTAATTAAAAAATCTGGTGTGAAACACTCACACAACTTTCTCTTGCCAATGCAAATAATTAACAATATAACGTAACATTCGTCATAAATCATTAGAAATAAACAAAAAACTAACCTCAAAAAACATAACCTAATTTTAATCATGAGTGAAAGACGCAGTATGAAAATCAACCTCAGTTCGGCTTAAAAATACGGAAAATCACTCTTGCATGCTAAACTAGGCTCTGTAGTGAAAAATGCTTTAAATAAAAGTTGTAGATCTTTTTATTTACTATAAAATTTATTATATACACTTTTGTCGTAAAATGCATTCTAAGGCCGAAATCTTAAAAATATTGATTTTTCACACGTTTTCGTGAGAAAAAATCAGAAAATCGCTAATTACTGCTAAACTAAGCGTTATACAAAAAAATGTTTGAAATAAAAGTTGTAGAATTTTAAATTCTCTGCAGCTTTTATTATATAAATTTTTGCGCTATATTGCATATTAAAGCCGAAATCTTAAAAAAAACTATGTTTTTACGTAAAAACAGCCTCACCAAGAATTTCAGCAAACATGACGCCTACCCTATCTTGTAGAGAATAAAAAATTGAGTAAACCAGGCGATTTTTAAAAAAATCGTAGGACCAGTTTTTGAGAAAATCGCAAAAAAGTGTAAAATTACACGAATAAACTACTACTTCCGGTTGACCGATTTTGATGAAAATGTACATGTCAGGTCCGGTAGTGGTATGTAACTTAAGTTTCAAGATCGTACGATGTTCTGTTCTTGAGATATTCTGTTCACACAAACACACACATACAGACCAATCGTTAAAAACATGTTTTTTGGGTTCAGGGGGTCTGCTGAAAATGTATAGATCCGGTGAAAAATCGATTTCGAAAAATCGACATGAAAACAATACTTTCCTTCCTATATATTCATATAGGCAAGAGAAAGTAAAAACATCATAATCAAACATGTAAATTAGGTTACTGCTATACTTTGCTTCATGTAGTTTTCTTTAAATAATAATAAATTCAATGTTTTGTGATTTAAGGCTCATTAAATCCAGGTTTCTGTTCAATTGTTCGAAAGTATCTATAATCTATTGGGTTAATTAACTTTGGATTACTTTCTATCTGTAACCTGGGTAATCTAATTAAAGATACTATATATTATATTGGAAACATATATTTCTAAACCACCAGAATATGGTAACGGTAAACACTTACACACTTACCAATGACCGCTTTTGTATTCTGGTGGTTTAGAAATATATATTTAAAATTTTAAATAATGCGACTACATAGGATGTTTGATAAAATAATATTTATTTTATTAGTATATATGTGCAGTCTGTAACTTTTTCATATGGTTTTAATAGCAAACTGGTGTGGCATTAGTGTATAGCAATGTAATTTTTTTTACTTTCTCTTGCCTATATAAATATATAGGAAGGAAAGTATTGTTTTTATGTCAATTTTTGAAATCGAGTTTTCAGCGGATCTACTTGTTTTCAGACCCCTTATACCCAAAAAACATGTTTTTAGCGATTGGTCTGTGTGTGTGTTTACAAAATATCTCAAGAACGGAACATCAAACGAACTTGAAACTTACATACCACTACCGGACACGACAAGAACATTTTCATCAAAATCGGTCAACGGGAAGTAGTAGTTTATTCTTGTAATTTTTCGCTTTTTTGCGATTTTCTCAAAAACTGGTTCTACAATTTTTTTTAAATCACCTCATTTACTTAATTTTTTATGCTCTACAAGATAGGGTAGGCGTCATGTTTGCTAAAATTCTTGGTGAGGCTGTTTTCGCGTAAAGAAATTGTTTTTTTTTAAGATTGCGGATTTAATATGCATTTCAGCGCAAATATGTATTAAAAAAGTTTGTAGAGAATTTAAATACCTACAACTTTTATTTCAAAAATTTTTTTTGTATAACACTTAGTTTAGCAGTAATTAGCGATTTTCTGTTTTTTTCTCACGAAAACGTGTGAAAAATCAATTTTTTTAAGATTTCGGGCTTAGTATGCATTTTATGACAAAAGTGTATATAATCGAATTTATAGAAAATTAAAAGATCTACAATTTTTGTTTAGAGCATTTTTCTCTACAGAGCCTAGTTTAGCGTGAAAGAGTGATTTTTCGTATTTTTAAGCTAAACTGAGGTTGATTTTCATTTTGCGTCTTTCACTCATAATTAAAATTAGGTTATGTTACTAAAGTTAGTTTTTTGTTTATTTCTAATGTTTTATTAATAATGTTAGGTTTATTGTTAATTATTTACATTGGCAAGAGAAAGTTGTGTGAGTGTTTCACACCAGATTTTTAATTATATTAAAATTAACTTTTATTAACTGTTGTTACAGAAATCATTTCAGCGTGATGATTATCATGATTGGGGAGCTTACACACATTTAGTTTTCCGAGTAAGAGGTGATGGACGACCTTACTTAATAAATTTAGCAACACCAGGTTATTACGATATTTTATGGAATGACATGTATACTTATGTTTTACATACAAGAGGAGGACCTTACTGGCAAACAACTAAGGTTTGTTTTATTTTTTTAACTTCTCTAGATCACTTTAGTCGATTATTTGATTGGTCTTCTTTCGCTCCCGTTAATTTGTTTCCTCTTCGTATTTTCGGATCTTGCTCTTTGCTGTTCGTCTGTCAACCGTACAACTCTAGTCACTTTGTCCATTTTAACTATTTTGTACTTAGTTTATTTATCTTCGGTTTATTCACAGTCTCCTTATTTTACAGTAGATTAAAAAACCAATAATTAGGAAAAGTATAGTGCCTACAATATAACAAAATCCTTTTCACGAGACGACGTGTCTCATGGTGTTGGAAATTTTTAAAACGGCTTACCTTTTACTTACCCATAAACTGTTAGTGATTTGTTTATTTACATTTTTAAGAAGAATTGAATGCCACTACTTTTATTTCCAAATTCAGACTTTGATTTTTTGACTTCTGGTCGAAACCAGAATTTCGAACCCAATATATGAATCTACATCTACTTTTTAAGAGGAATCAAATGACACTATTTTTTTCCAAATTTCGACTGATTTCTTGACTTCTTGTTTTGGGCCACTTTTGGTTAAAACCGGAACTTTAAACCCAATTTAGCCCCACTAACTTTATGTGTAGATGACGAATCCAAAAACCGTTTGTTCATATCTCTTCTAGTTTCTGACATCTGGGTGTGACAAATGAACAAAAGAAAATGATAGATGACAGTTTTAAAAATTTCCAACCTCTTCATGTTCACTTTTCTTTGTAAATAATTAAACATATTAAAACTTATCTTGCAATTATTTAATAGTAACATTTATCAGGAAGCAATTCATATGCACTTGGCAAGGGGTCTACTCTCAAATAAGAGCAGCTCTGTTGTTTTGATGTGTTAAGACAAAGAGAAAGTAGTACAGTTCATGGTACTTGTAGTTGTGCCAAGTTACTACTATTAATGGCACAAAGCTGCAAAACATTAGATAGAAAGAATTATACAGTATGTGACATTCCAACAACATGCCTAATGTAAATTCGGTACAATATCGTAACACCTAAGCCTAGGTTTGTTTGAGATATGGGTTTAATAAATATTAAACTAACTTATAAGAATTAATTATTTATTTACACCATTAATGATTAAACTTTGCTTACTAACAAATACAATTAGACTACGTAAATTAAATCAATCACAAAACTTAAGCTTATCCCCTTCCCATTTATATTTATTTATAGTACATTAATATTTTCCCCTTAGATATATATTTACATATTTACATCATTTTAATGTAAAAAAAAACAAAAAAAAAATTACTAACCAGAGATGTCATAAAGTAACGCACCTACCAGACAACGGTGCTGTTACATAATTAAATTAGTTTTTGCGTTTAGTTTATATTTGTAATGCGTGGTAAATTTACATAAACTGCCAATAAAACTAAACAAATAACTTTAAAAACACTGAGTTTCACATACTATTTGAAAAGAAGTTTCACAAACATAACATTATGTGTGAAATTGTAATAAATTACCATAACAAATTATAATAGCCTTTGTTGTACTATTGCTGTGAATAGAAAATATACTAGTGCGGTAAATAATTAAGGTATCAAATATAACTAGACGTAATAATTTGTTTAAAAATTAAGCTAAGACAGGCGACTTTTGAATGTGTAATATTACATCATGTCTCTTTTTGTCAACAAAGTGTTTGAGTATTATTACGTCATAGCCCAGTAAGGGGTTAAACTAAACTTGCCCAACAATACTGTCCTTAAGAACCAAAACCTGGAGTTACCTGTCTACAATTACTTGTTACCACCCATACACAAGATTAATTAACTCAGAATTGGTCCTATAACAACACTATTTTAAACAGCCTGACCTACACTTTCCATTTACAACTCAGGTTTTAACGTATTGACTACCAAGGCACTAACTGTTTTTACACCTGCGGTCAATGAATAAATTTTTCTACTATAAGGTGAATAACCTCACCTCATGTCATGGAGCTGCGTGTCAACTTGCACTCGGCCTTATTGTTTAAATCTTGTTTGAATAACAGTCGTTAGTATTTCGGAAAGGTCTAAAGATGATAATAAAACTAACCTGGCTCGACAATAAGGGTGACAAAGAGAGAGACGTCATTCCCATTTTTCTTATACGTAGCTACGGTCTCTTCTCTAAATATCAAGCCTATAATAATAACATTTACATCATAATGAAATACAATTCATTAGGAAGTGAAAGTATTTTTTTCAGAATTTTTTGATTAAAAATGAGCTTGTTAGAGTGTGGTAAGCGAAACTCCAAATATTTTTGCCTGTGACCTTCGAATGGTGTTGGCGGAGGATGGTTGATGTTATCCGTCAGCTCATAAGAGCTGTACTACATTCTCAATGTGAAATAAGAGTATAGAGCATGTCAAGATAAAAACTCTAAGACTATTTATTTTTCTATAGAATACTACATAATAGTATTCTGTAGAATACTATTTGTGTGCAAAAATAAGAATAATTACAGCAGTTTTTGAATTTAATTATGTTATTTTTACAGATACCATTTTCAAAATTTTTCCTTTCAAGTAAAGGAAAAATTCAAGATGTTCAAAATCCAATATCATTGTGTGAAATCACAAATCTAGGTTTAACCATGGCTGATAAAATTAGTGGTCCATTTAAACTAGAAATTGATTATATTGGTGTCGAATATGATTCTGATTATACTGAAGAATTTGCATATGAAATGTATAAGTTACCCAGAAACTATTCAAATTCATAAATGTGCAGTAACTTATCAGTAAATGCCAATCATTTGAGTAAAAATGTAGGCTGTAAAATACTTTTTAAAAAATACATTCGCAGAAATGTGAAATGTATGATTAAGTCAGTTTCCTTCATTAGACAACCAAGAGAAAACAAAGAAGGATAATTTCTTACACACTCATAAAAATTTGTCTGAAAACTAATAAAATTACAATCAGAAAGTTTTTGTAGCATGATCAGCTATTTTGTATCAGATTGTTGGCTGTTTTTAAGTTCTGATTATAGTTCTATTATTGTTGCAACTGTTATTAATTTATTGTTTGAAAATAATGTAAATAAAAAAGTTTGTTTAAACTTTGTCGTTTGATTTTATCCCCCAGTTTTAAGTATTATCGATCAACTGTTTGTGTTTGTAGGGGGGTGTTAAAAAATACAAATTTTTTTAATTTTATATATTTAATACAAATTACAAAAATCAATTAATTAAATGAAAAATCTGTCGCTCTTTATTACTTTCCTATAGTGTCTCAAAAAAAGAACTCATTTCTATATTCTGTCCCATGGAACCGTGCTGCACATCAAACATAAATGTATTAAAATTGTGATTGAACTTAGCGCAATCCATTCCAGTTACAATTTTAATCACTCTTTCACGCTAAACTAGGCTCCGTAGAGAAAAAAAGCTTTAAATAAAAGTAGTAAATATTTTAATTTCCTATAAATTTGATTATATACACTTTTGTCATAAAATGCATACTAAGGCTGAAATCGTAAAAAAATTGTTTTTTATATTTAAATAAAATAATAAATTGTATATGGCCATTGTGTATTCAGAGCCAGGTTCTGTGTGTATACAGTCACTGTATAGTTCAGCCGCTAAGTTTGCTCCTACTGTCAACAAACCAAAACCAGCTACTACAGGGTGCACGCTAGAGTCCGTGACTTTATGGATGTCGTATTCCTATTAAGTTATCTATTTTTTAAATTATAAGTACTTAAAGTACTAAAAACATCAGTCGTGATATGATGTAGGCCTAACAATTTAATTTAGAAAAATACTTTTTAAAGTATTTTGTATTTACATACTTTTGAAAGTATTTAGTTGTTACTTTTTAATCAGCGTGTACACATTTAGATATAATGCGCATGCTCAGTGACGTCATTATTTTGTTTACATTAGGAGCAAACTTAGAATGGCTGAACTTTAGTAAACTTAATTTTTCCTCCAGAGCAATGGTGTTAAAAGTGAAAACTCAAACATGATGGATTAACAATGAACTGAAAACAGCAACTACTATGTTACCATTTTAATGCTTTTCCCGCAAGTAAGATTTCAAAAGATAGACACTTTTGCAGTCTAAAATGGAGTGAGGGGGCAGGTTAGGTATATGGAGACGATATTGTTAAGTAATAAGTTAAAGATTAGTTTGCCAGCAATAATACACAATATTATGTAAAAGTTTTAATTGTAAAGGCCAAGCCATTTGCTGTGAGCGTTAGTCTACGCATGTGCATACTTGACTTCGCCCCTGCATACCCCTCCGACCTACAGTTAGAAGTACAGTCAGAAAGTTGTTAAAAATTAATAACAGCCATTGTATTTTGTAGGCATGCTGTTTGTAGACAAGACTATACTAATTGCCCAGCGCTCTTACGAAAATCAGGCTATAAATGAATATGATCTAATTTTATGAAATAAAAAATTGGAAGGCTGCCTCTGTAGCGTAGTGGTAGCGCGTTGGCCAACCACACGGAGGTCCCGGGTTCGATTCCCAGCAAGGGTCTGGAAATAATAACAAGTCACAACCCAATGTTCCATAATCCAATGTAGTCGCTAATGACAAAGCTGTTGATGTGACTATAAATTTAAAAAATTGGAAATATTATTATGTATGAAAATATCACAAAGAAAAATTCTTGATCTTTAAATGTTTTGTAACTCTGGTTATAAGGACATTTCTGATATAACTAAAATGGATATATTGATTGCTTTTTGTTTACCCTTCCCTCCTACAAACCACCTACTGGCAACAATAAAAAGATGAATCGCCTATATACAATATAATCATGCCTAAATAATGAAATTATGATTTGGATCACCAGTGTACAATCATTTAAAGACTTATTTAATCTTCTGTTAAATTGTTTTATTTTTTTTTAAATTAATTAAAATAATTATTTTTGTTATATAAAACAAAGGCAGTTTTAATATGAAATAATAATTTAATGAATTATAAGTAGCACTGTTAAGACAATTGATTTTTAAAGAATAAATAGACATTCATTCATTGTGTATAATGCCAAGTGTTCGAATATAAAAGCCATTTTACATTGGCATAGTATTGCTCGAGTGACATCGCGGAAATATCTCGTAATGTAATCGAATGGTGCATTTCAGACTAGCATATTGTCACATCGCTCTAGCTACATAACACGCATATCCCTGGCTACACCTGCATTTTTAGCGTCGCTAACGTATCTAGACTCTTAACAGGTGGCAGTGGTAAGCGGAAACCACTATGCATTGATTGAATAAGAAGTCAATTAGTAAAACTCACCTCCAGTCCAAAATACAATCGCGAGCACTTTTCTGGCAGAGAGATGAGTTTAGTTATCTGTGAGACTTGATCTTCAGTGACAGTCATGATGTTGATTTTCTAAATTTTTACCCACACCTTTAAACTTATTAGTCCATTCAAACACTTGGGTCTGGGAAAGGGTACAGTCACCAAACTGTGCTTTTAACCTTAAGTATTCTTCAAAGCTGATGAGCTCTGAACGTACGCATTGCCCCCTACTCACTTCATAGCTAGCCAATAACTTGCCACCAACGTAGTCAAAACTTGCTCTTGTAGCTCTGTTAAATACTTCTTCAGCCAATTTTTTGGTCTTTTAATAATAATTATAACCTATGAACATACAACCAGCTGATTAAATTATAAAGTATTTCATGTTAATGGGCTCTTTAATCAATGCGTTCAGTCCAAGAACAACACACGAGTGAACTACTGCGGCTCTTATATGCATGCGCGCGTAATGTTTGTCAAGCTGATACATTCGTACAATCTGACAACATTGACAAATATTCTGATTGATCTAAAGGCGTGGGACAGCAGAGCTCATCAACTGTGAAAAGCATTATAGTCAAAATTTCTGTTGGTTTAACACCTTTATTAGTTAAAAATTTAACAATAATATGTTGCGCAATGTGTGATGGGACCTCTTGCTAAGTCATGGCTGTACGGGTGGCAAAACAGATATACAAGAAGCCGATTAAGTTCCCCCACTCTTATTCCTGACCTTGAATGTGACGTTCCTGCCATCTTGCTCAGTATGGCCAGATGAGGCACACAGAAAAAGTGTAGTTAATATTTACCTCACCGTAACTAGATTCTTGGTCTAATATGATAACAGAGTACCTCTGACTTAATTTCACTGACCAACCACCTGTAGAATACCTACACTTCAAGTAGGCTACAAAATTCTATTTTAAACTGAACTCTTGTAATTTTATTTTTGGTTTTCAAATAAGTATATACAATAAATAAATTGGAAGTATATTGTAAGACTATAAATAAATATGACATACAAGTTACAAAACAAACATTTTTTGTTCAACTTTAATCACAAATTTTGAGAAACCAGCAAATATAATGATCAAAATCTTTTTTGCTAGTACGATATTATTTCAGTAATATACACTTGGTACACTTCAGTAAAATTTTACTAGAATCTGGTACAATTTTCATGATGACAAACTGTTATACAACAGTACAAGATATATACAAGGTTTGATCAAAAGATAATGAAACATTTTAACGTTCAAAAAGTGGAGAAAATGGTAATGGACAATTACCGAATCACTATTAGAGAAGTTACTTATGATGTGGCATATCATATGGTTCATGCCAAGGAATTTTTTCTGATGTCGGGTCAGAAACAAGTGGCAGCAAAGTCTGTTCCAAAATTACTGAATGTTGACCAAAAACAACAGAATGGACATTTCGCAAGAGCTGCCGAATGAAATAAAAAACTATCCAGAACTGCTTAAATGGGAACTGGTAATGAAACTTGGTTCTATTGGTATGGCATCGAAAACAAGATTCAATTGTCCCAATGGAAGTTGCCTGAGGAGCCAAGACCCAAGAAAATTTGACGAGTTTCATCCAATGCTAAAGTTCTTCTAACTGTGTTCTTTGACTTCCATAGTGTGGTGCACCATTAGTTCCTGCCATGTAGTTGTACAATTAATAAGGAATATTATCAGGCAGTAATGTGATGTCTACACGAAGCAATCCAATAAAAATGCTCCCGCTCACTCCTTATTTATTTCAAAATTTTTTGGCAAAAAACAACATTCTAGTGCCTCATCCACTGTATTCACCTGATATGGCTCCATGTGATTTTGTTCAATTGCCAAAGCTACTCCATACCAAAAGACGCATTCCAGAAGTGCTTTGAAGGACTGGCAGATAATCATTTTTATCCAGGGGATTACTTTAAAGAGGACAAAATAAATATTGATGAAAAAAAACTTTTGAAAAAAAAAGAAAATTTTTGTTTTTTGATCAGACCTCGCACAAAAGAAATGTAGAAAATATTCATATTTGTTATCACTCCTCATTTTTAAATTACATTACAATTTTTTATCTAAAAACAATTGATAATTAAAACACAATGGACATAAAACATAAAAATTATAACAATAAGTATTACTAAGTTAATTTAGTTACCTTCAAGTACGTTACAAATTAAAACATTTAAATATGGTCGTGGACAAAATTAATGCATCACTTTGAAAGATTTTAAATGGTTTCCCAGTATCTTGATGAAGTAGGTATTAACCGTATCATCTGGACAGCCAACACCCCAGACTTAAATCCTATATTGAGCAAGTTTTGGTTAAATTTAAAAAAAGATTTTGTCAATGTAATGCAGTGAATCTTCAAGAGCTGTGTTATGTGGTGAAAGAAGAATAGGAGTAAATTGACTAGAAAGAAATCCAAAACTTGATTCAAGGAATGCAAAGACGAACGCTAGCTAAATATGGACTTATATGAACTAGATATGGAAAAAATTAATACTGTAAGTAAACCTTCCATTTTTGTTAAATAAAAGTTTGTATTTTGCTAATTTATCTTATATTTTCATTAAATTACCATAAAATTTACAACTCTAATTTTTGTTAAAAAATATTAAATATTGCTTAAAATTATGGTACAAAGAATAACAGTAACAGAAAGGAACCTAGAAGATTGAGGAAAATTATTTTTTGCACTTAGCTGAAATCTTACATGATGCATTAATTTGGTCCAGGACTTTACTTAATACAAGAATTACTCGGTTTGTTGCATCAATTTAAAATTAAATGCCATCCTAGTGTCATAATTTACTGATAATTAAGAGTTAGTATAAAAAATGCTTTTGAATGAAAAAAACACATCATAATACATTTGAAAGCAGAAAATTAAATAAAAAGTTTTAAGAAAAACAAAAACTCTAATCAGACCTCATACAAAAGAAATCTAAAAATATTCAAATTTTTGATCATCGTCATTTTTAATATAAACAAAGCATTAATATAACACATAATATATACATTAATTTCATTAATATGTACATTTTAAATATAAACAAATATTGATTTTTATGAAGAAAATCAAAAAAGTTACAATGGTAACAACGCAAATTTATAATTTAAAAAAAATTCCAGATGGTGTGGGAATAAAGTAATTATACAATTTATTTTGACAATGGAATATTTATAAATGTAGAACAATTTTGGATTACATGTATAGCAAAAACACGAAATTTGCTAAAAAAACTTTTTTTGTTTTTACAGGTAGACCCTTCAGAATTTTTTTAGTAATGACAGCATAATCATAATTAATTGTTAATATAACAAATTTTCAAACTTTTCAGTGTGTGTTCATTAACATTTCTATTTAGGCTAATAAGCTTTGAATTTGATGCGCTATAAATTAAAAAAAAAAACATGAAATTGTATTTTAGCAACCACAGCATTATTAAATCACCAGTTGCTAATGATTTTATTTTCTCAAAAACTATTTTACTTGGCCAACTGAAACTTTAAAGACCTAACTACATGTATAATTTACAAGTGTGGTAGTAAAATTATTAATTTTTCTCATGTAATGTTTGATACACAAAAAGAATTGACAAAGGTTGCAAAATATGTCTCAATTTATCAATACCATGTATAAAAACCACAATAATTTTTAATATTTTTTTTTATAATTTAGAATATGTGTATATATTATGCTCCTGGAATTTCACCCTGAATCTTTAAACTGATCCTGAGGTTTTTATGGTAAAACGGATTCTTTCAAACTACAACAAGAATTACTATACAACATTGAAAAAATTTCAATATCTGGTTATAAACAAGCACTATTGTAAAATGTAATAAAATATTATATTCTATGATAAAAATTTTCTTCAAAAATAACAAAAAAGTTATTGTAAAAATTAAATGTTTCATACATTTTCAGACATTACTTAACTATTCAACATTAACTTTAAAAATATATAAAAACAATATTAACAATCATACAATAATACAAAGTACACAATTCTATTCAGAAGAAAGTATAGAATATTTTAGGTTAAAAATAAACATTAATTTTTTTCAAATTTCTGGTAAAGTAGGTAAATAAGGTAAAGAAATTATTCACAGCTTAATGTTCTCAAAAATAAATAATAGGATGAAAAATAAACAATATTAAACCTTCTGATACGGCGTGTTTTTCATCGCAAAGTGAATATTCAAATGTCAAAACACGCTCCCAAAAAAATTAATTTATCTAAGGCCAATAGAAAATTGTGAAAAAATTACAGAAATTTTATACAACACGTACGTTTTTTTAATTATAAAAACATAAAAATCAGTTGCGTTTTTTGCTAGCTACAATGGGCGAAACACTTCCATGTGTAAAAATTTGTAGGTTACTTTATATTTTTGGCTGTAATGTGCTAAAATTTAAGTTTATCATAAAATTGTACAGTACATAATTTGTAGAAGACATTTTTGTGAATAAAACAATGTTCTACAATATAATTTTGAGTAACATTAGCTCTAATAATTGCAGTTCTGTGATATTATATCTATGATATTCGAACAGTGTTTAATTATCAAATTCCTGCCATTTCCCACCCTCTTGTTTACAATACATATGTAAATTTGTAAATAGTATTGACATTGAACACGTACAGTTACAAATACACATACAAAATTATGTAGTAGTGGTAAAAGGATAGGATTTGTAATATCCCATGAAAAAGATCGAGGGAAGTTTGACAAAGAAAGACAATGTTAACTCTCAGAATTTCCGCATACCACACCAATGGGTGCACGTGCGACGAAAAGGTTAGATTTTATAGCATCGACACACCATTCTGATTTAGTAGGTAGTTCTACCAACCTCATAGATGAGATACTCCCTAGTTACATTGTCTTGAAGATAGGACGACTTCAAAAGTAACTTGGCAACTTACAACCATCGTTTCAACCTTGCTACTCAATACATTTGTATTATGTTTTGTATGAAATTATAGAGCCTTTCAAGGCACGTAATTTGATATATGAACCGAACAAATTGCTTCATAAATACATTTTCTATAGGCTTTTAAAGCTGGTAACTATTAGGGCAACTGAGATTGCTGCCTGTATCAGAAAGGTTAAGATAAAAATCTTACATTACTTAAGTAGCTTTGAAAATATCAATGTACTCAAAGAAAAATAAGTAATAACGTTTTGAAAATCAATAAAATTAAGTAGCTAAACAAACTTGAAGAATTAATGCAGATGAGAATTTAAGGCAACTAAATGGATGGTTGTTGATTGCTGTTGAAAATAGCAATAAGAGAGAATAAAATAACAAAAATTAAGTTTTAAAAATTGATAAATATAATTTTTGAATTTTCCAAGAGAAGTGGAAGAATCTTCAAACTGAAAATCAGCGACTGATGACAAGCTTTAAATGTTGAAGTAACTTTAATTTGTTAATTTACTTATGCTAGTGATATTTAATAAAAAAATATCCTATGAATAACAAGTTTGTGTTCACTGTGTGAAAAAAAGTCAAGGTCTAGCTGGAATAAATTTTCACATCATGATATTTTTACATTACAGTATATTAGAGAAATAACAATTTGTTTAAGTTAGCTTTTGTGTACTATCCAGGAATAAAATCATCAGTCTCATTATCGCAGAAAGTTCGTTCAACGATTTTGTATAGTCCTGAATTTTCAAGCCTTTCCATAATTTCTTCATCCAATAAAATTACATCTAATTGTTGTACGTCCTGGAAGCTGAAACCAAATAAAAAGTTATTTGAATTACTGGAAAGGTCTAGTATTTAAATGAATTTATTGAGCTTGTATGGAGGTAAAAGAAACGCTTTTCTTTTACCTCTATTGTCATGGATAGGAGAAAAATTATGATATGTTCCACCATTAATTCAAAACAGATTGCTGCTGATCAATTTTGAAATAAATTCAAAATTGATTCAAAATAGATTATTGCGTCTCCTGTATTACAAAAAATATGGTATGTCATGCCCTTTACGGTTTTCTACAGAGACGATGAAAAGAATTTTTATAAAAAATATTAAATGATACGGTTTACCAACAGGATATTGTTAAAAACATTTTTTATTATGTACCTTTTGTCAGATCCAGGACTTTTAATCCATTTTATTTGCCTGAAGCGAATACTGTGCAATATAGTAATACTTTCTTAATATGCAGATTATCCTTTTTCAATACATTTAATCTGGAACTTTATCCTTTTTTTGATAATTACAAACAATTCTCATCAAAATGTTATCAGGCGCTCACCAACCAATAAATGTCATAAATTCACAGAGCAGACTCATATCTTTTTTCTTTCTTTCTTCTAATCTTTCTTTTTCCTGTTCCTTCTTTTAATTTATTAATAAATAATATAATTTTTGATAAAGTTTTGCTAAACTATTTTTTCGTGGGAATTTTTTTTTCTAATTAATTGTTATTATAGTAAGTAATTTTATTGAAACATTATTTTATTTTTATGAGCAAAAGAGACAAAAAGTGTATTAGCATGTATATTATGTAAATAAAATAGTTATAAGTAAAGATTGTTTAGTAAACATGTAAATTTGTTAAGTCAATAAGGCTTATATGGATAAGTTCTGTTAGCCTTTAAATTGTTGTAAATAAATAAATTAATTAAATGCCAGTTAATGCCTACTGTAAATTAGACAGTTTTTCTGCACGTGAAGTTGGCAACAAGTCCTGTTACCATGAAACTTGTCTTAACCTCTGGGCAATGCATGGCAGCGTGTGAGTTATCATTACGTAGCAGGATGAAAAAGGTGAAAGGCACCTCTCGGCACCTTTACACAGAGATTGTTCAGGTAAGGGATGGTAACCCTGACAGAAAGTTCCTTGGCCTTCTAGATTAGGGTTTGAGCATGGGTTAACAACCCTACACTGTAAAAAAAGATTAGCTGTTATGAATCAAAACAGGCTTAGATGATGGACAGGATTTACGAATTAAGAAAATGGAATGCCCAAAGAAATAGATTTGGACATAGTAGTTGCAACAACACAGAACGCGACGACCATGCTTCAAAATTGTAAACTGAAGGAAATATCTGATGAAAATTTGATGTCAAGAATTATTTGATTTTAATGAAAGGTGGATGCTACCAACTGACTTGGAGGGTTTGAGGAGGATTATGGAGAACGCCAACGCCCACCAAAAGTTGTAGAGCTGTGAAATAGTGATTTATGTTTATTTACTGAAGAACAAAAATTGATGGCAATACAAAAAGCTCTTTGGGTTTTTGTATGCATTAAAAACTACCCTGCATTATCGCTGTATTTAAAAAAATAATTGATGACAATTTATTAAAAAGAAACCAACTTAAAAAATACATTAAAATGTAAAAATAAAATTTTGTCTTTTCATTCTTCAATGAGGTTATAAATCAATGAAAAAAACAAACTGAGGTAAGTTGGGCATTATTAATCTAAAAATACGCATGTTTAGAAGTCTGCAGAAATAAAAAAATATTGATAATCAACTGGTCATTGAGAATAAATTATTCAAAGACCACTGTTGAGCTGATTTCTAAAAAAAATATAATAAGTTCACCAAAATTATTATCTACTAGATGCTTTTTTAAATTACTACCAATTATTGAAATAATTAAACAAACTAATTTAAATAATAAAAAAAAGGCTCTTGATAGAAAAAAACTCAAAAAGCAATTGGATTCATATCGGAAGAAAACATAAAATACAGAAAATTAAATTTTGATAAGAAATCTGATCTAGAACTTTTAGTCCCATTTATTATGTTAACAATTTAAAACACGGATTTCGGGAAAAAATGTTTGTTTTCTACACCAATGTAAAAAAAAACCGTGACTCTCCAAATGGGTCAGAACACAATTGAAGACTTCCAGATTTTTCAAAATGGGTAATTTCATCCAGAACAAAGAAAACATTCTGTAAAACAGCACAACATAATCTTCATGGAGGCGGCAAAAAATGATTAAAAAACAATGATGAAAATGATGAAAATTTGATGTCAAGAATTATTTGATTTTAATGAAAGGTGGATGCTATCAGTGTCATCACTGATGTAGTAAATCTTTAAAAACCAAGTATTAAAAGCAAAATTAATTTTCAATTTCTGCGTTAGTTGGGAATTCTTCTTCTTGATGTGCCTATCCGTTACGAATGTTGGCGATCATCATGGCAATCTTCATCTTGTCTGCAGCAACTCGGAGTTGGGAATTAGGAAATATAAAAGATAGGTGATGGAAAATCTGCACATGGAGATCTTCATTTTAGACAAAGGCTTACCAGAATCAGTTCAGTGGAAGCTACTATGAATTGGGCAAAAAAAACCTTATCCAATTTTTTGAACCACCCTATTTAACGATTAATCAACTTTTTGGCCTATGCTTCTTTCATCTTTCCTGAATGCTCTTTCTTTCTTTCTTTCTTTCTTTGGACCATTTCTTGGCATTTGCTGGATTTTCCTCCTGAAATTCTAGTTTTTTTTATTAAACTCCTAAACCTTTATCCTTTTATTCTCCTGAACACCTTATAAATAAATAACTTTTTAATCAAACTCAATGACCAATTTAACTAGTTGGTCAGAAAAGAGAGCCAGTGATTTGTAAGAAAAATGAAAAGCACTAATATAGTTAAGTCTGTGATCGTACTAATAGAAGCTTACTTTAAATGAAATTATCAAAAAAATATATTTTAACCCTATTGAATTAGTAAGTTTATGGCCATAATGGCAGACAGATTTTATGTTAACTAATATTACACTAATTTTCACAGAACTAGACACTATATTTCTACAACATTAAAAAACACTTACCTTTCACTGACAATACAATTTAATAATTTATGTTCTATTTCTTCTTTTAGAGTACATATGGCTTCATTGACATCATTTACTTTTAGCTCTAAATTTGCCAGTGAACACTCAACACACTAAACAAAAAATAACATAATTTTTATTAAACAAAGGATACTTTAACGTACCAATACCCTGAATTCATGTCATTTTGTGAGTAATTCATGACAATCTACTGTACAAAATTCTTTGTAGAATCATTTCAAAATGTCTTTAATCATCAGTCTTTATACGAGGCGTGTTCAGAAAGTAAGTACCGTTTCATTCTACTGCCGCCGTAGCGCTGCAATCAGTGTTCCGCACATGCGCACTAGTCATCCTTATTCACTGGCTATCGACCCAAGCCATTGTAGTTGTTCTACGTTGTGTTTTCAGTTTTCTCTGAACGTTTAAAATGTTTAAGACAATTAGTGATCCCGCCGATTGTGAGATTCGTTCTGTAATAAGATTTTTGAACGCAAGGAATGTGAAACCGGCTGAGATTTATCGTCAACTTCGAGATGTTTACGGGGAAGATGTGATAAGTGAAGGAATGGTGAGAAAGTGGGTTAGAATGTTCAACGGCGGTCAAACAAATGTGCATGATGAAAATCGGAGCGGTCGGCCTTGTCTTGTCACTGATGATCTGGTAAGGGCAATTGATGAAAAAATCCAAGAGAACAGATGTTTCACTATGACAACGCTATCTGACGATTTCCAACAAATTTCACGCACTCTTTTGTATGAAATTGTTACAGACCGCTTAGGTTATTGCAAGCTGTGTTCCCGATAGGTTCCAAAAGTGAAAACTGCCGTGGCTACATTCATTGGCGGGAACCTTCTGCGAAGAGGGTATAGACAAATTGATCACCCGCTACGACAAGTGTTTGAACATCGGTGGAAACTATGTCGAAAAATAGTTTAAGGTTTGGACTCCATGTAGAAATAGAATTGTGTTCAAAAAAATTGTTTTAGTTGTTTTTTTTAAAAACGGTACTTACTTTCTGAACACGCCTCGTAATATTGTACCTAGCAAAATTGTCTACAGAATTACTTCAGATAAAGTCCATTAAACTTGGCTAAAGATTGATAAAATTTGAAATGAAGTATTAAACATACAGAATATTCATTCTAGGTAATTGCATAAAAATACAATTGAAATTAATAACTCTATACTGAAGCAACAAATCGACTCTTGATACTATGCATAATTACTAATGAAAGGTAATAATATGCATTAATTTTCAATATTTATCGATGATAATGGTGATTATAAATAATAACCAATTAAAACCTTTTAAACCAAATTTTTAATATAAATTTCCAGTACATAAATGATTAAACTTTAACAAAAAAAAATTAAAACAATGTACCTGAAATGGTAAATGAAGATATTTTGGCTCCATAGCACGAATATGTTTAATGCTTACAGTATCCTCAGTCCCAAAATCAGGATAAAATACCTGAAACATTTCATAAATACAAATCCATACAAAATTACTTTAGATGTTAACAGTTTGTACAGTTCTAATTGTACTTAATACTAATACTTGTATAGGTATCAGACGAACTAATGTCCCATAGCCGAGCGAGTGAGAGGGAGATATGTGGCATAACTACGCATGCGCTCAAAGGTCTTTACCATTATAATCCAAATCTGAAAACATACTACAGTCGTTATCTTGCTTGTTAGTTTACTGCATGCATAAACGCTAGCTCACAACAATGAGTAAAATTATACGACAATGTTATTGGAATGGCACGTATGGGTTGTGCGAGTGAGAGCGTTATTCATTCTCTCACTCCCATGGCTAGAGGACATTAGTCATCTAAATACTGTACTAATACTACGAAAGGCCTTCTGTGGCCAGGTTCTCTCAGACTTAGCTTGTTTGCCAAGAAAGATAATTTTCAAGAAACCCTATATATAGTTTTTTTAAATGTTTTATTATATTTCACTACTGTGACGACAACCAGTGAAATTGATAACAAAATTACAAAAACAATGACTTGTATCGATAGAGATAGGGATAGGGAGAGGGAGAGGGAGAGAGATAACTTCATTATTACTATTAACAATTTTTGGTATATTTGTGTATCCCTTGTTACTAACTACATCTTGATTCCTATTTATTGTTTCCCATATTGCTGAGTTAAAATTTGTTAATTAACGAAGAACTTCAGCACTTTTTTTGCATTTAGCACTCTGAACTTCTCTAGCTTAATATTTTTTAATTTGTTTGTACCTTTGCTCATTAAATGCATTTTTATCTGATTTGAACTCAGAGTAGACATCTCTGACTTCAGATTTTAGTTTAAAAATATCCCCTGTAATCCATTGGTCTATTTCAATAATACTATTTGTTAAAACTACCCTTTTTACTGGATAACTACTATTATAGTGGAATTTTAAAGTTTCAATAAAATAATGATATTTTTGATTTTTTTTTGTGTGATTTTAACCGATGTCACTGTAAACGATATTATTTTATATTGCATGTAATAGTGGACCAATCATTCCATCGAATATTGATCACACTAATTGATAGGTCATTGTATCCGATAACTACTGTATTTCAATTTAATTTTAATTACCTGACATGTACTGTCTTCATTTATTTCTACTACTTTCGCACGAACCCAAAAATATCTACTACCACTTTTTGTAGAAACCAAAATTAATTGGCCCATTGTAGGCATACATTCAAGTTCTTGGAATGTTTTCACATTTTTAGGGTTATTTAAGGACTTTAACAAAGTGCTGATAGTTTCCTCTTCCTCGTCCAAAATTCTACTAGCTGTAAAAAGTGTGAAAAATTTATTATACTTAAGAAAATTAACAACTTTCTTTGGTAACTGAAGAATCAATCAACATAATTCGAGGTGCATCCGGAAAGCAAGTACAGTTTAAAAAACAAAATCAAAACAATTATTTAAGCCTATTTTATTTTTACACGAAAGGTATACCTGAAACTATTATTTCATAACATATTTTGAACCCATTTTCAGACACTTATCATCGCGGATGACCTTTTTATCTGAACCTTCCTGCCAGTGAAGGTAGCTCCAATTCCACAACAATTTTCATGTAGTTAACACTTTTGAAGCGTTTACCCCCAGGCTTGTACTTAATGTGCAGCAGTAACAAGGTAGTCAGATGGTACTGTCTGGGGTGTACAGTGGGTGATCAAAGTGCAGAATAAGTCATTGAGTGTCACCAGCAACATGGAGCTGAGCATTTCGTGAAGCAACACAATTCCTTGACTAAGCATTCCTCTCCTTTTGATTTTGAATAGCACACCAAACATTTCTTGAAGTCTCACTGTATTGTGCTTCATTGATGGATTCCCTCTGGAAAGGAATCCAACAAGCAAAACCTCATTCTTCTCCCAGAGTACAGTGCACATGATTTTTTGCCCATGCACTCCATTGAATGCTGTTTCGAAACTGGGGTAAGATGGCAAATTCAAGTTTCATCACCAGTCATGATTTGGTTTAAAAGTCCCTTATATCAAAAACCAAATAACAGAACGAATCTCGCAGTTGGTGAATCCATCAATAGTTTTAAACAATGTAAATGATCACAGAAAACAGAAGACAAATTGTTATGGCATCAATGAACAGTGAACATGCAAAACTAGCGCAAATGCTTGGTGCGATGACGATAGTGCTGTGGTGTCGAAAAAAAACGTTACTTACTTTCTGGACACGCCTCGTGTTTTAAATATATCAAAAGATTCGCTCAAGAACTGAAAAGCTGATCGACTTGATCAATATATACATATAAAGCAATCACTAAAATAAATTGTATAACTTAACTAATTTGAAGAATTAGAATCAGACTAATATAACTTCAAAAACAGGATCTTACAGGAGAGTAAAAAAATTCTGTGAACAGTTATTTTATTGGCATCTTTTTTGAAATTCAACCTACATTATTAATTTTTCTTATTCAGTTTCACAGAGCGATATTTCATATTTTCCATGACTTTGCAATAGATACACTACTCCGATCCGAACACAGATCGGTGTTTCTTCTGTGCTACCTTACTAAACATAATAATAAAAGCTAAAAGAGAAAATTACTATAATTAAACCTACATAATTTTTCATAAAAAAAACTCAAAGGATTTTGATACAAAAGATGTCGTATTACAGAACTTTAATCTGAAATCAACCAAAATTTTTAAAGTTTTTCAGTAAACAAAATTCCAGTGCCAAAGGCCCACCAAAAGTAATTAACTCCTAAAATTTATGAAAACAAAAGAAAATGTTTTTAAATGTTTATTGATTGACCTATCTGAATAAACTATTAAAATGTTAGTTACTATTAAAATGTTGGTACTATCACCCATATCACCAGAATACCATTAAATCAAGACAAAATTGTACACAAGGTAGAAATATAACATAATTTCTACTTTAAAACATATCAAGAGCTGAGATAAGTCGTGCCTACAAGTTTACCTGGTATCTGACAATAAAACCGATTACTATTGGTTACATTAGTAACTTTGATTTTGATTGCCTCTCCTCTTTCCGGTAATATCAATTTAGTGAACGTCTCTTGAAACACTTCTTCTTTGTCAGTTGTGAAAGTTCCTGCAAATAGGTTTAAAAGGAGAATAAATATTTTTTTTACATTTACACTTCAAAAAATATTTACTCTTAAGCTCCAATATATTTATATGCCAGCTGAGACATTTGGCATGAATTACCATAATATTGTAATTAATTTTTTTTATCAACACAGCTTGAAAATTAATGTTAAAAAACCAAAGTAATGAAAATAGAAAACAACAGTTTAATGTACGACTCTACAAGGAAGATGGAAAAATTGAACATGTAAAGCAACAGGTATTTGGGAAGAATATTAATTGAAGTTTCAAAAATGGAAATGAAATATGAACAAGAATAAGAACTATAAAATAAGCATTTAATAATAAGAAAATCTTACAACTTAGCAAGTTGGAATTCAACCTAAGGAAACATTTAATAAAATATTATGCACGAGAATCAAATGGATCTACAGAATAAGGAATGAAGAAGAATTACAAAGAGTAGAAAAGTCTTAGAAATTTGATGGAGGAAAGCTAATTGGCTTCAATAAATGATGACAAAAGGTAAAACTGTTTTTTAAAACTATATTACAAGAGCTAGTAAAAAGCAAAAAGAATGTCAATGAATAAAGGTTATAGACGATTTAAAATGGTGTAAAAGCTATTAAGAAATTAAGATGCTGGCTGAACCAGCCTCAGAGCAGATAATCTTATTATAACGATATCAGTCAAAATAATTGTGTTGCCTCACAATTTTTGCCAGTAGTTGTCTCATGTTGGAGTAACAATTCTGTTGTTTGACCAACAAAAAAAAAACTAGTCAAGACATTTCTATCACTTCTAGCAAAGACATTTCATTTTTTTTATATTTTTTAGGTGCACTAGCTAATATCATCTAGTGCATGTTCAGCACACCAATATGAATAAATTCATATGAATCATTTGATAGAAATTATTAGGTAATCCCAAAAGTAAGGTCTCCAAAGCGAGGGGACGTAAGGAAACTGTTCATGCAGTTTTTGGCAACACTGAAGTCTTTGAAGTTCCCACACTTTCAAACAACCCAGCCCACACACTGGGATGCTCAGTCTTGTTTGTAATGAAGCACCCAGTTGGAGCGAAGTATGTGTAGTCATTCAGTTTTAGAATGTAAAAGGCATTAAACCAATCAAAGTTTGTCACCAATTGATGGAAGCGTACTTCCTGGTTACTCCTAACGAAGAAAGAAGTGATAGACCATTAATTTCCAACAAGATTGTTATGAAAGTTGAGCAAACCATACGTGAAGATCAATGGATCACTTTGGATGATCAAATTTCGTTTCTGAGGTTTCCTGAAGTATCATTCAAAGTTTTTTAACAGAAAAGTTGCAATATCAAAAGGTGTCTGCCAGATAGGCCCCGCAAATTCTGACAGAAGACTACCCATGGCAATGAGTCGACTCTTCTCACACTATCCACAAGTTGACCCACCAACTCTAGTCTGGACTTAGCACCCAGTGACTACCACCTATTTCTTAAATTGAAAGAACATCTGACTGGAATGTGCTTCAGCAAGACAACATAAATGATGAGGTTTAACGCTTCCTTAATGACTTGGACATACAAAAACTACTACAGCGCCTAGGAAATAGCGATTATGTAGAAAAATAGATAAATGTCCAAGTTTAAAATGATACATATATTTTTGAAAATAAACGGTTATTTTATATTCTAAACAATTAAAGACCTTACTTTCCAAATTACCCTAATATTTATTTAAAACTTAAAACCTTAAACCCACGTAGTAACTAGAAAAGTAAATAATTTATTTTAATCAGCAAGAAATATATTACTAAGAAACAAATACAAGCTAAACTAAAACAAATTCAAAATTACCTTCAGGCACTCTAATATGCTCCATTGGGCATTCCTTTTTCCAACAATGTCCTTTTTGTTTAAAAAATTTACAAATTCTTGATTCATCCTTTGGTTTATAACCTTTTACAGCAACACAAGGATCATCAATATCAATTTTATAATTATTCCGTTCTGACTGAAACTCTTCTTGCATTGGATCCCAAGCTTCTGCTTTAGTAATAGAATGAAAAAATTTTAAATACTCATTCAAAAATAAATCAAAGTATATATCTTCTTGATGTAAATTACAGTATAAATTAAATTTATCACCTTACCTTTAGTTGCTTTTTAAGTTTAAAAAACTTATGCACGTTTCGATGGTACCACCTTCTTCAGAGCATATTACGAGGGTAGGCTGATAAGTAATGCACACATGCTTGTAGAAGACGAACAAAAAGAAATAGCAAGATGGGGTAAATAACAAATTAAAGTACAAATCTTAACCTACCAAATTATCTATTTATTTTTCAATATAGTCACCGTTAAGCATTACACATTTCTCCCAACGTTTAACAAGTTTTTTCATTCCGTCACTGAAAAATTCTTCCGACTTTCCTCGAACCCAGGACGCAATAGCTGCCTTCACCTCATTGTCCGAGCTGTAATGATTACCCTTAAGGTCTCTCTTCAGTAGAGGAAAAAAATAAAAATCGCAAGGCGCAAGGTCGGGAGAATACGGAGGGTGTAAAATTGGTTGAAACTTCAGGTTTCTCAGAGCCTCTCCAGTTGCACGCGAAGTGTGTGGACGAGCATTGTCGTGTTGCAAAATTATTGGCGCCAGGTTGCCTCTAACACGACAAACTCGACGTCGGAGGTGTTTCAGAGTCTGTATATACTGAGCAGAATTTACCGTTGCCCCTCGTTCCAGATAATCAGTCACATAAACTCGGCGAGCATCCCAAAACACAGTCAAAAGAATTTTTTTTGCGGACGGTTGTGTTTTGAACTTTTTCACAACAGGAGAATGTGGATGACGATATTCAGCGCTCTGCCTTTTTTCTTCGGGATCGTAATGATGAACCCATGACTCGTCCCCCGTCACAATATTCAAAAGAAAGTCGTCTCCTTCGTCACGGTAGCGCTTCAAAAGTTGTTCACAGCATTCCAATCGACGCTGTTTATTCTCGTCTGTCAGACGGCGTGGTACCATCGTGCACAGATTTTACGGTATCCCAATTGTTCAATAATGAAGCCAACACGTTCCTTAGATATTCCAATTTGGTTTGCGATACGCTGTTGAGTGATTCGCCGGTCATTTTGAATCAAATCATCGATGAGTTTGCGACGATTATCGTCTGAGGCAGTGATTGGTCGTCCACTGCGTGTTTTGTCAACAATTAAGGCTTTTCCAGGTTGGCAATCACGAAATTTTATTACCCAACGATTCACAGTAGACCTATCAACAGTATCGTCACAATAAACAGCCTTTAAACGACGATAAATCTCACTAGGATTCACTTTCTCAGCAGTTAAAAATTCGATAACAGCGCGTTGTTTAATTCTCGTTGACATAGCACCAGAACACGACGCCATACTTCCACTACTCAAAACAAACTGAATGAAAGCAACGCCTTCAAACTGCGCAGGCTTGTAGAGGAGAAATAGTACTTCCACATGCCACCAGGCGCGCTACTGAAGTTTATTTAGTTGTCTTCTACAAGCATGTGTGCATTACTTATCAGCCTACCCTCGTATTAAAATTTAGAACGGTGTTTCCATTCAGTCATTTAGATTAAAACTGAGTTTTAATCTAAATTTAATCCAAATGACTAAATGGAAACACAGTTCTAAATTTTAATTTTTAATTTTAATAATATACTCTGAAAAAGGTAGTACCACCAAAACGCACGCAAGTTTTTTAAACTTACAAAGCAATTAAAGGTAAGAAGATAAATTTCATTTATACTGTAATTTATATTAATGGTTGGCAGGATGTATTTCAAAAATTTATTTATAAATGACGTCTTCTTGATCGTTTCATTATTTCATAAGGGGTAATGATGTTACACAAATAAAACTGATAACAACCCCATTTATGCTAAGGTTTCATGTTGTGAGATCTGGGACACAACATTCCAAAACGTACAGTGTTAATTTGTCTTTTTACCAGGTTTCCTGTAGAAACTGGCCACTGAGGTCACCAACATAATGTAATTTTCCAATAACTCCTACAAATTCCGATTGATCAATCCTAAAGCCGAGGTGCCAAAACTGAATCATCTACGTATTTGTTCGATAACATTCTAGCATCCATAATTTTTATTCAATCTGAACCAAAATCAGTATTTCGTTTTTTTTTAGAAAATGTAAGGACAAGTACATTAATGAGCTAAATAAGATTATGAAAAGAGGATTGTTTTACAGAGACCAAAATGCAATATCATAAATATTTCTATTAGTATTAGTCTAAATGAAAATTATAAATTTCTTGTATATGACACGAAGGAATATAGATTTTTACAATTTTCTGTTGAGTGGTAAAGGAGATTTTTGTCTAAGGTCTCTAAATGGAATGTTTATTAGAAGAAGCAAGGAAAATAAGCCACAGTTGTTAAGTGTGTTAGATTACACTGAACTACAAATCAGAAGATCCTGGGTTCGAATCCTGGCAGGAAAACTTGTATTCGTTAAAAACCTGCAATACTGTTCCATTACAGTAAGACCTCGACTTCTGTGAGGGATCAGTTTCGCAAAGTCATTGCGTAACGTGAAATTCGCGTAACTTGGATTGTTCGGTTTAACCTTAAAACACTCGCTAATTATCCGTTGTGTTGATTCACTAAACCCCGTCTTTCCTTTTATGTTCTTCATTTTTTCACCCCTTTTGTATCATTTAACGACACCTAACTTTTCCTCTTAGTAATCGCTTCCCATTTTTTTAACCTTTATTAGAACTCATATTGTACGCAAAGTAACACCAAAAACAATCAAATAAAAGACCTGCAAATTGTAGCACAATTAAGATCACAATGAAATCTACCCAACCTTACACGACTAATATTTTTAACGCACTAAACAATACCCTACTAATGTTTAGAACAAAAGCAAATCAAGATAAAATTCTAGTGTAAAAACGAGGATGGCAACTACGATAACGGTTTTGAGAGGAATTAGCAAAACAATGGTCATAAATTAATGTAAACATCCATAAGATAAGAATAACTACTGTACACAATATGATATATTAAATTCAACAAAATTGTACCAATGTGAATTCGCGTAAGTCGAGGTCTTACTGTGTCTTATAATCACTAATCAAGAAGCTGCTGATTAAATTTACAAGCAAAAATTACACAAAGGAAATCTGTTAATTTTACACAGCTCTTGTATGATGAAATTTTTTAGTTCATGAAGCAATTAAAAATTAAGTGAGTTAATGGCATGTTTAACATTTAATGTTAGAATATAGTCATAAGAATTCTGGAGAAAAATTCATCATGACAACTACCAAAAGTAAAGTGAACTCTGATTTTGGTTAATACAAAGATCCTTATCTATTATTTCATGTTATTGAACATGATGCACAACTATAAACATCTTGGTACACTTTTAACATCAGATCATACACCAATGATATTCAATAGTCAATAATATTACAGAAAAAGGTGGCAGAGGTAATCACCAGAATCTGGTTATCACAAGAGTTTTTCATTCTTTTTTATGGAGTTGGAGTAATCACATATTACGTAATACTAAAAAGAGAATTTTCTGTTTTTTTTTTGTTGAAAGATTTTCCTATTTTATGGTTCAGAGGTTTACACCACCAACCAAAATGTAATAGAATCACAGCTAAGGAATTTGGAGAAGTCCTCAGTTGACTAAGCTAAAAGGAATGAAAAACTTTTTTTAGAAAGTGGGTACAAAATTTCTATTAATAAATAAAATTGTAGAAAGACAACTCATCTGGTGTAGTCATAAGTGAAGAATGGAGGGCAATAAATTGCCACAGAAGATGGTTCCAGCTAGATTGTTTTCACGACTTTAAAATACATGAAAATAGGACAAAACAGATAACAAAAAACCTTGGAATCTTTTAGGTAACACCAAACTTTCCTATATACACACACTAGTTTTTATACACATACTTTAACACGCCATTAAAGGATTTTTTTTAAAAATTAGACTGAACTAAAATTACAACATATAGTTAAATTTTTGTTATCTAAATCGTAAGCTTCCATCAAAATCAACTTTATGAATCTTTCTAAAGGCTATATTATACAGACCGACACACACACACACACACACACACACACACACACACACACACACACACACACACACCAAATGTTCTTTCTTAAGAGTTGTTCTTCCTTTGTCAAAAAGAATCACTCTAACATTTCTTGTTTTTTATCTAACTAATTCTTTCTGTATTGAATTCAGCTTCTGTATGCCACACCTGCCAATAATCAATCTTTTCATCCCATATACAACGCACTTTCGTTAGAACTGATTTATGGTAATATTTCTAATGCATATTATAAATGCCAATCACATTTCCACCTAAATTTTTAGATTATTAAAATCATATCTGTAACAAATTTACACTCTCAACTACTGATATTATCAGTCTATTGTTTTTCTCCCACATTTTAATTCTTTTTAAAAACCAAAAAATACGTTCATAATGTCATGCCTTTTCAAAAATTTAACACCACTAAAAAATGTAAAACTAGTTTATTAAAATGAAAACTTTTTTTTACAAAATAATTTAAAAAGACAAATTTTTTTTTGCATCTAGGAAACTCAAAATGAAAGTTAAAACAAAAATATGAACAAATGAATGTTTATTAACATTCAATAAAACCAATTTAATCATACAAAACTTGTAACTAAAATGGTTAAGATATATTTTTTGGAAAATTTTTTGAAATGTTTCAGTAGAAATGAATAAATCACATAAGAAACATCATTACTATATTATTTAAATAAATTAATATTAAAGTAACTAAATGGGTAATCCGTTGAAATAAAAATTAAATACATATTATAAAACAACATTACTTTATATCTGAAATAACTAACATAAATTGGTAAAAAATTTAACATACTAAAAAATATTTAATGCTACTCAATACTACAAAAATTCACTTCTTACTTCTAACTTACAATTATATGACAATAGTCATTTGTCTCAATGATCATTAAAAACTACACTGGCTTACAGAGAAGGTTAAGGAACATGTAAAATGACCGACAATTTTTTTTTGACAATTTATTTTTTTTAAGTTAATGTCATGATTCAGATTCAATTAGAAATTACTGTTTTATACGAGGGTCATTCATAAAGTACGTTTTGATCTGATGAGCCGCGCAGTTTCCCCACCACCACCGCTGCCGAGTCATCGATCTTTCACTCACCTTGGGTCAGTCTGGCGCAAACACCAATCTGATAGTCATGTATAAGTGTGAGGTTCGTAGTGTAACATTCTTTTTGAATGCTAAAGGAGGGCAACCTATCAAAATTTACAGATAAATAATGGAGGTTTATGGTAATGTGATCTTTGCCGAACATTCAAAACAATCGGCATGGATTGTTGTCTAGTGGCATTGTGCTTCTGCACGATAATGCACAACCATATTCTGTTGCATTGACAATGAATTTGCAGCAAACAATTTCGATGGGAGCTTTTTGATCATCCACCCTACAGCCTGGACTTGGCCTCGAGTGATTTCCATCTGTTTCCTAAACTGAAAGACTTTTTGGGTGGGAAACGCTACGGAGGTGACAGTGAACTAAAAGAGCCTGTTAGTGAGTGGTTAAACAACTTGGCGGCCACTGAATATGCAGAACGGACAGCAAAACTGGTGAAATGGTATGACAAGTGTTTAACTTTGTATGGCGATTACATAGAACAATAGTTTAAGTATCAGGTATGTTGTAAAAAAGTTTTGTTTGGCTATAATAAAAAAATTCAAAATAAATAAAATGATCTTTACTTTCAGAATGACCCTCATACAAATTTTTATTTTAAATAATTATTCTATAGTCGTTTGCACGTTCAGTTGACACAGCGGAGCAGTATAGGACAGTGTATTTCTTATTGGGCTCTGATTGCTACTAGCACATAAACAAATTTCGGCTTTGTAGATCAATCAATGCCATCATAACCAATAACGTTCCCCTCATTCCAAGCCCTATCGATAACAAACCTTTGTAATATAGAGTAGTCGAATGACTATTAATTAATAATTAACACTAAGTTTATACTCAACTTCATAAGCAGATTCCAAATGTGAAAAACTTTTTCGATATCTGTACTGGGAAAGATTTTTCAGATATGTAATAACCGATTGCGCCATTTGTTTACATTTACCATACAGTATTTAGAAAGTTTGGCTAGAGAATGTGGAGACGGCATTAGTAGGTCTGCAGTAAAATAGATATTTATTTTACCTCCCCCCCTCCCCAATAGAAGAAAATGTTTTTACAGATTTTGTTTTAATTTTTACAATTCATTAAACATTTTAAATAATTTTTTTCTGTTAAGCAAAAGTTGAATGGTAATTCTACCTTAAAAATACATGTTCTATAGAGGTTTAAAAGATGTATTTATATACGCATCCAGATGCCTTTAAATTGATGTTTTTAGTTGCGCTAATTGCAGTGACGATTCCCATAAGATCCGTTGTGTCAACTGAACGTGCAAACGACTATAGCAAACATATCAACATGGGATTCAAGGTCAAATCCTTTATTTTCTATATCGCTGAAGTTATATATATATATATATATATATATATATATATATATATATATATATATATATATATATATATATATATATATATATATATATACAAATGGTTGTTGAACAAATCAAGCCGACAATTTTTGGTATAATCATATATTTTAAGGTTGAGTTACTAATAATGATTATACAATCAGGTTAATCACAAAAAGATCCTTCAGCACACACAAGACATCTGTCATACACAATGAATCAACTTTTGAACGCTTTAATTAATTCAAAACTCATTAAGTTTTGTTTTGTATTATATAACAAATCTTAAAATCAGTAAATTAGTTTTATTCAAGGGTTACAATGCTTATTTTACTACTTTTAACACGTGATCTGTTTTCTCAGCAACCAACAAATTAAGTTATAGACAAAATTAAGTTATAGACTTGTAATTTTTACCATAGTATCATCTATACAAATTTAGAAGAAATGATTTTGTAAAATGATTACACTTAATGGAGAAAATTCATGTTTTTTATCATTACCAACATAGAATCACTCAGTGTGTCAACAGAACACAGCCATAAATAAGGTTTAAAACAATTCACTAAAAAATCCTACAATCCAGTACATCAACAAAAGATCCTTCAGCACACACAAGACATCTGTCATACATAATGAATCAACTTTTGAACGCTTAAATTAATTCAAAACTCATTAAGTTTTGTTTTATATAACAAATCTTAAAATAATGTTCTGGTGTTCTTTACAAAAATAAGATGGGAAACTTTTAATCTTATTTTTAATCACCTTCTCGGTTAAATTGTATTTCGTAGCTAAATCAGTGTAGGCGTCATGACGTTCAGTTTTTTGTATATAAAATTTACAGTGTATGTTCCATAAACACTCATAAGACCTGTAATCTTCTATAAATTCAAGTTTGTTCATTATTCACGAAAACACTAGCTAAAACAAAACACAACTATTTTGGTTCACTAAAACACTATAAACTGAATGTTGAAATGCACAGAAATTTAAGGCTGATGAAACATCTATCGCTACACTGTGCACTATGAAATTCTGCTACTTCTGACTAATCTTGGAGATACCATGACGTATGTGTCCCTTGCTTCAAGGCATCCACAGAGGGCATGAGAAGAAAAACATTAGAAATTAACAAAAAACTAACCTCAATAAACATAACCTAATTTTGATTATGAGTGAAAGATGTAAAATGAAAATCAACCTCAGTTTGGCTTAAAGTATGGAAAACCACTCTTTCACGCTAAACTAGGCTCTGTACAGAAAACTCCTCTAAAAAAAGTTGTAAAATGAATACTAAGGCTGAAATCTATAAAAAAAAAACTATATTTTTACACATTTTCGTGTAAAACAAACAAAATCACTAATTACCGCTAAGAGTTTTACAAAGAAGTATTTGATAAAAAATGTAGGATTTTAAATTCTCTACAACGTTTATCATACATTTTTGCGCTAAAAGGCATATTAAAGCCGCAATCTTGAAACAAAAACAATTTTTTTACTAGAAATCAGCCTCCCCAAGAATTAAAGCAGACGTGGCACCAAATGTTCTTTTTGTACCTGTCTTGTACCTATCTTGTAGAGCGTAAGAAATGTAGTAAATGAGGCGATTTTACAAAAAATCGTAGGAGCCGTTTTTGAGAAAATCGCAAAAAAGTGAAAAATGACATGAATAAACTACTACTTCCGGTCTACTAATTTTGATGAAAATTTTCGTGTCGGGTACTTTAGTGGTATCTAACTTAAGTTTTAAGTTTCAACTTTGTATGATGTTCCGTTCTTGAGATATTCTGTTCACACACACACACACTCACAGACCAATTGATAAAAAACATGTTTTTTGGGTTCAGGGGGTCTTCTTTACAACTTGTGTTGCACAATGTGACGTACGCGGCTTAGTTCAGCGGAAATTCATGATTTTGTGTTAAAAATTTTTTTTTTTTTGGAATAACTGCATTTTTACGCGTTCACGGAAAACTAAACTAAATACAATTTGCAGAGCTTTAAATTCCTTACAAATTTTGTATTTACCAATATGCTCCATGACATTTAGTTTAGTTCTGAAAACGAGCAGATCCGGTGAAAACTCAATTTCGAAAAATCGCCATGAAAACAATACTTTCCTTCCTATATATTCATTTACGCAAGAGAAAGTAATAGATTATTTAAATAAATATACTGTTCACAACAATTTACTCAACAGAAGTACCAAACATTTTTTAAATACAATTTAATTGTTCAGAATTCCTTTCGTTCGGTGAAGTATTATTATACTATATTGAATGGATTGTAGTGAAGTAAGGGTGCTGAAAAGTAAATTTCATGTTTTAAAGAAGATTATTAATAATAAAAACACCTAGAGCTCATGCACTTGAATCTTACTAAACAGCATTTTTATGTCAATTCACCAGTACAAAAATACTATTTACAATTTTTTCAAATATTTTTTACTATATCTTACTAACACAAAATTTGATCGATGTTAATTTTTGCAAATTTATTTCTTACTCAGATGACAATTAATATTATAAATGAGTTTTAGAACCCAATTCCTCTTCAATATTATTTATTTGATAGCAGTATTAGTTAATTAGCAGTAAACAAATTAACACAAATCATAATGTTAATGATATGAATTAAAAACTTAATATTAAGCAACAATCAGAATACAGTGAAAATTGGTTACAATAAGCTTGAATGGACTGAGTAATTTACTCATTTTAACTGATAGTTCAATATATTAAACTAGCATGACCTACACGGCTTCGCACGCGAAACATGTGTAGGACCAAATCATTTTTTTTTAATAAATAATATGTAACAGAAGTTGTCTAGCTGCTAGATCAACTGTATATATACTGACATACAAACACACAATGTTACGATAATTTCCACTGTGTACGTTTCTAGTCTTCATCAAACCCCTTCATCTACTTCAACAGCCTACCTACTCACATGTACACACACACATACATATTTACAAAAATCTTCACTAGGGCCCTTAGGGTCATCATTTTTTTAATTTTAAAAGGAAATGTTGTTGTGAATGTAAATACGAATATGCTGTCAAAATTTCATGAAAATCCGTTCAGTAGTTCTGGAAATTACCCAGACAAAAAAACATGCTTTGTCTTTATAATATTAGTATAGATAGTACTGATACACCATTACTAAAATGACAAAGCAACACATTATATAAAAAAAAAACCTAAAAAACATAAAAAGGGTTAACGCACCTTTAGTCTTTCTTATGATTCTGCAAAATTCTAATGAACCATATACGATATAAAATTAAAATTGCACCATAACAAATTGAAAGAAATTAACATGTTTTAAAATGATAATTATAAAAAATTTATACATATTATACAACAAATTAATAATTTTAGTCAATTAGCTCAATGTAAATGGTAACACAGTCTTGGGACCACTCATAATTAACAATACTTTTTCTCAAAAAAGAAGCTATTTTTGTACGGGTAGAGTAAGTAAAATGCTCATATTAACCATTACCTCATTGTAACTGATCTCATTATCCATTTTAACTTTATAATAAAAAATCTGGTGTGAAACACTCACACAACTTTCTCTTGCCAATGCAAATGATTAATAATAAACCTAACATTATTAATAAAATATTAGAAATAAACAAACACTAACCTCAAAAACATAACCTTATTTTAATCATGAGTGAATGACGCAAAATGACAATCGACTCAGTTTGGCTTAAAAATACGGAAAATCACGCTTTCACGCTAAACTAGGCTCTGTAGAGAAAAATGCTCTAAACAAAAGTTGTAGATCTTTTAATTTTCTATATCTTTTATTATATACACTTTTGTCGTAAAATGCATACTAAGACCGAAATGTTAAAAAAATCGATTTTTCTCACGTTTTCGTGAGAAAAAAAACAGAAAATCGCAAATTACCGCTAAACTAAGCGTTATACAAAAAAATGTTTGAAACAGAAGTTGTAGGTTTCTAAATTCTCTACAACTTTTATTATATAAAAGTTTTTGCGCTAAAATTTATATTAAAGCCGTAATCTTAAAAAAACAACGTTTTTACGTGAAAACAGTCTCACCGAGAATTTCAGCAAACATGGCGCCTACCCTATCTTGTAGAGAATAAAAAATTGAGTAAAATAGGTGATTTTAAAAAAATCGTAGGACCAGTTTTTGAGAAAATCGCAAAAAACTGAAAAATTATACGAATAAACTACTACTTCCGGTTGACCGATTTTGATGAAAATGTTCGTGTCGCGTCCGGTAGTGGTATGTAACTTAAGTTTCAAGTTTCAAGTTCGTACAATGTTCCGTTCTTGAGATATTCTGTTCACACACAGACACACAGACACACAGACACACACACACACACACACACACACAGACACACACACAGACCAATCGCTAAAAACATGTTTTTTGGGTTCAGGGGGTCTGAAAACGTATAGATCCGGTGAAAACTCGATTTCGAAAAATCGACATGAAAACAATACTTTCCTTCCTATATATTCATATAGGCAAGAGAAAGTAAAAATGTACAACCATAATATTAGTGGCTTATAATTACTTATATTTATTTTACCAATACTTATTTAATTTCAGTCCTGTATTTAAATATCACAATATTATTCAAAATTAATTAATAATTACAAAATTATATTAATTATTATAAAAATTATTATTATTACTAATATTAATAATAACTGGATTTAGATTGTTAAGTGAACACCAAATTGATAAGAGATGAGATCTATAAACTTTCAGATTCAGTCAGTACAGGTTACATACTAGGGTAATCACACTTGATGCAACACAAAAGCAATATGATATTCTGTCCTTGTCACTTCCAAGGTAGAACAGTGAGGACTTAAAAAATGGGGCAACATGAAAGCAATGTGTCACCTATCCACTCAACGTGGACAAGCTGCAGTGCAGGTTGCTTCCACATCATGTGGCACAATCACCAGATGATATAGAGGCGTTTAATGTGAAATTAATGTATGCTGTGGAAAAATGCTGTATTTTATATATGATTTTACTATCACAGAGTGTTGCTGAAAAGACGTAATAGATCATGATTTCATGGTAACAGGTGGCAGAAGAAGTCAGTTTGACAATGTGTAGTGTTAAATTATTTACACTCAATCTGTTAGTTCCAGGACTAAAAAAATAGTTCTGCTTCTTATCACATGGTCAGCCAATTATATGACTAGTATTTAAGAACAGAAGAGGTAGAGGTGTAAAAGACACTAGTAAAAGTTATCTCCTCTGAAAGTAATGAATTTCATTATACAGCCAGACCCTATTGTGAATGAAGTGACTATCATTTTTAGGTTAGAAAATACGTGCTTTTCAGAAGGCCTGGTGACATACTGATAAGTATACTTATCAGATCAGTGAGGGAAGCATTGGTAAACCACCTCACTCCATGTTTTACTTAATAAAACCTCTAGAGGTTCAAACCAGCCTTTCGGCTGATGACCTAAACAACACAATTTATATTTTTAATTAGTTTATTTTATATTAAATGAAATTAATTTAAAAATTATTATCTAGTATACAAACGATAATTTATGCATGTAATCCAAATTATTAGTAGGTAAGAGTAGGTACAATTTACAAACTGCAAGGTACCTAGTATGTAAATTAATTTAATTTAGTTCTTTGGCTAAAACTAATAGCACTGTATATTCTTCAGATTTTAGAGATCAACCCGATACTTCAAGAGGTTTCTCTTCGTCAGGATCATATGCATTGGTACAGATACAGAATTTCTTCAACACATCACTCACTCAGCATGATGAAAAAGATGTGGAATCTTAAAAACCATTTTGGAAAACACCAAAACACATAAATTACTCAGATATTCTGTCCCTGGAAGACACGAGTTAACTGTCTAAAATTGTCATGTGTTGCTAAGATCACCAACATTGTATAGTGACTTCTGTTTTCATGTTACTTTATGTATGTATGAGCTTGTGCTTCATAAGCTACTTATTTTATAAAACACAACAAATACTTATAAAAATATCTTGTACTAATCATTCAGTCCTCACTTACTTCTGCTATTAGAACTACAACAATTAATCATTTATAAATTTGAAAATGACTGTACCTGACCCAAATTTGCTGTCAGAACACTTGTTTCATTCTAGTTACATTAAGATAAGTGGTAGAGTATAAAAAAATTAAGGTAGAGTATGTAAAATTAACTAATGTCTAACACAATAGGCTCTATAAAGCTGGAGTGTTAAGGGACTGAAAAAACCACCTCATTTCTCCTATTCAATCATTCAATAAACCATTTAAATGTCTTAAAACTTTTTATAATACTGTTCAATCACAATCAACTTCACAAAATGGAGTCTTCCTTTATTTAACAGCCAGTAATTGATGTTTTCCTGACAAAGAAATTTTCAAAAATTAATATTAGTTTAGTAGTATTAATAATACGAGTTCAAAAAAGACAGAATTAAAATTTCATTCAGTGTTAGTCACATTTTGCAAATTTTTTACTATGTTTTTCAACAAAATGGAAAATGGATTTTAAATCATCTTTACAAAAATGAGAATATGAATATGAAAATTTGAATAGCAATAAAATAAAATCCATGTTTTTACAACTGTGAATTTTTATGCCATTATTCATAAGTAGAATGTTAGTGATTGATAAAAACCATCTACAAAAACCAGAACTACGAGGTGTGGCTATTAAATAACGAGACTGACGTAAAAAAAATTATTTTAATAATTATATTAATTATTTAATTATTTAAATTATTTATATTATTATTTATATTAATTATTTTAATTATTATATTATTATTTAATAATTATTATACATAATCACTTATTGTCACTTTCAATATAAACACCTTCTCTATCCCTACAATGCTCCATGCGAATTTTCCATAGTTGGAAACAGTACTGGAAGTCATCTTCTGTCAGCTCCTTCAGGACATGTGCCGCTTTCTCTTTTACAGCTTCCATAGACTCAAATATTGTCCCTTTTAATACAGATTTCACCTTAGGGAACAGGTAGAAGTCACATGGTGAATAAGGTGAATTTATTAACACTGAGATGCTGTACTTGGCTAGGAACCTCTTGACAGATAATGCGGAACGAGCTGGTGCATTGGCTTGGTGGAGAACCCATGATTTGTCATTCCACATTTCGGGGTGTTTTTTCTTTACTCTTTGACATAGATTAGAAAGTACCGCAAGGTAGTAATATTGATTAATTGATTGACCTTCAGGAACCCAGTGAAGGCACACAATCCAATGGATATAAAAAAAAAACAATCATCATAGCTTTAGATTTTGAAATATTTTTTGGCTTTCGATGAAGTTCTGCTCTTCCAATCCATGGATTGGCACTTCTTTTCCGGATCATAAGTAAAAAACCACGTTTCATCACATATTATAGTTTCCAAAAAATTTGGGTCATTTTCAATCGGGTACAAAGTGTCAGTACAAACATTTTTGCGAGCTTCTTGATGTTCAAACGTTAGAATTTTAGGCACCATTTTAGCACACACTTTTCGTATGTTAAAATTGTCATGTAAAATTTGCCGTACACATTCTTTATCAATACCTACAGTTTTACCAATTGCGCGAATACTTAATCGATGGTCATACCAAATCAAATTACCAAATTTTTTGACATTTTCATCTGTTTTTGACGTTGAAGGGCGACCTGGCCGCGAATCATCTTCAACGTCTTCTCTGGCATCTTTAAAAAGCTTAAACCATTCAAACTTGGTCCCGAGATAAACATTCACTGCCATACACTTCTTTCAGTACATTATAAGTTTTAGTAGCAGTTTTTCCACGTTTAAAGTGAAATTTCACAATAATCGTTGCACCATTTTATCCGGCAAAACAAAAAAACAACAATAATGTGAACGTAGGCTCTGACTAATCGGTGTTGTTTACAGAAGCGAGACTAGCTGCATACTACAGAGAAAGGTTTACACTAAACAGCTGTTGACACATGCCTCCTTGATCCGCACCAGCATCAGTCTCGTTATTTAATAGCCACACCTCGTTAACTAAAGGTTATTCAAAAAATATGTTAATACAACCTTCTAAAAAACTATGAAGACAATTTGAAAAATTATACATACAAAAAATAATTTTTGATAAACAATGTTTCCAAAGATTTTTGACAGAACACAGGCTATGTTTCATGCATTTGATTCCACGATTACAACATATTAGATTAACCAACTATATAAAAGAGCATCCAAATTAGACATTTTTAGAAATTAACAAAAAAAAACAACTGATTGTTAAATCAAAGTTCTTAGGTTCAATTCTTCACACAATTACCCACAACTGGGGAATTTACCCCATTTGAGCTACAAAAAAGTCTAAAAATCACTAACATCACAAATAACTAAGCAGTTATGATTTTAAAAAATTGTCAATTTTAAAATAGATTTATTAATTTTTATACCAGTTTAATTCTTTGAACCGATTAAAAATTTCCCGAAGTTGTTCTGTTAATCAGTGTATTCTATTTCTTCTCATTCTAGAGATTCTTCTCACATATACAGCAATGGCCAAATCTTCTATTCAATATCACTGGTGGTTTCACTTAATCAGTACTTTTTTCCCTTCATAAATAATGTTAACTATTAACATTTTATCATTTTCCTGACCGTGCTATCAATATATTCACATCAGCTTAGCCTTGACTTTTTCGAATATCGCATACACTCCTTCACCATCTATTACATCTTTCTACATAACCTTACCATAAACAGTGGATTCCGTTCATTAAAATAAAGTTGGATTTTCAGAAAATTATTCAATTACAGGCGTATCAATTCAGGTTGATTCAATAACGGAGCGACAACGAAACATAACACAAAATAATCACCGCTTGTGTATGAGTTTATATTTATAGTACATGTTGAATAACAGCTGCAGTGATGCGTATTTTAATGGCTAGAAGCAATACTTAAAGAATTACAACAATACGAATACATTATTGATAGTGAAAAATATTAAAATATACATGCACACTCTTTAAAAGAACAGAAAAGAGAACTGCAACAAAACAGGACAAAATTGTTATCTCTTAAATTCAACATCAGATATTAAAAATTTTAAAACAAATTTACCTATTAAAATTATTGAAACATTACAACATGGCTTAATTTTGACTGAATCAATTTTTCCTTCAGATGTCCTACAGCATCACTTTACACTTTACATAGTCAACCATACTCTTCTGTTTTACCACCCTGGAGTTCTAAATTTCTTCTCAGGATTGACAATGCATTGTGTACTTCTTCAGAAGTCGGTGGAGGTAACTGAATATCATCTCTGCCGTATTCTTCTGCTTCATTAACTCCTTTTTCATTTAAAATGCCCAAAATTATGTCATTATCAGAAATAGGAGGAGTCAGAATGCTGCAGTCATCGATAACATTGAATATTTTAACACTGAATTAGTTCTTCGTCAACCGTTTCAGAAACTCGTTTTATTAATATTTTCCAACTCGTCCCAAGCCTTTTTAAAGATATGAATAGCATCAAGAAGTGATATTTTTTTTGGAATTTCATTAGTCGTTTTATTTGTTCCATCTATATCGATAACATCATCATCAATAATAACTTTTCTAATTTTTTTTCAATAAAGAGTTTTTAATATTTTAATTAACCCCTGATCAAGGGGGTTGGATTAACTTTGTTGTATTCGTGGGTAGAAAAAAGAGCTTTATGTTTGTTGTGTTTACTTCTGCGTGAAAGGTACAGTCAGGATGCTACTTTTATTTTCTGCTTCCTAATCATTTGAATTGTTTTTGTAATCGACTCCATGAAAGTATCTGAGGTTTCTTCAATTTTCTAACACAAACAATTATTATTTTTTATCTGCTCCAGTCATGTTGCACATTAACAGTACATTGATGCAATCTTTTTGTTTTTTTACACTCAATATTACTACCATCTTTGAATGTCAATGAGTAGTCTGGTAAAGCTCTATAGTACAGCCTGGTTTCATCGCAGTTATAAACATCATTTGAATAAAAAATTTTTTAAATTTCAGGAACTGTATCTTTTGACCACATATTAGCAGCTGGTTTGTCAAGAGTCCACTTTTTCACCAAAACATTTCTTGCTTATACACAATAACATTTCTCACTTTCCACCTTGAAAGCCATCTGTCGGTCAGTTTGAAATCACTGTCACCAAGTTTATTCGTGAATTCGATCGATTTTCCCATCAAAATTCCTTTGCTAAGAGAGGCACCACTAGTCCGGCTTGCTCAAATTATTTAAAGAGAGCTTTTTCGACAGTCACACATTTGCCTTCCCGTTTTCTTGAAAAGTTTTCATTTAATGCAACGTAGTATGAATATCACAATTTTTTATTGATCGTCACAACGTAGTTTGAGAAACCCCTAGTTTTATTTTAGTATTACATTGATTACATGCTGGTAAACTGTCATATTTTTTTAAAGAACTAGCACCTTTTCAGCTAAACTTAAGTCCTACCGTTTGGCATTGTTTGACATTTTAAAAAGATCGGTAACAGTCAGCATGCACTGAACAAAAAAAACTAACCCTGAACTAATTAGGAAAGAATCGAGTACAGCATTGTGTAGCTTTTTAGCAAAATGTACACTAAGAAAGAAAACAACACAATGATGCAATCCTCAAGAAATACAAGCTAGGCTCATGTACCAAGGGATATGTTAGAGGTCACTGACTGGCACGTGGGTTTGCACACTTGCCTACAAAGCACACACCGACCAAGAAAAATTGTAACAATCACCATAAGCTAATAACTTTCTATTTGCAGAATTCCATCAACACAAATAATTTTAAGAATAACATAATTTTAGGAAAACATGTTTCAATAAAAAACTGATTCTTATATCAGATGATTTTAACCCTTCTGCGACTGATAGGTGTTAGAATAATAACTCTTTGAACACCAATTCCAAGATCGCACTGACTTATCTTTTTTATTCATCTTTTATCCAAAAAATTTGAAATTTTTATAAGACATTAAGAAAACTTTGAGAGTTGTTTAAAAAAAAAACAAACATGAAACTCCATTTTTTTACACCAGTACAGCAAATTTATGAACTTTTTTTTGTAAATTATGCAAAGTTGCGCGTTTTTGTCAAAATTTGGCAATAAATACCTATTTTTTTTTTTTTTTTAGTTGTATTATAGAAAAATGTCTAACAAAAAATTTGATATATCAAACGCCCTCGCTTACCACACTATACGACTAATCAAGAGTATGTAAGAGTCAAGTGAATATGAATTCTGGAATAAAAATGCAGGCTGAAAAGATTTCTCTCTTTGAGCTGATGTCATTGACCCATTCCTACAGTTATTTTACCGGCATATATTATATGAAAGCATGGAATTTTGTGAATACTTGCATGTAGAAAAAAATTATAGAAGAAAATATTAGAACATTTTAGTTCCATTGTGAAGAATATCTGAAAATAGGCTATTCTACAAATTTTGAGCATTTATTCAATTTTATAGGTCATATTCAATTCAACAGATTTTGCTATAATAGCAACATTGAACTATTTAACTACCTTTACCATTCAAGCTTTCAAATGCAGTTATAACTCTATTTATAAATAAAATACGGCGTTTACATGGTTTTCTTAAAAAAAACGGAATTGAGTGGTATCCCGACATTCACAAATCAATAGAAAATTTCCCACTAACCTGATTGTGTTTCTAAATAGCTTACTTTCTTCCTCATACATTCAGCTACAAAATATAATGTTTACTGGTGTACGCATACATTGATCTTCACTATTACATAAACTGTTGAGTACTTACACACTCATCATCTAACAACCATATATGTGCTACCTGGTTTCTAAGGGTTAATATGCTTCATAGTTATTTTTGTTTGGGATCTGTGAAATTGATTCACTCTAATGGCTTATTCAATATCCAATGAGTCTAATAAGCGGAACCCACTATATTACCAACTTTACTCAATGAGGAACAATATTTCCATCGTCGTTATTTAAAAAAATTTTTTTTTAATATGAATTTGTGCTTCAGGACCATTGATAAATATCAGTACAAGATATGTCTCAAATGTAAAACTTTACGTTGAAATCTTACAGTATTTTTAAACTCTTGATAAAAATATCCTACTTCCTGGCTTAATCATTCATAGTTAAGTTGTGTCACATCCTAAGCACTTTAAAAAATACTGTGCGAAATCAGGTGGATGGATAGTGGGGTTTTTGCCGATGGTATTTGTCTATAATACGCCTTTTGTACATCAGTGTGATTTGTTGCCTTTCAGGTGTCCCTTATTGTCCTTCCAGGATGAAGTACAGATTTAGATTTCTATCATACTCCATTACACTATTAATTATTATTATATATTTTTGTAATTTATTCTTTGTGTTCTATTTTTCTGTTTATTCTTCAGCTTCTGATAGAACCTATTTGTCTATAAAAGCCAATACATTTTTTGTGAAGTCTTTAGTAACGTGTTGATTGCGTCATAGTGAAGTTAGTGTTAGAATTAGTTGTTGTACAATCAATTTGGTTTGCAAGTAAGAAGTAATAATCATTTAATAATAAATAACCATATTTCTTTTTAAGTCTACTTTAACACTTAGTTAAGTTTTAAAATATTTTGTGGTCAATTTAGTTTATTACTAAGTTAAGTAGTTTATTGTAATTTTCTATTAGTTAATACTTAACTGATATAATCAATTAATTTGGAAGTAAATATTTGTTTTAAGTGTAAAAGGAAGTTTTGTTATTTAAAAAAAAAACAAGATTCTGAAAGAACCTGGAATAAATGTTACAATACCTTCTTCCTCGTATCCCCTCTTTAAAACGTCTTTTTTTAACTTATCCTCTTCTGTGATTATATCTTTATTCATTAGAAAAAATTCTCTTAAAAAATAGTTCTTCCCAAAAATAAGAAAAATAGATTACACAAATTATACTGCTTATATACATCACCCACTAATACAACAATTTTTTTTTAACAAAGTTCAGTTGAACAAAATTATGCACAACACAAAATAATTATCTAAAATATCAGAATATATCTTAACTTTAACAAATATGGAAGAAGTTAAACTTTTAACAATAAAAATGTAAGACTATATTAATTCTACAAACATAATTCATTAGTATCTGATTGTACTGATTGATTTACTTTATGCATAAAGCAATATTCAGAAATATTAATAAAATGATATGACATGAAAAAACTCATTTGACTATTAAAATTGTTTTAAATTACATAACAGTAATATAAAAGCTTAATTTCTACGACAAATAACAAAACCATACAAATCCAACACCGAAGCAGCTTACATAATGAACAATCCAACCCACAGTTGCAGTTAAGCGCAAAGCAAATGCAACACTTGAAACACTAACTACTTATCTGTTGTTTTAACTTAAATAGACCTAATATTTCAAATGGTTTATTAACAATCTCCACCTTATGAATAAATATATAAGAAAAATCAAGTTTGAATATTTTTTAAATCAAAACGTTAAAAGCAGGTGAAAAGGGTTTAGGCTACAGAGTAGCTATAAATTAAACATATTAAATAAATTCAATAAAAGCATAAAAACAAAATGCAGGGAGCAAAATTTAGAAAACATGTATGTAGTAATTACCTTCATTATCAACAGGAAATTCTATCTCTTCTTCTATTTCAACATCTCTATCATTGTCATCATTCTCTGCTACATCCTTCAAAAACTCAATAACTCTGTTGTTTATGGAAGTTGACCTGTCATCTCTCTTATACAAAATGACTTCCAATGATTTACTGAACAAAAGAAAACATAAAGGATTTACTTCTTCAACAAAATAAAAAAAACTATAAAATGATTTACTTGATAGTACACAATACTGGATAGTACCAACAAATTTGTTGTATTTCCTCAATTGAAATAGTTTTGTATAGCTCAGTCTAGTACTACTTTGAAATTATGAATTTGTGAATAGTAACTATAATCATAAAATAATACACCTGAAAAGCCAAATTTAAATTTTGCTATTTTTTTACTTCATTAAGATGTCAAAAAACACCAGTTTGTACAAAAACCAGTTATTTTAACTTTAAGCCAGACCAGTCAGTCATCAGGTACAAAGTGTTATTCAACTGTTAAGTAACACTGAATTACCAAGCAATTTCGTAAGGCAACCACGTGACAGTAATAAATGAACACTACTGGATGTCTCTATTCAAACTCACACCAAAAAGAAAAATGATATAACAACAAGAAAGAATTAGATTGAGTGATTTTAAACAAAAACAGTTCTCTATATAAAAAAAGCTAAAAAAATAATTATGCTATGCTTATAGCAAAGAGAATACTTAAATTTCAGAACATCAAAGAGGAAATAACACTGGATTGTGTAGCATCATCATAAAAACTAAATGAAGCTCTCTGGAACTTCAGTAATAATAAATTCAAAAACTAAATTTGTTAAAAAACTCTTACACAACTTTCTCTTGCCATTATAAAAGATAGCCAATTTTAGTGAGAAATATGTGCAAAATTTATTTCAAAAATTTGACATGAAAACAAAACATTTTTTACCTACATTTTATGAAGGGCAAGAGACAGTAATACTGAAAACCATAACCTGTATCATCATGAGTGGAAAAAGTAAATTCATAAATGGTTGACCTAAAATAAAAAAAAAACAAACTCTGCTGGACTTGATTTTGATGATCAGAATATGGAAAAATCACTAATTGAAGAATAAACAAAGCTCTGGAGAAATAACACTAGAAATAAAAGTTGTAGGATTTTTATTTTCTACAACTTTGATTATATACGCTTTTGCCCTAAAATACATACGAAGAAAGGCCACAATCTCAAAAAATAAACCACAAGACAAGAGAGCACAGCTCTCCCCCATGTATTTTTTGCTTTCTTCACAATCTTGCAGGCCGGCCCGTTGGTATAGTAATTAGTACTACCGGCTTCTATCCGGGGTTCCAGGTTCGATTCCCGGTCAGGTCTGGCATTTTTTCATCACTCATCTTCATCTATCATCCTTCTCACAGTCTGCATTAGCAGTAATTGCAAAACAGTTGGACGTTAAACAAAAAAAAAAACAATCTTGCAGCACACAAGCAAACTCAAAAACACCAGCAAAAACTTCAAAATGAAGTAAATGAAGCGATTTTCATCAAAATCATGGAAGCAGTTTTTGTGAAGCTTGTAAAAAATGCATTACTAAACTTCTACTTCAAGTAGACTGTCTTTGTTAAAAATTTTCAAGGCAGATCTCATGATACAGAATTTAAGTTTGAAGTTTTAATTTTGTATGATTTTTGGTTTTGTAGTTAAGTTATCCGCATATGCACACCAAACATTTTACAGTAAACACATTCCACATCTATACTTTATAAAGAGAAACAGAAATTAAAAATTAAATCATAATAGATTTAAATGCGAATAGATTACTTGGAAAAGTTAATAAATCTGGCTAAAAATTTTTTTAAAAAATATTCAAAAATATCAAAATGTGGAAATTTTATTACAATTAGATATAAAAATCCTTCCCTTTTCCTTTCCCATCAACCATCAGACTTTTAAATAAGACTTCCTAACATAAATGAATTATAATTACACTGAAACATTAGTTATTAAATACTGACTTTCCCCCAATTGTACAAGATGGAACAACTGTGACGGAATACGATTCATTAACTGAAAGCAGATCACAAAGGTAACTGTTAACAGATTCAGGCCAACCCCCTTCTGGACATTTCACCTATGAAAACAACAATAAACATTAAAAAATGTACAAATATCATAACACTTTTTATCATTTATAAAAATAAAAACATGAACTAACACCCATTCAAATCTCAACAATGAGTTATAAGAATTGCTTAACAGCATGTGCTTTAGCATACCTCACAATTCATAAGTTATGTAAATTAATAGTCCTTAAATTCATAGTACAGTAAAAATTTATTATAACAAACTTAAAGGGACCAGGTGAAGTCGGTCACTAGAGCGGATAGTCGTTAAAGATGATATATATCGCCCCTATACGTATACATGTACCTATTGCACACATACAGTAGTTTCAATTACTGGTTGCGCCACAATTTGAATTTATAGTTAAAAGGTTGAGGGCGCCGCTGTCGTTTATGTCGTAGCAGCTGATGACACTCGCTCGCCAGTACACGCCGGAGACAGTCGGTCCACAGCTTTTATTGTAGTGCTCCGCCACGCTTTATGAACCGCACGCCTATACGCGCACCCGGAAAACGGCCTACAACCGGAAATTCATACGAAGAAATCGCTCTTTGGAAGAAGACAGCAGTATAGTGGGTATACCTATCCCTTATTCCTGTCTATCCCCTTTTTACCCCCCACTCATCAGATTCACCCTGGAAAATGAGGTAAGAGGCTGCTTAATTTTGTACTTTTCTTCACATCGCGTTCCGGGTATGTCAACCAAATAAATAGGGCACAAGACGCGCAACATCAAGCGCATCGCATACAGTCCACTGCTCTGGAGGAGGGTCCCGCGGGATCCTTCGTTTGTTTTCGTTTTTTGTCTCCGCACGGGGACAAACACACCGCACCACGCTCGCAACGGCGTCAGCAATTACTGTACTGAATATGTACAGTACTTACTTACTTACTTAAGCGAGGTCTCTTACAGCATCATCAGGCCGTTTCTCGCATCTCAACCTCCATTTGCCCCTATCCAGTGCATCTTCAGGAGCCAGTTGCCTCAAATTCATGGCGTTTTGAATGTCTTGCTCCCATTTTCTAGGAGGGCGCCCCCTTTTTCTCCTTTCTTGAGGTGTCCATTCCATTATGAACTTGGGCCATCTAGCTTCCGACATTCTTTTTACATGTCCATACCATAACAGTTGGCGACTTTCTATTGCTTCAACAACTGACTCCTGTTGATTCATTCTTTGAATATGTACAGTACTAGTATTAAATTAACTCCTATTATCATGTGATGTTCGTGAGTTTTTTTAATTTAAAAATACAATATTAATGTTTAAATATTTAAAAATATAAGAGCGGAAATATATGTACTTAAAATATATGCTGGGTACTCTGTATTTCTAATTTTTTTTTTTCAGAAAAAAAGAAATGCTTTTCTCGAATACTTTTTCAATTTTATCACAATTTTTCCAAATTGTAGAAACAGATGAGCGATCCACTGATAATTCTTTACAGATATCGGCGTTTTTCTCTCCCGACTGTAACCTCTAAATTATGTTTGCTTTTTCTAAGCTGTTAGATGCAGTACAAAATTCAGAGAATCAGACCAATATTTATACAGTTTATGGCACCAGATTGTCGGGAAGACGTGACACCTTATCGTGAATATTAATTATGTTGTCATAAACACCCGCTTCATATTTTTAAAATGTCAAAACGCCGCTATAGTTGGCTAAAAATGACTCAATTAGAGATGAAAATGGCTGTTATTGCCAGTTTCGTTGTTACAACTGGTGTTGTTTTAGCAGGTTATTGTTTTCTGTAAATGGTATTAAATTCAATGGAAACCAAAAGGAAGCAAATTTTTTCGTAGTTACAACCGATTCGTTGTTATAAGCAATGTCGTTATAAAAAGTTTTTACTGTACAGTTAACCCTGCAGTAGTACAGTACTGCTATACAAAGATAAGATTGAAAATAAATATAAATCATGTTTATTGTATTTGCATAACACATAGTCACAATACAAAGTGAAATGGGATCCCTTTCACAAGAGAGACATCTCATGGCTGGTGGTAATTTTTAAAAAGGCTTACCTTTAAAAAACTATTAGTAATTTCTGTATCTACTCTTTAACAGGAATTGAATGACACTATTTTAATTTCCAAATTCAGACTTTGATTTGACTTCCAGTTTTCGGCCACTTTCAGTCGAAACTGGAACTTTAAACCCAATGATTTCTGTATCTACTCTATAAGAGGAATCAAATGACACTATTTTTTGTTTCTAAATTCCGACTTTGGTTTCTTGACTTCTGGTTTGGGCCACTTAACAAAAATAGTCTGCCTTGGACCACATTACAAAATATTACAATACTGCATACTGTAGAATTTTGACCATAGTTTTTGTATAGGGAGGAATTGCACCTTTTTGATGCAACATTTAGTTTACTAACTAATTTGTACCTGAAAAATATTCCCCTTGACTACTGCCAAAAATATGTATTGCCATTAATCAAGTAGCCAATAATCAGGAGTCTACTGTACTAATATAAATATACAAGTATATTTACTTTGACATAAAAACTATAGTAAACAGATTGATATTATACTTGTTAATCAAAGACAACAAACAGCAATATAAATTTGTAATTTTTTAAATAATACTCACCCGATGGAGATGACAACGCTGAGCCATTATATAACGAGTAGCAAATTCGGAAAATAATGGTTGTATCTGAGTCAGTTTTACATGGAGTTTATTACCATGATCAACGAGAAACACTAGAATACCATCATCCTGAAATTAAAATAAGATTATCAGAATAAATTTTGTATTACGAACTGGAGATAGCTTTACTAAATCACAAGAATATTATGTTAGTTAGTCAACTGTAAAAAAATTATATTGGAAAAATTATATTAAAGCTCTTTTTAGCTTTTATGGAGTTAAATTATGTAACGTGATAAAACTACAACAGTTCCTCGGTTATAAAAGAATCTGACAAAACTAAAGTCAGAACAACCAAACTAAATATTTTTCATTTTCATCATTATGTCAGAAAGTGCTACTAATATCAACAAAATGTAACTATCCTTTTGAGATGATCGACAATAATCTGCCTATTAACTACAGTTTTACTAAATTGGTAAGGTACAGTAAAAAGTAAAAAACAAAAAAAATATCTGGAGTGAAACACTCACATGACTTTCTCTTGATAGCGCATAATGAACAATATAACATATGTTTAATCATGAGTAAACAATGTAATATGAAAAAGATAACCTAATTTTAATCACGAGTGAATGACACAAAATAAAAATTACCCTCTGTTTAACTTTAAAATATGGTAAATCACTAACTGACACTAATATAAGCTCTGTAGAAGAAAATGTTTCATATAAAACACCTTTTTATTTTCTATAACTTTGATTATATATACACTTTTGTTGTAAAATGCATACTTAGGCTGGTCGCACACAGGAAGAGATGAAACTGTCGGAGACAAATTTTTACTTTCTCTTGCCTATATGAATATATAAGAAGTAAGTATTGTTTTCATGTCAATTTTTCGAAATTGAGTTCTCACCGGATCTACACATTTTCAGACCCCTGAACCCAAAAAACATGTTTTTAGCAATTGGTCTGTATACGAGGGGGTACCCAAAAGTATCCGGAATAGCTCTGCTGTGGGCGGAGCTTGTGCAGTACAAATTCCCGCCACTAGGCTGCTTGTAGCGCTACTCATTGCCAGTTCAATGCCATTTTGTTCGTTGATCTAGCTTGTTCTGTTCTCGTGCAGTGATTGTTCTCGCTAGTGCTGTTTTGTGCTAGTGTCGTTTTTCATGATGGCAAGTTTTAATGAACAACGTGCGGCTGTGGAATTTTGCTTCTTGCTCGGTAAAAACGCCGCGGAAACAGTTGTAATGTTGAACACAGCTTACAAAGACGACGCTATTGGAAAAACCCAAGTGTACGAGTGGTTTTTGCGCTTTAAAAATGGCGACATGTCGATTGAGAACAAACCTCGTTCTGGACGACCGTCGACTTCCCGAACAGACGAAAATGTTGTGAAAGTGAAAGAAATTGTACGAACAGACCAAAGACAGACCATTGACCAAATATCACAGGTTAGTGGGTTATCTTGGAGCTCAGTCCAACGCATTTTAACAGAAGACTTGACAATGAAAAGAGTCGCTGCCAAGTTTGTGCCTCGGGTTCTGACAGACACTCAAAAGGAACGTCGAATTGAAACGTGTAGTGATTTGAAACAACAGCTTGAAACTGATCCAGATTTCATGTCAAAGATCATTACAGGTGACGAGTCTTGGTGCTATAGGTACGACCCAGAAACCAAACAACAATCCAGTCAATGGAAGACTTCATTATCACTCCGACCAAAAAAAAGTCGTCAAGTCAGATCGAACATCAAAACAATGCTGATTTGTTTTTTTGATGTGAGGGGAATTGTCCATTCAGAGTTCGTTCCACCAGGCCAGACGGTAAATCAAGCTTTTTATCTTGAAGTGTTAAGAAGACTACGAAACAGCATTCGTCGTAAAAGACCTAATTTGTGGCAGACAGGGGACTGGTTTTTCCACCACGACAACGCGCCTGCACACACGGCAATCTCGGTTACCCAGTTTTTGGCGAAAAACGGCATGGGTTTGCTAACACACGCACCGTACTCACCCGATCTGGCTCCGTGTGATTTTTTCTTGTTCCCACGCATGAAAGGTCTCCGATTTAACAACGTTGATGATGTCAAGAAAAAAACGACGGATGAGCTGGCAGCCATCACTGAAGAGGAGTACAAAAAATGTTTTGAACAGTGGAAGCACCGGTGGGACAAATGTATTAGTTGTAATGGAGAGTATTTTGAAGGGGATAAGGTTCTTTTGTAAAAAAATTAAAAATAAATAGCTTTAAAAAATAATTCCGGTTTCTTTTGGGTACCCCCTCGTATGTGTGAACAGAATATCTCAAGAAACTGAACATCATACGAACTTGAAACATAAGTTAGATACCTCTAGAGGACCTGACACGAACATTTTCATCAAAATCGATCAACCGGAAGTAGTAGTTTATTCATGTCATTTTTCCACTTTTTTGTTGCACTTTAGCGCAAAAATGTATATAACAAAAAATGTAGAGAATTAAAAATCCAACAAGTTTATTTTGAACATTCTTTTGTGTAATGCTTAGTTTATCAGTAATTAGTGATTTTTTGGTTTTTTCTCAAGGAATAGTGCACAAAAATCGATTTTTTAAAGATTTTGGTCTTACTATGCATTTTACGACAAAAGTATATAATGAAATCAAAGGAAATTAAAAGATCTACAACTTTTATTTAGAGCATTTTTCTCTATAGAACCTAGTTTAGCATGAAAGTGATTTTCCGTATTTTTAAGTCAAACTGAGGTTGATTTTCATTTTGCGTCTTTCACTCATGATTAAAATAAGGTTAGGTTTTTTGAGGTTAGTGTTTTTGTTTATTTCTAATGTTTTATTACTAGGTTATATTGTTCATTATTTGCATTGGCAAGAGAAAGTCATGTGAGTGTTTCACACCAGATTTTTTGTTTACCGACCATAAACAGGACCCAAAAAAACTGTCAAAGGCAAATTGTACAATATTGTAAAATGCAGCTCTACTCTGAACCAAAACAACAAGTTTGCATAGAGATCCTTGTGGCCGCTGTGTATTTATGATTCAAAAAATTAACTAAACAATAATTTAATTAACTACACAAATTCAACATAGCAAATTGCAAAACTATGTAAATAATATCACGTTTGAATCCTGTGCCTTAGTAGCTCTTGCTTGTAACAAGACATAATTCCATAAACCTTTACTATTTTGCTTCAAGAGTCTTCGACTGCTTGAAGCAAATGTTGTGCTCAGCGGGCAGCAGATACATAACGACCCACGTCTACTTAGCACTAAAGTCAATCTCTGAAAAAAATGACTCGTCGCGTCATGTGTGCACCCGGCCTACGATTGCAACATTAAAAAATCCCTTTTTTTACAGATTTTGATGAGCAAAATACAGAAAATCACTAACTGATGCTAAACTAAGCATTGTAGATGAAAATATTTGAAATAAAAATTGTAGGGTTTTTAATGTACTACAACTTTGATTGTATACACTTTTGCCCTAGAGTCCTAGAATGGAACCCCAATCTTTAAAAAACAACATTTCTTACTATGACAGCACAGGCTCCCCAGAAATTTCAGTACCCCAATATTAAAAAAACAACATTTCTTACCATGACAGCACAGGCTCCCCAGAAATTTCAGTAGACATGGTGCTATAGAGTGAAAAAAATGAGGTTGTAGTTAATGAGGTGACTTTTAAAAAATTGTAGGAGCAGTCTTTCAGAAAATCGCAAAAAAGTGAAAAATTACATAAATAAACCAGTTTCCAGTTGATAGATTTTGATGAAATGCTAATGCCGGGTCCGATAGTGGTACCTAACTTAAGTTACAAGTTTCAACTTTGTACGCAACTCTGTTCTTGAGATATTTTGTTCACACACAGACAAATCGCTAAAAACGAAATTTTGACATGAAAACAATTCTTTCCTTCCCTAAAAATTCATATAGGGCAAGAGAAAGTAAAAATTAGTCCCTCATATAGTTGCTAAAGTCTCATATAATTATATTAATGCTCCTGAGAGCAAGATTAACTTTTATAATTTGCCTTTTTTGCCCATAACAGGTAGGTAGAATGTTAAATTATTTGCACTTGATCTGCTAGTTCCAGGCCTACAAAAAATAGTTCTGTTTCTTATCACATGGTTACCCAATTATATGAATGAAGCATTTAAGAAACCAAGAGGTAGAGGTGTAAATGATAATGGTAACAGTCATCTCCTTTGAGAGTAATGAATTTCGTTCTACAGCCAGACAATGAGGTGAAGTAAAGGTGTCATTTGCAGAATCGAAAGTAGGTGCTTTTCGGAAGGCCTGGCATCCTGATAAGCATACTTTTCCACTCAGTGAAAAAGGCATGGTAAACCACCTCACTCCTCATTTTACTTAGTAAAGCCTCTAGAGGTTCAAACAAGCCTTTCAGCTGATGACGTAAACAACAATTTGCCTTTAAAATCATCCTCAATCATTAAATAAATTACTTATCTCTAGTTCAACTAAATTTAAGTCTATTTCTATATAACATGATATTTCAATATCAGTTTCTTGATAATTCAAGACGTTGTGCATGAGAATTTCACCAATTTGTTGCTCTGACAATCTCGACTAGTGGAAGACTTTCTTGAACGTCAATCCTTCAAGTGGCAGCGAGTATGCTATATTTGCAGAATGTCAATGCTCATCAAAGGGTTAAGATTATTAAAATACATTAAAAAAACATAATAAATCAACCTACTTCATCCCAATTTAAAATTTCAGCTCGATACCATTTTGAACCCTCATCAAATTCATCAAGATTGAGTATAGTACAGTAACAAGCACAATATCTCCCTAAACGGCTTTTTGCATTTGCTTTACTATTAAAAAATACATGTCTAGATTCAGAATAATATTCTGCCATACTGGATTCCATACTAAAACAAAAAAATAAACAGATAAATTTTTTAAAAATCATTAATTAATAGTTCTGTTCTTAAACCACAGTTTATCACTAACAAATTTTTAAATAAATTATTTTAACTTACAATTATAGATTTTTTAACCCTAATGTGTGTACATTGGAATCTGTTCAATTTGTTGTTGTTTGTTTAGGTCATCAGCCAAAAGGCTGGTTTGAACCTGTAGAGGTTTTACTAAGTAAAACGAGGAGTGAGGTGGTTTACCATTGCCTTCCTCACTGAGTAGAAAAGTACGCTTATCAGCATGCCGGGCCCTCCGAAAAGCACATATTTTCCACTCTGCAAATGACACCTTCACTTCGTTCACCACAGGGTCTGGCTGTATAATGAAATTCATTACTTTCAGAGAAGATAACTCTGATTAGTGACTTTTACACCTCTTTTCTGTTCAATTTAAGAACAATAAACAACCCCATGACCCATTAGCTATGTCCACAATCGTGCACTTTCTTTTACAACTTGCGATGTTGCATGCGCTTAGAGGCATACCACCTGAACAATGCATTTTCACAACTGTATTATGTCAAGCAAAGCGTTTATTTTTTAAAATAAAAACATCATTAAATAATTCAAAATGAGCTACGGAATGAGTTGCAGGAGGAAAAACACAGAAATTTGTTTTTCTTAACGACTACACTCGGAGCAAATACCGCTATAGAGCTCAGTTTCCTCTCAAGAAGTTTAGAGGCTAATAGGATTTTCTATTAACCCCACATATCTATTTCTAATTACAAATGCAAAATACGATACATGGCACTGCTGTAAAACTTCAGTTCAGTCCAAAAATCATTTTCCTATCTTTACGTGAAGCCAAAATAAACTTTTTTTAAAAAGTGGCCGGCATTTGAAAATGGAACATCAGTCTTCTATTTTAAAATGTTCATACAAAGAAAACTCTGATCTTCAACGCACTTAAACGCTGTTCTTTAATGAAAAGCCTGGACGGAATAACAGACGTTTAAAAACCACATTAACAGAAAACCAGCTAAAATCTGATATTCTTTATGTGTAAATTGCTGTATCTCCAACTAGTTTCAAAATAAAATAATCTAAGTCAAACCAATCAACGAAGGAAAGAACAGGCTTTAATTTAGTGTAGTGTTCAAAAATATTTGTTTTTTTAAAATAAAGCTCTTCAAACCAGTGCAGACAGGTGAAATGGCATGCCTCTAAGGGCATGCCATTTGCATGCTACATCGCATGGTACATCACTAGAGTGTGAACATAGCTAATGAGATGAGGATTTTTTTTTTTGTTTAAATGATGAGATGAGGATGGTATGAATGATGTGTAAATGAGGTATAGTCTTGTACAGACTCATGCTTACCATTCCTGGAGAGAGTATGGTAAATTGAACCCCAACCATTAAAGCACACCAGTAACCACTGTCTAGTATTCAAATCCATACGAAAGTAACTCCCTTTACTAGGATTCGAAACAAGAACCTTCATGTCCAACATCAGCTGTTAAACAGCTGACTCGCAGCAACAACTTTACCTCTAGACCAACCCAGTGGGTTCTTACAGAACGGGCTATGAAATGTTTACTAACATTGATTGAACTTCGGTGACAAGCTGGCAGCCAAATATGAACAAATACTACCAGGTTGTTTGAATTCAAAGCAAAAAAATAGTTTTATCTCATCCATAAGATAAAAATTAATCAACTTTACCATAAATATAATAGAATATAATAGTGAATTGAAAAAATTACCTATCAATTTCAGCATTATTGCTATTTGCTAAAATAATGTAAATTTCATCAGGAGATACTACACATGAGATTAATGAAATCAGTTCTTCTTCTGGATTAATCAATGATATCTGTTGTTTCAATTCTACTTTATAATCTGTAAAGAATCACGTAGTAAAAATTAAAATAAATTAATAACAGATTAACAATTACAACAAAATAATTTACAAAATCTGGAGTGAAACACTCATACAACTTTCACTAGCTAATGTAAATAATAATAATAATAATAATACAGTATAACCTATGTTTAATCATGAGTAAATTATGCTAAGTGAAAAATCAACCTTTGTTGTACATAAAGATATGGAAAATTATTAATTAACACTAAACTAAGCTCCGTAGAAAAGTGCTTGAATTAAAATTTGTAGATTTATTAATTTTTCTATAACTTCTGTTACATATATTTTTGTTGTAAAATGCATATTAAGATCGCAATCTTTAAAAAACCCCATTTTTTACCAATTTTAATTAGAATATACGGAAAATCAATTAATGATGCTAAACAAAGCACTCTAGAAAAAAGTTTTAGGTGTTTTAATTTTCCACAACTTTGATTATATACAGTTTTGCCCTAAAATGCATATTATAACCGCAATCATAGAAAACCATTTTTACAACAAGACCACAGCCCCACCACGAATTTCAGCAGACATGCTGCTTACTTTACCTTGTGGAGAACAAAATTGTAGTAAATGAGGTGATTTTAAAACTAATTGTAGGAGTCACTATTGAGAAAAATTACAAAAAAGTCAAAAATTACATTAATAAACTAATACCGGTCTATCGATTTTGAAGAAAATGTTGGCGTTGGGTTTTCTCATGTAACCTAACTTAAGTTCCAAGTTTCAACATTTTACAATATTTCGTTTCTGAGAAATTTCGTTCACACATACACGGACAAATTGGTAAAAACATGTTTTTTGGGTTCAGGGGGCCTGAAAATGTGTATTTCCAGGGAAAATTCGAATTAGAATTTTTATAAGAATAATTGATAAGAAAACAATAAACTTTCCCTACATTTCATATAGGACAAAAGAAAGTAAAAATCAATTTGTAAATTCATTGTAAACAATGAATCCCCCACTGATTAAAACTAATTTATTTATTTTTTGTTAAAAGATAATTGACTGTTATTTTATTAAATAATGAAAAACATTTGAAATTACAATTATAAAATGTAATTCATTAAGTTAAGAAATTATTAAATATCAAGTTAAGAAATTATTTAATATTTTAACAAAATTATTTAGCAAAAAAATAAAAAAGTCTTTTAAATAGTTTGTAGGATTTGAACTAACAACCAGTAGTATCATAAATAAAGAATAAAAAATCCACTAAATGCGCGCAGCTATCATTTAAACAACAATGGACGCAACATTTTTTCATACGTAAATACCATGGAATATCGAAATTGAATAACATGTATTTATTTATTTCGATTATCAACAATTAAAATCTTTTGTAGATTCATTTTTATTCTGTTTCTAAACGACTGAAGTAATAAAAGTAAGATTATACCCTTGTTATAAGATTAATGTTGACAGTACATTGTCCAACGTTAATTTCCCTATAGATCAAATTTTCTGGGAAGCACAGTATATAATATATACACGTTATATAAAATAAGCCACAAGACTCATCAAACTTAACATAAGCAAAAATAATTGAGAAGACATGACTTACTTGTTTCAACTATTGGAATCAATTCGTCTCTGGTTTTTATACTACTAACTTCATTTGGACTAGCTGAATATTTATTAGAACCATGGTTCTGAGTCTGTAATTCACTGATTGTAACATTCGAAGAAGTACAACTGCTATTTGCAGCAAAATTTAATCCATGAGAATTAACATTAGGATTCAACCACGATTGAAAACCATTTATATTACAAGCTGGAATAACATGATTTGTATCATTACGACTCCAATAATTCATATTGGGATAGCTCAATGGAAGTACTCCTTTCACAACTAATGGTCTGGGTTGGACTGGTACAGGTGGAGTGACATAATTAGGTTTAACAGGATAATGACCTCGCCAATCATCATAATTATTTCCCATCATAATTGGCTGACCAGTAAATTGGTACACAGCAGGCTTACCAGATACAGAATTATTCGTTTTATTTAAGTTTGTCTTATCTGGCAAATTATTGCTATTTAAACATCCACTGGATTGTTGGAATGGACTTCGAGCAGTAGGAAAGTTTTCTATTGATTTATCACTCTTGGAAGATAAATGTTTATCATTATTATCGAAAGTACTATTATCCTTATTGGTAGAGTATTCTTGTGTCTCTTCTTGAACATTTTTGGAAGACTTAACATTACTATTTGAAGATGAGGAACATTTTGATGCGTTATCAAAATTCTCATTCCCACTTTCTTCAGTGAAGTCAAAATTCTGGTTTTCTACAAGTGAATGAAAGGATAATGAACGATGTGACAGATTATCAACTTCAAACTGTTTGTTACCAGGAACGTTATTAGGGTTACTTTCTTCAAATTTATTTGACACCAATTCATTTAGTTTTTGATCCATACCATCTCTATTAGATTCCTTTAATACAACTGAATTTAAATTATTTGAAACATGTGAAGAAACATTACCACAAGCGTTTCCGATATCTGAATTTTTATTTCCATCAAATTTCTCGATACAAACGTTTTCTTCTAAATTTTTTCTATCACTACTAACAAAACAACATTTATCAGAGGTTTCAAAACCTTCATTACATTCAGAATTTTCATTAGGATCTATTTCTTTACAGAACGCATCCAGTGCATAAATGCTTAATTCATTCTCTTTACTTAGCACATTTCGCTTCAGTTCAGGTATTATACGTTTGTTAACCCAATCATTAACTTTTATTGTATTTAATTCTCCATCCTCAAATTCATCTGACGTATCAGTAACAAAAACAGTAACTAAATATAAGGAAGGAACAGCACTTAGCTGTTTTACTACTTCAACAGTCAGTTTATTGTGTTTTAATGTACTTGAAAAAATTTTTTGTAATTCAGGTGTCCAATAATTAATATCATCTTCATTCTGAAAAAAGTAATAATCATTAGAAATATAAAGGTAGTGTAAGGCTAATTTACTAATTATTAATTATGTCAAATAGACATGCATTGCCCAATCTCTCTTTAAAAATAGTTTAGTTCATCACTGGAAAGTAAACCTCTGTCAGGAACGTATGGAGTGCATATGCAGTGTGCACAGTTTGGCGTGAGGGGGATATTATGTCTGCCATACTAACACACCTCCAAAACCACTTAATGTTACAGTCACTGGTAGTACAATTGAGCAGTACGCAAATCAACATAATTTACTTCTTTTTTTTGGTTTAATGTCAGACTGTTCTGCAATTACTGCTAATGCAGTGAAGGATGAAATTATTTTTTGTAATGTATGAAAATATGCCGTGCCTGAATGGGATTCGAACCAAAGACCACATGATGAGAGGCAAGCACGTTACCAACTACACCAATGCGGCCGGCAATAATAATACTTGACAATATCCCAGTATTCATTTGTGTCTGTAGTGTCTGTATAAGTTCAAACATGGTTTTTTCAAAGGATGAACGTGTTTTTACTATTGAAAGTTATTGCGCATATAAATCTTACGAACGAGTGAAAGACGAGTTCCAGTTAAAATTTCCCAATTCTGAAGTACCTAATAACACCACAATATCGTGTCTAATTAATAAATTTCGTGAGACTGGCAGTGTACAAGTTCGGAAAAGCACAGGTCGACCATCAGTGTTAACAGAACAAGTTTTGGACGATGTGAAACAACGTTTGACTACCTCGCCCGGCAAATCACTTAGAAAGTTATCTTCACAGGCTGGATTATCACTATCTTCCGCTTTAAGGGCTACAAAAAAATTAAATCTGCATCCTTACCACAGCAGTGTCGTTCATGAACTGAAAGAAGTTGACCATGGGAAACTTATACAGTATTGTCGTTGGATACGTTCTCTTGTTAATGACAACGGTGTTGAAATATTGGATCGTGTTTATTTCAGTGACGAAGCATGGTTCCACTTGGATGGTTACATCAACAGCCAAAACTGCAGAATATGGAGCGCTCATAATCCTCACACATTTCATGAACGTCCACTACATGCACGTAAAATTGGTGTTTGGTGTGCGATCTCCCGGCGTCGTATTGTTGGGCCTTTATTTTTTGACACATCTGTAGATGGTGTGGTGTACCGCAACTTAATTGAACAATTTATAGCGTTGTTAGAATTACACGATTGAGATTGTTGGTTTCAGCAGGATAACGCAACGTGCCATACTTCTACTGAAACGCTGAATATGTTACGAGAATTTTTTGGCCATCGTGTGATATCAAAAGGATTGTGGCCACGAAGATCCCCAAATCTTACTCCTGCGGATTTTTTTCTTTGGGAGAATTTAAAGAGTAAGGTTTTTAAAAACAATCCTCATACAATTGAAGAATTGAAGGCTAATATTGAAAGTGAGATTACAAACATTAATGAGCAAACACTACGAAAAGTGGCTGCAAATGTTATGAAACGTGTCCGAACTTGCATTACAAGCAGAGAAAGTCATTTTGAACATTTATTGTGAAGTTTTAAAGGTAATCTGAATGTTATAAAGGTAATAATTTCATACCGTATAATTTGTAATTACTTAATGTAATAAATTAGCGTTCTCAAACTTCGAAGTGCGTCCTTTTTGAAACACCCGTTAGTAAACAACAACCCAAGATCAATTGTGGTGGTTAAAACAGTATGGCAGAACGGCAGACTTATAAATTTTTTTGTAATGAACAGTCGTACTCATGGTAACTATAGCAACCTACCCTAGTAGAAAGGCTGCATAGGATTTATTTGTCCTTCCGCTTCACACCGTAAAGGCATACTTATTAACAGAATACTATCAAACGCCCATAACAGACAGGTGGAGTGTTAAATTATTTGCACTCGTTCTGCTAGTTCCAGGCAACCAAAAAATAGTTCGGTTTTCTGTCACATGATCAGCATTATATGACTGAAGCAATTAAGAACAGAAAAGGTAGAGGTGTAAAAAACACTAATCAGAGTTATCTCCACTGAGTGTAATGAATTTCATTATACAGCCAACCCTGAAACATCTGTGGTGAATGAAGTGAAGGTGTCATTTGCAGGGTGAAAAGTAGATGCTTTTCAGAGGACCGGCATGCTGATAAGTATATTTTTCCTCTCAGTGAGGAAGCCAAATGTAAACTACCTCATTCCTCATTTCACTTAGTAAAGCCTCTAGAGGTTCAAACCAGCCTTTTGGCTGATGACCTAAACAACATACTATCGTAGATTATTAAATATCACATCACTCATTTTTATTTATTTTTTGCATATCAAATATCAATGATTGATGAACATTAGCATAAAATATTGCACAAAACAAAGATGTACTAAATAGACAACTCGTTGATAAATTTGTTTGTTCATGATCGGTCTGGAGCTCAAGATAAAATATTAATTTTTTAATAAAGTTTTTAAATAAAATTTCAATAAATAAAAAAGTAAATAAGTGTAAAATGGTATTTGTATAAATTAATAAAATTACATCAAAGTGTAAAATGGTATTTGTATAAATTAATAAAATTACATCAACATAAATGTATAATGTGTTAAACAAATATTTATAAATGTCAGTTACAGCAATATAAGTATTGACCATATCGCGTTTTCAGATTGTAATTACGAAACAAATTAATTTTCACAATTACAGCAAAGTTCCCCCAATGTGTATATTAGCGGCCATGCAGTTAATTTAAATAATAAAAGAGAACTAATTTTGATCAAAATTCACTAAGTTTGTAAAAAAACACTAAGGTTTGTTCAAAGAAATATCATGGTTTTTTGTTTAAATTGTTAATATTATTTTTAGTAGCAAGTGCCAGAAATGGATAAGGAATTACAAACTGGAACACTAAATTAACATTTTTCATCTTCTAACATTATAAACATAATACTTACATCAAAAAGACAACAGTTAATTCCTTGAGCAGGTACAGTCACAACTTCTTCGTCAATTTTAAATAGTTTTTGAAATTTTACGACCTTTACATCACTAATATCAATATCTAAAATTTTTAACCTAATTTAAAACAAAAAGAAAATGCTGGTAATTTATAACATGTTTTATTCAACTCACAAAATACAAACAATGGTTAAGCGGGCAGATGTGTTAAGATGCAAAAAAACCTCTATTTCACAGGACAGCACTATTTAAATGTGTTATTACATAACTAAAAATATTATCACAAATTGATAATTAATAGTTGTAATAATAATTTCTAGCAATAGTTACCAAAGAAAAATAAGAATTTAAGCAAATTATTTACTTCCAACCAGAAAAACAAAAAGTTTTCTAAGTAGTTTTTACATTTAACACACGCGCCAGTTAACTTCACTTGCCACAATCCATGAAATTGTTGTTTTCAGTTATTCAATTTTTGGCATGGGCCACTATTGAAAGTGGTGCAGGGATAAATCTATTTATAAAAATGAGAAAGCCATCACTGACTGACTCAATCACTTATAAATGATTCTCCTACTTGCACAATAGCTAGAAAGCTGAAATTTAAACGGAATGTTTCCTCTAGCGTAAATAGAAAAGTTAGGCATTAATGATTTTAACTTTCCACTGTTAAGGGGTAGAAAAGAGTGTTCAATCCTTAAGCCGATATTTGCCATTTACTATGTTCCGGACAAGCTAGATGGCTAAAACTCAGTAGGGATGTTGCTTATAGTTCAATCACAAAAATTACCCCCAAACCATTTCCAAAATATACCCCTAAGGGAATTAGAATAGTGTTCAACCCTCAGAATTAAAGAAAAAGAATGAAAGTTTATAAAGATGATCCTAGGACCCAAAACGATGATAAAAAATGAGTTCACACAATACTTGAGACTGAACTAAGAATTGCAAAATAAATTGAGACAATATTGACCACGATAAAGGAAAGGCAAAAAACTTACTATGAACATATCAGGAGAATAATATCACAAAGGAGAACAAACTAGATTTTGAACACCTAAGAAAGTAAAGACACAAGTTCCACTGATGAAAGAAGCTCAGAAAGATTTGCAGAGAATATTATCAAACAAAGATATGGTGAATAGGAACTGTTCAAAACAAAAACTGCAGAAAAGAATGTCCTGTCTGAGGTGAGATTGAAAATAACCAGACAAGTACGCTTAGAAGAAGAAAAGGCAAAAATTACTCAGAAAATGAGAGAAGACTGGCAAAATAAGCGAAAAAGAGAAATTGTAGGTAGTTGTGTAAACGCAACTTATATACAAAACTTCTAAAAGCCCAATCTAAATGATCTCATTGGAAATAATTAATTTTTTTTTATTATTGTAATATTGTGCAAATAACCATTAACACAAAGTAGCAATTACGATTGTTGAGTAATTGTGACAGGAAATATCAGACTGGACACATTGATAATGCAGTACATTACTAATGTATCTATTTTACAAAATAATTGATATTATTTTTTGACAGAAATTCATAATCAAAAACATAAAACTCCCCTAACATAATCAATTCCATTTTTTTTTTTTTTTGTTAGTTGCCAAACAGATTTACACAAGATTAAGTTGGGGTAGTACTACATCTACCAAAATTGCAGAAAGTTGATTTCAGTTAACGCTTATATCTTACAAATAAATTTCACAATACATTTTTTTTTAAATTGTAGAATATTTTCTTCAATCATGGGTTTTATCAATTGTTCTCCTAAATCAATTATAACATTTTTTACAATTACCTGGGAACTCATGCACGACAAGGTTCCTAAGAGTTTGTGATGGCTCTACATACTAAATGTTTCCAAGAATACAAGGTTTTCAATTTAAATTATAGAAAAGTAAAAATACCTTTCATGAGACTGGTGCCAATTTTTAAAAAGGCTTACCTTAGACTTATGGCAAAAACTATTAGTGATTTCTGTATCTACTCTTTAAGAGGAATCAAATGGCACTATTTTTGTTTCCCAATTCTGACTTCTTAACTTCCGGTTTTGGGCAACTTCCAGCCAAAAACTTCAAACCCAATCCAAGCCCACTAACTTTTTGTGTAGATTACAAATCCAAAACCTGTTAGTTCCTATCTCTTGTAGTCTCTGACTTTGTTTCTTGACTTCCGGTTGAAACCGGAACTTCGAACTCAATTTAGGCCCACTAACTCTTTTTATAGATTACGAATACGAAAACCGTTTGATGCTATCTCTTATAGTTTCTGACATTTGGACAGACACAGGAAAATGATAAATGACAATTTTAAAAATTGCCAATATATTTTATACAAAACTAACACAACTGAACATGTATTATAATGATAAATGATAATCTAATCTAATCATAAATTAATTACCTGTCACCTTGCAGACAACTTATCACTACAGCTCGGTTTATATTTTTCCTTTCCTGATAACAGACATAGTCTCCAACAACTGCTTTTACATCTAATGGTTGTAGCTCACCAGCTTTTAACTTTTTTCTAAAACATGATAGAAATTCTTTTTTTACCAATAATTGTAACAATGTTTAGTAGTATCCGTTTAATAAGCTCACAGCTAAAACAATTTTCTGCTTAAAACGTGGTGTTCATGAAGTACCTTTATTAAAAAGGTAAAACATGTGTATATGTTTTCGCTAAATACGCGCTCAAAATTGATGACTATTTTAAAAATAAGTAATGAAAATTCATTATTAGTTATAGTATTTATGTACATTTGTATTAGTGGTGTTATTTGTTTTCTTTTTTTTTAAATTAAACATGACGTTCAAAAAAGGAATGTATCTTTACGTTTATTTACATACTACATACAACCTATACATTTATTTGTATATAACCTATATGTAATTACTGTTATAAATATTTTCTCACATAACACAGAATGTTAAAAGATTAACACTTTTCTGCCTTCAAAAATGATTTTTTAAAAAGCACTCTTTAAAATTGTCTTGGCTGCTTCTCAGCTAAGACGATTTTCCACCTAAGATGCTTATTTGTGTTGGACCCATGAAAATCGTATTAAGCGGATTATATTGTATATACATGAGGTGTGATAAAAAAATAAAGTGAATAATTTTATTATGAACCAAGTAATAATCTAACATCAAATTTAAATAGATCTTCTTCAAAATACTCTCCTTGGATGCACCTACCCTAACGTTGATTTCATGATCCATGTTAGAAAGCATTTCTGGAAGTGGCCATCTCAATGTCGGGAATGGTGTCAAAACCACTGTTTCAGAACAATTTTAATTTTTGAGAAGATCCAGAAATCACATGATGCTAAATCCAGAGAGCAAGATGGATGTGGACAGACAGCAATCATTTTTTCGGCCATAACTTGCAGATCAGAATCGAGGTGTGGCATCGGACATCAAAAGTCTGGGAACAAGTTTTACACTCACTCATCTCATTTGAAAATTATCAGTTAAAACTTTGCAAGAGATGTTCAGTTCTTCGGTAAGCTCTCGAATAGTCAATCGCCTGTTTGCACAAAACAGTTTTGCCACTTTTTGCATGTTTTCATCTTCTTTTTGAGGTTGAAGGACGTCCCAACCGTTGTTTGTCTTCATTCAACTCATTTACACTTTTAATTTGCCCATACCACTTGTAAACAGTCTTCAGAGTTATCATATTATCACCATACACTACTTTTAATATTTCATGAGCCTCTTTGGCATTTTTTTTGCAACTTAAAACAAAACAAAATGTTGACACGTTTTTCAAAATCCATGATACACTGCAGACATGGTAAACACTATTTATAAATTCGGGGACACACTGTATTGATTCGGCAACCTCATTTTTGGATTCTACGTCAAAAATTAAAATAATAAAGTGGCCTTCATTTTTTTATGTTTTGACATTATGTCTTTTTTTCAGCAATTGATTTTACATTAAATTTGTTGTCATTACCAGTGTGTGGCTACAAAAAATAAATTTTAATGTGTAAAAATCAATTAAAACTGTACTAATATTTCTTTTACAGCAATTTTAATGTTAGGAAATGTAAATGGAAGTTTGTAATAAGGTAATCACATTAATCTGCTTGTTTGTAATCACATTAATTTGCTATTATGCTAAGCATTGTTCAACGATTTCATAAATAATTTACATTTTTATTATTTTACGTCAACATCAAGCTGAAAATGTATTTTAAAAGCTTATACTTTTTGTTAAACAATATGTCAGAAAAATATGGAAGTCACTAACTCTTTAATACAAACCAGTAATACTAAGAAGTGTTAGTTTATGCTCTGAAATTAATAATGCGCAAAAATATACAACACCTCGCTTCACAAAAACAGTGAGAAGTATGAATTTAGTGATACAGGAATTTTACGGAGCATTCCAATTAAATTTAGAGGTCTGAGAAAAGCTATTTCATGAACAATGCATCATCAGTACAGATAAATTGGTAAAACAGGAAACCCCAGTGATTGGTGGATTTTGGGCGTGAAGCGCTAAAAATTTGTTCGCTGACTACAAATAAAATTCTTTCACATAAAATATTTAATGGGAGACCCAATGGCAATGTGTTGGTGCTTTGCACCTACACACACATCTAGGACTTCGATCCACCCCCCCCCCTCCACGACCGTGAGCAATAAATAAGTCGGCATAAAGCGCCAAATCAAAATTGCTCGTTATGTTTCTCTGAGGTATTCACAACTTTATAACTCCATTTTTTCTTTACTGCTTGATGTAATTTAGTACCTAACAAGTTAAAATAAACAATTTATACAAACACTATAACCACTTACTGAAGGAAGTAGCCAAATTTAAATTTAACACTGGAATTTGAAATAAATTTTTAATAAATTGTAGTTACCTGCCCGTATACAGCACGTAACATACACAGAAGAAAATGATGGCAAGGAAAACTCATTAATGTAAACGTTACAACTTACCTCAACATTAATAAATTTGTTAATAACAATAACACACCTTAATGAAGTTTGTAGAATTTCAAATTCACTTTCATTCGCATGTCTCAACCAGAAATTCCAGGGTGAATCACCACTCAAATATACCATCTCAAACTTTGTTTCATTTGTGTTGGGCAAGTGTGGAATGTCTAAAATGTTTACACTATTTTTTAAAGGCACATCACAAGGATCTAATTCAACACTGCAATTTATCTCGTAAACTCTGTCTATTAAACTCTCAAACTGTTTTATTCCTTTATAGTATAAATTTCTGTACTTCAGAGGATCCTTTTCTTGTTTTGCTCCTTGAAATAAATTTTCACCCTGAAAATTTAAATAAAACTTAAAACCAACAAATCAACATCCAAAAATTTGATAGTTTATACAATAAATATTTTTTGACCCTTCCAATACGGTTTGCTATTTTAGTCTCAATATATATAATACACAACATGCGCATAGAATATGTACAAATCAGCCACTTTTCTTCAAAAAAATTTGAAAAAATCAAGGTAAATCTACACTTCGTACAAAATAACAGTATAGTTGTTTCAAATTAAGAAGATAGTTGCATTTTCCCCTGAGGGATATTTTAGATTGTTTTATAAAACAATTTCCCTGTTCAAAATTAAAAATTTCCCTCTAAATTTTTTTTAATTGTTTTCGTTTAAATTTATTTTTATTGTTGCAATTCATAGCGTAATGTTGCGTATAAAATATGTTAATAAAAAGTTTATTTATCTCACATAAAGCATTTAACATTATTAATATTTATTCAAGAATAAAGTTTCCAGAACGATTTAAACTATATTTTACAATGGTAACTACAAATTCTTGTAATACGTGGTATACATAAAACGATTATACTTTAAACACATGATATGGTAATTTACAAAATAATGAAAAAAATTCCCTCTAGCAATAACAAATGCAGTACAATAATAACAAAAAAAGTTCCCTCTTTAACCATTTTATAAATTCCCTACTTAAACAATATTGTCTTAATACATTGAATCTACTGTACATTAAAATAGAAGAACCAGTTCACAGCCGATTGTTTTATAAATGATCTATTAGTATTTTGTATAAATCCTACATTAACTAAACGCTGAGAATGAATTCCACATGTGAACTGGTATGCTGGAAGTTAGTTAATCAAGTGGACAGTGAAAGATTAATGACTAGAGGGATCATAGTCATTGGGTCACAGTCATAAGGATCATGAATGTAGCAATAATTTTATGTTACTTTATTCCCCAAGAGATACAAAAAATTCATCACTGGAAATTTTTCATTGAGGTTCACTACTCATTTTAAGATATATGATTAAAACTTATTTTCCAATACTACCTCTTGCTTTCACATCACTGAGGCCTCTTTCAAAGAAAGGTTAACTTAATTTTTATTAATGGACTAATAAAGCATCATAAATGCTTGTTTCATGGCTGGCTTACAGGTATAGCGATCAGTTCAACTTGTTTCTAGGCCAGGAGTCCAGTGTCCAATTTCTAATCAGATAATTTTTCATTCTCCGACTTCACTCTTAATGTGCGATACAGGCAGATGTAAAACAAAAGATAAACATTTTATGCCTTTATGTTTAATATCATGGGCAAACGCAGGATCAAAACTGGCAGAGGGGGTAATCCATGGTCGCTCAGGTTGTAACATTTTATTGGGCCCTCTAATAAAAACAAAACAAAACAAACAGTAGGCCTAATCTAAAATTACTGTTGTACTTGTTCCTCTATCTTGTCACCATCTATTAAACTTCCTACAACTAAAAACGAGAAAGAAACAATAATATTTTTTACAACTGATTCAATGAAGGTAGGAAGACAAAAATAACGGTTATAATAATGTATGTTAGGAAGGATTGGTGGCAATTTTTTAAATTGTCATCTTATCATTTTGTTTTTTATGTCAGTCACACCCAGATGTCAGAAACTACAAGAGATAGCAACCTACGGTTTTCGTATTCGTAATTTACACAAAAAGTTAGTGGGCCTAAATTGGGTTTGAAGTTCTGGTTTCGACTGGACATTTATAAATCAAAGTCAGAAACTACACGAGATAGCAACAAACAGTTTTTGGATTCATAATCTACACAAAAAGTTAGTGGGCCTGGATTGGGTTTGAAGTTCTGGTTTCGACCAGAAGTCAAGAAATCAGTCAGAATTTGGAAAAAAGTGTCATTCGATTCCTCCTTAAGAATAGATACAGAGATCACTAATGGTTTTTGTCATAAGTCAAAGGCAAGCCTTTTTAAAAGTTGCCATTAGCCATGAGACACATTGTCTCATTTATGGGATTTTTATCTAATAAATTAGTACTTACCTCATTTTCTAAAGAGTCTATGTGATGTTTTAATTTTTGGAGTTCACTTCTAAATAAATTATAATTTTCTGTCAATTGACAGTTAGATTCCATTTCCTAAAAAAACACAAAACAAAATAAATTTATTTACGTTAAATTATATTGATAAATTTATTCAGAAAAACTTTAATTTCTACATGAAAATAAAGACCTTACATAAATATAATCATTCAAGTTAACAGAAAAACTAAATTCTCAGAATTGCGAGCTTTCATGTAGTAGCTGTCGTTGCCACACTTATAGTAGCAGTGTTTATTATTAAGGTCTACTGCTCTGCAAGGAATTTTTTTAAGGAAAAAAATATTACCTGATCGATACTGTTTATTGCCCTTATTTTACAGCACTTATTAAAAAATTCTTGCATGTTAACTAATTCATATAATGAATTAATATAATAATTTCACTAACCTTCTTTTTAAACTGCGTCACCTTTATTTCAATTTTTACTTACACGTGTTTCGGTGGATCCACCATCATCAGAGTAAATGAAAAATAGAAACTAAAAATTTTTTTCATTTATTTAAAATTTACAGATGATGATACATCTTCAGTCACTTGTATAAAATTTCAGTTTTATACAAGTGACTGAAGATGTATCATCTTCTGTAAATTTTAAATAAATGAAAAAAATTTTTAGTTTCTATTTTTCATTTACTCTGATGATGGTGGATCCACCGAAACACGTGTAAGTAAAAATTGAAATAAAGGTGACGCAGTTTAAAAAGAAGGTTAGTGAAATTATTATATTAATTCATTATATGAAATAGAAATATTTCAAACTGCAGGATGCATTATAAAGATTTATTTTTGCATGTTAACTAAGTTGTGTTTCTTAACTATAACTGACAACAAACCATGATTTTTATGATTATCGTGGTAAGTAAACATTCAGTTACTTTCTATTTGTTTTATTTTTCATACAGATTAGTTAGAGAAGCTGTAAATTTATTAATAATATAATTAAACACTTTTCGAATAAACTGTTAACTTATCTCGTAATATTCTAACATTTGTCAAGTATCATTTTTGATTATCTGCTGAACGTAAATAAAAATTAACCTACAAGAACAATAATTAACAAAAGGTGACCGTAGTAGTAGTAGTACTAGTAGGAACAGGAAAAAAGTAAAACTGAATTTTTTGTACAAATTATTGATAAATCAATGAAGTGGCAACGATGATAGAACATAGTTGCAATTCAGCCCAGGTAAACTACCGTGACCAATGTAATAAATCAGGTGAAGTGACAACCTGATGGGTCCACAATTGCATGAAAGTGCTGAAGCAATAGTGTTCAATTCACCATCTCAGATGTTATTTATTTAAAATAATAAATAGCCACTGCTACGACAATCAAATACATTATATGCAGTAAAAGAGGATGAAAACAGAGAAAGACATCAAAAATGAATGAACAAGTATAAAGTGTTAAAAACATGCAAGCCCTATCACTTTGCTTCAATGGCACAACCATGCAGAATAATTGTTAAATTTTAAGACACAAGATTTCTGGCCATGCCAAATTGTGCATCCACTACAATTGCAGTTATTTAGAGGAAGGCAGCTCTTTATAAAAAAATGTTTATTCTTTTTTATCATTTCTGTTTATTAACGATCACATTAAATGATTTTCTCTTGTGCCAGATGTTTTCTCTTTCTCATTGATATTTTTCGTCTTTCCAAAACCTTTTTAATTTTATCACAACTTTCTTCAGACCATTTCTTGTTAGTCTCTTTCTTTTAAATCCCGTCAAATTTTTCACCTACATTCTAAATTTACTTTTGACCTCTACCCTATCTAACACCTTGATCTGTTCAGTTTCCATGAACCATTTATTCAGTTTTGTAATTTTTGATCACTAAGATAACTGTTTTGTAAATATTTTCTGGACCATTCTGTAGAGATGCCAATAAAAATGAATTTTTATTTTCCCACAGAATCTATTCTTTTTTATTTTTCTATTCCCAAATATCTCTTAATAACTATTAGTCGCTGGAGAAAAGAATGCAAGGCAGAGAATGGGAGAAACTGGTTGACGTCGGCTAAACTACTAGCATTTTCGCATGACAGTGACTAGAGTCCTTATGAGTGCTTAGAACAAAATAACCATGCCAGGTATTAAATGAGTGTTGTATTATTATGCATATGTAATTATTTGTATTCTTAATTTGTAGATCTGATTTATATTTATTTACAGCATCGGTTTGTACCATTAGTTAGTTTTGTTTGTTATTTTTTTTGTAATATTTGTTAGTTTGTAATTTTTTTTTTAAAAGAAGTAAATATTTACTGAAAGATCTTTAGCAAAAATCTTGAACAGACCGCTTTGCATTCTTTTTGTCGGCGACCTAAACTTAACCTATAATCTCAATTTAAATCTTTTATAGAGCTACATACTTTCCTTATGCCTTTTCTCTTTTACAGTTTCTAATTTCTTCTTAAAACTCTCCAGATAAGATCTATCTTTCAGATCTCATCTTATCTTTCTGCAGATAAGATACATTCCGATTCATATAATACTTCAGATTTTATAAATGTATTGTAGTGTCTTATTTACAGTTTAACTACATCAATTTTTTATTTTTAAATATTTTGTCAGCTGATATGCACTTCATTTTTTCTACTTTATCATTTCTTCATCTTCACTGCTAATTCTTTTGGATTACACAACCCACATGTTTAAATTTATTTACTATTTATTTTTAGATCAAATAAGTATTTTAGATTTTTAGTATTTAAAACTATTTTATTTTTACTTTTAGTATTTAAGTATTTTAAACATATACGGTAGTTCTTCTTAAAACACACCTTTAATCAGACTTTTTTTGCACTCTTCCAATAAATAACTGTAGGCCTACTTATATTTTTGCTATTACCTTTATGATATCACATAATAGAAAGAATTATAAAAGCCATAAAAAAATATTATCTGCAAAAGCTAAACTATTCCATTGGTACCTACATAGTTATTTATTTGTTCTTCTTATTTTTAGGAAGTTGTTTATATTGGATTGACCCAGTAATTTCACCCATTCATTAACTACTTTATCAAAAATATATTTAAAAATAATTCTGATAACCCATCTCCCTTGCCTAACTAAAGTTCTTATTTCAAATTCTATAGAAATTTTGTTTCAAATTTGGTGTAGGTCAATGTTTCTTAAATAATATTTATACTAATTTCTTATCTGTTTTCATTTCTCCATTTCACGAATAACAAAATTCTCTATCAATTGAATCATTATGCTTTCTTGAAGCCAATGAATACTACCACTATTTCTTTATTCTCATATACTGATTGATAATTTATATTCCATAAAATGTTCTTACTTGGTCTAAGTACTTCTTGACATACTCCCAATAGTTCCGCAGTCAGTCCTCTTTTGGAATATTCTGATAAAACTTTTATAACTAACTGGTCAACAGAAATTCCTGTAGTTATATGCTTTATGCCTACCTCTTTTTAAAAATAGTGGATGGATAATTGCCTTTTTATATTGTTCAGATACTTTCCTTTTTCCTCTAACATGATTTATTATGTCCACAAGCATTCTTACTACCTATGTGTTATTATTATATACTCCTGACCCTATTCATACATTATCATAAACCAGGCAACCTTATTTCAAAACTTTCACATAAGCAAACACTTTCACAAATGCATGTGTCCATTCACTTACAGGCATGCCATGGGATCAATTTATCATGAACATGCGAACACACGAATTTAGCTTTACATAAAATTTAAATGTTTTAAAATTTAATAATAAGCTACGGACAAGAATGACAATAAGTAAGATTTGAACTATGACCGCTTGGCCAAGACCACCTGATTAAATTATTTGAACACAATAGAACCTAAACACACATCTATTTTAACCTAAGTGTTATCGTCAAAGACTCTTACTTACAAAAAGGTTTGTTAAAATTCCAGGACTATTCTACTAAAACCATTGTTACGAAATGAATTCCACATTTAACCTCAAAACCATATCAACGCACCAAACCATATGTTCACACACCAAACTGAAGTTTGAAAGTTCACCCACTCGACACAATGTTGCTCTCGTTTACATAAGAGTAACAACAAAAATATCAAATAATTATGAAATGATATAAATTTTTAAAATGTAATCACCGCATTAGTTGCACTTTTAATTCAGTTTACATATTTATTTCAATGAATTAATGTTAAAAATAAACAAATAAGTGTTATAAGAGATACTTGGTAAGACTTTCTGCTTTCAGCTAATGACGTCACTATATTGCGCCCGATGTCACAGTGTAGTATAAAAAAAATAGTTGTATTGGACGGATTACTAAATATTACACTAATACTAATACTACGGTTGTAGTCTTTCCGCCATGGTAGTGGAGTGATGCAAAAAACAATATCTCAAGTGTTGCTTACTAGAATGTAGTCACTATTACTAACTGTCCATTGTTTGACCGTAACTCAGCTGGACGCTTTTTAGATCAACGATATTATGTACAAGCTCGACGCACATATTCTATTTTCTATTTCGATTCGGAAAGTGTTGAATACCGGTCATAGACAAAAATAAATATTTTTCTTTATTTCCTATAGTAAATTGGGATTCTAAAACCAGAAGTGGGCAACTTGCGCGACTTGCCACTCAAAGCCACACCGCACCGTCGTATACTGCGTTAAATCATTTATTTTAGCCTTTGAACTCTGCCTTGTCCATCAAAATATGTAAAAGACTGTTTAAACAAAAGAGTCGTCAAAAATAAACCTATAGATGTCTTTTTAACATTAGCAATTCAAAGAAAACTATAGCAAACATTAAGTAGGTGTTGCTTGAATCCCAGCTCCGTATAGTTGGAAGGAATGCAGTGCGTAATAATTATCTATGGAATGCAGTGCGTAGTTATAGTAGTGGGAGAATGAATGAGTTATAGTTCATTCCAGTTAAGTTGTCAGTAGATTCATTGCTGTGGAATGTGGGACGGCAACTGCTCATTGGTTGTTTGTGTTGAACACAACGACCGTTTCACTTGTAGGCCTATACGTGCAATTATATCAGTTTTGCTTCTGCATTCGAATAGTGTATTACCTACTACATATCCAGAGTTGTGTTAATATTAGTGTTAATTCTTATTATAATAGTGTTTGTGATATTTTTAAACGTATGATACTAATATTTGTTGTTATTGTGTTGTTTTAATTTTAATAAGTAGTACTATTAGTTCGTAATTACATTCTCTTAAATCAATAATAATGGATTCTCCGGTTAAACGAAACAAGCGCGGATAAGGCATTAATTCTAAACAAAAACTATTAATTGTAAATGCTTTGAAATCTTTTAAAACTGAACATGCTAATATAACAATTAGTAAAATTGTAGCAAAAACTTCAGCAATGGTAGGCGTCTCTGAACGATCAGTTTACAGAATAATTAAGGAAAAGAAAATTACTGGTCAAGTCAGATTTCCAACTAAAAAGTGAAACAGAGTTAACACGATTAGCAACTCTCTGGACGAAGCAACAAAAATTTAATGTAATTATTTTCATTTTTAAAGTTTCTTATAAAGTTACTTCAAGTTTTACCTCTACGTATGGGTAGATCTCTATCAAAATGCGTTTTGAACTGTTCCTTTGTGCACCGCCTGTGAATCGGAATTTATTTTGTAGGCACTGCCAACTTAACCCAGATAGCCCTGACGTCCTTCCAGAAGGACGAGTGTCACATAATTTTTTTCCGTGATTTTTGGCAACTCTGTACATACGTTATGGTTTTTTATTGTGTATACTGGGAGAGAATAGTCTGTTCTTCGATTTGTATGAGTTCGGAGTGCTGTATTTGTTATTAGAAGTATGTATTATTGTTTTAAAACCAACATTTCGGGAAAATGGCTGACTTGACTGACCTGGTTGTTGCTGGGTGAGTAATACTGCTTAATTTTTATTTTTATTTATACTATTTTTACATTTAATCCATCTTAAATGATTGATTTATGTATACGTTGCAATAATTCAAAACAATTTTGTGTCTAACGTGACTTATAATGACTTTTTTATAGCAGTCCTTCCAGAAGGACGATAGTCACGGACTAGGTGTAGTGGTATTTTAGACAAGATCCTTCCAGAAGGACGCTAGGAACATGTAAGAACTAAAACGTGGAACAAAAAATAAACGTTTACTAATAAAATCTTTTTGTTTATTATTTGATAAACAGTGAAATATTAACAGAATAAATGAATTATCTGAATTATTAGTCTTGAAATTCAACTTTACGTCATTATTTATAAAACAATAATATTGTTTGTGAAATAATGCGTAATTTAATTTTGTTTATATAATAAACTAAACCCTAGATAGCAGCCTACACTAACTTTGACAAAAATAATTATGTTATTTTAAAAATATATGTTTAAGAAAAAGCCATTATTATAGTCTTATCATAAGCAAGGTACAGAACCTCACGCACCTGAAATGGTGACGTTATGTATTTAGCGGTTAAGTAAAAATATACCTTCTTTTTTTCTTTGTTTTAGAAAGAAATAATCTTAAATGAACTGATCGATATTTTAGAAGGAAATGAAGAAATAATTTCTGGGTGTGGGATGGATATTGCAGTTCAATCTCCGATACGTCCTGTTGATGACCTTACGGATGAAGATTCTGGTGAGGAGGATGACCTAAAACTCGATAATCTGCCTGCAAGTCAACTTAGTGCACCAGCAATTATTGCTTCAAATATAATAATGTATAGAAGCTATGAAGAAACTTCTTCGGCGACAAACGATGAACCAACAATATCAAAATGTGTGAATAGAAAACGAAATTCGATAAAAATAAAAAAAATAAAGATGATTTTTATTGGACTAAAGAAGATAATCTTTTATGTAATAAAAACTGGTTGCCCATGGTAACAGCAACTTTTCAAGGAAGGACTCCGTTAGAATATTTTGAATTTTTTTGTGATGAAGACATTATAAATAACATGGTGATGAGCACAAATGAATGCGGCAAAACAAAATCGATGTGGAAGTTGCACCGCCGATGAAATGAAGTGTTGCTGTTTTGCTTTTGAGTGGATACAATTGTCTTCCAAAAAGAAGAATGTATTGAGAAACGGCAGATGATGTGCACAATAATTTAGTTCCTGAACCGATATCGAGAGATAAGTTTGAATTTTTCATGCCAAACCTTTATGTTTGTGACAATGATAAGTTGAATAAAAATGACAAATTTTCTAAGGTGCGCCCTCTTATTGAACAAATAAATGAGATGTATGAGAGATTTGCTCCACATGTAGAAAACCATTCTGTTGACGAAAGTATGGTTCCATACTTTGGGCGTCATGGAGCAAAGCAGTATAACAATAATAGTAAACACTAAAATATAAATCAATATTTACAGTTTTTTACTTTTTATTATGCAAACTATATTTACGGTAGGATTGTAAATATTACCACAGTGAATAATGAAAATAAAATATTTTCCGAAAAATAAATTTTTGTTAACATTGGTATTTTGAGGTACGGTCAAGAGGTTTATTAATTAGTAATAAATTAATAAATATAATGAAAATCTCATTCTGTTATATTATGCTCATTATATTATATTTTATGGAATTGCACCTGTCCAAGTTCATCCTTTCCATGACGTACACTGCTGTTGTATTTGCCTAACGTCCTTCTGGAAGGACGGTCGTTTTTTTGAAACCAGGGCAGCGGAGAAACGAAAGTTTGGTGACAATGTCCTATTTAGACCCCAGTAACGTGGAAAATGGTATTATTTTGAAAAAAAGTAAAAAAAAATAATTCAGGCATATCTGGGTTAACTGGAATAGACTATAGTAGCATCGAATTCGATGGTTAGTAGTGTTGCACAGCTAATGCGTTTGTAGTGATAGCGTGTACTAACTAGACTAAAAATATATTATCATCCGGCGCATTAATTTAACAAATACTTACCGGGTTATTAACTTTGTCGGATTCATAATATTTAACTTACCAATTTGTATCAAAATATGTAAATGAATGTAATAAATATGTTAAATACAGTAAGTTTGAAAACGAATGTTTTGTATCAGAGTAATACAACTATCATTCTCCCAGCACGCGTCACTCATTCATTATACCTCATCCATTGTGTTTCAAGTTGAAACTAGAAACTTATGATAGATACTGCTACCGGACCCGACATGAACATTTTCATCAAAATCGGTCAACCGGAAGTAGTAGTTTATTCGTGTAATTTTTCACTTTTTTGCGATTTTCTCAAAAACAGCTCCTACGATTTTTTTTAAAAATCGCCTCATGCACTACATTTTAATGCTCTACAAGATAAGGGTAGGCGCTGAAATTTTTCGAGAGGTTTTCTCGTAAAATAAAAATTGATTTTTTAAGATTCCGACTTTAATATGCATTTTAGCGCAAAAATGTACATAATAAAAGTTGCAGAGAATTTAAAATCCTACAACTTTTATTCCAAAAATGTTTTATGTTTAACGCTTAGTTAAGCGGTAATTAGCAATTTTCTGTTTTTTCTCACAAAAACGTGTAAAAAATTGATTTTTTTTAAGATTTCAGCCTTATTATGCATTTTACGACAAAAGTGTATAATCAAATATATAGGAAATTAAAAGATTTACAACTTTTATTGAGAGCATTTTTCTCTACAGACCCTAGTTTAGCGTCAGAGTGATTTTCCATATTTTTAAGCCTAACTAAGGTTGAATTTCATTTTGCATGATTCACTCATGATTGAAATAAGGTTCTGTTTATTGACGTTAGTTTTTTTTATTTCTAATGTTTTATTACTAATGTTAGGTTATATTATTAATTATTTGCATTGGCAAGAGAAAGTTGTGTGAGTGTTTCATACCAGATTTTTTTCCTTATTGTTATCGTTAACATATGATACTTCAAATTTATCATTAATGTGTATGAACTGCTTCAATATTTTATTAGCATTTACAATTCACTAACGACTTGACGTTACAAGTTGACAACACCTCAAAAACTTTATGGGCCATTATGCTTTTGAACACTGTGCCTAAAATTAATTGATTGAAATTTATCCCAGTTAACATTATCCACAATCAAAGATTTTTTGCTAGCCAAATTATCATAATTTGAAAAATCTTAATATTGTTAAAATTCCTGTTAATAAGATTTATAACCTGTAAAACTGCCCATAACAGACAGGTGGAGTGTCAAATTATTTACACTCAATCTGTTCGTTGCAGGGCTAAAATAAATAGTTCTGTTTCTTATCATATGGTCAGCCAACTAAGTGACTGAATCAATTAAGAACAGAAGAGGTAGAGGTGTAAAAGACACTAATCTGAGTTATCTCCTCTGAAAGTAATGAATTTCATTATACAGCCAGACCCTTTGGTGAATGAAGTGACGGTGTCATTTGCAGAGTGGAAAATATGTGCGTTTCAGAGGGCCCGGCATGCTGATAAGCGTACTTTTCCACTCAGTGAGGAAGGCAATGGTAAACCACCTCACTCCTCGTTTTACTAAGTAAAACCTCTTCAGGTTCAAACCAGCTTTTTGGCTGATGACCTAACAACAACCTGTAAAAATGCAGTGGGAGTTAAGAATTTTTTGACAGCTGAAATGGGTAACCAATCATTATCTTCTATCAAAAATATATGAGAACACAACTACCTGTTGGTTGGAATCCATATTTAAAGTAAACATACTAAAAAAATCTTTAGGTATTCCAAAAACAATTGAATTAAAAACCTTAAGGTCAAGAACTGTACTTTAAAGCAGTAAAATAAAATAACAGAAGTTTGTTATCATTCATGTAGTAAAAGTAAGTTTAAAACAGCTTAATCAAAATCTGTGAAATAAAACTTTTAGTATTCCTAAAGAAACACTAAAAGAGTAACTTGATCTCTTGTACACCGAATAACAATATTATTTATTCTATTAGTAAAATACTGAAATTAAGTTGATAACATAAATTTATTATCAAAAGTAAATAAATGATAATATTCAATACTCTTTCTATAAATCACCTACAATGAATAAAATTTTATCAATTCGTAACAATAACATAAACGGTTAAGGGAGAATACAATAAAATATAGGACTAAAGATTACACAAATGATTTATTAAGTCCATTATTCATACAGTAATAATATTGTCCACAAAGTAATGCAATCCTGTATCATACAGAAAAAAACCTTTAACATCTACCATTAGAAAATTTGAATTAACAGAAAAATTATTATTTTTAGCATTATCATAAATTATAAAAATCTGGTGTGAAACACTCACACAACTTTCTCTTGCCAATTCAAATAATGACCAATATACCCTAACATTAGTAATAAACAAAAAACTAAACTCAAAAAACATAACCTTATTTTAATCATGAGTGAAAGACGCAAAATGAAAATCGACCTGTTTGGCTTAAAAATACGGAAAATCACTCTTTCACGCTAAACTAGGCTCTGTAGAGAAAAATGCTGTAAATAGATCTTTTAATTTTCTATAAATTCGATTAAATAAACTTTTATCGTAAAATGCATATAAGGCCGAAATCTTAAAAAAATCGATTTTTCACACGTTTTCATGAGAAAAAACAGAAAATCGCTAATTACCACTAAACTAAGCGTTATACACAAAAATGTTTGAAATAAAAGTTGTAGAATTTTAAAGTCTCTACATTTTTTATTATATAAATTTTTGCGCTATAATACATATTAAAGCCGTAATTTAAAAAAAAAACACTTTTTTTACCAAGAATTTTAGCAAACATGGCGCCTACCCTATCTTGTAGAGAATAAAAAATTGAGTAAACCAGGCGATTTTAAAAAAAATCGCAGGACCAGTTTTTGAGAAAATCACAAAAAAGTGAAAAATTACACGAATAAACTACTACTTCCGGTTGACCGATTTTGATGAAAATGTTCGTGTCAGGTCCGGCAGTGGTATGTAACTTAAGTTTAAAGTTTCAAGTTCGTATGATGTTCCGTTCTTGAGATATTTTGTATACACACACACGCACGCATGAAAACACACACACACACAGACCATTCGCTAAAAACATGTTTTTTGGGTTCAGGGGGTCTGAAAACGTGTAGATCCGGTGAAAACTCGATTTCGAAGAATTGACATGAAAATAATACTTTCCTTCCTATATATTCATACAGGCAAGATAAAGTAAAAATGCAAACTTGTGCATTGTAATGACCTGCAATTCAAATCATAATGTAGCTAAACATTAATGATTGGGAGTCGCCAATCATTTACTTAAGACACCATAAATTATGAATGCCAATAATCCACTTTAAGTCCAGAAATAAAATATATGAACAACCTTTGCATGTACGAAGAGCCTCTGAATTTCAAACAAAGTTAAGGACACATTAACACTTTTAGTGCGGCGGACGCATTTATGCGGTTTCAAGAACACTACCAAATGACTAGTGAACGCAAAAATGCGGCCAGTTTATATGTTTTAATGTCTCTTCTTTGTACTTTTGTCAGACAGAATAGTATTTCTTTCATTGTGCAGTCCTAGAGAAAGGTTGAGCCAGTATACGATCAGTTCTTAAACAGCGCACAGGTTTTTTTGACGGAATTTTAAAAACCAATATATTTACAACTCGGTTTCAAGTTTTCTGTGAAATTTTATTCGTTACTTATAGATTATTAATTTTAAATGAAATATTTTTATATATTATTGATTATTAGGGTATATTTCATAATTATTATAGATATTGATTACATTATTTTGTCTACATTCTTATAATCACGGAAGAAAACTTGATCATTTACACGATTGATTTGTTTTCTAGTCATAGTAATAAAATTACAAAAATTTAATTTATGACATTAATTGCGTTACAATTACTCCATTACACAAAATTAATTGTAGTAAATATCCAGACCTAAGTATGGCAAAACTAATAAATTTTTGTACACGAATATAATGGCGTCAAGCCAGTTACCATTGAAGTATTGCTCCATCACGCCGAATGACGTAGGGTCTACCAGGCCGCATTAAACATGTTAAGGCCACTCTCACACCGGTGAAACTCGACCTCGACACGATTATAATGACAACCAAAAAACGAGTCGCGTCGTGCATGTTCACACCTCGAGGAAACTCGACCTCAACGCAACTGTTCAACCTTTTCTTCGAATCCACCTGCAGTTTGCAAAATGTCAAGTGATAAAAAGATGTAGTCGTTGCTTATTACTATTTAAGAAGAAAACAGAAAAAACCGCAGCTGTGGGATATCATGGTATATCAGTAATAATCGTAATAGATTTTTTTTTTTTTTTTTTTTTTTTTTTGGTTTTAACGTCCGACTGTTCTGCAATTACTGCTAATGCAGACGGTGAAGGATGAAATGATTTTTTTGTAACGTATGAAAAGATGCCGTGCCTGAATGGGATTCGAACCCAAGACCGCATGATGAGAGGCGAGCACGTTACCAACTGCGCCAATGCGGCCGGCAAATAGAGGAGCATATCGTAATAGAGGAGCATATATGTGTGCCCAGGAACTCTCCTGTAATGAAAACAAATTTAAGTCTTTTTATCGGATGCCAAAAGAAAGGTAATGTCTCGTCTAGAATATTCTGTCAAATTAAAATTGTACAGACACGGATATTTTTCAACTTCAAGCACAAAGGCTACGTTGGCTGCTTCGTCTGCCATGATTATATGCGACTGGTCGAGCAGATGTTGGACAAGCTGAGTCGCATGCGATCGGTTTGATCGAGGTCATACTGATGGGAGGGTGAACATATAAATATAAGGGTACGACTCATATCGGACGTCAAGTCGCAATTGAGTTTCACCCCGGTGTGAGAACGACCTAACTTGAATCAATCACTGAATAATACATTCACATATTTTTACACTTCTTGATTTTTAAACTTAGATCAATTTGAGATGATTACCAGTCATGATGTCTCCTTATGATCTCAGGGGTTACAGTTTGTTCGATCTTATATGGCTCACGGAGAGTAGGAGCCATCTGTAGTTGTTGCAAGTTACACTAGTAGAAATAGTCATTAATTTATAACTTTAGATGCTAATTGTTTTTATACATGTTTAACAATTCAATTATATAAACCCGTTCATAAATATAAATACAATCAAAAATACAGAATTCTTTTTTTTAATTGTATTATTAATAAAATACAGTTAAATAAACAAATGAATATTGAATGTAATTATACGGTTTTTTTGGTGGAAAATTTTAAAATAGTCATCTATGATTTTGTTTCATCTGTCCATCACAACTAGATGTCAGAAACTACAAGAGATACCAACAAATGGTTTTTAGATTCGTAATCTACACAAAATGTTAGAGGGTCAAAATTGGTTTTGAAGTTTCGGTTTCAACCAGAAGTGGCCCAAAACTCAAAGTCAAGAAATCAAAGTCAGAAACTACAAGAGATAGCAACAAACAGTTTTTGGATTCGTTATCTACACAAAAAGGTAGTGGGCTTGGGTTTGAAGTACTGGTTTTGACCGAAAGTGGCCCAAAAACCGGAACTCAAAAAATCAAACTCGGATTTCATTTATTTATTCATACAACTGATACACACTTTTTCAATTTAACAGAACACATAATCTAATATAACATATTAATTAATGCTGTACCATAGGCAACCAGCAGAAGCGAGGCTTGGGCTCTCGCTGCCAATTTGGAAACAAAAGTAGCATTATTCGATTCTTCTTAAAGAATAGATACAGAAATCATAGGGTTTGAAGTTCCGATTTCAACAGGAAGTGGCCCAAAACCGGAAGTCAAGAAATCAAAGTCAGAGACTATAAGACATAGCAAACAAACGGTTTTTGAATTCGTAATTTACATAAAGGTAGTAAACTTGGATTGGGTTTGAAGAATTTGAAAACAGAAATAGTGCTATAGATTCCTCTTAAAGAGTAGCTACAGAAATCATTAGGTTTGAAGATCCGGTTTCGACTGGAAGTGGTTCAAAACCGGAAGTCAAGAAATCAAATTGTGAATTTGGAAATAAAAATAATATCACTCAATTCCTCTTAGAGTAGATACAAAAATCACTAATGGTTTTTGCCATAAGTCAAATGTGAGATTCTTTAAAAATACCACCAGCCTTGAGACGCCTCGTCTCATGAAAAAGATTTTTGTGATAATCTAGTCTGAAGCAGGTGACTCATTATATAAACTACAACAAAAGTTCAGTCAATAGACAGACAGAACACATAATGAGATGAATGGAACTATATAGCGGGCAGGTTTATAACATATGAAATGGTACAATTAACACATTATTTATTACACCACATTGGAGAACATTTGTAAAACCCATTCAGAAATGTCATCAAGCTCCTTAAAACTCGTTATTAAATGTTGAAATGCTTCTTAATTGATTTATCAACCTACACATACTTTTTGTGCCGTTCTTTTTTTGTACATGACTTAAGAAACTGATTTCATACCATTTTTAAAGCTATACATTCAGATTGTTATCAGTTTAAAATATTCAGAAATTTCTGGATATTCTAAATTAAAAATTTGGTATATAAACAGTACCAAAGGGTACATAACATATTACAAAAGTAGAGTGTACACACATATAAATAATAACATATATGACAAATTTTTTTAAACAAACTAACGATGACAATTATACAAAAAATACATACAAATCAATTAAATTTTAAAACAAAAATGTTCTTTTGCAAATAATTTGCAAAATATCTTAATACTAAGAAATGAAATTATTAATCAGTAATTTACAAGTACCGAATATTTCAATGATTTTTACACTTCACAAACTTTAAATGCATAAATAAAGTCAATCACTTTCCAAAGATTCAGCGATTTCTTTTTCTAACTGAACACAAGCTTGTTCAATTTCATAATTTTTACTTACTAATCCTACCCACATAGATTCTAATTTCTTCAACTTTTCACCCGCCTGCATCTGCATATCTTTCCGTTGCCAATTTATTTCTTGAATTTCTTTTCTGTAAAATGTATAACAAGTATAAAGCAACACCAACATTTATACAAACTCAAATTTCTATTCTACAATACAACATGGCTGATATGAAAGCAGTATCAAGCAAAGTCAAAAGCGATAGAAGCGAATACAGATCAGCTGGATCGAGAAAAATAAAAATACAGAAGTTTTATTGGAAATTAGATGCAAATGATAACTCTTTGCAAGCTTGAACAAAAGGAATGTATAGAGTAGATTATGAATGACTGAATTGTAAAAACATTTAGTAGTAAGATGCTGGATAAAGGACAAAAGGGAATCAGAACTTAAAAAGATTGATTAAAGCTGTGAAATTAATGAAGTACATAAACAAAAAAAAAATGATTACTGAAAAAACTCTTTGTCGCAACCGCACAAGGCATGGCAAAGTCTTTAATATGAATGAAGATGTATATTCTTCACTTAAGAATATGCTTCCTTTAAAACAAACAATAGAAACTATAGCAGGCCACAACAATTTCTTACATTTTGTTTTTTTTTACTTTTAGTTAATTTAAAGTTGCACCAATAGCTTCGTTATGAGCTACTACAGCAGGTAACTGGAAGAGTGGGTTTTTACTTGTTATAGTTTCCAGACCTTCACCAGGAATCGAACCCAGGACCTCCATGTTGTAGGACAGCATGCTACCATATATGCTACACAGGCTGCCACTTACTTTTTATTCACAAAATTTAAACTTTTTAAAAGTTGCAAAAAATTTTAAAAGTACAACAATAATAAGTATATAATGCTTTCTTTCATCATAACTAGTTACACGGTGAGGGAGGACAGAGCTCTCCCTTCCACTATAAGTATCCAGGACTAGTGACTTTCCCTTCCCCTGCCTTTTATACCGTAGTTTGTAAAAATACAGTAGGCATTCTCAGAATCAGGTAAACCCCAGTTTGTAGTAGTGTGCATGCATATACACTTACGCATGCAAACACTTTTAACATTGTGTTTTAACATAGTGGTTTTACAATACAATGAAGAGTAAGCTACATAATACAAGAGGAACACAATGAAAAGTAAGAAAGTGTTATGTGTTATAATGCCAGAAACTCGCTTTTGAAATAACTAGTCATGAAGAAAAATAAATTGGCATTTCTCGAGATTTATGGCAAGTATAGCCTACACGTAGAAGTTAGAGGAGCCGTGGTCTTGGTAATAATAATAGTAGTAGTAGTGGTGGGAGCTCACTTAACTAACCATAGTAGAAGTTATTGGCGAAGAAGGGGAAATTCTGTGAGAGAAATTATAATAAATGGATTATAGTATGAAAATTTTTAAATCACTCAATTCTTCCCTTTCAGCATGAAGGAAAGAAATTCATTGTGTATTTTTTAAGTTGCATCAACAGCTTAGTAATTACAGCTTAGACATTACTGTGGGTGTAAACATGTAGTAATTTCCAGGCAATAGCCAGGAATTAAACCTGGGACATTTCACTTTGCAGCCTAGTAAATTAAGCACTGGTCCCAATGTAGGTGATCAAAAGAGTATGATAAATCAAATTAAAATTTCAGTTCAGTTCATTTACATGTATTTCAGAAACAGGCTAATCCTGAAGTGTTATCAGTACTGAAATATACTGTCCAGTACTTGTGAAAATATAAAATTAATTGCGTAAAATATTATCACAACTTCTGATTCTGGTCAGTAAAAACACTGGTCTTTACTGATATCTTTTTATGAAGAAAACTAAAATTCAATTAACAACAAACTATTACGGCCTATTCCCATAATAGTAGTTTACTAGCTGCTGCTACTACTAGCAGGACCAACGTAAGTGGTAGGACCTACTGCATAAGTGATGGTTCCCGCAGAGCTATTTAATTAATGCCAATGCTCTGAAGACATATGCGAGTTGTGTTGTATTGCTGTACAAAGTACAGCTTACTAGCAACTAGCAATGTTTCCAAACATTCACACCGAGCTAGTTTACAAACACTAGCCAATCATGTGACCTTTTCTCTCCTACTAGTGCTAGTAAAATCAAAGTCATTCGCTCTTTAACTAAACTAGCTGATAGTTGTTTGTTCCCATTACACAATTTGCTATATGCTAGTCAACTAGCATCATGGGAATCACTGCTGTTTTTGTAACTATAGTTGATTTCACGTTCACAATGCAGTACAGGAAGTCCATAAGCAATGTATTTCACATGGGAGTTTGAGTGCTACTACAATAAGTAAAAATATTGACTCCGCACCACAAAAAGTTCTCATTTACAAACTCGTAATTGAATAACATATGAGGTGTGGCTGTTAAATAACGAGACTGACGTTGTAAAAAATGTTATTTTTATTTTATACATAATCACTTATTGTCACCTTCAATATACACCCCTTCTCTATCCCTACAACGCTCCATACGAATTTTCCATTGTTGGAAACAGTGCTGGAAGTCATCTTCTGTCAGCTCCTTCAGGACACGTGCCGCTCAAAAATGTTTGAAATGAAGCTAGCAAAAATGTTTGTACTGACTTTGTACTCGATTGAAAATGACCCAAATTTTTTGAAATGATAATAAAATGTGATAAAACGTGGTTTTTTACTTATGATCCAAAAACTAAGCACCAATCCAAGCACTGGAAGAGCTGAACTTCACCGAGAGCCAAAAAAAGCTCAAATGAGCCTAAAGCAATGATGATTGTTTTTTTTATATCCATGGGATTGTGTACCTTCACTGGGTTCCTGAAGGTCAAACAATTAATCAATATTACTACCTTGAGGTACTTCCTAAACTATGTCAAAGTGTAAGGAAAAACCGCCCTGAACCGTGGAAGGACAAATCATGGGTTCTCCACCAAGACAATGCGCCAGCTCATTCCGCGTTATCTGTCAAGAGGTTCTAACCAAGTACTTCATCTCAGTGTTAGAACATCCACCTTATTCACCAGATCTTGCACCATATGACTTTTAACTGTTCCCTAAGGTGAAATCTGCATTAAAAGGGACAAGATTTGAGTCTGTAAAAGCTGTAAAAGAGAAAGCGGCATGTGTCCTGAAGGTGCTGACAGAAGATGACTTCCAGCACTGTTTCCAACAATGGAAAATTTGTATGGAGCGTTGTAGGGATAGAGAAGGAGTTTATATTGAAAGGTGACAATAAGTGATTATGTATAAAATAAAAATAACATTTTTTACAACATCAGTCTCTTTACTTAATAGCCACACCTCATAATACGAAAACATCAGTAATTTTTTCAAACTCATTTATTATTTCTGTTTCCACCAAACATATGACTTATCGTACATCAAATTACTGATAAAATTATATTTTATAACACAATAATAAAATACATTTATGTCGTCATTAAAAAAAATATATAAAAAAAATATATAAACGTCCAACTTTGTACGAGCGTATCTTATCTAAATATCATAATATAATAATAAGATTTACAGCGTAATAAACTACAACTCATTAGGAAGTGAAAGCAATTTTTTCAGAATGTTTTGATTGCAAATGAGCTTGTTAGAGCAAGGTAAGCAAAACTCTAAATATTTTTGCCCGTGACCTTCGGATGGTGTTGGCGGAGGAGGGTTATTTTATTGGCTGTGCCTGATGTTTTCCGTACACCTGATAACACAACGGGTTCTCATAAGAGCTGTACTGCATTCTGAATGTGAAATAGAGTATAGTAAAAAAATACTGTTTTCTAACACATACCTTAATACTTGTAATTGTTTCTGGGCTTGAGAAACACACTTTACTAATAACTCAAGATAACATCTCCAAGACTCACAGCCATACTCTAACATCAATTCTAAGTTGCATATCCTAAACAAAAAAACAATATTACACAAATCATCAAAAATACAAAGATGACAAATCATACTGATTTTTTCACAAATGTTTTAATTTTGATTCTTATTTATTAAAAATCTGGTGTGAAACACTCACACAACTTTCTCTTGCCAATGTAACTAATTAACAATATAACCTAACATTAGTTTATGCTGGTCTAACCTACTAATATTTAAATACAAGTAAACGAACCGTACTTTATAAATATACCTTATAATTTTACAAACGAAATTTCTTAAGGAAAGCGAGCCACCATAAATTTTTCAAGGTTTGCTGTTTATTTCATCTTATTGAGAAGAAAAATGAATTACATGTAAAACTGTATGTGCACACAATGGTCAAATTTCTTTATTTTCTTCCCAGGGATGATTAAAGATGTTGAACTTCGAGTATAAATTTTTTACATTCTGACAATACTTTCTTACATTATATTGTAAAAATCCCTTTCATGAGATTGTCACATGACTGGTGGCAATTTTGAAAAAGGCTTACCTTTGACTTATGGCAAAAACCATTAGTGATTTCTGTATCTACTTTTAGACTCTACTGTATTGTATTACTCTACTGTAGACTTGTATATCTACTTTTAAATAAAAATTGAATAACACTACTTTTGTTTTCAAGTTCCAACTTTGATTTCTTGAACTTCTGGTCGAAACCGGAACTTTAATCCCAATTTAGGCCCACTAATTTTTACTTTCTCTTGCCAATATGAATATATAGGAAGGAAAGTATTGTTTTCATGTCGATTTTTCGAAATAGAGTTTTCACCGGATCTATACGTTTTCAGACCCCCTGAACCCAAAAAACATGTTTTTAGCGATTGGTCTGTGTGTGTGTCTGTGTGTATACAAAATATCTCAAGAACGGAACATCGTACGAACTTGAAACTTAAAACTTAAGTTGCATACCACTACCGGACCCGACACGAACATTTTCATCAAAATCGGTCAACCGGAAGTAGTAGTTTATTCGTGTAATTTTTCACTTTTTTGTGATTTTCTCAAAAACTGGTCCTACGATTTTTTTAAAAATCGCCTGGTTTATTCAGTTTTTTATTCTCTGCAAGATAGGATAGGCGCCATTTTTGCTGAAATTCTTGGTGAGGCTGTTTTTACGTAAAAACGTTGTTTTTTTAAGATTATGGATTTAATATGCATTTTAGCGCAAAAATTTATGTAACAAAAGATGTAGAGAATTTAAAATTCTACAACTTTTATTTCAAACATTTTTCTGTATAATGCTTAGTTTAGCAGTAATTAGCGATTTTCTGATTTTTTCTCACGTAAACGTGTGAAAAATCGATTTTATTAAGATTTCGGCTTTAGTACGCATTTTACGACAAAAGTGTATATAATTAAATTTATAGGAAATTAAAAGATCTACAAGTTTTATTCAAAGCATTTTTCTCTACAGAGCCTAGTTTCGCGTGAAAGAGTGATTTTCCGTATTTTTAAGCCAAACTGAGTTCAATTTTCATTTTGCGTCTTTCACTCATGATTAAAATAAGGTTATGTTTTTGAGGTTAGTTTTTTTTTATTTCTAATGTTTTATTACTAATGTTAGGTTATATTGCTAATTATTTGCATTGGCAAGAGAAAGTTGTGTGAGTGTTTCACACCAGATTTTTTTGTGTAGATTATGCCTGAGATCTGACATCTGGGTGAAATGGACAGATGGACAGAACAAAAAGTTTTTTACAAACAACCATTAATAAAATTCACTTCCAGTGAAAAATGTAATACTTTCTTTTTCATATCAGGTCAGAGGAAGTGTAAAAATAACACTTAATTTGTTAATTAGAAAATATTATTTTACCGAGTTGCTTGATGTTCAAGTTGGGCCATAGAATTTTCAACACATTCATTCCATGCAGCAATGTCTGTCATTTTTCCAGCTGGTGGCGGAGGTAGTTCATAACGTTTCATACTTAACACATCCATTGGAAGACGTTGTTGCATTCTTTCAAATTCATTTCTCATTATTTCAGTCTGAAACATACAAGTTTATAAAAATTTATTTTTAAAACAAACTGATACAATATAAAAAAATCTGGTGTGAAACACTCACACAACTTTCTCTTGCCAGTGCAAATAATTAACAATAAACCTAACATTAGTAATAAAACATTAGAAATAAAAAAAAAACTAACCTCAATAAACATAACCTAACTTTAATCATGAGTGAAAGACGCAAAACGAAAATCAACCTCAGTTTGGCTTAGAAATATGGAAAATCACTCTTTCTCTCTAAACTAGGCTCTGTAGAGAAAAATGCTATAAATAAAAGTTGTAGATCTTTTAATTTTCTATAAATTTAATTATATACACTTTTGTCGTAAAATGCATACTAAGGCCGAAATGTTAAAAAATCGATTTTTCTCACGTTTTCGTGAGAAAAAAAACCAGAAAATCGCTAATTACCGCTAAACTAAGCGTTATACAAAAAAATGTTTGAAATAAAAGTTGTAGAATTTTAAATTCTCTACAACTTTTATTATATAAATTTTTGCTCTAAATTGCATATTAAAACCGTAATCTTCAAAAAACAAAGTTTTTACGTAAAAACAGCCTCACCCAGAATTTCAGCAAACATGACGCCTACCCTATCTTGTAGAGAATAAAAAACTGAATAAACCAGGCGATTTTTAAAAAAATCGTAGTACTAGTTTTTGAGAAAATCGCAAAAAAGTGAAAAATGACACTTATAAACTACTACTTCCGGTTGACCGATTTTGATGAAAATGTTCGTGTCGGGTCCGGTAGTGGTATGTAACTTAAGTTTCAAGTTTCAAGTTCGTACGAAGTTCCGTTCTTGAGATATTTTGTATACACACACACAGACCAATCGCTAAAAACATGTTTTTTGGGTTTAGGGGGTCTGAAAACGTATAGATCCGGTGAAAACTCGATTTCAAAAAATCGACATGAAAACAATACTTTCCTTCCTATATATTCATATAGGCAAGAGAAAGTAAAAACTACCATACTTTTTACATTGAAGTTAATTTTAAAATTCTCATAAAAATTAATTTTGCAAAATATGTTTACAAAATTGATTAAAATGAATAAATTTTGAATAAGATATACTAATAGCAAGCTGATACTCTTGAACAGTAGTCATCTTTAAAAGTTTCAAATGTTAATTTTAATAACATGTTGGCCTTTAAGTTAGCTGGTAGAAAGTTGCTGTTACATAACACTGAACGGGTAACCAATTTTGTATGGTGACACAAACTCCAAGACAAAAAAAAATTAACATTAAAACTGAGATACCTAGTAGTTTAGTGAACAACAGTTTAATAACTACTTAGTATTCTAAATTTATACCGGCCGCATTAGTGTAGTTGGTAACGTGCTCGCCTCTCATCATGCAGTCTTGGGTTCGAATCCCATTCAGGCACGGCATATTTTCATACGTTACAAACAATCATTTCATCCTTCACCATCTGCATTAGCAGTAATTGCATAACAGTCGGGCGTTAAACCAAAAAAAATAAATAAATAAATTTATACTCATATTTAATTTCAAGGAACATTACATTAGGCTTACCTCAAAAGCAGTTAAGTTCAGTGGCGGTAGGTGCTCCAAATAATTTTTTGTTGGTCTGTATCTCCTTGTTTCCTCTTCAACCATAGCTAAAGCCTGAAAAAAAGGAACTTACATTATTAAAAAAAGGAAGAAAATACACAAATTTAACATCAGCTAAAATGAGCCAATAAATATACACTAATAAAAGACACAAAGCACTTATTGCAATGGTTATCTATAAATATAAATAAAATAATGGAATGAATTACTAGTTTGTTGTTGTTTAGATCAACAGCTGGTTTGAACCTCCAGAGGTTTTACTATAATATCCACGAAAAATTTAGGGGGTGGGAGTTTGCTGTGTACTTCGCCACTTCCTCAACTTGCCTCTCCCACCAGTCGAGCAATTTCTCCTCTCTTACTGCTCCAATTGACTTGAAACTTATACCTTCTTTTAAAGTTCAATTCACCCTTTACACTCAAAAAATGTATAGGCGGAGTACTGCTAATAATATCTGATACATGTCAAGTAATAGTTAAATATATTTGCGACGTATGTGTTGAAAAAAATTAAAATTAACAAAAGAAAAATTTCAAACTGTTCTATTTTCGTGTTTAAAAATTAGCTTATAATATTTGATTGTAGATAACTACTGCACATATGTTTTATTACCTGTTAAGTTTACATTTTGTATGAAAAATAAAGCGAGAAGGAAATTTATTTTGTTTCACACCCTACGATTAAACAAAGTAAAAAACAAAACAAAGTTTGGTATAAACATTGTTAGGCCTATAGTATATGGTGTATGTAAAATGTTTGTTCTGACTGTATCAAAATGAAAATAAAATACGGAAGGCTGTTTATTATTTTCAAGTTGCCCAGACATAAAAGTTTTGTCTGCATCAATAATTTATTGGCTTCAGTGCTGCTATAATGCTACAATTTCTTTATATACTATGTTTATAACTCCACATAATAATGAGTTTATAAACCTACAGTATTTTAGAGTCAAAAATACTATAATAGAGAACAAAACAATACGATTATAGCCTACAAGTATGCCTGTTAATTTGGTCAGTTGGCATTTAGTCTCGAAAAGATATTGGTCATGAAGTTCAGTAGCATCTACTTTGCACCCTGCAAATGACACCTTCACTTCATTAACCACAGGGTCTGGCTGTATAATGAAACTCGCCACTCCAGTGGGGGTTGGGTGGATCACAATATTTTGAAATTTGAAGATATGAAGTTTCAAAATTTCAACTTTGAATGTATGATATTAAGAGTTTTTTTCGTTTTCTCAAGTGACCTAGGGTTGCGATCTTAAAATTTTAAGGTTTCTTTTACACCTCTATCTCTTCTGTACTTAAATAGTTCAGTCATATAATTGGCTGACCACGTGACACGAAAAAGGAACTATTTTTTGTAGCCCTTGAACTAGCAGATAGAGTGCAAATAATTTAACACTCCACCTGTCTATTATGGGCATATTACTATTTCAATAGTACCACTAAAGAACAAGTAAATTTCAAAATTTACTGTTCGTAGATTTAATACAGTATATTTTTATAATTTGTATTTGTTCTACACATGTCAAATCCAGTAAAATATGTTTCCATTTATTTTCAGCAAGGTAAGAATAAGTTGATGATTAATAATTTACATAATAAGTTATTTTTCCCCCGATATTAATCTGCTGAAAAATAATTAATAATTAACATTAAGCCAATCAAACTTCTAACCTAAACCATCCGAAAATTAATAGGAGTCAACTCAAACTCACATATTCGTGAATAACCACTGACATTAAGGGTAGTTTTATAGTTAGACATAACAAATTACTGGGAACTATTCCTCTGCATCATCATACAAAATACTAAAATTAAGAAAAGCCTGGTTATCATTAACATCAGCCGGCTTACAGACGTAAATATAATGTTTTATTTAGGAATTAGCACTAAAATCTTACCGCTTCTCGAACTCCTGGTTCATCGTAACCCTGGTCTATATAAGGCAAGGCGTCTACGACTACTTCTCCAGCCATTATTATTTATTATTCTAAGAAGTCACAATTTCTAAGAGGGCTATATAAACATAACCTTAATCGTGACGCACACTATAAACATCTCTCGGCAAACTCAACTGAAGCTCAGACTACACTGCTTTAATATCTTTGCACGAATCAATGACGTCATGGTATTACGTTTAAATGGGTTTTAAAGGGACAATTAGAAGGTATAAAAATTCTTAAATTATTAAGAATTTACGCTACACTAAATTAAACATACGAAACTCCACATGCGACACCAGAACCAGATATAAACATAAATACGTTGACTCGTCATAGCGGCTGGTCGTCCGATACAGACCGTCCGTCACATTAGTATAATTATGTAATTATTAGACTGATATAATTATATCAGTCTTCCAACCGTGCTATAGTACTATATAGTACGCTCATAGATCAGTTTACATCAATTCCAAAGTTAAGTGGAATATAGTATAGAAATCAATTTCTTTCGTGCGGAGGTCTATTGAACAGAAACTTGACCACGTATAGAAATCAGACATCCAAGTTCCCGAAGTTTGGAGGTATCTGGCCAAGTATGTCCTAAATAAAAGTATCTTAAAGAGTATTTTATATGTATTTTTTTAAAGGGTGTAATAAAGAAAAACTAAATAAACAACGCCGACTTCTGACGTCACGTAGCTAGTAAACTGGCGATGATTTTACTGCCACCTAAAATTGTCGGTTTTCCTAATCGCTTTCACGCCAGTAAAAACAAATATTATTCTCATAAATTTTAACCGAAAATAAATAATATAGTTTTAAAAAAAATCATGTTTTATCAAAGATACAAAATTTAGACAATGGCCGTTTCACATAAAATCAGTGTGGTAGGTAAAATAAAATCTTTGAGAAAGACTGTACTCAAAGAATAAAATTCACAACAATGTGAATCGTAAAATGAAGTAAGAAATTAATTTTTTACAGAGTACTAAAATAAATATCAATTAGTACTTTATGAATATAGTAAAATTTCGTTTTTGGTTTAATTTCTAAACTATTCTAAAACATCTATTGCTACTTCAACTCTATACGGTTGGTAAACACGGTCAATAAAACACATGATTTGAATTTTAAAACATGATGGATCAAGAAAATTTTGTAATTATACTGTTCATATTAATCGGTATCAAAGGAATTAGCTATTATTTACTTTTTGTTACAAACTAAAATAAATATTTTTTGTAACCGCAGTAATTACAACCAGGTAAAATCAATGTTAGTTTTAAATTTTATAATTTACTTTAACTGGTATTAATTAGGCTAATTCTTCATTTACTGATTTGTTTGTATCCTTAGCATCCTTGAAATTTTTTTTAGATGAGATTGAGTGAATATTTTTCAATCTGGTTTAAATAGCTTGGATTTTCCTTTTGTTTTAAAATACAATGTAGTTAAGTATGGATGATCAATCTGGTTTTGATCATGAACTTTTTGATGAAAGGTTACAATGTTGGACCCAATGTTGATTATCCTTAAACTTAAAAGTATTTCAATAAAGAGAAAAAATTGATCCACATCTTTATTTCGTCAGTGATACAGACAAGATTTTAAAACTAGTTATTAATTTGTAATGTGTAAAGAAACTGGAAGGTAACTTAAAAGAAAAATTAAGCATATGACAATATTGTAATTTAAAAAGTCATTTAAAGTGTGTATTAATAAATACTTTCAAGAATTGCTAGTTGAATTGTTCTACACATACATAACTAAGTACTGCTTAATAACGATCGAAATAGGATTCCCTCCCTTCCCCACTTCTTCCATTCCCATTCGCACTATGTGCTGGATCGAATACATTGGTACGCACAACACAAATGAGCAATTAATATGACTATCACTTATACTAGATTCTTGTTATCCATAACATTTTGTACAGATTATGTGACCACCAGTAGAAAAAAGTCATTAGTGTTTCCATTATTTTTGTTTAGGCCTACTATTAGGTAATATAGTCATAACTCAGCAAGTTCTTAATTTATAATGTTGACTGTTAGTATAATTAATTGATACAATTTAATTATTAAATAAAGTAAGCATTATTCTTTATTTACTTGAGAGCAGCCAATATAAACTATGCTTTTACTTTAGTTCTACAGTGTTAGCGCCGCATTTGTAATTTAAAAAGCCATTTAAAGTGTGTATTAATAAATACTTTCAAGAATTGCTAGTTGAATTGTTCTACACATACATAACTAAGTACTGCTTGATAACGATCGAAATAGGATTCCTCCCTTCCCCACTTCTTCCATTCCCATTTGCACTATGTGCTGGATCAAATACATTGGTACGCACTTGGTTTTGTAGTCAGTGCAGTTTTATTATATTTTGGGTTTGATTGGTTGTTCAATATTCAGATAAATTCGTTTTGATTAAACAAATACAGTGTAAGTGTATATTTGTGATTTAAACAGGTACAGGTTAAATAAGTGCAAATAATAATAAATAATAAAGTAATTGTAAGTATGAATATAAATACTGTTGTAGTAATGAGCTGTACTAGTAGGCTGACTATCCGAGCTAATATTTTTGGGACAGTGCATAATGCGAGGTGGCGCGGATGAAGTATGGAAGGGAGGGAATCCTATTTCGAAACTTGTCGGACTATATTTACATTACTATAATCTGTACTATAGAAGGAAACACCAACTCTATTATTAGGCTGCCTAACATTCAAGTTTGTGTAGCTACAACAAGAGTTTTAGGTGATTTATTCATATTTTTCTACATAGTAACATTGCTATATTAAATTATGAAATATTAAATATGTGTTACTCCTTTATTTTAGTTTAGATGTCTTTACATGAATTTTGTGAAGAACTTGAAGTATTACTAGAAAATTCACCTTATGCTTTAGAAATAATTAACAATCTAAAAGAAAAAGAAAATGAACATATTCCATACTTATGCCAATCACCACAGGTTTGACATTTATTATTACTTACTAAAATACTTTGTTTTTTTTTTTACTTTTTTTGTTATGATATTAATGTATTTATTAGACATTTTTCTAAAAAATTATTCAAAACTATTAAAAATATTTTTGAAAAATTTTTATATTAATTATAGAATTTGTAAACTACAGTAGTTGATAGTAAGTTTAACTCTGAAAACTGAAAGTATTAAATTTAGATGCAATGAATTTAGATGCAAACAGTATTTAGACATTTTATAAAATTGAGTCTGCTCACACTCATGGTCAGAGGAAACAGTTCCTAAATAATGTAAACTACATGAACTTTTTAATCTATTCTGCAGTAGAACCTTGTTATATCGGGCTAATGACTGGCTATAGCCTTCCCAGTATATCAAAATCCTGGTATATCCAATTTGGCCATTGAACATTGCCATTGTATTACAATTACATATTAATTTATTGCTGTTTGAATTGGAAAAAAAATTTAATTTTTGGTGTAACATTCACCTAGTTCCAAACTGAACTAAGAATTTATATTTTTTACATAAATATAGATACTGAAGTCACGAGATTGCCTTTTGCATATAGATGGGCTGTGAGGAAGGGAAGTGAAAATTTGCAGTGCAGCTAATCTCAACAGTGAGACACTACTCGTACATTTCACTACCGTACAGTTTCTACATACATTAGTGGTTAACTCCAAAAAAATGTAGTCTTCATAAACCTCATAAGAAATAAATGTGACCAGTAATATTGCCTATAGCTTAATGTGACTAGAAATGTTTGATTTACTGTAATTACCAGCTACCTAATTCCATTGGTACAAAATTTTCTATGAATGAGTCACCTTCTTTACTATCGCTGTCATTGGCATCTTCACTGTCAGTCTCACTAGTATCTACCTAACCGTTTCCTTTTTTTACCGGGTGCCAACAAAACTGTTGAAGAATAGCTGTTTCACGTCTTTAATTTCCTTCTTTATTTTTTGAATTGTGGGAAGAGAAACATCACTGTAGTTAGCTACTCGCTCATGGCTTTTGTTAAGAGGCAGGGAAAGGCATTTTTGTTTAGCTTCAACTTCACAACATTTTATTACACTGCATAATAGATTTCGTTCAGCACTGTGAATAGTCTGACAACGTTTTTGAAAAACTAACATTTCTGTTTACGGTAACAAACAGTTATATTGGTACAGTTAACCTACAAAAGGTTCCGTGATATACTGTATATGCTCTGGGTATAGTATAAGTTGTTGTGTTTGTTGTACGAAATGAAACAGTCGCGCATGCGCACTGATGCTTTGTCCCCTTTACCCCTCATTGCAAACAAAGGCAAACTCATTACTCAAACTGTAGATGATGTAGGTAGTCAAAAAATCATATGCTCGTCTTGGACTTACTGTCTCTTCTTACTGAACTAGTGACAGAGTAAGGCATGGAAAACTAATACTTCGGACCAGATACAAATGATTACAGGGCGACACGTCTCATAAGTCAAAGGCTTACCTTTGACTTATGAGTAACTATTAGTGATTTCTGTATCTACTCTTTAAGAGGAATCGGACAACACTATATTTGTTTCCAAATTCCAACTTTGATTTCTTGAACTTCCGGTCGAAACCGGAACTTCAAACCCAATCAGGCCCACTAACTTTTTGTGTAGATTACGAATCCGAAAACCGTTAGTAGCTATCTCTTATAGTTTCTGACATCTGGTTGTGACAGACTGATGGACAGACAAAAAAATGATTGATGACAATTTTAAAAATTACCACCAACAATATAAAGTGGTTCAATCTGATTTACAAATTTTTTTTTTATACATGATGTGAATTGCATTTTTTTATAATTACAGCTGGAGTTTCGATACCAACTGATCAATAAAATGAGGAATTACTGCTATGAAGTAAAACTATCAGTAATTACAATGCATCTTGCTGTTCACTTACTTGATTATTTTATGGATAATTATTCAATTGTTCGTGAAAAACTCAAGTTTGTTGCATTTGTTTGTATATCTCTTAGTGGTAAGTAACAAACAACACAACCTTTTTTTATCTGAGGTGCAAAGACTCTATAATATATTTTGTAAATATAAAGTTACATTGTATACTTTTTAATATATCTTTGTACTTTTTAAAATATTTCTTTTGTACTGAGTTACTAAATAAAAAAATCTGGTGTGAAACACTCACACAACTTTCTCTTGCCAATGCAAATAATTAACAATAAACCTAACATTAGTATTAAAACATTAGAAATGAACAAAAACTAACCTCAAAAACATAACCTTATTTTAATCATGAGTGAATGACGCAAAATGACAATCGAACTCAGTTTGGCTTAAAAATACGGAAAATCACGCTTTCACGCTAAACTAGGCTCTGTAGAGAAAAATGCTCTAAACAAAAGTTGTAGATCTTTTAATTTTCTATAAATTTAATTATATACACTTTTGTCGTAAAATGCATACTAAGACCGAAATGTTAAAAAAATCGATTTTTCTCACGTTTTTGTGTGAGAAAAAAAAACAGAAAATCGCAAATTACCGCTAAACTAAGCGTTATAAAAAAAATGTTTGAAACAGAAGTTGTAGGTTTTTAAATTCTCTACAACTTTTATTATATAAGTTTTTGCGCTAAAATTTATATTAAAGCCGTAATCTTAAAAAAACAACGTTTTTACGTGAAAACAGCCTCACCGAGAATTTCAGCAAACATGGCGCCTACCCTATCTTGTAGAGAATAAAAAATTGAGTAAAATAGGCGATTTTAAAAAAAATCGTAGGACCAGTTTTTGAGAAAATCGCAAAAAACTGAAAAATTATACGAATAAACTACTACTTCCGGTTGACCGATTTTGATGAAAATGTTCGTGTCGCGTCCGGTAGTGGTATGTAACTTAAGTTTCAAGTTTCAAGTTCGTACGATGTTCCGTTCTTGAGATATTCTGTTCACACAGACACACACACACACACACAGACACACACACACACAGACCAATCGCTAAAAACATGTTTTTTGGGTTCAGGGGGTCTGAAAACGTATAGATCCGGTGAAAACTCGATTTCGAAAAATCGACATGAAAACAATACTTTCCTTCCTATATATTCATATAGGCAAGAGAAAGTAAAAAGAAAACACCTACTCTAGAACATGGCCTTTAGCCATAGCTTTTGGTAAATCTTTTAGGTCAATCCTCCACCTTCCACATTGTGAGTTGTTGTAATCCATTACAGTTTTTAGAAAGCATGTGTATGGAAATAATTGTAAAAAAAATACAGGAATAGTCTTATTATTATTATCATTATTATTGTAATTATTAACAACTTGTAGTTTGTGCTGAGGTATAGAAGGTAATTTACGGAAATGTGCTTTACAATTTTTGTTATTAAAATTTTTGAGACTCAAATCACAAACTTTTTAGCTTTTTAGCTTTGCAGTCAGACATTCTGCCATCAGTAAAATTATATTTTGTTAAACTATATTGTAGCTCATTTATTACGTACTTAGTTATTAGGTTTATTTTAAAAGAAATCTGTTAGTACATTTCCATAAAACTGGTTTGCACTGTAGTACTGTAAAATGGTTTTACAGTTTTTCATAAAATTATATCATAAAAAATGGTTATGCTTTTGCTGATATAATGGCTTTATGTTAACCACATTCTGTCAGAGTTCATGGTTTTATAAATTAGTGATGTTTGACAATAATGCGTAATAAAATTGATTTTTAAATTTTGACTAACGAAATTTCAATTATCCATGTATTTTTATTAGTCAAATAAAAATTTGTTTTCTACAGCAAAATTTGAAGGTGATGAATCGTTCCGTACTTCACATTTGAAAAGATTAAACAAGAACAAAGATTGTGGTGCGGAGTTTTTAGTACTAGAGTTGAAAATTTTGGGGTTTTTCAACTGGAATTTGTCTCAACCAACTGTCGCATATTTTTTAGAATTTTATAGATGGTTAAGTGTGTTTCGCCAAGATTGTATCAACGTTTCACCCAATAATTTAAGAAAGGAAGCTTTTAATATAATTGCTAAAATCCAGGATACAACTTTAGATGGTTTGTATTAATTTCACTGATTCTTAAAGTAAGAGTAATGAATTTACTATAATAGTAAATTTTAAATATTGTAGTAATAGATTCAGCGGTATAACTTAGTAACAGAAGTATGTCTCATGTTTGTGTTTTCATTCATATTCTGAAGGGTTCACCTTGTAATTGCAACCTTGACTTACTGTCAGTAACAATTTTTTTCATCTCCATATACTGAATTTTATACAATTTCTTAGTTTTATTGTTGACAAAGTTTAAAATTTTGATGCAAACCCACAAATCCATTTTCAGTTCAGGCACCGCTTTTTATCGGTCCCCTTTTCAATTCTTCAAAAAATTAGCTGTTGAGAGGAGTGGTCACCGAAAAGAAGCAGTAGTTAATTGAAGTTTGACCATTAATGAAAAAAAAATCTGGTGTGAAACACTCACTCAACTTTCTCTAGCTAATGCAAATAATGAAAAATATAACCTACATTTAATCATGAGTGAATGATGCTAAATGAAAATTAACCTCTGTTAAACTTAAAAATATGGAAAATCACTTATTAACACTAAACTACACACTGTAGAAAAAATGCTGTGTAAATAAAAGTATTAGATTTTTAATTTCCTATAATTTTGATTAAATAAATTTTTGTCATAAAATGCTAAGGCCACGATCTTAAAAATCCCATTTGGTATTGATACTGATGAGCAAAATACAGAAAATCACTGATTGATGCTAAACTAAGCAGCATAGGAAAGTATGTTTGAAATTAAAATTGTAGGTTTTTATAATCTCCTACATCTTTAATTATTAAATTTTGCTGTAAAATGCATATTAAGCCCGCAATCTTAAAAAAAACCCATTTTTTTACTGATTTTGGCCAGAAATTCATATTAAGGCATCAATCTTAAAAAGAATTTACCTTGAGAGCACAACCCCCCAAGAACTTCAATTGCACTTACTCTTATACTACTTCGGTAGAACACAAAAAATGTAGTAAGTGAGGTAATTTTTGAAATAATCGTAGGAACCATTTTAGAGATAATCGCTAAAAAGTGAAAAATTGCTTGAATAAACTACTTCTTCTGGTTGACCAATTTTGATGAAAATATTTGTGCCAGGTTTTCTAGTGGTACCTAACCTTAGGTTCCAAGTTTCAACTTCATACACTATTCCGTTCTTGAGATATTTTGTTCTCAAATGTGTGCATGCGCATACGCTCAGACGAATCACTAAAAACATGTTTTTAAGGTTTGGGGGCCTGAGAACATGTATTTGTGGTAAAAACTTGATGTCAAAAAAATGAACATAAAACAATATCTACTTTTCTTCCCTATTTTACTTGCACAACAGTTTGACATTAAAAAAAAAATTGTATTCATATAGGGCAAAAGAAAGTAATAAGCTTTCTCACAATATTTCAGAGCAGAATATCGTAAGATCAGGAAAGAAAATAAAACATTTATGAATGGTAAGCAAAGCGAGCAGGGTTTGCCAGTTAATATGTATTTATTACACCTATTATTATAATTTATCAATATATATGAAAATTAATGTTTGTTGTCCTTATGGATTCCTAAACTTTTCAACCGATATAAATCAAATTTTATCAATAGACTAGCAACCCCCGCTCGCTTCGCTTCACAGCAGCTAATGTAGGCCTCATCAAATTATTTTAAAACCTCTCTAGATACAATATTTGTGGTTTTGTTGCCCTGTGGTAGCAAAATAAATTATTTTTCTGCACTTCCAGCTCTAGAAAGTTCGACATAAAGTTGTCCATTAATGAAGGAAGCACTCTTGTCTCAAATCGATGCCCACCATTTTAAATGTTTGTCCCTGCGATTTAACAGAATTGAATAGAATGCATAGAAAAACAGTTGATATATGGCTGAGATAAGAGACAGTAATATGTGGGTGCGGTACACAGAGTAATTGGAAATATATGACTCATTCACTACCTGTCGAATGTAAACAAAATATATATGAAATGCAGTACAAAATTAAAAATTTAGAATATATCCGAATTTTTAATGTTTTTGGAATGTAATATTATTCTTCATGTTTTTTTATGAAATATAAAAGTTGAATCGTGCTTCTAGCCCAAAAAATACACCATTCAGAGGACTTAGAAAAAATAAAAGTGCTATGCACCCGATAAACTAAAACATGTGACATCGTTACAGTTTAAGTTGCTTAACTCACTTGATTAAAAGCCGGCCGCGTTGGCGATGTTGGTAACGTGCTCGCTACTCATCACGCGGTCTTGGGTTCGAATCCCACTCGGGCATGGCATTTTTTCATACGTTACAAAAAATTCATTTCATCCTTCACCGTCTGCATTAGCAGCAATTTGCAAAACAGTCGGACGTTAAACCAAAAAAAAAAAAAAAAAAAAAAAAAAAAAAAACTTGATTAAAACTACTTAAAGTTGCAAAATAGCCTATATTGATCAGGAAGCTCTAAGCTATGCAATAATGAAAGATTTTTTAAAATCAGTTCAGTAGTTTCTGAGATTACCTCATACAAACAAACAAACAAACAGATGTTTCTTCTTTATTATATTAGTATAGATTACTCAGTTTCTGGAGCATGTTTTAAGCTTTTGAAAACCTTGATCTGATCAGTAGAAAGAAAGTTAGGGGCCCAAATGTTGTTTTTGTGCTTTTGAAAGTCAGATGTTAAACTTTTAAAATACAGATGTTTAAAATAAAGGACAAATAAAACAGATGTTTTTGTTTTATGAATTATAATCTAAGCTGACCCACAGGCCTACAAATACATATTATGTATTTGTACATATTATGTATTTATACATAATATGTACAAATGCGTACAAATACATATTATGTATTTGTACGCCTTCGGGTCAGCCCAGATAGTCAGCTGGTAGAAAGTTGCTATTATTTGTTAAGTAACACAGATTGGGCTAGCGACTTTGTGTGGTGACCTGACAGCCATCCATGAACAAACTCTACTGGGGGTCCCTGTTCAAACTCATACCTAACCCACGTCAAAATAAGACAACAGCGATTAAATTGGGTAGTTGACAATAATGTACAGTTCCTGATAACAAATAAAAGCTAAAAACTATTAAATATAAATATATCGAGCTAGTTTATAAATATATGTATGTATTTTTTGAGCTAGTTTATAAATATATATATGTATTTTTTAAATGTCTTGAGATGTTTTTTTTCTAAATGATTAATGTATATATATTATTTTATTAAACATACTATGTAGGATTTTTAAACAGCCGTATTATTTAAAATTGTAATACATATTTTTCTAACCACCAGAATACGGTAACATAAAACACTTACCAATGTTTATAGCGCTTTCGTGTATCTTGTACACATCTTGAGTAAATTAAAATTTATATCGAAGTCAAAATTTAAAACTTCCTGCTCCTACCATGGTAGATAAGGAATATCTACCATGGAATTATATACCTAAGGAATTATCTACCATGGTAGGAGCAGGAAGTTTTAAATTTTGACTTCTAATAAATGTTAATTTACTGAAGATGTGTACAAGATACACGAAAGCGCTATAAACATTGGTAAGTGTTTTATGTTACCGTATTCTGGTGGTTAGAAAAATATATATTTCAATATATATACATATGCATTACCATTTTAATATAACATTATGAATACTAATTTTTTATTTTTTCAGCGATTTTCCAATAGTAGTTTCTGTGCAGATATGCCTCCAAAAGCATAGCATTGGCGCAGTTGGTAACGTGCTCGCCTCTCATCATGCGGTCTTGGGTTCGAATCCCATTCAGGCACGGCATTTTTTCATACGTTACAAAAATCATTTCATCCTCCACCGTCTGCATTAGCAGTAATTGCAGAACAGTCGGACGTTAAACCAAAAAAAAAAAAAAAAAAGCATAGGAGCGTGTATAGAGTACAACTAGTACTTACTTTACTTCAAAGCGGGGATCCCACAGAGTCACTTCACATCCCACATCTCAAACACCATGATCATCTGTCCCACCAGTCGTCACCCTCCTCCAAGTTTCTTGCCTCCATTGCCTGCATCACACAATCCCGCTACATTTTCTAAGGCCTCCCTTTTTCCTCATCATGAACAATAATTCAAAGCCGTTTGAGGCCACCAATCTTCATTCATCCGTTGCTCATGCCCTTACCAAATCAACTTGCTGCTCTATATTCTAACCACCACAGTGTCCTGCACATCTACCATTCCTCTCATTACTTCATTTCGTACATTTCCGACCTGGAGACACCAAAAGCTCATCTTAAAAAAATCCATCTCCAGAGCTTTTAAATGCTCCTCATTCTGCCCACTTATCTACCAGCATTCCGAAGCATAAGTAACAATCGGGTTTACTATCGCCCCATAAATCATCTTTTTCGTCCTTATGCTGATTTTCGATGACCAAATACAGCTAGTATAATATAGAAAAACCACCAAATACAATGACAAAGAGTCAACGATGACTCTTACCTGATTAAAAAAGTCAATAGGTCCTTTCGGATATCATGTATCCATCATCAATATTGTAATATAAATATGTTAATGTATGTACCCACTGGTCAGTTGGCCATGATAATACCAATGTCATTGAAAATGTTTCACGAAACTATTATAAATTATCTACTACCTACTTTTTTTCTTTTCTTTAGCTTGTTTGACCTCAATGGATCACTCTAGTCAACTTTCTGGTTCGCTTCTCATGTACTTCATTGGCTCGCCGTTTTTGCCAATACCTCCTCATGTTTTCAGATCTTGCTTTTCGTTGTTCGTCAGTTACCTGCACAACTCTAGCCACCTTGTCCACATTAAAACATTTTGCATTTAGAAACGCTTTTATCTTTGGTTTATTTGTCGCATCTTCAATCCTCAGTCCAACTTCGTCAAGATCCTCTTAAATTGCTGAGATGTATCTTCCACCAGATTTCACACTGATTCCTCTGGTTATAAGTTGTTTTAATAACCTATTCTCTGGCATTCTTAATATGTTAAAGAAATAAGAAATTCTGCGCTTCTTCATTAGACTGATAATCGGTTCCACGACTTCATACACTGTTTCATTAGTGGGGATTCTCCACACACCATCCTTTTTGTTGTTCTTATTAATGCAAGTTCTAACAATTCTACGTTCTGTTTTAATTGTCTGATCACTTTTCCCTTCGTTTTTAATTTGTATTAAGGTTTCGCCTACCATATAGAGCCTCCGGCAGAATCACAGTTCTATAGTGCATTAATCGTAGTTTTTTTTCTATTTTGTCTCCCATTTTATTTTTTTATTTATAAATTTTTCACCTGATTTCAGATCACAGAATGAATAAATTTAAACCATCTTTAGTAGCTGCTTGTTGTATATTTTCTACAAGAGAAGTTTTAAAATTGTGTCCTAAGTGGCCAATTGTCTTAGAAAATATAACTGGATATGCAGAAGATGATTTTAACTCGTGTTATAATTTATTAAAAAGGTACTGTATCAAATTTATCGTATTCATTATGAACTGACTCCGTATTAAAGTATTTCCTTCAGGCAAGATGTTTGTACATGCAGTTGGTGTGGGGAGAGAAATATAATCATTCCTCTGCATTGCCAGCCCACCATGAGTATTCTGTTGTAGTAGTCACGTTTATTCAGTTACACACAATGGTATATGAAAAAATTTACAGTGGGACATCGATTAATCAGATTAATTGGGAAGTTGATGTATAATCTTGTATAATCTTGCGATAATCTACCAGTAAACATGGGTGTGCTCGTCACTAGTCAATTTGGTTCAATCCATGCAAATATGTCACTTATGTAAAACAGAGTTCTGCCGTCTCCGCTTGTCTACTTTTGACAATGTAGTTACAACCAAATACTGCATAGACAGAAATATTTATCTTGGGTTTTTTAGTCACTGATACTGACCACTATGTCACCTGCCGTAGGAATCTCAGAAATATATCTTAAAGAATGCTAAAATATATTCATGATCATGCCTACAACTCAGTATTACAGAAAAATATACAGTTGAAAAATGCAAACAGACAACAAAATGACTTGTGAGTACCATTACAGTGAGATGTAAAATGTTCCATAGTGCAACATACACTTCAGCACACCTAAATATTCTTTTCACCATCTTAGGACCAGTATTTATCTTTTCCACTAGCCAAGTCTTGTTGTCTTTCTTAATATTTTGAAAACATTAAATATAAACATTGAAGGCATTAACCTTTTGAGGACTACGAACGTACGGGTACGTTTACCGCTCTGCGATCGTAAAGGACTATGCACGTACGGGTACGTTTCATGTTTTTCGGTCCAAAATACTACGAACGTACCGGTACGTTTGCTTCTGTTTTTATACTTGTGCTGACATCTATCATTTTCTCCATGTACTACGTGTTATAAACGAATAATTAATTTAGTAGGCTTTGTTTTATGCGATTGAAACAGCACGTGTGTTTTGTCTAACCTCACTTATGAGTTCCGAAAAGTTTTTATAGTTGTGTTAGCTTCTTGCTACCTACCGTTTGTTTACTAACAAACGGTATAATATACTTCTTAATATTTATACAAACTTCTTAATATTTTGAAAACATTAAATATAAACATTGAAGGCATTAACCTTTTGAGGACTACGAACGTACGGGTACGTTTACCGCTCTGCGATCGTAAAGGACTATGCACGTACGGGTACGTTTCATGTTTTTCGGTCCAAAATACTACGAACGTACCGGTACGTTTGCTTCTGTTTTTATACTTGTGCTGACATCTATCATTTTCTCCATGTACTACGTGTTATAAACGAATAATTAATTTAGTAGGCTTTGTTTTATGCGATTGAAACAGCACGTGTGTTTTGTCTAACCTCACTTATGAGTTCCGAAAAGTTTTTATGGTTGTGTTAGCTTCTTGCTACCTACCGTTTGTTTACTAATACAGAATACTTATTTATAGTTTACTAATAAAGAATTTTTGTTTCTTGTGAATATAAGTGAGTTTTATTATAATGTAAATCGTGTTTCGTGTATATATTTGTTTTATTTTGAACGTTTCATTTCATTGTATATTTTGTATATTATACGAGTGGAAATGGCTAGTTTTAGTGGTAGGCGTCTACGGGATGACGATATATTACAATATATAACTAATCCCGGATTCAGAAATTGAAAATTCCAATGAGAGTGATAGTGAAAATTCATTTTATGTACGGCACAATAAATGTGCACACGATGTGCGCGCGCATGCACGTATGGGCGCTTGACTGTGCACGTGAGGTTTATTTACGTGTATAAGTATTCAAGGGGTGGAAGTTTGTAAAAAAAAAAAAATAACAGAAAGATAATAAATAAGGGAAGCAGAAATAGACGAAAAACCTAAAAAGAACTCAGGCTGTGAGCTGAGTTCTAGGTTGGAAAACATAGTCCTCAAAAGGTTCTTTTCCACTAGCCAAGTCTTGTTGTCTTTCTTAATATTTTGAAAACATTAAATATAAACATTGAAGGTATTAATTTGCCTCTGGTTCAAGAGTTGCTTTTATTTGGTTTGTAAAGCCACTTTAACTTTTCCAACTGCCAGATCCAACTGGTCAAATTATTTTTCTGAGTAGGAATCATTATAATACTCAATACTGAACAGAATACAATTTTGGTATTGAAAATTTTTGGAGAAATAAAAATGGATTTAAAATACCACTTCATGTTTATTTTCTGTTTCAGTATTTATATTTTGCGTTATAACTGTGATTATAGATTTTCAGAAGAAGGAAACAGTGATTGTACAACTTCTGAAGATAGTTAAGTGTATTAACTGTGAACTTTACAAACTGTATAGTAGTGGAAGCACTTGTAAAATACTGTATTATTTTAGCTGTAATATTAATATTAAAATATTATTTCTAACAGAAATGTATAAAAATGACATTGCTTTCATTTTTAGTTATTTATTGATGTAAAACAGATGTTATTAATAAACTAAATATACCATTTTGTTCAGAATAATTTACAAAACGATTTTATTTTTTTTAAATTAATTTTTTTTTAATGTAGGCTTCCTCATTAAGTTTTGTGAAGCTAAGGGTTTTTGTTTGGTTTTACATCATACTGTTTTGTACATTAATAATGCGACTGATAAAGACTGACCCACTGGGTTGGTCAAGAGGTAAAGTCGCTGCCACGAGTAAGCTGTTTTAGAGCAGATTTTTAGAGACAAAGGTTCCTGGTCAAATCCTAGTAATAGTAGTTACTTTTATATGGATTTGAATACTAGACAGTGGCTAGTATTATGCTAGCCACTGATTTGAATACTAGACAGTAGTAACCAGTGTACTTCAGTATTTGGGGTTCAATTAACCATACTCAGGAATTTGGTTTTACGTCAAACTTTTGCACAATAATAATGCTAATAAGATACTCACTGGATTGGTCTAGAGGTAGTAATCTCCATGAGTCAGCTGTTTAACAGGTGATTTTTGGAGACAAAGGTTCCTGGTTCAAATCTTAGTAAAATTACTTTTACAGATTTTAGACAGTGGTTACCAGTGTACTTTGATGGTTGAGGTTCAATTAACCATACTCTCAGGAATGGTTGGTCTGGATCAGTACAAGACTTCAGCTCATTTACTCATGGATTTGAATGCTACAATGACTACTACCAGTGTACTTCGATGATTGGGGTTTAATTAACCATAGTCTCTCAGGAATGGTCAGCCTGGGTCTGTATAAGAGTACCTCATTTACACATACAAATCCTCATCTCATTGGGTCATGGGGTTGCTTATTGTTCAGAATTTAAAATATTGCAATGTACACATTAGGAATAAAACAACAAATTATAATTGATGAAAAAATGCCAGTCCTGACTGGAATCAAACCCGCAACCCCTGGTGTAGAAGCCAGTTGTGCGTTGTGTTCAGTAATACACCATGGGCCAGTCAAGCTAAGAGGTGCTCTTTGTACCTGTAATTGAATATTATTGATCTGCGTGTAAACTGTATACAAACCGCACATCCAGTGTTGGGACACACTGTAAATTATTAGTCTGATAAGGAACAGATAATTCAAATAAAATAGCGTTTAAAATTTTATTTTAAACAAGTTATTTTGAAATTTCTGTGTAATGGTAATCCAAGCTACACAAAACACCCTCCTCTTCTTCTTCTTCTTCCTTCAGGGTATAGGCGAAACGCCTGTTCCGATCTCAAAGGGTTTATTTGTTAAATGTTGTTACATGACCATCGCTTCCTTGGTCTTCCAACATCTCTTCGACCAACTGGCTTATATTGCCATACTTTTTTGGGAATTCTTTCATCATTCATCCTTTCCAGATGTTCCATCCACAGTTGTCTATTTTCAAAGATCTTGTCTTCTAGTTTAAATACTGCCAGATCCTTGCGAACATCTTCGTTGTACAACCTGTCCAGCAATGTACAACCTTTAACGGACCTGAGGAATCTCATTTCTGAAGCTTGTATTTTGCTAAGGTGCCTCTTATTCGTTGTCCATATCTCAGAGCCATATAACAAAGATGGTACAGCCATTACCCTATAAAATTTCAATTGGGTGTCTTTCCTTGTTTTCTTGTTTAAGGTGCGTCGGATGGTACCACAAAGACTGAAACTTGTTCAACTTATTATTAATGTCTAAATCCTCTTCATATGCTATATCGCAAAAACAAAACATCCTCAAAGACAAATTTTGTTTTTGGAGAAAATAAAGTAAATATTACATCATGTTATTTTATGTATTTGTATATTTTATGCTATATAATAAGAAATGAATATACATTGCGTTTAAAAAAACTTATAATCACCTATTTCACTGCTTTCCTTTTCTTTTTTCTTGACTTACAAGCACTTTAACAGAGTGCACCGTGAAAGTGTCTTCATTAAGATTAAAGAAAAGGACAGTAGTAAAAAGAGGAGAGTAAAAATTTTAAAAAATTAATATGGATTCTCTGCTATGATTCTAACTAATTACTTAAATAATTATGTACATTATTATAATTGTTACATTCTACATTACATTGTGGACATAAATTTTATGTGCAACTACACACATTCTCTTACCCTCCCCACACCCACCCATACGTGTGCGCACGCACACACTCACGGATGCATGCACAACACACACACACAAAATGTATATTGTTCGTAGCATGTTAATGTTAGAAATGTTGAATCTTCTAGAACCAACCTGTTTATCCTACTACTACTACTACTACTACTACTACTACTACTACTACTACTACTCTAGTAGCTTAGAAAACTGTATTATTAGGAGTGTACTAGCTAATTGTTGGCTCGTTTTGTGCAGTTAAATGTTTTTGTTGTCATTCAGTTTGAAAGTTTTTTTAATAACAAATCAAACCTCTGTTGACATTAAGAACTGTTTCAGGTACTTAAAACTTAAATCAAATATGAAATTTAGCTATCTAATATGTGAAAAACTAATTTAAAAAAATTTAGTCATAAGTTAAAATTTTACAATTTTATTTATTTGTAACATACAATTTTTATGTATAAAAAAAACAAAATACATAAAAATACATTTTACTACAACCACCGAATCTGACCGAACACGAAATTTTGTTTATAAATTTTATGTATACAGACAAAAAATAGTATTATTTAAACGAAACAATTTAAAGTATGACAACAAATGACAGTAATTATGGTACCGGAACCAGTATTATATTTTTATGGTAAACAATATTTCCATTAATTGTAGTGAATTAATACCACATTTCTTTTTTCAATTGAATATGTGAGTAACGTCAACTTTTGGGGGCTAATGGCGTCACTACAGTCATGTATCCTTGCATGATTTTTTTATATTATTTTTTTTAAAGAAAGGGAGATATATTCATCTGAAAAAAGAATGTGTACTTCATTTAAACATATTGGTATGGATTGTTTAAATAAAACTGGTTGAGAATCTGACGCCCCTTGACCTTTTGACTCTTATGTGAAATGTGAGTCAGACCTCCATTGGTCAACTTTGTGGTAAGGCACACCTGCTTGAAGCTTGCTACGATATTATTGGAATTTGGAGATTCAAAATTCAAGAGGCTGTTCATTGGTTTAAGTTCAATTACGTCTTTTCCTTCTTATGAATGAAATTCTGTTCGGAATGTTCAATGTGAACTACTTTCTAATGGACGGAGACCTTGTTCGCAACATGTTAATTTTCCATGTTGTTGATTTAGTTTTGAAGTTTAATATTGCAATCCATTTATCTGTTTATTATGCCTAGCACACCGTTTATTATGCCGTACACCAGTTTTTAACATTCGCGGTCAACATTTCAATATACGAGTGAGTCAATTATCATTCGAATCATTATCAGAATCACCTAATGCTGGGTAATCTACAGGGTAATCTGAATCAACTTCATGGTAATCACTCTCTAAAGCTAGAAGGTCCTCTTGCGCTTCTGTGAAATCTGATTCCTCCATGCCTTCCACGTAGTACCAATGAACAAATGCTCTTTTGGCAAACATCAAATTAAATTTTCTATTTAGTTTTGCCCATGCTACTGCTATAGCAGTGGTATTTGTCATCATCGCAACAGCTCGTTTTGCTGCTGCCATATCACCACTTGAATTAGAAGTTGGTGCTTGGTAATTTATTCCAATCTGTAACAAAAATAAAGAAATTATTGAAATGTACCGTACTGAAATAACATTTTATTCCTTTTATACAGGGTGATTCACGAAGATATGCAGAAACTTTGGGAGCCCATTGTACATGTAAAAATAATGAAAAAAGTTTATATAAACATGGGTCCGGAAATGCTTCGTTACAGAGTTACGGCTAGCGAAAGATTTCCCCCGGATTTCAGCTCTCCAGGTGAAATGAGGTCTTCCTGAAAGTCGGGAATTCTCAAATTCAATAATTTCTTATGGTTTTTGACCTGATAAATTGAATAAAACAGGTCCCAGAACTGTAAGTTAAATAGTTTTTGAAAAAAACCGTGTCAAATGCAAAAAATGGAGTGAAAAAAAAACACATTTTTCAATCTTTGTTTTTCCACTTAATTTTACTTTGTATTGTTATGAATAAAAATTCATTTTATCAAACATCTATTCGGTTTCTGTGTACTTCATTTACACCGGTTTGTTCAGAATAAAATTTTCTACATGTTTAATTCAAAAATTTTAACTGTTTCTTGGTGAAATAACAAAGTTATTCTTGCCCGAAGATGAAAAAATGTGTTTTCACTCCATTTTTTGCATTTGTCACCGGTTTTCTTAAAAACTATTTAACTTACAGTTCTGGGACCAGTTTTATTCAATTTATCAGATCAAAAACCATGAGAAATGATTAAATTCGCCCCTTAATCATCTTACCAGAATTTCAGGAAGACCTCATTTCACCATGTGAGCTGAAATCCGGGCGAAACTTTCGCTAGCCGTAACTCTGAAACGAAGCATTTCCGGACCCATGTTTATATAATTTTTTTCATTATTTTTACATGTACAGTGAGCTCCAAAAGTTTCTGCATATCTTCGTGAATAACCCTGTATACAATTCCATTCTTGAAGAAGAGTAGGTATACATGGGTGTGCATACGAAGTTTCATCAAAAATAACGGGAATTTTTTAATTTCACGGGTTTTGTAAATCAAAATTCCAAAAAATTTTTTTACCTTGTTGGTGCACCTGTTTCTTTCATATGTTCACATTTGCAGCCATTTTGAATGTATAGTTTATTGTTAGTAGTTGAAAAGAGTGCACAGAGTTTGCTCGGCAATTTGTTACTTTCGAAAAAATGGATCAAAGAATTTGCATTCAATTTTATGTGAAAAATGATATCAAGGGTAGTACCTCATTCAAAATGTTGACAGTGGCTTTTGGTGAATCTACTATGAGTAAAATAAGAAATTACGAGTGCTACACGGTTCAAAAAGAGTTGTGAAAAATGAACGTCCTTGCACATCAATAACCAACAACAGCGTTGTAGAAATGAGGAAAATGATTCTGAAAGACTGCAGAATCACTATCAAGAGAGTTTGCTGATGAGATCGATATATCATTTGGATCATGTCAAGCAATTTTTTCAGATGTTTTGGGTATGAAACACATGGCAGCAAAGTTTGTTTTGAAATTACTGAATTTTGAACAAAAAGAACGTCTATTGAATCTCGTCCAGAATTGGTGAATGAAGTCAACACTGATCTAAAATTTCTGCAAACAGTCATAAGAGATGACATAACATGGATATATATGGGTATGACATCGAAACCTTGGTTTCAAGAGAACTTGAAAAGGATGACGTTTTGCCACCATTGATGGTATAAAAACAATCACTAAAGGAGCTGACAGCTGTACCACGAAGAGGTATACACAATTGATTTTCTATTACTTGCTCATGCCTCCATTGATCATTTTGATACTTTACACACTTTTTAATGAAGGTACCAAAAATGTTCTGTGAAAATTACTTCTTGCTGATGTGTGTAGAAGCAAAATGGCGGTCGAAATAAAAAATTTGAAATATTTATACTTGTACTTTAAATAAGTACAAAATACTTTTGTTAAGTTTTTTTAATTTGACTGCCACAAATTTAATAGATACTAATTAAAAGAAAACTAAATAGCAACGAAAATTATAAAACAGAAGTATTCAAACTGAAACCCATCCACAGCAACACACTGATTACACCGAACACATAACTTGTTCGCTCTTGAAAATAACTCTTCAATCCAAAGAAGTTGCTCTTCGATAACGTGTCTCAAATCATCATTGTGGAAACTATGTCTGTACACTTATTCGGAGAGGCCAATTCCAACAAATTACTTCCTCGACCAATTAAAACGCCCTTGAAGGTTGTCATTTACTAACTGTTTCACTGAGTTTGCATATTGAGGTGAAGCAAAATCTTGTTCAAAAATTGCTTGGACAGTTTCAGAAACCTTGGAACTTTTGAACTTTGAATTTCAGATCTTTCTGCAATCAGTTTTAACATTGCAATACAATGAGTATAGTAAGAGCGATTTCTCTTTCTTTCGACTACCATTTTTTTCGACAAACATCAGCAAGATGAGTATGCTAATCAGCATGCAAGCCCTCTGAAAATCACCAACTTTCCACCCTGCAAAGAACACTTTCACTTCATTCGCCACAGGGTCGGGATATATTATGTAATTCATTACTCTCAGAGGAGATAACTGACTAATATCTTTTACACATCTACCTCTTCAGTTCTTCAATCATATAAATTGCTGACCATGTGATAAGAAACAGAACTATTTTTGTAGTCCTGGAACTAGCAAATCTAGTGCAAATAATTTAATACTCCACCGGCCTGTTATGGGCAAAATTACAAACTATTCGAGGGAAACAAAAAAAAACTTTCCTGTCAACGATAAATGAATAATTAGACCAGCAAGTCTCTCTCTCCCCTCTCCATCCCCCTCCCTCACACTCACCCTTCCCTCCTTCTTCCCCCTGCCTTACCCATCAAACTGAATTAAGAAATTACCTTAAAACCAGTTGGGCACCAACTAACAAATTGTATATTTTGTTTCTCCTTCAGCATTGCTATTGCATCATTAACATCCTTCGGTACAATATCCCCGCGATACAGTAAACAGCATGCCATGTATCTTCCTTGTCTTGAGTCACATTTAACTAATTGATTTTTTGGATCAAAACATTCATTTGTTAGTTCATTAACTGAAAGACCATGAAGATATTTCTTTTTTTGTGATAATACAGGGGCATATGCAACCAAAGGAAAATGTATTCTCGGATAAGGTACTAAATTTGTTTGATATTCTGCTAGGTCAACGTTGAGTTGACCATCAAATCGCAGGGAAGCTGTAATTGAAGATACAACTTGACTCGTTAGCTGATTTAGATTCTTGTAAGTTGGTCGGTCAATATCCAGCTTGTTGTGACAGATATTATATATAGCTTCGTTGTCAACCATAAATGCAACATCTGATTCGTTTAATGTAGTGTGTGTTGTCAGGATGGTGTTATATGGTTCTACAACTGCAGTTGAAATCTGAAAAAAATAAAAAGAACGATATGAAAACTAGTTAACACCCCAAATATCATTTTAATTTATAAAATCGTTCACAATTATCTATAGGTTTTTTTAGTACCAAAAGAGACATGAAAGTTCAATGTAGCTTACTCTCTAATAAGTTCTACCAAGTTCTATACTTTAATACATGTCAAAATATATTGATTTAAACAATGAGTAATACGGTAAACAGTAAACACTTACCAGTTATAGCGCTTTCGTGCATAAAATGCACATCTTCAGTAATTCTTTATGTTATTTAAACTTTAAAACATCCTATTTCCACCATGGTAGATAAGGATTTAGTCCAATCCTTATCTACCATGGTGGAAGTAGGATGTTTTAAATTTTAAATAACATAAAAAAATACTGAAGATGTGCATTGGGGCGATTATGATGCAAGACTATTATGCATGAAGGTGCTATAATTGGTTATTGTTTACTGTTTACTGTATTACTGGTGGTTTAAAAAAATTATATATTTTGTTTATCAATATAACATGGCTGTTAAAAATGCCTATATAGGATGTTTGATAAGATTTAGTACATATTGTATGTTCGTAAATAACTTCTTTCTTGCCTTTATTTGGAATGACTGTTCAAAACTCTGTGAAATTCAGTGAAGAGAAAAATCTGATTAAAGTATTTATAGTTGAAGTCAGTCAACATAAAGGTATAGTTGTGAGAAAGTGAGAAAGGACAACCCCTTCCACTCTACATCACGTGTAATAATACTAGCCGAACCGCATAACAACGGCAGCTTGAACACTACTACTCTGCCTGATATTATTAGCTACTATTATAAGAAATGAAAACCAATGATGAACCAGGTCCCTCTTTCACTTCTCGCTCAAAAATTATCACACAATTAATAATTTTACGACTTTGATGACTATGCAAAACTTGACCTTTTTTGCAGACTTTATTTTTTCCCTATTTTCACTCATTTAAATGAACTCAGAACCGAACAGAGTAAACAGCTTTGAATAATATATAAGACCAGTGGTGGATTACCCAATAGGCACTACTAGGCACGAGCCTAGGGGCCCCCGACAAAATAAAAAAAAATAAAAAATTTGGAAAAAAATTGAAAACTTAAAAACAAATTTGGAAAAAAAATTGAAAATTTAAAAATAAATTTGGAAAAAAAAATTTGATTGAACAAATGACAAAATTGTAAAATATTAATACATTTTCAATCGTAAAAATATTCAATTGTTGAACTTAATGACATGATTGTGTATGATTACATTAAATTTATAGTACATTTATAATACATTTTCTGGGGCCCCTAAAATATAAATAAATAAATTCGTAAACACGTTTTTACGAATGCATAAATTCGCGCGTTTTTTATTTCGGTGGCGCTACTACATGGGGGTGTTATGAGTTTGACAAAGGACAAAATATAAATAATATTATTGTTATGATTTTTTCTTTGTTTTATTCTGAATCTGAAATTATATAAAAAAACGTTATTACATTTTAAAATTTTACGAAAACCTGCTTGGATGACAAATAAATTCAATTGATTCGCGCGGAAACAAGTCGATGCTTGTATAGGAGTTATCGGTCTAAACTGCAAACAAAAATTGTAAGCAAAGTGGGGGGGGGGCCTCATTTGCTATTGCCTAGGGCCCCAACAAGTATTAATCCGCCTCTGTAATGAGACACTACATTATAAATTAAAATACGATAAATAGCAATATAGTAAACAATAAAAATAAATACATGAGATAGAACAACAAAGATAGATTATAACATTTGTGTAGAATAATACTTCACTTCAATAACTAACTAATTACTTCAATACACTAAGGTTAAAACTAAACTACAAAATTGTCAAGTTGCACTACTCATACACACCCCTCTCCTTATTAAATTGACTTTTCCATACAGACTACTCCCACCAGCTTAGACTGGCCCAAGACACTGTGATGACACTTTTTCCTTTTACAGAATATTTTCACTATACAGGTGTACAAAAGTAATAGGTGGCATGAGTCTGCTTCTTTTTAGACAGCTAAAAGTGTTGCCACTTTGTCATTTGTATATGTATGGAGTATTAATTTATTTTATAGTAAATTTAAAGAAAATGTAATTAATCATTTGGTTATTAGGAGAGAAACAAGACAAAAGGGAATAGTCACTTTGGAAAGTCCAAATATTAAACTTTTTAGACACTTTTGTGAGTATCAGGGTCAAAACTGTACAACATTTTGCTAGTTGCTTTACAAAATGTAAGGAATATAAATGTTTTTTTTTTGATATGCTGTTTAAATGGTTTTTTTTCAGTTGAAGATATTGAAGGGTTGATAGAGTAAAATATTTTCAAGTAAGTGAATAATGTTAAAAGTAAATGTTTTAGGTTAATGCAGAAAAATTCAATCCATCAACTGAACAAACTAAAAACAATTGCAGTTGTCACAAAAAAATTAAAGGCAGTTGTTTCCAGTGGCATGCAGGTAAAGGGAGTAAATGAAGCACATGTTTTAGTAGCGATGAGAAAGGAAATTAAATTTATTCAGTGCAGATGATAAAGGTTAATTTAAATATACTCATCAAAAACAATTGTGACAGATATTTTTATTTATTTATGCTTCCAAATTTAAATTGACAAGCAAACTGTTGTTGCAATGAATTGCCATAGAACAGGCACTAAGTTTAGCGACAAAAAGAATGCGAGGTGGGAGCACATAATGGATGAAGCTATCCTTTTAATGGGATTTAATGAGATTTCGGATCTTAGTATCGAACTGCCTATTGAATCACATGTTCTAAACTATGTAAATTACCATCCATTAGCGACGTTAAAAACATTCAGTTGTAAACATTGTGTGCAACAATTAACGCCTACCACATATAAAACACATTACAGACTAATGTTTTCAGGTCAGCTGATATATAATGTTGCGAGAGCAATGTGACTGATCACAGCTTGTACAGCACAGACCCCAAGAACTCCCTGAGCAACCGAGCGCGCCATTACCAAAATAAACTTTTTGCGCACTTCAGAAAACCGGCAAGCTTATTTGGTATCCGCTCTACCTACTGTGCTTTTTTAAATAAATTTGTGTTGGTTGAACAATTTCTTTTTCTTTATTTTTATAAATTTCTTAAAAATATAAAGCTCTATAACGAATGAACTGTCAACCAAACTGTTCTAATCTGCTCATACAATGGAAAAACAAAATATCAAAAATGATAGAATAACCTCAGAACTTGCTTAACCCTAGTGCGACTGATAGGTTTGAAAATAATAATTAGAAATCCTATAAAATTCATAAAACATTTATACATAGTGATTTTTTAGTCCTGTTACCCAATTGTTAATGTCTGGTAATATTTTTCTAAAAAAAAAATATTTTGTTTTGTGACTAAGTTGGTAGCCCTATTCAACCAGTATGGATATGGCAGTGTGAGTTGATTCTCCTTGAGCTGTGTAAAATTTTGTGCCATTTCCGGTCGTGCTACGAACAGAATGTCTTTTATCCTAAAACAATCTCTTGTTTAAATCTGGAAGCTGAAGCTCTAGAACTAATCGTATGTGATACGGATACAATTTCAATTTTTTAGCAGCTTTCTGAGCACTCGAACATGACAAATCAACAAGCGAGGAAAGTTTTTGTAAATTTTTCCATAGAGAATTGAGCAATCTTGTTTTCACATTCTCTTAACGTCATCTGTCAAAGAGAGTTGGTCGACCAATACGTTTTCTGCTGCAAACAATACCTGCCTCTAAAAATCAGTTAGTTAGCCTAGAAATTGACTAGAACAGAGTGGAGGAACACCAAAGAATTTAATTTGAAATTATTCTTTTACACTCGCATACGATTTTGTAGCAAAATATTGTTCAAGAATGAAAACTCGTTGTTCTAGGGTAAAAGACATTCTGTTCGTAACACAACTGGAAACAGCACAAAATTTTACGCAACTCAAGGAGAATCAACTCAAACTGTCGTATCTATACCGGTTGAGTAGGGCTACCAACTTTGTGTCACAAAAAAAATATCCCTTTCTTAGAAAAAAATTACCAGACATTAACAATTGGGTAACAGGACTAAAAAATCACCCTGTAGTATAACATGTGTGATAATAGCAGAATAGTATGGTCAGAGAAATGTGAGTGGTTATCTGGTAGTGCTGAACTAAATGGTGTTTTGTTTTGCAGGAACTGTTTATTGTAAGGAAAGGACAGAAAAACTAGAATTTCAGTTCAATAGGTAAAATTTTCCTCTGCTTCACATGTTGACCCACGCTCACCACACTGCATACCGGTTATCAGGAAACAGTAGATTTCACATAATGGTCATTTAATTTAATAGGAGTATAGAAATATCGTAAATAAATTAGGTTCAAATTGCTGAATTATAATTTTTTTTCAAAGCTGTCATTTTTTTGTAGCAAATTTTGGTTAACTAATTTAAGTCTCAATGGTATATTTGTTATAAAAAAAAATAATACCTGAGGTGCAGGATAGACTGCAAACTGCAGGCGGCACTTTTTTGAATAGGTTTGTGCTAGTTCATCCATGATGAGTGATGTCAGCCCAGACCCAGTTCCACCACCAAAAGAATGAAAGACGAGAAAACCAGACACACCTGAACAATTATCTGCAATTTTTCTAATTTGTTCACAAACATTCTCAATAACACCAAGACCAGTTGACAAACGGCCTCTTGCAAAATTGTTAGCAGCATCTTCCTTGCCAGAAATTAACTGTTCAGGATGGAACAATTTTTTTGATTCTCGGCGAACCTCATCTAGAAAAAAAATTTAAAATAAACAGCAGTGTTGATAAATTTTAGTCATATGTACTACTATACAGTTACAATGCAGACTACTAAACAGCGTAAATCTCCAAAAAGCCAGTTTAGAAAAATGTTAATTTTTTTACTTCCTGAATCAATCAGTAATTTGAAAACTAACAATGGGGATGGCAAAATTGCACATTAAGAGTTTCAGTTACAAAAAAACCAGTTGAGTGGAATAAGTCCAGTGGGAGCTGACACCAAACTGGGTAAAAAAACTCATAATTTTAAATATATACTCTTTTTATTACTAGTTCTTAATTTAATTTGAATCTTAATAAAAAATTACATTCTCATCAAACAAGAGTATATTACCCAAAATAAATGCAATGCAATATTATTATTATTATTATTATTATTATACACGTTGTAGACCCTTATGGATCACGTGAAGCTTCTACGGTTCTTCCTGCGGGTTCTCCATGACATCCGCATCTTCTCACTCATGGCTCTCTTCCTCTCCTCTGTCCACATAGTGCCGGTCTTCTTGGCTCTGATCTCTGGCTGCACTTCCCACTTGTCTATTCTTTTTCTATGTGTATTGCGGTCTGTCGCGTCTTCAGAAGTGAGTTGAGCGTCGTCAAGGTCCCTTCTTACTTGTTCGGCCCATGTCATGCCTTTAAGATTTTCTGTAGCGCCATGCAATATTAATGCAATTTTATTTTATGACCACTATGGATCACTTTAGTTAAATTCAGAAAGCTTCTTCCTTTTCATATTCTTTAGCTTGATGTATTGCCAGTATGCCCTCATTCTGGCTGATCTTGCTTGCCGAACTTCCTCTGAAACGACCGGTTTCTTCCTGCTTGGGTTTGTTCTTTTGTCTGATTTTGTTTTGTATAGCTTTTTGATAAGGAATCGTCTGCTTTTAATTTGTTCGTTTTTTCTGTTGGTTGGTCGTTCCAGATGCTCAGATACATCTAAGTCTTAAGTGGCTGCCCACCATATCCTAGTGAAGCCTTCCTTATAACTCTTCATAGGTTACAGACGGTGGGTTATTCCTTAAGAGATGTTCCGTATTTGACTTCTGAGGGTGTCACCCTCGGTGAAGCCGAAACTTAAGAGTTACAACTCCGGCGAAGAGGTGATTGCAAATATGTTTTTGGTGATTGTGAAGTTGTGAGGTAATTCCCTTTTAGTTCACTTAACTTTAGCTTTAGTATTTTTGAATTAAGCTATCCATCCGTACCACGTGAAGATTTACCTTGCAATTTATTAAATTACATTTCCAAAATATTTTATTTTTCATATTACGGTTTACGTCTGCTGTTATGCACATTAAGGTTAATGTCGGTAATAAGTCGGTGAAGGCTGATAGATAAAAATGAGTGCTGTAAAAATGTCAGATCTGGTCAGGAATTGAAACTTGGGCCCCTTGGCATCGAATGAGTTTTGACCCTTGTCAAGAATCAAGCTTGTATAACAAAGTTAAGGTAAAGACAGGGTACTATTCTATAAAGTTATTTTACTTTGATTTCAGATAACACTGGGTAATTTTTAAAAATTAGTAAACAAAAACTGTAATTTCACTTAACTTATACCACTTAATCATTTCATTTCATATGGTTAATTTCGCTACGGAATTCAATCTCAAAATCTTTCAGTGAATTCTACTTTAGATCACTGACCATAAAGTATAATATTAAAAAGTCATACCTACCGATAACAGTTGGTTCAAGATCAACTAAAACCGCTCTTGGTATTAACTTTTGGTCACTGACATGATCAAAAAAAGTGCTTACGTTATCACCTCTATTCTCAGTAGGATCTACTGTACCATCTGGATTAATACCATGCTCTAATAAGTACAGTTGCCAACAACTGGAACCCATCTGGTTGCCAGCCTGGCCAACGTGAATAGAGATGCACTCACGCTGAAATAAAGTTTCAAAAAATTTTAATTTCATTTACAGTAAAGTAATTTATTAAACATTCAAATTATATCAGTATTTTCTTTCAATATTTATTAAAATTATTTTTTTTTTAGTTTCAATATTATCAATATTAAGTAATTTAGAGGTTCTTAGGCGAGTGGATGAAAAAAGAAGTATATGGAAGCATCTTACCAAAAGAAGGGATAGGCTAGTGGGGCATATCCTAAGACATCCAGGTATTGGGCTATCAATAATGGAGGGTAACATTGAGGGAGTAAATTGTAGAGGGAGGCAAAGATTAGAATATATAAAGCAAATTACAAAAGATGTAGGGTGTTACAGGTATGTAGATATGAAACGACTTGCGCAAGATAGAACAGGTTGGAGAACTGCATCAAACCAGTCGAGAGACTGATGACAAAAAAAAAAAATTATCAATATTATAGAGAACAACTTTGGTCTAGATTATTATAAAAATAAAGTAAAATTGTAAGAAAAAGTAAAATAATTTTTTTAACTAAACCAAGCAAAGTATTAATAGTAAAGAGTTAAATGATAACTCTAATATAACTTTGTTAAACGATAACCAAGTACAGTCATGGTGTAATAAAACTATGATATACATATCTGTAGTAACAATACATACTGCATACATACTCCTATTATTATCTCTTCCTATCCCCACGCATCAAATCAAAACAGTGCTTCCAACATTCAATTATTATTTATTAATGTGATCAAAAAGTGCTTACATTATCACCTCTTTTCTCACTAGGATCTAGGATTCACTTGGTCGGGTTAATCATAGAGTTGAGCAATAAACATTTTGGTTCTTATGCGATTATAATTTCAGACAACTTCATTAGTTTTGTGTTCCCTTATTGAAACACAGATTGATATTCTGCATTATATCTAGTAAAGCTGAAACTTATCTGATTAACTTAACCAGATTCTAAACAGTTATTGCATTTAAGTTCAATTAGAGAAATTTGTTTTTATTATTAAAGTTTAGAGCCTGAAATATTTTATATTTGGGATAAACTCTGGATTTTGTTAACCTTTCTCAGTTTAAAAGTAATCAATGTGGAAATTTATCATACCTTTTCATTTTGCTGATACATATTTATGTATTGTTTTATTCATTTAAGTATGACTAAGTAATAACAATTTATCAAGAGGTAATACTAGAAACTGAACTGTTTATACACATTTTCGGGTATTATTAGGAATAAAAACATCTAGAGTTTCTTAAGCTTATTTTGAAACTACAAATACAACGTTATTTCATTCTCGAATTGTTCTACAGACTTTCTAATGTGGGTATTCATGAGTGTTTACCAGAAAATGGTTTGTATCATTAGCAAATAATAAAGCCAGCGAAGCTCTGCCATTATGCAATATATTTCTGATAACCTATTAAATTTATCTATAATCTATAGAATTTTTTTTTTTATCTAGAATTTATCTATAACAAAATAATCCACAGGAACACAAGGTTTGACCACATGCTTTCCAGTTAATCTTTGTAAGTTTACCTCCAACTACTCTAGTTAACTCTACACATTGTTCACTACCAATAAGATAAGACTATTGTTTTAAATAAGATTCTAATAAAAAAATACACTATGCAGATCTAAAACCATGCTACAGTTTTATCTTCAGCATTCAATAAATCAACTACCTTCTCAAAGTAAGGCTTGTTGCCATTTCAGTTTATTTTCCTTTTTCAGAAACATGTTGAACCTATGAAATTAAATTTTCAGTCAAATAACTAATGAACCTAACTAATATTAAAATTTCAAAAATTTAACTGGTTTTGTTTAAAATCCTTGACCTATAATTTTACCAATCTTCTTTAAAATAGGAGATATCTTTCCTTCCTTCAACTTCTTCGAAATGCATCTACTTTCCATAAAGAAGATCAAATGAAGGAGATGTGTTATTAACCGGTTAGCTGCCATGAGATGCGCATGCAATCCTCAGGCGTTTCATCAATACAGGCAGTGATGATCGCTGGAGATTCTCAACAATTTGTCCACATAGGCCGTGATAATTCATGCTGGTTCCTCAGACACCATTGTGATTCTTTTATCATAACTTTTGCAGGCCTGACAAGAATACAATGAATTTGTTGCAGGCCTATAAGGACTAGTGTAAAATATATCTGTACGCAGGCGCAATCTGCGTGCGGCAAAATAGTACTACACAAAAACGAAAACTACTGATACTTTGGTTATATTTATTTGTATAATTGTAATGTTTTTCCATTTTCATTAGTAATTATGTGTGTTAATGTTTGTAATAATATAGTACATTATTTATAATAGTTTATTAATGTTTATTTTTTAAATACTATTGAAAGTGAGAATCACATGCAATAAACGCGGCCTGTTCCAAGAGATAGGCCATGACTATCACAACTTTCCTGACCATTTTTTTTTATTTGTCTGACTAACTTTTTACTATTATATATTCAATATATATGTTATTGATCATATTTTTCTATTTTTCTGATATTTTTTTTATGATTTGGCCAGTGCAGATGGCTTCCCATTACACATTGTGGCAGCCAAACTGTTAAAAAAATTTACATTCTTTAAAAATAACACGAGATCCCATCTAACCCAAAGGGTTTTTACTTCTCAATTTATCAATAACTTTTCCTGACTCCTCATGAAACTGCAGTAAATACAATAATTTAACAGGTTTGTCGGTTTTGCTTCACAAAATATTCCACTGTTATTTCAATAAGATTTCAAGCTACTTTCTGATAATTCTCTAAATAATAATTTTTAAACAATTTTCAATAACTTCTTTTCATCGTATTTATACACAGATTGCATCCATGATGCAGTGGTTAAAACATTAGATTATTCTGGATTACAAAGCTTATGGTCCTATCCAATGAAAATTTTTATCATTAAAACTAGTTACTAGTAACCTATGGAAAACCAGTTGATGTGACAAAATTTAAAAAAACTAAGTATAAAATTTATTTATTTTTCAATCATTCACAAGTACCTTCCGGGAAACCAATGTTTTGAACAAACCACAGATTTTTATAATACACTTCTTTAAAATTGTTGTATCAACTGTTTATAAAAACGATTCTATAAAATAAGAATGTTACTTTAAATGTACCTACTTTGATACTCTAACCAAACTTATTCCAAGTTACTAGTAAACAAAAAAATTAGTTTTTATTAGTTGATACAAATACCTTAATTTTACTTACCATCCTGATAGTGTAAATGTTAAAACTTTAAATTTAGATAAACCCCATTATCTTTTTATGTGAAAAATGCACAGAGAATTTACATGTTTGGCGTTGTATGTTTTAAACAATGAGTCACCTCAAAGGCGACCCACACTATTGTTATTAACATATGATAAGAATACTTCTTTTACTACTTATTATTTTTCTTTTATTTTTATTTTTTACTTGTTTGTGATAATATTCAATTCAAAAGATATTGTTTTAGAAAATTCATTAAATAATATTTTTGACCTTTTTTTATTTTTGACTTAACTATAAAGTATATATAAACTTAATTGCCTATTTGCATTATTTTGACACAGTAATAAACACTACCTTACACATTTTGAAAAAAAAGGGAAAACATCAGCTGATATTTTTTTTGTAACTTTCTCTTTGAAAATTTTATTTTGAAAAATCAAAGGTTATGGCATTCAAGGGAAGATGGTGAGTTCGCTAAAAAATTATACTTGGCAACTGAACTATAAAACAAGTTCGAGACTTTAAATATTTAAGATGCAAGATTTCCTATGACAAAGATGATAATAACGTGAGTAAAAAACTGGCAAAATTCAGATGATTTGTAAGCGCTGGCTGCGGTTCTATTCGCAGGACAATAGGAAAGAAAATGAGAAAGGACACCCGAATGAAATTTTATAGAGCAATGGCTGTACTACTCATTATATATGGGAGTGAAACATGGGTGTCATTACAGAGGAATGAATCTTGTATCCAGGCTGCTGAAATGAGATTTTTGCGGGGAGTCAAAGGTTGTATCCGGTTAGATAAAGTACGTAACGAAGCTATCCGCGACGAGTTAAATGTTCAGTTACTGTTAGAAATGTTAAGAATACATAAGAGAAACTGGTTTAACCATTTACTTCGCATGCCAAACTTCCTCTGCGAGGATGGAAATATAAAACTAGAGGGAAGTGAGGCTAGGGAAGACCTAAAAAGAGATGGATGCCGGAACAGGCCATGGAGCCTAATCCTTGCCAGATGATGGTGATGATGATTTGTAAGTCTTTGTGTAGCACTTGGTTTGTGACATAAAAGGGGCTTTGTGTTATTGTACATAAAATCTTGCTTTGCAGCTCTCCTTTCATGAAAAAAGTCCATATTATATGGCTGTTAAAATTTACAATAAATTATTAAATAATTTGAAATAACAGGAAGATCTGTAAATAAAAAGCTCAGAGATCTTCTAGAAGAAAGAGCTTATTTCTTTGTAAAGGAGTACTTGGAGGATAATGAAATTTTTGAGGCTGTATCCCATGGCGAAATCTCTCCATAAAAGATAATGTTAATCAAAGCCTTTCACTCAGTGAGTTTTTCTTTTTTTTATCCGAGGTGGCGAGAAAAACTCATGTTCACTCCCTCATGATGGGGAAGTAGTGTTGGACTCAACTGAGGCATCCTCGTCCAGCCCCAAGGAGGCCGCAACTGCCTACCAACCAAAAACCCTTCGCCTGGCCACTCGATCCGACATCAGTAAACAACCCTTCACCTCCCTCGGGAGACACCACAGTCTTCTGACCACCCTCTCCACAAACTGAGCGACCAACTTCCAGCTCTCCTCATCCCGCAGCATCACTGCCCCTACTCTCTCTGGTATCCACTGTGCAATGCCTATCTTCTAAGATGTCTCCATTCTGTCGAGGACAAAATAGGGACATCTTTCAAAAATATGCACAATGGACTCCTCCTCTTCACTGTCACACAGTCAACATTTCGGTAATTCATGAAGTTTGAACCTCATCAAAAAAAAGCCCCAAAGCAACCATACCCTGTTAGCAACTGCGTCAGTTCATGGATGGCATCACCAAATGTCCTCCTTATCCACACCTTGACATTTGGAATGAACCTCCTTGTCCACTCACTCAGCGTGAGTTAAAAATGTACATTTATTTGCTTTGTTTTTGGAAGTGTTTTGCTTTGTTTTGGTTTTAAGTTTTTAATATAATCATAAAATGTGTTGGCAAATAAGATGTATATCGACAAATCACCATTGCAAGCAGCATTGCTACATGTTGCATGCGTTCTGAGACAATAAAAATTCTATTCTATTACAATTTATTAAACAGAAATTAGTATATTCCTTAGAATACGAGTATTCCTCGTATACTTAGGATTCCTTGTATATCAATGTATTCTACAACACTATATTTATCAGAAGCCACTAATCATTTGTTTCTCTGATCAGCCGTTTATAGTGATTAAATTCAAAAGAACGGATTCCATTCATAGACATCATTAATTAAAATTTTTACAGTTTCTACTTTTATCATTTATTATGATCATGAAGGAGGGATCATTTTAACAAATTAACAAGATTTTAAATATGTTAAGTGCCACGATAGGTTCCCTGCCACCACGGCGGCCTTCCTTGACACCTTCATCATGTGAGGTCTAAATGCAAGACCCCGTCCACTTCAACTCCAAGGAGGTCAGCTGCCTCTTCCTATCAGTTTTAATACACACCAAGAAAAGTAATCCAGTTAATAATGGGGATTAAACTAAAGTATCTTTTTTAAATAAATCAAATACCTATTATATACGTTTATAATATATTTATTATTTCCATTAATTACCATATGGTAGTTCACATTAATACATGTATAATGAGATTTCTTGTACAAATGAAACAAAACTTATTTAGGCTATATGCAATATTTAATATAATAATAAAGTAAGTTACCATTATAATGATAATACACAATAGTAATAATAATAATAACTATAATACATTATATACACTAATCAGTCTTTGTACAAATACAAATTATAATACAATGTAATAAACTTGCTAACAACAGTAAAAATAACTAAAAATACAAAATGTCTCATATATAACAAAAATTTACAGTAGGCCCTAAATAAATAAATAACTAAAAAAAAACTGATGCATTTTAATTTGAATAAATAAAACCGTTGTTAATAGTTATGTAAAATTTAAAAAAAATTACACAACAATCCCGCAAATTTTAACTGATTGGGACCAAAACCTGAGAGTTTTGTAAAGTTTGGGTTATTTTAAAAATATACTATATAATAACAAAAAATAATCCAAAAACCGAATAAATGTGTAATATAGAGCGGTGTATTTCACATTAAGAAACAACAACAGCACTTAAATACATAGAGCAACGCAACATGCTACACATACAGATGGCAAACCATTAGTGATTTTGTTCAGCCAGGCTGTTGTATGAACATATAATTTCTTATGATTGGTAATGAACTAGAAGAAATGTTTCACCAGTAACTGGTTTATATAGTACATAAATCTCATATTAAGAACGAGGTTATGTTTAGAAGCCAATAAAAAATATTTTCTTCATTATAAAATGACTTACTTTTTATTTTAAAACACATTTCCTATGTAAAAAGCATGTTCAAAGAAATAGAAATCAGTTTAGATTATCCAAAATTTCATATGAGTGGGGATGTTGTGTATTATAAAAACTACGACTTACAAGGTTCTTATATTTGGGTGACAAAATTAAGGTATGAGATAATTATTCTAGGGCATCATGTGTCAGATTTAATTAAACATATTAGCAGCTACCATTACTATTAAAAAAAAAAAACAAGTGAAATTGCTAAGCTGATGTATGGGTGACGAAATTGGTGTCTTGAAATAAAAGATAAAAATTTGGTATGAAACACTCACACGACTTTCTCTTGCCAATGAAAATAATGAACAATATAACCTAACATTAGTAATAAAATAACTAACATTAGAAACATTAGAAAGAAATAACATTAGAAATAAAAAAAAACTAAACTTATTTTAATTATGACTGAATGATGCAAAATGAAAACCTATCTTAGTTTGGCTTAAAAATACGGAAAATCACTTTCTGAAGCTAAACTAAGCTCTGTAGAAAAAAATGCTTAGAATAAAAGTTGTAGATCTTTTAATTTTCTATAAATTTGATTTATTTATTTTTGTCGTAAAATGGATTCTACAGCTGAAATCTTTAAAAAAATCGATTTTTTACAGATTTTCATGAAAAAAACAAACAGAAAATCACAAATTACTGCTACACTAAGCAATATAAAAAAAAAATTGGAAATAAAAGTTGTAGATTTATAAATTGTCTACAATTTTTTTTGTATACACTTTTGTGCTAAATTTCATTTTAAGGCTGCAATCTTAAAAAAATCATATTTTTCTACAAGAGAACAGCCTCTCTAAGAATTTCAGCAGACATAGTCCCTACCCTATCTTGTAGAGCATAAAAAATTAAGTACTTGAGGCGATTTAAAAAAAAATAAAAACGTAGGAGCCGTTTTTGAGAAAATTGTATAACGGAGAACAATTAGACGAATAAATTACATTTTCAGTTGACCAATTTTGATGGAAATGTTCGTGTCGGGTACTGTAGTAGTACCTAACTTAAGTTTAAAGTTTCAACTTTGTACAATGTTCCATTCTTGAGATATTCTGTTCACACACACGCACGCAGCGCGCGCGCGCGCACACACACATTCTCAGAGAACAATCACTAAAAACATGTTTTTTGGGTTCAGGGGGTCTGATAACGTGTATATCTGGTGAAAACTCAATTTTGAAAATCAACATGAAAACAATACTTTCTTCCTGTATATTCATTTAGGCAAGAGAACGTAAAAATAAGTTACATATTTTGAAATAAAAGTGATGACATAATCTTCCAAATTTGTTCAATGGAGAAGCACCGTAACAACTAATAATGGCATTTACATATTTTATGTAAAATAAATTTTAAAAAATAAAGAAAATCATCAAAAAATTATTTAAATGACAGTGCAATCGATCAAAATACTCATGAAATGTTTTAATTACAATATTTAAAAAGTACACAATAATACATACACATGAAAATCCAAAGCGAAAAAACAAAAAAACAACTGTACAAAGAATATAAGTGATCACATCTTTCATACATATTTTATTTCGATACTGTATTAACTATATAAAATATAATGGCATATTTTACTCCAGCTTTCTTACAATTATTTTTCCCTAATCATATTTTTTTGTTTAATAATAATAATTACAGAACTAAAAGATAAAAAAAAGTAAAGAGATCTAATTATTATTGGTAACATCTTCAAATTATTTACTGAACTAAAAAATCAAATACAGTAGAGTCTTGCTTATCCGAACTAGATGGTACCAGCCCCTGATCAGATCACCGAAAGTCTGGATTAAACAAAATTTGACTAAAAATGCATGTAATACAAGTTTTAGATGAGTAAAACTATAAAAAACCACCCCATACTGGCAGTAAAAGCAGAGTCCCCTTTTAATTTTTCATTGAATTTTAGTGCAATTACTTGTAATGTTACATCTGATAGCAGAAAACCCTCTACACATTGTTGATAAAACCAAACATCCAATGCCTTGTCTAAAGTTTAGTTTTTTTTTTGGTTTTATAAACACACTTCATTTACCTATAGGTATTGTCTTTGCTAATGATTTGGGACAAAAATCTTCAAATTTTTTCCATTTAGAAACAGTTTGTTTTTCCACTCCTAAATTGTTTGTGATTGTAGTCATTGATTCCCCTGCATCAATGCAAACCAAAACTTAGAGTTTTCGCTACAGTCACCATTGTCAAAATCACTTTCTTCTGTTTGTTGCCACTTTTATATACAAATACACTGAACGGCAAGTAAAAACAACAAAATACAGTCCAAGAGACTCATGATTAAAATCGGTAGGAGTAACTGACAAATAAAGCAAAGGAAACAAAAGAAAACGAAAGAGACTTTCTAAAAACAGCAGTAGGGATTGTGTCAGTACCTGGTAAACCAAATTCACTCATCGACTTCTTTATTTGCTCTTTCTCAGTATAGCCAACTGAGGAATCCATTAAATGAAAATTATTTTCATACTGATCTCTCACAAAATTAATAAATCCTGTTATTTTTTAAAATCCTGACATGGTTAACTGATGTCCAGACAAGTGGGGTCAGGATTAGCAGGACTCACTGTACAATAAATTAAAATTATAAATTGTAAATAGAACCTTCATATAAGTTTTAAAACAAGTCAATAATTTAAAAAAAAAATTTTTTCCCATAAGTAAAGGAAATTAAAAAAAAAATGAAGCAATTTATGGTTCATATTATTACATAATATTTTTCAGTACAATAAACACTAAATCAATACGATTTACTCTTTGCAGGCACCATTTAATATTAAATACTGTACTTATATAAATTCATATCAGTATATAAAAGAATGTAATTTGATATGATAAATGATTAATATACTTTTATCACAATAAAAATATTTATCATATGATATTAACAAGTATTAAATTAAGTTAAGTATTCATGTAATAATAGGGTGGCATTGGAAAAAATTGAAATTAGGTAATAATATTTGCTTAGCAATACAATCATAAAAGTTTAAGACACAATTGTTTTCATGACATAAATTCATTTTTTACAAAATTAAATCACAAGTTGTGAATATTACTGCATTAACAGCATGGTTTTTAACTACTTTGTTTTTTTTTGGAAAATTATTAAAAGATTAATTATTAAATACTCAGCATGTTTGTAAACTCTACAGCTAATTGAAAACTACGTGAAACAAGAACAATGTAAAAACATAAACAAGTCCATATTCAGTTTTTGACACCAAAACGAATAGCACCAGTCAATTATAATGATTATAAAACATGCATGATTTTCATAGTCGTAAGTTAATTCAAACAAAAAAGGCAATATAAAAATGTGGTTCCACATTTGTAGTAAGAATTAATACATAGAATTCTAGTATATATTTTTTTAGTTTATTTAAAGTCACATCAACATCTTGGTTATTCGTGAATAAATTGGGTTGAGGAATGGTGGATTTGAAATTGTAATAAATTTCCAAAACCTGGCCAGGAATTGAACCTGGGAACTCTGCTTTGCAGTATAGCATGCTTACCACTGGACCACGGAGGCGGTCAATTCTAGTATCTAATACCTTCCTAATATAAATTGAACCTATTGTTCCAGATTTGTTGTCCATTAGTAGGTGCCCAGATTATATTCTTTCTTCATTCAGGATTTACTTCAACACCTAGGAGCCAGGACTTAACAAAAGTCACAACAGCCATAGAGAAAACAGCATTTCAGTCAACTTAATAACAAAAGCAACTCAAAATAATAAATAAACAATGAAATATCATTACAAATAAAAAAAAAAGGAAGGTAACAAATTTCTTAATTTCTTATCACTTTTGATATTTTAAAGCAAATGATCTTAAAAAGTTATTCATTTTGATTCATTGAAAAACAGGGTTTGATGCTTTGTTTTCTCAGGCTCTACAAAAAAAGCTTATACTTAATGAACATATGGTTACACAAGACTAATTTTATAATTTGTGTAAAAATTACCCACTACTCATCAATATTGGTCAAAAGCACACATTTTGGTTACTATGTTTAGAATTTTACAGATTTAGAAAAGGTTGAAACTATACCAATATGAAACAACTATTATCAAATAAAAAAATCCCTGTAATTCTTTCAAAATTATTTTTACAAAACAAGGCACAGTCATAAATCACAAATGGAAAACAAGTTCAACACAAATTAAAAGATTATCCATATTTTAGAGAAAAAAATTAATCGATTTGATGTTTTTAATGCCAAGATAATTCTTCTTTTCATCAAAAATTAATTTGTGCTGTTAGTACAATATACAGTGTAAAAACAGTCATGAATATTTTGCAAGTAATTATTGAAGAATTATTAATATTTGTAAAATTAATACAAATGGATTTGCAAATTAGATTGGGAAGAATAAAATTCAGTTTATAATTAATTTACATGTATTTTTTTAATTAACTGTAGGCTACATTGAAAATTTTCTAAGATAGTGATTCTCAGTCTTTTACAGCAGACAAATTCTTTATTTTACAGTGAAATTAAATTTGAATTTGGCTGCAAAGTTTGTTTAGTTTATAAATGAGAAAATTTGTAACGAATTTTCAATTTAAAAAACTCGATTTCGAAAAATCGACATGAAAACAATACTTTCCTTCCTATATAATTCATATAGGCAAGAGAAAGTAAAAAGTTATGTGTAATCAATTTTTTGTATATAAAACATTAATTTGCTTTTTTGACACTCTGTATATTTCGACACGACTTGTGGTGAGGCGACATGGCATGGTATAAGTTGTGATCCGGCAGGCAGGTCAGCCCCTTCTACTTTCTCCTTATCCCCCCGCCCTTCCATTGTCCTTGAATACAGTATTGTACTGAAGGGCATGAAAGGTTGTTTGTATTCATTAAAATTGTGCAATTTTCATACTAAAATCGTGTTTTTAATGCTTCCTATAATTATATAATATGCCATATGCTCTGAATAGTTCAACATTTCAATACTTTGACAACCTCTAAGTTCACAAAGTGTCGAACTATCAAATTTCCATTGTACTGTCACCCCCACCCCTTCTAATAAATCATTTACAATGTTGCTGGCTTCAATACTTCTTTCGACCTTTGTCGGCACGGTAGGCCCTTTGACGGCATACTGACAAACCTATAGGCTGCGCACCGCAGAGGCCTTTGTCATTAAGGCCAAACCAGTAGCCACTCTCTACCACAGCGCTCTCGGCGACTATATAAAGAGCGCTGCACTGAGCCGAGCGATTCAGTTCCGATCAAGACTCCGAGGGATACACTTCAAACCAGACAGCAGACAAGACGTCCACCACGGCACACAGCTGCCGGACTCCGGCATCGGGTCCGGTGGGCGTAAGGCCATCGGACCCGACGAAGCAGCCATCAACGCACTACTGCGAGGGAAGAAGATGGACGTCTCCGCTGGACAACGACATGCCGTGTCGCCCAGCTCCTCGACCGCCACGACGACTACGACCGACGCCTCTCCAAGATGACCACCGCTTGAATGGCCCTTTTCAGGGCCACCAAACAGATAAGGTTAGCCATTTAATGTCGCCATCCGGTGACAGTACCTTAGTTTGTATAGCCTGATTTTCGTAAGGAGAGTGCTTGCATTAGTATAGTCTTGTATGTACTGCAAAAGTGCAGCATATGTAATCAACAATGGAACAGCATGCCTACAAAATACAATGGGTGTTGTCAATTTTCAACAACACTTTGACTGTACATCTTACTGTAGGTCGGAGGGGTATGCGGGGTCGAAGTCAAGTATGCGGATGCATAGTCCAGCGCTTACAGCAATTGGCTTGGCCAATAATAACTGTAGCAATCTCCTGAATATAATTTTATAAGGGGCTGTAAGCCATTCGATAAAGGACTACTGAAATTATCTTAATAATAAATTATGTTATATTTTTTAATAAACTAAACATGGTTCTTAAAAATATTTGCAGTTCATAATGCCACCCTAAGAAATACATAAATAACATACAATATTATAAGTTATAGGTTTTAACATTTTTAACTAGTAGATTAATAATTTTACACTTATGTTGAAATTACATAAATATAATAACAATCAGACTTCCATTTTTTCACAAGATAAGCAATGGTGCAATACATTCAAACTGAAATTTCAAGAGAAATAATAAATAAAAACCAATTTAAAAACTATCTCTTAACTGGATTTTACTCAATGTAATAAAGCATTATTTCAGTCAGATGTAGGCAGTGACATTTAATAACTCAGAGCTTTAGAGCAAAGGACGGAAATGAACACAAAATTTTTGCTTTTAAATTTTTTGTTGAAAATCAATATACTTTTTGAATGTGTACAGTTTATGCGTCCATTGAAGATTTGTTTACATTTCTAAGAACAGATCTGTTTGTTTTCACAAAAACACTGCATCAAACAATGTGACTCTTGATTTTTTCATTTAAAATTTTAGGCACAAACAGCATCAGTAATTACTGTGAAATTTATGTGTAGTTGTAGATTTATTATAAGTGTAGAGTAAAAAAGTAAGAAGGAAACTGTTTCCTGTTTAATTATTAATAAATACAATATATTTTGGTCAATCTTGTCTTGTAATGAAAATATTAGAAGTTTACCTAAAAAAACTAAATTACTTAAATTTATAAGGACACTAACTGACTTGCAAATTAATTTGCACAATACTACTTATTAATTCTTAACAAATTTTAAATTTTTATTAACACTTACAGTCTTTTTTAATGATGTTTTAAACCGATGTATAATTTATTAAATACGATACTCACCTAAATAAACATTTCTCGTCACCATAACAATCCTTCAAAACAAACTGAATTTCACAACATCGCCACTCGAATAATATCACTAACAAAACTTTTTAATTTAAATATTTTGTTATTTACTTTGCAAAATCTCGTTACAGGTTTTGACAATTTTTGAAATTTTTGCAAAGTAAAATTTTTTAAAATCTACTTGGTAGAACTCGGCATTTAAGGACAAAGAGAATCTCTATTCAAAATACATTGGACCAGATTTTGTTTTAAATATATTATAACTTTCTCTATAAAAAAATCAATATCTAATATACAATCCAGTAGTTTTGGTTATGTTTCTGTCAATATGACTGCAGCACTAACAACAGCAAGCAAGCTCACATATTATTCCATGATCATTTCTCCATAATTTAAAAGATGTAGATGCTTTAAAGGTTAAATTATATTTTTGATTGTAGCATCAGGTTTTTTGGTGTTATTTATAAATATTATTCAGAAAAAACAATTAAATTTTTAACTCAAATGTACAAATCCTTATGACTCAGCTTGCTGGCTCCTTGAAGTGCTAGGTGTGCTGTTTGAATATTTCACTAGCAGTAAGCTACACGATATAAAAAATACTGTTCAATCTACCAGCTGTTAATCAGCTTATCTTATTCAAACTTATTTTATCCAGTTAAGAGATACAATAAAATATTAATAAGAGTTTTAAAAACAAAACAAGATACAGTAACAGATATTACGAGACTGTTAATTTAAAGGGAAATATCTAAATTACATTAATTAAATTCCTTAGGCTAGATATAATAAATTAATTATAGATACTTACAGTACGATGTTTTCAAATATAATACAAAAAATTTCAAGATATTTACAAATCTACTAATAATTTAACTAATACTGTGTACAAAATACATAATTACTACATGGTAAATGTTCATTTTAAATAAATTAAAATTTACTTCAATTTCTCCGACAAAATATTACAATAAATACAGTAGGCGTTAATAAACCAAATTTAATCTTGTTACAATGGTAAAAAAAGAAGGAATAGAGAATCCCTTTATGAGATAAAATAATATATCTTAAAGTGCTAAAACGCATAACTGAAAAATTTTGGTTAGATTTCAACTTAGTAGCTGAATTTATACACATTTATAACAGCATTAAAATATTACGAACCTAATGTTACAAAGCTAATGACTTTACAAACTGATGTGATGTTTAAGCTAAAAAAATCGAAAACTATTTGGTACCTAATGAAAACCATATAAATCACATAATAAATAAAAATTTAAAAAAAATTTAGTTATGCTCAGTGCAAAAGATGTTTCATATTTTAATTAACATCCTACTATGCAAAACATATTTTTACCAGGTCACAAAAGAAACTAAAAATATTATAGACAGGGGTACAAGATGGAAATTGGATCAATTGGCTATGAATCATATGATATTTCAAGCTAAATGTTGATGTAAAGAGCATTCATTATGTTTGCATAGAATAAAAAGTGAAATTCTCTCTAAATGTGATCTGGAATGCAAAAAATGGACAGACATCTTGTTAAACTTTTTGATTCTGAGTAATTAATTTTCAAATTTAGCAATTAATTCTGAACAATTACATACCAAATTTAGATTTTTACCTCAGAAATTATTTTAGTTATAACAGCTTGATTATTTTCAATGGATTTGAAAATTGGTGTTTAAACACATTTTAAACTTTAAACATAATTTATATATTTAAGAAACAAATTATACTAAAGGATAAATCCTTTGAATGGATTTTTTTAAATGGCATGAACTGTTTTTGAAAATGTTGATATTTTAAACTGATAAAAGTTCTTTTGTTCAGAGTGTCTTTGCCTCCTCTTTAGAAGTTCTGCAACTGAATCTGGTAGATCAGGTTCAGGTTCAGGTTCAGGATAACCACTTTAGTAAATAGTTCAGGTTCTACTTCAAGACATAAAAGGTCAGTGAATTCTTCTTCACAAAATGTCATGATGATTTTGAATGGATAATCATTTCATTGCCTTGTCATCCTTGCTGGAGTAATTACATTTGAAAATGCAACAGGGCAAAAAATAATCTATAAAAACCAAATATAGATACAGTAAAACCCTGATTATCTGAAACCCGTTTAACTATAACCAGCCTTAACCAAAAATGATCCGAAAAACTTGTTCTTTAAATTTGTTGATTACTCTATTTCAATAATATATATTTAAATAAATGCATAATGCATTAATGTGCGTATAGTGTAAGCTACATAATAGTGAAACTTTATATTCGTATTTTAAATTCATTTGACACTGTTCTGTACTTAAACGAAGCTACATATTTAAATGCTGGGAGCATTTAAATAGCTTCATTTTAAGTACAGAACAGTGTTGAATGAATTTAATTACGAAAATAAAGTTTCACTATTCTGGGAATTCATTAACTGATTCTCCACCTCCAGAACATACTGGTAATAAAATGATGGTGTGATGCCGCAAAAAACTATTTCATTAAAAATTTCACATTTTTTTAAAATGACTAAAAAATTTCAAAAAGATACAGTAAATATTAACACAACTGTACAATATTACATTTTTTCTCTTAAAATTTCTGTATTTGTGTTTATAAATACTAATAAACAGTCGTGCAAAAATACCGTATGATCATTTTTACAATTTTTAATTCCTAAAAGTATGACCGGAATTATCCTAAAATTATTCCTAAAAGTATGACTGGAATAAATCCGGAATTTGCGTATCCACAATTTGGTCTGTTCTCTATATTTCAGTTAAGCAGGGTTTTACTGTATATCAATTCCCTAACAACTCATTTTGAACATTTTACTTTTCTGAGAAAAAGTGTCTTTATGCATTCTGTCAATAAATTATAATTTAAATGCAAAACTTACTTTCACTTCCCTAATTTGTTTAAGTTATTGGATATTTCCATCTATCTTTCACAATAATAAACTAGATCACATGTACGACGAACCAATGTTTACAGGATGGTATCTCATTAATTACATAACCACACAACAAAATTTATGTTAAATATATGCCACATGACCTTGATTTTCAACTTCCATCTCTTCTACCTACCCCTATCAGATTAAACAGATGATTTTTTAAGTCAACTTAAAAGAAATTAATGATGACTATACAATTTAAAGTACTGCGATGAAATTGTTACGTTACACAACACGATGACATTGTTAATATAATATTCATCATACTAATATAATTTTTAACTATTACAAAAAATTTAACTATTAATTTACAAAATCTACATAATATATCAAAAATTCCCACATCAATTTTAATACGTAGATTTAAAAAACATTCGTAAAAAATTGTAAAAATTATCATTTTTCATTTTTTCATAAAAAATCAAATATTTATTATATAATAAGCAACATTTATGCTAATGATATAAAACTGTGAAAAACTAATCTAACTTCTGTTATAAAAAAATTATTGTCATAATTTTTTCAAATTAAAAAAGCACTAACTTTAATGAATGGATTCATTTCTTCTTATACGTATATTAAATGTTATTTTACGTTATAAAATATTAAATGTGTATTAAATTCTTTGATCAAACACATGCAAAAGTCATTTTTAACAAATAGTCTTCAAAATAATGTTAACCCTAATGAAAAATAGATTATCTGATATTTTTGTAGCTTATTTTGGAAATGTTCTATACTCAAGACAAACAATTAACTATCTTTTAAAATTACATAAAATGAAAACCTCTCTGAGGTTTTAGGTCATTCAGAGTCATTTTCGAACTACGAAATAACATACAACTTTTTTATACCTAATTGATTACTGTTCACAAAATTGTAAAATTTTACTTTTAAGTACCACTAAGGTCTAATATACTGTACCAAAGAATTTTTTAGTTTTTACGTTACATTTTCACTAACCTTTTATAGCTGTTATATTAATTTTTCTAGTAATTTATTTTACTTAACCTACATGTTTCAGTGGATCACCATCATCAGAATAATATAACATAAAAAATATATTTGAAACTAATTTTGTTAAAAATCTTTCAGACGATCTTCAGTCACTTGTATAAAACTCAATTTATAAAACTTTAATTAATAAAACTCAATTTATACAAGTGACTAAAGATATACAGTATTACATTTCATTAAATTAATATCAATTTTATATTTTATGTACCTAGATAATGGTGGATCCACTGAAACATGTAAGTTAAGGAAAATAAATCCGTAGGAAAAAACTATAACAGTTGTAAAAAGTTAATGAAAATAAGTGTTTTTACATTAGGATTAATTAAAGGCCACTGGATCTACTATATAAATTTATTTTGCATTATAGTATCATTTAATGAATGCCCAAAATTTAATAAAACAGTTCATGCAAATCGCTTTAAGTTACAAGAACTAGTGATGTAAATACGGCCTTAAGTACAGCAGTACAATAATATTCTATGGTTGAGAAGAAAATCACAAATTGAAAAATAATAAATTATGAAAACAGAAAATAATACTTTATACACTACCTAAATTCCCATAACAGGCAGGTGGAGTGTTAAATTATTTGCACTTGATCTGCTAGTTCCAGAGCTACAAAACATAGTTCTGTTTCTTATCATACGGTCAGCCAATGACTGAAGCATTTAGGAACAGAAGTAGAGGTGCAAAAGACAATAGTTAGAGTTATCTCCTCTGAGAGTAAGGAATTTCATCATTATACAGCCAGACCCTGTATTGAATGAAGTGAAAGTGTGCTTTTCAGGGTGGGAAATGCTTTTCAGAGGGCCTGGCTAGCTGATAAGCATACTTTTCCACTCGGTGGGGAAGGCATTTGTAAACTAACTCACTCCTCGTTTCACTTAGTAAAGCCTCTAAATCAGCCTTTTGGCTGATGACCTAAACAACAGACTACCTAAATATTCTTTTCAAATTTTACATGTAAAATATAAAACAGGGACTCCATTCACCATACAATGTTATTATGGAGATGATTAAACATTTACATTATGGAGGAGGTTTAAATTACTTGACACTGTTAATGATTGCAACTTTTTAAGCTAGCACAAGAATTATATAATAGAATTCTTTAATTAATAATTTGTTTAAATTTTAATAATAGTCTTGAGTAAAGATTACAAAATAAACTACAAATATCAGGTAATCTATTAGACATAAACAGAAAAAAAACATAAGTGAATTTTTTATTAGTTGATCAGAATAAAATGACTTTTGCTTAAACCAGACTTTTGAATGATTAATTTTGTTAATAATATATCATAATGATTATGTAGTTGTTGATATGTTATGGAATTTTTAAGCATGTGGTACGCAAGAATCAGAATCACCACTAGATGCTAAAGAAAAATTAGCTGAATCTCTTTCAGTTTTATGTTTAACTAAATTCATAATTTGTGGGAATGAATGATGTTCATTTGTAGTTGTAATGCCTTTAACAGGAAATTGTATTCGTTTAGCATACGGGTTAGGATTAAAAAGACGAACTCCATTGTGATGTGTAGGTATCGTCGTGTGTTGCCTAGGAAAGGAATGACAACTAGTTGCGGCTGGTCCCATCAAAGGTACTGCGGCTCCACTCATAGGTAAAGGCATAGTAGAACAATGAGGATAAGCAGTTCCGATTTGTTGGGTCGGATAATGCGGTAAAGTTGCTGACTGTTGTGGTCGATCGGTGAATGATGTCATTCGCATATTCGTTGACCGACCAAAAGGTTCTTGAACCTGTTGTCCAGGAGCCGGAGCACCATCAGTTTGACCCTGTGAATGAACACAGTAGTTGTAGCACGGGTTTGTTAAATCCATCCTTGGTTTCACTTCTTCAGGTATCACACTAATCTACATTGCACATTGAAAATAAAAACACACATATAAAAACCACACAGTTTTATTTTTTTATCAATGACTAATTTTAAAACTAATAATTCTGTAAGCATTTTACAAATCTTAATTATATCAAAATTAACCTAACAATTTTTCAAAGTTTTAGACAATCAACTGTAAGTACTGTTTATGGGCGAACTGATTAAAAAAGAAAAAAAAATTGTTCGTTCATTTAAAAAACTGTTGAAGAACTAACACAATCTATAAAATGAAATCATCATAAAATTTCAGACTAATTTTTATAGATCATCTAAAATGAAAATACTAAAAATCAGATTAGGGCTGCATGCATATGTTAAGTTCTGAGTTCTGTGCTCTCCTGTTTCTGGTTAATTAAAGAAAAACATATATTTTCAAAATTATTTAAAAATTGAAAAATTTTGTCTGACTGATACTGTTTCAGTTGTAAAGGCTAACTGAAAACTGTGTGGCTCTCAGCATACAAAAAGAAAATAAACATTCGCACACACACTTCTAATTAACAGTAACTGCGCAACAAAAAAATCAAAATATTTTCTAATTTACTAATAAACACTGCTTCATTTTTTATATAAATTGTATTAACAGAAATGCAAGAGCAAAAATGAGTACAATTATTATTGAAATTAAAGTCAAAATGTTTCAACTTATGAAAAATTATGATTCTATGAGCAATTTTATCACGAACATTAGACAAACAATATAAGAAATAGTCTTTCATTACAGTATTTAATATTTTATAAAAGGAATGAATGATATCTAACCAAAAGATGATTTATACACATAATACCTAATGCACAACAACCCCAACTAATTGGGATTGAGACCTGTTCAAGTTTCATAATGTTTGGGGATTTTCCTAAAATTGTGCATATAAACAAACAAATATTAATACCAAAATATCTAGTTAATATTACACAGGCATTACTGGAATGGAGTAGGCCAACTATTTATAATTGAGCCCTGCAGTCTGTAGGACAGCACAACAATGGTATAGAGACAAACGTCATGTTAATGAGGTGTTGGCAAAATACTGCAACACCATCAAGGTTTTTGGGGTAACGAAGCCAAACAATTAGTGATTTTATGCAGCCAGGCAGTAGTGGAAATGTATAATTTCTTGTAATTGGTAATGAACTACAAGAAATGTTTCATCAGTTATCAATTTATATTGTAAGTACATTTTGTTTTAAGAAACTGTTTATGTTCTTTTCAATTTTCAACTGTATTGAGTGTACAAGTGAATTGCAATGAACGAGATATTTTGGACAAGAGTTCTAGGAAAAATAATAGACAGGTTTACTTATATTTTGATGCCTTCTATGATGTTCCAGAATAGTGGAGAAATATCTTGAATATTTGGGTGGCTATTAGACCACAGGTATAAAAACAGTCAGTGCCTTTGTAGTAGTCAGTCAATACTTGAATTGTGAATGGAAAGTGTTATTGGGCCGTTCAAATTAGAGTCATTACAGGACCAGTTTTGAATTATGATAATAGGTGTTATTATTTTATCAAACATCCTATGTAGGATTTTAAACAGCCGTATTATTTAAAATTGAAATATATTTCTAACCACCAGAATACTGTAACATAAAATACTTACCAGTGTTTATAGCGCTTTCATGTATCTTGTACACATCTTCAGTAAATTAAAATTCATTAAAATTTTTCTACGTTAAAATTTAAAACTTCCTACTCCTACCATGGTAGATAAGGAATAAGGAATTTTAATGAATTTTAATTTACTGAAGATGTGTACAAGATAAACGAAAGCGCTATAAACATTGGTAAGTGTTTTATGTTACCGTATTCTGGTGGTTAGAAATATATTTCGATAATAGGTGTATACATCAGGGTAGTAGCAAATGGTTGTGGACAGGTAGGTTGATTGTTTTGATTGTTTATTGTAACAGTGTCTTAATTATAGTCAACTTTAGTTTAAGCTTAAATTTTGTAATTGATTTACTTTGTGTAATCTAATTGTATTTGTTAGTAGGCTAAGTTTTAAGCATTAATAGTCATTATTAGTTTTGTTAATAAATAATTGAAATAAGTTTATTTATTATTTATCATACCCAGATCCTAAACGAACCTAGGGTTAGGCATTACAATATAGTATTTCTTTCATTATGAAATTACTTATTTTTTATTTTAAAACATATTTTATAGCAAAAACCATTTAAAAAATTACAAATCAGTTTGAATTAGAGGGGTTATTGTGTATAAATACATTTTGTCCTCAGCACTCACTGCCTCGTTAAATTATTTTATTAACTCTCCGCTGTGTAATGCACTTGTAATTGACAACTAGTAAATGACACAGAATGTAACGAGTAGTTTTGCTGCGTGTTCAGTATTTATTCCTAGTAATGGGTCTCTTAATAATCTGAACAGCAATGCCAACAAAAATAGGATGATGGTGATTTTGGTGAAAGGCCCATAAAGAAGCAGCTGTTCTTTAAAAAAAAAGGCATAGAAAAGGAAAACCTACATGCTTACTTCTTCATCCGATGATGTTTTGCGAAAAGATGATATCAGGATGATCAGAAAGGATACAAACATTCCATCAATAAAAATTAATATAAATTTATATTCATATCAATTAAAATCCTTCATTACTCATCTTTCCCATATCACGCAAAATTCATACAAAATCAAGCAAATTATGAACAAGGAAATTTATAGTACCTGACGTCGCATTATTACAACAGTATCTTCTTCTGGAACCTCATTAATGACTGGTGGACTTTTAAGTGCTGATGGGTAATGTTGTTGAGGACGATATGGAGCATAAATTGGTTCTGGAACGTTATTTCCAATTCGAATTGGACTGAATGTTTGAACATGTTCATGTTGCGGTGGTTGCATTCCACGCTGAAGTGAAAAACTCCGCCACTGAGGCTGTACCTAAAAAAGAAACACAATGCAATTGTAATAGGGTTATGTGAAGCTCATACATAATAAATACACTTTACAGAGAATTAAAATTTTCGCATTTTATTATGAACGTGCCAGCATTTAAAGATGTACATCTGATAGCATGCATGGCTGTATTACAAAGAAATATCCTTCATCACAACATCAAACTAGCATCACACAAAAGCTATTCCTTCAGGTAATCTCATACAATGTTCACATACATATTTTAAAGAGATTTTTACAAAAAAACAACGTTTTCATAGAGAACTAAAAAATTTATTTAATACATACCTTATTAGCAGCATCAGTAGCTAAATCATCTACACTAGTGGATCGACGTTGTGCAGTTGCGGATTCTCGACTAGAATTTGAATGGACGCCACTTGACGTTTCACTATTATCTGGAGGTGAACCTCCAGAAGCTTCAGTACTGACAGAATCTGATCTTGGAGTAAGTTCTTCTTGAGGCATTCCAGAATCTGCTCGTCTTAAACACCTTGGTGTAGCCTAAATTGTAAACAAAAAATATATCTTATATGTTTCATTTCAAAATGTGTTTGTTATTTTATGTCTTTCTGCAGCGCAAACTCAATTTAAGTGAAAGCTAAATTTCAGAAATTATTACATCATAAATATTTATGTAGACTTCCATTCAAATGAAGCTCACATAGTGATGAAATATTCGGATAAAAATTATTTGAATATTCTAATATACTTATCTTTTATTTGAGTATTTTGAAAAATATTCAAATAAAGGTGAACAAATAACCTAACCTATTAATAAACCACAGTTTCCGAATATTCAATTGGCAAATAAAATAAAATAATCTTACTTTTATCATTCATCATCAAATGAATACAAATTATAATCGAGGAAATCTGTGAAATAATATAATAATATATTAGACATGCATAAAAACTGATTCATGGTTTGTTATGTCTTTTTCTGCAGATGGTATCAGAAATCTCTGTGTCTAGAAAGAATTAGAACAGGTAGGGTTTGAGTGTCAAAAAACAGAGAAACACAGTGGATAGGGTGGAATAAATCACAAGGGAGAGAGGGAGACTGAAGACTAAACAATGTCAGCAGCCGTAATGATGTGTCCATAACAAGAACAAATAAACTGAACTTATTCAAATAACTTTGAAAGTTTGGGGTCCTGAATTGTATTGACAACATTCACGCAGAATGTATAGCTGCTAGGGACTTTATTCGAAAATTTTATTTGAAAAAAATTATTCTATTATGAAAATTGTTCATTTGTTCAATAAGCTCAAACATAAGTTTCTTATTCGTGATAAGAATGTATTAACCATAGATTTACCAACTTGCAGCCTATCATTTAATGAACTGCAATGAGTTCCCAGAAGCTTTGTATAAATAGCTAACTGCAGTGAGACATTTGTAACAATCACATAACAGACTTAGAATAAACAAATTCAGTAGCTTAAATTTGTGTAGCAGTAATTCACATTTTCTAAGTAAGTACATTTCTAATGAGTTCATCAGCTATTTAGCATAAATCTAAGTTAGAATATGTTAATTTTAAAGTTAGGTTCATTGTTTTACACACAACTTTTTTGTGCATTAATACTAATGCGAAAAATTATAGAATTAAAAATATTCTATTCAGGCAATTGCCTGTCAAACAGACAGAGGTAAACACCAAAATGTTCCCTCTCATGTACTGGAGAGATAAAACATTAAAATTTAAAAAAAAAATATTAAAATCATATTCTGACAATATTTTAATTACTACCCTTATTTGACTTTTAGTAGCCTTTCAAATCAATTTTTTTTTTAATTATAGTTTATGAAGTACAGTAAAGAGTTACATTTACACTAACTTTAATAAAATAAGCTTATTGTTTTAATATTTATTTCAACCATTTAGCTTAATTACCTGTATTTTTTAAATAAAACTAATTAAAAATATTAATTAATTTTTGACCAATTGATACTATGTGTGCACAATTGATACAAAGTATTGATACCTGTATTTCTCATTAAGAGGGTTTACATGACCCTCCATCAAAAATATTAAAATCATTAACACTTAAATACATTTTTCCAAATAACCAGGTTGGAATAACTATGATTTTTAAAAAATTTCATTTCTCATCTTCACTTCTTTCGCTTCACTTTGATAAAGCCAATTTTATTTCAAGAAAATTTTGCAGAAATTGTTTTCTAAAGCTATGGAAAATGTAAATTAAGATAATTTTTTTAAATTGTTGTTAAAGATTTTGGAATAATTTTGTGTTAAAGTGTAGATATTTTTACAACAAATAGAACCAAAAAAATTTTGAAACATCTTAACTGGTTCTGAGGAAAACAAAGGTAAATGAAAAAAAATGGGAAAATGCGTTTAACCTTACAGTATCAGTGGATTACAGTAGCATATTTATTGTTATCATAATCAGAAATTTAACTAAAACTTCCTACAAAATGCTAAATTCTTATACCAAAATTATCCTGATAATGATAATTATTTACACTATGGTACAAAAATATATTATAACATGCATCATCCTTACTGGAGGATCAATGTGGACGGCAGCAGCAACTGGTGGAGGAGGTGGTGGGGTTGCAGAGCCAGGTGGAGGGGGAGGAGGTAATTCCTCCTCCTCTTGAGGCTCAGGGGTCAACAAAGGACTAGGATCTTCATAATCACCAGCAGGTCTACCAGGATTTAGCAGATCACGGTTAGTACTAGCATATGTCACATTTCCCATCTGAACACATTCCAGAAGCTGTTCCGCAACAAGATTAAGACACATGCAAATAATGCCATCACCATTAAAAATTTAATAACACATAACATAACACACATTATCATATGAACACATGTTTTTATTTTTAACAAACAAAGCACTTGTTAAGTATTAGTATCATGTTGCATCATACAATATACCTAAGTAGTATAATTCTAAATAAAATATGTACAACGTAAAAATTTTAGCCTTCAAGAGAATAAAAAATTAAGATAGTTAAACATCCATCAAACAATTGATGGTCACTTCCTACATTTGGTAATCATTTTTACAAATAAGATTGTAAATTATAGTAACATGTTCTATAGAACCATAACTTCAAACTTTAATTTTTTTTAAATGTAATAATTGATTATTATGTTTGAAAGAATTTATGGAGTGAATCCCAAAAATTTTGACACAATATGCATGTAATATTTTGTTGAAAGAGTTTGTGTATAATAATTTTCAAAACTTTTAAGTGAAAGGAACTACAATCTAAAGCAATGTAAAAATATTGTTAAGGAATGATTACCATCATTCTAAAACTCAAAGCAGATCAACAATAGCTCCAGTAAAGTTATAATATTAAAAATAAACTGACTGAACTAAGTTGCGGGAAAAAATATGGAATAAATTGATTCTAAAAAGTGTGCCTGAAAGAATTTATGGGCAAAAACTCTTTCCACCATAAGGACCAGATTATTCAATTAAAAGATCTTTAATAATATGAAAACAAATATGAGAAAGATTACAAACACTTGTTAATATTTAAGCAAAACATAATTTCATCATTGTATGAGCACTGTAACATTATCACATGCATTAATAATATGAATCATCGTTGATGTTATTAATAGTGTAATAATTTTCAATTTAATCAAACTTAAAAATTATCCTGAGAATTTTTAAACATTTAAAAATTTACATAAATTTTTAGCTAGCCGTAGATTTCCATGATTTAATACAATATATTCATTTCTACTAATTTCTACACCATGGTAAAATACTCTACATTTTTAATAATAGGTATATAAAATTCTCTTCTATTAAACTATGGAATTGTAAAGGACTACGATCAATTATCTACATTTTATAAAATTATTACAGGAATAGTGATCAGTTTTCTATACATATAAATCTATATTTAAGGTATCTAACTAACAACTCATGCGTTAATTGAATGATGACATTGCTTATGCTAAAAGCAGGGCCGGATATAAGGAGAATAAAAGGGAGCAAATTCTGTGGGCACCACATCCTAGGGTGACAAATAGACCCTTTGTAATAAATAAATTAGTATACATGTAAAGAGTTTACAATAACGAGTAGAATTTGAAAGAAATTTGGTAGCATTGAGGTAATTGCCAACTCCTGTGGCGACAACATAACCAAAAAGTTACGTTGGGCTGGCCTGTGGTGTAGTGGTCAGCGCAACTGGCTACTATGCCGGGGTCCCGGGTTCGATTCCCGGTCAGGTCTGGCATTTTTTTTCATCTGTAAATCACCACATATCATTACCTACGCACAAGCCCAAGGCTTATGTAGGCATCACCACTCAATAAAAAAAAATGACCAACCTGGTAGGTGAAATAAAATAATAAGAATGATTTTACATAATGCTGGAAATGTAATTAAAATATGAAACTATTGAAAAATAAAAAAAGACCAGGATAATTTAAACTAATGAACTATTCTTATGTTACTATTCTTATGTATAAAAATGTGATGTCCTCAACAAACCAAACCAGTCTCTTAGTAAAATTTATTTATTGGTGTATAGTACATAAAAAATTTGCTATTGTTAATATACTTCATTATAAAAAATAACACTCATTGATTACAAAATTGTTTGTTCGGATGGTTTGATTAACTTTTTCTTGAAATTGTTAATTATTATTATCAAGCAATGATCTGAAATTTTAATTTCAACGTATATTGTGACAACGTATATTGGAAGTCACATATATTGTGACTTCCAGGTAAATAACAATGATTAATAATATTCCATTAATATAGATAATATTTTTTGGGTAATTTCTCAATTAAATTTTTTACAATTTTCACTATATTCAAAAAATTATGTAAGGAAAATTTAATCAGCACCTGGTAGTTTAGAAAGTTTTAATTTTTTATATTTAATATAATTATGATTACTACTACTGTTATGAACTATATTAACTATTAAATAATAGTTAATTCATACAATTTAAGAAACATACACAAAACGTTTCTATACACAATTAGAAATTAAAAGTGGTACCGTTTACGATGTAAGGATTTTATGAAATTTTGTTTAAATTAAAAAGTCAGCAAAATAACACTAAAATGAGGTAGATTTTAAAAGAGAATAACACACGGATGGAGAAATTATACAAAGGTTAAAATTAAACCATACAAGTCATCATTAGAATCATTAATGTCTTAAAAATTAATCAATTAGTATTTAAGCAAAAAAAAAAAAAATTAACGCATCAGTGTTACGTTCCAGTAACATAAATTTATGAACGTAAGAGAGACTATAATGAGCGTCACAACAAACAAAGCATAATATGACAGCACGTAAATTTATAAATCATTAGTGGTAGATAGATATTAATAAACGTACCTTGTTGTCCTCAGAAGCTGTGTCATCACTTGGATCAACAACTGCAGTACTTAACAAAGGAAGTTCACGAAGTCTTGCATAATCACCATCATCTTCAGAGTCTCCATCTTTGTCGCCATGAACTTTCCTGTAATTAACAATGAAAAGAATAAGCACTGTATTAAACATATTCTAACATATTAAAATTGTCAAGCAAATAAATAACCCAAAAATATTGTACAGGATTAATCATGCAATAAGATAAATGTTTGCTATGGTTGATGTACAAAATCCACTGTTACAGATTCATTACCCCCCGTAGTCGCTAATAACTAAGCAGTTGATGTGACTTTAAATAAATAAACTAAAAAAAGTTAGTTCGATGAAACTTAAGGCATATAAGCGAGTGTCTTTCATGTGCCGCTTGATGGCTTAAGGTATCCTCACACCTATTTCTTTTCTACAGCTTTTATTTATATTTAAACTACAGCATATTAGCAACAAATGTTCTTCTACAGGCATTTAGACTGATCCTACAAGTGTTACTTTGAAAGTCATCTTCAGCTATTGCCGGGAATTTTTAAATAAATTTTGTACAGCTCCATTAGTACATCACAGTGTAATTATAAACTGAATTATAGAATTTTTAGATCTAAAACTTATATAGGTACAACTTTATAACAAATAAAATCATATACGAACGTTTATTTAGCTGACAAATTATTAAATAAATGAGAAAGATTGTTTTCACAAATACAGATTAAACCGACTAGACATCACCATTAATTTTTCACTTCATTGCCATGCCAATGTAGTGGTGCAACCATGATTTTTTCCTCCTTGCTCAAGCTGTTAAACAGACTTGTCAGTATTTACTAAACACACATGTTTGGGCACCAGTTTTATTTTTAAGCTGTTTGACAACACATAGTTAGTAATACCATAAAACACTGGGGAAAATATCATAACATTATTGTCAGTTAACCTTTTCAGTGCCGAAACAATATTTAAAATGTTGATCTAAAGCCATTTATTTTGAATAAGGGTGTACAAAAAGTGCCAGCCCTTATTTTGACAACTTGCAGGCGTAAGCCTGCCATTGCCAACCAAAATTTTAACGTTACAGAAAAATGAAATTTCCAGTTAAAAATTTACTTTTATTATGTTCATAAAAAAAGAAATCGTTCTAACACTAAAAATATTCAAAATGGTTTTTTTTAGTTTATTTTAAGTCGCATCGACAGCTTGGTCATTAGCAACTACTGTGGATTTTAACAGTGGTTTTTAGGTGTTAAAATCTCCAGACCCTAGCCGGGAATCGAACCCGGGTCCTTTCACTTTGCAGGCTAGCAAGCTAGTCACTACGCCACGGAGGCGGTTTCAAAATACATTATTCCATTAATTTTTGTTTAAAAGACTTTTTTGTAAATTTTTGTAAATATTATCCAGATGTTAGAACTTTATGGATACCTTTCGGACATCCCGTAAACCGGATGTTGTCACTACATAAAATATATAAAATATATCGACGTCCTGTTTTCCAGACATTGGTGCTGAAAGGCTCAAAGTAAAAGAAATTGTCTGAAAGGATATTTCATACATTAAATACTGTTTCAATACTGATCATAAAATAATTATTTATTTTTCTTTAGAATGACAGGTGATCGGGCAAACTCAGCAGGAGGTTGGGCCATCATAGTCAAATGGGGGTGAACATAATATTCTTTAAGAGAAAATAACCTATCTATTAACTGGAATACTTACAATATAAGAAAATTTCAAAATTCCTGAACAACTAACATTTAATACTTCCTAACAAGAAATTTCAGACGAAGGAACACTAAGACTATAGATATAACAACATGTTAACTAAACTCTACCACAAGAACTTGTATTGTGAGACCGACAAAAACATTCAACAACAAGTGTTATCAGAGACGGGAGTAATATTAATGTTAAAAGTTTAGTACAAGCTGCAAGAATCAATGATGCAATATGACTAATTACAGTGTAAACTTTTGCAAATGTGGTTGTACAACTTTAATACCAATTTAACCACATTTTTTTCATTTAATTAACTAAATATTTAAAACAATTGAAAATCTGCAGTCCAGAATAAACACACTACTAAAGTAAATAATCAACTTATTACAAAATTTAATCTGTTTACAAAACTGAGATTAAGAATTTAACTGTCCTGTTAAATAAGCATTCTCATTAGTTATACATATATGCTTGTAATGTTGATTTTGGCATTACAAAACTTTAAAAACACCGGCGGTAAATAAATAATTTTATTACATGAATACCCTACTTACTTAGATGATGGATCAAATGTAACTTTATGTTTTGTTGTTGTTGGTTTCTTAATCCAATCCATTCTAGTTGAAGAAGATGAATCTGGTGAATTTTTTGGTGAACGAGGTTTTGGTCGTAACCAATAAATTTGTTCTTCCTCCTTTTCCATCCAGTCTTGACTATTACCTCTTTGGCCTAAAAGGAAAAAATTAATCATAAATTAAAGTTGCAGTTATGAGAAAAGCAAACAAAAAATTTTTTAAAAATTTCTTTGTATAAAAACACCAATGTTATTAAAATAATCTTCAAATAAAAACTGTTAAGAAAATTGACAGTTAATAAGCTGAGCTATAAGAGATAATAATAAGGGGGCGGGGGAGGAAAGGAGCTTCCTAAAATGGATCAGACAGAGAAGAGCCCAGCTGATAGGCCACATACTCCGACATGACAGTATGTTGAAAAGAATAATCGAAGGAGTTGTGGAGGGGAAAAATTTGCGGGGAAGACCCAGATTGGAGTACATGAAGCAGTTACTAGAGGACATGGGATGTGCTTCATATTGCGAGTTGAAGCGGAAAGCAGATGACCGAGGAGCATGGAGAGCAGCTGCCAACCAGCCTTATGGCTGTTAACTAGAGAGAGAGAGAGAGAGAGAGAGAGAGAGAGAAGAGATAATAAAATAAACTGTAATAACACCATTTTAAACAATTATAAGGCACAGAAAAATTTGTTTACTTCAAATAAACATATTAAAAATATAGTAACATTTTTATTTAAGATCTGGCTGAAATATCTACTCAAATTGGCAGTTAACCCTTTCAGTGCCTAAACAAAATTATTTTAAAAGTTTTATCCTAAAGTGCTATATACTGGTAATTTGTACAAGAATGTACAAAAAGTGCCAGCCCTTATTTTGACCGATTGCAGGCGCACGCCTGCCATTAGCAAGAAAAATTTCAACGTTACAGAAACATAAAATTTCATATTAAAAATTAATTTGTATTGTGTTCATAAAAAAAATCAATCATTCTTATAAAACTAAAAATATTTAAAATATATTTTTCTTTTAGTTTATATAAAGTCGCATCAACAGCTTGATAATTAACATCTACTGTGAGTTTTGGTACTGTAACAGTGGTTTTAACGTGTTAAAATTTCCAGACACTAGTGGGAAATCGAACCTGGGATTTTTTTCTCTGTTGGCTAACGTGCTAGTCACTGCGCCACGGAGGTGATCTCAAAATATATTATTATTCCATTAAGTTTTGTTTAAAAAAATATTTTTGTAAACGTTCGGTTAACTGGACATTGGCACTTTACATAAAAGATATCGACGTCCTGTTTTCCGGACATTGGCATTGAAAGAGTTAAATTACTCAAAGATATAGAGTGAGAAATGATGTAATTAGGAAAAATTGGGGATAGACCGCCTGGACAACAAGGAGTTGTACACACAAAGGCTTTAATGATTAAGACATATCAAAAGGTTGGTTGAGCATCGGCTACCTAAAAGGATCCTGTACTTGGAGGCAAAAGGTAAAGACAAAGGGTACAACAAGTACGAAGTGGATGAGTTCAGTTATTGACAAATAGGGAAAAAGATGCGATGCCAAGAAAACAATGGAGCAATGGTTTACTGATAGAGGGAGGAGAAGAGGAGTGGTGTTGTGCCTAACCTGAGGCAACTTGGAAGACAGATAAAGAAAGAAATCAGAATTTTTCGAAAAAAAATTACTTAACAATTAACTACTGAAACATTAAATCCAAATTTCGATTCAATTTTCAAGACCTGAAAAAGTTCACAAACAAAAATTACCTATAAACACGCTGTTTAAAGAGAATAACCTTATGAGATTTATTCTTGTATTCTTTAACACCACAGGAAAAATTACAAATTTATTGAGCCTGAAGAAATAGAATAACAAACTCCTAACAAATTTAGATCAGATGTCTCGTAAAATTAACAATATTCAATTACCTTGACCTGTCCGTCCTTTCTTCTCAGAAGCAGCTTTCTGAATAACACTCATAATAGCCTTTTTGGGAGATGTCTCTGCAACAGTATATGTTCTTCCATTACCAACGATAAGCAATGGAGCAGAAGCATCACTTGAAGTTGTAGATAAGAGATCAACTTCAGTTACGAGTCTTATTGATCTTGCTGAACGCACAGCTGCTCGACCTACAGTTACTCTGAGTTTAAATATCTAGAAACAAAAAACGAAAAAATCTGGTGTGAAACACTCACACGACTTCTCTTGCCAATGCAAATAATGAACAATATAACCTAACATTAGTAATAAAACGATTAGTAATAAAAGATGCAAAATAAACCAACCTTAGTTTGGCTTAATAATATGGAAAATCACTAAACTAGGCTCTGTAGAAACATATGCTTGAAATAAAAGTTGTAGATCTTTTAATTAACTATAAATCTGATTATAGTGTACAATTTTGTCGTAAAATGGATACTACGGCTGAAAAATCCATTTTTACAGTTTTCATGAAAAAAATAGAGAAAATTACTAATTACTGTTAGTTAAACTAAGCGTTATACAAAGAAATGTTTGAAACAAAAGTTGTAGGGTTTTAAATTTTCTACAACTTTAATTAGGTATACTTATTTTTGCGCTAGAATGCATATTAAGGCTGCAATCTTAAAAACAACCATTTCAGAGAATGAATTTCAGAGTCATGGCGCCTACCCTATGTTGTAGAGCATAAAAAATATAGTAAATGATGCGATTTTTAAAAAATTGTAAGAGCTGCTTTTGAGAAAATCACAAAAAATGAAAAACGTAAAAGCATCCTCATGCAACCCAAATTGTGTTGAATAATAGTGTTTTGTTCATTCAAATTTTTCTCAATATAATACGAAGTAAGTGGGAATGAATCAAAAAGACATAAAATTAAAGCAGTTTGATTATATAATATTAAAAAAACCATTTTACATTTTTAATTATTACAGTCAAAATTCAATCATTAATACTGCTTACTATTATTATCAGGCGGCTGCGAGATATTAATTTTATTTATTTTTACTATTTGGGGGTCGCGGAGCAAAAAAGGTTGAGAATCTGCTCAAGAGGTTCAAACCAGCCGGCTAATGACCTAAATGACACAATATACTTAAGAAAGAGCTCTAATGCTTCTCTTATTTTCTAAATAGAGTTCATCAAATCTACAAAAGCTGTAGGTTTTTCTGGCATTACAGTCTTCTCTTCAGGTTTGAGTTGTTAACGAGTTACAGTGCCCCAACATTGGCACGTTAAATTATTGCTCATATAACTTGTAGGAATAGAATAATCTTCCTAAATTAACTATGAAAAGAATATTTACCCAATGTTGTTTTAGTGTGAGCGCCAACCACAGCAAAACCCAGAGAAATAAATGCATTACAGCTCCCACAACACAAGCAAGTACAGCACAGCTAAGGCTACCTCTGTATACAATTGTACAATCATATAGCAAAGGTGCTTCACAAACTGCCATTGCGATTAATACACAGAGAGCAGCGCAATGTGAAAAGTATCCCCAACCATGTCCACCATCATCTTGTAAAGTAATTACTCGACGTGATCTTTGACGACTCATAAATGCATTCAATCTGAAATGAAAATAAAAATTCTTTTAATTCAAATTGAATATTTTTATAAATTTCATATTATTGTTATCATCACTAAATAAGCTAGACCGATTTGTGATTAATTGTTAACCAATGATGTGTAAGTATTATAACGTAATCTCTAGGCCTGCCCAATTATCCAGTTAACAGAAATTTGTTTTTTATGATTAAGTTATACCACTGAAATAAACAGCATTTTATGGCAAATATCACTAGATGTCTTCAAATTTATATCTACTCATGCAAAATAATGCGGAGATAAAATTAGATGATTGTTCATAATAAAAAAAATTGTGGTACCATTAACAGAACACTGGGTAACAGAGCTAGAGCAGAGACAACAGTGAAGTTCTTCAAGGAAATGGCAGCCCTAGTCCTTCTTTATGAAGGTGATTCATGGGTTACCACGAAATGCCAAGAAAGTAGAATCCAAGAAGCTGAAATAAGGTTTTTAAGAAGGGTGAAGGGCTCCTTGAGGCTGGATCTAATACATAACGAGGAAATTAGATCTGAGTGCAGTGTGTTTAGTCTGAATGAAAAAGTGGAGGAGTACCGCAATCAATGGAGGCAACATTTGGAATGGATGCCGGAGGAGAGAATACCCTTCAAAGTTACAGAATATGTTCCAGTTGGAAGAAGGGAGATGGGAAGGCCTCAAAGAAGATGGCAGTAGTTGAGCATTGTGCGAGTTGGAATATCTCATATTTGTTTATACGTGTACTAGCTAAAGTACCCATTCTTCAAAAGGTTTCCTTGGTGTCATGGTCGGTTGGGGTACCGAGTTCGATCCCTGTCAGGTCTGATATTCTTTAACTATTCATTGTTATCTACCTTCTTTCAACATCAGCATTATTATTTATGAAAAAAAAATAGTTGAATATAAAACACAAGCGAGATATTGGTGTTTTTAAATTAAGATATGCAGCGCTTTATTATTTTCATAATAAATGAAAGGTAAATCACAATAGGAACACTATGATGGTGACCACTATTAGATGACTGATTCATTTTTGACAAAGTGACCGAGAAAAGGTGTATAGGGTACTGGTGGAATGGGTAGGTAGGTAACTGACAGAATGAATACGGGTTTTACCCGCGCGTAGGCCTGTGTTTATTATTCTGTTTATTTTGTATGTTGATATTCTTCTAAAAATATTGGTTTATTTTTTTTAGAATTGGTAATATCTCCGTTATTATGCATGAAAATGAAAAATTTTACATAATCAAACTTATTTGTCTTTAAACGTTTCGTAATTTCGATTATATACATTGACTTTTAACGGAGATATTCGTAGTTTTTTGTTTACCCCTCCCTCTAAACTCCCCCATCCTTTTGTGATATTAAAAAAAATTATAGCCTATTTTCATTTCGATTATGTCCAGAACCTAGATACCGAAATTTGATTTTCTAGATTGAATTTGGTTCAGTAGTTCTTGTGTGATGCTGTAACTCGTAAAAATTCAGTTGAACTTATTTTCGGTGTTTACGTGGTGCACCTGGCGTAGAAACAAACTTTTGGGCATTTTGAAAAATAGTAAACAAAATCACAATTTTATTTATATAGATCTTTGTTTGTGAGTTCAGAACAGGCTTATGCCTAATTATTTATAGTAAGAAGAAAAAGAGATTCATAATAAAACAGTCCTCGAAACAAAATAATACTCAAAGACTACATTATTTATAACATAGCTTCTTTTACAAATAAAACACCTCAGAGATATTGAATTCCAGGTAAAATGTAATAGATTTATTCAAATTAACAAAACAGGGCCACAATTTACTACAATTGTTCCTGATGACCTCCTTGGTAAATGGAAAAATAGATACATAAAATATAAGAAACAATTAATACATTTTTCCTAGATATCCAATTTCTGCTGATGTCTAAAGACAGTAATATTTTTTTAACTTTTAGTTATGAAAGTGCCATACAGAATTTTCAGCTATGCAACATCATTATAAAATTATAAGATTATAAATACAAGATTATTACAATTAAATTTTTATTACCTTCCATAACCATACAAATATAAAACAAAACTAGAGAGCATCACTAAAATTGTAGAAAGAAGAAATAATGCTAATGTCACATGTGTGTTTAACAGAAAATGCTGAGGAATGCCCAAACTTATAGTACTCCGATGATGCAACAATGGAAGCGCTTCATTCGGACCAATCACATAAACCTACAAATAGAAAACAAAGAAAGAATTCAATATATATCAGTAAATTTATCTTTTACTTAAATGAGACTTAAGTCATTAAACAATTTCGAAACATTACAAATTACATTTTAACACATTGTTCCTGTTTTCAGGCTTTCATTCCTGTTTATTCTTTTGTTATTTCTTTGGAACATACAAAACATATAGAATAATTATTTCACATTAAAGGCTGAAACTGGAGTTTCACTTTTTAGTGATAACAGAAGCCATGATTGTTTCAAATTTGTTTATATTTTGTTAAGGTCAATCAAAATTTTCCAAATTTTAGACGTCTTCACCGACTTAGGTGTAGGGATCTTCTTCAATAACATTCTATTACCATTCCATCACTATCGCCATTACATTTTCACACCATACTGGAGGATACACTGCTGGTTGTCAACCCTCCTTCCATACCTAACAAAAACTTTCAGCATTTCTAGTATAACGTTCAAAAACGATTAAGGAGGATTAACGATCTACGGTTTTAGAAACAGTTAATGTTATTAGTGAATGAATGAATGAATTAACTGATGATTTAGTAACAAGTAACTAATAACATGTTGGAGTTCTGTCAGTGGATGGTGCTCTCCATGCACGTCACTCATGTCATTTCATTCATTCTTTCACCCACCATCATGTTCACTGGTTGTTTATTTTGTAACAGATGTAAATTTCATTAATAAAGTTAAAAAAATGAAAAACATTCTTGTGGTTGTACTTTAGTGTAGCTATAGTGTAGTCCTAGATACAGAAAAAAATTAAAGACAAAAAATTTGTTAACGATCAAGTCGTTAAATAGTATTTTTTTAAAGTGAATATTGTTCATCAAGAGACATGTTCAGATCTTAACCCAAGTCAGCTCACATGGCAGTTCAATTCCAGACAATTTATGCAGACAATAGTCAGAGTTATATCCTCTCAGAGTTAATGAATATCATTGCACAGCCAGAGCCTGTGGTGAATGAAGTGAAAGTGTTATTTGCAGGGTGGAAAGTAGATGCTTTTTGGAAAGCCTGGCATGCTGATAAGCATACTTTTCCACTCAGGGAGGAAGGCAATGGTAAACCACCTCACTCCTTGTTTTACTTAGTAAAGCCTCTAGAGGTTCGAACCAGCCATATGGCTGATGACCTAAACAACAAGAAAAAAATTATTAATAGCAATTACCTTATAGACGACACAGACTCCTGCATAGACGAGTAAAATTTGAACACTGTTTACAAGTAGTTGTAACGAAAATAATAATCCAAAACACTTATTTGTATTCCAAAATACAGCAGGATAACGAACTGCATACACTAATAATGCTAAAGCAAAATTAACTATTTCTGCAGAAACTGGACCCCATTGTGTTTCATCTGAAAAATAAACAAACATAATAAATTTAATTCATTCAATTTTATATCATTTTATAAAAGATATTATTCATAATAGTTTTGTTGATACCTGGTAAAAAAGGAACTGGTTAGGTAGATACTAGTGAGACTGATAGCGAAGACGCCGGTGACAGCGATAGTAAAGAAGGCGATTCATTCGCAGAAAATTTTGTTTGAATGGAATAAGGTAGCTGTTAATTACAGTAAATCAACATTTCTAGTCGTGTAATTAAGCTATAGATAATATTACAGGTCACATACATTTATTTCTTACAAGGTTTATGAAGAAAACATTTTCTCGGAATAAACCACAGCTTATAAAATTTGTGTAGAAACTGCACGGTAGTGAAATGTATGAATAGCGTCTCACTGTTGAGGTTGGCAGCAGTGTCAAATTTTCACTTCCCTTCTTCACAGCCCATCCATAAGCAAAAGGCAGTCTCGTGACTTTAGTGTCTATACTTGAACGATCTGCCCAACCCAGACAGGTAGAGTGTCAAATTATTTACACTCAATCTGTTCGTTGCAGGGCTAAAATAAATAGTTCTGTTTCTTATCACATGGTCAGCCAATTAAATGACTGAATCATTTAAATACAGAAGAGGTAGAGGTGTAAAAGACACTAATCAGAGTTATCTCCTCTGAAAGTAATGGATTTCATTAGACAGCCAGACCCTGTGGTGAATGAAGTGAAGGTGTCATTTGCAGAGTGGAAAATATGTGCTTTTCGGAGGGCCCGGCATGCTGATAATCATAATTTTTCACTCAGTGAGGAAGGCAATGGTAAACCACCTCACTTCTCGTTTTACTTAGTAAAACCTCTGTAGGTTCAAACCAGCCTTTCGGCTGTTGACCTAAACAACAACACTTGAACGACGGAACCTTCTCCGAAAATCAGCTGTTAAACAGATGACTCACAGTAACGACTTTACAATTGGACCAAACCGGTGGATTTAGCTGATGTAATATATGTGCGCGATTTATTTACATTAAAGAAAGTAATCATTAGGTAAATAATAAAAGATATAAAATTTGATTCTAGAATACTTACCATTCATAGCAACTTCATGTCCTGGGTGTCCAATACTTAATGGGAGGCTTTGGGGCAGCAATGAATGAGGCTCCTGTGGTAAAGGCGTTGGTAAGAAAGTAGAATTGGTTGCCAAAACTGGTGGTGATGTCATAAAACTTAGAACGACAAGACGATCTCGCTGTCCTAATAAAAAATCAAGGTCTGTTCTCCATATCATTTCTGAAACACAAAAAGTAAAACCGTTAAAAAGTGAAACCAGTATTACCAATTTATTCTTGCCATGAGAATTTATTTTTGTATAAGTGTATTTCTTTTGCAATCAGTTAATGAATACAATAACTTTAAGCAAGTATGAGAAAAATCTGAGTAATGTCCTTAGAATTAAAATATAAACTGCACTCAGTAGTGTGGTGCAAAAAGACTAAACTGTGAAGAAAAAAATATATAAATACAAAATCAAACTTGATGAACTGTGATGAACATCTTTAAACACAAAGTTATTGAAGTTGGAGATGACGATGATAAGAGATGAAAACGACGCCGATTATGAGATGACGATGATTAGGAGTTGAAGTAGAAAAATAAAAAAAAATTTAAATGATTACCAAAATCGTAAAGGTAAGTTATAAAGGTTTAAAACGTTTAAGTCTGAGTATCTTTGCTATTGTCGAGGAGGTTAATCGCTAATGGATTCTGATGGTCTTCTAGATTTTGTAAAAGTTTTTCGCTGTGTTGTTTAATTTCTTCTTTTATGAAGGGCACGTACAGATAGATCATTGTGTAATATTTCATTGGTTTCATGGGGCTGCAGTGATTAGTCTCAGGCATTTTGATTGAAAGCGCTGCAGTATTTCTATATTTGATAAACTAGCTGTACCCCATAGCTCTAACCCATACCTCCAAACTTTTTGAGTATTACTTTAGTATTAAGTATTTAAACTTTAGTATAAATTATAAAGAATTTATACTTTAGTATAAAGTACTCATACACGACAAAGAGAAGAAATAAAAATGATTTTATTCATACCATGAGTTAAATTTCATTCCAGAATACATAACTACGGAAATGAGAATTTCCATAGGAGGTGCGCTCGCTAATCAGATAAAACAATAAAAAAAATACGTTAATATTAATTAACCCCAAGAGATTCAGTGATCTGTGAATGAGTCAGTCAGTCAGCCAGTAAGGGCTTTCGTACTTATTCATATAAAAGAAGTTATAATATTAAGTAAAGTAAATCTAGGAATGAGTACTGTATTTAAATAGAACAGGATCAAAAGCGAAACCTCTGTTGATAAATTACTCTTTCCACAAAACAGTAAAGTCCGAAAATAATACAAATTAAAGCATTATTTAAACAAAATGTCAGGAAGTCCTTTTAATTAACTTTCATTAAACTGTTCGTTGACACTTTGATAATTAATTAAGGTAAATTATAACGAAAAACAAAAGGTTATTTAATATTTAGATATAAAGTAATGGAGAAAGATTTTTTAAATTACTGTAAAATAATTCATTTAATTAGAGATCTTTTAAACAATTATTTAAAAATACCAAATGAATTATCTTATTTTCATTATTTCTTATGGAATGACATGTCTTTTCTATTTTCTTCAAATGCAATATAGTCACACACAATATTCTGTTGCGTTTCTAACACGTACCCAAAGAATTGGGAGCCAAGAAACGCAGGCAAACGGAACATGCAATATATCTTAAACGTTGTCTTAATTCACTTGGTTTCCCCTTATTGTTATCTCTTATTCCTCTCTTAGAGATCTCCCCTCTCACAACAGTAGAAGTTTCAACCTCTCTTTCTCCTCAGTCAACTTCCTCGTCCTCTAAAAGTGACTGTTACTTGCACGCATACACACACGCACTCATGGCAGGGTCGATATTGTGAGTATTTCACAATATAGAACACATAACATACAACGCCACCACCACAAACGAAAACAATTTCAGTTGTTTGTTCTGCTAATGGGTTAACCGAGCGACCCATTTTGATATAATAACATTTTCTTGTCACGATTATTAGACTGATGGAAGTCTATTTAGTATGGTATACTAAGTGATTCTATTCAATGCCACGACCGTTAAAACCCTTATAATGTGATTTTAACTAACCTAAGCGAAATATTTAAACTAAAACAACACTGAAAATTCATCGTGATTTATACCTCTCAGCGATTGTTGAAGAAACATAACGCGTAGTAAGATAAAATGAAAATACTCCAAAAAATAACTTGAAAGTATTTTAGTATTATACGTACTTAAACCAAAGGAAATTTTTAAATAATTCAAAAATCTTTGTTTTAAACAAATTTAAATCAAATAATAATCCTGTAGATATAAGTACGCCCAGACAAGCTAGATTAACCGCGAACATAATACAGAATTAGTAGGCCTACCAACAGTGTTAATTTTCTTACACGATTGGTGTGAGAATCAAAATAATTTTGCGGTAACAGAAAAACATTAATATTTAATTTGTTGATAGAAAAAAGGACTTTAGAATGACCAGGAAGGCTGGATGAAAGAAGCAGATACATTTGAGAGAAAGATCCTTTGCTATACTTTGTCCAACAGTTGGAAGATACCATCGCTTATATGGCCGAATCGCTGTTACGTACTGTTAAAAACATCGACTCACGCAATGAAAACAAAAATTTATCTTATTGTAGGTTATATTATATTTAAGATATTGAAACAAATTACGTTTACTATTAAAAATGTTTACGTTATTATCTGAAATATATATTATGTGACAGAACTGTTATTACGTTTGTAACTGAATCTATTTGTAGTGTACTGTACAGCATTTTGTTTGTAAAACCATAAAATGTTACGAAAAGATTAAATTAAATTAAATATATATTTTTTTATTCTTTCAAAATCTATATTTATCCATTTCATCACCATAGGCCTATAGGCTACCATCCATTTATAAACATTATAAATACTACAGTAATGTACTGTATGTATTATGAATTTTAATAAATACTCCAAAAAATAACTTGAAAGTATTTTAGTATTATACGTATAGTGTACCTGTACACTCTTTTTCACATCCACGTTGGGTCCAATTATCTAGTGTTGCGATACCATTTGTCGTGTGGAGTAGCGTTGTTGCGCATTTAATGAGTATTGTTTGTTAGTATTTATTGGTTCAATACAGCATTTCTTCAATAATACGTGCTTATTGTTATTATTAATAAAATGGAACAACACAAAGGGAAGTGTTTAGTTAAATTACAATTAAAACTTAAACTTAAACGTTATTAATTAAATACTACGTATGTTTATAGGACAGATAGCAGCTCTTATACAATCAATGTTAAATTGGAATCGCTTATCTTTTCCACAGTCTCAAATGACTGTTGGATATTATATAGATAATACGTCCGAAGACAGTAGCTGGACAGTACAGTTCCGAGAACGAAAACTGCGCAAAAAAAACAAATAGTTAATGGAAACGACCAGTAAACGAAGATAATTCTACAACACCAATATAGAACTGATGAAAAAAGACTGACAAACAAATCTTAAAAGACACTAGACTATGTGCCTAACTTGTCGGATAAATGGTTTATAGAAATCAGAAAGGATATATACGTAGAAAAAAAATGGAATAAACCGAGAAAATAAACTGGACCCAACCAAATTTAGACAGCTGTCAGTCACACCCACTTCGATTTATTAATGAAACAAAATTATTTAAAAAATTTGGTGTGAAACACTCACACAACTTTCTCTTGCCAGTGCAAATAATTAACAATAAACCTAACATTAGAAATAAAACATTAGAAATAAACAAAAAACTAACCTTAATAAACATAACCTAATTTTAATCATATGAAAGACGAAAAATGAAAATCGATCTCAGTTTGCCTAAAAAATACGGAAAATCACTCGTTCACGCTAAACTAAGATCTGTACAAAGAAATGCTTTAAATAAAAGTTGTAGATCTTTTAATTTTCTATCAATTCCATTATATACACTTTTGTCATAAAATGCATACTAAGACCGAAATGTTAAAAAAATCGATTTTTCTCACGTTTTCGTGAGAAAAAAACAGAAAATCGCTAATTACTGCTAAACTAAGCGTTATACAAAAAAATGTTTAAAATAAAAGTTGTAGAATTTTAAATTCTCTACAACTTTAATTATATAATTTTTTTTCTCTAAATTTCATATTAAAGCCGTAATCTTAAAAAAACTATGTTTTTACGTGAAAACAGCCTCACCCAGAATTTCAGCAAACATGACGCCTACCCTATCTTGTAGAGAATAAGAAATTAAGTAAACAAGGCGATTTTTAAAAAAATCGTAGGACCAGTTTTTGAGAAAATCGCAAAAAAGTGAAAAATTATACAAATAAACTACTACTTCCGGTTGACCGATTTTGATGAAAATGTTCGTGTCGGGTCCGGTAGTGGTATGTAACTTAAGTTTCAAGTTTCTAGTTTGTTCGATGTTCCGTTCTTGAGATATTTTGTACACACACGCGCGCGCGCACGCGCGCGCGCACACACACACACACACACAGACCAATCGCTAAAAACATGTTTTTTGGGTTCAGGGGGTCTGAAAACGTATAGATCCGGTGAAAACTCGATTTCGAAAAATCGACATTAAAACAATACTTTCCTTCCTATATATTCATATAGGCAAGAGAAAGTAAAAATTATTACCGTTAGGAAAACTTTACCAATATTTTACCTTATGACTGACAAATAGCTTAAAGAATTTAAATAAAACCCGTTTAAAAAACTATATTCTGGGTTAACTACAATGAAATGTGAAACAGAAAAAGTGAAGTGACAATTCAATTAATTTTATTTCTTATGAATACAGTAAAGAAAGGATACGCATTCAAGTTTTAAGTATATGCTTATACTTTTATTAAGTTTAAGTTCAGTACATGTTTGTATGCACGCTTGCGTAAAGGATTCACTTTTGTATTCTTGTAAAGTTTAAGAAGCTTTTCAAGGAATAAACTTTTAAGCAAAATTTCAAGAGAAATAGAAAGGAGAAAGTTCATCGAGGAATAATGATAGAGGAGGATATGGTTTTATTGTTCGGCTGAAGTTGATTTACATATAATTAATACCCTTCAAAAACTACATATTTTATAAAATTTACACTACACTGCATATTTTACGATATCACTTATTTTTGGACCGATTTTGTTGCAATACAGTTAGAACAATTAGTACAATGATCGACTTCATTTTGTTGATTTAATTTCATGAAGGCAACAGTGTACAACTTGGTTATTAAAGGAACAGACTGATTTTCATGAAGTTTTTTGAAGAGGAAAATGGAACAGGGAATTCGCACTAATTTAAACAACTGACAATGAAGTATTTTGTACAAAATATTTTTTTTATTTCCTTTAATTTATGTTATAAAACAGCGGTACCTACACGAACCACAGAAATAAAACCTGATATAGCCTACAAACGTAGCGGCGGGCTACGTAAATACATGATATTTTTCAGGCTCTTTAAAATAGATATCAAGAAAAATGTAAATAAAATTATATAATAAAAAGTGTAATTGACATATGTTTTATGGACTTATTCATAAAATGGATTGCAAAAGACTTACAAAACAGATATTTAATAAGATAAGATTTAAAAAATACAACAATATAGTTCAGAGAGGTGGAAACTTTTCAATTGAACAAGGAATAGAAAGAGAAAATATAGGAAAATGGATAGATATATATATATAATAGAATTTAAAAAATTGATGGGAGAAGGTTTCCTAGAAAGAGTAAAACAACAAAAATGAGCTAGTCAGATGAAAGATGAGAAAAAACCAGCAAAACAAAACACTGAAGGAATGGTGGAACAATATGAACAAGAAAGAGGATAAAAAAAGTAAAAACAATTTACCGTAGTCCATAACTAATTGAATTTGAGAGAAAAGCGTCATTTTCATATGTTTAATTGAAAAGAAAAAATATTTGTTAAACTAACAGAATCTCTATCGCACGTAAAACAATATTAATACGGAGTCCAAATAATTAATGCAAGTTCACTTACTAGTGGGGAGAAGACGAAAGCATGCAGGCACGATTTCAACGTTAATGTTGACAAAGTCCCATAATGTCAAGGAGTAAAACATGAACATTACTATAAAACTTTTCAGAAATTATGACTTTTAATGTAGTAAAACAGATTAAAAATGAGATGACAATACAATATTAATAATATGAAAATACTTATGAAAATGTTCGATTCCGACTTTTCAAAAATAAAGGAAAAACTTTCTGATGGTAAATAATTTTTCAAAAAGGTACCGAGGGCCGTACGACAAAGAGACGAACCGTTATATTTTTTTAATTGCCAATTTCTGAGAAACTGAACGCAGGACACACGCGTGGACATTCTTTCAAAAACCACTTTCTTACTTATTTGTTTCTTGAAGTTATATGAAGGTAAGATTATTTTAAACCCGAATATAAAATTTTTTTCACGATTACAATACTTTCTTAGTGACTACCAATGTCTTTAGGAAGTACCAATGAGAATAACCAAAACTCATTTTGGATGTATATTTTATCAAATCATAATTAAAAAATACTGTAAAGGAAATTATTTTTTAAGTATTTTATGAATACAGAACCTTCCGATGGAAACAGTAAATAATCAACTACCAGTGTAAATTGCAGTTCTAGTTTAGCACGAAAAATTTTTAACGTTTTTCAAAAGTGAACATAAAATAAAATGGCATGCAAACGAGCACGAACAAGGTTTCATACACTGGTTTTTTCTTTAAAGAATTACTAAAACAAGACTTTTCCTTCTTGCAGTAAAACATTCTTCTCTCCCCTATTATGATGAATAATTTCTCGGCCAAGTCTAGTTTATTCTTAGTTTCTGCTCTTTGGTATAGCAACGTATGCTTTATACAACGCGGGGAAAAGGAATATAATTATACGGTATACTCCCCACATCAAAGAAATTTAACTGATGTCATATTTTATGAAAACGTGTGATAAAATATGACTTGTTAAGCTTATAATTAAAATCGTTCTTACGTTAAGTTAGTCTACTGTCTACAATGAATAAATGATTAAAAGAAATGTCGCAATCTAACGGTTAGATAACGAAATATTTAAATAAAAAAATAAAAATAAAAATCAGCAGTCGCGGGACTGACCGACAAAAGTGACTATTTAATTAGATTAAAAAATTGAATAAAAAAGATTTTTGTAAATAAATTAATGGTATTTGTTTCCATTGTAATTTTTGATAGCCGAGGGTGACGTGACGGCAAACCAAAAATTTTCCCCTGTAAAAAAACACAGTCCAGGTGCGCCAAAAGAAGTACCCACTTCAAAAAAGGACAAGAAGTTCACAGGTTAAATAGAACTAATCTAATGAAAATATAAACATACGATAGTGTATTTTATTACTCAGAAAAATACTCAAATTTAATTACTATTTTCACACTTTTGGGGAAATAAGTAAATCTTGTAACAAGAGAGAAATAACTGCCTTGAGTTGCCGGCCGCATTGGCGTAGTTGGTAACGTGCTCGCCTCTCATCATGCGGTCTTGGGTTCGAATCCCATTCAGGCACGGCATGATTTCATACGTTACAAAAATAATTTCATCCGTCACCGTCTGCATTAACAGTAATTGCAGAACAGTCGAACGTTAAACCCGAAAACAAACTGCCTGGAGTTATCCCAAAATAATATTTACAATACCAAGAAATTAATTAAATTTTTTAATAAATAAATAAATTTGTTTTTAAATTTTAAACTTTATTAACGAAATTTACAGCTGTTACAAAATAAACAACCAGTGAATATGATGGTGGGTGAAAGAATGAAAAGAAATGACATGATGAGGTGATGTGCATGGAGAGCACCATCCACTGACAGGTCTCAAACATGTTATTTAGAAACTTCTTATTAATGCATCGATTAATTTATTTATTAATAACATACAAACGTTTCTAAAACAGGCGATCCCTGCTCCACTTCCTCCTTAATCGTCTTTAAACGTTGTTTGGTAGGTGACGGGAGGAAAGTTTACATATCAGATCGTTTGGATGAGCGAAACGTCTATTGTGGAAGTTTCGATAAAGTTGAATGAAAACGTCTGTTACTTGAGGGATGTTGAGGTCGTTATGTAAGGTAGCATTAGAAACGTAGAGGGTGCGCTGACTAATATCCGTAAGGTCTTCAATTGAAATCTCTGAATCCGAGCTATTAAAATTGAGAAAAAATTTTATGTATACTTTCTTATTAACCGCCAACGAGTTTCACTTTTGTCGAGAGTAAGTAAATCGTAAGTAATTGTTAGGTCTTTCTAAATTCTTTTGATATTTTACGGAATTTTTTATTACCTTTTCGTGTACTGTTGTTATTCTGGGGTCTCAATATATTTTGTAATTTGTAGTGTATCACTCTGATATTACTGTACAGAGAAATTTTTACAAAAATCTTTAAATTATATTAGAATTTCAAGCCGTACCCAACAGCTGAATGCTTTAAACCCATACTGGCATAAATATGGCTTGTTATACTACGTAAGAATATAACGATATTTATTTAGAAATGATACAAGGTCACATGGAATACCTTGAGTTGAGACTGAAAACTAAAAAAATAAATAAAACCCGTAAAGATACTTTACTTCAACATTTTAGAATAAAATAAAATTGAACGTTTTTTTAGAGCGATGGTGCCTGCAGTAAGCCTTGACTTGTTCGTAGGTAATGAGATGAGGTGATACAACAAATGAAAAATGCCAATCTGACCGTGGATTGAACCTTTAATATAAAAGTTAGCAGATACTGACGCACTACTCCAACTGACCAGAAAAATAAAACTAAAATTTAAAGAAAAACGAAACTAAAAATTCCATCAGTTATCATTTTAAGTAATAATAATTTAACTTCTTATAATACACATTTTTTTAACAACGTGTAATTCTTTTGCAATCATTTTTTAAAAGTAAATATAAACTTTATGCAAAGATGATAAAAGTGTAAATATTAACGCTCTTTGAATTAAAAAAAACATTCATTTGTCGGCCGAAATCCAACCATGGCTTCAAAAATGGAGAGTAAAGATCAATACTGCAAAATCGCAGCATGTTACATTTACAATGCGGAGGAATACTTGTCCACCAGTAAAACTTGGAGGTGTTGATTTACCACAAAGTGAAGTTGTAAAGTACCTGGGTATGAATCTTGACAGGCGGTTAACTTGGAAAACCCATGTGAGAATGAAGAGGAACGAATTAAATCTGAAATACAAAAGGATGTACTGGCTGATTAGTGGGAACTCTCCACTCTCTCTTGAGAATAAGTTGCTGCTTTACAAAATGTTACTAAAACCAGTCTGGTTGTACGGCGTTCAACTTTGGGGAACTACCAGCAGAAGTAACATAGAGATAATTCAAAGGTTCCAAAATAAGGTTCTTCGGGCTATAACAAGGGCACCATGGTTTGCAAGGAATGCAGAAATACAACATTATTGCAACCTTCCTGATGTAATGGACGAGGTCAGGCGTTTTAATAGAAAATATCAGGCAAGACTCGAAAGCCACGAAAACGAATTAGCCATAAATCTTCTAAATAATGCAGAAGAAGTTAGGCGCCTGAAACGTTACCATGTTTTGGACTTGTCTGAAAGAGTTTAAATGTATATAAAATTTTAGTGAAAAATATTCTATATTGTAAAATGTAAATATCTTTGTACATAGTAATTTTCTCTTTGAACACATGAATAATTGATGTAATGAGAGGTACTCAGGGTAATGAGGCCTCAACTTGTGATTTGTACATTCAAAAGATTTGCTTATAGTTTATTTTTAAAAAACTGATTGCAAATAATGTTATTTTGAAAAAAAAAATTTGTCGGCCGCATTGGCGTAGTTGGTAATGTGCTCGCCTCTCATCATGCGGTCGTGGGTTCGAATACCGCTCGGCATATTTTCATCCGTTACAAAAGAAATCAATCATCCTTCATTACTACACAGTAAGTTACAACCCAACGTCGTCGCTAATGACCATTGTAGTTGATGCGATAAATAAATAAAAAACATTCAGTACCAAGTGTGTTTCAAAAAATAACCTCTAAACAAAAACAAAACTAAACTTGACTGAACTGTGCATTAATATAAATTGAAATATGAATTAGTTGTTGAAGCTGAAGATGTCGATAAGGTTGATAATGATGCTGATTATAACATGACGATGATTAGTTAGTAGCAGAAGTAGAAACAATTAAAAAAGTTAAATGATAAAAAAATCGCAATGGTAAGTCCAATGTTTTCAAACATTACAAAATGTTTATTTACATTGAATAAACTGCGTCAGTTTAGAAATTAAATTTAATATTACCTAGCAGAATTAAAATATACGAGATAATTTTCCGTAATTTAGCATGTTTACAAACGAGTCACTCATTGTAAGGTCGGTTTTAAAAAACTAGACAGGTTGAAATATTAAAACATGGTTGACTGTAATTTAGACGGTAATGGAAGGAGGGGAGTGACAATAGATTGCTTTTAAGTTGGCTAAAACATAAAGTTAGATGAGGGTGTTCATTTTGAATTATGTGGGTTTGTTCGTTTGTCGACAAACAGAAAACGTGAGCAGATTTAAAAATTGTTCATTAACTATGTTACTGGGTTTTGTTTATGTGAACTATTGTGTATTCAAACTATTACCTTATGTAAAAACATAGTTCTGTCACACTTTCGTTTAGTAGACGGGCAGTACAGTGCAGTCAGATGAAGTATAAATTTTATTAATATTAATGTTTGAATCAACAATCTTAAAGCGATCGGATTGGATTAGATTCTATTAATAAATTAAATATTATTGTCAATTCCCCATAACAGGCGGGTGGAGTGTTAAATTATTTGGACTCGATCTGCTAGTTCCTGGGCTACAAAAAATAGTTCTGTTTCTTATCACATGGTAAGCAAATTATATGACTGAAGTATTTAAGAACAGAAGAGGTAGAGGTGTAAAATACACTAACCAGGGTTAAGTAATCCTCTGAAAGTAATGAATTTTATTATACAGCCAAACCCTGTGGTAATGATGTGAAGGTGTCATCTGTAGGGTGGAAAGTAGATGCTTTTCAGAGGGCCTGGCATACTGATAAGAATACTCTTCCACTTAGCGAGGAAGGCATGGTAAACCACCTCACCTCCTTTTTTACCTAGTAAAGCCTCTAAACTAAAGGTTCAAACCAGCCTTTCGTGAACATTATTGTTAAGTAAAGTGATTACGCTGAAATATATGGTCGTGAGCTTACAGCAGACTGATAATTGTTAATTAATATATTTTTTTATTAACAGAACAAGTTTTACAATCCGTCCAAGCAGGTAAATTAAGTAAATAATTTCATAAAAGTGAATCACTTCCTAAAGGAGTAATTAGTGGTAAATCTTCTTCACAAAACAAAATAAATGGTTAACCAAATAAAATTTGGAAAGGTTGATGAAATGATTGTACAGAAGAGAAAGTAATTAAATAAAATTTGACTTCCATCATATTAAAGTAGGTCGGATGGATGAATTTATGTAAATGGATAATTCAGTAAATCACTGAAGTATTACAGAAACAATTAATGTTTCAACAAAAAGCATGAGTTTTCAACTTACCGGGGAGGAATTTAATAACTATTTTATTTTAAAACTACCTCATATTAATATTGATGTATTTGTATACGTCGAAAACACTGAAATGAGTTTTACCCTACGATAGGCGGATATAGTTAAAACTTTAGAATTGCAAATCACTAGTTATATATTTTGTAAGCCCAAGAGTTTTTATTTGAAAGAAGGAGGGCTTTAACGGCAGCACATAAATATTACATTTTATTAAATAACTAATAAAATTATTATCGCCCGCCCTGGAATCTAAAATCTCTAGAATAAGAATACATACATACTTTTTTTGCTTTTATGGCCTCATTGGACCACTTGAATCAAATTTAGAAATCCTTCTTGGTTTGGTTTTAGGATTCTTACGGTTTTCCCATTAATTCTTCATATTTTGAGATCTGATCCGTCTGATTTTATCCGTACAAATCATTGACGACGGAGCTCAAGTTTTTCGACAAATCTTGTGTTTATCTTTAAGCAACTTAAGCTGTTGAGATTTTTCTAAAAGATTCTGTAATGTTACGTTCTTGCATATCTTGCTTTATTTCGGTTAACCACCTTGGAGGATTTTTCCAAGAGTTAATTATGGAAATAAGTTATTTAGTTGCTCGATTGTCCGGTATTCTAAGTAAATATCCGAAGAAAGAAATTCGTTTCTTCCGCATGATGTCAGTAATTGGCTCGATTTCACGGAAGAGTTCAGAATTAGACATTAAGATCCAGTTATCGTTAAGAAGATATATATTACATAAATAAAGAAACAAATAATAATGTTTGCAATACATAATAATATACAGATAGGCAAACAAAATTAACGTTATAAATTGAAATAAAACGACTGGAATCTAGAAACTTCTGTTTTCAAATAAATTTAGGTTCCTTTTAAAATTCTCTTAACGAACCAAAAAAACTTTAAAGAATAAACTTTTTGTTTGAAGTACTTTTATCTTTAGATTAAATTAAAGATGTTTGTTTGACAACAAAAGCCGCAGACAACAAAAGCAAGTAGTCCTACTACTAAAGACGAAAATTCTAACAGACAGCGAGCGGAAAAACGCATCAATTTCCCCTGTTCTTCTTTTTTCCCATTCTTTTGTTTCTAAGAATTATCCATTAGCCTCTCTCTACAACCAAAAGTAAATAACGATTATCGAATGTGATGTCTCGTCTCATCAACCCGGAGGGGTTCACAAACTGAGGGATGATGATAAAGAAGAGGGAGTTTGATCAACGAAGATAACTTCCGGTAAGCTTGACGTTTGATCAACAACTTTGAAGAATATATTTATGTTTCAAAAATTGGACGATTATTATTTATGACTAACCTTTCAAAATTGTTTTACGATCAAAAGATGGAACTTATTAACCCTGTTAGCTCTATTCCTTAATTAATTTTATTTCGTTAACTTAAAGCTTTCAAATTAACTTACATAGGCGATATAAATTTAATAAAGAACCAAGCAAACTTCATTCATCTTACGATTCAGAGTTAGAATTCTTTAGAGTTAGAAGGTCATTGTAATTATTATTCTTTATTAACAATCAACATTAGAATAAAATAAATAACAGTAGCTAACTAATAACTTTGATTACATTTTTTTACCTCCAAAACAAAACATATTTGGAATCTTTGATAGCAGTACTGTATACTACATGATTCCGATAACAAAGAAACTCTATTTCCTTTCCATCCCATAACGGAGATTTGAACTCAAACGATTTTAGTACTTCAAAACAATATAAACGAAACTTAAATGAAACCTAACGATTTTTAAATGTGCATGCTCTAAAACCCAAAAGTAACATGAATGACACTATCAAACATCAATTGAAATAGGATTAACAATAATCTAATTTTTTCTTCACAATTTTCATCGAGAGATAAACATAATTTTTTTTATATTCAAGGTGGAAATTTTCGGGTAAAATTCTTCTATGAAACATAGATCAAATGGAAATTTTTTAGGAACATTCTCGGAATAAAATTTTTCGTAAACAAAAATTATTATTTTCTGCAGACAAGATTTAGCCTAATCGTTTTAAACCCAAAATTCTTGAAAAATTGACAATTACTGTGTACACAAATAAATCACGCCTGTCACATATATGAGCGGAACAGGTCTGAGAACCTACAACCCTTATATAATTATTATTTATCGATGATTAAAAAATACCTATATGATGAAAATACCTAATATGAATACCTAATATGAAAATACCTATATGATGATATATAAATCACAAGTAAGTATTAACCGATTACACTTAACCAAAGCTATTAATGTACAAGAACATTTAATTTGATTTTTACACAAGCGTATTCATGTTTTTCATATTTGTACTGTACTGCGACAAGCTTATTATAAGTTTTAAAGAAAATAATAAATAATGCAAAATCCACTGACCGATTGACTATTTACCATTATGAAGTTTAAAATCCTAGAAATAATCTTGAGGAAGGAATAGACACTTTAAATTCCGTTTGTAGATTTCAATCGGGTTGTCAGTGCTCATTACGAAGGCTTCTAAAAGTTCTACTTCCAGAGGACATTTTTTTAATAAATCTGTAGATTTATGGCGCAATTTAAGTCAATTGTGTAGGACTGAAATTCACATAAAAAGAATAGAAGAAAAAAAAATTGAACAACTTCTGTATTTAATGTTTTCTCATCCAACGCTTAGTTTGGCAGAAATTGATATTCTGCCAAAAACCGTGTTAAGCTTGATTATTTTATATATTGTAATTACAGTTTGAAATTAATTTAACGTAAAATTGCAAAAAAGCAAAAGTAAAGAAACTAAACAAGAGATAACGATTTTTGTATTAATATTTTACTATTCTAAGGTTAGTAGATTTATTTTCCTTTTAAAACTGCAAGAAAACCGATACGTTCATTGGACCGACATAATATTGTGGATACTGCATATTCAAGAAGTTTGCAGAAGAAATTTTAAGTTGACTACTGAACATTTTAAAAGAATATATTGATAAAAAAGTAAGCTTCTGCACTACATTTTATAAGGCAGTATTTTACGATCAGTAAATAAAACAAAATTTTCATAAATTCGAATCAAAGTAAGCGGTAATCGAAAATTAAACTGTTAGTTTTATTTAAAAATTATTCTACCTACTATTAGCTCACAAGCATTTAGATTAAATTTTATGAATTAGTTTAAAAAAAGTGCTAAGACAGTAGCTTATTTTACAAGTACGTTTCTTTTAACATAACTTAATATATTAACATATTCAAAATCACATTTTACTTTTCTGAAAGCGTTCGAACAAACCTCAGGCTACAATAAAAGTAAGCGAAGATTTTACCAACAATAATACAGTCCCTAATGTACAATGTAGACCTAGTGACGGAATAAAAGACGATGAAGGAATTTCCCAGTGGGTTCCGCTCAAAATCGATAAGATCAGAATGAGTTGCTGACGTCAAATCCAATTCTGAGCGTAGAACGTTTGCTTTGTGCATTACAATAAGTTTAATACACAAAGTTCTACGTCCTCGTGAAAATGTAATCTAATCCGCGACACTCTGTGCCGTAATAAAATGAATAGGCAACCAAACTTGGCTTTTGTAAAATAAAATTTAAATTTGTAACATTTCTTCCTTAATTCTCGAAACTTTATGTAATAATAAAAATTTGTAAGATATCTTTTGAAATTTAAATGAATTTTGTAACTTATAAACCTATTAACTTTATTAGGTTACTCTTTTATTTTATGTATTATTTGTTAAAAGAATAATACGCCTAATAAAAAAGTTGTAAATGCAATATAATTCCCAAAAAAAGAGACATCAAAACAATTTAAAATTTGACTAGTTATAAAGTAATTAAACGATTTTTCCGTTTTAACTCTATACGTTACTTAATCTAAGCGCCGACTTTACAATACCAAATACCGATTATTTTAATTACAGCTCTTTTGGAAAGTACTGATATAATATTTATTGTATTTTGGTAGTTACTCTCTTTTTACACGATAGGAGTTAAGCTACAGGAATTCAAATGCTTTCCTTTTTGTTGGCATCACATATATAGACTAAATATACATCCAGATTTGTATAACTGTAGCTCTTTGGGAAGGTACAAAAATAATATTTACTGATCCAGGGTTGTTATCCTTTTTATGTCTTTAGATGTAAGTGATCAAATTGAGTCATTAAATGCTTATTCTGTTAAATGCCTATAAAACAAATTTTCTGAATTCGAGTCTTTCGGAAAGTTAGATAATTAGTGATGATCGAGTAAAAGAATAAATGAATCAAGTCTTAGTTAGTGAGGGTTTTTGCATTAAATATACAGATTTCTAATAACAATAGCCTAAAAATTAATTTAATGTTTACTCATCGGTGTTTTCTCAACAAATTTTTGATTAATTTTGATTTTCCACCCTCCGAATTGGTCTAGAGGTATATAGAGGTAAAGTCGCCGCCATGAGTCAGCTGTTTAACAGCTGATTTTTGGAGCCAAAGGTTCCTGGTTCAAATCCTAGTAAAGGTAGTTACTTTTATACGGATCTGAATACTGACAGTATTTAATGGTGTACTTTGATGGTTGGGGTTTAATTAAACATACTCTCCCAGGAATGGTCAGCCTGGGTCTGTACAAGACTGCACCTCATTTACACGTCATACACATCATCCTCATCTCATTAGGTCATAAGGTTGCTAATTGTTCTGAATTGAACAAATTGCAATGTACATACATAATGGATAAAAAAATATTTGATTTTCTTAATTTCTTAAATGATTGTACGATGTCTTAAAAAATAAAATTTTTCTTACAAAAGAAAAAGATATTTACAAAGACAGCAAGCTCGCGCTTAATTAAATATTCAGTTACTATTCAATTTAAATTTAATTTTTACTCAATACTTTACTTAATCTAACTTCACTGTAAGACTACTAACACATAAAAATAACAAAATTTAATTAATTCAGAGTTCAATTTAGAACTTCTTTTAAACTAAATTAAGCAAAAAATTTAATTAAATGTTTACATATTACTTTTATTTTTAACTTATTTTATCGTTTACCTTGATTACATTTTTCAAAATTGTCGTCCGCCTGAACGTGGTTCAATCACAACGATTATAAAGAATTTAAAAGTAAAATGAAATTACAAACCAGAAAATAAAAAAAATTATGTAACGATTTATTTACTAAATTAATGTAGGCTCCAATGTAGGCTAACAACAAATTAATAATCCAAAACGGAGGTAAATATTTTAATATATACAATGTAATTAAATTCCACATATTTGCAGTGAAGATTATTTATATAATTACACGTTTGTAACCCAAAATTAATTTTGCAACAATCACACCAGACAAGAAGGTAAATTTATTGCATACCGCATTGTACTGCACAGTAGTGTATTATTTATCTGACCGACCAGTTAAACCAAAATTTACCTTCTGTTGATGCAGTACCACTATCACAAAGGCATTATTAAAGCTTTCACGATACGTATGATGTTCAGAATGTATTATAAACGTTATTAATTGAATACACAAGATTACTAAGTTTCAAACCTGCTGAATAAAGCATGATTTAACAATATAATATTATTGCAACACTTTATTCCAAGGTTCTTTCGGGATCTAATTATAATAAATTTATTTTAGACTTAAAAAAATTATTTATTAACAAATTAATAAATTACAGAAACCTGTTTTCCACGCGTGAACGATTGGCCATATAATGAGCCTTTCACGAACTAAACTGGTCCATCGTCGGAGTCCGTTAAGAATGGGTGGGATACTCATAACGCCGACATCATGAAAGGATCATGAGAGGATCACGTTCGGGGAACAAGAAATACAAATCATGGGGGTTTTCTTTAATTATGACTTTAGAAGGAAAGAATTGTTGAGGTTATAACCTCAACAAGTCAACAGGTCTCGGAATTGGTTTGGCTTGAGGATTCTTTTACTTTAGAAAGAAACATTTTATAGAAGTAATTATTGTTTATTCAAGGAAATTGTGGAATTGCAGTATGCATTCTTCATCTGGTAAATGGATCAGATGAAACGGATTAAAACAATTTTTACATGGTTGTAAAGAGGATTTTTCGTTGTTTTCGAGGTATTATCGTTTAAACGATAATTTTTGAGACAAATCGATAGTTAAAAAACCATAAATATGAACAATTTGTTGGTTTTTTATTAGAAGTTTTATAGAAACGATTAGCCGACGATCTATTAAAAAATTGCCAAATAATCATGTATTTTTAGAATCCTAAGCTTTAACAAATCTCGTCATTACAGTAATCAGAGAATCTCGAATAATTATTTATTCTATCAGTGAGGGATTCAGTAATTTCCAAAATTGGATTTACAAGTTGAGAGCTGTTTATGACTTAAGACAGTAACAAATAACCCTACAGTACTTTTATTTCACAGAATGGGTCTCTAGGGGAAGCAATTCCAATTTGAAAGACGTAATAAAGGGCGTTAATCTATTTCTTAGAAATGAATGAAAATGGGATGAAGAAATCTATAGGAGTAGTTAGTATATCCTGAGGCAAACCATAGAAACGCAGGAATCACATAGGCTAAAGGAAGTGAAAGTATCTGAACATCTAGTACAGTAGTTAGTATTAAAGGGAATGGGATATACGAAGTTGCCGTAAGTAGAGAGGGGTGAGGGAAAATATTCCCGTTTGTTGCAATTCAACCCCCGGAGAACATTCGCATCAGTGATGCTACAGACAGCTAGGGAAGTTATGTGTGACTCATCTAACACAATATCCTCCGAATCACGATCCCCTCTTCCCCCTATATCCACTATCTCACCGATATACATCCACCTCTATGAGACGACATACACTGATTGACACCTCACGTGGATGGGTGTTGGATGAAGAACGTCCGACGACTGACTATTCATTCACTCGGTAGGAGAGATCATCAATATGCAACACACTTACTCCATCCACTCTGTCAACAGCCGACGCCCTCATCCGACTACAAATTTGCTCCCATTGTTCCAACCATCAATTTCTACAACCCTCTCTTTTATATCAACCGCTTTCAGGACCTAACAGCTTCAAGCTATTGCACATTTTGAGTAGGAAAACGTTGTTTGCTTTGGTTACGATCTTCACAGTACATCCGTCGCTCCTAAGTAGTTTTTTTAACGAGGATTCACCAACAGGTTTTTAAACAACAATGTAAAATATTTTTTTAATCCCTAGTATGTTACAATCCGTTCAATGCAGAACAATAAGCAACCCCATGACCCAATGAAATGAGAATGATGTGCAAGACGTGTAAATGAGGTGTAGTCTTGTACAGACCCAGACCGACCATTCCTGAGAGAGAATTGTTAATTGAACCCCAAACATCAAAGTACACCGGTAACCACTGTCTAGTATTCAGATCCGTATAAAGTAACTACCTTTACTCGGATTTGAACCAGGAACCTTCGTCTCCGAAAATTAGCTGTTAAACAGCTGACTAACGGGACGACTTTACCTCTTGACCAACCCGTGGGTCATAAAAAATGAATAAAAGAATTTTTGAAAACACAGTACAAAGAGCATTAGATACATTGTCTTCACAAAGTTTGCGTAGAGTCCGGTAGAATTTTGTTTCATTGCATTTGTACCATTTTTCAAGAACATTCTTATTAAATTTACAATTCATCGCCTAAAAATCTCAGCCATCTCATTAATGAACAAATGGCTATTCTCAACGAATCATAGGGGCACTGGTACCTCATATTTTATCTTCGGTTTATAGGTAAGTCTATTAGGCACAATAATAAGAATAATTATTAGAATAAAATTAAATTCTGTAAGTGTGTGAAGGCAACAACCAGCACTATTGACAGTTGAAAAAAGTAACAATTTAGAGGAATGTGATCAACGAATAGCGACAAAATTCGCGATCAGTTTTATGATATGTTTACTGTAAGGACTATTAATATTTTGTTTACTATCGATACAAAAAAAAACTATCGACTTTATATTTTCTCCAAGCATTCAAAAATGATGAAAGTTATAAAAATAAATACAGATGTATTCAGAGTCGTTTACCTACAAACGGAGTGGATATTGTTCTCTAATTAGATGAAAATCAGTTCTATTATACCTTAATTAATATATTTACTAAACTAGTAATCAATAGTGATGTGCGGCATTAACTGTTTAATTAAAAATTTAAAGAAGAGGGTGTTTCAGAAGAGGGTATTATTACATACCTCCAAAATACGATTCTGTTAGTTGGATTTCTGTGCTAAAAATACATTTAGCATTAAAATAAAATACTAATTCAAATAAAAACATACCTCATTTATTACTTTTAAACAAACAAATAAAATTTAATCGTGATTATTTTTGTTGTGTTACTATTTTTCTTTTTTTACTTTAAATTTTTTCATTAAATATTGCCTTTACAGAATGGTTTAACCAAAGCTGAAGCTCTAAAGCTGTAATATTTCATTAATTTTTATTAGAGATCACTATTTAATTCAGAATTTTAAAAATCTCAAAGATTTTAAAATAATTTATGATTATTAATGTTGTTACAGGAAAAAGAAAAGTATTACGAAACGGATATCTTGCTGCCTCGAAGTAATAAATATAATTTAAATAAAATGAAAACAATGATAAAATAAACACCTTTACCGTATTTTTTAAAATAAATTTTCAACAAATGTTTGAAATTAAAATAGTAATTCTTTCATTTTTTCCTTCCTATTCACTTCAATTAAAATAAATGTCTCGTATCAAACGAATAAAAGAGACATTTAAAATCTGAAATCCTTTTTTAATTACTTTTCCCCCACAGTCCTTTCAGATTATTCACGACCTATTTATCCTTGGTGCTTTTCCATTTGATACTGAAACGTATTCTTACTGATTTCCACTGTCGTTTATCTTATTAAAAATCAACTCACTCTTGTAGATGTCTAGAGTACGTGATGGTTTTAAATCAAATTTTAGTAATATATATGAACTTAAATACTGAATTAAATTGTGATTATTTTATCAGTCACTACCAAATATCACGCAGAGAAACGCCGCTGGTATGATTTAAAAAAATGTCCGTTTATAAGTAACATTCATGACAATCCCAGTTACTCTTCATACCCATTTCATACAACTTAAAACAGGAATTTAAAAAGATTTTTCATTCCATTGAAACATATTTTAAAGCAAATAATTTTTAATCGCAAATTTACCGAAGATTTAAAGATAATGATACAGTATTTTAAGTATTGTTTTTAAAAAATAATCATATAATTAATTTTTATCGTGACTTGAGTCACGAGTTTGTCTTTTGTTTTAAAGAGGAGTAATGGAGGAAAGCATCAGTGCGCATGCGCTACTGCTTTGGCATCAGTTCAGTCAACACAACAACGTAAACTATGCGCAAAGCACATACAGTAGGCCTATATTCCGGAACCTTGTGTAGGTTAACGGTACGAATATAACTGTTTGTTACCGTAGACGGAAATGCAGATTTCTCGAAAACGTGGTCGGACTATTCACAGTGCAGAACGAAATCTCGTAGTCTAATAAAATGTTGAGAAGTTGAAGCAAAACAAAAATGTTTTTCCGTACCTCTTAACAAAAGCTATGAGCCAGCGGCTAACTACTGTGATATTTCTCTTTCCATAATTTGGAATATAAAGAAAGAGATAAAAGATGTGAGGAAGCTATTCTTCTTCAATAGTTTTTTTGACACCTGGTAACAAAAGAAAACGGTTCGGTAAATACTAGTGAGACTGATATCGATAGTAAAGAAGACGATCATTCCTAGAAGATTTTGTTTCAATACAATAAGGTAACTGGTAATTAAGTAAATAAAACATTTCTAGTTATATAATTATTAAGGTATATGCTTACAGGTCGAATTTTTTCTTATAGGGTTTAAGAAGAAAATTTTTTCTCGGCAATAAACCACAGCTTCCTGCCCATAACAGACAGGTAGAGTGTCAAATTATTTACACTCAATCTGTTCGTTGCAGGGCTAAAATAAATAGTTCTGTTTCTTATCACATGGTCAGCCAAAATGACTGAATCATTTAAGAACAGAAGAGGTAGAGGTGTAAAAGACACTAATCAGAGTTATCTCCTCTGAAAGTAATGAATTTTATTATACAGCCAGACCCTGTGGTGAATGAAGTGAAGGTGTCATTTGCAGAGTGGAAAATATGTGCTTTTCAGAGGGCCCGGCATGCTGATAAGCATACTTTTCCACTCGGTGAGGAAGGCAATGGTAAACCACCTCACTCCTCGTTTTACTTAGTAAAACCTCTACAGGTTCAAACCAGCCTTGCGGCTGATGACCTAAACAACAACAAACCACAGCTTACAAAACGTATGTTGTAGTAACTGCACGGTAGTGAAGTGTAGAGTATTGAGGTTGGCAGCACTGTCAATTTTGACTTCCTTCCTCACTGCTTATCCATACTCAAAAGGTATTCTCGTGACTTCCGTATATACACAAAAAAAAGTTTCGTATTTGTTTATTTAGCTGAGAATAAAATAAACTGATATCCGCATAAGATTCTTTTAAAGATATTTCATTATTATACGTTTAAACAGTGAAAATATAACACGGAAGGTAAAAAAATATAATAAAAAATAAAAGGGTTAAAGTTTTGCTTACCGGAACTCCCAAAGAATTGGTCAAAAAAGAAAGAGATATCGATAAAGAAGTTTACTAGGTTTTTGGTAACGGTCACGAGGGTGAAGTGAGGTAAAGGGCAGTACCGGAAGAGGGAGCATTCCGCCGTTACGTAGCAACGGTGTTGCTAATCCAACGCGTGAGGAAACTGACAAGTGTGACTGGCCCTACGTAAGGGAAGGAATAGGGAGTGATTACTCTCTCTCATCCAATATAAGCACCTCATACCCTTTTTATAAATTAAAACAACTCCCAGAAGTCCAATTAAACACGCTAATAAATTAATTACACTAATAAACTTAATATTTGTACGTAAATAATTTAATAAAACGTATTATCGTACCCTCAAATTAACAAGTGACAATAAACTGAAAACTCAATTTAAAGAGACTGACTTGAGTTTTACAAATTTAGGGATTAACTAACTGCTATCGGCAAATTGTTAAGGTTTAACGATACGGATTGGATAACCAACGTTGGGAGATTTTCTGGCCTCATTAGTTGAAAAGTCAATTTATCAATGTTCACTCCATTTCTTCGCATTTTCTTTCTTTCGTTTGGTTGATTTAATTTTACTTTTAACAGGAAAGGGTCTGTTTGTTCACAAAAACGTCAGTATGCTTCAATTATTTTTCACATATATTTTTATATTAACTACAAAAACAATCCTCAATCTCTTCACATAGAACGACAGATAGTTTTCGATACTAAAATTAACAATCAAAATGACTAGGAAAACATCATTTTCATGACACGACGCGTCTCATGGCTGCTGGCAAATTTTAAAAAGGCTTACCTTTGACTTATGGTAAAAACCAATAATGATTTATGTATCTAATCTTTAAGAGGAATCGAAAGACACTGTTTGTGTTTCCAAATTCCAACTTGGATTTCTTGACTTCCGGATGATAAAGAAACTTCAAACCCAATGATTCTTTATCTGCTCTTTAAGAGGAATCGAATGACACTGTTTTTGTTTTCAAATTAAAACCTTGATTTCTTGACTTCCGGATGATAAAGGAACTTCAAACCCAATGATTTCTTTATCTAATTTTCAAGAGCAATCGAATGACACTGTTTTTGTTTCCAAATTCCAACTTTGATATCTTGACTTCCAGATGATAAAGGAACTTCAAACCCCATGACTTCAGTATCTAATCTTTAAGAGGACTCGAATGACACTATTTCTCTTTCCAAATTCCGATTTTGATTTCTTGACTTCCTGTTTTGGGGCACTTTTGGTTAAAACCGGAACTTCCCCAATTTAGGTCTTTTTACTTTGTGTAAATTATGAATCCGAAAACCGTTTGTTGCTATCTCTTGTAGTTTCTGACATCTGGGTGTGATGGAAGGACAAAACAAAATGATAACAATTTTAAAAATCGCCACCAAAAAATTTCAAAAATTTACTTAAACTACATAAATATAATTTATTGTTATAATAAAGTGCATTACTTAAAAATTAATAGTATCGCCTAAAAATGGTCAGCTGGACGAAGTGGTAATCATCGGATTTTTTCGTTGTTGTCTAATTAGTTAAAATAAGTTAATAATGGCTAAAACATTTAGATGCTGTTCGAATCTTGACTTGTTTCTTGGTGTATTTTGAGATTCCTATCACAACTTTTGGTATGTGATGAATTTATATAGAGATTTTTAAAGAAAATATTTTATTTTTGTACTTAAATTAACAATTTGAAATTTTCCAGATGACTTAATACAAGAATTTGTCAAGGTTTTGATCCTGTTGAACCATTTAATTTTTGTAAAAACTCAAAAGGGAGACAATAATCTCTTGCATTTCCGCTACATAATGTAAAATTTAAAAACCTAACCGAAGAAAATTACTTCAAAATGTTGTAGCGGAATAAATTAAGAGACATAATTTCTATACGCAAACAAATACAGTGAACATTACGCTGGAAACCAAAATATCAACAATAAATCACTAAATATTTTATTAACGGACTGAAGAACAAAACCCTGTATTCGTATTGAATATTTTTTTAAAGAAAGAGACTGATCGGTTTACACTTTGTGCAGATATCATACACTTCAAACATTGGCACGCTTCTTGCTTTGCTGAAGATTATACAATCGATAAAATCTGAATGAACGTAAATATGTTTTAAATAATAATTTTAAGTAGCCTACAAATAAAATTATATATAATCATGTAGGGTTGTAAATAAATGAAGGAATTTAAACGGTAGACAAATATGTGCTTTTCAGAGGGCCCGGCATGCTGATAAGCGTACTTTTCCACTCGGTGAGGAAGGCAATGGTAAACCACCTCACTCCTCGTTTTACTTAGTAAAACCTCTACAGGCTCAAACCAGCCTTTTGGCTGATGACCTAAACAACAACAGACAAACAAAGAGGATGGTTCAATCAGCGATGGAAGAGAGGTTCGGGATGAGAGGTAGTGGGAGGGGATAGGTGTAGAAAGAGAAACACGTGATTGGATGAAACGTTTTGCGTCGAAGACATTATTACAATATTACAATTTTTTTTAAATAAAACAATACTAGTTTCTGGTAAAGTTTGCCCAAAATATTGATGCCTACGAATAATTTAAAAATATAACTTAATAATCATTTTAAAATGGACAATTGGTTTTTGAAAACTGCATACACGAACTTCAAAAAGGGGGTATAGGACACGTCAAGATAAAACTAATCAGCCTAAATGTTAAACACTACTATTTAAGTTCATTATTTACCAATTAATTTATTACCACTACTTACTGGCTTACTTCAATAAGCGCGTCATCCAATAATTTTTACCAAATAATACACAATTTATCACAGAGTTTAATTCGACATTTTTTTTATTTTAAACAAAAAAACTACCTGTATTTAAAATGGGATTCTTGTATACTGTAAAATGAATCATCAATAAAGTATTTCTTTAGCTTATTTTAAAAAAATTTAGATTAACACAACGTTTTAAGGCGGGTGGGGGAATTTATTGATATATTCCTCCCAGCAAAATAGGGTTTTGTTCAGTCAATTTAGTGTTGTGATTAGCAACATAGTAACTCCGTTTCTTCTGTTGTGATTGTACACATTTAAATTCTGTGCAATTGCTTTTTGGTTTCCATAAATTATTACTTCAAAAATTTACAAACTGTAAGCCATTGAAGCTCATTAAATAATGATCTGCATGAGGTTACGTAGTGTGCTCCCACCAACCTAAGTGCTCTTTTCTGAATTTAAAAAAAATTCTTTCCATATTACTCTGAGATGAATTACCTTAAACTAATGTAAAATAACGGATATGAGATAAAATCATATGAATAAAAAAATACTAAAATATCATATGTTGCTGTTGTTTAGGTCAACAACCGAAAGGCTGGTTTGAACCTCTAGAGGTTTTACTAAGTAAAAAACGAGGAGTGAGGTGGTTTACTATTGCCTTCCTCACTGAGTTGAAAAAGTATGCTTATCAGCATGCCAGACCCTCCGAAAAGCACCCACTTTCCACCCTGCAAATGACACCTACACTTCAACACCACAGGATCTGGCTGTATAGTGAAATGCATTACTCTCAGATGAGATAACTCTGACTAGTGTCTTTTACACCTCTACCTTTTTTGTTCTTAAATAGTTCAGTCATATAATTGGCTGACTACGTGATAAAAAACATAACTATTTTTTGTAGCCCTGGAACTAACTGATCGAGTGCAATTAATTTAACACGTGCCTGATACGAGCAACATATATTCTTATTGTACATTTATTTTCTCGACGGTTTCATGGTATCCTACGAATCATTTCGAAAGAATCATTAGGAAACATTGTATCGTTTTTTCATTGAATTCGTATCAAAATCATGTAAAGGGGTCTCTAATGACCTAGTAGATGCGACCTTAAATAAATTTAGCAAGATATATCCTAATTCATAAAACAAATCAAGATGGTATCAGCAGTAATTTGTTTGTACAATTAATTTATTACTTTTAGAAAGCTATTAAAGCGTAGTTAATTACAACATAATGATGTTTTCAGTAGCAGAGGAACACAGAACCGATAAAGATTAAATTAAAATGTTATTACATGTTAAAGTAATACAAATGCTATTGTACCAACCACGATACGGATCTATTGTTTATCTATTAAGACCACACTCTGGAAACAAACAAAAAGGATTTTAAAAATTACTCGTATTTGAGTCGTTTTTTGCCCGTTTTCGGTTTTATATATCGACCTTTTCCACGGTACGAGTTTTTCAAGTCACCCTCGGTTGGACTAACACCACCCCCTCGTAAATTGTTGTCCCCAGAGGGTTGCATCCAGTGCCCTACGGCGGGGAATACTGTTGACCTCCCTTTTCCTCTCATTTTATTGGCTGTATTCTACCTATCTAGCTGGCTATTCCAAGGGCATCCCTATCAACCCGACCTTAAATTGCTTACTGTTCTACGGCCGCAGTGTAAGCAACAATAAAAAAGAGGTAATTAATTCTACTTTGAACACTTCAGACTTTACAAATGAATTTTAAATTTAAACAATTTAAGTAAAAATATTAGAACTTTTATAAGATCATCTCTTGAAAAACAAAATTGATTTAAAGTTAACTACTTTATCCCAAACAAAAATTTATAAAAACGTTGAGAGATTCTTTAGCGACAAATTAAAATGTAACAAGATTGTTTATTATTATTGTTTTCTCCTGTACTACAAGTTTGGGAAACAATATAACTTTGTTTCATACCATATGCAGCGTGTAAATAATTTGCTCCTGGGAAAATAAAAAAAGAACACTGTATATATTACGAATGATACTATGATAATTAAATCGGTTTCAGTTTTTCTGCTACGGTAACTGATAACTATGTTGATTTGAGAAAAAACATTTTCAGACCAATGGTTCCAGAAAATTACTTGGGACATGAAAGCAAATACATATATAGCGAATTGAGAATTCATATTTTTCAGTTTAATTAATTAAAAGTATCAAATTCATTTTTTAAGTAGATAAAAATTAGAACGAGAAACCCACAAAACGCAATCGGACATTCTATACATATTCGATAGCACTTGGTACACTGAAAATTTATAACCGACAACGAGAGATAAATCGGTGAATTTGATCTCTAGGCCGAAAAAATTATCTAGTATTGGATATATTAAAACAAAAAACGTCAGGATATAATAATAGTGAAAAAATAATAATTTAACTTTTCAATGGGTCACAGTTTTCTCGTAACGCTATCCAAAAATCTTTATTTATTGATTTCTTGTTAACAAAAAGATTATCCCAAACAAATTTACGTTGCCCTGAACAAAAAGATTTTTATAAAATCATAACAGAAACATCTAAAAAAAATGTGTGCAACAGCAATGGATTCAAAAAAGTATTTTCTACAAATAAAAATTACTAGGCCGACCGGATGGTGTAATGGTGTCAGCGCAACTTGCTTCAATGCCGAGGTTCTAAGTTCGATCCTCAGTCAGGTCTGGCATTTTATCATATTTATATTACCTCATGTCATTATCTACGTACAAACCAAGGCTTATGTAAACGTTATCGTTCAATAAAAAAAAGCAATGATAAAGTCTTGTAGATTACAAAGTTGCACAAAACAATAGTGTAACATTCATATAATTATGTTTTTTATTGTCTAGACAGCAAAATTATAATCGCTTCTTGCATTCAAAAACAAGAACAATCAGTAATATAGTTAATGCAATAAACAAATTTAAACATTGTCATCCATTAATAAAAATGCCACAGATCAAATGAAAATAAAATATTTTGAAAGAACTATAAATAAAATAAAATGTTTGTAATAAAGTTTAAAGGTTTATTAAATACACTACTTAAGTCAAACACATCGTATCTGTTAAGTCTTAATAGTTCGGATGTCCGTCCAATCTTTGTTCGAATATTTTCTGCTAAATCGTTTAATTTCTTGTCTTACTGAGTTAAGTCCTAAGGTGTTACGATCTGTTTCATAGATCCTCAGAGCTGTTCGTAAAAATTTTGTCTGAAAATGTTTTTAGTCAATATTGGAATTTTCTGTTGTCGCCCAGAGTTTCATCCCATACGTCCAGACAGGCTTCAAAATTGTCTTATATAGCTTCAGTTTTAAATCAATTGTTAGTTTTGTGAGCGTCTCACCATTTAACAAACATATTTATCAGTTTTAAGTCCAACTGTCTTCATTTAGTCAAAATATATTTCTTCCACGTTCATAATTTAAAATAATAATAAAAGGTTAACGTTGTCACTGAAGATTGATAAAATAAACAAAATTTAAAATTACATATAGAAAAATAAAAATTCAGTTTCTAAGTTAAGGTCTGTCAAAATCAACAGTAATTAACAATAGTAAATTGATCAAGAACAACTAAATAAATACAGTATTATTAGAAACCTGATTAGAAATATCATATTATTATTTTCAATATGAAAGATCAACGAATGAATCAGTAAAAAATATAGTCTATAATTGGTGAATTATTAATGAAAAACTAATACAAAAGAAAATGAATTTTCCATCAAAATATACCTACGTGTAAATTTATTACAAAGTAATAACACATACTATGAAGTAAACAAATACCGTGGAGTAATTTGAATATACACATTAAGTGCCCGAAGCACCCCCTATAATAACTGACACCTCCCCTAATATCACGTGACGGAAGGGGAATGGAAAATGTGTTGCTATGAAATCTACTGATTACTTAGCAATCTATCATTTTGTCTTCGTTTGTCATTTTGAAACAATATATTGATTTCAGATCAATCATTTTCAAAATAATTCAAGGTAGACAATTCTCTGTTTATTTGTAACAAAAAAGTTAAAATAATTACAATTCGTTTCTTTATAAATCCAACAATATAAGATTTAATTGGATTTTTTTTAATTCATGAATTGTTTACAATAACTTTAATGAAAACTTTCAGTAAATTATTTAAAAATTTTTTCTTGCACAGGACAGCACTTAGTAGCGTTGCTTCGGTGTACACATCTGGTTAATGAAGACGATAAAGGTTTTTTCTTGAGGCCTGACGATGTCTAATATTTTCGTATGGATGGAGAAGACGCAAGTTTTTGTTTCACTGTGAGTAAATGGAATGAAGATGTGAATACGTAGTTAGATATATTTGTAGTTTTACTTTAACAAGTCGCTAATGTTTGTTTTTATATTAATTAAAATCTTAAACAAATCTAGAGAAAATTACAAACACATCTACTACAAAAAATACATAAAGAAGATTAAAGAGATTATAGGATAGGGATCTTTTCCAATACAAGAATAAGACATTACACATTTAATAAGAATTACGCTAAATTACGCGTCACATCGATGTGAGCTCCATGGAATTAGCCGCAGTATTGTTGGTTCGCATTTTCCTCTTGCTACGTGTGCCATTACCTCAATCACACACGCATAAGAACACATTAAAATAGAAGTAGGTTGTTGTTTAGGTCATCAGCCGAAAGGCTGGTTTGAACCTGTAGAGGTTTTACTAAGTAAAACAAGGAAAGAGGTGGTTTACCATTGCCTTCCTCACTGAGTGGAAAAGTACGCTTATCAGCATGCCAGGTCCTCCGAAAAGCACCCAGTTTTCACTCTGCAAATGATACCTTTACTTCATTCACCACAGGGTCTGGCTGTATAATGAAATTCATTACATTCAGAGGAGATAACTCTGATTAGTGTCTTTAACACCTCTACCTCTTCTGTTCTTAAATGATTCAGTCACTTAATTGGCTGACCATGTGATAAGAAACAGAACTATTTATTTTAGCCCTGCAACGAAAAGATTGAGTGTAAATAATCTGACACTCCACCTGTTTGTTATGGGCAGCAGAAGTAGGTATATACCCACAAATACGCACGTAACTGATGTATTATGATTTTTATAAATTCTCGTTTCTTTATATAAGTTTATTTATTGTGTGACGTAACTTTACATTAGGTTTATTTCTCTGTATATACAGCAACGCTATAAGATGAGGGGCGAATTGGAGCTGTTAGTAATGCTGGGAATGGAAGCTCACAATGATTTTTTAAAGGTTTTACCTCCGACTGTTTTTCACACAAATATTAATGCAGACGATGAGGGGTGTTTACAAAAAGTTATTGATGAAAACATGCTCGAACAGACGGGGAATCCAACTCGGGACCATTGGTGTAGAAGCCAGTTGCATTGACCACTACACCACGGTTGGTGCATGATAATATGGACCGGTCCGTCACAATGATGTGCTATTTATGATGGACACTAGTTGTCTTAATTTACAGTTCAAGTTATTTCCCCGGCTTCTACGCCGGGGTCCCGGGTTCGATTCCCGGTCAGGTCTGGCATTTTTTCATCACTCATTTTCATAATATCATCATTCTTCACCGTCAGCATAAGCAGAAATTGCAAAACAGTCAGACGTAAAACAAAACAAAAAAACAAAAATTTTAAAAAATTAACAAATATTGTTTTTTTAACAATCTCTAAATTACTTGAGAACGTTATTAGCACTACGTTACGTACTGATTCCTTCAAACATACATAAGTAGTCCGTTTTAGATAAAATATTTCAAAAATGTTGCCATGAACGTAACGAACTGAATTAAACAAAAACAATTGCAGATAAATTCCGGAATAATTAAATTACACGGCTCATTGATTTAACATAGCATTAGAAACAAAGTTTAAATTAACAGTTAGCAATTTGAATGTAAATAATCTGACCAAACAGTGGAACAGTGGATAGGGCAGGGTATCCTTATACACACACTGTCAGCCACAGTACGATTTAGTTGTTGCGGTTAACATATGCACGTATCAGAGTACCGTGTATAACAGGGTGCTTCATATTTGCACTAGGATTATTACCACTAGACCGATGCCATATTCAGGTGTGCAACGTAGAACAGGCTGTCAGAATCATCATAATATTAATATCGACATGATATTACATCTACAGGGAATAAAAAGAAATTATCTATTTAAAACAGATACAGAGTTTCAATTTAATTTTAACAAATTTAACCCCTTTTATTCGTATAATAAATTAAGTACACGATAGAAATTAGTTTTTGTACATCTACAAATCGGGTTTTCACAAATTCCCGCTGAATATCATGGTCAGTAAACGAGATACATGCAGATTACTTTGAGGGGTTTCTACAATACGTATTAACATATTTATGACCGTCCATAGGAGAAGAAACTATTTTCACTATGAAAAATATTCAGAAACAAAAAAAGAAATTAGGTCAAAAAATGACATTTTCTTCTTTTGTTTTTGTTTAAATATTAGGCTACTTATTCTTTTCAGTGTATACAATTATTAACCCTATTTTATTTTATTTTGAATTCAAACGTGATTAATTTCTCAATTTGTTTTTTTTTTTGGTTTTATGTCAGACTGTTCTGCAATTACTGCTAATGCAGAAGATGAAGGATGACATGATTTTTTGTAACGTATGAAAATATGCCGTGCCTGAATGGGATTCGAACCCAAGACTGCATGATGAGAGGGGAGCACGTTATCAACCGACTGTTCTGCAATTACTGCTAATGCAGGCGGTGAAGGATGAAGTGATTTTTTGTTACGTATGAAAATATGCCGTGCCTGAATGGGAGTCGGAACCAAGACCGCATGATGAGAGGCGAGCACGTTACCAACTACACCAATGCGGCCGGCATTATTTTAAGAGTAATAACAGTCGGACAGCGCGTTGACGCGCCGTTACTGCGCAGCCAACGTTGGGCGGTGGTGCACACGAACGACGGTGTGTATTAACAACCGTTGAAAAATCCAATTATTCCCAACGTCGCGTCACCTGCACGTTACCGTCCTATCATCTGTCTTTCAACATACTATGACTCATGTATAAAGAACTCACCAAAGGTAATGCCGGTGTAACGCGCCGTTCGTCTATACCTGGCCTAATCGTCATTGTTTATGATTTAAACATTATTTATATTTTATATTTTCAACAACACGAAATGAAATATGTTACATTAAAGGGGTAGTACAATGACGGATGACTCGGCACAACAGTAAGCTTGGAAATTCGTGGCGCGGCCTTTACACCGATAACCACTGTCTAGTATTTAAACTGGTATAAAATTAACTACCCTTACTAGGATTCGAACCGCGGAACCTTCGACTTCGAACATCAACTTTTAAACAGCTGACTCGTAGCGACAACTTTACCACTAGATCCACCCGGAGCGTAAACTTTGTAAAAATTATAATTTATACACAATATAACATCCAACGTAAATAAAATATAAAACTTTTTAAACAATATTGTTTTATCAAATCAATAACATGAGAAAGGTAATAATGGGTTGGTTGTTTTTGTGTAAAAGCAGTCAGGTGTAATACAAACCTGGGATTCTGTATATCTACTCAATAAAGTTAAATTAAAAAGGAAGTAATAAAGCATATGTTGACATTTGACCTGATTTTGTACTGAAATATCTCTCTCTTCCTCTAATATCGTTATTTTATTTTTCATTCTCCCAAGAGGAAAGACGAATAAATATTACAGTTCCGATTTTTCTCAAAATATTTAACTTTCAGTTATAACAAATTTAATTTATATAGATTTTGTTTTATTTAATACACAATTGATGAACCGCAGCAGTTATTTTTATCTTATTAAAAGTAAACAAAAGAAATTATTGTGTTTAAAAATGTAAAAAAGTACATAGATCTTAAATTCTTAAGATATTAAAAGAACAAAAATATTTTTATTGTTCAAACATTTTTACCACATAAAAACAGGCTAAATAGATATTTGCTATTTATTTATATAAAATCATAAGACCAGTGTGGAACTATGTAATCCAGTTTTGGGGATCAGTAGGACCATCCCGTAGTAAAAGCATAAAACAAAATTATGTATACAACTACAAAATACCCATTTTTGGATTTGAACCAGGAACCTTCGTCTCTGAAGGTTCCTGGTTCGAATGCTAGTAAAGGCAGATACTTTTATACGGATTTGAATATTAGACAGTGGTTACTGGTGTACTTAGATGGTTAGGGTTCAATTAACCACACTCTCTCAGGAATGGTCGGCCTGGGTCTGTACAAGATTACACCTCATTCATATACATCATCCTCATATCATTGGGTCATGTGGTTGCTTATTGTTCTGAGTTGAACAGATTGCAACGTACAAACATTATAGATTAGAAAAATCAGCTTTCTAATTAAAAAAAAAAGAAAGCTGAATTAACTGAAGAAAATATTTCTTACACAATTCATACAAAAGTATTCAATGGATCGATGTTTTTTTAACAATTACTCAAATTCATCGATACCGTAATGATAGGATACAATAGAACGTAAAATCTGTGATTGGAAGACAGGATAGTATAAAGGGATAACATTGGAACCCTCAGTGATTGTGTTTGTTCAAATTTACATAAGTAAACTCAGTATACGCACGTTTCTACACAAACGTATTCCTGCTTCTATAGAATGTATGTCCATACACATTGGAGATCGCTGGGTATACAAAGTGCATTGTGCTCGGTCTTCCCCCACCCATATGGTATAATCCCTTTTTATAATTTAACGAATAACAGGCGTAAATAATGCCAAAACCAGAGATTTAATTTTTAAATATTTAAATGGATTTTAGATAAAAAATAAACGGATTAAAAGTTCTTTGTTTGTAACAAAAGAGTGTTGTTGTATTGGATTTATAATTTTCTTAAATACTACAGTGTATTAAATACATTACATACGTCCACATGCGAATACTTAAATTTACACAACAATATATTCACTTTTAACTCTAGTTGAAATTTCAGCGCAACAAACGACGGCAAAGCAAAACGATGTCGGGCGTTACGATGGGAGGCCTCCAAGTCACATCACGATCAAAGACCCCTTCTTCGACATCTTAATTGGAGAGTGGTAAAGGTCCATACCGAATACTAAGCATATACGGTTAAAACCGTAAGCTGGCGATGGTATCTTCTTGGAAACGGCCAATTAAACGACTGCAGCGATGGCTGTAAGCTCCACAAGTTAAAGAAGGTGTTGCAACCATTTATCAAATTCAGCAAACAGTGAAAATTTTGTATTAAGTAGTATAGAAACAAACATTCGAGCATAAACATCAAGAATATCCCGAATTTTCCGGGAATATCTCCAATTTTCCAAAAACATGTCCGGGAATATCCAGACTTTTCTAGAAAAAAAACAGGTTAAAAGAAAAATCCCTTATTTTATTATGAATGTTCTGGACGTTACTGAAGTAGAGTTGTTTTCCCCGAAATTTCCGAAAAAATTGTCTAGATTACACCAAACTTTCCTAGAGAGAATTCCAGGATTTAAATAAAGTTTGTTGTAATCCCGGACAATTTTTTCGGTAATTTCGGGGGTAACAACTCTACTTCAGTAACGTCCAGAAAATTCAAAATAAAAGAAGGGATTTTTCTTTTTAACCTGGAATTTTTTCCAGAAAAGTCTGAGTATTCTCGGACTAGTTTTCGGAAAATTAGAGATATTCCCGGAAAAGTTTTGTAAAAATGGGATAAACAGGAATAAGTCTGGGTATTCCCGGATTTTTTGGGGGGGGAAATTCGGGAAAACCCGGGATATTCCCGGAAAATTCAGAATATTCTGGATGTTTTTGCTCGAATGCTTGTTTTTATACTACTTTAAACAGATAGGCTACTAAACATTCAATAAAATTTTTAGAAAAGAAATCGCGTGTGAGTGGATTGTTAAGATTAATTAATTAAATTTAACTTGTTTAATTTTCACGGCTGTAGAATATCAAGAAATTATAGATTTCTTCGTTGTAAACAGCTTAGTTCAGCAACTATAAGGGTGGGTACAGTTGGCCTAAAAGGACTATAATGACAAGGACAAGAACGGCAAGGACTCCGGCGATGACACATACTGTATTCATAATGATAATAGGATCCATATGATGATAGGATGATAGGATCCTTAATGATGAATCCATAATAGAAGATAATGTTTGAGCTGGAGCACAAGACACCAACAAAGCCGCCGCAAATCTGCTTACTCCGGTAGAACAGCAACGAAACGGCCCTTTTCAGTGTCATCAAATTCTAATAAGGGTTCTAAATACACAGAAGCGTCAATTATCCAAACGTCAGTCATCCGAACCACCATGGATAGAAAAAAACATATTTAGGCCTACTACCAAAATACGGACATAACAATTCAATGAAAAATTTAAACAGCTTAGTTCCTTGTTTGATTGAGGGACAGTGGAGGCTGTTTAGAGCAAAATTTAAGATTTAAAAAAAATTAATGTATAGTATGTACAAATTGGTTAAAACATGTAATTTTTTAAAGGATTTTACCGTGATTTTTTCGTTAATTTAATCAACTTTGAGATTCTGTATAATTCCGTTTGTTTTTATAATCTTTAGTACTCTACATTTGCGATAAATTAGTGTATTTTTTAAATTAAAGTTGATGGTAATCCCGTTGGCGTAGTGGGTAGCGCAACTGGCTTCTATGCCGGGGTCCCGGGTTCGATTCCCGTTCAGGTCTGGCATTTTTTCATCACTCAACTTCATCTATCATCCTTCTCACCGTCTGAATTAGCAGAAAAAATTAATAATCTATCAAACATATATAGGTTATATGTATTAATGGTTGCGGTACAGTGTATCACATTACAATATTTAGCGTGTTTGATTATCCGAAGTATTTGACAATATCAGAACCGTTTAGGTTCCAATTAGTTCGGATAACTGACGCTCCACTGTACCACTCATAGTCCGCATTTGGGTGACATTAATAATAATAATAATAATGACAATTAAACTTTAAATATGTTATATTTTATTTATTTATTTTATATTTTATTATAAATATTCATAGTTATTCAAATAACTTTTCAAGCGTAAATGTTTGTCATGATAACAACGTAAAGTTTTCATTTCAACATAAAGAACTCTATGAAAATAAACTTTTATAATGATTAAACCTAAAATAATAAATAGTGAACAAAAATAGAACGTTGATAAAGGAAACAATATGACTATAATGTAACAATAACATTAACAATTTTCACTCAGATGAAGCTTTTGTTATTAGAACATCAGTTTCAGTGGCAGGTTACCAGACTTAAGTAGACAGAATATACCACTATTCAATGTACTATATAACATTATAATATAACATATTAGTACTAGTATAGTTTAATATAACTATATTAACGGTTTATACGACCAAAAGGGTAATAATGTATAATATAGTACACAATATTGTTACTTTATATTGCTTCAGTGTTTACTATTGTATAACAGTTAATAATAGCGGTAGAATACTATCATAGTACAAGTAGCTAGCGCACCTGACAGTTCAGACATGATGAGATTAACAGACGTCTCGTAAAGTTATACACACTAATACCTTAAAATTTAACTTATGCATTATACATTACCGTATTACCAAGGTATTTAATTTATACTCAATATGTTCTCTATTTTTTATAAAAAAGTTTTTAATACAGTTAAAGTTCCATAACTCGAACGTCTATAACTCGAATTTTCTATAATTCAAATTAAATTTAGTTTCCCTAAGATTTACTCGTAAATTTACGTTAAAAGCAGTGTCCATAACTCGATTCATAACTCGAACTTCTTGTTTGAGATTTTTAACTTTCTCTTGCCTATATGAATTATATAGGAAGGAAAGTATTGTTTTCATGTCGATTTTTTGAAATCGAGTTTTCAAGGGATCTACACATTTATAGACCCCCTGAACCCAAAAGACATGTCTTAAGCGATTGGTGTGTGTGTGTGTGTGTGTGTGTGCGCGCGCGCTTGTGTGAACAAAATATCTCAAAAACGGAACATCGTACGAACTTGAAACTTGAAACTTAAGTTAGGTACTACTACCGGACCCGACACGAACATTTTAATCAAAATCGGTCAATCGGAGGTATTAGTTTATTCGTGTCATTTTTCACGTTTTTGCGATTTTCTCAAAAACGGCTCCTACGATTTTTTTAAAAAATTTCATTTACTATCTATATTTTTTATGCTCTACAAGGTAGAGTAGGCACCATGTCTGCTAAGTTCTTGGGGAGGCTGTCCTCTCGTAAAAAAACGGTTTTTTAAGATTGCTGCTTTAATATGCATTTTAGCACAAAATTGTAGATACGTTAAAAATCTACAACTTTTATTTCTAACATATTTTTGTATAACGCTTAGTAATAGTTTAGCGGTAATTAGTAATTTTTTGTTTTTTTTCTATTAAAATCTGTAAAACAATGTTTTTTTTAAGATTTCAGCCTTAGTTTGCATTTTACGACAAAATTGTACATTATCTAATTTATAGGGAATTAAAACATCTACAACTTTAATTTAAATCATTTTTCTCTACAAAGCCTAATTTAATGTACAAGAGTGATTTTCCGTATTATTAAGCCAAACTAAGGTTGGTTTTCATTTTGCATTATTCACTCCTGATTAAAATTAGGTTATGTTTTTTGAGGTTAGTTTTTTTTATTTCTAACGTTAGATTATATTGTTCATTATTTGCATTGGCAAGAAAAAGTCGTGTTGTTTAACACAAGATTTTAAAAAATCCTAATTCTTTTTATGTTTTTAACGCAAAAGTGCACGAAAAGGTTTTCGTAGCCTGGAATAGAAGAAGGTGTATTAAATTGGCTGCAAGAAGTACGCGAGAAAAATTTCCCCATATCAGGTGTAGCTAAATGCTCCGAGAAAAATCAGATCAATTAGCGATGCAACATGGTCATACTAAATTTAAAGCCAGCAGTAAATGATTAGAAAAAATTAAAAATCGTCATTGAATCGTTCAACAGGTTATTGGTGACAAAAGTGCCTCAGTTTCTACCAAAGACTGCTAAAATTACAAGCAATCAATATTACTACTTCCGCTAATCAAATGTGACTGGACAATTTTTGGAATGGAGACCTCATGAACGACGAAAAAATTATGCTAACCAAAATTTCTTGACAAAATATAGAATATGAATTGTCTAGAAGGGATTTTAAAAAGGGGATAATTTTGGTATGACTATTTTGTTGGATCGGTAAAAGTGAGGGGGAAATTCTCGTACGAACTTATTTAAATTAAATATTGTTTAAGAGACATCAAAAAGTATGTTTTGAGTTTCTAAAGGTTCTACCAAATAAAATGAGGACCGAAGTTGTTTATTATTTTCTTCTTCACCTGGTTAAAAAATTTGACTGCATATTATATAGTACGCCTTCATTTACTTACACCCAATTAAACGAAATTCATTATTTTCTAACGATATAACGCCGATGCAGCAATTAAAAATCTACTTTCGTTCAAAAAAATGGAGTAAATAACTCTGACTGTCATAGCAACAGGACGTTTAAAATACAGTAATATGTATAGAAGTTTAATTACGACGACGGTAAACGTAAATACTCATAAAAGAAGACACAAAGATTATTACAGGTATAAACAAAATGGAATTAAGCATAATCATGAAAAACGTTTAAAAAATCAATGGTATATAAATATTCTGCATTTCCATATTTAAGCTATCCGTAACCTTGACCTTGATTTTAAAAGTATTTACAAAAATAATAAAACTATGACACGAATAATGTAGCTCATAACATTTTTATTAGCACGCAACCATACTTTAATGCATCTAACAAATTCATTGTATATATCGATTAAAGCAGTTAATATGACAGTTAATTGTAGCAAAATTGATTTTTCCTAGAACAAAAAGAAAACAAATCTGAATTTACTACAAATTCCGGATACAAACAACAAATTATTAAGATACTAGAGAAGTCTTTGTTCCTTCCACACAATATTCAACCACACACATTTTCAATAACTACGTAATTTTTTGAGTGACTGATCACTATTCTTTAGTAGAGAGAGGAAACATACGGTTATTCCACGTACTCTCAAACTAGTTGTTCAAACGTCAACCAATCGGAAACACTCAAAGAATCCAATTGTAAGATACATGATTTACAATCATCAATATACAGCACAATTTATTTCCCTGATGGTTCTGAACTAGTCCTACGATCAGAAAATGGAATATAAAGTTTACATGATATTATTACTTATACGAGTTTTGTTCAATAAATTAGAGGTTATCATTATAAATTACTTATTAGTTATCGAATAAAGGGAACTATAATATTGTCATCTGTAACGGAAGGTTAGAAATGACACAAATTTAAAATTATATTAATCATTGGTTTTTCCCGTATTAACTTGTAGTTTAGGTTATCAGCCAAAAGGCTGGTTTGAAACTCTAGAGGTTTTCCATTTTACCAAGTTTTTAGAGATTTTTTCGTTTTACTAAGTAAAACGAAAAGTGAGAATGTTTACCATTGCCTTCCTCACTGAGTGAAAGAGTATGCTTATTAACATGCCAGGCCCTCTGAAAAGTATCTACTTTCTATCCTGCAAATGACACTTTCACTTCATTCACTACAGGGTCTCTGACTGTTAAATGAAATTCGTTACTCTTAGAGGAGATAAGTCCTAACTAGTGTCTTTTACACCTCTAAATTTTCTGTTCTTAAATGATTTAATTGGCTACCCATGTGATACGAAACAGAACTATTTTTGTATCCCTGGAACTACCATATGAAGTGGAAATAATTTAACACTCCATCTGCATGTTTTGGGCAGTATTAACTTACGAAAGTGAAATCTGGACTATGAGTTCAAGAGAGGATAACAGACTGCAGGTAGCAGAATTGAAATTCCTCCGGGCTGTCAAAGGTTGTTCCAAGTTAGACAGGCTTCGAAAAGACAATATTCGAGCTACCTAGGTAAAATCAGTAGCCTACGGAAGATGGAGGGATCATGTTTAACGGGTGCTCCCGGGCAGAAGTTTTCTCGAAGCACTGAAGTACAAAACTGAAGAAAACATTTGGGGAGCGGGCAGAGTCAGTTTTCTGATCTGTGTAATAATAAATAATAATACTAATAATTATCTCATACTTACCTTATTTATAATTAAGTACAGAATGATTTTTAGTTAGGTTAGTAGTTTAAGTTAGCAATTGCTAAACGACTAAGTCATTTGAAATACCTAATTATGTTCACCTCTTGACTCATATATAACAATCAAAGTTTGCCATTAGATTGACTGTAACAGGGACAAAAGACGTAAACTTACTGACCAATTTGTACCATTGACAAACTATACCGAACCAAGAGATTGTGATACAATAAACATAATTGAACTAAAACAGAAATACCACTAGTATCAGATCGGCAATTATTCAACGCAGCACACAGAAGCTATTCAGGGAATGAATAGACGTTGTAAGGCAGAATTCAAAAGCAGCTTACGAATAATTCATAAACAAGCAATTCAACGTAACGTTTTATGAATGACCAACTCAAGCGACTAGAACACCAACCATGAGTTAGCACATCCTAGATTAATGAGGTGCCAGACCGAGTTCAAAACCTCTGGAATCAATCCTCTACGCACCCAGTCAATTTCTAAAGGATTCAATTTATAAGCTTAAAATCGAGCGTATCCGACGCAAAGTTATATAAAATACAGTAACAAAACTCAACTTGTTAGAAACAACATTAATGAAAAAGAAATTCCTAATTATGTTTCAAGATTTAGTTTGAATAAACTATTTTATTACCGGCTTAGAAAGTATCTTTATAGTTATTTTACAAGTATATTTGTATAAATTGGAAGCTGTGAAGATATATTTTACACAGAAAAGTCAAGGAGTATAAAAAAAGGATAGAATTACAAATTTCGATATAAGGCAAGAGTTGCAGATAATATGTGTAAACGAGAGAATCAGTTTTTATCGTATAGATGAACCAGCTTCAAAGAATGAAAGGGTAATAAAATTCCAAAATAGGTTCTAGGATACAGATCTGAACGAAGAAGAAACCTGGGAAGACGTCTTCAACACTGGAGTAGTTTCAATTACAAATTTTTAATGAAAAATAAAACATTTTTAAGGTCAGACAGGCTACATGACCTATGCCATGAAGAGAAGAAGAAGAAGAGAATATTTATTAGTTTTTATATAAATTCACTTATAAATATTCTTAAATTGTACAACGTTAAGAACTGAATATAGTATGTAAACAATTATCTTGATAAAAACATTTTAAACTAGTTAAAATCAGGTAAACAGTTATCTTGATGTGTCTGAACGATTTCGTTCAGTTTAAGTGTTTACCTCATTTATCAATTATTATTTTATCTTGTATAAGTAAATTTTGTTTTATTTTCAAGAAAAGTGTTTGCTTCTTATCATTATGTGCACACACACACACAGGGCAGAAGTACTCTAAATCATTATTATTACTGTGTTTGCCTTATTTATAATTGATTATATTTTCTTTAATTTTATTATGTATAGAAGTCATGTTTTTTTTAGTAATTATGTCAGTTTAGTTGATCGTTTAGTTTTTTTTTCATTCTCGTAGTTTTATGTGATGGTGACCTCCAATCAAGATATTGCCTTGGAGGCCCTAAATATTTCTATAACCTTGGTTTTATTTGAAATTTATTAAAAGAAAAATATATGTAGCTTATATGTTTAGGAGTAAACTAGCAGGTCCCGCGTGGCTTCGCCCACGCAAACATAAACAAAGAATCAGCTGTTTAAGTATACTCTCTGTATTTTATATGGGAAGGTATTTTTGCAAATTCTACCATTTAAAATAAAAATTTTGCAAAATCCTTTCTTAGCGACAGCGTAGAAAACTTGATTTATAAATCAGGACATCTCTTTTTATATAACAGATAGCGCCCGTCGTGGCTTCGCCCATGCAACTTTAAGTCTATGATTCTGTATTTTAATTTGCTAATAACTTAAGTCACAAATATAATTTTTTTTTTTTTGGAATTAAGTATAAAGAACAATTCACACACATCAGTCACGTCACCGTTCCGAAACGGAACCGGCACGGCCACTCGAAGTCAAAAATTATGACAGTATTCACACACGTACGTCAGTTTTCCTTCCGTCAAACTCCATTGTCATTTTACATACAGACAAACTCGTCCGTAAAAAACAAAATATCGTCGAGAAAAAATTATCGTTTTGACGGTTCGGTGACGGCGACAAGACTGACGCGCCGAATTCGGGACGGTGCCGATGCTCAGTGTAGACAATGTCATTAATTTTTCAAGAAAGAATATTTTTCTGTGACTGATACTTCTCGGAATAACGGAACTGAGACGTGAAGTGACGGATGTGTGTGAATCGACCCTTATAGTGAAAAAATGAAAAAGAGAAGGATTATAATAGCATACTGCCTGAATTTACATAAATAACTGTTGTTTTATTTTAATTTAAGTTAGATTTAAGAAAAATAACTTTATCGTATGCATTTTACTGAATTGATTGTCATATTTTTTTTAAAATTAAATTTTAATTGTTCAGTTGCAAAAAATCATTTTTACAATGTCAGTCAAATACATTGTGTGACCTAAGCAATGAGATTCGTATCTCGTAAAATAAGTAATACTACTTTAAAGCATAAAAAATCACTTATTATGCTAATTACAACAATTCTGGAATTAATTCTGATTAAAATATTAATCCAGTTTAGGTCAAAAAATTAAACACTACGTACAGTACAACATCCGGAGTGACAAAAGTAAAACATAGATTAAAATCGTTGTTAACGTCAATTCAACTTCTGGGAAAATAGCTATAGTTTTGTAATTTAATTGATCTGCTATTTACGTACGATAAGAATGCGATTAAGAATAAAATGCGAGTTTTAACATCCGGTGTAGGCCGACTGTTACTGTTTTAAACGAATCATAGTATATATAAGTATAGGCTACCTATGTGTATTTCTTATGGGACGAAATTTTTGCGATTTCTACTCTTTAAAATCAAAATTTTTCAAAATCCTTTATTAGGATTTTACATAATAGATTTGCAATCAAATTTATTTAATCAATAAAACGGAAATAATTGAAAATTTTTATAAATAGCCCGTTCAAATCATTTAATTCTGAATATGTAAATTTGTAATTTTTTGTTTTGTTGGCTGTCAAATACCGTCTGCTTTTTTCGGGCCTGCGCCCTAGATCCACAGAAAATGTGGTCTTGGATTTCAAATCACTATCATTAAATAATTGATTTAAGTTAACAAATTTCGTTCTTAGAAGAACGGTGAGTAACGACTAAAGCACAGTAGTACGATAGTTTCGTTCTGAGAAGAACGGTTTTTAAATAAAACGGTTTTTATGACGCTATCACAGTGACTGTCAAATACCGTCTGAAAGTGTGCAACGACAAGTACTGGTATGCTATGGAATATGCCTATGGAGGGGGTTAATGTGTGTCGGACGGAGAACCAGCCACTTCATGAGCGTAGCGCTTCGCGTTGATTCCTCACCTCGCATCAGTGGGGGGGAAGTTTTGCTATTTCTGCCCTTTAAAATCAAAATTTTGAAAAATCCTTTCTTAGTGCGCGCTTACACAACATAAGAAAGCTAACATCCAAATTTCAAGTCTGTAGCGTCAGTAGTTTCGGCTGTGCGTTGATCTATAAATGAATCACCCTGGACATGGTTGTCCTTTTATATAATACGTAGATTGTAAGATTGTCCTAACTATGAGATTATCTAATTACAATGATTATAACAAGATTGATGAGTTTACTTATAGTTAGTAAGTTACTACTCCTAATTTTTGTACGTTGCAATCTGTTCAATTCAGAACAATAAGCAACCCCATGAACCAATGAGATGAGGATGATGTGTATGACGTGTAGTCTTGTACAGACCCAGGCCGACTATTCCTGAGAGAGTATGGTTAATTGAACCCTAACCATTAAAGTACACCGGTAACCACTGTCTAGTATTCAAATCCGTATAATAGTAACTACCTTTACTAGGATTTGAACCAGGAACCTTCGTCTCCGAAAATCAGCTGTTGAACAGCTGACTCGTGGCGACGACTTTACCTGTAGACCAACCCGGTGGGTAGTTAAAAAGTAGAGTAAGTTCTATTGTTTTTTTGTAAAAATATGTAAGATATGGAAATAAAATTCAAATTCAAATTGTATAACATTTCTTTCAGATATTTTTATTTAATAATGTAAAGATTTTTTTTTAAGATTTACAAACTAAAACCATCGTTCGGTGAAACATTGAGAACATTGTGAACATTGATTCGTTTAAGAATTGAGAATATCATTCTAGACTGATATTTTTTCGAATCCTTACTAACGAGGTGGGCTAGATATTACTCGTAGCGAATTTACATTACCAATTTTATTAATCAAATTACAGTAGAGTACCGATTTTCCGTGGATCGTTTAACCGGGGTTTGGATTAACCGTGCGATCACTAGAATTTTTTTTTTTTTGTTTAACGTCCGACTGTTTTGCAAATTGCTGCTAATGCAGATGGTGAAGGATGAAATGAATTTTTTGTAACGTATGAAAAAATCCCATGCCCGAGTGGGATTCGAACCCAAGACCGCGTGATGAGAGGCGAGCACGTTACCAACATTGCCAACGCGGCCGGCTAGAAAAATTAAAATCACTAGAAAAATTAATTATGTATGTACTGTATAACTTTTACAAATTAAAACTTTTCAATTCCCGACATTTTCGTCATCGTAATTATCACAATTTTATTGTGATTTACTACGATAATATTGTTCGATTACGACAACAATGAGTAGGCACATTAATGTAGACATAAACTAATTTCGTATCGTAGTAAAATGAAACAAAGTAAGATAACAGATTTTTTTGTGATATTTTTTGTTACGTAGTTTAAGGTAAGATTTATATAAATTTATGTAGTATATATTTTTATTTCAATACAATTTGTTTAGTTATTTCCGATATCCGATAGTATTAACATGTATTAATCAGTAGAATAAAACATACGCGTAACTGGTGGTTTTGTTTATGACGTAGGTGGTCTCGACCGAATTGGGTTGTATTATCCGTGTTTTCCGGTTATCCGGTATAGTTATCCCCCCAATTACCACGGATAATCGGTATTATACTGTATAATAGCTAGTTTTGTTCTTTTGCGCCAAACTAATTCCGTAAATTACAACTATGGTTTATTCTACTTACTGATGTAAACAGATATTCTTATCTTCTATTGGCTATAAGTTAAGCGTAATTGAAATTCAGAAAATGCGCAAAAACTCATTCGCATTTAATTTAAATTTTATTTAACCGCTAAAAGAACATTTTCCGAAGAAGAATGAAACACTGAACTGCTTACAGGAAGTTTCGCAGTATTACTATTCTAGAAGCACACATAAACGCAGTATGTTGACTGTTATCAAGATGACTTGCAACAGTCATCAGTCTCATTATTCCAACCGTATGTTCATATAATTTGTTTACACCAGTTCCAAAATTAAGTGGAATGACCTATAGTTGTTTCAGTATCGACTGTTGAACTGTGAGTTGCAGATTAAGATTTATGATTATCTATATCGAGAACAATTTCTTACACTTTGTATCTACAGTTTTACGTCTGACAAGTTCTTACCGTGTAATCTGTCAAGAGATCAAATCAATTTTAAGAGAAAACCTAGATATGTTACTTTGTCAGTCTGAAAGAGATATGTAGCGGGAGATATGTTTGTACACAAAATATCAATCCTTAAAAGACAGAAATAGATCAATTTATTAAATATAACGTTTTTTTTAACCCGTTTTCTAACAATATTTCAAGCTGTTCTGTAACATTTTTTTAGTCTTAGATGTAAATTATTAATCTGACATACTTTACAACAATAACGGTACAAAGTAGTTTCTGCGATTTCTTTTAGGAAACTTAAAGTAAATAAAATAATCTGGTGTGAAACACTCACACAACTTTCTCTTGCCAATGCAAATAATTAACAATATAACCTAATATTAGGCCTAGTAATAAAACATTAGAAATAAACAAAAAACTAACCTCAAAAAACGTAACCTTATTTTAATTATGAGTGAATGATAAAAAAAACTCCTTAGTTTGGCTTTAAAATACGGAAAATTACTGGTTCACGCTAAACTATGCTCTTTAGAGAAAAATGCTCTAAATAAAAGTTGTAGATCTTTTAATTCTCTATAAATTTGATTACATACAATTTTTTCGTAAAAAACATCTTAAGGCTGAAATCTTTAAAACAATCGATTTTTTTACACATTTTCGTGAAAAAACAGCAAATCGCTAATTACCGCTAAAGTAAGCGTTATACGAAAAAAATTATTAAAATAAAAGTTGTAGGTTTTTGAATTCTCTACAACTTTTATTACATACATTTTTGCGATAAATGCATATTTAAGCCGGAATATAAAAAAAAAAACAATTATACGAGAGCACAGATTCCCTAAGAATTTCAGCAGACATGGGAATAATGGGTACCTACCCTATCTTACAGAGGATAAAAAATGTAGTAAATGAAGCGATTTAAAAAAAGGCGTAGGAGCCGTTTTTGAGAAAATCGCAAAAACGTGGAAAACGACACGAATAAACTAATACTTCCGATTGACCGATTTTGATCAAAATGTTCGTGTCGGGTCCGGTAGTAGTACCTAACTTAAGTTTCAAGTTTTAATTTCGTACGATGTTCCGTTCTTGATATATTTTATTTTATTAAATATACAAACACACACACACGCACACGCGCGCGCGCACACACACACACACAGACCAATCGCTAAAACATGTTTGTTGGGTTCAGGGGGTCTGAAAACGTGTAGATCCGGTGAAAACTCGATTTCTAAAAATCGACATGAAAACAATACCTTCCTTCCTATATATAAATATTCATATAAGCATGAGACAGTAAAAATATATTAATATTAACTGATATTTTTTACAGTTATATTTCTTATTATTTCTTAATAATTTCAAAAACTATTAATAAAAATTTAAACTAATAATCGATTGAACTTGGCTGGTAAATTACTCCCTTAATTCAAGCTAATAAAAAATGTAGGTATCAATAAATTAGATTTGAACACCATTTCGAGGCAAAGTGAGTAGTATGAATTTTGTTAAGTTTCACCGAGATGAAATGAGTAAATTAATGAAGATTTGTGTTTTCTTTGAAAAAAGAGTATTAAAAAAAGTAGAGAAGGGAAAACTAAAACTTTAAAGGCTCCTTAATTAAAAGACGCAATTCAGGAAAAGCGGGGAGAAAAGAGAAATCACGAGCAAGTGCAATTCCAACGAGTAAACACAAACGTTATTCGTTAGTTTAGGTTTGGATGGAATTGAGAATTCTGTTTGTTTGCCGATCTGTCGAACTAAGTACATAATGTCTCTGCTGTTGGATGTACTAAGGTTTCTAAGTCTAAATAAACCAAGCCTTCTTTCTTACACACAGTTATTTTTTTAAATAATGCTCGAGCCAGGGATTTAATCTTTTCTGATTAATCAACTAATTACACAAGATTATTCATGCACTGCAATCAGACATCTGTTACATTAATCCATTTATTAAATTGAAAACGTTTGTAAAGTATTACTAAAAAAAGCTTTCGTCAATAAAAACTAAATTATTTCAAAATTCCTTTTGATAAAATTCAAGCAGTGAACTGGAGATTTAGTTTTAAAACATATCGAATGTGATTCCACAACCAAACAGATTTTTATCCTTTCACACACGTCTTTCATAATTTTTATTAGTGATTTAATTTTTTTTGAAATACTATTACAGTACTTGAAAAACAAATATTTATAAATAACGTGGCGATTCATATTAAAACGATGTAAAAAGAAATAAATTATTTAATTTTCAACAATACAAATTTCAAAACAAACTACTATTTTTTCCATTTTTTTACGTCTGACTGTTTTACAATTTCTGTTAATGCAGACGGGATGATGATAAATGAAAATGAGTGATGAAAAAATGCCAGACCAGACCGGGAATCGAACCCATTTGGAATGGAATTTTTCCATTCGAAAGCTCACAATGTGTATAGATGACGTATCTAACTAAATTCATTTGATTTACTGGTTTCAGGGTAATAAAAAACAATTTTGGTTTCTTTTTTTATGTTTAGGCAGAACAATCATTTAAAAATTTTTAAGAACAGCTCGCAGCAGTTCAGTACGCTTGCAAGCGGCTTGATCTAGATTCTTAAGACTCCTTTATAGGATGAAAGATGATCAGAAAAGGTTAAGATTCCTAATGCTATTAATATAATTTTAAGATACTAAAAATTTGAAAAAATAAAAAATGACTTACTGAACAAAAAAATTCATACACTACACTACTACTTGAAATTTCACAGAAAAGATTAAAGAAAAAAGAAAATTCTAGAATTGACATAAAAATACATTACTGAATATTACTGAACAAAATTATGACGTTATTTTGAAGTAAAAACTGTATATTAAAAGAAAATTTAAAAAATGCTTTCCAGGCATACTAATTATTATGAAGCTTCAATTGAATGATCTACTTTCTCAAAGAAACATTCATAGAAACAAAGAAAGAACATTCATGACATTTTCATCAGATCATTCAGAAAATAATTTTGTATATATATTTTGAAACTAAAATAAATAAATAAAGGAAAGAAAAAGTGGACAAGTCATTCATGATCCTCAGTCATCTCATCTGGAAATAATGGAATTTGGTGTACTGAGATATGCAATGGTAAAATAAAAATGAAAACTGCAGTATGAAAAAAGATTGCTTTTTAGAAGGCCTGACAAACTAAAAAGCAATCACTTTTCAGATCAGTGAAGAACAAAGATGTATAAACTACTTTACTCTTCGTTTTGCTTAAAAACCCCTCAAAGGGTTCAAACCATCCATTTTGGCTGTCGGTCTAAACAACTTTTCCTCTTATAATTCAAAATCTAGTATATCTGAAAAAAATGGGATAGTTCAGTTTGAGTTACTGAATTCCTGAGATAAACATCTAACCTTACTAATTCCGTGAAAATTCAAAAATATTTTAAAACAAAATAAAGTACATGATTCTTTTCAGTGGAATAATTTGCACTAGGTTAATGAATGAAACAGTTAAATAAAAAAAAATAAAAACGATTGAAAGATACAGCATTTCAAAAAGAAACAGTCATAAACATTTGTACAATAACAAAAAAAAAACAAAGAATAAATGTTACTTCAAGGAATTTACGGATAGATATTTTATTTCATGAATAAATAACCGTGCGTATTTACATGAAAACGTAAATACGTTTTCACCTTTAAGAAGAAGACTTTTTTGTTCTGAATTTAAAGAAAGAAAGTTTTATGGATTGAATAAACAATATCGAATTCTAAAATTCAAAAAAATTAATTTGAATCGGAAACGGATAGTTAATTAATAACGCACGAAATAAACGGAAAGAATTAATTTTGGAACACTTTCCTAGGAATCGTTTAATTTGCTCTTTAAGCCTCATTTTATTAAACAATCTCTTTCCTCGTTTTCAATTGAAAAAAGATCAGAAGATTCTATTTTCGTTTTATAAATAAAGTCAATCACTCATTCCACCTCCATTAATCACTCTCTCACTCAGACACACTCGTTTCTTTACGGAGCAGTTCTTTTTATTTAATTTTTTTCTTTTTACCTTACCCCCTGACTAATTTTCACACTCCCTCAAGCACAGCTTACGAATGCATCAGATAACATATTCAAAAGCTCATCTTCTACTACAAAACTCTCTCGACCAAAATTGATTACAAAGTTCAGAAGTTATTGTTTGAGATATAAAAAGAGAGGGTAAATACGTCTTTTGAATTCCCCTTTTTACATGTCAGAAAGTACCTAATTAATTTTTTATTCGTTTCCAACCAATGATAAATACAATAGTTCTGAATTAAGTTGAAACTTTTCTTGAAGAAAACGGTAGTAATTACTGGTTTTTATTCTACAATACAGTATTTTGAAAAGAATCATGTCATTGAAATTAAGCAGTTTACCTCGCTAATTACTTTTAACAACACATTAACAAAACGAGTTAGAGTTATAAAAAAAGTAAAAATCAATGGCGTTAAGCTACAAATATTAGAAAAGAGGAGAGCATGAGTACTTGTTTACGAACACAACCATCTCTATCTAGTAAACTGAAGTAAAATCCATTTATTTAGAGACTGCAGATACGGTCAACCTCACTGGCCCCTAGCCGTATCTAAATTGTTCCCCTCCGCTGGCATACATATTCGCAATTTTAAGACACACACGGTCACATTCTTAAACTGTATTATAAATACATAATAAATAAAAGAATTATAATATAATAGCCTACTAATAATAATAGTGTATTTGTTTAGGTCAAGAGCCGAAAGGCTCGTTTGAATCTCTAGAGGTTTTATTAAGTAAAACGAGAAGTGAGGTGGCTTACAATTGCCTTTCTCACTGAGTGAAAGAGTATGCTTATCAGCGTGCTGGCCCTCCATAAAGCATCTACTTTCCACCCTGCAAATGACACCTTCACTTCATTCACTGCAGGGACTGGCTTTATAGTGAAATTCATTACTTTCAGAGGAGATAATTCTGACTAATGTCTTTTACACCTCTACCTCTTCTGTTCTTAAATAGTTCACTTATATAATTGGTTGACCATGTGATAAGAAACGTAACAAATTTTTGGAGCCCTAGAACTAGCCGATCGAGTGCAAAAAATACAACACAACCTGCCTGTTATGGGCAAGATAATGTATTATAAAATAATAAATAATGAATCATTAAACAATTTTTTTTGGATAATTTTTAAACAACATTCTGCTCAAAATGTATAAAGTGATGTAATTTGTTTTGAAGCATGGTTGCGCATGTATGAGTTTGTATTACTTTTTATGCGTGTGCGTTAAGAAGAGGTTGGATGTAAACAACTAGTGATGTGGTGGTAGAGCGGACGCCAAAGAGACTTGCTGGTGTAGCTGCGCGAACAGTTCGGATTCAGTCGGTAAATTTCGTGTCTTAGTACTGAAATGCCTATTGAATCACATCGCTGAACTATGTAAATTATAATCTATTAGCGACGTTAAAAAAATTCAATTGTAAACATTGTATACAACAATTAACACCTACCTCATACAACACATTACAGACTAATGTTTTCAGGTTTGCTGATATATATAACGTTGCGAGAGCAACGTGACTGATTACAGCTAGTACTGCACTGCCCCCCCCCCCCCCCCAAACACTCGCTGAGGCAACCGAGCGCGCTATTCCCAATATGAACCTTCTGCGCACTTGAGAAAACCGGCAAGGTAATTTGGCGTCCGCTCTATGGCCGCGGCAGGGTACTGGTACAGTAAGTAGTCGCTACAAAAGTCTCTAGTCTTATGGTTCTGACACTACAGCAAACACCGCTCGCCACGCTTCACGGCAAACTAAACTTAAATCGTTTAATTTACACACAACCTGACACGATGAAAGAAAAATCACACTGTACAAATAAAACCAATTAATACTGGAAATAGAAATATTGTTCAAGTAAGTATGAGTCACCAGTGGAAGAGGAGAAATACGATTTGATAATAGCCGAATAGTCGTAATAAGAAGTAGGTAAAATCCATTTATTAAAAAATATACAATCTCCTTGATTTTTGGAAGGTTTACATTTACTTTTTATACAGAAATCGGAAGTGGTTTTTTTTGGATGTCTGTTCTGAAATTAATTTTTAGAGTTTCTTATTGTTAAGTACTACGCATAATAATGTAACTATCCGGTTTAATACAGAAAATGTATATAACTAGCTATTTATATAAGGAACAAAACAATAATCTTCAAATGTTGACAGTGTTTTAATATGTACGTTCTCCTGAGCAGCATATGGATATGTGGGCGTTCACGGGGCAGTGCTTTCTGATTTGGCAGAAAAGGCGAGTGAAGCGAACCAGGTGCTAGTTTATTTATACAGTAACGTGTAGAATATTGAGGAATATCATCCTGGTTTGCTTTATACCGATTTAAATATGTAGTTAAAAACCCCAATACTTTATTACGGTAAAAAAAGAAAACAGCTTACTGACTGCAAACATTGAATTACAGAAAAGAAAAAATTACTTAAAACACTATGTTTCGAGTGTAGCATTATACGGGAGTGAAACGTGGGTGATAGGGGCTGTAGAAAGGAAGAGGATAAAAGCTTTTGAAATGTGGTGTAGTAGGAAAATGTTAAAGATTATGTGGGTGGACAAAATAAGTAATTTAGATGTTCTTAGGCGAGTGAATGAAAAAAGAAGTACATATATGAAAGCATCTTACCAAAAGAAGGGACAGGCTAGTGGGGCATATCCTAAGACATATAGGTATTAGTGTATCAATATTGGAAGGTAACAATGAGAGAGGGAATTGTAGGGGAAGGCAAAGGTTAGAATATATAAAGCAAATTACAAAAGATGCAGGGTGTTACAGGTATGTCGATATAAAACGATTTCCGCAAGATAGATAGCTGCACCAAACCAGCCGAGAGACTGATGTCAAAAAAAGGTAATTTATAATTTAAATGTATAATAATTCCTTTTATGGGCTATTCTCACGATGCTAGTTTACTAGCTGCTACTACTAGCATGACCTACTAGCGCGTGACGGTTTCCACGGAGCCTTTAATTAATGCCAGTAATCTGATATGAAGACATACGTGAGTTGTGCTGTGTATTACCGTACAAACTACAGCTTACTACTAATTAGCAATGTTTCAAAACGTTCACACCGAGTTAGTTTACTAGCGCTAGTCAATCACGTGACCTTTTCTCCCCTACTAGCGTAGGTAAAATCAAACATGTTCAAAGTCACTAACGCGCAAGTGCATACTAGCGCTTTAACTAAACTAACTGATAGTTGTTCGTTCTCATAACGCTTTTTTCCTAGCATCTAGTACTAGCGTTAGGGAAATAGGCCATCCTAGATAATAGCATACTGTGGACAATTCGAACTGGTTCAACTCTTGCTCTACGTGTACACACAGTTCCACATAAATTATATCCATAACCTATTCTTTCAACAAGATCATATATAAAAACAAATTAGTCACATCATTCTGTCTGACAGATTATTAATAGCAACAGTGAAAACGAAGCATAGTGACCGTGCGTGAGTCGCACATTACAGTAGCGACTGTATACTTTTGTGACTGTACCGACGTTACATGGCGAGGGGCGAAGAGCGGAGTAGATAAACACCGAAGCAGCTTGTGCCAATTTAAATTGTCCAAGGTATAATATTAGTTTAATTTGATAACTTTTAATATATTTTATATAAAAGACACACATCTTTATTAAATTAAATAGAGTAAAAAAATGTAAACATTCACAGAATGCTTTCGATAAGCTTGGCACACAATATTGGCAACATAACGATAGGTGTAATTTAAAACGGGTGAAGTGAGAGAAAAACTGAAAAGTGAGAAACCAGTGCATGGAATGGGGGAGAGTAAAATAGACGGTAAAAGTTGAAAGGTGGAGGAATGAAAGGGTTATAGCAGGCGCAATGTAGGCAACTATAGTAACATGTACAACAAAGTCGGATAACAGAAACGACTGCGCCTTATCAGTGAACTTAACGTTTGCCAGAATGGCGCGATACTCAAAACACATAGGGACGTATACAGGACACACACTCGCACACCAACAAGAATTTACATTGTTACATTTGAATATTGTATATATTCAAACTATTGTGGGGTTTAACATAACAACACTGCTGGACTCCATTCACAATGCTCCTCTATTTTTAACCGACTTTTAATTTCTCCTGATAAAGACCAATATGCGTATACTTACAGTTAGGTAAGTTAAATAAATAATACTTTCAGTTTATCTTCTAATTTAGTTTAAATGTTTTTCGACATCAATTTTTTACTTTAATCTTGTGATTTATTTTTCCTAATCATTAAAATATATCATAAGATTTATTACCAACAATATTAAATTGATGTCCAATAAAAGGAAATCGAAGACAAACACCATAAATTTTGACATTTAAACTACACCACAAGATAAAAAGTTCATCCAGAATTTAAAATTATATTACATATTTTTTCAGTTTAAAGTCGCATCAACAGCTCGGTCATTAGCGACTACGGTGGGTTATGGAACAATGGATTTTAACTTGAGAAAACTTCCAGACCCTAGCCGGGAATCCAACCCGAGATCTCTGGGTGTAGGCTAGCGCGCTGCCACTACGCTACGGAGGCGGTCTATTAAACATTTTATCAGGATTTTTTCGACTTTAATTATTGTCCAGTTATCCAGTTATCAGTTATCCGAAAAATATTGATGAATATTTTTACGGAATTCGATGCAATTCCGTAAAAGAAATGTAATTGTAATGCAAAAGTCAAAATGTAATTTTTATAAATTGACAACGAAATATAATTCTTTTCTGAATTTAACAGCTGACAGATAAAGGATTTTAAACTTTAATCATTCTGCAAAACTGTATGTCAACCGTTCTACAAACCACATCTAGATAAATGGGATTAAACCTAGAAATACGGGGTCGGAATATCAGATGAGACATAAATATAGCGTTGTATGGCATTCATAAAAAAAAACAATACTAGTAAAGTATCCAGATATTTCAAAATAAAGTATTGAGGATCTTATATGCTACGAAATTCATCTTTCAGTACCTACAGTTAACAAAGACGGTAAAAGAATGAGTCAAAAAATGCACAACAGTTCAGAAAGGCATTTAAATCATCTGACTATTAATGTGCAAGACAATAGTAAATCGGTGAGCCGTTTAAGAGAAGAGATATTTGAGATCTCACAGATTAACCAGTGTACAGCCACATTACAGGAACGTACAAAATTCAAATAAAAACGAAAAAATACCTTAAATCTGAGAATTATTCTAAAAGAAAAATGTTAGGCCAACGTGTACATTATGGAATCATTACTAGTCTGTCACAAATTCTCATAAAAAACTTAACACGTTTTTAATAAGTTACAAAACTTACTTGTAGTCACCCAGATTGTAAATACTACATAAATGTTAAAAACAGTCAAGGTATTATAAAATAGAAATAACAAAAATAATTTTCTACTATCACAGAGGAGGAGGGAATCCTACGAATATTTACCATGAAAAGAAAAAAGATTGTACGAAACTTAAGGTTATATTTAGGATAGTAAAGACTTCAATTTTCATAGTAAAGAAAATTCCATTTATGTTGCTGTTCCTCCTGATTTTTTTCACACGAGATTGATACCATTGTAGTAAATAAATTTAAAATAATTACTTTGGAATAAGTTCATTAGCCTTAACAGAAAACTTAATAGTAGTTAAAAAATTAGTTTCTTTCAAAAAAAAGAAAACTAACCAAAAATACACTTTAAAATTTCACAATTGTGTACAATTAACATACACACATTTTAAAACAAAAGATTATACCATTGGCAAGTTTCCAAATATGTAAAAAGAATAAACAAATAAGCTGTTTTAATACAAAGTTTTGTTATTATAAACACTTCTTAATTTACTATAAAAATAAACAATGTAAAAAGTAGCCTGTTCCAAAAGGAACACACGTATGTGGATATTCTTACACGTGGATGTGTTCTAACTCTTGAATAAACTTAAACGTTCAACAAAAGAAATACAGGAATGAATACGTTACATAAGAATACACAGAAGAAAAATATTGATGAATATTTTTACGGAATTCGATGCAATTCAAAAGTCAAAATGTAATTTTTATAAATTGACAACGAAATATAATTCTTTTCTGAATTTAACAGCTGACAGATAAAGAATTTTAAACTTTAATCATTCTGTAAAACTGTGTGTCAACCCTTCTACAAACCATATCTAGATAAATGGGATTAAACCTAGAAATACGGGGTCAGAATATCAGATGAGACATAAAATATACTACATAAGAATCTTTCATAAGTAAAGAGAAATAAAGTACTAGTTGCAAGACAGATCAAAAAGTAACGGTTAGGAATAATTTACTGACATGCATCCAGTATACCCTACTTACAATCTAAAACTCAAAACTAACTTGAACCCACTGAGTTGTAAAAACTTGAATCGTACATATAAATAAAAAACCCCGTTTGCACTTGTTTAAAAAAACTTCTGTTTCGTACGGTGAAGAAACTGTTAGAGAGTAATGCTACTACAATAAGTTTTCAAAGTTTAAAACTTAATTTCCTAAATGTTTTACGTAATAGGAAAAATGCCAGGATATGCAACATCGAACAGAATTGAAGACAATATTATTTTCCCTGACACAAAATTAAAATAATTCTAATATAATCAATTTGGCAGTGAACAAAACAATTATACAATAATCAATTGTGACCGCCTCCGTGGCGTAGTGACTAGCGCGCTAGCCTACAAAGCAAAAGGTCCTGGATTCGATTCCTGGCTAAGGTCTGGAAATTTTAACACGTTAAAACCCATCGTTACAGTAACAAAACCGACAGTAGTCGCTAATGACAAAGCTGCTGATGCGACGTTAATATAATAAAAAAAAATCAAATGCAATAACAATAATTTTAAAATAATAATTATTATTTTTGGTGCAGAGCTCATACATTTCTCTACCCACTGCCATCTCTTCCCACAGAGCGGAGTGCAAGTGTGGCTAGGAATGGAAGTCTGTCAGCTAGCTAATAGAATGGTAAACCACCTTGATACACTTGATTTAATCTTTTATAATATCTTCTACTTCGTTAATTTCATAATTCAATTATTTTCATTCCTCTTCCTTATCAATTGATTATAAGCATCAACTTCACAATATCACCATTATCAGCATTACCATCAATATCACCTTTCTAATTTCATGAAATCTGTGTAGCTAGATTCTTACGAATATTAACCAAAACTCGTATTAGTTTATATCCAGTAAAAGATAAATTTATTTATTGAAAATACCCAATATATTCTTTATCTCACAGACAAATGTAGGAATATGAAGAACACAGACACTTTACGTAGAACACGAATGCACGAAGAACTGGAAACATTGAACATAAATATGCACCAAACATTTATAATAAATCCCAAACCCAAAAACACAAAAGTTTAACTCATTCGCGTAATCTCTAATGTCACACTGAATTAACTAAAGCTATACGACTTTACAAAACCTTAAAAAATTAGAGGTATTTTATTTCTGACATAATTAATGTCTTAATTCATCTGTCTTTCATATCCCTCACTTTTTATACTTATTTTATATTGAAACATCGTTAATCGTTTTATTTAATTTACTGATTTAGACAAATATTATATTTTTAGTCAAAACAACATGTAAACCTATATTGTTACCTTTAACCGGTAAAAAGAGGCGACAAAGATTAGAATTTCCCGAATTACGCCAGAGTATGAAACTAAATCTATTTTAGAAGTACTATTGTTTCCTATATGAAGAAAAGACAAATACACATTCACAATGTTATACAGTGGCATTGAATTATATCTTAAGATATGTTAGGATTCTATTGTGAACTGAAAATGAGGAAGTATATTTTGTACAATTGAAATGTGAAATTTTTATAAATCTTGGTAAAATTTCAAAAATATTTTTTAAAGGTTTTGTTGGCCACCTTCTCAGCACTCTTTCACTGTAGGCAGTTCTTATTTTATCATCTATCCGATGTTACTTTACTTTTGCTCTTTACGGTTGCACTTAAAATCAGTAACCTGTAATTTGTTCAGTTCAGTGTTTTCTCCATTTACTCTATTTTTATCAAGGTCCTTTCCAAACTTCCTTAAGCTCCTATTGTTTTACGTTCAAAAAGAATACTGACAGAATAAAATTTTAACTCGATTATATAAAACAGTTACCGTAGAAAATAAAAGTAAATAAAAACACATTTCCTTCTTATTTTTTATTTATATTCTCTTCCATCTTATTTTCAAATTACATTCTGTTACCATCGCCATTCAAGTATAAAAAATTACATCAGAGAAAAGTGAAAATACTTTTAATGTAAGTCGTACATCCAAATATGTAGGCTCCACTGAAATAGTGAAACGTTATACTTTTGACAGACATTTCATTTTAACGGAAATGAAAAATATATTTTCCTTTCGAAGTCATTCTATTTCTACATATACACTTCAGAGTAAAGCAACGTACAGATAGATAGATACACGTAGACCCTTATACTAAAATGATGCACAAGTTTTTATACTTTAGTTCGTATTGTAATAATTATTCACGCTAGATATTAAAAATAAAATAATTTCCAGAAATATATGATTTAAAAATAGTTTTAATGTATTAAAATTTTGTATAGTAAACTAAGTTACCGCAATTCAATACTGAAATAAAAGTTAATGAATTTCAAGATAATGTATTTAATTGTAAAAGAAATCAAGCTAAAGGAACTTCAATGAAATTCTACGCAAAACGCTCTTCTGAACAAACAAATCTCCATAGTTTGAAAATTTAATTATAAATATTTTTTATAAATAAAATAAAATGAATTACATAAAATGAAAACTTATAGAAGTTTTCTTTAAATAGAAATAAAATAATTTCTACGATTTTAGGAAAAGAAAATATTCAATAAGAGGTCAATAAAAATTACCTTAACACAAAGACAAATTAGTTTTAGGGATAATTTACTCAGAAATGTTTTAATACGACTGTAAAAGTTTATCGATCAGGTCATCAAATTTACCACGTACGAATAAATTATCCTAACAATTTTTATTTACTTTTATACTTAATTTTGTAACTAAACAATACAGAACTATCATAAGTTTAACAAAATTCTTGAAAGAAAAAACAAACAAATGGCATGAAAATAAACACCAATTTTTTTTAAAGATATTATAGTTTATAAATTCAAATATTGGACATAAAGAAATTAAATTAATAAAAAACAAAAAAAGTTGAACAATTTATCTACGTATAACAAGACCAGTTATTTTTTTATTCAAACAACGAAGCAAAAATTAAATATGCGTAAGTTTGAAGAAAAATATTAACAAGAAAAATGAATATGTGAAAATTTGTTGAACAAGTAAAATAAAAAATACTTAACTAACACTGAAAAATAAAAAAGCGATGTAAACAAATTTTTTATTATTTTTTAAAATTCCTAATGTGTGTACGTTGCAATTTGTTCTGTTGTTGTTTAGGTCATCAGCCGAAAGGCTGGTTTGAACCTCTAGAGGCTAAGTAAAACGAGGAGTGTGATGATTTACCATTGCCTTCCTCACTGAGTGGAAAAGTATGCTTATCAGCATGCCAGGCCCTCCGAAAAGCACCTATTTTCCACCCTGCAAATGACACCTTCACTTCATTCACCACAGGGTCTGGCTGAATAAAGAAATTCATTACTCTCAGAGCAGATAACTTAGACTAGTGTCTTTTACACCTCTACCTCTTCTGTTCTTAAATAGTTCAATCACATAATTGGCTGACAATATGATAAGAAACAGAACTATTTTTTATAGCCCTGAAGCCAACAGATCGAATGCAATTAATTTAGCACTCCAGCTGCCCGTTATGGGCAAGTACGTACATATAACCAAATATTAAGTAAGTTTTTTTTTAAAAATTGAACAAAAACAGTATTATAAACAGAATGAAAACTAAAAACGTTACATAAGGAAAAAAAATTAAGAAAATGTTAAAATATTTTTTAATTCAGTGTTATCACTAGATATGTAAACTTCCCGAGTTATCGGGTAGGTAACGAATTAAGAATGTGCAAATAAAATAAGAAATCGATTTAAGTTATCAGGAAGTTTTAGAAAGCAACGCATGTGAGATTGATGTAAAACGTCATTTGCAAAAGGGATTTTTAAGTTATAATGTAGAGTTTGTTATATACCAGGTACTTGCCAGGAGGCACTCGAATATAAACTTACCGTAGATAAAAAAATAAAAGTAAACATTTACAGAGGACTTTTTTTTAATGAGTGAATAAATACATTTGGTGTTTACATGTTCATTATCCTAAATCCATTTTAGGCAAACATTAGAGCTCACATTATTTCCACTTCTTTTACTAAAGGCAAAATACACTGAGTAGAATTTACCGATATAATTTTCAGTAGGATGAATCTATTTCGCGTCATTTAATACCACCTTTAAAACCGCACAATAAACTGAGTTTCTTATAATGATTCGCAGAAGAATAAAAATACTTTATTAAATCAAATATGTGGAAAAAGAGATAAATAAGTACAAGAGAAGAAAACGGTATAAAAAGGAAATAAATTGAAACATTCTTAAGGATTTAGACCATTCGAGTTTATAAAGATTATTAGAGCGAGAATTTGTAAGGATGCAAGTACGATTGTGAGTACGGATATGATTTCCGAAAAAGAAAAGAAAAATCTCTTCCGACTCATCCGTACAGATTTAAAAGGATTTTGTTTTAAACAGAATTCTTCACGTATTAGAGGAGTTTTCACATCAAGAAATATCTTCAATAAGTAGATTTAAGAACTTTCGCCCGATTTGAAAATAAAAAAAAAGATACAATGTAACGATTTCATGTTCGTTGTAGGAAAACAGAATTTCTTTTATTTTTGTCTTTCTTTATAAACAAATGTTTTTCACCAGTAATTTTCTTAGCTCAATATTTTAATACAATAGTCAATAACATTCTACGAGAAGAGAATTCTACATTCTTTTACAATTATACTATATTTTTTATATTTAGCGGTCGAAAGAGATTCTAATAAAAAAATAAATAAATAGGAGTATATATTTTGTTTACAATCAGTTTATGGTCACATCAACATTTTAGTTTTTTTGTAACACATTACAGACAAAAAAGTAACATAGCAAAGTAAGATTTCAATAATGTACAATAGGTTTTTTACACTATTTTACATAAATAATATCTATTTTGCTTCTACACGTAACAGACAAGTGGAGTGTTAAATTAATTGCACTCAATCTGTTAATTTCAGGGCAAAAAAAATAGTTCTGTTTCTTATCACATAGTCAGCCTATTAAATGACTGAATCATTTAAGGACGGAAGAGGTAGAGGAGTAAAAGACACTTATGAGAGTTATCTCTTTTGAGAGTAATGGATTGCATTATATAGCCAGATCCTGTGATAAATGAAGTGCAGGTGTTATTTTCAGAGTGGAAAATATGTGCTCTTCAGAGGACCTGACACTCTGATAAGCATACTTTTCCAATCAGTGATGAAGTCAATGGTAAACCACCTAAATTCTCGTTTTACTTAGTAAAACCTCTAGAGATTCAAACCAGATTTCAGCTGATGACCTAAACAACAACAATATTTTCGGTCAGTCTTAAAAAATTTATTAATTTTAGTGATTTTTTGTAGTGTATGACGTAACCACTATCTTCTTAAGCGTCTGATAAGTGGGATTCTCTCGTACAATGTCCTGCGTAGAGCATTAAACAAAGATGCGTTGTACAGTTAATTTTATGTTGAACTGGTTACGTATACAGGGCGTTTTATAATGTACTTTGGGGTTACGAAAATTCAGTACAAAAAGTATTTTATTTAAAAGAATGAAACAAGTACTGTACGATAGAGCACTTCAAATAGTTTTTCCACATATTCTAGGCAGTTAGTTAACCGTTTGCCCGCTAGGCGTAGACAGTAGAGAAAATGGCTGCCACGGGAAGCGAGAATTCGTTTTGTGTGTTAGAATTTCACGTGTCAAAGTCAGTAATTACTGTGCAACGTACGTTTCCGTTGAAATTTAATAAGGGTCCACCAAGTGACAATTCAATTCGTGCATGGTATAAACAACTCAGTGAAACTGGTTACTTGTGCAAGCGGAAATTAACTAACTGGTCGTCTATAAACCTCAGATGCCAATGTCGAACGTGTGCGTGTAAGTTTTATTCGCAGCCCGTCAAATTCGACTGCGTCTGCAGGCAGAGAGTTAGGAATTCTGAATACAACGGTGTGGAGAATTTTCCTAAACGTTTATTATTCAAACCATACCATCTTCAATTAACGCAGCATCTATCTGATGGAGATAAAACACGTCGGCGCTGAATAGGACGTGCGTCTGAAGAAGACCAACCCATTATGTTGTGGCCACCAAGATCACCAGACCTCACGCCATGTGACTTTTTTCTCTGGGATTATGTGAAAGACAAGGTGTTTATCCCACCGATGCCGAACGATATTACTGAGCTGAAGGATCCCATAATCAGTGCAATCAACTCTATCGAAAGGGATGTGTTAGAACGTGTTTGGCCAGAGCTAGACTTTCGTGTTGATGTGTGCCGTGTCACCAAAGGAGCACGCATTGAACATTTATAGATGATTAAAAATAACTGTTTGAGTCCTTGCATCGGCAAGTATATCTTTCATTTCGGTAGGTGAAATAGTTTTTTGTACTGAATTTTTGTAAACCCGAAGAACATTATGAAACGCCCTGTATTATGTTCTTGTTTTGTCAGTTTAGTGTAACCAGTAGTTTAGTGGTCTAGTCGGCTGTCAAAAATGTATGGTTACACTCCGTGCAGGTTAGCAACTGTTGTTAAAAGTCTTCCACAGTTCATTCCAAATTAATCGCTTTTTGAATATCTTCTGAAAATCTCAGTGGGAAGATTTATTTATTTAAACTTCATTTTTACGTAAAATAATATTATTTTACGAAAAAATAAAGTAAATTCGTTATATGTTAAGAGCAGTCAAAAAAATTGGAGTAATATATAAGAAAAGGTTATGCTACTGCACAGAACACAAATAGGAGACTGACCAGACATTCACTTGGAATGGTCAAGAAAACTATGCGAAAACCTTGACCACGACAGCCAAACATTATACTAAAAATAATTATACTACACACAATTCAAGACTTACGTAGACATCATCACTCAATAAAAAAAAAATTATAAATTATTCCTAATAGTTTTCAGTGTTTTTATTCCCCAAATCAATTTATTAATTGTCCATTTAACAATTTGTACTTTCATTCACAAAAAAAATGAATAGAAAAAAATATATGAAAGAACAATAAGAAGTATTTAAATACAAACACCCCTTAAAAATATTTGAACATAAATTTATAGTCTTTTGATATTAAATTTAAATAGTAGTAAACAGTAAGAATACGGAACGTTTAAACGAGATTAACAATTGGATCAAAAATTGACTTCATTGGATATAAAAGAATTTATAATTGCTATGTATTATATAAACAATGGTAGATTAGTTATAACGATACATTATTTATTTTTCCGTCATTTTCATCACTAGTTAATGGATTTTCTAATTTTTTATTATAAGTCTGCCACATTAAAATCTGTTAGTAGTAATGCATATTTGATAAATACAATGATGATTTTGAAGTATATCAGTTAGAAAAAAATGATAATACAGTAAAAATGTTCATTAAAACCTATACCCTAAATCGAAAACACTATGTCTTTTCAGTCTTGAAAACCCGGTATCAATGTTGTTTAGCAAATTCAAAGCCAGGAAGTTTGGAAGATAGTTGTCTTTCTTCATATTTACGGCTGAATTTTTATACAGTTTGTTTTACAGTTTTGGTATGAAGATCGGTATAGACATACTCGTAGGTGTTTTTGATGTACCACGGAATTTGCAGGGTCCAACGCAAGAATTTTGACTGAAAACGTTCGAATACGGTAATGAACGACCAACTGTTTCCTTTATTTATTTATTTAATGAGACCCTAAATTATGAATACGAATCTACTCCCTTGGAATTTATCGAAATACATCTTCTTCCTTGATGAAGCATTTTCCAAGCAGTTAATCAATATCACGATCATCATTATTATCATTGTTAAAATGTAGAAGGGGGAATGGAAGATTTTAATTCTGTGTAGCCCCTTAAGTAAACTCCCAATCTACTTAGTTATTAACCAACCACAAACATTCTACCATTGCTGAATCTTGTTTACTTTAGACACGGACCTAAACTAAACTTGATTAATGTAACGTCTACAATCTTTGCGTGTACAAAGGATACTTGTCTACAGAACTTTCTTCTTTCGTTACCTCCTTATCTTATCACTTATACCAATAACGTTTCACTTTAACGTGAAATAACTTGAGATATAAAGTATAAAATCATTTAAGTAAGCCTACTGTTTGACTTAATACGTTACGTTGTTCTTTATTTCTTATATATTTAAGCAATGATGAATGCAGAATATCCCGTCTGATTATGGGCGAATCACGAATTTCTTTTCTGTCACCAACCACTGCGTTAAATTCATTTTATAAATTAAGTAAATAACTCAAGTATAAATCCAATAGGTCTACTTTGAGAGACCCAATGCCTGTTTTTTAGACCTAACGTATAACTGTCTTATTTCGTAAAACTCAGACATTTATTAAAAAGTTATCTTCAAAATTTCCATCAATGTTTTGACTTAATTAAAATATAAAATTATAACTGATAGAAAATCTTTAATGAAGCACATTCTGTTAACTGAAATCAGTTAAAAAATATCAGTAAAACAGGGGGTCATAAAATATAATTTACGACGGCCACCTCCTTGATGCAATGATACGCGAGCTAAGCTAGGCTACGAAGCAGAAGGTTCAGGGTTTGATTCCCAGCAAGGGTCTGAAAAAATATTACATCTTAAAACCTATCAGTAGTGTAACATAAAAAATCAACGTAGTTCTTAATGACAAAACAGTTGATGCGACTTTGAACTAAAAAATTAAGTTTACGATGTTGCTACAGACGAATGAATGATATTTTGAAAATACAATAAATATATTTACACGTAAATTTCTTTCAGTTAACATGTAACTTTAAAATAAATTTATAGTTTATATTTTAGAAATATACAAACCCAAGATTTTGGAAATTAGCACACTCACGAGGATAACGCCGACGAAAATTTGTCTTTCGGTGATTACCTCAGTCAAAACTAAGATAGGGCAGTGTACACTAAAATTTACATAAATACCAATGTTGTAAACGTGATTCAGTTGTAAATGTTTTTCCATAAAGGAATAAAATGAATTATAGTAGTGAGCACGCTAACAACTTCGTTTAAAGTATGATTTAAATTCGTTAAGAAGATACGGTTAGATTAGTGCATCTACTGTTCATTCTGAAGAAGCTAAACACAATCTGATAATCTTAGATTTAATTTTAATATCGCAAAAACTAGATATGAAATTACAGAACAGCATAGAACAAAATATATTTTTTCCAAAAAAATTCTAGTCAATAAAAATACTATCTGTCTGCAACTTGATGGCCTCCGGCAGAGAGGAGCAATATGCAAATTGTAAAACCATTTCAGAAAACATAAACCTAATTTTTTTTCACTAACTGAAACTTGTCGGAAATGACGTATTTTTATAAACAAAGTATTTCGCATGTTTTTGTTCTAAAAAATTATTTAGAAAATACACGGCTTAATGAGATAATGTATAATTTAATAAAAGTTTTGTTTTTGAAGAAAAAACGTATTATTTTCAAATACGTCGTCATTGTTTAACAACTATTTCACGGATTAACATAGCCTAATATTTGCCAGGTTTGTTCTGTAATAATTATGGAAAACGATAACGCAATAAAATTTAACAGAAAGTTATTACTTTTTAAGTTACTAGGTATTTTCATAAATAAATTTTTTTAAATCGCGAAACACGACATAAAAGTCAGCATGATAAAAACTTTTCTGTCTTTAAAGATACCTGTACACATGTAGGAAACGAAATAAAGAGAAAATTATCAATTAATTATTTTTAGTGAAAGAATTATTTAAATTATTGGACGAACCGAAAAAAATAGAAATGTTTTCTGAAATGGTTTTACAATCCGTATATTGTTCCCCTCTGCGGGAGGCCATCAAGTTATAGACAGACAGTTTTATGATTAAATATTTTAAAATCTCGTTATTAAAAACATTACAACTGTTTGATTTACCAATATTGTATTTTTGTTTAAATATTTCAAAGACTCAATAATTGATAATATTCTAAAAAAATCTGAAATAAGTATGAATAGAGTAGAAATTTCTTTCGATTAAAATATTTATTATTATTATTATTATTATTATTATTATTATTTATGTTAAGACATTTGTAATTCACTGTCGTTCTTAGTAAGTTAAAATATGGATTTGAGTAGAATAATTTATGAATTAGAAATACTTAAATTTTCATGAAAATTTTAAATAAAAAATGGAAAGAATAGACAGACAGTGTTAAAATACTTTAAGCTCATTTTAATAGATACATTTCCTTTTACTTAGTAATAAAAAGTTACTTATAAAAATCCAGTCACGTTCACTGCTATAAAAAGTTAGTTAATTTATACGAGAATAAAGATATACTGTTCCGTTTTTTATTCTTAAAATTTAAGAACATTGTCGTTTCAGCAAATCCGGAAGTTGTAATATAGATAATCATAATATTACGGAGAATTTTCAAGAGTTTGGGTGGAAGTTGGTTTTCTATAGAGTCTGAAAGGACGAAGCAGTAGATTTTCCGTCGTAGGATCTTTTTAGCTTAGCTCAAACGCTTCTATGACTTTTCGATAACCTTATCTTACAGAAACCATAATCCAATGATTGGATTACTGACAGGGACTATAATATAAAGCTCATGTTTATTTTGTTTCTATTTCAGCAAAATTTATGTATTTTATTAAAATAAAATCTTAATACAAATATTTTAACATGAAAATTGTAGGAACGATAAGTATTTTTCTAGGATAAAATGCAAATAGGGGTACGTTTAGAATAAATTTTAGTTTATTTTTTCAATGAATAACAGACTATGTTTTGTAAACTACATGTTCAATTACATGTTCTAGCATTATGACAGAACTATCTCACAATCAAGTATGTAGAGATCGTACGATAATGTTTTACGTGTTTCGAATACAGTCATCACCGCTTAATACACGTACATGAGAGACTACAAACCTAATAACAATAAATGTAGATTATTTAACAAGAATTTCGAGTACTTCTATAAATGAATACGATATAATCTCGATGACAAATCGAAGTTAACATAACCTCCAACGAACTGCGCTATGCGTGGGTACTTATAATTTTCTAGCACAACGCGAAAGATTATAATTTAAGGATAGTAATTAAAACAGGACCGGCTAGATCTTTTAACTCGTACTTCTAGAAATATAATTTAAAAAAGTTTTTAATCTTGACTTAATTCACAATTTAAAGAAAAACGAGTACAATATTTTATCCTCTAGTATTGTTTATCAACTGTCTTATTCAAATCTTCCGTTTATGTAGTGGTCAATGCGGCTTCCAAACCAGACAGTCCTGGCTTCGATTCCTAATCAGGCTCATTTTCATCCGCCACCTTTCATCATCATAATTAGCATTTAATGTACATAACAGTCGGACATAAACACATAAAATACTGGCTTAATCGCACCGGATATTGGATATCATCATGGCGATAGGTATTCTGTCTTTTGTAAAATATTCGCCAGGAATGAAAAGTACTCTCTAGTTTATTAGGATGTTTTCTGGTTTTCGGTTGCTAGGACTACAGCATGTTATAATATGATGATAGATGGACATGCCACATTTTAAAATGTTTTGCATAATAAAACTTAAATATATTAACTTTTATCGAAAACATTTTTATATAATGAAATTTAAACATCTAAATCTTGGTTAAATAAACATTAAATAGATATAAAATTATTAAATAAATAAAAATAAATTTATATCAGTTGTTTATTTAAGGGGGTAATCAACTCAAGAAGATGATTTTTTTTATATGTCGATTGTTTTTTGCATTCATTTGAAGTTTAAAATTTTCTAAAGCACAAAATTTGTTTACTTTGTTTGTACGTTGACAAAAAATTATTAAAACATTCGTTTAAAATAAAGCTCACTAGCAAGGCAAGTTAAATTACACTGGTCTGCAAAAAAAAAAATAAAATTTTTTCCCCTTGGACTTTGATGGGTGATTGTTATGTATCTTGACTCCCTGAAGCCAAATCTGACCTCCGTTACTCTCTATCACCCACCAATTTTGAGGAGGCGCCCCCCCCGAAATTCTGGAAAAAACGCCTAAAAGCGATTATTCCTAATAAAGCGAGGGGCGGGGGGAGGTTGTAAGTACCCCATCCTCCCCTCCATAGAAAATGTTATCTCAGTCCATGCACATTTATGCATGAAGACCGAAGGGGGAGGGGTGACATCACCGTTAGTTCAGAGGTGTAGCAGGGTGGGTGTCTGTCAAGTTGGGAAGCCGGGCCAAGTGATAAGCTTAGTGACGATTAAACGTTTTCAGTACATTTTTTACGCTTAGAGCCTCATCTTGTCACACAAAAGGAGCTTGATGATCTCATCCGGGATTTAAATCTCCCAAAAACTGAAGCCCAACTGCTTGGGTCTCAGCTCCAGCAATGGAACCTCTTGGAAAAAGAAATGACAATTTCTGTTTCTAGATCCCAGCTTGCTTCGTTTAAACAATTTTTTTCGGAGGATGGTGACTTAGTGTACTGCAATAATGTAAATGGATTAGTGATTGAACCTAACATGCCAGATGATCCATAAAATTGGCGCCTATTCATTGACTCATCTAAAACCAGTTTAAAGGCTGTTTTGTTGGCAAATGGTAATGATTTCCCCTCAGTTCCGGTTGCATACGCGGTCAACATGAATGAGACATACAAAAATATCAGCCGTATCCTTGAAAAAATTGGTTATAAAGATCATCCCCGGAAGCTCTGTGCTGATTTTAAGGTTGTGGCTTTACTTACAGGACTTTTATCGGGATACACCAAACATTGTTGCTTTCTGTGTGAGTGGGATAGTCGAGCCCGCGTTAAAAATTATACCGTTCGAAATTAGCCCTTGTGCGAAAGTTTAGTTTCTGGTCAAAAAACTGTTGCCAATGAGCCTTTAGTCCTGAGTGAAAACATTTTTCTGCATCCTTTGCGTATCAAACTCAGTTTGATTAAACAGTTCGTGAAAGCTATCGATAAAACAGGAGACGGACTGCAGTATTTGAAGAGCAAATTTCCACGTTTGAGTGAAGCAAAAATTAAAGAGGGAATTTTTGTTGGTCCACAAATCAGAGAGATTTTTAAAGATTCAGTGTTCATCAATCACTTAAACTGAAAAGAAAAAAGAGCTTGGGCTGCATTTAAAGATATGTGTGACCATTTTTCAGGATTTAACAAAAGTCAAAATTATGTTGAACTCGTCAAGAATTGCTATCTGCATACAAGTCGATGGGTTGCAACATGTTATTAAAATTGCACCTTTTACATGCGCATTTGGACTTTTTCCCAGAAAACTTGGGAGCAGTTTACGATGCACGCGGAGAAAGGTTTCATCAAGACATTGCACTCTTCGGAAAACTGTTCTCTGGGAAGTGGAACTCAAGTATGTTAGCAGACTACTGCTGGTCACTCTTGCGTGAAACTCCCAGAGATCAGTACAAGAGAAAACCTTCCTACAAGTAAAACCACTCTCTTTAAGTATATGTATTCGATGACAAGTATCTTAAACCAGAAAAATTGTAAAAGTAAAAATGCACAAAATGTATCAATACATCAATACTCTCTTATTGTACTCTTTCAGTGTTAGGTAGGCCTTGAAGAACCATGAAACCGTGATACAACTGCACAATTTCATATCATAGTTACACCAGACCGATAAAAAGTTGAAATTTCCCAAATAAGGGGGAGTGGCCCACCCCCTAAAAATGGTGGGTGATGGAGCAAAACGGAGGTCAGATTCGGATTCAGGGGGTCAAAATACATAAAGATCACCTATCAAAGTTCAAGGGGAATTTTTGATGCAGACCAGTGTTATTCCTTCAACTTTAAGCTTTCTAGAAATGTAGTTTTTGCATGATTGTACATTCTTGGGAATTTAATATTTTGGTTTGTATTGGAGATATTTGGATGAAGTTTTTTTTTAAATGTTCATAATTTCTTGCTCTATTATCTGTGGAATGATTATTACAAAAACCTTAATAGGGATTTAGTTAAAAAATAATTTGTGAATACATAAAATAAATGTTTTTGAAAATATGGTTTTTCTTTAATAAATTTCTTGTAAGAAAAAATACATACAAGCGCATACAGCAAATAATAGAGAGCAATTTTCCATATTTTTTAGCACAAGAATCATGTTGAAATCTTTCTTGGTTCCTGAGATATTTTATTCTCCGTAAAAGCCCGCTTTTCCAACCTCGCCCTTATAATGTAATTAATTTTCTGGCTTGGTTTAAATGGTAGATCATTACTAGTAAATTACTCTTTCATTAAAAATAAATAATGATAAATTATAGCCTAAAGTTTTGATTTTCATTTTTTGGGTTGACTACCCCCTTAAAAATATAAAATTAAAACTCAGCTGTTAATTTTAAAAATGTAGAACATGAGAGAACATTACAAAAGGATTATTTTTGTATGTGATATTATTTTATAAAGAATTTCATTATTAATAGTGTGGTTCTGCCGAAAACAGACAGTGAAGTGTCAAATTATTATTTACACTCAATCTGTCCGTTGCAGGGCTGAAATAAATAGTTATGTTTCTTATCACATAGTCAGCCAATAAAATGACTGAATCATTTAAGAACAGAAGAGGTAGAGATGTAAAAGACACTAATCAGAGTTATCTCCTCTGAAAGTAATGAATTTCATTATACAGCCAGACCCTGTGGTGAATGAAGTGAAGGTGTCATTTGCAGAGTGGAAAATATGTGCTTTACAGAGGGCCCGGCATGCTGATAAGCGTACTTTTCCACTCAGTGAGGAAGGCATAGGTAAACCACCTCACTCCACGTTTTTCTTAGTAAAACCTTTACACGTTCAAACCAGCCTTTCGGCTGATGTCCTAAACAATAATAGTGTGGTACACAACAGTGTTATTTAATGTAATATAATTCTTTATCATCCTATACCGAGTTTTATTTCATTGTATGTTTATTAAATACTACTGTTACGAGAATCATGTAAATATATGCTCTACCGACTCAGAATGCTTTAGGAAGCTACAGAATACTTCAGGATTACCAATCCAAAATAGTCAAAATTATTTAAGAGATAAATTTTAATTAAAATGAATTTGAAACGAAGTGTTCATGTAAAATGAAAATCGTATAAGTTATCAGCATACAAACAACAAATGTTCGTTCTCAGAAATACATTTATTTAATTGGGAAAGAAAACATATGTTGGTTTTCCAATGAAGTAAAAATACATGCGAATACCTAATAAATTTAGTTACTGAAACCGTATTCATAATATACTTCCCTGAATGTTATCTTGAGTAAAAACATATATACGGGATACGTATTTATAAAAATCGAAGGGCAACATCTGAAAAAGGGAATATCGAATACAGAAAGACAGGGAAACAAGGGCAAAGGGCAAGCTGTAAGAAAAGATGGGATGGTGTTATAGAAATAAATAGGGGAGGGTTATATTGCATTCCGGATCAGACCGCGGGGCACCACACGATCTACAATCTACTAGGAAACCCCCTTCTACAACTGCCATTCAACCCCCTAAAACAACCCCCTCCCATCTACTCACCCTTCTCTTATAATCTAAAGAAATGATACCGAGATAAGCCGGTATGAGCAAACATTCCCTCTATTTATCAGTCGACTGAAATTTAACTTTGACTACCGCAGCGTGTTATTTTAAGAGAGCTTAATTTCTAGTTAAAGCGCAGAAATGTTAATCCCAGGCTGTATTTCATTATTAAAATGGATATTTCGTAGATTTTTACACTTACACGTAGAATATATTGCGTAGGAAACAAAATGAGTCGATAATAACCAAAAACACACCTTCAGAGTAATATGTACGAGGTTTGATAAAAAAATAACGGGGATTTTAGTTTTTCTTTATTAATTTATATCAATTTTGTTCCCTTCAAAGTAATTCTCCTCAGATATAATACACCTGTGCTAGCGCTTTTTCCAATCTTGGAAGCACTTCTGGAACTCACTTTTTGGTATAGTTTTCAGCTCCTATAGTGATTCGTAGTATTTTTCATAATAAAATTGTAAATCATTTTATAATAATATTTATTACTTGTGAAAGTAAATATTTTATTAAAATAATCAATAGTACAAGTAAAAAAAATTGTCAATTAAGATTTAGTAATAATAAAAACATTATTATCAATATTACTGATTTAGTCATAATGTTTAGTCGGAAATAAAAAATTAGCTCAGCCATATATTTTTACTGTTTCCTTTGACCGCTTCAAGCGAATGCCTGTAAAGCTCCCATTTTCGCTTCTTAGGGAGTAACATACCACTTTCATCCCTATTCCAAAATTTAACATGTTATGTAAAATAAGTGTGGTATATTATTCTACGTGAAAATAAAATTTCATATAGCCTACCTACTTCATAATGGTCACAACTACACACCAAAAAAAACCAAACACTAATGTATTTCCCTTACGAAATTCATAATTTCAAAAATTACATTTTAAATGCTTTAAAACATTGGAAGATTGTTAAAGAATTAAATACTTTCAATTTAAAATAAAATGACTGAATTGACTAAAAATGTTCTGCTGATACAGAGAAAATTTCACATCAAAAAATCTACAATATCAATCGTTAAAAAAAATCTGGCGTGAACAACTCACGCAACTTTCTCTTGCCAATGCAAATAATGAGCAATATAACCTAATATTAGTAATAAAACATTAGAAATAAACAAAAAACTAAACTCAGAAACATAACCTTATTTTAATCATTAGTGAATGATACAAAATGAAAATCAACCTCAGCTTGGCTTAAAAATACGGAAAATCACTCTTTTATACTTAACTAGGCACTGTAGAGAAAATGCTCTAAGTGAATATTATAGATCTTTTAATTTCAAATAAATTTGATCCCATTCACTTTTGTCGTAAAATGCATACTAATGCTGAAATCTTTAAAAAAATCGATTCTTTTTTTACAAATTTTCGTGAGAAAATAAACAGACAATCGCTAATTACCGCTAAACTAAGCGATATACAAAAAATGTTTGAAGTTGCAGGTTTTTAAATTGTCTACAACTTTCATTAAACACATTTTTACGCTAAAATGCATATTTAAGTCGCAATTTAAAAAAAAACAATTTTTTAACGAGAAAACAGCCTCCCCAAGAATTTCAGCAGATATGGCACCTACCTTATCTTATAGAACATAAAAATGTAGCAAATGTGGCGATTTTAAAAAAAAATCGTAAGAGCCGTTTTTTTGGAAAATCGCAAAAAGTGAAGACACGACTTAACTACTCCTTCCGGTTGACCGATTTTGGTGAAAATGTTCGTATCGGGTCCTCTAGTGGTATCCAAATTAAGTTTCAAGTTCGTACGATGTTTCAAGTTCTTGAGATATTCTGTTCTCATACACACACATTACAAACCTAAGAATTTGTTTGTATCAAACAATATAACAATTAATAATTAATAACAATTAATAATTAATAACAATTAATAATTAGTGAATGATACAAAATGAAAATCAACCTCAGTTTGGCTTAAAATACGGAAAATCACTCTTTTATACTTAACTAGGCACTGTAGAGAAAATGCTCTAAGTGAAAATTGTAGATATTTTAATTTCAAATAAATTTGATCCCATTCACTTTTGTCGTAAAATGCATACTAATGCTGGTAATCTTAAAAAAAATCGATTCTTTTTTTTACAAATTACAGAATTTGAAAAAAAACGCTAAAACATGTTTTTTGGGTTCAGGGGGTCTGAAAAAGTGTAGCCCCGGTGAAAACTCGATTTTGAAAAATCGACATGAAAAAAATACTTTCCGTCCTATAATATTCATATAGGCAAGATTTGTAAATATCCAGTCCACAATTTTCATTTTACAATCCACTCAATCCGCTAAAATAAAGCTATGTCACTTTTAATTACAATGAAGCGTGATTTTGAATTTACACATATTAAGTGTTATCAATTTATCACGCAGGTTAAATATTTCAAAATGTAGGAACAAGGTACGATTTCAAGTGTCACGGGACTAGTATTACAGAAAAATTTCATCGTATATTAAACGGTATAAATCAATAGATGTCACCAAATCGATGTCTACATCGTTGTAAGCTTTTTGTTACAGAATTCTTTTAGTGAATAATGACCCAATTAATATTTTTATCCGTTCTACCAATTTTAAGCTGAACGGTTGGATACAGATACGGAGATTGTTACATATAATACGGGAAACAAAAAAGAAAAAAAACGAGGTGGAAAACTACAGATGCAGAATTAGGATTAATTCAACCATTTGAATCCAGTACTATTAATTCAATGAAGATTCCGTTTTACGTTTTTTTAAAGTCATTCTGTACATGACTGAATGTTTAAAATGAAGTGAAATCTGTCCGATAGAATTTCTTTTATTCTATTTTCTGCTTTGTATTGATTATACAATCCAATTACGTTGCAACAGTTTTATCAAGCAAAGGAATAATTGATGTACGAGTACTTTTGTGTTCAGTACAAACCAGACATATTAATGCAATTACGTCCAAGATACCCGACAAACTAAACATAAAATAGGTTAAACAATACTACTATATCTGCTTTTTAAGTAATAATGATACGTCTGAATTTCTAAAAAAAATATTTTTCTTGGGTTATATTTTATTAGAAACGATTTTGGATCAGTACTCAAATATTATTCACCAAGTAGAATATGGGGTAGTGTTTTATATTTAAAAAAATTCTTTTCTGTATATAAAAAATGCTAAGATAAAATTATAAAAATATAAATACAAAATAAAAAGTTCTAACAGTGCACCAATACAAGACAATAATCGGCTTAAAATTTAGAAGCACCCTTCAGTAAACACGCTAATTAGTAGGCATAAATTAACTTTATTATTTACTAACTATTTTACTACATTGCTAACAAAAATCAGAAAAGTTTTTTTCACGTTTGATTCCATAAAAAAATCAGTGAAATAATGTAAATTTCTGAAACTAGATAATTAATAACAATAAAATTCATCATATATTTAAAACTCAAAATCTAGTTCAATGTATTTGCAAATTTTGTTTGTACATAGAATTCTTCGGAATAGATTTTAGAAAACTTTACTTGATCGTAAAGAAGACCCTTTCCGGATCCAGAATAAAAACGAAAATAAAAAAATTTAAAACATAACGAGATTTTTCAAAATAAATAACAAAATAATATTGCATAAAAGTTTCGATGGTATTATTATTTTGATGGAGACGTTACGAAGTTCATTCAGTTCGTTTTGAAGTGTCGTTATGATAACGAAATTTGTTTATTTAGGTGCATATCTGATTCCATAATTTTTTTTTAAACCTAATGTGTGTGCGTAGCAATCTGTTCGATTTAGAAAAATAAGCAGCCCTAAAATCCAATGATATAAGAATGATATATGTATGACGTGTATAATATAATGTAGTCTTGTACAGATTCAGGCCGACCATTTCTGAGAAAGTATGGTTAGTTGAACTTCAACGATCAAAGTAAACCGTTAACCACAGTCTAGTATTCAAATCCTTATAAAAGAATACTAGAATTTGAACCCAGGAACTTACGTCTCTGTACACCAGCTCTTAAACGGTTGATTCACGGCGACGAATCTACCACTACATAAATATGGTGAGTTTGAAATGTATTGTAAAATAAGACCGTAAGTGTTAAAATAATTGTGAAAGTGGTTGTTGAGAAAAAAATGTGTATAAACCTTTTACATAATTATGAATAACCTTACATTTCTGCCCATAACAGACAGGTGGAGTGTCAAATTATTTACACTCAATCTGTTAGTTGCAGGGCTAAAATAAATAGTTCTGTTTCTTATCACATGGTCAGCCAATTAAATGACTGAATCATTTAAGGACAGAAGAGGTAGAGGTGTAAAAGACACTATAATCAGAGTTATCTCCTCTGAAAGTAATGAATTTCATTATACAGCCAGACCCTGTGGTGAATGAAGTGAAGGTGTCATTTACAGAGTGGATAATATGTGCTTTTCAGAGGGCCCGGCATGCTGATAAGCGTACTTTTCCACTCAGTGAGGAAGGCACCGGTAAACCACCTCACTCCTCGTTTTACTTAGTAAAACCTCTAGAGGTTCAAACCAGCCTTTTGGCTGTTGACCTAAACAACAACCTTACATTTACACAAGCTTATACGTTTGTCTTTACCATTAAATTTACACACGAGAATGGAAATTTAACCTATCCAATTATGATTTCCTGTTCTAGGATAGGTAAATTTATTGCCCCTTCTTCAAACACCGGGTCGTCCAGAATCTAAATATTAGGATGTGTGCTCATACATTTAAAGGTGTAATCATTTCCTTCGTAGAGCCTACTGATTCTCAAGAACCACTTTTGTAATTCAGCTTTTAGTTTTATGGTGATCCGTATACTTTTATAATTTTTGGAAACTAGGTTGTACAGTTTGGGGTTCAGGTAACAAAAACTCCTTTGGAAAGCGTTTTTGTAGTTCTCGGCAAAGGAGTTAAACGCTTGGTTCATGTACTGTAGTTTTCAGAAAGTTCACTGTGTTTTGTACGCCTATGTAATTAGTTCACCCAGGCATGAAGTTGACGAACATCTAATACTTGAAAATACTCGAACAAAAACCCATAAAAAACAATAAATAATGAAAAAATTAATATTTAGTTCCATTAGTAATCTCAAAATTTTATAATACAAACAAATAAAAATGCAGTTTTATGACAACTCTCTTGTAATAACAACAATGAATACAAAGAAATAAAATACAAAAAAATTTTTACGGTATTAGTGAATTATTAGTTTTTATTTTTAGTTTATTGTATTAAAATTGCATCTACAGCTCGGTTATTAGGTGCTACGGTGGTGGTAACTTGTGAAAAATTTCCAGAACATAGCCGGGAATTTAACCCAGGACCTCCGCGTTGTAGGCTAGCGCGCTACCACTACGCCTCTGAGGCAGCCATTATTATTATTTTTTTATTTAAAGTCGCATCAACAGCTTGGTCATTAGCGACTACAGTGGGTTATGGGAAGTCCGGTTGTGACTTGTTATAATTTCCAGACCCTAGCCGGGAATCGAACCCCGGATCTCCACGTGGTAGGCCAGTGCGCTACCACTTCGCAAAAGAGGCGGCCATAGCAGCTATTATTAGTTTCGTTGTTATTATAATTAAAAGTTCTGAAACAAAACAAATTATTACATTTTGCTATACAATAACCAAAAGCTCTTTAAAAATTATCTTTTGTTAAAGTAACAGAAAGTAAGCCTACCTAATTTAAACGAGGTTATTAAATTTTAACGTATTATGCCTAATAATAAGAATTTACCTCTCGTTTTAGTTCACCTTTATAATTCATAAAAAAACAAGTTTAAACCCTACTTATCTAAAGTTAAAACTTTTTATATTTGATATGTAATTTAAACTTTAAACGATTTCAAGTTAAAATTTTTTGTGATAAACTTTCCAGTTCAATTCATTGACTTTTATCTAACGAAAAATGTTTTAAGTTGAATTTCCCATTCTGGTGTTACAAAAGGAATTATTTTAATATCGGTTAGGTGTCCGTATTAGATGCTCAGATTATATCCGTTTTCAATTAAACTTTTACAAAACGATTTTTACATTTCGTTTCACATTCAAAAGAAGTTAACATTTCTTTTTATAAATAGAAAACTCAAAGAAAGATTCAGGTTGTGAAATATTCAAACAAGTTATTAATGATAATTCGAACATTTGCATCTGATTTTCAGTTCAAAAAATAAGTGCTGGAAACAAAATTTTCTATAAAATTCCAGTAAAATCTTTTAAACGGTTAAAAAATCGAATACCAATAAAACGCAACAGGTAAAGTTTAATAATTTTTCTACTTCAAATTTAAAAATCTCGTTAACCAATATTCTCAATGCAGATTTTGCAAGAATATTATTTTTACTGTTACGATTGAGTGCGGTTATAAACCAAATGCGAAACAGTAAATTGAACTTAAATAATGAATTTTAGGTGTACAAATGAAGAGATATTTATCTCAAATACATGGAACGATTTTCATGCACGTTTACACAGAAATTCGTTCAATACTACTAAAAAAGTACCTAAGTAAATACTTCAGAAAACACTGTCAAAAGAACATGTAGTATTTCTCTTATCAATCGTTGTCAGGCTGTAAGCCCTGTAATGCATCTTAAAATTGTAATTTTAAGTGATGATTCTAAGTTACGTGAGTTTAAGTTAAGTTTTTTTAAGTGAGCAGAATCCTACAAATTTTTCTAAATATATAATATTTATATTTGTACTAAACTAGAAGTAACAAATTTCTACGAAGTACTGAAATATTTCAATGGAAAACCTAATTCTTCACAATAATTGAAGTGCTTGAGAGAATTTAACTAAATTTGTGTTACTCGATATAATAGAAGGGAAATTCACTTACTGTCTCACACTTTCGTCTTGATATCTCCAGTACCGTAAGGCCTAGAAACTTGAAATTTTATATGTAGGCCCTAAGTTCTATTTGAGTCGTAGGCGCTCGCTAAGCAAGAATTTCGAAAAAAATACTTCTGAAATTCATATAAAGGCCGCAATATTAAAAAAAAGTTCTTCAGCCTTCCCAAGGATTTCAGCAGACATGGCAACTACTCTATCTTATAGAGAATAAAAAATGTAGTAAATAAGGCGATTTTTAAAAAATTGTAGGAGCTGTTTTTAAGAAATAAAAAAGAAAAAGTATATAAAAAAAAAGAAAAATAGTATACAAAAAGAAAAAAGTATAGAAAAAAGTAAATAAGAGAAAAAAGTGAAAAATGACACGAATAAACTACTACTTCCGGTTGACCGATTTTGATGAAAATGTTCGTGTCAGGTCCGGTAGTAGTAAATAACTTACGTTTTACGTTTCAAGTTCGTACGATGTTCCGTTCTTGAGATATTCAGGTCACACGCGCGCGCGCGCGCGCACACACACACACACCAATCGCTAAAAACATGTTTTTTGGGTTCAGGGGGTCTGAAAACGTGTATATCCGGTGAAAACTCGATTTCGAAAATCGACATGAACAATACTTTCTTTCCTATTTATATTAATATAGGCAACAGAAAGTAAAAAGGAATATTTCAATTTAAGTGTTGTACAATCCGTAAATAAAATTTATCCTAATACTATTATGAATGTGAAATAAACCATGCTAGAAGATTAGACTACTATATTATTAAAACAGAAAATACAACAAAACTGACAAATAATCTGGCGAAATTCCTGACAAAAACAACCAAGAAACCGACAAGATTAAAGATATTAAAATTGTAAAATATAACTAAATTTGCTAAAGGTATAATCTGAGAAAACTGGTTAGCTCAAATGCAAATTACCAATCCGTTGGTACAGAAATGAGAAAACTCATTTATCAAACTTTTGCGCAATCAAGTTAAAGTAATTTATAACTCTTAAATACACAACACAATTAATAACTAACCATCTTATACGATGGAGTTAAAATTGAAAATTCTATCAGCAATAAATAAGTAGTTAAGTCGCAATAAATAAAGTAATTATTAACGTGGTTGTTCAAAGAACCCACCCGACTCATACGAGCTATGAAACAATCCGCTTGTATAATTAGCAAAGATTGAGAAATGATGGGTTGTTGCGAGAAGGGCGTTAGAAAACCTAAACTGTTAAAGGGTTGATCTAAACTTTATATAAGGAGGCAGTGGAGGGATGCTACACTGAAGCACACTCGCTTGGGTTTAATGAAAGCACTAAGTTATATTCGAAGCAACTAAAAAGCTTTCGAAACGTTAAAACTTTTCAAGACCGATCCATTGAACTTTTACCACAATATTGCTTCGTTCTTTTTTTATTTTCAATACAAAACTTATAAGAAAAATCTTCTAGCGATCACAAAAGGAATTGTTCAAGTTAGGTTATTACATAATATACATTCTACATTTGTGTAGAACTAAGTTTTAAAATCAAATTTCCTTTTTAAAATCTTTATACTGACTTAGTTGTCTGACTGACATACATTAGTATTATTATTTTTTTTTATTTTATTTATTATAAATAAAATCACTAAATAATTTTATCTATACTAATATTATAAAGACAAACTCTGGGGAGTTTGCTAGTCTCCTACCGGGCGCCTCCCCAGGTGGCGGATCGGGGAATGCTCACCAGATATGGTGGGTACCGGGGAAATAAAATACCCGGGGTGGACCAAAACTAGCAACCCAGGGCACGGCGGTTCCACATGTCAGTGGCGGTTTCCCGACAGCGTCTGTTCCACATGTTAGTGGCGGCTGAAAACTATCCTCTGCGGTTAACAACCGTGGTTGTAACTCGGAGTAGTCTCTACTCCACACAAGGTGGACAACCTTTGAAAGTCAGATATGGAAAGGTCTTATAGGAAAAATGTTCCACCGTCCTGTGCTACACGGCAGGAGAAGGCAATATCGGATTCGGTGGGTTGCCAACTACAGGACAAAAACATAGCGCAACATTCAAAGTCACTCATGTCTGACCGAACACGAAAGGAAAAGATCAAGTATAAACAAATAAACTACATTGCAACTCATAATGTCAACTCTCTACTGAAGGTGGGAAGACTGAAGAATCTGACGGATGAATTTGATAAACAGAACATCATTATAGCGGGATTGCAGGAAATGAGAAACACTGCGGAGCAACCATTCTCAAGGGTATAGAATCTATAATGGAAAACCGGGACAAAGAGTCATGAAACAATGTCCACAGTTTGGAACCGGTTTTATAGTAAGTTTGAAAATAATAGATTCCATAATGGACTTTACAGCTCTTTCATCAAGAATAGCAACTTTGACTCTAAAAACAACAAACAAAGTGTACACTATTATTAATGCACATGCACCAACCAATGTGAAAAATTCTCAAGTAAGGAGTGCACAAGAAGTGGAAGACTTTTGGGAATTGTTAGACCAGACAATAACCCAAATCAATAAGAACTATGTCAAGATTTTGATTGGAGATTTCAATGCTCAGTTGGGAAAGGAAAGGAAATATCGAGATGTGATAGGAAAATGGGCTCCACAGAAACACACCAACAGAAACGGTCAAAGACTTGTGGAGTTGTGCAGAACTCACAATCTAATTTCCAAATCAACTTATTTTAAAAGAAAACCGAATAAACTCAAAACTTGGAAACACCCGGATTGGACGAGAGGAGAATGGCAGCTGGACCATGTGTGCATGGACAAGACCTTTCATAAAGAGATACATAATGTAAGAGTTCTACGAGGAACAGACACTGGTTCAGACCATTACCTAATTAAAATCAAAATAAAATTCACCCCACGTAAAAATGTCAGACAGAAAACAGTTAAAGAAAAAAGAACTTATGACCCACGAAAATTAATTAGAAGCAAAGAATACCAACAAATGACAAGAACAACAAAATTGACGGATAACCTTGAAGAACTACTACCAATTTTGAAACAAAATGCAGAGGAAATAGCCCCATTAGATCCACGTAAGAAACACACCTGGTGGAATTCAGATTGTGATGAGGTACATGAAGAAAGACATCAAGCCTGGCTTAAGTTTCAAAATAAAAAGACAGAAGATAACTTTGTTAATCTGAAAGATATCAGGAAAAAATTTACTCAGATTATCAGAAGGACAAAGAGACAGTATACTAAGGATTTGATTGACTCTATTGAGGAAAACTATCACAAAAGGAATTCAAGAGACTATTATAGGACATTTAGTAAGCAGTTACATAAATACGATCCTCCTACATTGATACTGAAGGATAAAAATGGAAAATTTGCTCATAATAATAGGGAAAACGCTGAAATAATGGCGGAAGCATTTCATAAGCTCTTGAACTGTGAAGAACCAAAGAACCTTCTACAGATCAACACGAACACCCCAATAAGAACACAAGCAGAATACATAAATACACCGACCATTCAAGAAGTGGAGAGAGCAATAAATGAAATGAGAAACTATAAAGCATGTGGAGAAAGTCAAGTATGTGCGGAAATATGGAAGCATGCTAGCGGTTCAACGCGGACCTCCTTACATATGGCCCTCACAAAGATCTGGACTACTGAAACACTTCCAGACCATTGGACTGAAGCAGTAATCAATCCGCTACACAAAAAAGGGGACAGGAGCAACCCAGACAACTATCGAGGGATTTCTCTTCTTGATTGCACCTACAAAATTTTTTCAAAGATCATATATAACAGAATTAAAGGCCAACTGGATAAGGAACTTGGTGAATATCAAGGCGGCTTCAGACCATGGAGAAGCTGTTCAGAACAAATCATCACGTTGAAACTAATCATGGCATACTACAGAAAACGAAATAAACCTCTTTCAATTGCATTCATAGATTTCAAAAAAGCATACGACTGCATCCACAGACAATCAATGTTGAAAATTCTGAGATACTTGGGACTCCATCCAAAACTTATAAAAATGATAGAGCTCACCCTGACGAATACAACATCTAAGATCAAATTCAGAGGAGAACTGTCCAAATCGTTTGTAGTAAAAACAGGTTTGAGGCAGGGGGATGGCCTGTCGCCACTGTTGTTCAATTGTGCCCTGGAATATATAATGAGAGAATGGTATAAGAGTAATCCAAAGAATATCAAGGTCGGAACTTCTAGAGACAATATAAATTTAAACTGCTTGGGATTTGCTGACGACCTGGCACTGCTGGCTGACAGTATTCAAGAAACCAAGAAACAAATAAATACACTACAGAGTATTTCTCAGAGAATTGGCCTTAGAATATCTTTTGAAAAAACAGAACTTATGCTAACTGATCCACCTCTTGCAAAGAAAATCCGTATAGGAGATCAAGAAATAAAGATTGTGGACAGTTTCAAATATCTGGGTGAAGTCATAACGTACAATCTCAATGAGAAACAAGCATGGGACAGTAGAATAAATAAGTTGAGAAGAGCACAGTATGCCACAAAGAACACTTACAACAAGAAATCACTATCAATAGCCACAAAATTAAAGCATTATAAGACAGTTACTCAACCAATAATAACTTACGCAAGTGAAACCATCTTTAAAACCACTAATACCATCGCAATAGACAAATTACTAAAAATTGAAAGGAGAATAATCAGAACTTGTATCAACAAAAGCTATCATGAAAATGGACACTGGAGATTAGCTTCCAACGAAACTGTATACAAAGAAATTGAACCTGTCACAAGTACAATGAGGAAAAAACGAATATCTTTCTTCGGTCACTTGATTAGAGCTCCGGAGGACAGACTGAGCAGAAGAGTTATTGAAAAGCTGTGGAAAAGTAAGACAAATATTCAATGGATTGAAGAACTCAGGGAGGATATGAGAGAGTTGCGCATAGCATTCGAGGATTTGAAGGACAAGTCAGACAGCATCGGAATCCTGAACGACAAACAGACAAGACTTCAGATCAAAGTCGGACATAGAATGGGAAGAGTGATTTCAGACGAGGAAAGGAAATTGATTTCTGAGCGGATGAAGAGATGTTGGGCTGAGAGAAGACGAAAGAAGGCTGGAAGACACTGACTACAGTGGTCCAATGAAGGCCATAAAACTATAATAATAATAATAATTATAAAGACAAAGCGCGTTTTTCTGTGCAGGCTAATTTTCAAAACTACTAAAGGGATTTTCATGAAATTTAGACATCATATTCGAATTTATATTGACAGCAACAATCTTTTTTAAAATTTTCCAAAATGATAACCCTCCGGGCCCTTACGAAGATTTTCATAAATATATATATATATATATATACATGTGTGTGTGTGTGTGTGTGTGTGTGTGTACATGTGAGTACGTATTGCTGTTGAAGTAGATGAAGGGGTTTTATGAAGGCGAGAGACGTACGCGGGGAAAATTATCAAAACATTGTACGTGTACGTTGGAGTAATAAGTCGATCTAGCACTACATACTTTCTGTAATTAAAAAAAATTAAAAAATTATTACACAAGTTTCGCGTGCAAAGCCGCGACAGAGCATGCTAGTTTATAATATTTTTAAAAATTATTAATCTCTGTACGTTGCAATCTGTTCAATCAAAACACAATTAGGAACTCATGATCCAATGAGTTGAGGATGTCAGACGTGCAAATGAGATTAGTTTTGTACAGATTCAGACCGATCATTCCTAAATGATGCTAAGCTTTATAGAAAAAAAGCTTGAATTAAAAGTTGTAGGTTTTTGTATTTTCTATAACTTTGATTATGTACACTTTTGTTGTAAAATACTTACTAAGGACACAATCTTAAAAAATCTAATTTTTACCGATTTTGATGAACAAACTATAGAAAATCAGTAACTGACGCTAAATTAAGCATTATAGAAAAAACCCGCTTGAAATGAAAGTTGTGGGTTTTTAATGTTCTAAATTTTTACTTCTAAACACGTTTGCCCTAAAATGCTTATTAAGGCCTCTTAAGTGCTTATAAAGACCAAAAACATTCCTTATTAATCAGCCTAAATATTGCTGATTGAGCTTTTACTGAACAGGTTGCAGAGTACACACATTAGGAATTAAAAAATATAATAAATATAATAGGAGTTGCGTTTGAGAAGCCACGGTGAAAGGTTGTGTTTTGTCTACCGCTCTCTTATCAGTATTGTGTACTTTCGTTTGCATTGCTACGATGCCGATCGAAATAAATGTGTACCGTGCGCGTATAGGCCTGCATACCGCTTCTGTTCACTATTGTCGGCCTAGTTTATTCATATTTAATTATTCTAGTTTTCTTAATTTTTTTGGCCCGTCTCTGGAAAACTGCTTCTTTTATGGCCTTGTTTTGTTAGTGATTTTAATAATCGGTGGTGTTGAAACTAACCCAGGACCCGTCACGTTAGAAGATTTATGGGAGAAAATGCGTGGTCTGGACACTATTAGCAACGACATCGGGGAATTAAAAAATTCTATTAAAGAAGTGATAGCGTTTAACTCGAGTTTGCAGCAGGAAGTAAGCGTTTTACGCGAAAAAATTGTTACTGCCGAACGCGAGAATGGATTGCTTCACGTAAAAATGGACCGACTTGAGCAATTTTCGCGACGAAATAATCTTATTTTCTATAATGTGCAGGAGGGAAAGGACGAAGATTGGGATAGATCCGAAGAAATAGTGTCTAATATTATTAAAAATGAACTGGGTGTCAACATTTCCAACTATGATATAGAGAGGGCTCATAGACTTGGGCGTAGGTGTGGTAAAAACAGGCCTATTATTATTAAATTAAGTAATTATAAAACGAAAATGGCAATTTTGACTGCAAGTAAAAAACTAAAAGATTCTGGTATCGCTGTGTCAGAGGATTTCACTAAGAAAATTAGGGAAATACGCGGTGAATTAAAAGGTTACATGTTCGATGCCAGAAAGCAGGGCCATTATGCTACAATGAAATATGACAAACTGGTTGTTAATGGAAAATACTATTGTTTATCGGACTTAAAGGGCGAAAATACAGAGTCTAGCATGGTGCACCAGTTGCCGGTCACTAACGGGAATACCTCTACTGAGTCACAAAATCTGGTTCCTTCAAGCGCCGAAGCCCACCTGAGAAGGCAGGAAGTTGGTAATGGAGAGCAGGGGCGGCGAACTCCTGAGCATAGAAAATCTACAGACGGAACGCACGTGGAATTTTTTCTTAGCAAAGGTAGTGGGAATTTTAGCGCAGATACAGAAAATTCACCTGTAAAAACTCAAAATAGTACAGGATCGTCTAAAAAGGGAGCAGTCTCCAGGAAAGGGAATTGCACAAGTGATGTACGTCGGTGGCTTAAAGAGGGCACAGTTACTCGCAGCAAATCTAAAGGGCCCGCCCTTACATCGAGAGACAGAGTAGGAAGTGTATAGTGGGAGTGGAGTGCGGGGAGTGCGGCGAATGCCGGTAGCAGTGTGTCAGAACTAATGCCTGAACTTAGTATGGTAAGAACTCAAAATAACAACTTAGGTAAGTCGACCAACATTTTATTTTGGAATTGTCATGGCATCTCCACCCTTTTTTCTCTTGATGGTACAGAGTTATCGGAATTTAAAACAAATGAAATAATTTTTTTAAGTGAAACATGGGAGCATAATCCGTTATTAAATATTAACAATTTTTCTGAGTATGACTGTATCCAAAAAGAGGCTGAAAAACACAGCTCACGGGGCCGGGCATCCGGAGGTCTACTCCTACTAGCTAAAAAAGGCATAAAATTTAAAACACTCTCTATTAATAAATTTTTTATATTTATTGAAATTACTTATAGGAATGCCATTATTATTGTTGGGGGCGTTTATTTGAGCCCACAGTGCGTTGACGATGGCCTAACCGAACTATCAGCTTTGTTTGAAAGGGAGGCGGAACGGTTTTTCTCTTACCCGGTATTAATAGGAGGTGATTTTAATTGTAGGGTGGGAAATTTAAATCAGTCGCTAGACAATTTGAACTTTAATTACTCGAGGTTATCGTCAAACAGGATTTCAAATGACGAAATCGTTAACTCAGGTGGGAGAAGGTTAGTCCGTCTAATGGAAGATAATATCTTTTATGTCGTAAATGGTCGTAGCATTAGCGATAACCCAGGTCAGTTTACCTTTTTTAACGAAAATGGTAAAAGTATAGTAGATTTAGTGTGGTCGAACTATTTATCGTTAGATATCCTTGAGGATTTATCTGTTTGCGACTTAATATTAGCTTCTGACCACTTACCGATCTCTGTGAGAATAAATGCTGATTTTGTTCCTGGTAATCGCTTAAAGACGAGCAACAAAATCTGCCCCAAATATGTTTGGTCTGAAGAGCGTAAACATGATTTTAAAAATTCTATGCAGGTAAAACAGGTTCCCTCGTCTGACTTCAATGATGCAAATTTTATGTATAATACGTTAATAAATACTATTAAAATTGCCGCTGGGGATTCGGGCATGGTAAGACACTCGACTACTGGCAAAATGATGCCAAAAAATAAACCTTGGTATGATCACGAATGTCGATTCTTAAAAAGATCGTTACGCAAAAAATATAGGCAGGCAAAAGCTGAAAATTTTTCGGATGTATCCTTGAATTTGTTTTTAGAAGAAAAAGTTAAATATAAAAAAATTCTTACCGTAAAAAAAAATAATTATTATAACGATTTAAGAGAAAAATTATCGAACACAAAGAATACGACAGAATTTTGGCATGTCGTAAAAAAATTTCGCGGTGTGAGTAGCACTCCTAACTTAATAGGTCTGGGAGAATGGGCTGATTTTTTAAGGATTAAATTCTCACAAGGGGGAAGGCTAAACGCGGAGTCTTACTACTTTCAAGATGCGCTGCATCCAGTACTGGACACTGATATATCCCTGACGGAAGTATTGGTTTCATTACGGAAAATGAGAAATAAGAAATCTCCTGGATGCGACGGCATCGCATATGAATTTCTTAAAAATTTACCAAGTGACTGGGTAAATTATATTGTGAATTTTTTTAATAAAATTTTTGTATCTGAAGATGCAGTGGGTGATTGGGCGAAAATAAAGATATTCTTCCTACACAAAAAAGGCGATCGCCTAACTCCGACTAACTATAGAAGTATAGCTTTAATAAATACACTTTTTAAATTATTTAGCCGCGTATTAGAAAGAAGACTGTCCGAGTGGGCAGAATTGTGTAAACTTTTACCAGAATGCCAGAGCGGGTTCCGAAGGTCACGGGGCTGCATTGATAATATATTTGTCTTTAACTCAATCATTTACAAGCAGCTAGAACTAAACAACAAAAATTTTTATGCTCTTTTTGTCGATTTCGAAACAGCTTTTGACTCCGTCCCCCACTGTACTCTTTGGAATCGTTTAGGGTTGTTAGGGTTCAGTAGTAAAATTATAAGGGTTTTAAGTAATCTGTATAGGAATTCCGGTATTTTTGTAGAAAAAGACGGGGAACAATCAAAACTAATTCAACCTTCTAGAGGAATTTTGCAAGGCGACTCGGCAAGCCCCCTCCTCTTTTCAATATATATTTGGGATATTGAGCGGTTTTTTAGGGATAGGGGTTGTCATGGTGTTCGCATTGACAATAATAACGACGTGCTAATGCTCCTCTTCGCTGATGACGTTATTATAATGGCGGATAGTGCCTCTGACCTAAGATATAAACTTAATTGTCTCTCCGAATATTGCAAAAATTTATACCTAACTGTAAATATTAATAAAACAAAAATTATTAATTTTCATAAGGGCAGGACAAAAAAGGTGAAACCTTTTTATTATAGAGGGAATGCGTTAGAAATAGTCCAATCATATGGGTACTTGGGGGTTAGATTTGCGTCATCCGGCAGATTTGGATTATTCTCCAGAGAGGTAGTTAAGCGCTCTAAAAGCCATAGTGAATCAGTAATTCAGATCTTAAAGAAAGCAAAATCTGATTCATGGAACTCGAAGTTAAAATTATTCGATTCAATTGTAACACCCTCTTTACTGTACGCTTCCGAAGTGTGGGGCCTCAGCTATTTAAATATTATAGAAACCGCCCAATTATATTTTTTTAAGCGAGTTCTATTCGTGGGAAAGACTATTCCGAGCTGGTCAATACGCCTTGAATTAAAACGTTTAAATTTATCGCACAATATTTTCATACGGACAATTAAGTGGTTTAAAAAAATTATTGAGATGCCAGACGATCGTCTGCCTAGATTGTGTTATAAAATGTTGGTGGACTCAAGCAATAATGCGCTTAGAGGAGAAACAAAACAAAAATTTAATTGGGTATTTCTTTTAAAAGAACAATTTCATTTGGCTGGTGTACATAACATATTGGTTGATGGGGAAGTAAGGGTAGAAGAACTAACGTCGAATTATATGAGTATAATAGAAAGCCACGCTAGCGCGGTTTTTGCGCAGGATATTCAAGCTGCTATAAATACAAATTCCTTTTCTATGTATAAAGAATTAAACCCAAACTTTGAGTTAGGCGAGCAGTTTTTGTATAGGTTGCCAATGCAACATATGAGATGCATCACTCAATTGCGCTTAGCGACTGATAGATTTGTTTATTTACATGTTAAAGGGAGGGGAACATTTATAAATAGTGATAAAGTATGCCCTATCTGCAACCTAAAGGAAAATGAAACAATTAGTCATATTTTACTTAAGTGTCCTATGTATAGAGATATAAGAATTAGTCTTTTTAGAAAGTATTTAAACAATATCTTATCAGAAAGGGGAAAATTATTAGTTTTATTGTCCAATTTAAACAAGGATAAAATTAGTAATCTGTATTTATTTATAGTAAAAGCAATGGAAATAAGATTAATGATAATGGGAGAGGATAACACGTAACTAAATTACTTGTTCAATTATTATATTAAACACAGCATTTTCACCAAATTTATATATTTTGTATTTGTTTTTGTTTAATTGTAATATTGTTTAATATTGTATTTTCGCAACTCTATTTGTATAAGGTTAGTCCTTGCAAACAAATTATTGTAAATAAATAAATAAATAAATAAATAAATATAATAATGTTAGTTATTTAAAATATTAAAATAAAATTTATAATGAAATAAAAAATAATAATAGCTACTAATGTATAATAAAAATATCATTTTTAAACATTTTACATACGAGCAACTAAAATGTTTATTAAATGGTTCTTAAAAAAAACATTTCTTCCTACGGGACCACAGGCCCCCCCCCAAGAATTACGGTAGACATAACGCGCACCTTATCTAGGAGAAAGTAGAGCATAAAAAATGTAGTACACGAGGCAATTTCTAAAAAAAAAGTTGTAGAAGCCGTTTTTAAGAAAATCGCAAAAATGAGAAAAATTGCATGAATAAACTACTACTTCCGCTTTAACGACTTTAATAAAAATGTTTGTGTCGAATTCCGTAGTGGTATTTAACTAAAATTCCAAGTTTCAGCTTTTTTTTAACGTCCGACTGTTCTGCAATTACTGCTAATGCAGACGGTGAAGGGTGATATGATTTTTTGTAACAAATGAAAATATGCCATGCCTGAATGAGATTAGAACCCAAGACCGCATGATGAGAGGCGAGCACGTTACCGACTACGCCAATGCGGCCGACTAAGTTTCAGCTTAGTACTGTATTCTGTTCTTGAGATAATTATTTTGTTTATATACAGATACATAGACGAATCTCCAAAAACATATTTTCTGAATTCAGTGGGCTTAAAAATGAGTATTGCCAGTTAAAACTCAAATTTAGAAAATCGTGAAAACAATACTTTCCTTCCCTATATTTATACAGAGCAAGAAGAAGTAAAAAATAAAATTGCAAACGTAATTGCTATAACATTAACAAGTTAATTTCATACGAAATAAACGGCAGTGCGTGGAATAAAAAAATATTTTACTTCACAGATAAGAAAATTATAGAAATATTTAACAATAGTAATAAAAATAATACATTTCGCCTTGTCATAACACGTAAATGATTATTGGTGATAATTTCACTTATTACAATATTCATGCAGTAAAAAAATTTAAAAAAAACACCTACTGAATTCATGTAACTGAACACGAACTAACAATTTACAGTCAAACAATTTTGCTTATCATAATAATTTGTACAAGAAAATAAACTGAATTATTTTATTATCATATTTTTACTTACTAGGAAGGAATTTAATCAGGTAAGCCTATTATTAGAAATAAATTATTGTATTGCATGCTTCAATTTTGTCTCTTTCGTTTCCAGATGTTAAAGGTTTACAAATTAGTTCTATTTATTATTCAGATAAAATCGATATATTTAAATTAACAAGGCGAATTACCAGGCTAATTCTGATCGACCCACCGGGTTGGTCTAAAGGTAAAGTCGTCGCCGCGACTCAGCTATTTAACAGCTGATTTTCGGAGATGAAGTTTCTTAGTTCAAATCCTAGTAAAGTTAGTTACTTTTATACAGATTTGAATACTAGACAGTGGTTACCGGTATACTTTGAAGATTGGGGTTCAATTAACTATACTCTCTCAGAAATGGTCGGCGTGAGTCGGTACAAGACTACACCTCAATTATATGTCATACATAAATCATCCTCATCTCATTGGGTCATGGGGTTGCTTATTATTTTTAAATTAAACAGATTGCAATTTAAACATAATTATTAGGGTTAAAAAAAATCCTATTTAATTTAAACATCAAAACAGTTTTAAATTAATCAAATTGAGTGTTAAATTATTTGCACTCGTTTTGCTAGTTCCAGGGCTACAAAAAACAGTTCTGTTCCTTATCATTATGGTAAGCTAACTATAAGACTGAAGAATTTAAGAACAGAAGAGGTAGAGGTGTAAAGGTCAATGGCCAGAGTATATCCACTGAAAGTAATAAATTTCATCATTATATCATCATTAAATCCCCTTTAGGCCTTTAACATCTGGCCAGACCCTGTGGTGAATGAAGTGATGGTGTCAGTTGCAGGGTGGAAAGTATATGCTTTTCAGAGAGAAGCATACTTTTTCCACTCAGTGAGGAAGGCAATTGTAAACCACCTCACACCTCGTTTTACGTAGTAAAGCCTTTACAGGTTCATACCAGCCATTCGGCTGATGACCTAAAAAACAAGCCTATCATGTGAAATCCCGTGATAGCACAAGACGGACACCACAACAAAAGTAAATCTTAATAAATAAATAAAATTTAAAAATTAACATTTCGGTATTTTTTGTTGTTCGATTGTCTATTACAACACCTTCTGTAGATCTTTAAAGTATGTTTAAGAACTGATCTAAGGCGCCATAAATATTACAAAAAAAAACAGCATAAAAATTGGTTCAGCCAGTTTAGATGATTGCCGTAATATGCAATCACAACATTTATTCCTTACGTACGAGTATATTGACCTAGTTTCTTTATGGGTAATACTAATTTTCTTATGCAATCTAATCAATTAAAATACAATAAGCAACCCATGATCAAATGAGATGAGGATGATATGCATGTTGTTTATTCTTGCACAGACTCTGGCCGACCAATTCTGAGAGAGAATGGATAATTGAACCCCACCCATCAAAGTTCACCGGTAGCCATTATCTAGTATTCAAATCCGTAAAAACGTTTATACTCTTTACTAGGATTTGAAGCTTGGAACCTTCATCTCCGAATATTAGGTACATAATAAATTAATAAAATATTTTTCATTTTAAATTATTCTTCAGCGAAATATTTTTAGTGAAGTTTAATTTCAACCATTTAAGCTGAGTTTAATACATTCCATTGTAAATTTATAATTACGAATAATAATATATGAATAATATTTTCAAACGCAAAGTGTAATAAGACTATATACATATTTTTAGTACAATGCAATAAAACTTTAAAAGAATATAAAATTTATAGCTTTGTCTGGCAAGTAACCTAATATAATTTAACTTCTCCATAGAACCGTAGGAAAGACGGAGCTTGTATTGATTGTGGGTGGCATTACGTGTACCTCCCCCAGCCAACAACGGTTACCATGCCCCTCGTCCCTCTTCTAGATCCGCGCGCCAAGCTGGCTGTCCCGTCCACGTCTACCGTTACACATACATATTCCTCTGTACGTACCGTACTGCTGTTATTACCCACACCAAAACTCATCAACCCCCTCCATCACCTGTTTAAAACCCCTTATTCTACCAGTCACAACCTACCTCACGAATTAAGGTGAAATAATTCAAACAACTCGCATTATATTTTAACATAACATATTTAAATTATGTTACATTCGCTTTGCAAATTAGCATATTACAAGAATAATTTAAATGCAATAATATTTTATAAATATATTACTACATTACCAGAAGCATTACTACGATAAATATTTTATGAACTATTCCAATTTTAGTTCTTTTCCTTGTACGAATATACCCAATAAAATATGTAAATTATAATGAGTCATAGGTTATCATAATACCCTGTGAGATCGAAAATTGTCATGAACGGAGTGATTGTGGAACAGATATCTAGTTTCAGTTATTTGGGGTGTGAAGTATTTTTTATGAAGGGCAATGATGTGACGAATAAAATAAATAGATTAAGGCATATTTGCGGGACAATTCACAGAACCCTAAAGCACAAAACAAGAAAGGAAATGAACTGAAGTTCTTCAAAACTATGGCGGTGCCAGTTGTTGTGGAATTCAAATTTTTTCGGACAGTGAAGGGCTGGACTCATGAGGAGATTAGTGACGTTATAAGCCTGGAAAAGAAGATTAATTAGTACAGAATTAATTAGAGTAGTCATCTGGAACGCATGAAGGAAAGCCGTTTGCCTAGATTGGCAATGAATTATAGTCCAAACGGTCGAAGGGGTGTTGGTCATCGGAGGGGAAGGTGGTTTCCGGAACAGATAGTACTGCTAATCCGTGAAGTAAAGAAGAGGAAAAATTGGAAAATAAAAATGAAATCTAGAATTCGTCATCAAAGCACAGGATATTTTTAGTTTTGACTTTTTAATTTTATTCAAACTTGTATCAAAAGCTCAGAAATTATTTTCTACAGAGAGTTACATAAAAGTATCATAGTAGCAGTAAGTTTTAAATGTGTTAAAATATTCAGGTCCTAAATAGTAGGAATCAGACCCGGCATCTTCTGTTTTGCAGTCAAGCGAACTCAAAAGCTATGCAATTAATCCATACAGTAAGTCGGCTAGCTTACATTTACCAAACATAACATTATACATTTCCAAACATAACAGGTAACTTTTTTTTTCTTATAGCCGACTCCATTACTGGGGATTGGTAACAACACTAGCAATTCGCTCTTTATCATGAACCACCCTCAAAATAATATGCGTACTCAAATCTCTTCAGTCTCTAATGTTATTCAACCATGAGCATTTCTTTTGCCCAGGCCTGCGCATGCCCTCAACTTCACCCTCGAGAATCAGTTTGATAAACTCATACATATCACCTCTGTATAAATTACTAAAAACAAAGCATGAATTGCATACTCAAAGAATTTCTATTGGGAACTGATAATGTAGATATATTTTTTTTCAAATACTTAGATAAAATAATTATTGGAAAAGTACTACATATTACTTTATAACTTTATAATTCTTTATTTCAAAGCCAAAATTTTTTCAGTTTCAAACTTTCATAGTACATTTATTGAGATGTCCAAGTTAGTCGGCCTCAAATCTCTTTTGCACTAAGCGTAAACTCGAATCAACAACGATATCACCATCTCACACAGGTCATACCTCGAGATGGCGACAGTTCCTTCTTTTTGTTAACAATAAATGATTATTAAAAGTTTTTATACTTTACTTACACTACATTCAATTTATAATTTGAAAATAAACTTTAAACTACTTGATAGTTATAAGTTTGTTAAATCGATACGTTCAAACCTGTTACTTAGATCTAGATAAAATCCACTGTTAATAAAACTTATAAACAATGTATGTTAAGGAACAATAAAGGATTTACTATTTAAGTCCTTGTTTCCACATCGTATAAGAGTGGTTATATTTTTACAATACTACAGTCTATCTTACAGGAAATGAAACTGTATTATTAACAAGTACATATAACTACAATAACTACATGTTAAGGGGGCAGAACATTTTTATTATCCCTATACCTACAATACTAACTTAGGTAGATTTTTTTGTAGGAACCGTTAAAGCTACAAAGCTGAGCTTTGGCACACCTGTCTGTAGTATCTTTTTACAAATTTGTACTAGAGCATTTTCATTTGTCTTTATCCAATCTAAAAATACTTCTGTTCTCAAAAAATGTTCAAATGTAGCTTACATTTTTGTATGAAAGACACCCGAAAAATAAAAACTTCAAAATTTTTGAAATACCTCTGTAGTAAACACACACCTTAGTACTAAAATGTAGTGTGCGAAATTTCACACTCCTATGTGGGATGGATCCTGAAATAAGTGTACCTAAATTCAAAAAATACAATATGCGGATGTAGTAAAAGCATAATACCGCAACAGAAACAACTATTGCCAACTGGAAGTACCTAATTTCCAAACAAAAACACACCATATATCTTGTGTTACAACTGATTCCTATGCGTTCAAAAAATTATCGTTTTATATGAACGCGATCTCCATAATATTAGAGCAGTAACATGATTATAATAATCCGAAATTACAAGAATGAAAAACGTAAAAAATTATCGAATATGTAACACTACGTACCCCACCAATGTCAAAACATAATTTTTTCTCAACAGAAAAAGCAACCAATGTCGTGTTATACATCAATTTAAATAGGGAAAACGATCTGTTAATACATGGTAAAATTTAAAAATCAATATTTTTTATTAAAATCAGTCTGCTTCCCTTAAGAAATGCCAGCCTAGCCATTTCAATACGAGCTCTCACTTCTACTGCTGGCTCCAGATCTGCTGTAATCCAACTTCCTAAATACTTAAATTAATTAATCTGCTCAAACCGTTGATCTTCAATAATTAAGTCGCACATAGTGTAAGTAACCTTACAGGCCACCATCACTTTAGTTTCCCGTGAGTGAAGTTTTATACCGAGACCCTTTCCCTCTTCAGTAACTTATTTATCAAGCGCATAAGCCCTCTGCTGAATCTCAAAAATGACTGTATCATCAGCATATTTTATATTGATAAGAAGTTCTACGTTCAGCTTACTCCCATTGCAAGTACTATAAAAGTCTCGCTTAAATATTAGATCCGAGTACAAATTAAGCGGAAGTGACGAAAGAACACACCTTGCCGTACACTCTTCTTAATAGGAACAAAATCTGTGATCTGTTTATTACTTTAACTGATACTATCTGGTAACAACTTAAGAAAATTATAAATACCTATATTAAGTGAATATTAAAGAATTTAGAAGACTGGAAATTGTATTATTATTTAAATTTTCGTGAAACCGTTTAAAAATACATCAATAAATAATTTTTTACATTGGATGATCAAAAAATTTAATTTGAAAACCATGTATTTTACAATTCAAAGGGGAAAAATAACAGGGAATTTTACTAAAAAAAAGGTCAGTTTTTCATATGACCTAACTCGATATTCAAGTTGCATGTTGGATTAAATTCGCTGACACACGTCAAATTTGTCGACCAATCACAAAAACAAAACTTCGTTGGTGTTCGTTCACTGACCTCCGGGAAAAAGCGAATAAACTAAATAACGTATGTTTTTGAATAAAATTACATCAACAATTTTCAAATTTTAGGTGAATCAAAACCGTAACAAATAACAAATAAGTGGTTAGAGTGCTATCCTGCGCTGCATGCTGCAAAATGGAATGTCCTGGATTCGATTTTCGGCTAAGGTCTGGAAATGATTAAACGTCAAGATCTACCGATTCTACAATACAGTCCATAGTAGTCACTAATAACAAAAAAAAAAAAACAGGTATTGCAACTTAAATTACAATTAAAAACCTACAGCAAAATTTTCCGAATAATACAATAACAATGGATCAGTCGTCACTCGTAAATGTAATAGTCAGCGTATCTAAGCCACGAATCCCGGGTTCAATTTTCGGTCAAGTCTGAAATTTTCTCATTTATATCACCTACACTTAAGCATAAATTAATGAAGGCATCTTCACTCAACACAAAAGAAACCCATAATGAATACAAACAAAGTGGATAACCTAGCTAATCTGAAAAAATTTAAAATAATTATTATATAAAACTGTACTTCTTTTAGTATGTAAAAAACTAAAAAGAAAAAAGTGCTTTAAAACAATCCTTACATTTTGTTTGTTTGTTCTGATTGCCACCAACGTCTTAATTAATCGCTATTACTTAGGGTTATGAATCGATGAATTTTAATATGTTACAATTTCTAGATTCTATCCGGGAATCGAACACGTAACCTTTCGCTTTGCAGTCAATAACACTAACCACAATGCCGAAGAGACGATCATTGTTTTTAATTTCTAATCGTTTAAATTATAATCATAAGATCACAAAACATTATACATCAAATAATGGTAATCAATAAAATTTTAGTAAAAAATAATATTAATTCTAACGTTCAAATACAGAAATTCGCAAAATATTTTAATATAAAAAGCATTACATATCAGAATTATTTAATTAGTGTAAATATATTGCATACCTTTAGGGAGAAATCCAGCTTGAATGAGTTTAGCCTCCATTAAAAGTCTTGGTAACAAGAGGCAAAGAGCAGCGATCAGATGTAATAACGGAGCTATGGGTCCCGCATGTCTCCAAAGTGAGCGGACACCTCCAACACCCGTACCAGATGGATCAGCAGCACATGTACTCCAACTACGGCCCAACTTGTATCCGTCATTCGCTAAATTACCGACTTTAAATACAGCCGCAGCTAAAAATATTGGCAGTAATAGGACGGCAGTACCTATTAATACGACATACGCATGCAATTCCATACGAGGTGGGGTTTTAGCTGGCCAGCTTACTTCCAAATAATCTGTAATAAAATTAATACAGAAAAATATTAATAATCAGCACTACAGAATACTTAAAAAAAAATTTTCTCCCGAATAAATTAATTAAATACAATAAATTCTACATGTAAATTAAATACAAACGTGAAAGCGTTTATTGAAAGATTTAGCTCGAATTCTCTAACTTCTCGATAACAGAGACAGCTGGAATTCGGTATATTAGTTCCTTCGATAATGAACAGAAAAAGAAAAGCATCTGCAATTCGACAATTACCTCAAAGAAATAATTATTAATTCTATGCCTTCCCTCCGCCGCTTCTTCGATATAGTTGGTCAGGGCAACTGGCTTTTATACCGGGGGTCCAGGGTTCGATTACCTGTCAGGTCTAGTATTTTGCCATCACTCATTTCCATTTATCACCCTTGACCGTCTGAATTAACCTTAATGTGCATAACAGTCGGAAGTAAAACTAAAAACAATCTATACCTTCCAAAGACCTTAAGTTCTGAAAATCGGCATTAGTATTTTCAAAAGATACCAAGGAAAATAAAGCACCTGAGTTTCGACAATTAACTCCTATGGAGTAGAAACTGGGTAACTAACACAAATAAATAAAATATAATAGTTTTACCTTCCTTAAGGGCTAACTTTGGAAATCGATTAGTGAATTCCTAACTTGATTAAATAATAAAATAAATTATGAAGTAAAATCGGGAAAAGGAATAAACCAGCGAATTAAGTGCATCCTCTCTGAGGTTAGAAATAAGCTTGTGTGCAACTCCTAGAGACTAGATAAAAGTTTATTTACCTAGAGAGAAAGTTTTAATCTTTAATTCCCTATATCAATTAATAAATAAGTTTGTTTAAAATTTTCTTTGAAGAGGGGAAAAAATTTACCAAGTTGGTGCGAACTAGTTCTTCCAAATGTCACATAATATTTTTGTTATTATTATATTCTACTCTTCTGTTAATATATTTACTAGAAACAACAAACACGCGGGTGCGTACCATGAGAACATAAAATTATGAATTAAGTACTAACTTGCCTATTATATAAAGAAATCTAAACGTGGAACAGAAATAAAAGAAAGGATTTAGGTCAAAGAAGACGATTTCGGTTAAGTGAAAATTTTCAATTTAATCTAAGATTCCCATCAAAGGAATTAATTTCCTTTTCTCAAAAATGATTATTTCCTCTATCATTATTATTTTCTCTCTACTACAACATTTTTTCATTGATTCATCCATTCTATTTCATTTAAGGAAAGGATTTTATCTTGAAAACCTACTTTTAGCCGGGCAAGAACCCTAAAAAATTACTTCTATTAATTAACGAATCTTGGTACCGTATAAATTACGTCTGACGCAATTATTCAAAGAATTAAAATTTATTAAACAGTAAAATACGAGTAGTATTTATTTATATAATTATAATTTAAAATTTAAAAAAATCCCTTTTATAATATAAGATGACGCGTCTCATGGCTGGTAGAAATTTTTAAAAAGGTCTACCTTTCACTTATGGCAAAAACCATTAAAGATTTCTCAATCTACTCCTTAAGTGGAATGGAATGAAACTATTTTTGTTTCCAAATTCCTACTTTCATTTCTTGAATTCCGGTCAAAACTTCAAACCCAATTCAGGCCCACTATTATCTTGTGTAGATTACGAATCCGAAAATCATTTTTTTCTATTTCTTGTAGTTTCTGACTTTGAGTTTTGACTTCCGGTGTAGGGCTAATTCCAGTCGAAACCGGAACTTCCAAACAAATTTAGGCCTACTAACTATTTGTGTAGATTACAAATCCGAAAACCATTATTTTGCTATTTCTTGTAGTTTCTGACTTTGATTTTTTGACTTCCGGTTTAGGGCTAATTCCAATCGAAACCGGAAAATCAAAACCAATTTAGGCCTACTAACTACTTGTGTAGATTACGAATCGAAAACCATTTCTTTGCTATTTCTTGTAGTTTCTAACTTTTTCTGATTTTTGACATCCGGTTTAGGGCTAATTCCAGTCGAAACCGGAACTTCAAAACCAATTAAAATTGCCACGAATATGAAAATTCTAAAATAAATTAAATAGAGCGTAATAACAGATAAAATAAATTACTGAATACATTAATGGACTAAGGTTTTTTTTACTAAAAATCTGGTGTGAAACACTTACACAACTTTATTGCCAACGCAAATAATTAAAAATATAACCTAATATTAGTAATAAAACATAAGAAATAAACAAAAAAATTAACCTCAAAAAACATAACCTTTATTTTAATCATGAGTGAATGATGCAAAGGAAACTCGACCTCAGTTTGGCTTACAATAAGGAAAATCACTCTTTCACGCTAAACTAGGCTCTGCAGAGAAAATTGATGTAAACAAATATTGTAGATCTTTGAATTTCCAATAAATTTGATTTTATACACTTTTGTCGTAAAATTCATAATAAGGCTGCAATCTTAAAAAATCGATTTTTTTACAGATTTCGTGAAAAAAACAGAAATCACTAATTACCGCTAAACTAAGCGTTATAGAAAAAATGGTTGAAATAAAAGTTGTAGGATTTTAAATTATCTCCAAATTTTTATTATATAGCCTACATTTTGGGCTAAAATGTATATTAAAGCCGTAATCTTAAAAAAAAAAACATTTTTTTCAACGAGAGCAAAGCCTCCCCAAGAATTTTAGCAGACATGGCGCCTACCCTACCTTATAGAGCATAAAAAATTTAGTAAATGGGGCGATTTAAAAAAAAATCGTAGGAGCCGTTTTTGAGAAAATCGCAAAAAGTGAAAAATGACACGAATAAACTACTACTTCCGGTTGACCGATTTTTATGAAAATGTCCATGTCGGGTCTGGTAGTAGTCCTAACTTAAGTTTTAAGTTCGGACGTTGTTCCGTTCTTGAGATATACTGTTTCTCACACAGACACACAACGCACACAATAATAGCATGTTTTTTTGGGTTCAGGGGGTCAGAAAACGTGTAGATCCGGTGAAAACTCGGTTCCGAAAAATCGACATGAAAACAATACTTTCTTTCCTATTATATTCATACAGACAAGAGAAAGAAAAAAACAGGTTTGGTCAATTTTATCAATAGTTTTTAAAATGATTGTCTCATTGTAATCTACAAAAACAAATCATAAGAAATTTAGACAGCACTAAAAATTACCATTAAAATTTATCATTAGAAACAGTTAAGGCAATTAAACTGAAACGGGTCCCATTAATGGGAGAAGTAGTTCTAATTATTACACAAAGTTAAACCCGCAAGACATGCATACAACAGTACTTGTTTGAAACTAAGAAACATAAATGCCAAGTGTAACGAGAAACAAGAACTATAATACACCAACTAAAATATCTGTTGCTAGAGTAAATAGAAAACTGTTAGGGTACATACATACGTTAATACTTTGAGTAAACGCAATTTAATTAATTTTAGAGTACCTACTGAAGTTGTTAAATATAAAGAGGCCACTAACTTCAGAGTTATGAAGTAATTTCTCAAATTTTAAATAACTTATGCATGTTTAAATAGATTGCATGTTTATATAGATTTAACCAAACATATTTACTGATAACTCATTAAAAGTTAGCTTGTTATATTCATTAATATTTCTAGTAAAAGTGGATACAAATTTCAATTAATATTAATGACTTTATCACACAGTAGTATCTGAAATAACATGGTGGAAAATTACTTAAAAATTCTTAGCTATTTAATCCAGGGTTTTTCATTATGTTCTTCGGGATTACGAAAATTCAGTACAAATTTTCATTTACCTAAATGAAAGTTGTACGGGCCGATGCAGGGACTCAAACACTTATTTTTAAACATCTATAAATGTTCAATGTGTGCTCCTTTGGTGACACGGTACACATCAACACGAAAGTCTAGCTCTTGGCAAAGACGTTCTAACATGTACTTTTCGATAGAGTTGATTGCACTGATTATGCGATCCTTCAGCTCAGCGATTTCTTTCGGCATCGGTGGGATAAAAACCTTGTCTTTCACATAACCCCAGAGAAAGAAGTCACATCACATGAGGTCTGGTGAACTTGGTGGCCACAGCATAATGTGTTGGTCTTCTTCAGGCGCGCGTCCTATCCAGCGCCGAGGAAATTTTGTGTTAAGGTATCGTCGAACCTCGTTATGAAAAAGAGCAGGACAACCATCTCTCTAAAAAACGAAGTCGTTGAGTAGCTGAGGCATAAGCCTAAATTTTAACATACCCAGGTAAATCATGCCGGTTACTGTCGTTTCTGTTAAAAAAAGAACGGCCCATACCCTGGCACACTGAGATCGCACGAAAAACGTTTACTTTCGGAGAATCCCGAACTTGTTCCACATAAGCGTGTGGGTATTCATTTCCCCAAACTCGCACGTTATGACGGTTTACTTTGCCGCTAATATGGAACGTAGCATCTTCGCAGAAAATTATCTTCTCTAGAAACCTTCATCTAACGACACCTTTTCCTGCAACTGTAAACAAAAATCGAGCCTACGTGTTTTATCTCCATCAGATAGATGCTGGATTAATTGAAGATGACTTGAACAATAAACGTTTACGGAGAACTCTCCACAACGTTATTTTCCGAATTACTAACTCTATGCATGCAGACGCAGTCGATTTTGACGAGCTGCGAATAAAACTTGTACGCACACGTTCGACATTGGCATCTGAGGTTTATAGACGACCAGTTAGTTATTCCGCTTGCACAAGCAATCAGTTTCACTGAGTTGTTAATACCATGCACGAATTGAATTGTCACTTGGTGGACCCTTATTAAATTTCTACGGAAACGTACGTTGCACAGCAATTACTGACTTAGACACGTGAAATTCTAACACACAAAACGAATTCTCGCTTCCCGTGGCAGCCATTTTCTCTACTGTCTACGCCTAGCGGCCAAACGGTTAACTAACTGCCCAGAATATGTGGAAAAAATTATTTGAAGCGCTATTCCGTAAAGTACTTGTTTCATTCAAAAGTGAAATACTTTTTTGTACTGAATTTTCGTAGCCCCGAAGTACATTATAAAACGCCCTGTATATGTAAAAATATCGATAACTTACCTAAAAACCTGTAGGCAGCTTGGACGGCAATATAGGCCTGTAAACCGCCGGCTGCTAATCCGTACCATATTGACCAAAGTCCGTTGAGATGAGCTCGCAGGCAGGACGACTTGGAGGCGTGACTAGGGGCCCCCACGGGCTTAGCCTCCGCTGTCACTAAGCTGCCGCGGAGAGACATCCCCCACCTGGCAAATAAAATATTTATTTTAGACAGTTGATCATAACAAATTAACAGCAAACTTTAATAGATCTAGGGTACTAAGGAAAATAGTACAAGTCAAAAAACCTTATTTTTTAGGAAAACGGAAAAATATTTTAGTTATTACAAATGGCTCTACTATTTTAAACGGTTTTACAATATTTTTTTTGTCATCAGTCTCTCGACTGGTTGATACAGTTCTCCAAGCTGTTCTATTTTTATATAAAATATTAAATAATAAGGTTAACCTGGAGGATATTGTTGACAATTTTTTTATGTACCTTTTGTCAGATCCAGGGCTTTTAATGTGTTTTATTTGCCTAGAGTGAACACTATGCAATACAATAATACTTTCTTAATACGGACATTACCCTTTTTCAATAAATTTAATCTGAAACTCGAACATTTTTTTGATAGTTACAAACAATTCACATCAAAATATTATCAGGCGCTCACCAACCAACAAATGTCGTAATTCACAGAGCAGACACATCTTTTCTTTCTTTTTCCTGTTCCTTTTATTTAAATTTAATATTAAATAATATTATTTTTGATCAAGTTTTGCTAAACTATTTTTTCGTGGGAATTTTTGTTTTTTTCTAATTATTTGTAATCATAGTAAGTAATTTTATTGAAACATTATTTTATTTTATGAGAAAAAGAGAAAAAGGGTATTAGCATGTATATTATGTAGATTAAATAGTTGTAAGCAAAGATTGTTTTGTAAACATGTAAATTTGTTACGTCAGTAAAGGCTTATATGGATAAGTTCTGTTGACCTTTATATTGTTGTTGTACATAAATAAATAAACGTCGTAGAATTAAGTTATACAAACGTATTCTAAAACTATGGCAACATTAAATACATAATCCTTTAAGTCAGCGATCTAAAGTGGGAATGGACATCGTCAAATACTATTGTTTTACGAAAATAAAAAATTAAGTTAAATAAATTAACAGCAAACGTTAATAAATTTAGGGTACTAAGGAAAAAGTACAAGTTAAAAAAGGTATTTTTTAGGAAAACGAAAAAGTATTTTATTAATTTCCAATCGTTTTGCTATTTTAAACAACAGAAATTATCAATTTTCTTCTGGATTTGATAGAAAAACACTTTTTTTTATTCCGGACCAGCCTTCGAGGACCACGCAAATATCACCTGATGCAGCCTCCTTATTTCTTCTCCAAAAGTTCTCCACCCTCTCCGACTGTTTGGCTCTCCTGTCAATAGTCCATGCTCCCCTGTTGAAATTCCTCTCTTCACCCACCCGCAAAAACCTTCAGTCCAAAAATTTGGTTTCTGTATTCTTCTCGATCTAGGCAGTATTTTTCTGTAATGTTAAACTTCTTGAGTTATACCTTCATCTGTTTAACATAGCCATTCTGACCTTTGTAGTTCCAGAGCTAATGTAAAATTTGTTTGTTTAATCTTGATTGATTCATTCGGACCATGTGTTCAAAGAAATTCAATCTAATTCATGTAATAAAAACATTTTATTACATTACTTTATATTTTAGTTTAGAGCCATTGTAGTCAATGTAAAGTAGCTTTCGGTTTTCTGGAAGCTCTTTTTCCAACCAGTACTATCAGCATATTTTTTTACTGTAGACTCATCTCTTTTCCATTGTCATCCGGTGTTTATTCTTGTGAAATTGTTCATTGGGGTTCCAAAAGACTTAGATTCCATCGCGCACTTGATACAAGCTCCGAAGAATCGGACAGCTTATGTCTGCTACATCAAGCGATGGTGGATTTCCATCCGTAACATCCGTAGGAGTGGTTACGACCTGAGGCAGTTATATTTAAGAGAACTTCCATCATGTATGCAGAAGTTTTGTCAAAGCTACAAAGGTGGGACATATTACTCCATCGAATTTTAGAACTACGGTTGTAGCCGCAGAGCTCAAGCCATCTTAATTTTTGTTTTTCTTTCGCTTATTATGTTTTTAAACCCACCGGGTTGGTCTAGAGGTAAAGTCATCGCAACGAGTCAGCTGATGTTCGGAGACGAAGGTTCCTGATTGAAATCCTAGTAAAGGTAGTTACTTTATTAAATACGGATTTGAATACTAGACAGTGGTTACCGGAGTACTTTGATGGTTGCGGTTCAATTAACCATACTCTATCAGGAATGGTCGGCCTGGGTCTGTACACTACACTTCAATCTGTCGTAACCACACTACACTTCATTTACACGTCATACACATCATCCTCATCTCATTGGGTCATGGGGCTTATTGTTCTGAATTGAACAGATTGCAACGTACACAAATTAGGAATAAAAAAATGTTTGTTTTGTATACCATATGTTCTAATAGTATTGTATATTGTTGAAAATGCCACATATAACATAAAAAGGTCTAATCGTAAAGCTAAAAAAGCATATAAGTTATTAGTCAAAATGTATAAAACAGATAGTTTTACAAAATTTACGAAAAAAACTAATTCATAATCAACTTATATTCAAATTTTATTAGGCTAATGATTTCATATATGTATATACAGTAAACATTTTCACGTAAATGATACAAGAATTGAAATCCCGAAGTATCCATTTAATTTTTTTTCGTAAATAAGAGTTCTGAAGATACACACGTACATTTTTTGGTCACGAAAAACTTTCAGAGGGTTAAATCCCAAGGCACTAATTCAATGAATGTTCTTTCTTTCCTGGAAAAGAAAAAAGGAAAACAACGAATCCCGTATAGAAAACCTTTATGAAATATTATTCACCAAGGTAAAACAATACGGTAAATGCAAATGTACTCATACATTCTTTTAAAAATTACTTTACAAATTCTGTGGTAAACATGCAATGTAATTACTTCGGTTTTATATCCGTACCATCATTGAATAAAAATTAGAACTTTATTCAAAACGTTTAGCAGAATTTTATTGTTTATTTACTTCATTTTATAATTCTTTAATTAAAATTTTACCATAATTTTAAGCCTTCTTTGTTTAAAAATACATTACTATAACCAATAAATATTCTAAAACTATGATTCATGCATTTTCTTCTTTTTGTATATTAAAACGTTAAACAAGCTAAATATTAAACCTTGTTATAGATAATAGCCACGTCAGAGGCCAAAACCGTTAAGTCTATAGATCAATTTACTCAGCCTTAAACAGTTTTATAATGAAAATTTATGTAATGCATAGGCCTAGTACAGCGTATTATGGTTAATTTCAGAGTATCGCGGCATAATATGGTCAGTGCATTATAATTAATTTTTAAATCACGATAATATTTTTTTGTATTTAGCAACAACTCCTGTACTATATAGTGGAACGTCAGTTATCCCAACTAAAAGGGACCAGAACGGTTCTGATAATCAAATACCCTAAAATACTGTAATTTGATACACTGTACCGTAACAATATAATACAATTTTTTTTTCTTTTAGCTTTTATTTGAAATTTTCAACAGTACACAAATATGACTACTAGAAAATGTGTTGTACGTACATAACCAAGTAACATGAAAGGAAACATAAAGACAAAGATTGATACCCATTGGTATATCTCTGATCTCTGGGTGTATAAGTAAGTATTAAATATGATAATTAGTTCGTTTAATTGTTATTATTTTTATTATATTATTATTATTATTATTATTATTAGCGAATTCACCCAATAGCGGAAGACGTTAAGCAAACAGCTCAATTAACTTTTTTTTGGGTTCTTCCAATAGACTTTCATTCTTTCTGAGAAAGCTTGTTTACATTCTTCTGACCATTTTGGACTGACTTGTTTTTGCTGTGGTTGCTCAGGTGAAACTTCCCACTTATTTACGTTTGTCTCGAATTTTATTATTTATTGTTATTATTTTAGTTAGAATTCAGCTCAGAGAAGATCTCTATTCCATCTTCTTTATAATCACCGGACTGGATTCCCAGGAAGGTGAAAGCGATGAAGTTCTTTAATTAGAAGATTCGGATTTATTAGTAATTTCTAAAAGATTTTTTTTATAATACGACTGTTCTCAACTGTATGTCTTCAACTGTAGGAATCCCAAAAAATCGGAGTGTAAAGTGTCGTTACTTACGTAGTACGGAGCTCCAGATTTTAAACGGAGAAATTTCGATTAGAATGTCTGTAGTGATTAAGATTACTGGATTTTGCTGAGTCAAATAACAGGACTTCGTAAGTCCAAACTGGTTAAAATAATGATTTGCAGTAATTTTGAAGAAATTGGCAAAGGAGAGGTTCTACGAAGAAATCGGTACAGTTGTAATTTCGTATTTAATTGAAGTCTTTTCTTTTTTATGTGCGACTGCCACGTAAGCATTTTGTCCAAGATAAGCCCTAAGTATCGAGTTTCACACTTCTGAGGTATGGGAACGTTATTAAGAAAGACATTAAGTCACATTCCTTTACGAAGAGTAAAGGAAACATGAATAGATTTGGTTGGATTAATTTGTATTCTCCATTTTTCTAACCAGTCTTGTAGACTATCCAGATGATATTGTAAATTAGCGCTCGTGATTAGTGGGTGGTCGGAGGATGAAAAAAGAAGTGTTGTCAGCATGTAGCAATAGTAGTCACATCAGTCTTCGGCAGATCAGATGTGTAGATATTGTACAATAACGGAGAGAGGATCGACCCCTGTGGCACTCCAGCTAAGATCTATATTCGGAGTAATCATCCCCTTGACGAACGACGAAAAATCTTTCCTTTAGGTATGAACGGAGAACGAGGTAGAGAGTGTCCGGTAATATACGTTTCTGTTTAAAGATTAGTATAAAATAATCTAAATGTTTAATAGATTATTAAAGGCTAACATAAAATTTAGTTAAAAACAAAACACTAATTTATATCATTTTATTTCATTTATTATCAGAGTCCTACAAAAGATTGTAAAAACAAACTGAAAAACACAGAATTTCAAAACTGAATAAATTAACGAAATAAACTACGGTAAAATCATTTATAAATTATTTTTTTACGTAACTGTACATAATATATACAGTAATTTTTTAAAGAATCTTGAATTCCGCTCTAAACAGTTTCCACTGTTTCCAAGTTGAACAAGGAAACAACTGTAGAATACATATTGCATTGAATTGTTTGTCCATATTTTGTTAGGAAATTTCTATTTTTTTTTCTAACGATGGTGGCTCGGTTGACTGAAGTTCGGATAATCGATGCTCCTGTTTGTTTATACAAACAGCATAATGATGTATGTGTTTAATGTCCTATTTTCGTCTTGGTTGGGGAAATCACCAGTGGCAAACTCTCGTCTCTGTTTTATATAATCCCTGTAGTCCAGCATCTTTTTAATCTCCTCTATAGTAATATTTATTTATTTTTATTTTACAGTAATATTTGTGTTTTTTACAATTCTCCAAGATAAAAAACAATGAACATTTTGTGTAGTATTTAACTAGTATATTTAAAGTTCCGGAGTTTACTGACAAAGTAATATGCAATTGGCGACAATAGTGTTCCAAAGGGCCAGCAAGCTCAGTTAAAATAAATCGTATTTCTCCTCCGTAATATTAATATAAAATTTAACATGCGTATATAGTAAGTGAAAACTAGGCATTGAAAAGCATCTGAATTGCAACCATTAGCTCCTACGTGATAGAAAGGAGTAATAATCCATAAGCAATATTATCGCTTTAGGGATGCTTTGGGAATGTACATCTATACATCCCAAAAGAGATATAACGAAAATGAAGGTATTATTAAAGTCATAACTAGATAAATTAAAGTGTTCACTGAAATTGCGAAATCCTGGAAAAGCAATAAACCTTAGTGGGGGTTTATTGCTAGAACAATAGTAGCATAAAGGCATTAATAAAAAAAAACTAATAAAATGTCTCGTGAAACTTACCTGCAGTAACTAGATCAGATAGAATACTACCGACACTACAAAAACATGCCTTTCTCATACTTTATTATATGTCATAAGAGTTTATATCTGTCTTCTTTCTGGGAAAAACATTTCGTTGCAAAATAAAATTAACTCATGCATTACACAAACTTAGAAAAACGGAACAACTGGACTTGGATATTTCTTGAGTTATTACGACAGACAATAAATTTAAAAAAAAAAGATAAATGCCTTTGGTGGTTAGAGAGACACTTTTCTGTATACATAAATTTTCAACTTAATGTCACTAAAAGTAAAAGAAAACCTGCGATAATCACGCGAATATGAAATTTACATACTACACCGGAAAAAATCAGGTTGCATTAGAAATATCATAAAATGACACATCATAAAATGATAAATTAACTTCGTTGCATTTTATTACTTGTAATAAAAATATTTTTAAGTTTGAAACAATGCACTTAATCAGTAATTCTATATCATAGTTGATTGATAATGTACCCACACTAGTCTATCCCTAACTTCTGAGTGCATTAAATAAAATAGAACAATATTGCATTACCAGGAATATCAATCCACACTTTTCTTTTTGTAGGTAATATTTTAAGAATAATATTGACGACTAAAAAAAATTACAGCTCTTTGGGAATCAACCCTTCTGCTACGGAAGGCAATCTCAGTTGCCCTGGTCGTTACCAGATTTAAAAGCCTATAGCAAATGTATGTATGAAGCGATTTGTTCGGTTTATACATCAAATTACGCGCCTTAAATGGCTCTATAATTTCATATAAAACACAATGCAAATGTATTGATAGCAAAGATGAAACGATGGTTGTAATTAGCCAAGTTAATTTTGAAGTCGTCCTATCTTCAAGACTGTAACTTATGGAATATTTCATCTATAAGGTTCGTAGAACTACCTACTAAATCAGAATAATGCGTAGATACTATAAAAATAAACCTTTTTGTACTGCGTGCAACTGTTGGCATGGTATGCGGAAATTCTGAGAGTAAACATTGTATTTCTTCGTCAAAGCTCCCTCGACCTGTTTTACGGCCTAATAGAAACCCTATCCTTTTACCACTACTACATAATTTTGTATGAATATTTGTAACTGTATATGAGTTCAATGTCAATACTATTCATATACGTATTGTGAACAAGAGCGTGGGGAATGGCAGGAATTTGACAATGCAACACTGTTCGAATATCACAGATTCTGTTCCCACTTTGCGCGTTGCACATTTCAAACTGCAATTATTAGGGCTAATATTACTCTAAATTATATTGTAAAACAAGGTTTTATTCACGAAAATGTCTTCTACAAATTATGATTTGTACAATTTCATGATTAACTTGAATTTTAGTACGTTACAGCCAAAAACATAAAGTAACCTACAAATTTTTACGCGCGAAAGTGTTTCACCCGCTATAGCTAGCGAAAAACGCAACCGATTTTTATATTTTTAAAATAAAAATAACCGTACGTGTTGTATAAAATACCTGTAATTTTTCACAATTTTCTATCGGTAATGGTCTTAGATAAATGAGTTTATTTGGGAGCGTGTTTTGACATTTGAACATTCACTATACGATAAAAAACACGCCGTGGCAGAAGGGTTAATATGAAATTAATTTTTTAGAATGGAAATATCTCGCTCCTCCGCTTCACCACGCAGAGGCAGAGTTATGAACAGTAACCAACAAATGTTTCTCACAGTCAATGAAATCAAGAATTCCTTTCGGTAACCATTCTCTTCATGACTGTGTACCAACTGCATTTTATGTATTTCATTAACCCTTTTAAGTTTTGATTTCTCGGCTTCCCCTTTCCTCTTTTGTCCAGTATTGTACCATTTAAGATCTTGTACAACTAAATCATTGTGTATCATAATATTCCCTATTTATTTCGCCTTCCTTTTGTTCAACTTTGAAATAAATTCTGATATAGATACAATTATACATTGCTAATGGAGACGTTTAGACCGGAAGTGGTATTTTTAAAGATCTGAACGACCACAAAAAATTAGTTAAATATTTTTGGTACTGTACATTATCTAAACGAACAGTTTGTAAATATTTTGAAATAATTGAAATAGTTCTGTAATTACAGAAACATACATTTTGTGACTAATTCTAAATATTTTACAGAATAAATAAGGTAATCAAATTAAATTCGTAACAAATGTAAATTTCACTAAGCTTGTCTTAATAGGAAGGAATTTATTTTACTGACACACTAAATAGATTGGTAGTACAGTTTTGCACAAAAGGCAGAATTTATCAAATAATTAAATAAAACATTTACAGGAGAAAAACAATAGATAATGGAATATGAAACAATTTAACCAAATTTTTAAATAACAATAAGAAAATGTTACAAAGAGAGTTGTTTTAATTACACATCAGTCTGTTGGATTAAATAATAGAGGAATGTTAATTAAATGTCAGAAATTCTTGAGAGAAACTATTCATTTCTAGAGACATTCCTGTCAGAGATTGTTGAAAACTTAAAATTACAATAAAAGTATGAAAAGTATATACTAAAATAATACATTTTTTATTTATTCATATATGTTGACAGTTTATTATTTTATAATATGTGTATAATAATTCCTGATAAATTTATAATTACCATAAGAATTACTTAACAATTATTCTTTAATTAAAGTACAAAAAATAACGGTTAAAATATTTGCGTATTTTGAAACGGTAACTTATTTGTAACGTATTATGTAAATAACATTTTTATTTAGATGTACAAATTGTAAAGAAAACAAATTGAAAAATTACATTTAAATAAGAAAAAAATCAACATTGAATGAGATAAAGAAACAGCGGTGTGAAAAGAATCTTTCGCTCACTTTCACAATTCTTATCCTACGTTTACTATCGTTATTTATCTTTTTCTTTCTCTGTTTTCTCTTCGTACATAATGCACAGACTCAACGCACTTCAAAATCCATGAAACATTCACACAGCCTCCGACAAAAGTTTCTTGTACACGTTAGTCTCAGAGCTGATGAAAAGTGTAGGGTTAGAGTTTCCTATTTCCATTCAACATGGTCTGGTAAAAACCTTTTTTTCTACATTTCGAACGTGGCAAAGGTACTCCAGAATAAAAAGAATAGAAATTTCTCTGAAAACGTGTTAGATGTACGGTTATTATTGAGTTACTTTATCGGTCTCTTTTTCAACGATAATACTTATTTTATTATCTACTCACACGTCTCGTATTACACGAAACAATCGTAAAAGAAATAAAATCTCCTCGATACATTTTTCAAATAAACATTCAATAAACGAAAGTTTTAACGATTCATCACAACCCGTACCTAAACTTGACAATCGTAATATAATATTTCGGAAAACTCTTTTAAATAATTTAAAACCATAAGATTACACTAACAACACAAACAGTTGTTTCAAAATACTTTTTATAACATTTTATTATTAATAGGTATTTCACCCACAAAAATATTCTTTCGAGTTTATCAATAATAAAATGTAATAATAACTTCTCCGTTAATCCCGGTTCATCATACGAAGCATCATGAGGTTTGCCAGTATTTAAGAAAATCCTCTGGCCGCGTTACGAGCGCTGCGCAGATTAAGCTCATTAGTGGGATTGGGATTGCCACATCACTGCACATGAGCCTGCAGGACAGTTCCTTCGAGATGCCGCTCTAGGCTCTTCCGCCTCCTCCGCCGTTAGAAAAGTCTTCCATGTCCGCCTTTGGAGCCGTTGACCATCTTCGAATACAGAGAGGAAGAAGACAAATGTAATGGCATTTAGGAGGAAGGAGCCAGTCAGAAGTAAAATTGTTATTGATAATAATATTTTGGAACAGATCTCCCACTTTCAGTATTTAGGTTGCAACATTACATACCAACGGGATAAAGATGCTTACAATAAAATGCACCGATTTCAGCAAATATGCGGAACTATCCACCGCACTTTAAAAAATAGCACCAGCAAAAACACGAGGGTGAAATTTTATAAAACATTAGCAGAGCCGACTTTACTCTATGGCAGTGAAACTTGGGTGCTATTAAAGCGAGAGGAGACCAGATTGCAAGCATCTTAAATGAAATTTCTTCGACATACATATGAGTGTAGTAGAGAAGATCGTTACAGGAATACCGAGATAAGGAAAGAACTCAACATCTCTATAAACGACAAGGTATCCTAGAACAGAATGCAGTGGTTAGTGCATGTAAACAGAATGCGGAAGGATAGGATACCTAAGCAGATACTGGGCTATAAGCCGAAGGGCAGGAGAGAACGAGGACGCCCGAGAAAGAGATGGGTAAATTTGAGAGGTTCGGAACAGGCAGAGATGCCTAATCCTTGAAAGGCAGAAGAACAAGAACTTCTCTTAAGTAATAAGTGCTAAAACAAGAGTGATGGTCTTTAGAGGAAAATATCCAGTCAGGACAAAGATAATGGTGGATGGAGTGATTCTGGAACAGGTCAGCCACTTAGCCTATTCGGGATATGATGTACCAAATATCTATATATATATATGTACCAAATAATTATATGAATGATGTACCAAAAAAGTTCAGAGAATTAATAGGATTTGTGGTACAATACATCGAAATTTGAGTTAGATGTATGTTCTTTACGGAGACAATTTCTGGAGTACTGCCGGAAATGGACCGATCATACTGAAAGAATGTCTCCACACAGGATTCCTAGACTGGTCAGAAGTTACAGGCCGATTGGATGGCGTGATTCGGGGCGACCGGTAGCTAGGTGATGCCGGAACAGGTCTTAGGATCTAATTCTTGACTGAAAGAAGAAGTTCTCCAGCCAAATAATTGCGATGAAGAGTCAACGCAATTTTTTTTTAATTGTTTAATTAATTTTATATTGTTTTTTAATAGTTTATTCATAAAAATATTATATACAGCCATCTACACAAAAATTTACAAACAATAAACAATTTGCAGAATTTAGGAGTAATAAAACAATACCCCATTATAGTACTAATATTATAATAATAAGTAATATTATAATAAGATTGAAATTTCAAATACAACCTTTTCTTATGTACCTAAAATAATTCAAATTAAATCTCCTTTGTTTGAATTTCTGACAAGGTAATATTTTTAAAAGAACATCATGCATTATTGCTGCCATAGCTGAACGGCGTTATTGGATGTATTGTTAAATGTTCCAACTTCAGTTGGAAAGAAGAGAATGTAATCTTGTGTATTGTTTTAACTTCTTATGTCAACGTTAAGTCAGGAATCCTACTTTTTAATACATTTATTCTATTTCTTAATTTAGGACTTTTAGTTTGAACTACTATAAATATTGAATCAGAGAAAAGGGAATTAAAGTAATTAAGTAAATAGAAAATATGTTGACGATTAGGTCATCCCCCGAAAAGCTGGTTTGAACCTCTTAAAGCTTTACTAAGAAAAACTAGGAGTGAGGTGGTTTACCCTTGCCTTTCTCATTGAGTGGAAAAATAGCCTATGCTTATCAGCATGCTAGGCCCTCTGAAAATCATCTACTTTCCACCCTGCAAATGACATTTCACTTTATTCACCACGGGGTCTAGCTATATAAAGAAATTAATTACTCTCTGAGGAGATAACTGTGACTAGTGTCTTTTACACCTCTACCTCTTCTGTCTTAAATGTTTCAGAAATGTAATTGACTGACCATGTGATAAGAAACAGAACTTTTTATAGCTCTGGAACTAGCAGATCGAGTGCAAATAATTTAACACTCACCTTCCTGTAATGAGCATAAAAGAAAATATATATTTTCTTTCATTGGAATCAGCAAATCTACAATCTGTCTCAGTTAAGAAAAATAAACGGATGTATTGTTAAATGTTAACTCTTGAATATACCATACAATGGTGGTACTCCACTCGGCGCTAAGATGTTTAAGTGATGGTTTTCGTTGTTTATTTTCTTATGCTGTTTTCATGTTTCGTTTAAAACATATCTGTAGAATGTTTTTTTTTGGCATCGTTTTAAGTTTAGATATATAAATAAGACATGGTTGATGGTCAATATGTCATTCACATTAACAGCTAAAATAAACAAAATGTTCGAACTATGTACTATTAAACTATTTTTCCTTGGCATAAGAAAATAAATCCTAAAACATTTCACTAATTATGTCTCGTTGTTGATAATTTTTTTTAATAATTCTGAAATTCTGTTTTAGTTTTCTAAATAAATAAATGCAAAATTGCAGTAATATAAAAAGGAAGATGAAAGAACTTTATTATAAATTATTATAGAAATATTTAACCCTTTCGAAATCTTCAAACATTAATTGAGAAAAGATGAGTATTGACCTTTGACTAAGACTAATAATTAGAAAATTTATATTACGGATTACAGCCAATTATTTAAAGAAATTTACGCTGAATAATTTTCTTCATTAATTCCCTTAAGTATTTGTAATAACTACATTTAATAAGCTTCTTAAATCATAGTTATAATAACAGCTCATGTTTCTTTTAAGTAGTTCAGCTTTAAGCGTAATGAATTACTAAATTTAACAGTCAAATAAGAAGCTGAAAACTAAAAATAATTATAAAGAGTTTGTCTGACGGTTCGAGTCAGCTGCATAAACAGCGAGAAATAGTCTTTTTACCTACAAATTATAATTATTCTAAAAGAGACTAAATAAAAATGAAATTATATTAAGACCCTGTTAAACAATTATTGACTCTTAGACTAAACAGAATTGATGCGGGATGAAGTGAGAGTTTTATCTAATTCACAATGCATCCAACTCTAGTTGTTAGATTAGCTTTGTATAAATTTGAAACTCCTCACCGACTGACTCACTCACTCACTGATTCACTCTACATTAATCCTCTAACTTTCCGATCATTTAGAAAGCTGAAATTTTGCATATATTTCTTGGGGGTTGAACAGAAAAACTAAAACATTTGCATTTCCATCGTTCACGCTAAGTGGTAAAAGGGAATGACTACGCTAAAACAAGATATTGTTTTTTCTATATGTTCCCAGAAAGCTAAATTCCAAAAATCCGCATTTAAGTGGTATGTATACATATGACATATATATTTTCTACCTTTCTAAAAAATATATACTTCTCAAAATCGACATTAATATTCTTCAAGTAAAAGTAGTAAAGAAAAACAAAAAAAGTATGTAAAAATATGTAAAAAGTACTTAAGTATGTAAGTAGTGTATAAGAATGTAGTAAGTGTGTAAAAAGTAAAAGTATGTAAGTATGTAAAAATGTGTATGTGCGTGTGTGTGTGTGTGTGTGTGTGTGTGTGTGCGTGTATGTGGAGAAATAGAGACACAATAATCCACATTATATGCACCTCACTGCAACTAGCAAAATTCTTACCACAATTCTTATAGTAATCCGTGCAGTACCGTATTTCCCCCCTAATGTGTTTACGTTGCAATCTGTTCAATTTTGAAACAATAAGCAACCCCATGACCTAATGAGATGAGGATGGTATGTATGACGTGTAAATTAGGTGTAGTCATGTACAGACTCAGGCCGACCATTCCTGAGAGAGTATGGTTAATTAAAACCCAACCATCAATGTACATCGGTAACCACTGTCTAGTATTCAAAGTAACTTTACCAAACTTTAGTAAACCTTAACTTTAGTAAACCTTTACTAGGAATTGAACCAGGAAGCTACGTCTCCGAAAATCAGCTGTTAAACAGTTGACTAGCGGCGATGACGTTACCCCTAGGCCAACCCGGTGGGTTAATTCTTATAGTGTGCGAGATATTACTGTAAGCTTCAATGTCTAGCATTAGTAACAGCTTCAGTTAGTCCGTTGTCTTCCAGCGTTACCGCATATATAGATACATAAGAAACTTTAGGATTACGCCCAGCAATAAATGGAATAAAAACATCATGTAATGAATTGAAAAGACAACTTATAACACATCAGTATATGTCGTATCTGTAGATACAGTGTCGTTTTAAAGTGCCTGTGTGAGTTTGGTAATCGTACAAGTAGTACGTGAAAAATGGAATCCACTAATACCTCAGCTAAGTTCATCAACCTTAAGCTCACAATGATAATATGATAGGCTACATAGTTCAGGAACATTTAAAAGAATGGGCTCAAATACTGATCTTTGGATTTAATATTATTAAATAGTCGAAGAAATATCAATTGAGGAGTTTGATGGATAAACGGACCTATGGGCAAAAACGTATTTTGAGATAACTGCTAACAAATACTTGATATTCTGTTCTTAAATAATTTTTTTCGTAAGTTATACAGTACCTTATTTTATCACTGAACTTCAGTTTTATTTATTTGCTAAATGTATTGCATTACTTGTTAAAGTAAGTTAAAGTAATTATTTGTAAAAAGCTTAATTAAAGCCTAATAAAAATAATATGAACTGTAGTCCCTTTTTCCATCATCATGAAAAAATCAAAACTCAAAACAAAGAAAATAAATGTATACAAATTATTTTTTACCGAGTACAGTATTTACAAAAAGAAAATTAAAAAATACAGTTCTAGTTATTTACATGAATTTGAAACAAATTAAAATTTAATCTTTTGTTCATTAACAGAATGATCTACGATTTCATTGCTTGTATTCATCATATATTTATTTTGGTCAGTAGGTCACCTTTAAATTTACCAATTACTTCCTCATAAAATTTAATACTATTTATAGACATAAAATGCAATATTGATCTTATATCAGCAAGTTTTGCTGCTGATAGAGTTAGTTCCTGGTTCAGCTTCACCAAAATATACGTCACTATTACTCATTCAATCGACTGCCATAACCTTATAACAATCGTCACCGCTTCTTTTAGAAAATACATGGAGATATGAAGTTTTGTACACATACAAACATCATGGCGATTTAATGAGAACTTTGACGGAAAAAGGACCTATAGTACTTTAGGTTTCTTGTTCCGCCAAACTCCTCAATTAATTTAACAAGTATCAATTAAATAGTGAAGAAGATGTACGGTATTTTTTTATGAGTAGTCTAAATATATTTTATGTGTGCTACTATTTCATTCCCAAATAGTCAGGCAAAATAGTTTAGTCTGCTGGTAGAAATTTGCTATCACTCTTATGTAATACAAGTTGGGTGAGTGAGTAACTTTATACAGTAACCAGATGACAACAACTTTAAATGAACCAACTTCCAATGGAAGTTCTTGTTTTAATTCAATTCAAAGTACAGTACATCCAGTAATCGAACTGTACAAAACTAGGTATGTGTTAAGTAATTACTCGAAAACTAAAGCTAAAAAAAATACAAATAATCACCAGAAAATAAAATTTTAAAAACTCTGTAATCAGCATAATTTTTAAAAAATCTGAAACTTCTTTAACCGATTCACAAAAATAATATTTTATTACTATTAGATTGGCATATCAATTTTATATCAACCACAAATATTTAATAACTAATAAGAAATATCTTATTTAATAAGAAATAACCAAAATAGAAGCAGTGACGCTTACATCAATTGGTCACACTAAAGTGATACTCGGCTACCTCAAGAATCTAATAAATGTAATCACTCTAACAAAAAATTGATAGTACAATATGTCCTTGTCGGAACACTAAAAGGAGAGCATTTCAAATACGAGTATTAGACAATTACAAAGTTTGCGTTGGCACACTACACAAAAAACAAAAATTGTTGAAAAAAATTAATCTTCAAAAATATTTTTAACAGATATATTTCATGTAAACTTGTATAAGTAACATATTGTATATTGTAATACTTCTACAACAACGTCTACAACTACTTGTTTTTATTGTGCTAAAAACTATCACCACGAGTCAGCTGTATAACGACTTTTTTTATTTTAACAAATGAAAAAATTACAATCTGTTCATGTAAGAACAATAAGTAGTACAGCTAAATATTGAAAATTAATCAGTGGATAAGTTACTAACCCACTGATTAGCAACTTAGATGCTAAAAAATAATGAACACCACATTCACACTCGTACACGCAAACACACACATCCTTACTGAATCACAAAATAATTATTATTATATAACATAGTTAAACAAAGTGAATACCTTATAAAAGTTCATATAAATTGGAATTAATAATTAATAACACATTTAAAATCTCTCACTTAAATTTAGAAAATCAGTTCTTTTTAATTGACACGTGAGCTATTATCAATAAGGTGGTTTGGATGTTCTTCTACGCGTTGAGAGTATTTTTTACTCATTCTAGATATTTCTTCTTTTACAGATGTGATTATAACAACTGATTTTCGGAAATGAAGGTTCCTGGTTCAAATCCTACGAAAGGTCGCATTTATACGGATTTGAATACTAGGCAACGGTTACCGGTGTACTTTGATGGTTGGGGTTCAATGAACCATACTCTATCTGAAAATGATAGACCTGATTCTGTACAAGACTACTACACCTCATTTATACGTCATACACATCATCTTCATCTCATTGGGTCATGGTGAAACAAAATTAATAAGCCTCTACGTGGGATTCGCCAAATTTGTTGTGTTTTATTTCATAGTTAATTATTATAAACTGTATAAAAATAAGTAAACTGAACTAAATAACAACAATCTGTTAAGACAAACAGCAATCAACACATTACAATGCATTACGTACATTTACATTATTTAAATTAATATATCATTTACTATTATTTATTAACTATTTTTCAAAGACTGAGTGAGTGAGGGACACCCGTTTAGACCGCCATCTTGCCCCTCACTGAAATATATTTTATACAAAATTTATTTTATTCTTCTCTAGTCGCCTAGCAACTGAAATAAATAACTTTTATTAAAATAATTTTGTCAATATGAAATAATTTTAAATAATTCTTAAATAATAATCAGCTGGAGATGTTTATCATTTTAATAGATTCAAAAAATAAACAATTCCAGATGTTCAGTAAATTCGGCACACTACAAATATCCCCACAATTCAATTTTGAAAACAAAAAGAAATTTTTATGATAATCTAAATTTTGAATTTGTTTGATAAATTTAATTCCAAAATGTTTTTTTTTAAAATTGTTACTAAGCGACCTTACAATTCCATTAATCAAATAAACTATAAACTATAAACATAATATAACCTATAACACCTAAACTATAACCTATAAACATAATGTAATTGAACATAACCTTATCAAACATTAGAGTGTATAAACATTACTAATAAATATTATGTTTATCGCTTCTTAACCAATAAAACAATTAACAATAAACATAATCAACATATGTACATAATTTTTACATTTATCATGATTAGAATATCTAGCATCGATATTTATCACTGGCACATTGTCTTTCACAAAACTCATTAGTATTTCACTAAGTTCATTAAGATTGTTAATTCCTTTGGTTGTGAAATTCCTAATAATATTAACTTTATTAATTGCATTGTTGTTTCTAACAACATTCTTCAAAAATGTTTTAGACTTAAATTCATTACACTGTCCGCTATTATTATTATTATTATTATTATTATTATTATATGTTATCCTATCATTTGCTTTTATTTCATATTCATTTATAACTTTCTCAATTATTTCATTACCATTATTGTCCACATCTTTACTGTTGTCAATTGAAATTTGTTTTACTTTCATCTGGGTATAATCATTATTATTTACAACACTTTTTATTGTATTATCAAAAGTTACTTCATTTTCTTTTATAGTATTATTAGTTTTACCTATATTTTCAGCACTATTTTTACTCATATCCTTATTTTTTTAAAAATAATTAGCATTTCCTTTATCTTTACTTTTATTTCTATCCTCTAAATCTTTCCTAATTTCTGCCCTAAGTTTATCAATTATTTTTACATTATCCTGTTTGATTCCTTCTCCAAATTCGCTTATAACCCTTTCTCGTTTATCTAACCTATAATCTAAAGCATCTATTTTTTCAACTAACTCTTTTCTATGTAGATCTATAGTATGTGCCTGTTTATCTATTTTACGGCTTAGTTCATTTTTATGTTCAATGTTTTGTTTCATAAGTTGCTGAAACATATTTGCAATCATAATGTTCTGACTATTATTATTATCCATATTATTATTACTCATACCCGCTGCGTCACTTGATATTCCCATCAAATCTGCTACCTGGTTAACATGAGCTGGTCCTGGCAATCCTGTCTCGTCTGGCTCCTTCCTTCTTGCTTCGTCGTCCTCATCTGGTTGACCCTCGTCTTCATCCTCCGATGACTCATCTTTTTCACTCTGCTGACATGTAGTTGGAGTTTGATTCCTTTCTGGTACTGAAGAAACAATCTTGAACAGATATGCGTCTGGATCCTGGCCTTCCTCAACTAAAATCCTATGTAGTCGTTCCATAAGTACTGCTTTTACACCTTTTTCTTGTATATTTCTTTTTCTAAGCTCCTGTTTTAAATCTGCGACACGAAGATCTATCAGTTTCTTGTAATCAGCTTCCGACATGTCTTCTATTTTAAATTATAAATGTTTTACATTTTATTCCCTTTATATTTCGTTTTTTATTCGATTTTATGGATTCTTCTTTAAATTGTCGTTTAAATTCTTCCCCACAATCGGGTTGCCAAATTTGTAACAAAATTAAATATAAATCCATACAATATTTACTATTATTTATTAACTATTTTTCAAAGACTGAGTGAGTGAGGGACACCCGTTTAGACCGCCATCTTGCCCCTCACTGAAATATATTTTATACAAAATTTATTTTATTCTTCTCTAGTCGCCTAGCAACTGAAATAAATAACTTTTATTAAAATAATTTTGTCAATATGAAATAATTTTAAATAATTCTTAAATAATAATCAGCTGGAGATGTTTATCATTTTAATAGATTCAAAAAATAAACAATTCCAGATGTTCAGTAAATTCGGCACACTACAATGGGGTTGCTTATTGTTCTGAATTGAACAGATTGCAATGTATACACTTTAAGGATAAAAAAAATATAATTGTTTTGGACGCTAAAAACTAGAAAAGTTTTCATGCGACCATAATAAAATTTATTATAAAATTAATACTAATAAAAACAATCGATCAGTAAATTAAACAATTTCCGATATCAAACATAAACAGAAATTTTATTCTTAATTAAAAACAATTAAAAGAATAAAATAAAAGTGAAAAATTTTACAATCAGAAAAATTTAATTAATAACCAGACCAGACCAATTTATTGAATGATGTAAAAATCATATTTACTTTGTTATAAACCTATCCAAAAACGTACAAAATACATATTACATTTTATAAAACTTTACAAAGCATAAAATACTAGGTTGGTATTAATTAACAATTAAATGTTTTAAAATAATTAGCGTCGGTGTGTAAAAGGGGTATTCAAAATTCAATTGAGCACAATATTGTACGAAAAAACATCAAAAGGGGATGGTTTGGGGTTTTCATTCTAATTATAATGTACTGCGTTATAAAACCGAGTAAAAAAGACAAAAGAGCGGCAGATGTTTTTTAGTGATAATGAGAATGATTAGCTCAGCCTACAAAAACAAAAGCAATATTAATATCGCAGTGAAAACAATGTCTTTTTTAGCTGGATACGTACCGCAACTGAAACATCGAATACACAAGCACTGTCATAATTTACTAAAATTTTAGTGTAACTTAATATTATTTTAAAATTTATCAAAAAACTACCCTTGCAATATGTAACGTACAAATACCCAGAAAAAATAAATTCATTTAGATTAAATTAAATTGTCAAGGGGATGTAAGGTCTTATTTTATGTTCAATCTGAATATATTTACGAGTGCTACAATTTTATTTAATGCTAGTACAATTGTGCAATGAAAGAATCAACAATTATGTCATTTTTTTGCTTTCAGTCTTTCAAAGCTTTCAATCTACAGATTATAATGCTAAAAAAAGGTTCCGAGTTTTTCTCTCGGAAAGGGTATAGATTTATTTCATTCGTTGTTATTTCATACTTAAAATGTTCCACACGCAAAGTAACTGCACATTTATTAAAAGATCATAATATACCATTGTTGTTGTTTAGGTCAACAGCCGAAAGGCTGGTTTGAACCTCTAGAGGTTTTACTATGTAAAAGCGAGGAGTGAGGTGGTTTAACATGCCTTCCTCACTGAGTTGAAAGAGTATGCTTATCAGCATGCCAGGCTCTCCAAAAAGAACCTACTTTTCACCTTGCAAATGACACCTTTACTTCATTTACCACAGGGTCTGGTTGTATAGTGAAATTCATTACTCTTAGAGGAGATAACAACTCTGACTAGTGTCTTTTACACCTCTACCTCTTCTGTTCTTAAATAGTTCAGTCATATAATTGGCTGACTATGTGATAAGAAACAGAACTATTTTTTGTAGCCCTGGAACCAACAGATCGAGTGCAATTAATTTAACACTCCATCTCCCCGTTATGGGCAAAATATACCATTATGAACTAAAAAATAAAAAAATTATACGCCAATTCGCAATACATTTTACAAAATTTTTTCAGTAGATTAAAATTATTTTCGTATGATTTGTTTTTTAGTTTAACGTCCGACTGTTCTGCAATTAGAAAAATGAAATGATTTTTGTCACTTATGAAAATATGCCGTGCCTCAATGGGATTCGAACCCAAGACCGCATGATGAGAGGTATTTTTTCGTATGGTTAACTGCCTTGACAAAAATTTTGTTGTTTGTTAAAGTAGGCCAATATGTTTTTGTACGTTAACTTAAAATCAGTTTTTGAGCCGGTACCATCAGTCAGCTAGTTGAAACTTGCTAGTAATTGTTAAGTAACACTGATTACGCGAGTAACTTTGTAATAGCTTACAGAAAAAACGTATAAATTTCACTGGAAGTCTGTTGAAATTTACACCTATTTCAAGCAAACATACAGCCAAGTCAGAAATCAAACTGTTATTGTGTACAGTTACCAAAAACAAAAAAAGGCTACGAAACTAAAAATAGCAACCAGCAAATGACATGTTATTATTCAATTTCAGCTAACGATTTTTGGGAGTTTCTATTGCGGTTAATATTAAAAACATATACTGAATAATATCGCCACCTATATTTTTAAGACTTTGAAGAATTTAATATTGATTGTAAAACAGAATGTTCCTGGTTAATTTTTTGCACTCGATCCGCAAATTCCAAGGCTACAACGAATAGTTCTGTTTCTTATCACATGGTCAGCTAATTAAACAACTAAACCATTTAAGAACAGAAGAGGCAGATATGTAAAAGATACTAGTTACAGTTATCTCCACCGAGAGTAAAGAATTTCATTATACAGCCAGACCCTATTGTGAATGAAGTGAAAGTATAATTTTCACGGTGGAAAGTAGATACTCTTCAGAGGGCCTAGCATGCTGAAAAGGAAACTTTTCCACTCAATGAGAAAGGCAAGGGTAAACCACGTCACTCCTCATTTTACTTAGTAAAGCCTCTAGAGCTATATTCAAACCAGCCTTTCGGCTGATGATCTAAACAACAAATTTTGCACGCATAGGCCTACAAATAAAAATTTATTTCTTATGTCATAAGAGAAGGATCAGGTAACCAGTCCCTCTTATGTATAAATTAAGCAATTTAATACTTTTTACGCCGTATTTATTTTTTAAATTTAAAGACTGATACATAATAGGTTAAATTATTTAGAATTTATTACTTCAGGATACTTAAAATTATTGTAATCTACAGTAGATTTAGACGTTAAAAACCGAATGAAAGTATTCCCGCTTAATATAAAAAAGAAATGTAAAAATAATAGCATATAATAAAGTAGCAATGCACTATGTTAAATAAACAATTCAAGATCGCCTATTATACTTAGCGTAAATTACATACAATTTTATTATTAGGCCTACTAAAACTGCAGACATGTATTTTCAAGTAGAAATTACATCTCAAGTATATACCGGGTGTCCTATGGAATTTGAACCATTGGGAAATAGGATTGATTTTCATTAGTTTGTTAATATTTTCCTCCTACAAATAAATGAAGACTTGTTATAGTCAGGAATCATTAGAAAATGTTTAGACCTTAAAAATATCAATTTTAAATATTTTCAATATTTTTTGAGCAATAAAAAACTTACCGCTCATAGATTCGACCCACCTGTCTTTACATCTCCGGGCCAGAACGTTACCGTTACTCCAAACATAATAATGTGAAAAGTTGATAAAATTTACAATACTTAAATGGAAAACGGTTACAAATTTATGTATTTCTGTATTTAAGCTGAAATACAGCTTAAAATGTATCAAAATTGAGATTTTTAAAAGGTCTAAACATTTTCTAATGATTTCTGACTATAACAAGTCTTCATTTGTTCGCGGAAAGATAATATTGTGACAATATCGAAGACGAATGGTTCAAGAAATTTCTAGTTCTTCATTCATAAAATGGTAACGCGTAGATAATAGAATGAAAAAGTAACAATAGGGTTAGCTATAAAAGTATACCTATTCATAAAGGTTATTTAAAAGGACCGCGATATTGTGTATGATAAGGTAGGTTATTGTTCTACAACTATTTATGAAAGGGTCGGTTGATTACCTGTAACACCTTTATTCTATTTACAATAGATCTATTTGCTTGTTTACAGTAGAAGACTTTTCCGGTAAAAAGGGTTTTTTGTACTTTATTATTTGTATCGAATTTCTCTGTTTTGCTAGAATTATCTTTTTGATCCTATATAGGCCTAAATAGAGCCTCGAGTGCGGTCAGTGAGTCAGTATCCGTTTGATCTTTGACGAGTGGTTATTGAGTGGTTGACGGTGCGTAGTACAGGTTACGTATCCGAGCATTGTAGTGGTTAACTAGTGTTATATTATCTTGTGTATGAGCATTATATTCAGTTTTTGTGTATGTGCTTTGTGTATAATTATTTGTAAGTAGAACTAAGTAAATTATTTAAGTTATTTATTGTAATACTCCATTATAATTAGTTTATTATTTATTTTGTAAATCTTTTAGTTGTAATAAATATTTGTAATTGTAAACTTTAGTGTATTAATTATTTAATTACCTAGATCCCGAAACGGACCTTAGCGATAAGTGTCACAATATTAATAAATTAATGAAAATCAATGCTATTTCCTTATGGTTCAAATTCCGTGGAACACCCGGTACAGCAGATTAATAACATTTGGGGTTATAAAAAACACAAGCATTAGCAATGTGAGCAATTAGACCTCTCAAACAACACTACCACATTCAAAATAAAACTTAGAAAATGAATTAGTAGACCGTGTATAAATTCTGCAAACAAATGGGGTATAGATAGAAATCTACAGGGCTTTTTGTAATAAAAAAACCAGGAAGTGTTAAGTATGTAATGTATTAACTCTTTTATCCAGTCTATTTAATCTTAACGCTTTTAACTAAATTAAAATATTTATTTTATGTAAAATAAATATATATTTATTTAAATAAATATTTATTTTATGTAATAAATAAATAAATGGTTGCAGTCGTATCTTCATGAGCGAAGTTTTGTAGTGAAGGTTGGAGGTAGAGTGTCGGATGAACATCTGGCTACTTCAGGAGTTCCTCAGGGTTCGATTCTCGGTCCTTTACTTTTTGTATGTTTCGTCAACGATATTGTTTGTAATATTAAATCAAATATTTATATGTACGCAGATGATTTGAAAGTTTGTGCCACATCCAATAACGCAGCTGAGTGCAGTGTACTTCAGAGAGATATTGATTTAATACAGCTATGGTCACTGCAAAACAGGCTCTATTTAAACTTAACTAAAACTTTCGTTATAACTTATTCAAGAAAAACGATGAGCTATGTACACAAGTACATTCTTGGCCATAACGAAATCATAAGAAAGACCAGCACCACGGACCTTGGTGTGTTGTTTGACTCCAAGCTATTATTCCGTGAGCAAATAGCTTCAATAGCTGCAAAAGCTCGAAGGAATTTAGGACTCATAGCTTGGATTAGTCGTGATTTCAAATTTGAGAAAACAGTACTTAGACTTTATAAGAGCCTTGTGCGTCCCGTCCTCGAGTATTGTTCAACGGTGTGGAACTATAGAAGGGACGTCACAGAAAAGGAACTAGAGAGGGTGCAGAAAAGACTAATTTATAAGTTGGAATGTAGATCTGGGAGAAAATTTGATGGCTATGCGGATGCCCTCTCATTCTACGGGCTTCAGAGTCTGAGCACGCGACGTAGAGTGATGGAAGTACTTTACATTTACAACATTCTGCACTCACGAGTTGAAGTTCCGGATATCTCGAAGATTTTTCTGAGAGTACCTGGCACAGCTTTAAGAAGTTTTAGGTTGTTTGCTGGAGCTACAAAAAGTAAAATAGCTCCAATCAATAGATGTATAGCTACAGCCAATGAAATAAATGGAGAGGTAGATCTGTTTCACAGAGATAGCAAAATTAAAGAAAAACTGTACAGGATACTGTGAAGGAAGGCTGTAAATACTGCGTGATCTTTATGTTATTTTATGTATTGTTATGTGTTATTTGTGTCTATGTGGTGTATGTTAAGCTCAGCGGCTGACTGTTTTTTAGAGAAGAAAGAATGACTACGTTAAGTTGTAATGGTGCGGTATACTAAGGCGAAATTATCTTGCTGTTCTACTGTACCACCTCGCATCCTTGCGGCCAGCCATAGTAGTGGGTGGAGACGGCGGGGTGTAGGGGTGTTTGGGAGCCCCCCAAAAAAAAAACGAAAAAAAATTATTGTTACTACTACTTAAAATCTACTTTCGGCCTCCTCCGAAGCGTAGTGAAGCGCATTGGCCTGCCACGCGAAGGTCCCAGGTTCGATTCCCGGCTAGGGACAGGAAATTATAACAAGTCACAACCGAACTTCCCATAACCCACTGTAGTCGCTAATGACCAAGCAGTTTATGCGACTTTAAATAAATTAATATCTGTTCGTAGTCCTAAAACAACTGGGTCACGTGCAATTAGCTTAACATTCCATCTAAATATGATGTGTTAGAAATTACTGTACTTTAAATTCTTATTAGAATTTAGAGAAGTATTGTTTTTTAACAACTGAATTAAGGAATTCATAGTTACCGAAAAGGTTTCAACATTTACGCATTAATTAATGTCATGTTACATAAAAGTAACATGACACCAGATGTCAGAAACTACAAAAAAACGTGTTATGTGCATAATGTAATTAAATATCAACAGCGGTTTACTTATTCGTACACAAAAATGTTAGTGGGCCTGGATCGGGTTTCAAGTTCCGGTTTCGATCGATATGACTCAAAACCGGAAGTCAAGAAATAAAAGTTGGAATTTGGAAACAAAGTGTCATTAGTTTCCTGTATTGACCGGAAGTGGCCCAAAACCGGAAGTTAAGAAATCATAGTTATGAAATTGCAATTTGGAATCAAAATAAGTATCATTCGATTCCTCTTAAAGCTTTCTTACTTAACTTTTCTCCTTAGCTTTCTTACGAAAGCTAAGTGGGCTTGATCCCATTATGAGAAAGGATAATCCTGTGTCACGTGACACGCAATGTTACTTCTTGGGCCGACTACTTTTCTTCAGAAAAAATTTGGCACCAGCCACGAGATGCGTTTTTTCAAGAAAGGGATTTTTCCTATTGAACTATGTAGTTCTTGACCTAAGTAGTGAAAAAGTAGAACGGAAAAGTGTTAGTCAACAGGACTCGACTGCTAAATTAAATTTCTCACGTTCGACTACCGAATATGGTCTAGATGTAATTACACCGGAACAACGTTGTAAACCTCTAGTATCTCCAAATAATAATTTCAGTGAATAATTATACATTAAAAAAATTATAAAATCTGATATTTAATAAAATTATTCACATAACACGTTTGTTTTGTGTAAATATAAAAACCAATCCGACGAAGTAATGTCTAAAAAATTAATGTTAAAAACACCGACTGTTTATTTTTTAATAAAAGAAGCAGTTTTGTCAACAATCAGCAAAACAACCGATCATTTATTTAATTTAATATCGGTCTCAACTCTTTTTCCTTTTCGTGTAAAACGATAAATTGTCGTTTTAATACTGAAACAAGTTAAATTATGTACAAATTAAAATGTTTGTATTAGTGCCACGTGTTTCTCTTGAGGGTGAAACTTTTTTTTGGGTATTTCATGGATGTAAAGTACACATTTTCTCTTCTCCCTTGCCGTAAAACAACCCCTAAATGCAACCCCTAGAGAAGAAATAACACGTGCAGAAGCGTGCAACTTACCTGTGCGGACTTTTTAACACATTAGATTTATATTATTAAAAAGTAGAAAAACAATACCTACTAAAAGTTTTATATAAATATTTTAAAAGTAATATTTTTAATAAAGTTACTTTGATAACACCAATAATAGGGGAAAAAAATCAACGTTAGTTTGTTAGTTTTTCTTTTTTTTAACACGCTGAAGGAGTAGCGAAAAAGTTAGAATCTGTCTTGTAAAAACTAAGATTATAGTCTGTAAAAAGGAATTTACGTCTCCCGTAAAAAAGTAGCTGCAGAAACTATAAACAAAGTTCGAATGTGCTATTCAGATACTAGCCTACCTTATATCTTTTCTTCACTCATAAATAAAGAAAAACATAAATCAATCGACAAAGCATTAAGTTAAAACAGTCTTAAATAAAATAAAATAAATAAACCTTACCTATCAAAAGTAAAATTTGAATGAAGTATTGATGATGCTACAATAAATTTTAGCATACAAACTAATCAAATTTAAAGGTTTATCATCTATAATCAAGAACAATTTTATATAAAAAAAAAAATCTGGTGTGAAACACTCACACAACTTTCTCTTGCCAATGCAAATAATGGTCAGTATAACCTAATATTAGTATTTCAACAGTAGAAATAAACGCTAAACTAGGCTCTGTAGAGAAAATGCACTAAATAAAAGTTGTAGATCTTTTAATTTCCTGGAATCTGTATTCCTCAGAGTTAATAAGTATCGTACCCAAAATCAAAGACAAAAAGTAACAATTTGAAAGTAATTATAACCTACCTAAACCCTAGTTATTATTACCTTTAAGTGATAGAATTCAGCCTGAACATAAAAAACATTACTTTACAGAATGCTCAAGGAATACCAGTATTTTTCCATCTTACATCATCTTGGAAATTCCATAAAAACCTTAAAAAGACGCAGGAAAACAAACGTGTTAATTTAATGCAATAAACCTTATTAAAAATTCAATGATATAATGTACTAGATTTCTAGTATCGATTTTAGATTTCGTTCTTCATTGCTTTTATTTAAAATTGATGTTATTTAAAATTTAGAAGCTAAATTGTTCACAACTTCTCAGTCAGATTCTAAGGACTTCTGATTTTAAAGAATACATATTTTAAAGAATACATTGTAATGTTGCATGTTTATTAATAAAAATAAATAAAAATTCAGAAGTGTTTTTAATCACAATTCTTGGAGAGGCATCAATGGAAGTCCAAAACCTTTCATGTCTATCATGGTATTTCAACATAATCATCATAATCATCAAATTTACTAATAACATTTTTACAGTTGTAAATTAATCATTAAGAAAACCAAATTTATAGGACGATTTGGAATTACCATATGCTAAATCGTTTAACAGATCAAATTCAGATAAGGTAATAATAAGATTAGGAGAAAAATGAACAGTTTGTAATTTTAAATTAACCAATAAAGAACCATTTTGTTCGTGCGCAGTATCCTTTCCGATATTCTACTGAGGTAAGGCCATGTAGGTAAAAAAATAGGGAAAACTTATTTCAAAAATTGTTAATACATTTATTCATCTGAAAATTTTTGATTCTACTGGTGAACCAAAGCTCGAATGATTCGGAGAAGTTAAAAGATTATACAATAAAAAATATTACTTCAAAAATTAATGGCCACAATGATTTGGAAACAAAGTCATTTATAAAATAGGTTTATTAACGGAAATATAACCAGTATTATGTGTTGCTGATAATACAGTAGGTAGGCCTATACTTTATGTATTATGGAAATTACATTTGAGCTTGAAATGTTATGGAAAGGGAAAGATGAAAATGCTTTCTCTCGTGGTAGGTATTGAATATGGATCACAACAAAGGTGCACAGAACTACACCGGAAAGAAAACAAACCACTTTACATTTTCATCTCTACAGTAGGTAGGCTTCAATCCGTCGAAACACAATATCAGCGTGTAACATAACACAGTATTGAAAATATTTTTATACAAGAATACAAAAAAAACGTTTTCATGAAATGTTTTTTTTAAACTAGCACGATCAACTGTTATTTTTGTTATAAAATACAATTGGTGATAAGTTAAATAAGTTATGCAGAATGGTAGTTAATTTATTTATACGAAATATATTTACTTATTTTACATTACCAACAATATTTGTGTACATTAATTTTAATCTATGCCCATAACGGGCAGGTGGAGTGTTAAATTGCTACCAACACTCAATCTGTTGGTTCCAGGGCAAAAAAAAATTGTTCTCTTTCTTATCAAATAGTCAGCCAATTATATGACTGAAATATTTAAGAACAGAAGAGGTAGAGGTGTAAAAGACACGAGTCAGAGTTATCTCCTCTGAGAGTAATGAATTTTACTATACAGCCAGACCCTGTGGTGAATGAAGTGACGGTGTCATTTGCAGGGTGGAAAGTGGGAGCTTTTCGAAGGGCTTGGCATGCTGATAAGCATACTCTTTCAACTCAGTGAGGAAGGCAATAGTAAACCACCTCACTCCACGTTTATACTTAGTAAAACCTCTATATGTTCAAACCAGCCTTTCGGCTGTTGACCTAAACAACCATCTTAATCTAAGTCTAGTAATTCTATTTCTCAAAGACAACCTTTTCCGCAGAGGGAAAGCCTTACTTATAGCTTTTGATAACAACTATAGGCTTACGATGAGTTATCATACTACATTGTTTTATTCAAAACTTTTTTTCTAACAATTAGAAATTAAATCTATTACAACTACAAATACTACTAATATTTCTATATTATTATTGTCTATAATTATTTTATTATTATATTATTATAATTATACGAAATTCCAGCAGTATTTTCACGAATCAAATTTCGTCGGACTCAACGTATATTGAAAACTATAATATCATAAAATTACACACTTATTTTCAGATAGGTGGAGTGTCAAATTATTTACACTCAATCTGCTCGTTGCAGGGCTAAAATAAATAGTTCTGTTTCTTATCACATGGTCAATTAAATGACTGAATCATTTAATAACAGAAGAGGAAGAGGTGTAAAAAACACTAATCAGAATTATCTCCTCTGAAAGTAATGAATTTCATTATACAGCCAGACCCTGTGGAGAATGAAGTGAAGGTGTCATTTGTAGAGTGAAAAATATGTGCTTTTCAGCGGGCTCGGCATGCTTATAAGCGTACAATTCAGTGAGGACGAAGGCGTACAATTCACCATTCAGTGAGGAAGGTATGGTAAACCACCTCCTTCCTCGTTTTACTTAGTAAAACCTCTACAGATTCAAACCAGCCTTTCGGCGGATGACGTAAACAACAACATTTTCAGATAGAATGGACACTATAAAGACGTTGGACTTGTGTTTCCCTTCTAACATTATTCAGTAATTGACAGTTTTGACAGTTTTTTTATCAACAAGCCGATGTTTCTTGAACACAATTACTCAACGATTGATGAACTAGAATTGAATCAAATAACAATAAAACAGAGCTATGATTTGGTAACTGTTTTTTTTCTATCGTACGTAGAAATAATCAATTATCTTTCTACGAACACTATTAAAACTCTGGCATTTTAAGCAGTTTTAATGAAACACCACATGAAAAGAAAACATAGTATTACTAATCAAGGACACAGAAGTAAAACGATATTACAGTCAACCTGTTAATATAAAACAAAGAACGTGGAAGAAAATAAAACACAAATTAAGTTAAATATAATGTTTCAAACATATAACAACACTGTGCATGCTATTTAGGATTAAGAATTACAAAACGTAAAACGCCTTTTGTAATTCTTTGTCACGACCGAATCCCTTTGAGGAGGGGAAATATTAGTGTAATAAAGTAAGTATGCAAATATTAATTTGTATTCATAATTAAGAAAACTTTATTAAAGTAATAATTAACTATTAGATTATAATTTCATAAAGTAAAGTAAACTTCATTAAAGTACTATGAAATTAAAATACGCGGGTTGATAAACAGGAATACTAAATTGCAATAATAAATTCGTGCATAATGTCGTAATGAAAACTTATAAATTACAATTAAAATTCCTCACCAGTTTCAATTAAAATTATTATTTTTTAATTTTAATAAGTTCATTTAAAGAAAACACAAGAAATACAGGAAGTTCCGTGTTACACTGGGAGTTTAACAACATTTAAGTAGGCATGTATGCTGACGAAGCTTTTTTAAACAAGCAGAAAAGAACGAAGGAAATTATAAGTCGTTTAAACAAAAAAGACAATACATAATAGCTTAAATAAGTAAGCTTAATTAAATATTTAATTTTTTCTTCTTTTTACCTTATTCTACGTTGTCTGCATTGTTATTTTTAATTTCTAGCGGTGAATTACATCGATTGCACCTGAAAAAGAAATTAGTTAAATTAATTTTCAGGAGTCATGCAAATTTTTTCTTTAGACCTATTTAAACAAAAATGTACTTAACAGAATTTTATAAACACTAAAGAATATACGGTATGGTAGAAAACACAAAATAACTAACATTATTTTTAAAAATCAACTCTTGAAATTATTATATACAAAACACATGTATTATTGTATTATTCGTATTGAAAAATTTTCTTCGGTTATAGGTATTTAAAATAACGTCGAATAAAAATCCCTTTTAAAGGACCACGCGTCTCATGGTTAGTGGTAATTTTTAAAAAGGCCTTTTTTTATATATCCGAGGCGGCGAGAAAAACTCATGTTCACTCCCTCACGATGGGGGAAGTAGTGTTGGACTCAAATGAGGCGTCCTCGCCCAGCCCCATGGAGGTCGCAACCGCCTACCAACCAAAAACCCGCCGCCTGGCCACTTACGTTCGGTACAAGAACTTCAAACTCAATGATTTCTGTATCTACGCTTTAAGAGAAATCGACGAACACTATTTTTGTTTCCAAATTCCTACTTTGATTTCATTACTTTCGGTTTTGGCTCACTTCCAGTCAAACTCGAAACTTCAAACCCAATTTAGGCCCAACAACTTTTTTTACACTCAATCTGTTTGTTGCAGGGCTAAAATGAATAGATCTGTTTCTTATCAAATGGTCAGCCAATTAAATGAATGAATCATTTAAGAACAGAAGAGGTAGAGGTGTAAGACGCTTATCAGAAATATTTCCTCTGAAAGTAATGAATTTCATTATACAGTCAGACCCTATGGTGAATGAAGTGAAAGTGTCATTTGCAGAGTGGAAAATATGCGCTTTTCAAAAGACCTGGCATGGTGATAAGCGTACTTTTCCACTCAGTGAGGAAGGCAATGGTAAACCAACTCACTCCTAGTTTTACTTAGTGAAACCTCAACAGGTTCAAACCACCCTTTGGGCTGATGACCTAAACAACAACAATACCTTTTTTGTACATTATGAATCTGTAAATCGTTTGCTGCTATCTTTTGTCGTTTTTGACATCTGGGTTTGACGGACGCACAGAATAAAATGATAGATGACAAATTTTAAATTGTCACCAATAAAGTTTTTTTTAGCTTTTTTATTTGTTATCGGGAACTGTACATTATTGACAACTACCCAATTTCTGCTTTGCTGTATTATTTGACGCGAATTAGGCATGAGTTTGAACAGGGACCTTCAGCAGAGTTTGTTCATGAATGGCTGTCAGCTGGCCACCATACAAGGTCGCTTGCCCAAACGGTGTTACTTAACAAATAATAGCGACTTTCTACAGCTGACAGACTGGGCTGGCCGTCACCGATAAAGTAAAAAATATATATTTTACACTGTAAAAGGACTTTCGTGTTTTTAACATCTTCAGTATTTTTAAGAAGTATTCTTGAACGGTCATATATTATTGCTTTTTAACTATAAATTTGATTACGGTATTATACAATAGCTGCAACATTTCCATATATGCTATTTTAATACTTAGTGGACGATGGGAAATCACTTTCAGGAGAAAAGGTACCCAGTAGTACATTCTCCGTTTTGAACTATGGGATTGTCCGTTATTCAAACCAAGAGGTCTCTACTCCATATTCGCTTTAGACGTCGTACAGTTAGGAAGTTCCTTGTAGCTAGATAACGGAATAAAATGGTTTTGGATGGTCACCTACTCGTTCGTGAAATTTACTAAATGGAAGGATACGGCCAGTTCGTTAACTGTCAGAAGTTTGAAATCGCCGTGGAGGTTTTTTTTGCTAACATAAAAAGGAGGGCCAGTTTTAAGAATTTTAACTGAAAAGCCTGGATCGATTTTTAGTTACTTCCTTTCTTCACCATGGTAGAAAAGGAATCACGGTAGATTATAAAACTTTATATAATAATAAAAAAATATTTATCTTTGCCCGTTGATAGGTGATTTTATTCTACAAAAGAATTTATATTAATTTAACATCAAAATTAATCAGATCTTAATAAATTTAAATTCAATATCAGATAACAAGTGTGATTATAGAAAGAATCTACTTACGTGTACAGTGGAAAGCCAATTTACAAATTTTATTTTCACGAGACAACGAAAATAAATTTAGTTAAGAAGATTAAACCATAATAATGAAAATGAAGGAAAATTTAATCTGGGTAGGCCGGTTGGCTACACGAGAGAACTACCGCTACGTTAATACTATTACAACAGAGAACATTAATAAGGGTACCTAACGTAAATGATATTCTCTATAAAAGCGACAACAGCGTAAGCGCAAATTAAAGGGCTAAGACGAGAAGCTGAAAAGTCTGGTCGTTTTCTCTCTTTCTCTATTTAGTGATAAACGTAACAGATAAGCTGAAAAGAAAACTAAAGGATGTACGAAATGAAAACGGAAAACTAAGAGAAATTCACCAAAAAGACGAGACTTAAAAGGGCATTGTCCTTACGTGATTGAAAATTTATCTCTCACAAATCATCATCCGAAAGTTCTCCTTTTACTTTTCTATTCCCCAAACAGTACTATTTCCATTCTATCATTAAAGTTTTATTCATTGCATTTCTAAAACATCAGTTGCACAACAAATTGTAGTAAATTTTACATTAGTTTTCGTTTCTAGTTCTAAAACATAGAGTGAGACAGAATAATATTAATCGTTAAATACATTCTACACCTATTTCAATCTGATACTAATCAGAGCGTTGAAACGAAAAATAAATTTATTCGTACATTCCTACACAAAGAAAGAAAGAAAGATCAGATATAATCTGTTCAAGACAAAAATTAGAACCTTAATTTTATTTTATCTGTTTATTTAGGAAAATAATACAAAAATTAAATAATTAATTGATGTGTTGCCTAGGTCAACAGCCCAAAGGTTGTTTTGAACCTCTAGAGGTTTTACTAAGTAAAAACAAGGAGTGAGGTGGTTTACTACTATGCCTTCCTCACTGAGTTGAAAGAGTATGCTTATCAGCTTGCCAGGCCCTCCAAAAACCACCCACTTTTCACCCTCCAAATGACACCTTCACTTCATTCACCACAGGGTCTGGCTGTATAGTAAAATTCATTACTCTCAGAGGAGATAACTCTGACTAGTGTCTTTTACACCTCTACCTCTTCTATTCTTAAATAGTTCAGTCATAATTGAATAACTATATGATAAAAAACAGAACTATTTTTTGTTGCCCTGGAACCAACAGATCGAGTGCAATTAATTTAACACTCCACCTGCCCATTATGGGAAAAATTAATTGATTTGTAAACCAATAACACTATAAAACTATTTCTTATCTTCTAAAAATCATTATGCAAATGTTTTGTTTAAATTTATATGGGGAACCGTCCACCAGTAAAAGTAAAAATTGTGCGCAAATGGCAGTAGTGCATATATACGAGTATCAGTCATGTAATAAACAATATGATTTTTTTAATGACTCCGAAGAGCTTTTGGAATTATCCATGTTACAAAATATCAAATCAAAAATATAACTTAATTAAACAATTTTAAAAATCAAATCAAATCGAAAACCTGCACCCCAAAGTTCAGAGGAGAGCACTCAGAAATTTTCGGTATAAAAACTCCAAATCATCAGAAAAAGACAGAAGTAATATGGTTAAGAGAAATCAAGGAAGATATGGAAGAATTAGGCATCACCTTCGAAGATTTAGAAAATAAAACTGAACAGCTGAAACTATTAAAAGACAAAAATATGAGATTTCAAGGAAAAGTAGATAAAAGAAAGCAGGAAAGTGATCTTTTCAGAAGCAGAAAGGCAAAGAAAATCTGCCAGAATGAAAGAATACTGGACGAAAATCAAAGAAAAGAACCAGAAAAGAGTGCCCAGAAATTGACTCAAGTGATCCACTGCGGTCTCAAAAGACAAAAAAAGAAAATAAAACCATAATAATTACTATTATTGGATTATTATTAAGGATTTTCTTCAAAAAGTAGAACAATATCAATTTTTCATCCATATGCCCTATTTCTCGATGTAGAATTATCAATAAAACATTGTTAATTTAATCAACATTTTAATACATACGTTACAATAAACAACACCCAAACCTATACGTAGCAAATTAACAGTCGCGATGATTTACTTAAACAACGCAGATGTCTTACTTGATTACATTTGAGTTCAAATTAGCACAATCAGAACAAACTGGAGTATTTGAGATTCCTTTGTGTATATAATGAAACCACATAGAACGTCACAACATTGACTAGATAAATAATTCAGTGCATTATCTCTAATTACAGCACCATACACCATATTATATTAAACAATACGGATTTTAAGTTAATTAATTGAAAAACTTATCAAACCGAAACTGCAGTTATTAATTTGCATGTCAATACAAAACTATTATTTGTTGTACAAATTTCAAAATATACCATGCATTAGATAACTAATAATATGCATTACGTGGACAGTGTCTTGTTTAACTAAGTTTCCAAATAATTTATTACAATATAAAACGGTAGCTTATATAAATACATATTTTAGTTCATTTCATATGAAATTAATTAAATTTGTTTACACATCAAATATAAACACCAGAAAACCCGGATGTAATTAATATTACATCTCCCTGCAATCACAGAATAATTTTTCGTAACATGTAGTAACAAATTGTACATTTCGTAACATATTGTACTGGAAAATTGTACATGCGACTTTTGTTTGTCAATATGATTTATTGTATTCTGGGCTACGCCTCACTTGTTGATCTTATAGTGTTGGATAGATAGTTTTATTGTGTTCATTTAGGTTCTATTATGTCTATTGTTATTTATTTAAATGAAATATTCTTTGTGTGGTTATTTGTATGTTTTTTTTTCTTTGTATAGTTATTATAAATACAGTTTTTGTTAATCAGTTAGTGTTTTGTCAACAGTTTAAGTGAAATAGTTAAAAACTAGTAAGTGTGTTGCGTAATTGAAGTAGTTTATTCGGAACGAGCAGTTTAGTAGGTATACAACTGTTATTATTGTTTTAAATACGAAATAATTATTCATTTAATTGAAAATAATCATGTTTCTTTTTAGTTAACTTTAAGTCTTTAGTTTTTTTAAACGAAGTGAATAATGAAGTGAAGGAAAAATTTGACGCAGGAATAAAAATTCAAGAAAAAATAATAAAACTGCTGAGATTCGCCGACGATATAGTAGTATTAACCAGAACAAAAAATCTGGTGTGAAACACTCACACGACTTTCTCTTGCCAATGCAAATAATTAACAATAAACCTTACAATAGTAGGCCTAATAAAACATTAGAAATAAACAAAAAACTAACCTCAAAATCATAACCTTATTTCAATCATGAGAGAAACACGCAAAATGAAAATCAACCTCAGTTTGGCCTAAAAATACGGAAAATCAATCTTTCACGCTCAACTAAGCTCTGTAGAGAAAAATGCTCGAAATAAAAGTTGTAGATCTTTTAATTTACTATAAATTTTATTATATACACTTTTGTCGTAAAATGCATTCTAAGACCGAAATCTTAAAAAAATCGATTTTTCACACGTTTTCGTGAGAAAAAAACAGAAAATCGCAAATTACCGCTAAACTAAGCGTTATACAAAAAAATGTTTGAAATAAAAGTTGTAGAATTTTACATTCTCTACAACTTTTATTATATAACGTTTTGCGCTATAATGCATATTAAAGCCGCAATCTTAAAAAGAACATTTTTTACGTAAAAACAGCCTCACGCAGAATTTCAGCAAACATGGCGCCTACCCTATCTTGTAGAGCATAAAAAATGTAGTAAACCAGGCGATTTTTAAAAAAATCGTAGGACCAATTTTTGAGAAAATCGCAAAAAAGTGAAAAATTATTCGAATAAACTACTACTTCCGGTTGACCGATTTTGATGAAAATGTTCGTGTCGGGTCCGGTAGTGGTATGTAACTTAAGTTTCAAGTTTCAAGTTCGTACGATGTTCCGTTCTTGAGATATTTTGTACACACACACACACACACACACACACACACACACACACACACACACCAATCGCTAAAAACATGTTTTTTTGGGTTCAGGGGGTCTGAAAACGTATAGATCCGGTGAAAACTCGATTTCGAAAAATCGACATGAAAACAATACTTTCCTTCCTATATATTCATATAGACAAGAGAAAGTACAAAGAACTAGAGGATATCTTAAATGGAATGGACGAGATCATGAGAAAGGATTACTTCATGTAAAACAAGAACAAAACGACAGTGTTGTGCAGCAGCAAGAGTGGTTTAGAAGAGATGGGAAATTTAAAAGCAGGCAACGAAAATACACAGGAATTTGGGGAAATCTGCTATCTAGGGAGTAAAATAACAAAGGATGGAAAAAGCACACGTGATATCAAAAGTAGAATTGCTCAAGCTAGAAAAGCCTTTGAAATGAAAACAGCTTACTGACTACAAACATTGATTTACAGATTAGAAAATATTTCTTATAACACTATGTTTCGAGTGTAGCATATAGACAATACACGTTAAAACATGTTATACGGGAGTGAAACGTGGGTGATAGGGGGCAGTAGAAAGGAAGAGGATAGAAGCTTTTGAAATGTGGTGTTACAGAAAACTGTTAAAGATTAGGTGGGTGGACAAAATAACTAATTTTGAGGTTCTTAGACGAGTGAATGAAAAAAGAAGTATATGGGAGCATCTTACAAGAACGTATAGGCTAGTGGGGTATATCTTTCATCAATTTTACCTTGACATGTCCTATACTCCCTTTGGAGTCTCCAGGATGCAGGTAGCAAAAAAAAAAAAAAAAAAAATCTTAAGACATCCAGGTATTGGTCTATCAATAAAGGACGGTAATATTGAAGGAGTGAATTGTAGGGAGACGCAAAAGGTTACAATATAAAAAGCAAATTACAAAAAATATAGGGTGTTACAGGTATGTAGATATGAAAAGGACTTGTGCAAGATAGAGTAGCTTGGAGAACCGCACCGAACCAGCGAGAGACTCACGAAAAAAAAGATTTAAAAAAAAACTTTTTAATTGATTTCTATTAATAAGTTAAGTAAATTATCGTAATTTTCTAGTAGTCATTTATAAACGTAATAATAAATGTAAGTAATTCATTTGTTAATAAATCCTTTTTTTGTTAATTTAAAGTCGCTGTGACAGATTGGTCATTAGCGACTACTGTCGTTTTTGGTACAGTAACGGTGATTTTTAACGTGTTTAAATTTCTAGACCCTAGCCGGGAATCGAACCTGGGGCTTTCGATTTGTAGGCTAGCGGGGTAGTCACTACGCCACGAAAGCGATCTTATAAATACTTTTTATAAGTTTAAAAGAAAGTTTATTATTTATAATTAACCAGATTCTAAAAGAACTCGGAATAAACGTTACAATATGTTTGTTAGGTATATTGTGAAAAACAAAATTACCAACCTTACCTTGGCCTGCATTATCTTCATAAAAAAAAATCAAAATTAATTTTTTATTTATCGGTCGGATAAAAATAAGCTGCAAATAGAATCTGTATGACGTGTGTGGTTATTGGTTTCATTTTGGATCAATACAACCGTGGTGTAACCAATAAAAAGGTTAACGTGTGATGGCCAAATGAACGTCATCAAAGATTAAAAAAATGTCGACACTAATTTGTCATACTGGATTCAATTATATTTCCCTCATTTTGAAAAGCATACTAGGAAGAAACCCAAGCAAGATATTCTTAGCATTTTTATGGTTAAATATAATTGTCATAATTCTTTAGGACATTTTCTGAAGGGTTATTGATTATTATTTTAGGAGTAAATTTGTAAGCCTAATTTAAATTAATATTTACCGCCGTTAGTTAATTTTTCCATAACACACGGGTGGAGTGTTAAATAATTTGCACTTAATCTGTTAGTTCCAGTGCCACCAAATATAGTTAATTTTCTTATCACATGGTCAGCTAATCACATAACTAAAGCATTTAAGAACAGCAGAGGTAGAGGTGTAAAAGACACTAGTCAGAGTTATCTCCTCTAAGAGTAATAAATTTCATTATACAGCCACACCCTGTGGTGAATGAAGTGAAGGTGTCATTCGTAAGGTAGAAAGTATTTGCTTTTCAGAGGACATACTGATCAGTATACTTTATCACTCAGTGAAGAAGACAATTGTAAACCACCTTACTCCTCGTTTTACATAGTAAAGCCACTAGACGTTCAGTCCAGCCTTTCGTCTAATGACTTAAACAACAAAATATGTATTTCATATTTTTATTTTTTACATCAAAAAAAGAGCTAATAGTGATACAACAAATAGCATTAATGTCATGAGTAGGTAAACCACCAATTGAAAGAACTCTTTTGGGTTTTTTTTTGTATTATAAGTAATATTGTTTTTGGTTTGCATTTTGACTAGAGCAACAAATCTCAGATTCAATCCTTCGTGGAGGTTTGTCCGGTAAATGTATTTAGCTAATTGTCTAAATTTTTCGTTATGCCTTCATAATTTCCGCCAAAAAAATTTGATTTTTCGTGTCAAAAACGTAACAAAATTGTAAATCGTTGTGAATAGTCTCGGTTCTTACGTACTAAGGGACTATGGGAAGTCAATCACAATTCTAAATACTCTGAACTGGTAGTATTGTAACCATGCTGCACAACTAGGTTTAGCAAATACGTACATTTTAGAAACAAATATCCAAATCGATTTCAGTTAGACATTATATAAATTTAGTTTCTTCGGTAAATGGAAAGAATAATCTCTGACAATTAAACTACATACGAATTGTATTCTGTACCCGTGAGCATTTGTCTTTGTGAAATATTACGTTTCCAAATGGGTCTTTTGTCAAAAAAAACTCCTAAATATTTATCTGAATACAAATTTTAAACAAAAATAAAGTTAATTTTTTAAACTAAAATGTTCCAGAAATTATATGAAATTATTTTTATCTATTTACTAGGTAAATTATTAATTAAATAATAAAACTCATTTAGGAAAATGTCAAAAATAAATAATAAAATACACATAACGTCCATGTGTTAACCAAACTATGCCTAGAGTACAATGAAATAATTTATTTTTTTAGGAATTTTCAACTCGGGTACATTAAATGTTAATAATTTACATATTTTATTAAAATTTAATTAACAATAATTTTATAGAATTTTGGAATCTCTATTTTGTTACGACACAATAATTATACCTCGGTATAGTTATTGTAATTTACATTCATAAAATAGTAATGTTAACATTTAGGAAATCAATAAATGCCATTACCTACTAAATGCAATTTTTATAAATAACAAAAAAAACGAAATAACCAGAACGTCACGCACATATTATTATTGATAAACATTTATTACACTGACATATCGACAGGACTTAATGAAAAACAAGCGTAATTCTGTTACTAACATAAATATAACTTCATAAAAAATTATTTTACACTTATCATTTTACATTATCTATAATATTAAATTGTAGGTATATTAATGTACAATAAATTATAATTATTTATTATTACAATTACCTAAATTTCAAAAAAGATTTATTTATCTTATTAAATGCTTACACCTGTCATTTCATGTCCATCAAAGTTTGTTCGAAAATAATACAACAGCATTTCCTTATGTATAAGTTACGGTATAATAGCAAACCCGATAAAAATAGTTAACTGGTTCAGTGCCTTCTTTCTCCATAAAGGCTACTTGTTAAACAGTTACAGAGTACAATTTTATTACTAAAGAAACTATACTCTGTACAACAATGAATATGCCTTCACAAGGTCAGTTAGACAACAAGAATTGCTTTATCACGTCCCCATTCATGATGCTTACCATTTCCTAACCGTTTAACCTAAACGTTCCTAAGCGTTTAACTTCATACCACAAAATATTGCCATAGCAATCTTCTACCATTGAATTATATTCAACCGGAAATTCTTTGTTTTATTACTTGATGCCGTAATAAAGAGATCTCAAAAGTTTAAAAAATTAAATGTGAGCGATTCGGGGAAAAAGTTTTATATACTAAGGAATAATATTTTGTTGACAATGGAGGATTTCACTTATTTTTCTAATAAAGCTTAAGACTAAATACTTCAGCAAACGTGGCATTTACATAATTTTAAAATACTTCTTAAGAAAATCATGAAACTACACCGCCAGTAACGAAATTGGATAATACAATTAAAAAATATAAAACTAAATTCTCTATACAATAAGTCGATATATAAAAACGTATTTCTACTATACTCTACAAAAACAGTTCATGTTTGTTGAGAATAAAATGACATAGTTGGTATTACAAAATTGACCAAATTTAAAGCATCTACATTAGTATATTCGTTAATATTGTTTTTGTAATATTGAAACCTTTCTCAAAAAATAAGGAAAAACTTAGATGCACGGGATGTTCCGGGCTCCATTGTCACAGAACATCACATGATATCAGAACAACACAAAATATTAAACCAATGACAAATTATCAGTTTATTATTTTACAATTTAAAACAAAACCTCGGAAAATGTGGCTTGCACTCCTTTTACTGTTTTCCCCTCTCCCACTTTTGTGCATCGATGCTATACCCCTACTGTTGATCCAGCAGTTAATTATCGCTGACGCTGCACCAACGATCACAAAGAAGCAGTTAGAAGAGGAATCTTCCCGTCTTCAGTTGGTGCAAGCGCATAAGAAAACTTTTGGTGCCAATTTTTAAAATTATCATTTTCACTTTCCGGAGTCTATCCGTTCGTCCGTCAACCCCGATGTCAGAAACTACAATAGATACCAACAAACCGTTTTAAGTTTCGTAACCCACACAAAAAGTTAGTGAGCTTGGATTTGGTTTGAAGTTCCGATTTCAACCGAAAGTGGCCCAAAACCGGAAGTCAAAAAATCAAAGTCAGAAACTAAAAGAAAAAGTAACAAATGGTTTTCGGATTCGTGATCTACAAAAGAAATTAGTGGACCTGGATTGGATTAGAAGTTCCGGTTTAAACCGGAAGTGGCCCAAAACTGGAAGTCAAGAAATCAAAATCGGAGTTTGGAAACAAAAATAGGGTCATTCGATTCCTCTTAAAGAGTAGATTCAGAAATCACTAATGGTTTTTACCATAGGTCAAAGGTAAGCCTTTTTTAAAATTGCCAGTATGAGAAGCGTCTTCTCATGAAAGGAATTTTTTACTATGTTGTTCTGTTATATCAGATTAAACATAACGAGTCGCTTATATTACGACATTCAAAAATTATGAATAACGCAATTTAAGCAATTTTTCACACGTTTTGTTCAATTTGTTTAGGTTAGTAAACTGAGAATGTTTTTAAATAGTACTCAACAATAAGTGGCTGAAACCAACTAAATAATACGCTTAATTTACAATAACGATTGATTAGAGTTCTGTATTCTGATTTATGGACATTTCCCTACGCATTACCGTCGTCACTCGACAATGTTTTTAATTTTAATAGTTAGATTAAGGAAATTTAATTTCGTTCTGGATTTACTACTCGTACATTCCACGACTTTCGCACATAAAATTTTATCCTCAAATTAACATTTGCCTAAAACCAACGATTAAAGAACACCTACTTTATACATAAAAATAAAACAAATCAGTAAATAGTTGTAATAAAAGTATAACCACTTACACAGAGCATACAGAGGAAAATTCTACTAACCCTATAAACAACAAAGAACAAGAAGGAGGGATTGATATCTCCTCCGCAGTAAATAACAATAAAAGAAAAGTAGTAGGAGACGAAACAGAAAAAGTGCTCATCCCTCCTGAATTTTTGATGGACCATCTTCTTTCTCGACATGACTTCCCACTCACTAACGAGCAGTGACCTGCAAGGGTCTTATAATTCTTGACCTTTTATCCCCCTTCCTAGATTTGAGAAACATTTTCCAAAACAAAAAAATAACGAATAAAAATAGGGGAACTTCCTACCACATTACTTTTGTTTTGTTTTTATGACATCTTCATGTAGCGAATAAGTTATTTCTGCAGTAAAACTATTAGTTTCAGACAAAAAAGTAGAAAAAAAATATTTTTCATGATCTGCATTGTGTATAATATATACTTTGAAATAGTCCATGTTTTATTCATATACTTTTTAAGATGTTTTGTAGCAAATAAAATAGCAAATGCTGACAGATTCAGTACGGGTTATTTCTAATAATTTTACAAAAATTAAACGCATATCAGCTTCAACAAAACTAAATAAAGTTCTCATTTAAATAGCGATTGCAAATTACAGATTATAAATTAAGAAGTTAGCAAACGATAATAAATAGAAACATTACATTTCACTGCACAAATTTACCGTAATTTAAAAAAAAAATCAGTAGTCGCGGGACTGACCTACAGAAAAGACTACTTAATAAATTTGATTAATTTAACAAATTAAATAAAAAAGATTTTTGTAAATTAATTAATGGTAATTGTTGATAGCCCAGCGTAACGTGACGGCAAACCAAAATTTTTCCCGTGCAATAAACACAGTCCAGGTGCGCCAAAAGACGAAGTCACTTCAAAAAATAAAATAAACAGAACAAACAAAAAATTAAAAATTAATAGCGACAACTGTCGCCGGCATCAAATATCTCTAATGTACTGTAAGACAAAAATAAAGAAAGCTAAAATGATAATTTTGAATGGACAGACTATACAGATTTTCTTCTACCTAATTCCGGATGTTCGGAAAGGGATGAATTACCAGTTGTAATCTGAAATTACAGGTTTAATATATAAGCTAATGTATTGAAAAAAACATTCTTAGAAGTGCAGGCGGCTATTAACATTTAGTTTGTCCTAAATTTCATTTACATTTCGCTACTAGGCTATTATTTTTAACCAGATTTACAGTAGCCTACTCATGTCATGCCAGGAACTTCTATAAACATGATTTTACAAAACGGAAATGTGATTCTAATAACATAAGAAGGTTTTGGCGATTTTTTCTTCCTCTTCCGCCTCCTCCTCCTCCTCCTCCTCCTCCTCCTCCTACTCCTCCTCTTCCAACGCCTCCTCCTCCAACGCCTTCTCCTGCTCCTCGCTCCTCCTCCTCTGCTCTTCAAGGCTTTCCTGCAAGTTCCTGACCTCTGAAATCTGCTCAACTCTTCCTCAGACGCCCTCGGTCTCTACTTCCCTCCAATTCTAATTTAAACAAACTCTAATTTCAATCTCTAGTTTAAACAAACGGAACTGACTAAAATAAAAATTTAAAATGATTTGGGCAATATTTTCTGTTTTATAATTTACACTATTTCATATTAAGTTATGATAAAAACAAATCCAATTAATTATCCTTCAATTCAATTCATCTTTCATAATAAATCTCCTCACATTAAAAAAAAGAAATAATGAAAACACGTGATGTATTTCAACAGCAAAATAATTCAACCTAAAATAAAGCGAACGAACAAAACGACAATACGAAGCCTACACTTAAAGATGACGAAATATAATGAATTGCAAAGGTAAACAAATGGTAAAGACTGCGAATTACTTCTTATAAAACAACGTGGTTTATTTCAGGATTAAAGATAGCAGTCCTGAAAGATGTAAACACAAAGTTTTAATGAGGTACGTAAAACAGCAGTGAATTATATTATTTTATTCATATTTTCATTCCATCAAAAAAATATTAAATACAACATGATATCTCACGAAAAACTTCTTTAATAAAATACTTCTTTATAATTGTAGTATATTGTTAAAAAAAACAAACGTTAATCATTATTTCAAAATAAAAAAGTAATGATTTGGAACGAAGCATTAAAAGTAATCTTCTTTTAATGAAGTACGATAAAACTTTATTAAAGCTAATATTAACCGTTGTATATTTCAGGCAATGTATTTTCTTAGAGATATTAATTTAATTTGAAACCTTCATAAAAATTACAGTAAATATTAATTTTGTGATAAAATACTTAGGCCTAATGTAAAAGTACAAAATTAAAAACTTTTATAGTCAAAAGATTATTTTTAAATAGCCTATCATTAACGGATATCAGTCATTATTTGCTTAAGAATGAAAAAGAATGAATGACATACTGAAATTCGTTAGATGTTCATTGAAATGTAATATTTTGACATTTTTTACTATCGCTCTTTTAGGAAAATCAATCAGTAGTCCCAAAGTGCACTTGACAACTCTTTCTACATATGCTTATAAGAGGGTAGGCCCCTAATAATTTGTTTATACGATTATCGTCATTTTTGTAATGTCAAGTACCAGTAAAAATTCCACAGATGTTTAAAAAGAAATAAAATGGAAAGGAAAAAATACGTCACTCACAAGTAAAAATTATACTCTATTCCCGAAAAATATTCTGTTTTGCTATTACAATTTTTGTTTATCCGGAAACCGTATTACATATATTGGGTCTTTTCTGCTATCCCCCCCACAGCATAATTCGTCACATTTAGTAGATTTTCGTATGTAATCTTAAAGTATTTTTAACGATGAAAACGTGTAAAATATTTTAAAAAATCCTACACCAATATTCAAGTTAAGGTTAATTATAGGTAGGTAAATTAATGTTATTACATTAATCTAACATAATAAAATACAATAAAATAATTTAACAATTTTCAATAAAAACTTTTAACATATTTTTAATAACACGATATTTACGCTACATAGATGTAAATTTAACGTTAAATTTAAAAATATTGATTTTTAAAATATTTTTCAGTTTTTATTGTTAAAAATACTGTAAGATTACATACGAAATATTCAAAAAATGTATGCTGGAATATGTTATGCTGGGTGGGGGATAACTGAAAAGACCCACAATATATTTTATTTGCGCATACAAACGTAAGTACAATGGGAGAAACAAAAATATTTAAGTAAATAAAATACATGAGTAGTGAGAAAACGTTTTAAAATGTTTAAAACAAGACTAGTGTTCGATTTGTACCTACGGACGGAAGAGGTAGAATGAATTAATCATGCAGAGGATAAGTTTAATTGCTACAGGAAATTAAATGGTGCGTATCACGAAGATTTGATCACGTTCACATACACACGATTCTCATTCAATCTGTTTTGTACTCAACGTACCAACCCTACAAATGTCTAGCTCACTATGGAAGCAATTCTCATTTTAGGATGAAAAGAGATAGAACATGTCATTTTATTTTTGTCTTACTTCCATGTATTGTCTCTGTCTTTTATTCTTTGATTTCCTTAAAGGGTTGTTAACATTACAGCTATCCATTGTATTAAATAAGTAAACAGCCCATTTTCAATCTCATACCAGATACCTAGCAATGTGCAAAAACTTAATACCAAAAATTATATCACTTCTAAACTAAAGAACGAAATAAAAATAAATTTTCACTTTCGTCCTCTAGATTAAATAATTATAATTATAAATAATACTTATAATTACTATAACAGATTCTTTTTCTGGAAGATCGGCTGTGTAAAGCTTATATTATAACAAAGGACTCAATTGCTGCCTTCAGGAACACCAGAATTTATTAAGTATAAGTAGGAAAAGACTTTTCATCGTATCTTTGGAAGAAGAGATTAGAAAGATAGTTTTAAAAATCAGGAAGTAGGGATATCATAATTATTTTAATTTTCTATAACAAACGTACTATCGGTTTCATAATCATAGACACCCGAGTTTGAATCCTTGCATCTCCAAAACTGTAAGTCGGATTTCAACATATTTTACATCAAAATTTAGCTCATTTTATTCTGCTTTGACCCATAATAGTCATATATTTTTATATTGCTTAAAAACTGCCATAAAGAGGTTGGAAGACAAAAAGACCCGGTTTTCTTGCTACAGCAACAAATTTCTGCGTTTAGAGGCGTGTAACTCGGTAATTATTTGACCGAAAAGTTTAAAATTTCAACACAACATAGACAATTTTATTCTTACACTGTGTACGAAATTTAAAATTCGTACGCTGTTTAAACTTTGATTTATTAACAATATTCTGAACCCTTGCTATCTCGGTAACCGCTCGATCGTTTGGCACGGGCAAACTATCGTTTTACTCAGCGTAAAAAACTTAGTACAATTATATTAATAACATAAAATATTGGTTTGCCAATGTTGTGGTAGAAATTTAAAATTTTTGAAAAATAGACTGGGTAATGTGGGGGGGGGGGCGCTACTATGCATGTTGCCAGGTTGTGTACGTGACATCCTGTCGGACTGTCTACCAGAATTGACAGACTGCATGGTCAATTCAGGTAGACAGTCAGATTCAGACAACACGGATAGTAGCGCCCACCCCGCATTAACCAATGTGTTTTTAAAAATTTTAAAAATTCTACCACTACATTGACAAATCAATATTTTATGTTATTAATATATTCGTACTAAGGTTTTTACGCTGAGTAAAACGATAGTTTGCCCGTGCCAAACGATCGAGCGGTTACCGAGATAGCAAGGGTTCAGAATATTGTTAATAAATCAAAGTTTAAACAGCGTCGAATTTTAAATTTCGTACACAGGGTAAGAATAAAATTGTCTATGTTGTGTTAAAATTTTAAACTTTTCGGTCAAATAATTACCGAGTTACACGCCTCTAAACGCAGAAATTTGTTGCTGTAGCAAGAAAACCGGCTTTTTTTGTCTTCCAACCTCTTAATGGCAGTTTTTAAGCAATATAAAAATATAGGACTACTATGGGTCAACGCAGAATAAAATGAGCTAAATTTTGATGTAAAGTATGTTAAAATCCGACTCATAGTTTTGGAGATGCAAGGATTCAAACTCGGGTGTCTATGATTATGAAACCGATAGTAGATGCCATACTTTGTCAAATACTAGTTGAATGTCCAAAAACATTGCTGAAGTCAAATGTTTAAATTCTCAGTTCTTCTGAATAATTTTGAAAACTTATGCAGTAAGTCTTATTTTCTCTTAAAAATACAGTTCTCATATAAAAAGTGATTTTCAAAACAGTTTGAAATTATGAGTTAAAGCTATGGGGGACTGATAATTCATCGAATGTAGAAATACTGCAGCGCTTTCAATCAAAATGCCTGAACCTGATCACTACAGTCCCATGGTAAGAAATCAAACAACGTAGCGAGAAACATTTAAAAAAGTTAGAAGTTAAAATCCATTCGCGATCAACCTTCTCAACAACAGCGAAGATACTCACAGACTGAAACGTTTAAAAAAATTGGACTTACCTTTACAATTAATAATTTATTAATAATTTAACTCATTTAATTTTTACTGATCCTACAACTAATCATCGTCATCTCATAATCGGCATTATTATCATCTCCATCATTGTCATCTTCTGCTTCAACTACGTCATATTTCAAGGTATAATGCACAGTTCAATCTAGTTGTTTTTTGTTCCGAGTTTAGTGTTATTTTTTGAATCAAAGAACCTTATTATTCAGACTTTTATCTTCTTTGCTTAAAGTTTATTTACATTTAAAAAATTTACTGCTAAATAATATTACACCTGGTAAAAAAATTACTATTATAATCACAAAGAATGAAGGTACGTTAATCACCCTACATGAATCTAGATGATTTTCAAAGTTGATTTAACAACATACAGTCTCACGTAACTCACTCGTAAATGTACATATATAGTTAAGAAACAATAAATAGTTTTAATGAATAAATAATGTATGTTATTGCAATTTATTTTGCATTCATATATTCTTATTGGTCGTTAATAACAAATGCTGACACGACCATAAAAAACATTTTTTTTACAAGTCTGCTACATTACAATCTGTTCACGTGAAATAGAACAATCAGTAATTTCCATAAATGTTAATTGACATGATTTACTCATCTGTTAATGAAATTAAAATTAGTAATAATTAATATTTGAGAAATACAATGATGATTTTGAAAGAAAGAAAGTATATCAGTTAGAAAAAATGATAATAACTGTAACAATGTTCATTAAAACCTATAGGTAACCTAATCGAAAACTCTATGTATTTTCAGTCTTGAAAACCCAATATCTGTCTTGTTTAGCAGATTCAGAGCCAGGAAGTTTGGATGATTGTTGAGTCTTTCTTCACATTTACAGCTGTTTTGATATAGTTTGTTTCACAGTGTCTATATTAAGATCGGCATAGATATAGTGTTTTTGATGTACCACGGACTTTGCAGGGCCCACCACAAGAATTCTGACTGAAAACGTTCGAATATGTTTATGTTTGAAGTGCTGGATGTACCCCACAATTGAAGCCCATATGTCCACATGGGTTTTAAAAGGGATTTATATAAAAACTTTATATAAATCCCTTTTAAAACCCATGTGCTCAACTCAATTATTTAATAATTGTCAAAAACTAATGATGAAGTACCGTACACCGGGTTTACTTTGGCTCACTTTTCTAGTTTTTATTAAATATATTATATTAAATATTGAAAATAAATTTATTAAAAATAGGGGACACAACAAACTTTTAAGAAACGTAATGTAGCTTAGAGAAAAATAAATATTTATATGTTCTGCATTTAAATCTTGTAAATAAAGAAAAGACGTGTAATAGTAAATAAAATAGATGTTTAATACAAAAGCAGAAAAATATAAATAATTATCGTACAATTATAGACACCATGAAATATACATTATTCTCATACATGCATGGGATTTACGGTTTACAACACACGTGGTGTAACCCAATCTTCAGTACACTACACCCAACTTATAACTCATTTACACATCATATGACATCATATTCCCACAGGACTAACAAACTGATAGCAAAAGGTGTACGCCAAATCCTAAGCTTCCTTGTTTAATTAAACCATTACACAACACCCTACTGTTAATAATTTACAAGGTTATAAAGCTATCAACTAAATGAATTAATTAACAAAACATAATAAAATTTATGACAGACAATAAAGTTACTGATTTGACAAAAAATTAAATTTATTAAATTTTAATAAAAAGTGAAATAAAAAAAAATTTCCCTTAGTGGAGAAATTTTATACAAGAAGCACACAAATTTACTGTTATAATTTACCTGAGAAAATTTATTTCAAGCGTATCAGATAACTAGTTACTTAGAATTGAAAACAGTATTTTCAAAATAACCAGGGATCATATTTAAAAACGTAATAAAAAGGTAAGTAAAAAATTCGTAAATTTTTAGAGTCTCAGTTAGATTTCAAAGATACTGTATTGTAAAATAAGTTTATAAATAAATGCGAAAGTCCTCACTCACTCACTCACTGTAGTGGATTTCCAATTAAATTATGATTAAACCAAATTACATTATATTAATTTAAAGTTCGTTCATTAATTATTTTATATTACTTTAATATTTTTTTCATTTAATATCGATTTGTATACTTTAAAATGTTCATTGTTTTAAATGTTTGTTTTATAAGAAGAATAACTGTTTATAGTTGACTTAAATCCTAGAAGTCGAACAGTGAAGTTGTGTTTTGTTCAATAAGAACGGCCAAAGGCCTAGATTAATCAATATAAAGTTATCAAAGTTAACTATATTAATATTATAAGATACAAAGTATAATCAAGATTAATTATATCAATTATCCATCTGGAATTAAAGAAAAGCTAAGTAACTAACATAAACCTGACTTATTTATTCAACAAATTTGATCTTTTAGAAGTTTAAGACAAGTAGTAATATTATGCGATTCTAAGAACCACCAAAGGTGGAACATCACTTAACAGTATTTCTCTACCTTACAGATAACAGAGCGAGCTGAAATTCAGTGCACTTGTTTCTGCCATGGTGAAGAGAAATTAAAGTACGTACAATTTGACTAGTTCCAGTTAAGAGACAACTAACTATACTCGGTTTATTGTCAGAAAGATATGTCGAGTAAACGAACAGCGGTTACCGAGTCAACTAATAAAGCAGCGACTCAGAAAAAATGCAACACTTTTAACGAAAACATCACAATGATAACCGAGACGTGCTTTCAACCATATACAGAATTAAAAGATAAATATAAATGAAAAAACCAAAATACTATAACACTAATTCCTAATAGAAAATAAATTATAATGCTCGTATGAACGATGCGAGACAATACGATGTCAAAAGCGAACTGGTAGCATATAACGATGACATGTTCTTTGTCAAAGATGTGGAGAGATATTTACGGGTTTGGGTAAGTCATCGCCAAATTCAGTTATGAAATAACGTGTGACTAGTATTACATGATTAATATTCAAATAAAAATGTTTACTTTTAAAGTTCTCTAGTTTCGTTATACAGATTAGACGTAATACGTATAACTTGTAAACAAATTTATTTATAAAAAAAAATGGAAATAAAGTATAAGCCTAACGGTTTTATACATTTGTTTATCAATACTTAATACATCGGTCATGATATATGATGTAGGCCTAAAAGTTTCATTTATAAAAATACTTTTAAAAGTATTTTATACTTAAATACTCTTGAAAGTATTTTAATGTTACTTTTTAATCACCATGTACAAATTTTTAAATAATTCGTATGTTCAGTGACGTCATTATTTGTTTACTTGACATATCTTTCTTACGGTGAACCGAGTATACTGTGTGGGAAAGATTTGGTTGCCCCTTGCGGAGAGGAGTAGAATCGGCCCGCTACTATCCTTCTCAATAATATTTCATTTGTTAAAAAATATTTTTATAACTCTGTAAAATGCTCTAGTCTTATATACAATCATGATACGCATCTGTTTTGTTCTATTGACGTTTCCGATAAATGAAACGGTTAAGAAGTTATTAGTGATTTTAAGAGAAAAAAATTAACAGCCATGAAATAGTACGATTTTTCGTTTCCACAATGATTACGTATTAACTGGAAGTCTGACATTGAAAAAAATTTCCTATACGAGATCAGGATATACCGAGAACACTTACAGATCAAATGACGATATATATTTGTTAGTGATTTCAATACTGTAACCACTCATTTTGTAAAAAAGTTTAAATGAAGTACGCCCGGACTTGAAAAAGTATTGTCGCGAAAAAGTTTTCGGCTTATAATTATTTCTATATAGGCCTACATGCAGCATACGAAATATAGTTTAAAGAGTGAATATATTTTTAGTGAAAGAATCACGCAATTTCGATGACCCCTTCAAAAGTTAAGGACCTCTAAATATTGGCGTTTGAAAATGTTACTGATTGTAGATTAGTGTATTTAGTTTGTAACCTATATATATATGTAACCTATTATATATGTATATAAATGAAATATGTATACTAAAATATTGCTAATATAATAATACTACGATATAATATATATTTTGTTTTATGTCTGGTTTAACAACATATAATATTTTTTTTTTTTTTTATTCCTAATTTGTGTACGTTGCAATCTGTTCAATTTAGAACAATAAGCAACCCCATGACCCAATGAGATGAGGATGATATGTATGAAGTGTAAATGAGGTGTAGTCTTGTACGTACCCAGGCCGACCATTCCTGAGAGAGTATGGTTAATTAAACCCCAACCATCAAAGTACACCGGTAATTGGGGTTTAATTAACCATACTCTCTCAGGAATGGTCGGCCTGGGTACGTACAAGACTACACCTCATTTACACTTCATACATATCATCCTCATCTCATTGGGTCATGGGGTTGCTTATTGTTCTAAATTGAACAGATTGCAACGTACACAAATTAGGAATAAAAAAAAAAAAATATTATATGTTGTTAAACCAGACATAAAACAAAATATAATGTAATAATATAAATGTATAATATAAATGTAATAATAATATAGGCTACTGGTTTAACAACAGTAATATAACACATTACTACTAAATAGTACATTGGACTTAGTACATAACGAAATGTTATTGAGAAGGCTAGTAGCGGGCCGATTCTGTTCCTCTCCGCAAGGGGCAATCAAATCTTTGGCACACAGACCTTAATGCAATAAATATTATCTATAGACTAACCCTTCCCAAATAGTCAGTTATTCCCAAAAAAATAAAGTGATACCTAGAAAAAGTAAAGCACTGAGTTTCAACCCCTACGGCTAAGAAAGGTGAGATAACTAATTTAAATGAATAATAGCCTGTTATTTCTGCATTGTCCTAAACAACAGTAATTCTTAAAATTGGCGTCAGTAATCTTTCGCTAATATTTATAAAAAATAAGGTGTGGAGTGAAACCGGGAAAACCCATCAAACAGCATATTTAATACACCTGTCCTAGATAAGCAATAAGAAGTGTGCAAAACCTACTGTCAGTTAATAAAAATATCTTACAAATTTCTTACTTAAAAGTAAAATACACGTAGTTAACTTATTACGTGCTTTAAATACGCGTATAAATCCAGAAAATAAGACAGCAATAAATTTCGATGAATTATTTTACTTAATTAAGCATTAAGCCTTATCATTCTGACCGTAAGTAGGTGATACAGAAGTAATACTATCAAATAAAATTTAATGAAGTGAAAAGTCTCTACAGAAATATTTTCTTTGACTTGATTTACGAGAGTGGAGTGAGAATAAGACTTGTGATACAGTCACAAGAAAGTTTATTGCAGCATAAATGAAGTTGCAGGGAGTTGGATGGGTCGAAGCAGGGGACAGGACGAGAGAAGGTTTTGTGTAATGAAGTGTAGGCCTAGAAGTAGTCCTGTAATCAGCTAAATCAGTGTAGATGAGGTGTGGCGGTGGAAAGAAAGGGGGTAAATTGTAAGTAGGGTGATAAGGGCTGAGAATACAAGTCGTTGGAGGAAGCAACGCAGGTCACAAGCGGATGGAGTTTCTTGTGGTTGTTTTGGGACAACATAAGGGGGTAGGAAGTTGCGACCCAACATCTACCCTTACTACTATGTAGATCTTATGAGTGGTAAACTTTGAATTGCCACCCTTCATTGTACTATACTCGTGTAGAAATTAGTGACAGATTAACATGAACTAAAATTGACCGACCTCAATTGGTCAACAACTTGTTACAGAAGTTTGTACGTCGTTATAACTTAATCCTGAAATACATGTCCTTACTGGATGTAGTATTTAAGGGACAAGTAGCGAGCATTTTCGTCCTTATAAAATATTCTTTAAATGAACGGTAATGTGTGGTTTCAGCCTAGTCGTTATTAATTATGAAAGAGTTCTAAGCACTCATTAGGAAAACCGTTGAGGAAATTATCGTTTACCACGTTTCTAAAATATTAGGTAATGAATTTATAAAACCTACCATTAAATAATCAACTGAAAATTAGCACCTTGAATAAAATATGACTCACATTTACGTCAAGTAAAGAAGTATTCAAATTAAAAATTAAACAACGGTAACTTTTACCCAACTGCAGAGCATAAAGAAAAATTCTCTGTTTCATAGTTGATGTACGCACATTTAAACTGACAGCTAAGCGGTTTAAATAGTCATTTCATGAAACATAAGACAACTAAACTAGTTGAAATTTCAGTTAAATTTGACATGAAACTTTATTCTCCATTTTAGTATATTTTTACTTTGTCTTGCCTATATGAATATATAGGAAGAATAGTATTATTTTCATGTCGATTTTTCAAAATTGAGTTTTCACCGGATCTAAACGTTTTCAGACTCCCTGAACCCCAAAAAACATGGTTTTAGCGATTGGTCTGTGTGTGTGAACGGAATATCTCAAGAACAGAAATCGTACGAACTTGAAACTTAAAACTTAAGTTAGGTATCACTAGAAGACCCGACACGAACATTTTCATCAAAATCGGTCAACCGGAAGTAGTTAATGTTCGTGTCATTTTTCACTTTTTGGCGTTTTTTCAAAATCTGCTCCTACGATTTTTTTTAAAAAAATCGCCTCATTTACTACATTTTTTACGCTCTACAAGATAGAATAGGCGCCATGTTTACTAAAATTCTTGGGGAAACTATTCTCTCATAAAAAAAGATGTTTTTTTTTTAAGATTGAGCCTTAATATGCATTTTAGCGCAAAAGTGTATAATAAAAGTTGTAGACAATTTAAAATTCTATAACTTTTATTCAAACATATTTGTTTTGTAGAACGCTTAGTTTAGCGGTCATTAGTGATTTTCTGTTTTTTTTTTCATAAAAATCTGTAAAAAAAATTGATTTTTAAAGATTTCGGCCGTATTTTGGCTAGAGAAAGTCGTGTGAGTGTTTCAAATTTTTGAAAATTACATGTTAAATAAAACTTACTGATTTTATACAACAATTTTTCACTTAACCCTGAATTGAAAAATGTTATGAAGCATACATTTCGCCGGTTTATTTTCTAAACAACGAAATACACATACGCACCCACAAACACATGATGTCTGTAGCAAAACACACAATCATTGGGTATTTTTATTCAATTATTACGTTTCTATTTTCCAACACTGAAGTGCGATTGACAAGAAACACCAAAATTATCAAACACACTAATGATACTAGTTCTTTCTCTCAAAGAATCACCTTTTTCTTAGATGAACCTAATTTAACAAATATTACCCATATTTATAAACCACTCACGTTATTATGGTCCTAACTGAAATAAATGTTTAAGTATTCAATGTATTTTAAAGCTTTAATTTTAAACCTTTTTGTTCGATATGACAAATTCATCTATTCCTTAACCAATAAGATAACTGTTCTAGGATAGTTGTTAATACGTTCGAAAAAATAATCTAAAAATTAAAATAAACTACGCATTAATTTCAGCGCTAGATTAAAAACCTTACATCTTGTATACTGTATCAAAATAACGAAAATTACTTTTAAAATACATAAAACATTGCACAGTAATAAAATGTCAGTCACATAATTTTCACCCGAGGAAAAGTTTTAATTTAAAATTTAAATTTTGTGTTTTGTGTAGGAACAAAATCCCACTAGCTGAGTTAAAAATTTCAGTATTTAACTTTTTTCGTTGTTTAGAAGATGATGTTAATTTTTAAAAAAACTGATATTTGACTATATTTTTATTTTCAAATATTTTACTAATAGCCCTAATTTAAATGAATTTCAGAAAGGATTTAGAAAAAAATCACAATTTATAAATAATTGCTTTTAAGCAAATCCTATTAAAAGTGCACTTGATCCATGGAAAATTTTCGAAGTTCTTGGAAAACGGCACGTATTTTAAAATTAATTGCTAATAAGAACACTATATGCCAACAGCTGAACACAATTAAAATTGTGTTATAAAGTAACCCATAAATGAATTTTCATCATACACTGGAACAAACAGGAGAAAAATTTATTTCACTCGTTATAATTCAGCTGATAATTCTTTTGTATAAAATACCAAACGAGTGTTCAAACTAATTTCGTAAAAAACAATAATATAGTTCATGAAATACAAAAAGAAAAGAAAAAATCCTAAACTGAAATTGGGCACCGTTTTAAATCATTTTTCTAAGAAAGAAAAATAGTTACTGTTAAAACTTTCCTTCTTAGCAATATATATAATACGTTTCGTGCTCACAACGTAACAGAAAAAGCAATATTCTATCGTACCAACGACACAGTTGAATTCTGAGCCGATAGGAAATAAAACGCGGCGGTCTTCTGTCGCAACAGTTTATTCGATTCACTTTTCTTAATCTTCTTCAATTCCTATAATTCTTACGATCATTGAAAACCCTTGTTTGGTAGGGTAAAAAACAATTTCTATTTTACTGAATGGTGAATTGTACTACTAAACAAAACTACAACGGTTCAGAATTACATTCTCACATATTAAACTAAAAACAGTTCGCATTATCAACAAAAGATGACTAGAAACAAAAAAGAACTTGGTGTACCGACACATTTATTACGTTTATTATACAGTAATGTTACTAATATAACTAAAATTATTTTACTAACTAAATTAGTTAACATACTTCTTCCCCAGTAACATATCTCATTATTTAGGTATTCTTAAAGCCTACGTACACACGTAAATTATTCTATATTACTATTTTACGAATTATACTACATATATATTTTTTAGTTTACGTCCACGTTGGAGTACTTGAACCAGTCCATACACATTTAAGTCCTCAAAGGACGAGTTAGAGATTAGGCTTTCAGCTTCCTCTTCTACTCCAAAAAATCTTTTTCATTCTCAACGATCTGGTCCCCCTTTGTTCACCAAATATAGTGTATTGTTTTCGTTCAAATGTTTTTAGTTCCAGTCTCATGTCTGTGTTCCTGAGAATTTTCTTTTACGCTCTGTCTGCAATTTGTTGCGTCGTTATACTTAACTCCTGTTTATCATCGTGGACCTCTTTAAACCAATCGGTCTTGGTTTTCTTTTTCCAAAAAGTAGTTGAAGAGCTGTCACTAGTCTGGTATCGGGTAATCTTGATATATGACAGAAAAAGTATCTACAATCGACTCACTTTCCCCATATACAACTCTGTTTGACAGTAATATTTATTAAAGTATATTAACTACAATAAAAATCAAAGTAACGCAAACTTGCACGCAACAGCCGACGTTGCCACACTTACAAAAGTTATTGTTACGATAGTGTACCAGTACTTAATTATTACCTAGTATTAATATTACAGGATTATACACAACAATAATAAAACATGATATAGCTTATCATAAACCGAGTAAAAGGCAGAATAAATAAATAAATCAAACGAATTAAACTGAACTAAAAAATAAGAAACTACAAAAAATATAAATCCCGCGGGGAATTCAGTATTTCGCTACAAATAGGATATTATTATATAATAATCATTTCCGGTAAAAGGAATTACTTCAGTAAAAATTTTAAAGAAAAACAAAAAAGTATTTAACGTAAGAAAAAGCGAAACATCCATTAGATTACGATACAGTAAAAAAAATTGTTGGTTTGTAATTTTATATATGGAAAAAGCAGTTCATAAACATTTCTTGAAATGTACTAATAATACTTTATACAATAATTTTCTTATAAAATTTAATATTTATATTATCCCCTAAAGCATTTTTATTATTACACCCATTACAGTTATTGCGAATGTTTTAATCTATGTAATTCAAAATTAAATTCTTTTCAATTATATATCTTGTTTCTTTAAAAATGATTATTTATTTATTAAAACAAATCAAAGGCTCATTTAATTTCACCCGCAAACATTTCAACAAATTTTAATTAAAATTTTATCAAAAAATTACGTACGAAATTCACGTTATTAATTTTAGAATCTGAATATACAAATTTATATTTTAACTAAATACCGTTCACAAAAAAAAAAATAAAGCTTGAATAATCTGGTTACAAAATAAAATGTTTAATCGATGTGATTATTTGCAGTACAAAGAATTACGAATTTTTAATATAAAGTTTAACACAAATATTTTATTTTTAAATCGTTCATATTTGTACAACCGTTTTGTATCAAATCATTTTTTTAACATTTAAGAATTATTTACAGTTTAACAAAAACTTTCAGTAAATGAGTTAAAAATGTTGGATATTTCTTGAAGAAGACAGCACTCAGCAGCGTTGCTTCCGTGTAATCGTTTTGTTTTAAGCGATAAAAGGTTTCTTCTTGGGTCCTGACGATGTACAACTTTTCGTAAATACGGAGAAAGATGTGAATGAAGGTGTGAAAAGTAGAGAATGAAGACGTGATAAGTAAAAAAATGAAGGTGTTTTTAACTGACGACTGAATATTACTCGTAATTTGATGATTGAGGTTTTAGGTTACTGAGTGTTATTAAGATTAAAGTTTATTGAGAAACCAACCTGTCTTGGAAATAGTGATTACGCAGTTCTATAGGCGTGTTCTTCAGATGTTGTGTTGCACGATTACATCTTGTTTTGTCATCTGGGTGTCTGTTAAGCTGCCAAACGCAACGTAATCTTCGTTTGTAGTTTATGAGTATCAAATAACGAAACACTAAGAATTAGTATATGTACTGTACTAGCTGGCCTGTGTTCAAATTTACAGAATGAAAACTGAATGATATCACTATCCGTTGAACAGATTTTCGCTTTGATAAACCTGATGGGTTTGCATTACCTGATTTATCCTAAATGGTACACAAATTCTGTTCCGCCAATAAATTGTACTAAGTGTAAATAAAAATTCCATAATGGCAGCAAACTCGAAATTCCAACAACATGACGGTCGTAGGTGGAGAAAACGGGTGTTAATCTAAAACTTCATGACGTAAATGAGCCACTCAGAATTAGGGTCTATAGTACTTTAACACTTTTTACCAAATTATCACTGTACGAGGATCCTATGACCGTAAAAATTATAATAAGTGAATGGTTAGAATTCCACGCATAAATATGCGTTAAAATAATTTAACAATTTAAAAATATAAAGTAGTTTCATTTATACAATTCTTATTTGCTTTTCACAATCTTAAACGTACTCTAACAATGACATCGTAAGGATTCGAACTTCCAACGTCGTCGCCAGAATAGTAGCATCATCGAAACTTAACTCAATTATTTTGTAACTTACTTTGCAAAATCAGGTTATTAATTTTACCAATTTTTGTTTTCAGCTGTTTTGGAGAATCCCGAATGCGTTCTTTTTAAAATAACTTAAAAATTATTTAAATCTTCCGCAAAACTCTGTATTTAAGAGCAAATACAATCTCCATTCGAATACATTAGAACATATTTTGTGTTTTAAATAACTTCACAGTTAAAAGTTTGGTAATTTGTAATTTTTGAGTTGCTGTTCACATGACTCATAAAAGAAGCTCTAATAAAAAGTAAAGAGCTCTCATAAAATTTATCGACGTAAACTATTGGATAATACGTATATACGTACGCTATTTCCACTCAACTTAATTTGACATACACGAAAATGAAAAAATTGAATCAAAACCGGGAATAGTATTGTAATCAAATAAGATTTTCCGACATTGAATTTTCTTTTATTACAATCGCCAATGATAAGGGTCTGTTCTACCATGAACTTTTTTCTATTCGGGTACATAACAAACAAATGAAAGAACTCAAGAAAGCATGTATGAAGGGGTAGGAAATAAACAAAACTCACACCACTTTTCCGGCGTAAGACGTATATACCTAAATAAAAAACAGAATAAAACCGGAAGTTTCTCCTATAATACTTGGAATCAATAAAAATCTCTTGAAGATTAATAAATATTAACTCGATAATCAATTCATCTACCCATAACAGACAGGTGGAGTGTCAAAATATTTACACTCAATCTGCTCGTTGCAAAGCTAAAATAAATAGTTCTGTTTCTTATCATATCGTCAGCTAATTAAATGACTGAATCATTTAAGAGCAGAAGAAGTACAGGTGTAAAAGACATTAATCAGAGTTATCTCCTCTGAAAGTATGAATTTCATCGTACAACCAGACCCTGTGGTGAATGAAGTGAAGGTGTCATTTGCAGAGTGGAAAATATGTACTTTTGAGAGGGCTCGGCATGCTGATAAGTGTACTTTTCCACTCAGTGAGGAAGGCAAGGTAAACCACCTCACTTCTCGTTTTACTTAGTAAACCTCTACAAGTTCAAACCAGCCTTTCGGCAGATGACCTAAACACAACAATCAATTCATGTAATTTTTAGCATTTCAACCATGAAATGTGTACATTGACAACACAGTATCGTTCAGTATTCCCCCAAAAACGTGAAAAAACCTAGGATTATGGCTTGAAGACTAACACGGTGCACCCACGTAAAAAACCAACGACAAGTTAATAGTGGATTCAAACGTCCGATTTGATCACACTGCTCCACATATGAATTACAACCTCACGAAATAACCTATGATAGTATCCTTTAAATCCATGTTTAAGTACTCTGTGTTTCTGTACGCTCCACACAAGACTTCTTTACAGTTTTGGGTGGAATGAACAATTCGATTTACTCAGACTGTACTATTAATATAATCATTCATAAAAATTACCTATGTTAATAAAAATTACAATATAAAATAAAATTGTAATTAAGTATTTTATTTAAATTAAATGACGTAACAATTGAATTAATAATAAACAAAAGACTAAGAGGAAGTTACAAAGCATTCTACAAATCGATAAACTCAACAAGTCGCTACTGAATTTTACACAAACACATTAACTGACAAGAATAAAAAAAGCGATGAGATGGTCTTTAAATAATGGGTTAAAGTACAGAATAAAACTGAAATATTAAACGGAACAGAACAATTGAATTCAAAATCCTTTATTGTATTTAGGAATAACATACCACTGTATTTTACTTTCATTACTCCAATCTTATAGATTGTTCAATTTACAATATGCTAGAATTTTCTTAAAAACTGGATTACTTTGTTATTAAAAAATTTTGACAAGTAAACACTTAAACAAAAATATTAATATTTCTGTGGAATATTTTGCTTTCAAAAAATCTGGTGTGAAACAGTCACACAACTTTTCTCTTGCCAATTTAATAATGAATAATATAACCTAACATTAGTAATAAAACATTAGAAATAAGGAAAAACTAATCTCAAAAACATAACCTAATTTTAATCATGAGTGAAAGACGCAAATTGAAAATCAACCTGTTTGGCTTAAAAATACGGAAGATCACTCTTTCACGCTAAACTAGGCTCTGTAGAGAAAAATGCTTTAAATAAAAGTTGTAGATCTTTTAATTTCCTATAAATTTAATTACATACACTTTTGTCGTAAAATGCATACTAAGGCTGAAATCTTTAAAAGAAATCGATTTTTTACACGTTTTCGTGAGAAAAAAACAGAAAATCGCTACTTACCGCTAAACTAAGCGTTATACAAAAACACGTTTTGGGGTTTTATTCCTATACAACTTTTATTATATACATTTATGCGCTAAAATGCAAATTAGTCACAATCTTAAAAAAAAATGACGAGAAAACAGCCTTTCCAAGAATTTCAACAGACATGCCGCTTACCCTATCTTGTACAGCGTAAAAAATTTAGTAAATGAAGCGATTTTTAAAAAAATCGTAGGAGCCGTTTTTGAGAAAATCGCAAAAAAGTGAAAAATGACACGAATAAACTACTACTTCCGGTTGACCGATTTTGATGAAAATGTTCGTATCGGATCCTCTAATGGTAGCTAACTTAAGTTTCAAGTTCGTATGATGTTCCATTCTTGAGATATTCTGTTCACGCGCGCGCGCGCGCGCGTGCGTACACACACACAAACTCACAGAACAATCGCTAAAAACATGTGTTTTGGGTTCAGGGGGTCTGAAAACGTGTAGATCCGGTGAAAACTCAATTTCGAAAAATCGACATGAAAGCAATACCTACTTTCCTTCTTATATTCATGTAGGCAAGAGAAAGTAAAAATGCATCTCTTGACAATTTGTAATCATTCAATTTAAACATCTCGTTACAATGTATATATTAATAAATTAAGATTACCATACTTTAAATAATGAAAATTAATAAAAAGAATAATTAATTAAAAACAAATGTCATTATGATTGTAAACATTAACGGAAACGTTGGAAGTTCCATTAAAAATTAATACTATACTCACATGATATAGTACATCGCTTGACAAATGACATGTCATATGTCTCATATGTGACATAGTGGAGTATTCTGTAGAGAAATATCAACATGGTTTTGACGGTTTGACAAAGCTGGTTGTGTTATACATTTTGACACCTCTGCTGTTCAGTAGTTCAGTCAGTATGCAAAGGCAGCTGCAGTTTATCTTATAAACAGAGATGTTTATAGATATATGTTTTTGTTTTTTATAATTTTAACGACCATTTCCGTTTGGGTTTTTAAACTGTTAAAAATATAATGTGATGACATATAAAGTCGAAAGAGAGCAAGTCATCGGAATCATACGCTTGCATTTTTTCTTCTAAAAAATGAACATATTTAAACAAACATCTTATTATATATTCAACAAATTATAAATAAGGTTCTTCATATTTACAAGCAAGCTATAGAATCCGATACCTAAAATTCAAATTATAAAGCAAAAATCGTTAAATCTGAAGTCGATAGGTTATAACAAATAACAGTCCCAAAATATCGTAACATATCTACAATATTATTTTATATTTCCTTGAAATCACAATTCAACATAAAAACAGGAATAACGCTCGCTATATTAGATTAGAATGATACAATAATTACAAGTGAGTTTTTCAGTAACCTATGCACGGAATTTTTTTGCTTTAACTTTATTTTTTATTTACAACCGTACAATTTTTTTTAAAGCACAACTCGTAAAGGAGATGATAAATGTTCAGAAATGGCGTGAGTGTGGCATGAATGTGAATCGAACCAGAGACCGATTTTGGCGCGAAATTATACAAGGAATGTGGTGCCAAAATAATGACAATGATTTATAAACTATGATGATGAATGACTTTTTTATGAAATGATTTTAAACAGGTATCACAAGTTAATTTTAAATGTGTTTTATGATGGTCGGAGAAGATCCCTATTCCACCTTCGTTTCAGTCGTCTGTTAACAGTGAGATCATTAGTTGAAAGAGATTGGACATTTGAATTTATGTTGTCAATTGTATTTATGTGTAATGAGTTGTATGTTGCGTTGTACAATGTCTCGAACCGTTGATATTTTCAGGTCTTCATGAAGAGTATGATTAAAGACTTAAACAGGTGCGTTTGTCATTGCTTTACGTGCTTTTGACAGGTGTCTTCGAAGAATAATCAGTGTTGTATTGTGACAGGCTCCAAAAATTGGTCCACCATACAGCCAAATTAGCCGTACAAGTGATTTTTAGAGGACGACGTTTAAGTGTACAGGTAGCGAGGACTTGCGACCTAAGACGCCATACAACATTGGGAAACCGTGAGTCTGAGATTGTTTTGACGTGTGCAACGTGCGGTTTCCAAGTTCGTCTGTCAAGTATTGAACCATGGTACGTACTTTGTTTGTAACTGCAAGAATAGTATCAACGATGTGTAATTTTGGGCAATCGCCAGGCCGAAATGTGAAAGTTACCTGTTGTTATTTGGAAATTTTGAGTTTAATCTTCTACACATGGAGCCATTCTTCGATAGCATCTAATTTTTATACTTCATGAATAAAAATAACTTGCATGTTACGCGGAGTTTTTATAAATTATAGGTTTACAAAGTTTCACTTTATTGGTGTAATGGTCAACACAATTATTTCTATGGGTTAGTTCCAACATCTTAAATTCATCAGTGTCTACTTAACGTTAATGTACAAAGACGTGGACATTCGAAACCCTTACAAAAAAAACCCACTCGAATTATTTATAGTTGATTAAACATTTTACTGAAGTTCGTATTAAAATGTGTGCATTATATTTAAATAATGACGCGTTAAGAACTTTCTTATTTAAGATATAGCTATTTGCAAACAGTCTGAAGACTGTAAGTTAGGCAAGAAACTTAAGTAATCATTTCTTTTAGACACTATACTGTTTTTTTACTTCCGGTTAAATTGATATTTAATTAAATTTTTTTTTAAATTTTATTTTGGTCAGTTGAACAATTTGATATTATTCTGAATATACTGTTTGTAAGAATTTCGATAAGTCAGGTCATTTTGGGCAATTATTAATAATCAGTGACTTTTTTGCAAAGAATTGAACAGACGTTGATAATCAATAAAAGCACTCGGTTGGAGTGAATCCGAGTTCAACCAGTTGGTTACTACTCCCTTCATTGGATGTTATGAGGAATAATATCAGCAATAGACCACTCAATGTCCAGTTTCCTTGAGTTGTAATTATTAAAACGCAATCTCTATAAATAACACCTTGTACGTATTTTAAACTACAGAAAAAATACCATATTTTATTAAATAATCTTTAAATATAACAATATAAATAAACTTGAAGCACAACTGCAATAACAACAAACTCAACTGCCTAGGGTTCGCCGACGATCTAACATTATTAGCAAACAACATCGCAGAGGCTAGGAACCAACTTACAACGCTAGGACAAATAGGAATAATCGGCTTCAAAATTTCATTTGAAAAAACCAAATATATAGCAACAAATCCGCTATGTATAAACAAGGTCCAAATTAACGACCAATAAATAGAACTTGTACAATCTTTTAAATACTTAGAAGAAATCATCCCTTACAAGAACAACGAAAATGAAGCATGGGAGGAAAGAACCAAGAAACTAACAATACCACAACTAATCAGCCAAAAACACCTACAATAAAAAATTCCATCAATTAAAACCAAAACAAAACACTACAAAACGGTCGTACAACCAGAGATAATAAATGGATGAGAAACTCTATTCAAATTAAACCAGGAAAACATAATATTTAAAATACAAAAACTTGAAAGGAGGATCCTTAGAACGTGCATCGGAAAGAGATACAAAGTAGATCGAGAATGGAGATTTCTAACGAATGAACAGCTCTACCAGGAGACCGAATCGGTAATAGAAATGATGAGGAAAAAGAGAATATCCTTCTTTGGACACACACTCAGAACACCCAAAGATAGTATCACAAATAATCAGAAAACTCTACCAGAAAAAGACAGAAGTAATATATGTAATAAAATACATTTATAAATCTTCAATAAAAATGATTATTATTTTATTTTATCATACGTACTGTTCCCTTTTAGATCTCAAAGCCCACTCCTTATTTTTTTACAATAATTTCTTCTCCTTTCTTCTTCTTAGTTGCCTAGCAGCGAGATTTTGTTTGTCTTAAATTTATTTTATTAATGTTAAATAATTTTGAATATTTAATTTAAATCAGCTGGATTTATTTATATTCAAACTTAATAAACCAAAATAAACAGAGCCAGCTGTCATTGATTTATTTGTATCTTTACAAATTAGTTTTTTTTATTTCCTTTAACCAAAATTATAATTTAAATTTTGAATTTGTTTTATAAATTTAAATGTCATAAAATGTGGCCGAAATGTTTTAAATTTATGCTGCTAAACAACTTTACAATATTTTATTAACTACACAAACAAAACATTAATAACAGAACACAACCAAATATATATATACATAAATTTTTATATACTTATCGTGATCTTTATGTAACCATAATGTACATAGATTGCTATGCTACATATGGTTAAGAGAAATCAAGAAAGATATGGAAGAATTAGGCATCACCTTCGAAAATTTAGAAAATAAAACCGAACAGCTGAAATTATTAAAAGATAAAAATATTAGATTCCAAGAAAATTTAGATAGAACAGAAAGCAGGAAAGTGATTTTTTCGGAAGCAGAAAGGCAAAGAATGCCGGAATAAAAAAATACTGGAGGAAAATAAAAGAAAAGAACCAGAAGAGAGTGCCCAGAAATTGACTCAAGTGATCCACTGCGGTCTCAAAAGAAAAAAAAGAAAAGTAAACTTGAAGACTTGAACAAGGATATAGTCCACTTATTCATCCTCTTTTTGAACAAAATGTTCAAAAAACTATGTACCTTGAATATGTTTGACGAAAAAAAATAAAACCTTGTTAAAAGTATTAAAAATTAATAAATTTTTTGGATATAGCTGAAAGTATGTGTAGTACATTTTTCAAGAAACATTTAATCGTATCGTTTAAAATTTAGTTCAATATTAATTATTTACTTAACATTAATTTTATTAGACTGTTTTAATAATAATAAAACATCAAGACAGACTGTGTGCGATAAGAAATAGAATAATAAGCAAGTCTACAGTGAAAATCTACAGCGCGATATCAGTTGTCTCAGCAATATAACTAACAAGCAAACTAAATGAAGTCATCTTTCATCGCTCATCATACTTTGACAAAGTGTCTTCAGACTCCTTCACTTTCTCTCTCACACACACGTGAGCGCGCGCACACATTCAACAACTTTTCCTATTTTCCCTTTTACGTCTATAAACTATTTGTTGCTATATTTATCTTTCTCTTAATGGTTCTCAATACGCGCTTCGTTAACGCTCACTTGAAACCCCCTAACAACTCTTAAAATAAGCACACAATAATCATTAGGGTTGCGCACAATAGTCAGACAATGAACTTCCATTGTTATAAATTTTTAACAAGCAAAAAATAAATCCACCTCTAAACCTAAAAGAACAGTAAAAAATACCAATTTAATGCAAAATAAATTTGATGAGAACAAGCGAAATATATTTTGTTTAAAAAATAATTACTTCAATCCACTTTAATCTCTGTCGCAAAAAGGTGAACTTGAAAATTGTTACCATTGTTAAGTCTGCTAAACAGTCATAATTCTAATTTTATTATTATAACAAAAAATTAAATGTATTACCTATACAGAGACGCCCATAACAGGTAGCTGGAGTGTTAAATTACTTGGACTCGATTTGCTAGCTCCAGGGCTACAAAAAATAATTCTGTTTCTTATAACGTAGTCAGCCAATTATATGACTAAACTATTTAAGAACAGGAAAGGTAGAGGAGTAGAAGACACTAGTCAGAAAGTAATGAATTTCACTATACAGCCAGACCCTGCGGTAAATGAAGTGAAGGTGTCATTTGCAGGGTGCAGAGTAGATGCTTTTCGGAGGGCCTGACATGCTGATAAACATAGGCTACTTTTGTATTCATTGAGAAAGACAATTGTAAACCACTTCACTCCCCGTTTTACTTAATAAAACCTCTAGAAGTTCATTCAGACTTTCGGCTGTTGACCTAAATAACAACAACTATACAGAGAATAAAATAATTCTGTCTACTTTTAGGACCCGTACGTTACGATCATAATAAAATTAGAAGTCCTGTCCTTAACCTGTGTTATTCAGGTCATCAGCCGAAAGGCTGGTTTGAACCTCTAAAGGCTTAACTAAGTAAACAAGAAATAAGGTGGTTCATTGCCTTCCTCACTGAGTTGAAAGAGTATGCTTATCAGTATGCCAGGCCTACTAAAAAGCATTTACTCTCCACCCTGCAAATCACACCTTCACTTCATTCACCGCAGGGTCTGGCTGTATAATTAAATTAATTACTCTCAGAAGAGATAACTCTGACTAGTGTATTCACCTCTACCTCTTCTGTTCTTAAATGCTTCACTCATATAACTGATTGACCATGAGATAGGAAACATAACTATTTTTTGTATCCCTGGAACTAGCAGACCGTGGGCAAAAAATTTAACACTCCACCTGCCTGTTGTGGGGAATGACTCTAACCTATAACCGGAAATTCTACACTTTCTTGGGCGTAAAATTATTGTATTTTTTATTACAGTACAATTTTTCTTAATGTGCAACTGATTTTTAAATTAATATTACATAATTATGTCTCAAAAAATGTATGAAAAATTTAGTTTTTACAATAAATATTTTTTTTATTTTTGAAGAGAATTTTTATCTTAAAATTTCTTTTTTTATTTATTTAAAGTGGCATCAACAGCTTGATCATTAGTGACTACGCTGGGTTGAGGGCTGTAACGGCGAGTTCTTGGCACTCAATAATTTCCAGACCCTCACCAGTAATCGAGCTCAGGACCTCCGCTTAGAAAACTAAAACTAAAAAACCCCTTCGCAAAAAACATTATGATACTGATTAAAATAAATTAAATAGGTATAAAAAAAGATAATAACGGCTCTTACATGTCCCATCATTAGTTTTCGATTTAGATCCGATTAAAGGAATGATAAAGAAAACAGAATAAGCAGTCCCACTTAATCTATTTTGACAATTCCTGCTTTTACCTACATCACCTAAGCTTATTTTTCTTACAACCCACGTATAAAACTTTTTGTAACTGTTTAGAAAAAATATTGCTGTCTGACAAACTCCAGTATATTCTCATATACTTTCTTAAAATTTTATGACGTTAAGCTGATTAAGTTCTAACACAACGCAAAAACTTCACGAACGAAAATTTCTCGTGATAATAGCAAAGTTGGTAGAAGCACTATACTCGTATGTTAAAAATGAGAGAGTCTTTTAAAACGGCAATAAATAAATCATTAGACTAAATAAAATAAAATTATGAGTTATATATTTTTTTAATTTATTCGCAAGCGGGACATAATTTCTCCTGTCAAAATCAAACAAAATCATTTTGTAAAAATCAATGCCAAGCCCATTTTGGATATAGAATACATCTTTGGGAAAATTTATACAAGTTTATATATGAAATTTTAGAAATACTTCAGTCGTTAAAAACGATTAGAACATGTAAAAAATACTTTACGTAGGCTACATAAGTAACAAGATTTTTTAAAGATCTAGCTAGAGTATCTATTTTTAAGACGGTAGAGCAGGATATTTCATATTTTAGTGTTAAATGCACTGTTAAATCATAAAAATTTACTAGCAATCAATTAATTAGATTCTAGTTTAACTCAAAAATTTAAAGCTAAAGATATGATTTTTTCATACACGTCATCTGTACTTAAATCGTAATTTTTTCGTACTCATCTTCATCAATCACCCTCCACTGTCTCTATTACCGGATATGCGAAAAACAGTCAGTTTTAAATTTTTAAAAAATACTAGCAGCAAGAATGACCCGAATCGCCACTGTATAGATTTTGTACAAAAACCTGCACACCATTCAGGTTTACCACAATTTTACCACAATTATAAACAAAATATGGTTTTATAAAGTACACTGAATAATTTATCTATCAATACTTAATAAAAGGAACTGTTCCTGTATTCGTCAGGAAAAACCATGACTATTACAACATCATCAAGAAAAATTATAATTTTTATCAGTTAATTTTCATTCTATTCAATTTTATTGGTATCAAATATTAGTTTTATTAGTTTACCTCAGACTCAAATCCAATTTCTAGCTCTGCTTTACTTCAGATATTCTTGGAAATTTTCTTTAATATTACCTACTAATGAGAAGATTAAGCAAATAATAAAAAGACCAAGAAAATATAGCTGAAAACTAACAAGGCCTAGGTATAACCAAAAGTTAGACAGTTTCTTTTAGCCTGAATTCGTCTTTTCTATTTGAATTTGTCATTTCAGAAAGTACATAAGTCAAAATACAAACTTTAGACTTACGTTGTTCCTGAATTAAAACATTAAATACTTACTGTTGTTTCCGTATGAAATTCTTTGTAAAATAACCACAAGAAAATTTCTTTTCACTGCAATACAAATAGAAAGTCTTGACTTTAAAAAAAAAATTGGCTGTATGAAATACTCACGTTTTTGTATTGATCACCAATTTATAGTAGTTTTATCCAATAAACCTACAGATTATTGAGCGAAACTTTATATTTTATAAAGTGTAGAACTGGAGCTTCAGTCACCATTTTATTTTCAACCGGAAAAAGGCATTAGGATAAGCCTTACAACATAAGAATAAGCTCTTAGCATTATATTAATGAAGAAAAGGAAAATATATGTGATTATTGTAGGGAATGATGTGTTTACATTTAATCAATCCGGAAATTTACTAAAGAAAAATAAGTCAAAATTTTGACTTATGGACTTTCTGAAATGACCGATTCATTTGACATGTGCTTAAAAGTTTTTTTTAAAAATTAGTTAACGACCCACCGGGTTGGTTTAGAGGTGAAGTCGTCGCCGCAGCGAGTCAGCTGTTCAACAGCTGATTTTCGGAGACGAAGGTTCCTGGTTCAAATCCTAGTAAAGGTAGTTACTTTTATAAGGATTTGAATACTAGACAGTGGTTACCGGTGTACTTTGATGGTTGGGGTTCAATTAACCATACTCTCTCAGGAATGATCGGCCTGGGTATGTACAAGACTACATCTCATTTATACATCATACATACCATCTCATTGGGTTGCTTATTGTTCTAAATTGAACAGATTGCAATGTACACAAATTAGGAATAACAAACAAAAATTAGTTAATGAATGATCATTGTTAATTCAAGTAAAATTTATTTCTGTATTAAATTAACACTATTAAGAGTTAGAAATACGGTTTTAACTAGAAACAAAATTTAATATGATTATAACACGAATATATTTGTACAAAATTATTCAGAATGCAGTACAACGTTAGAGCAGAAGAAAAAGAAATAGAAAAAAAAGTAATCCAAGAATTGAGGTTTTACACAATACGATAAAGATGTAAAAGAGAAAAATACGGTTTCCTTCACGTTACTTTGCATCGATTACAGTAAGACTTTAGAAAACATTTCGCATAAGCTAGATCTTCAACAATATTGTATATTCACGTGCATTCAGAAAAGAAGAAAATAAAAGATTCTGTAAAGAAAAAGACAGAACAAGAAGAAGAAAAGAAAACGAATGCTTACATAAAAGAGGAGCCCATAAGATGATCAAATACATTCGATGCTCAACATTCAAATACGTTCAACAAACTGTTTCAGTAATTTACGTAACTTTTCTAAAGGATCAAATGGAGCAGTATTACGAAAAAATAGAGACCCAAAACAAAAAGAATCCTTTTCTCTACCTTAAATCAAAATCTTTAGAAAATAATCACTTACCTGTGAATTAAATACGATAAATCAATATGCAAAATATTGCTGCAAAAAACTACGTGCTGTAGTACAAGTAGCAATTGCTACCATAAAGGAGTCGCGTGAAAATTGGGTTAGAAAACATCACAAGATGAATAAAAATCTGGTGTGAAACACTCACACGACTTTCTCTTGCCAGTGAAAATAATTAACAATAAACCTAATACTAGTAATAAAACATTAGAAATAAACAAAAAACTAACCTCAAAAACATAACCTTATTTTAATCATGAGTGAAAGACGCAAAATGAAAATCAACCTCAGTTTGGCCTAAAAATACGGAAAATCAATCTTTCACGCTCAACAAGGCTCTGTGGAGAAAAATGCTTTAAATAAAAGTTGTAGATGTTTTAATTTTCTATAAATTTAATTATATACACTTTTGTTGTAAAATGCATACTAAGGCCGAAATGTTAAAAAAATCAATTTTTCTTACGTTTTCGTGAGAAAAACACAGGAAATTGCTAATTACTGCTAAACTAAGCGTTATACAAAAAAATGTTTGAAATAAAAGTTGTAGAATTTTTAATTCTCTACAACTTTTATTATGAAAAGTTTTGCGCTAAATTGCATATTAAAGCCGTAATCTTAAAAAAACAACGTTTTTACGAGAAAACGCCCTCACCAAGAATTTCCGCACACATGACGCCTACCCTATCTTGTAGAGAATAAAAAATTGAGTAAACCAGGCGATTTTAAAAAAAATCGTAGGACCAGTTTTTGTGAAAATCGCAAAAAAGTGAAAAATTATACGAATAAACTACTACTTCCGGTTGACCGATTTTGATGAAAATGTTCGTGTCGGGTCCGGTAGTGGTATGTAACTTAAGTTTCAAGTTTCAAGTTCGTACGATGTTCCGTTCTTGAGATATTTTGTACACACACACACACGCACGCACGCGCGCGCGCGCACACACACACACACAGACCAATCGCTAAAGACATGTTTTTTGGGTTCAGGGGGACCGAAAACGTATAGATCCGGTGAAAACTCGATTTTGAAAAATCGACATGAAAACAATACTTTCCTTCCTATATATTAGGCAAGAGAAAGTAAAAATTACTGAATACTCGTGCTGAGTTTTAGAATTGTATTTCTTTGGAAAAATACAGAAATAATATTTATTTCTATTGGGTAGTTACCCCTTTTTACTTTCTCTTGCCTATATGAATATATAGGAAGGAAAGTATTGTTTTCATGTCGATTTTTCGAAATCGAGTTTTCACCGGATCTATACGTTTTCAGACCCCCTGAACCCAAAAAACATGGTTTTAGCGATTGGTCTGTGTGTGTGTGTGTATACAAAATATCTCAAGAACGGAACATCGTACGAACTTGTAACTTGAAACTTAAGTTACATACCACTACCGGACCCGACACGAACATTTTCATCAAAATCGGTCAACCGGAAGTAGTAGTTTATTCGTGTAATTTTTCACTTTTTTGCGATTTTCTCAAAAACTGGTCCTACGATTTTTTTTAAAATTGCCTGGTTTATTCAATTTTTTATTCTCTACAAGATAGGATAGGCGCCATGTTTGCTGAAATTCTTGGTGAGGCTGTTTTCACGTAAAAACGTTGTTTTTTTAAGATTACGGCTTTAATATGCATTTTAGCGCAAAAATTTATATAACAAAAGCTGTAGAGAATTTAAAATTCTACAACTTTTATTTCAAACATTTTTTTGTATAGCGCTTAGTTTAGCGGTAATTAGCGATTTTCTGATTTTTTTCTCACGAAAACGTGTGAAAAATCGATTTTTTTAAGATTTCGGCTTTAGTACGACAAAAGTGTATATAATAAAATTTATAGGAAATTAAAAGATGTACAACTTTTATTTAAAGAATTTTTCTCTACAGAGCCTAGTTTAGCGTGAAAGTGTGATTTTCCGTTTTTTTAAGCCAAACTGAGTACGATTTCCATTTGCGTCATTCACTCATGAATAAAATAAGGTTATGTTTTTGAGGTTAGTGTTTTGTTTATTTCTAATGTTTTATTACTAATATTAGGTTTATTATTAATTATTTGCATTGGCAAGAGAAAGTTGTGTGAGTGTTTCACACCAGATTTTTACTTCTCAGGGATCAGTTGTAATAAAAAAATAATTTTTCTTAGGTTTAAAGAATACATTTGCCAATTTTCAGAATTGTTACTCTTCGGGAAGGTATATAAATTATATGGATTGCTTTAGGTTTGCAAACATCATTTTACAACTTAGGCGAAATTGGGCGAACAATCTCCATCATGGTCATTGTCATCTTCAACAGAACTTCAACAACTTTGTGTTTCGAGATGTTGATGCACAGTTCAAGTTTAGTTTTATATACATTTTTTCTTCTTCAAAGTTTAATCATTTTTGTTTACTTCTAAGGAAATTACTCAGATTTTCTCATCTTTGCTTAAAGTTTATAATATACTTTTATAAAAAAACTGATTGTAAAAGTAATATACCGTTAAAAAAAAATTAAAGTGTTAAAATAACGTGAGATTCAATGATGCAGTTAAAAATGACCAAGGATTAATGTTTTACAATTCATTACACCATAGAATGTTTAGTTCTTTAAATCTTCCTTAGGAATAAAAATCTTTGAATGTTAGATTCTAGATTAGCAATTCCTATAAAATTGTGATATGCCTACCATTGAGCACGGTTCAGTAAATACATGTATGAAATTGCAAATCTGCTGCTCTGCGCAAGGATTACCCCATCACGTTACATAGGGACTCCTGCGTTGCGTATTCAACCGAACGACCTCCCTTGGGTACGGGCTCTTTACATAAGATTTGTCAACAGTAGAGAGACGGATGCGGTGATATTGCATTTCAAATGACAATATAATTACCTAAATCAAGTTCTCATATCTCCTTTTATAATTCAGCAAACAGAATTAAAATTTACAGAATTATTCAAAACAAATTTCTTATTCTACTGCAGTTATACACGTATATCCTTCGTAAGTTTAGATCAATTATTTAAATGGGAATTAATTATCTACACATAACATTTTAAACCCTTCAAGTTTGCTTTCACAAGTCATTTAAACAGATCTATAGTACAGAGGGATGCATCACATTTCCTTTCATTCCGCTTAGGTTTAATTTCACCCCACCATAAAACCGACATGTGAACACAAAAAAACGTGTATTATGAAATTAAAAAGAATACAAAACCAATTACAGTTAAACCTCTCTTAAGCGACCACCACAATTTTAAGAGTAAATTGGTCATTTTTAGGGGTGTTCGCTTAATAGGAGTTTATAGAAATATTAGCGGTTTTTTTATTAAGTATTGTAGGCCTACGTTATGCGTAATGCGGTAAATTTAGGGGTTATATAATTGAAACTAAATTAATTGTACGTACCAAGCATGTAATTTTGTACTTTTTATCACTAAAAAAATTCACTAGTACATACATAGCCCTATACAGTATATAAATAAAACACATAAAATAAACATGCAATTAATGTGTATACTATACATATATATGATAATGAACAGCCAAAACAAAACAAAATTAAATATAAAACTCACCTCAGAGTATTATAAGATTTGTCTGAGGTTATCTACAGTATTGAAAATTTCCTAAACCTTGTGGTAAAATGTATTGTCGCTCGAAAACGAAAATGCCTTTTTACCCGGCGGTCGTTGGTCGGAGTGGTGAGGGTGGTCGCTGAATAGGGGTGGTCGTTAAGAGAAGTTTAACTGCGACTAAATAGGCTTGACATAAAAAAACATTTCCGTGCAGCAAGTGGTATCTCCAGTTGATATCTCGGTTGGTATACATATATGCTTCGATACAAAGCTGAATGTACCGAGTTCAACATCGGTTCCTTTATTCCCTGTCGATATATTTGTGATTTACGTCGAATTCCTTAATTAGGAATTAAGGAATTAATTTAATTAATTAACTAAAATCCTACCCCTTAACTTGTTTCTTCCTCATAAAAATTCACCTAACTTAATATCATTAACCCATGTTGGTTGGTATACATTACAGTATTATTCGTGTACAGTAACAATATAGAGGTATACCATTTCCTTTTTCCTGGTTGTGATTGGAACGTTGTAAAATTAAATTAAATAAGTTACAAAAACGAAACTGTATCGGTTAAAGTCTGAAACACATACATTTCTTTATACATACTTTAAGAAACAGTACACTCCATGAAACACTGAAGTTGGAAATAACCAAAAACTAGTTGAAATTTCGAGAAAAAACGGAAACACGACTTTCATTTAGATTCCACTTTTTGCCTACAAACTGCCCAATTCAATTTTAAGTTAAAAAAGGTTATCCAAACAGGCAATTAAAATAAACGAATACATTTTACTAACATATCGTTTAAAACTGGTGACCGGAATGAAGAAACAGGCGTACTGAACAAAAATAAAAAAGCGAAAGGAAAATATAATCAATATTACGGGGTGATATTTTATTGAGGAAAATTGTAAAATTGACCATTTCTACAGAAATATTTAATCAATAACAAGATTCACCCGATCACTCAGCACAATGTGAAAAAGGCAATATTATTTTATTAGACCTAAGTTAACAGGCGAATAAAGAGACAAAGAAATGTAAAATGTAGAAGGCATTTATTTTAATGGAACACTTTTATATTCTTTAAAAATGTGATCTGCATTTCATTTAATAATGGAGTCGTAATACGAAATGGAAAAGAGAATATAACGTAATTTTAAGCATAACTAGGTATTACAAAATACCAAAAAGTAATTTCAAAAATGACAGTTATTATCTCTATTTCTGGAAAAAGAGCCTGTATTCATTTCAGAAATCATCATGACAAGTAATAAGCAGACAAAATGAAGTTTTAATAAACGAATGTAAAATAATTTACAATTCAAAACGTTCCATTTTCAATAAAAATTATTTCTTGTAGATAAAATAAAATATAATAGTTTTCTAAATAAGTGGTTTTCATTATCAATACATAAGTAACCAAATACTTCCAATTAATTATAAATTTCACAAATTTATAACTTAAAAAACCATTCGGAATCAAATATACTTTTGCCGGCCGCATTGGCGTAGTTTGTAACGTGCTCGCCTCTCATCATGCGATCGTGGGTTTGATCCCACTCAGGCACGGCATAATTTCATACGTTACAAAAAAAATCATTTCATCCTGCACTGTACAAAAATTACGACCCAACGTCGTCACTAATGACCGTTGCAGTTGATGCAACGTTAAATAAATGATAAATAAAAAAATAAAATATATATTTTTATTCAATAACAGTCCCTATCTGTATGTAATTTTTTTTTAACCTTATGATAAATTTGGACCTGTAATGTATCACAATAAGAAATGAGATAATGGTAACGTTGATACAAATGAACAAATGAAAGACACGAGAAAATATACCACCAATCGATGGAGCTTATTTGATTTTGTTTTCCTAATTTAATGAACTGAATTTTTAAGGTAGCGATAAATTTCTGCTTTAAGGAGTATTTAGACTTCCGGGAAAGTTTTCCGGTAAAGTAACTGAGTTAATTGTTCTGATTAGTTTTCGAATATTTTACTATTCAGCTGACACATGTTGCAATACCATGAAAATTATTTGTACTGGATAATCTATTAACACTTACAATGTTTTTAATCACATTGCAAAATAGTAAGTAAAATATTTTGGTTTTAAAATCTATTCTGTTAAGATTTGCTTGGTAACTTTATTTAATGTTGTGATTGTGCAAGTACGACCAGAAAAACAGATTAAGATAATAAGTACGACAGAGTAGAATAATGGAAATGACTTAGAAGAGGGCACTAACCAATAACAGAACTCCAGCTGTATTGGATGCTTAACAGAAAATTCAAATTACCGGCACAAAACAAATTATTAATTTATGAAGCAGTACTTATACCAATGTTAGGGGATACAACTGAGGAGTAAAATAAGTCTCAGTAACATTTAAATACCTAATTCAAAGTTTTTAGTCCAAAATACTTCGTAACGTTATAGGCTCGCTTTGGTACATACCCAAAATTATAATACATACAAACACTCCCACTCCCACAGTACACGAAGAATAATACAGAAATTTTGCACTAGTTACCAAACATGACTTAAAAATCATCAGAATCGAAAAGCCATCAATCTCCAAGACAACAATGAAACACACAGATTACTACAAAGACAGATTTGTATTACTAAGTCATTATTTTATTTATTTTTAATTAGAAATTTACTGAGTGATAGATACTAGTGTGGCAAAGATTTGATTGTCCTTTGCGGAGAGGAGCAGAATCGGCCCGCTACTAGCCTTCTAAATAACATTTCATAATGTACGAAGTCCAGTTTTCAGGGCTATTGAGCGCTGAACGTATGCATTGCCCTCTACTTACTTCATAGCTAGCCAATGACCTGCCAGCAACGTTGCCAATACTTACTCTTGTAGTTCTATAATATCTTTAGTCAGCCATTTTTGTTCGTCTTTCAGTGACAGTACAACCTTTGAACATACAACCAGTTGATTATATTATAAAGTATTGCATGTTAACGCGCTCTATAATTGACGTGTTAAGTATGAGATGCAAGACATGAGTGAATTACTGTCCCTCCTATACGCAAGCGCGTGTAAGGTTTGTCAGGCTGACATTCGTACAATCTGACAACGCTGGCAAACGCTCTGATTGGTATAAACCGGTTGAACAGCAGAGCTCATCAACCATGAAAAGCGTTACAGTTAGTAGTAGTATGTGTTATATTAAAATTGTTAAACGTTAGACATAAAACAAAATACTATAGTATATTATTACAGTACTGGATATTATATCGTAATATTATTATATTAGTAATATTTTAGTATACATATTTCATTTATATACATATATGTTGTTGTTTAGGTCAACAGCCGAAAGGCTGGTTTGAACCTCTAGAGGTTTTACTAAGTAAAAAACGAGGAGTAAGGTGGTTTACCATTGCCTTCCTCACTGAGTTAAAAGAGTATGCTTATCAGCATGCCAGGCCCTCCGAAAAGCACTCACTTTCCACCCTGCAAATGACACCTTCACTTCATTCACCACAGGGTCTGGCTGCATAGTGAAATTCATTACTCTCAGAGGAGATAACTCTGACTAGTGTCTTTTACACCTCTACCTCTTCTGTTCTTAAATAGTTCAGTCATATCAGTGGCTGACTATGTGATAAGAAACAGAACTATTTTTTTTAGCCCTGGACCAAACAGATAGAGTGCATTAAAATAACACTCCACCTGCCCGTTTTGGGCATATATACATATATATAAACTGTAAATACACTAATCTACAATCAGTAACATTTTCAAAAGCTAATATTTAGAGGTCCTTAACTTTTGAAGGGGTCATCAAAAGTGCATGATTTTTCACTAAAAATAAGTTCACTCTTTAAACTATATTTCGTACGCTGCATGCATATATAAATAATTATAAGCCGAAAACTTTCTTGCGACTAGACTTTTTCAAGTCCGAGCGTACTTCACTCCAACGTTTTTACAAAATGAGTGGCTACAGTATTGAAATCACTAACAAATATACATTTTCATTTGATCTGTAAGTGTTCTCGAAATATCCTGATCCCGTATATGAATTTTTTTCAGTGTTAGACTTCCAATTAATATGTAATCATCATGGAAACGAAAAATCGTACTATTTCACGGCAGTTATTTTGTTCTTAAAATCACTAATAACTTTTTAATCTTTTCATTTATCGTAAAAGTTAATAGGGCAAAAAAGATGCGTATCATGACTTTACATAAGACTAGAGTATTTTACAGAGTTATAAAAATATTTTTTAATAAATGAAATGTTATTGAGAAGGCTAGTAGCGGACCGATTCTGCTCCTCTCCGCAATGGGCAATCAAATCTTTGCCACACAGTAGTAGGAAGTGATACTCGCTCATGGTAATTACTCATCTACTCATTTTATGAGAGTCGATCATAGATGTATATTTATATTTATATATCATAGTATAGTTCATATAAATTCCGAATCTAAATTTTTAAATAATAAGGAACGTCAAAATATCATGACTCTACTTCGTCGGCGTTTTAGTCGTCTTAGAGGGATTTATGATTAATTGGGAGAATTGTATTAAGTACTCAGGGATTATTATGATTCTGAAGTCTATCTCTAATCCTACAAAAATAAATAAGGCTAATACAATTCTAGAAATATATCATTGGCATAAGGGATCTGCATAACCTGGAAGTCGTAATCATTCTATCAAGTTGATAAAACAATTTGTTATTGTTATTATTTAGTTTTGCATTTTTTTAGATTTATTGAGTAGTATCAATATTTTACCGGAATTATCAAATAATTTTTTCCTCGCTGTGAGTAATTTTACAGATTCAGCCGTTACTCTTATTTCGACAGTAATCCGATTTTTATATTTCCACGCGTTATCTACCATATTTTAGTCACAAGTTTCGTTATAAATTATTCTAATCTGTTACGGACTTCAACGAATTAAAAATTCACACAAGTTGCACCATAAAATAAAGTTTTAAATTCTAAACGAATAATCGATTACATTAACAGAATAATTGTAAAACAAAGAGGAACGGAAACGAGAAATTCCACAAAATGAACAATAGCATGAAGGGGAATAAGTGCAAAGTGCACGATGACGACGGGGAACCTTCATGATTCACCAACAAAAAGCTTGGTGCTTGGTCTATCCGATCGGAGGGGGATTTTATTAAGATTTAATGTCACAGAGGGTTTAATCCCAGGTGCTCTTTCAAGATTTACACAGATTACCGGTTTCTGTCATAACCGCCTTCCCTTCTATATTTTCCGCCCGCGCACACCTTCCTTCCCATTCCCTATTAGACTAGCGCAATTTAACGAACCACTTAATGTCTGCAAGGATCAATTCAGATATTACAATAATGTTCTTGTCCCATCTCCCCCGTATTTTCTTAAACTCATGCAAATTTAATGAATACATACCGTAAAGGAATTACGGTATGCACAACATCTTTGAAACAATGATCTAATCTAAGTCACCTGTTAAATTGTATGCAATCCATCTACATTAATGACGCGAATGTCAACCCTTTACCAGTACATTCATAAATATTAAACTACTGGAAGTTTACGCACTTGTAATTAACGAATGAATTCAAATAAATAATGGAAAAGTTTTAAACCAGTTGCATTCTGCATGATACCTTCAAAATTCTTTCTTCAGATTCGAGTAATGCAAAAGTAATTATTCAAGTGGAAAATTAAAATTAAGACAGAGAATTTTATTCAAGTAACGTTTTGTTTGTGACGAGATAATTGTACACCAGTATTAATAAATAAGGTCTTTATTCTACAAAATACAAAACTGAAGTATTTGGAATTCCCTAGACGACAAACTCATGAGGGATTCCCAAACAAAAATAAAATGACAAACTAAGAAATCGACTTAACAATTTTTGCTGTTTTCTGATCCCAAAATTCAAAATTCCATTAAAACATAAACTATATCTTTATACAGGTCTTTTTGGGCGTAATACTTACAAATATTTAGCTCTGCCAAGAAAAGTAAATTGAAAATCCTGCAACCAAATTCTTGCGACTTGCTACTTACGCATCATTTAGGCCGGCATTCCACCGAAGTAGCGTGGCACGGTAATTCACAAATTTTCCGACCGGTAGCATGCGATTCCTTGTAACTACACTGAAACAAATACACCTATATTCCACCAGAGTTACAAACCGAGACGCACGCCTCTGCTTCTAGACAAAAGTCACTCGTTCAAAAATAACAGGTATTCTATTTTTGCCACTCGTGTTGCTTGTGCGACTGATGAATCTGCCTGTAGTTTGGGCATTTTAGTAGTGTTTTTAAAATATTTATTTATTACTATAATAAACATGAGTGATATGAATCATAATTATTAATTTTACTGGAATTAATTAAATTTGACCAATGCAACGAAACAATATCCTCTGAATAATACTCCATTATATGCCCCAAATTACTATAATGTTTTATTAGTTCGTAGTAAATAAGTAACTATGCACAAAAGTATAAATAATAAAAATAAAAACTTTTCAGCAGATTCCCGTCAGGACGATACAACAGCGTTTGGTCACTACTAAAATTTGCGAGGACGTTTGCCACGCTTCCCTGGTAGAATGCTTGCCTTACATCAATAATCAAACATTACACTGAGACCTCAAAATTACACTTAATGTCTTATCTAAATTGGTATGCACGTAATTCTTCAATAACCACACAACTCGTTTACAACAGAATTTATCATAGGATTTTTAGAATGTTTGCCACGCTACTCTTTAACGCACACATAGGTTAAATAAACTAAAAATATTGGAAATTTATTAAATGTAAATTAAACAAGATAGGCTTAAAAATAAAATAAAATGTATTTTAATGACTTGAAATTGAAAATTAAACTAAAACAAAATTAAATTTACAAATTAACTTAATCTGTTCATAGTATTATTGAATACATTTTTTTATAATTCTACTTATATTTATGACTTTAAATTAAACACAAATTATTGGAATATGAAATATACATTGATACAAAATTTTTAAATTAATTATTAATGTTTAATGAGCTCAAAAATTACTAAGAGTGTATAGTTACGATATTTCTTCTTGTATTTAGCTGTCGACCATTTGAGTTCTTGTCCATCCATCGATTGGGAATCAAATGGGGCATCGAGACATTATTGCCAACGGTTTTATAGGTGCTATTAGATTCCGTTATATTTTTATCTCCTTGTTTTAAAATCGTTAAGTTTTTCATATGGTTTGATAATTCAAATGGATCTTGAAGTTCTTCTAATTTCTTTTTTATTACCTATATGTTAATCACTTTATTTATTCAAAATTATTCTTTCTTTTGTTTTATGACTTCATCTTTAATAAATTTGAATCTTTGACTTCTGGAATAATTATTTATATTTCTTATATTTTCTTCTTAAAATTTAGTTTAATATATTTTTAATTTCATTAAGAATATTTGGATATTAATTAGAAATTATTTATTATGATGATTAACCGTAATGATTAGGTATTTTAATGATTTTTAAAATTCTTCAACAATTGTATTAAATTGACCTTCGATCAACGATCAAGTGAAGCATCTACTGTTATTCTACAACCCTGGTAGAAAGCCTGCCTTACATCAATAATCAAACATTACACTCAGGTCTCAAAATTACATTCTTAAATGACTTATCCAAATTGGTATGCACATAATTAATTCTTCAATAACCACACAACTCGTTTACAACAGGATTTAGCAAATATAAATGTTCCAGAAATGAATAGACTAAACAGATTACAGAGTAGGGATTTTCAGTAGATAAAATCATATGAAAACAAACACTCTGTATCAAATCATGACTCGACTCCTACAATCTGTCTGCAGCATAGATTATAGGCTCAAAAATTTAATCCGTTGGGAATTAGTTTCCCTTTATTCATGAACTAATATCATATTTGTTTTCTTAGCATAAAGCTTTCAACTAATCACTTGTTAGTACAAGTAATTTCGTAGTTTACAATTTAAAACATATAGTTAAAATCCGAGGATTTGCGAGAATTTCACGGGTGTTATACAAAATTTTTAGGTAACTTCATAACTCAATAAAACAAAGGTATGATATTTTTTATTCTACAGCAAATTAAATGGAATTTTTACAACTAAATCACAAAATACGTGTGTTGAGGTAGTTAAATATGTAAAACATTGTTAAGCTTCGCTGAAATGGAGAATTGAAAAGTATTTTTAAAGGGTAAACGAATTTTCAAGGTCTGTAAAATCCAGATAATTAATATGTTTTAATTTATTTAAAATATTACCAAGAAATACATTGAAAAGCAGTAAAGGATTAAGAACGAAAAGACTTCAATATATTTAAATGAAATATAAATCAAAGAGAAAATTTCAGAGATTAAATGGTAAAAGTTTCCTGGAAAACAAGTTCAGTGTTAATCAATTATATCATACACACCTAGAAGATCGTTTTACCAATAGTTGAGTAGTTCTCAAAGAATGCTTTTCTAGAAAACTTTGTTTTAAAATAGACAGTGGTAGAAGAAATGAATCCTGGGAAAGGAACTGAGCAACTAAATAATACCAAGGATAGGTATTCGTTCAATTTAAAGAAGCTTAATGAACTGTGTTCAATTCAGTCACACATTACGGATTTATTTTGAAATTGAAAATTAGTTTTAAAATTTAAAAAAAACATGGAGTTTATTAAGAATCATTTACTAGAAACTTTTGTTGATTAAAATTATTTCATGAACTTTTTATTTTGATTAAAATTATATATAAATAATGCATAAATTTTATTCAAAACCTTTAATTAGTTGATTTAACAACGTTTGGGACAGTATGGAACACAGGGGAGAAACAAATCACCGTTACAACAATGTACCTAAAGCTACTGCTTAGTGAGAGTTATCAATGTTTTTCCGTGTCCTAAAATACAGTATGGGTCGAGGGAGATGCGTCATTAGTTAATGCCTTGGTCAGAGTTTCCCTGGGGATGAAGGGCGAATTTTCATTCGGTCATCCTAGTGGACTAGGCACGTTAGGCCACGAAAAGAGGGTGGATATTTCAGTAAAACCCGACCGGCTTCAATATTACGAACATGAATCTTGTGAGGCCAACTCACGCCTCATCTGTTGCCACCACTTGATTAATTAACCCACAACCGTTTCAAACAGCGACCAAAACATATGGTGTTCAAAATAATATTTAACCGCCCAAACCAAAATCCTAGCCTAAGCTATACATAGGGTTGGTTGAAGGCAGCCTTTTAACGGCAAGCCAGTTTATTAAAAAGTAATGATAAACATTCATCATTTCGAAATATTAATCCTCTACCATTATTTCTCAAGTCATCACCAAAAACATAAAAACCCCATAAAACAAGTACACGATTTATCTCTTTCTGATATTCATGACTGCCCAATACGTCAATCAATGACTCGTGTATAACTTTAATATTATAGGTTTATACCAATATTAACTCAACTGTAAAACATATTTTTCTAACAGCAGATTGGCGAAATTAAGATCTATTCACGCATAGAGGATTGTGCACCGACCGTGCTGGGCTGGTACCATCTTTTGCATTCTCTCTTTTTCATAGCTTTCTCTCTATGTGTTTTTTCTTTCTCTTGCCCTATAAGAATAAGAAAGAAAAGTATTGTTTTCATGTCGATTTTTCGAAATCGAATTTCACTGAATATAGGGCTACAAGTTTACAGGCTTCCTGAACCAAAAAAACATGTTTTTAACGATTGGTCTATGTGGACCTTGGACCCAAAACGGAAAACGGTTTCTATAATTTGTTTAAATCTCATTTTCTACATTTTTTATTTTCTAGAGTTGTTTAAGTTCTTTGAGAGTGTACTCTTTTTGTTAAAAAATTGTTTTTTTAGCTTAAAATTTTAGTTTAAAATTTATTTTTTTATTACTTACGTAATAATTTGATTGTAGGCCTATTCTTAAACTGGAATAACCGTATTCTGCAGTGTTTAGTCGAAGAATAATCAAGTTGAAGAGCTCCGGGTCACAATTGGAGTATTTTGGACACATTGTTAGACATCCACAAAATATGAATTCCTGCATCTTATTATAAAAGGGAAAATTTTTGGAGAACGTGAACCGGGGAGAAGACCATCATGGCTGTAGAATTTGAGGAAATGGTATGGAATCTACAGTACAACTTTTCCGAGCAGCTTTCGATAAAATGGTGATCATCAATATGGTAGCCAACAAGATAACCAACGATCGAAGAAAGAAAAATAAAACATTTTGATGCCAGAATAAGCAAGATGGCCTATGCCGTGAAGAAAAAGAGAAAATATAGATAACTTTTTTGTCATCAGTCCCTCGACTGGTTTGATGCAGTTCTCCAAGCTGTTTTATCTTGCGCAAGTCGTTTCATATCTACATACTATAGCACCATACATCTTTAGTAATTTGCTTAACATATTCTAACCTTTGCCTCCCCCTACAATTCACTCCCTCAGTATTACCCTCCATTTTTGATAGACCAATAACTGGATGTCTTAAAATATGTCCCACTAGCCTATCCCTTCTTGTGGTAAGACGTTTCCAAATACTTATTTTTCATCCACTCGTCTAAGAAACTTCTAAATTACTTATTTTGTCAACCCACCTAATCTTTAACAGTTTCCTGTAACACCACATTTCAAAAGCTTCTATACTTTTCCTTTTTACAGGCCTTATCACTCACGTTTCACTCCCGTATAACTTATTTATAGAATTAAAAACATATTGTAATGGTAGATGTTAATAATAAGTACATGATATGCCACAGGACAATATCCTCTTTTTCTAAATCTAAGTTATTGTTTTTGTTATTTGGTAACAATAAATTAGTACTAGTTTAGTTCAAATTGTATAACACGAATTATAAGGAACTTTAAAAAATCTTTACTAACAAAATGAGCAACTCCCTAAAAGACAATGATAGTAGTTAATTATAAAACTGATTTATGTACGAGACAAAAGTATAATGTAATGTGTGTAATGTATGATACATAGTGTGTTAGTGTGTTAGTTTATTAAGTCTTTTTAATTACATTTTAATTACTACTCATAGTTGAATATATTACTAAAACAAATTTTATAGAGAATGAAATATATGGCGCCGATAGGACAGAAATAAAACTGTATACGATAGGCAAAAGTACAGAAACGGAAAGTACAAGTATATATATCATACGACCCGTCGCATGTAAAGAAAGGAAAAAAAAGAGTTAAAATACGAGAGAATATGGGGTACAGTACTCCAGTACTCAAAGTAAAGTAAAAGACTCTTAAAGTAGAAATATGGCGGGACAATGTGAAGTCAAGGCATTTCATTGTTTCCTTCTCTGAAATTTATGTATTGTACTAGACTCCTTTATTTCAGACACAGACCTTATTGTGTTGAGTAGTCCAAGAAATAAAAGGCTATTTAAGATTGCAATATTTACTAACATAAAACTTAAAATACAATGCAGAATGAGTTCTCAGGTAGATGTTTAGAAGTCCTCACAAGACGAAAATAAAAAAAATATTCTGATTGAGATTTTATGAACAACGTACACAAAATTTACTAAAGTACAAAAGTACGAAAATGTACTTTGTTATTAACGGATTGAGACAAACAATTTTCAGTGTATGCGAGTGCATCGGTAAGGCTGCAAAATGTTATTATTTTTACATAATTTGGTCAAGATAAAAACAACAATATTAAATATCGTAGCCTCCATTATTCATATTAATAATATGAATGGTTTGTTGGTCTAGTGGTTGGTGCAACCACTACACCGCGTTGGGAGTTCCGGGTTACATTCCCGGTCGTGTGATTCATAGTTACATCACTCATTTTCATCGATCAAACTTCATCGTCTGCATTAGCATTGAAGTTCAGAACAGTCGGAAATAAAACAAGAGTACGACTAATAAGGTAAATTATTTACACTCAATCTGTTCGTTGCAGGACTGAAATAAATAGTTCTGTTTCTTATCATATGGTCAGCCAATTAAATGACTGAATCATTTAAGAACAGAAGAGGTACAGGTATAAAAGACACTAATCAGAGTTATCTCCTCTAAAAGTAATGAATTTCATTGCACAGCCAGACCCTGTGGTGAATGAAGTAAAGGTGTCATTAACAGAGTGGAAAATATGTGCTTTTCAAAGGGCCTGGCATGCTGATAAGCGTACTTTTCCACTCAAAAAACTATGGTAAATCGCCTCCCTCCTCGTTTTATTTAGTAAAATCTCTACAGGTTCAAACCACCTTTTCGGCTAATGACCTAAACAACAGCACTAATAAGGTATTAAATACGTTAACAAAGGGGGAAACACACTAATATACAACTTTCAAACCTCTAGCGTTTCTCATCACCGAGCTTTAACAAGCAGACACTTTTCACAAATATTTATTAATAATACTAAAAACTATAACTAAGTACTCTAAAAGTTTTGAATGTTACGGACTTTTTAATTAAATTACCAGGAATAAAATGGCTGTACTTAATTTCAAACTTCTGTTATCAATTAATAAATATATTCACTGCAAGAGGTATAATACATTCACAGAGAGGTAAAAATTGTCTGAATGTTAGGAGAATCAACTTAATTTTTTTTATCCCAGAACAAATGATAATTAAATTTTATATAATCAGGATCTGACTTTTACTTGCAGTGTTTATAAATATTTGGATAATTGTGTGTTATTTACGCTCTGTTGCTTAAATTAATATTGTGACTGTAATACGGGTTTTTATCGTGTATTTTCTAATTATACAAAAAGTAATGCAAACAAAATGAAGCGAAAATGGTATTTCATCGATATATATGTTATAATTTTGGTACAAGTACTACATTGGCTACAAAATTTTGTTCAGAAATATTTGAATTTACTTGACATGGTTTATTGTGGCCCTGAACCATGACAAACAAAATTATTTCCGCACAAAAGGTATTTTACAAAGTTAGATTTAATTAAACTTAACTGGGTTGAAATTCATATATACCACAGATCTGCAAACTGCGTACATTTTCACATTTTCTCAAAGGCATATTGATATTAGTTAATTAATTTTTATAAGATTAATTAAAAAAAAGTAAACAGACAAACAAACATGTGACACAAACGATATTGCTCCCGGACCGCATGGGGGAAGTACGGTGTTGTAAATGGGGTGTTGATTGAACATACGTATGCTTATACTATTTGAGGTCGCATTGGTAAACTTGGTGATCTGTATCATGTGGTATTAAGGGTGGTGAAATTAGACAGGACAAGAATGAAACGGGGGGGGGGGCAGAAAACAGACGTAAACATAGGGTGAAGTGAGTCACCGGAAAATGATTTGCGAGTATGCGTGTAAAAGCATATCAATGGCCTTATAAGATAGCCTGTATAAGCACAATTGCCCATATTAAAAACGATTAGAAATATTACATCCTTAGATAATATATGGTTAACATTTTCTAAATTGCTAAAATATGCTAAAGGGCGCATCAATAATGGGGTAATTTAAAAATGGTAGGGTGTTACTTCATCTTCCCTTAATACTAGTTCGCGACAATAAAAGTTGCCATAAAAAACAAGGACTTTTATGGCAGTGTTACGACCATGCTAATAAACAAAATAACAAAGTTTATGTTCTTAAGTAATCCATTAGATAGTTTTCGAAAAATAAGTAAATATTTAAAATTTAATATCGTGGCTAGCATGCTAACTTACAAAGCGGGAGGTTCCGAGTTCGAGTCCTGACTTGAGTTTGATAATTTAACACGTTAAAACCCACCGTTACAGCATCAAACCCCACTAGTCGCTGATGACCAAGCTGTAGATAGATTTTTAAACAAAAATAAACTAATTTTTTTTACTTTCTCTTGCCTATATGAATAATTGCCTATGTAAATATAAGAAGAAAACTATTGTTTTAATGTAGATTTTTCACCGGATCTACACGTATTCAGACTCCCTGAACCCAAAAAACAAAAACCATACTTTTAGCGATTGGTTTGTCTGTCTGGTGTGTGTGTGTGTGTATGCGCGCGCGCGCGCGCGAACAAAATATCTAAAGAACGGAACATCATACGAAGTTGAAACTTGAAATTTAAGTTAGGTACCACTAGAAGACCCGACAAGATTTTCATCAAAATCGGTCAACCGGAAGTAGAGTTTATTCGTGTCATTTTTCACTTTTTTGCTATTTTCTCAAAAACGGCTCCTACGATGTTTTTAAAAATCGTCTAATTTACTAAACATTTTTATGCTCTACAAGATAGGGTAGGCGCCTTGTCTGCTGAAATTCTTGGTAAGGCTGGTTTCTCGTAAAAAATTGTTTTTTTTTTTAAATTGCGGCTTTAGTATGCATTTTAGCACAACAACATATAATATAAAAAACGTAGTCTATATAATAAAACAAAAAATATATAATAAAAGTTGTAGAGAATTTAAAATCCTGGAACTTTTATTTCAAACATTTTTTTTTTTTTTTTATTATTTATTTAACGTCGCATCAACTGCAATGGTCATTAGCGACGACGTTGGGGTGGAACTTTATGCAGTGCAGGATGAAATGATTTTTTGTAACGTATGAAAATATGCCATGCCCGAGTGGGATTCGAACCCAGGACCGCATGATGAGAGGCGAGCACGTTACCAACTGCGCCAATGCGGCCGGCCAAACATTTTTTGTATAACGCTTAATTTAACAGTAATTTGTAATTTTCTGTTGTTTTTCATGATAATCTGTAAAAAAATGGTTTTTTAAGATTTCATCCTTAGTATGCATTTTACGACAAAAGTGTATATAATAAAATTTAAAGGAAATTAAAACATCTACAACCTTTATGTAGAGCATTTTTTTCTACAAAGCCTAGTTTAGCGATTTTCCGTATTTTCAACCTAAACTGAGGTTGATTTTAATCTTGCATCATTCACTCATGATTACAATAAGGTTGTTTTATGAGGTTAGTTTTTTGTTTATTTTTAATGTTTTATTACTAATGTTAGGTTGTATAGTTAATTATTTGGATTGGCAAGAAAAAGTTGTGTCAGAGTTTCAAACCAGATTTTTCAATTTAAATTTAGGTATTAGAAATCAAATTTTAATAACAATTGAAAGAAATCAGTTTTGATTTCAAATAAAAAGAAATTAGTTACAAATTTAGAATTATAGAAATAAAAAAAGTACTAATTAATTTTGAAAACTATAACTAGTTTTATTAACCTTGAAGTTTCTAACAATCTGATTTTGCTGAATTAACATTACCGAATTAATAAAAATATGGTGATGAATATTGTTTTAACTCTAGGAGTATACCTTCCAAAAGCAGTATAAAATCAGAAAAGTTATGGTAGCCAAATTACAGGAACGCAATTAAGTGCATGCAAGCACATTGCGTACTTTAAATCAACCAAGCATAAAGTTCGCAGAATAAACCACCAAAGTACAAAACTTTCTTCAGTTGGCTACATTCCAGTAAGTTAAAATAACAAAGCATACCTTTCTCTACCACTCATTTGATTAACTACAAAAAACAAAGATATAACTTATGTCTTATTGTAACGTAAGACTTACCAATTAACCCTTTACAGGACTACATTCGAAGGAAATTTAATTATTTTGCAAAAATCAGCCTACGTTTTCGCTTTTCTCCGTGTTTCAAAACATATAGGTGATCAATTACGGTAATTAGTTGAACAACTTCGGTTTTGTTCCAAAATTACGTCACAAATTACATAAACCTTTAATATTTGAATGTACGTAATGCAAGAAGTTGGTATGTATGTACTTAATGTCTGTACGCATTTCCGGAAAGTAGTCAAAAGACTAAACCAATTTTTTTAAAGAATATAGACTTACTCTTTCTGTAGATTTAATAATAACACATTTTAAAAACTCTTTACAATAAAGCTTTAATCTTAACTTTAATTCACAATTTTGGACGCAATAAAATTTTCGACTTGTAATACATTTTCGTCCTACAAAAAAAAACAACATGTATCGCCTTAAAAAATAAAATTTAAATTTTTTTTTGGCGTTTGATTGATCGAAGGGTTTCGGTTCTCCAGATATCGACTTAATCAAATCCAGATATAGATTTAATAAAAAAAAAAATTCGTTGTAGAAATGATTAAATAAAGCAAACTAACTGACGAAACCCTGAGAATAATTCAGATTTAATGAAATTTTGTAGTTGGAATGAGATGGGATCCCTTTAATTAAAAACCAAAAACAGAAATGTGTTATACGATATAGAATTTCGGTACTAATCTGATCACAATAAAAATCTGCTGTAATAAAAAAAATCATTAGCATGACTTAAACTTTGCTCTCTCCAAATAAACACAATAAGCCCAAATTTAAATTTTGAAGATAAAATATAATCATATTAAACGGTTAGGTACAATCGCTATGTTTGATGATTCAAAACATTTTCCCATCCACAAAGAAAAACTTATTAAACAACCAAATTTTAACTTTTCAGAGACCTCATATGAAAAAATCATTATTAATTTATGTAAATGAAACCACTTAAAAATAAAGTGGCATTAACGATCTAGCAATTAATCAATTAAATAGTAATTTCGAGAATAATAAAAAATAATCATAATAAAAATAACACTGTTTAATTATTTTGAATAAATGGATACAACGTAACTTTAAGGTGACTACAAAATTTAATAATAAAAAACATGAAAAATGGAATATAGGTTAACAACATTGCGTGCTAATACACGTTCATCAATGTAATAAAATATTTTATTACACTAATAAATGTACGAAAAAAATAATAAATGTTAACTTGCATACCTACGCACAAGAACATAAAATATATTTACACGCAACGTTCTTTAAATAGAAATATAAAAAAATTAATATATGTGCCATACAAAAATACAAGATACATTTAAAGAGTTTTGTTTAGAAAGATTGCAGGTATTTTAATAATGAAAAATATTATTTAATGTTTTTTTATTAGAGACGGAAATTATTATACCATAGCGTAGAATTATAGTCTTAATATAGTCGGCTCCAGAATATAGATATTTAGAATTAGAGTCAAAATTGATTAAGTAATAAAAATGTTACATTTTTATTTAAATAAGTATTAAACGTCCAATTTAAATGAATATTTTTATACGAAGGAACGTATTTTCTAAATATAATATAATTTCATTATCTTTTCTTTAAGATAAACGAAAGCTTGTGCTACATAATAATGATTTCAAAAACATCGGTTAATAATATAAAAACTGTAACCAATCATAAATTACAAAATTGTTCATTTTCATTTCAAATTAAATTTTATTTTAGACTAATTTAGTTTTATTTTATTTAGTCGCATATTTTGCTTTGATTTTATTAGAGAATACTATGTGTTGCGGACATACAAACACACATATCCCACGGTGTCCTATAATATTATAGGATTTAATATATTTTATCCAATAATACAAATTATTTCACAATAACGTTCCAAAGTAATTTATTTATTTTTAAAAACATAACAAAAATGTTTACAAAATAACTCTTGCATACTCAAAAATGTCTCGTACTCCTTTTATGGCATGTTTGGCAGCATTGTCTGCCTTCTCGGTTCTTGATATACCAACGTGTGCTGGGGTCCATACAAATTCAGTTGGGTTTATAATTTTAATGGATGTCCCACGAAGAGGTTACTATTTTTGAATTAATATGCCGGACGTATCACACACTCTACAGACTGGAAACTTGACAATTATAATAAATAGATATGTTAAAAAATACCCTCGTGTTTCATTTGCTTATGATTAATCAAAACAAAATGGCGGAAAGTAATTTTATTTGCATAACCATTTAAAATTGGTGATTTGTATCAGTAATGTTATTTAATAAAATGAAAGAAATAAAGGAAGTATGTAAGTGATAAATTATTAATGAATACAATTTGATTCATTAACCTTTAACCGAACTGATGACTATTAACAGCTATGCACTGATAGCAACGAAACAAAAATGAGTCATAAGCGTTTTTGAAAAATTGCCGAGGTATCAACAGTAGTTTCTTTTCAATCAGCCTCATTAATTCATCGTCTGTTCCAATTAATTGCGTGAGAAAAAACTTTTTCTTTCAAAAAGCCCCATAGGAAAAAATTGCAAACAGACAAGTCTGGCGATCTTGGAGGCCAGTCCATGAGGCCGCTGCCACGACCTATCCAACGGTTAGGAAGATTTTGGTTCAAAACCGCTCTGGCACATTAGCGTAATGTGGAGGAGCTCCATCATCCTGGAAAAAACGTCCTGCATCTCCACCTGAGAAAGATGAGGAACTATGTGATTAGTTAAAATTGATGCGTATCCGTCTCCAGTCATTATCTGATGGGATATGTTATACGATAAAACACTATCTTTTCTATCTAAATCCCATTTTAAAAATAAGTGGTTTTATCCACAAGATTATTGTTCATTTTTGATATTATTTTCTTATTCCGCCATTTTGTTTTGATTGATCATAAGCAAATGAAACTCGAGTTTACATTTTTATTTATATTGATTTATTACAACTGTAAAGTTTCCAGTCTATAGAGTGTGCGATACGTCCGGCATATTAATACAAAAATAGCATCCTCTTCGTGAAACACCAGTATTTGACACTAGAAGCCTAACTTCTTGAATAGTTGAATTATCGGTTCTTCATTATTTAAACTGGAAATGTTTTCTAGATCATTTTTCGAATCGGTAAAAAATTTAATAATAATATTATTGTGGTTAACTTACACGACACGGATTTATAATCAAACATCACAAACGCATACCTGTAAACAAAAAAAAAAACAACATTAGTAAAGTATTACAACATTAAAAATGTTTTTCTTTTATAAAAATGTGAAGGACACATACGTCCATCGAAGAAACATATACTAAAAATTGAACTAAAACACAGCATCTCTTAAACAGTAAATAATACGTACACCACCTAATTAATGAGCTCATTAGTATACTTCGATAGTTTTATCTGTGGTCAGCGATTTTTTTTATTTACTAAGTTAATCTACAAGCTGTACTTAAAACTAGAACATTTAGTAGATGAGTTATTTTACATTGTCTCTTGAATGAAGTAATCCACCTGCGGAGACAATTTTTAATTTTTTTTATTTTGTTATACCTAATGTTATTATATTTATATTTTTAATAGTTGAGAATTAGTTTTTTTTTATTCCTAATGTGTGTACGTTGTGTGTAAGTGTGTACAGTATTCAGATGAACTAATGTCCCCTAGCCGAGGGAGTGAAAGAATGCATAACGCTCACTCGCACAAGCCATACGCGCCGTTCCAATAACATTGTCGTATAATTTTGCTCATTGTTGTGAGCAAGCGTTTATGCATGCAGTAAACTAACAAGCAAGATAACGACTGTAGTATGTTTTCAGATTTGGATTATAACGGTAAAGACCTTTGGGCGCATGCGTAGTTAGGCCTATGCCACATATCTCCCTCTCACTCGCTCGGCTATGGGACAATAGTTCGTCTGATACCTATACGTTGCAATTTGTTCAATGCAGAATACAAAGCCACCCCATGATCCAATGAAATGAGGATGATGTGTATAACATGTAAATGAGGTGGTCTTGTACAGACCCAGGCCGACCATACCTGGGAGAGTATGGATAATTGAAACCCAACCATCAAAATACACGGTAACCACTGTCTAGTATTCAAATCCGCATAAAAGTATACTTTTACTAGGATTTGAATCACAAACCTTCGTCTCCAAAAATCAGCTCTTTAACAGCTGACTCGCGGCAACGACGTTACCTCTAAATCAACCCGGTGGGTAGATAATTTAGTGATGTGTCAAATTTTGTTATGCAGTAGCAGTATTTTTTGTAAGTGCATTGTGATAATTTTTGTCAGCTGGTCACCATGTACAGTTGCTCGCCCAACGAGTATCACTTAACAAAATTAAACACAACTTTCAATAGCTGACTGAATGGGCTGGCCCTAAAGCCTGTGACAACGGAGATAGATATGCACAATACAATTTAATTTAATGTAGCGTAGGTTTTGGTACACTGAAATTCAAAACCTGACTGATTCACCCACCCACTTTCTGACTTATCTCTTACTGCCTAATCAACTAGACAGCAAGTAAATAAGTAATATGGGACAAATGAATTATTAGTATTCTTAATTTCCGGAATAATTCAAATTAATTTCGAAATTTTTCCGCTGCAAAAGTTGAAAATCCTAATGAAAGAATAACCTTCTTTTCCAAACAAGAATTAGCCCGTAGCCTGTCCCGAACTCGCACAATATATCATCTATCTCCATCTTTTTCTAGATCTAGCGACATTCCTTTTCCTTTCTGAAGCGTACCAGGGCGCCTACTTAGGTATCCTGTGATATTACATCCTTTCCATGTGCTGTCTCCAACTTTGACGGCAAACCTTTATCCTTTCATTTAAGTTGTAAACACCCAATTCTAACCTTACTTCGTCATTCTTTATTCTGTCCAAGCGTGTACACTCCTTGGTCAATCGCAGAAATCTCATCTCTACCGTCTGGATTCTCCGCGCTTGGGTTTTTGTAGTTTCCCATGCCTCACTTCCATACAGAATAACTGGAGCTGGCATAATTTTATAGAAATTAAAAATTTATGATCCTTCTAGTTCTATTACGAAAGAATAATTTTTCCCAGATTCTTTACATACGCGTTATCTACATGAATGCATTACACTTAGACTGGCACATACATTTTTCTCTATACCTTAACTTACGTACGAGTTGGGAAACTTAACACATCCAACAATAATTTCTCGTGTCCTACGGTATGTAAAATAATGGTAATACAGTCGAACTTTTATAACTCGAATTTACTATATCTCGAATTGAGTTTCAGTTCCCTTCAACCTTCCGTGCATTTACTGAGTAAAACTCCATCTACGAACTCGAATTTCGTCATTTCTCTCAGTCGAACTACTTAATTAGTTTCTTTTGAAGAAATTATGTACATAGTTCTGAAAATACCATTTTTGGTCTTCTGAAAACTATAGGTACAGTGCTGGTTCTTTCATTTTAAGAGAAAATGTTTGACCGTAAAAAAATACAGACCCTCAAAGTCATCTGGTTGCCTTTGTGGGTCTAACAAGCGTAAACTAAAACAATGAATTTCTTTGAACCGACGAATCTTTGGTGGACCGCAGAACAATAAAATCATATTCTGTCGGTACAATGTACCATACTCAGCATGTACTGTAATTAAAATAGTGTAATTTTGGAATACTTTATAGTGTATAAAATATGTACAGTACTTAACACTGCAGCTTATAGCTAAGCTAAATGCAACGTGCAGTACTGTATTGCGAAATTACATATTGTAGACTACTGTATTAGCCTAAGTGGAATGTTCTGTGTTTGTTATTTTTGAATAACTGATTTGTTGTTATATTTCCATAACTCGAAATTTTTTCCTCATCCCTTTAGGATTCGAGTTATAGAAATTTGTAACATTTTTTATTTTATTTACTTTTTATGAACACATTAAAATGCAATCAAAATAAAACAAAAGAAAATCGGTGTTTAAATTAAATTTAACTAAATCGACTGGCTTTTAAAGAAATAAAATTTAGAATATTTTAGAAATTATTTAGTTATTATTATTATTAAAATATATTTTATAAAGTCTATTTCAGCTGTTAATAAATTAATATTTTATAATTTACCGGTTAATGTTCTATAGGCCTACTTATCGTTTCTGAAGTCCGTCGCTCACCTTAAGAATATTGTTCAATGTTCTGTCCGTATTTAATACATTTCTCGCCATAATCTAATTAAATAATGTTTTTTCACTCAATTTTTATTTCATAGGTCTATCTGTGCTTTATACTATGAATAACAACCATAATCGTTATATTTCTATAACACTATTTCTAATACATTTCCATAAATCAAACCGCGCACAAACACAACCTTTCTCTTCAAACTGCCCCGGAAAACAGCACGCCAAATCAAATATGCATTCAGTTATATTAATTACGTTTTGTTTGATAATTTTTTAAACTTTCAAATAAAATATAAATTTGAGTGGTAAATATGTTTTTTGAACTTATTTGATGATCTGCGAAGATATTTCCTTATATTTGTTTTAAAATTTTAATCAATGTTTTTGTAACTTTTTAACACTCTTTTGATTCATTTAAACATGAAAACTTCAATCACTAAATTAACTGCTGATTTTTAATAATAACTTTTTTTGTTAATTCCTAATGTGTGTACATTGCAATCTGTTCAGTCCAGAACAATAAGCAACCCCATGACCCAATGAGATGAAGATGATGTAAACGACTTGTAAATGAGGTGTAGTCTTGTACAGACCCAAGCCGACTATTCCTGAGAGAGTATGGTTAATTAAACCCCAACCATCAAAGTACACCGGTAACCACTGTCTAGTATTCAAATTCGTAAAAAAGTAACTAACTTTTACTAGGATTTGAACCAGGAACCTTCGTGTCCAAAAATCAGCTGTTAAACAGCTGACTCGCGGCGGCGACTTTACCTCTAGACCAACCCGGTGGGTCATTTATGTTTACATAATTATCAATAGCAGTAAGATCATAAACACATGGTTGGCTAACCTGTATTAGGGTTATTATAATCTTGTACATTTGTAATGCTAAAAGTTCGACTGTAATAATGGACATTCGTATAAAAGTTGAACTTCCTTAACTCATGAACGAGAAAAAAAGTGAAGAAAAGTTTTCAATTAAATTAATTTATTTCCTTAATGATAATATTGACAATTACACATACGTTTTCGTACTCTCATCTTGCAGTTAAGTAGACTGATGATACACATTATTATGAAGTTTCTTTTGCGATATCCATTTTCCACAAATAGAAAAGTAGCACAGTTCTTAACGAAATCCTTTAATCAATAAATGAGTCTCTTCGAAAGCCCCTCGTTTGTTACAAACGACCATAATGACAGTACTAAATAATAACATAAGCAAAAACGTTCCAGTGATAACAACAGCACAAGGTATTAACATCTTTCAAGAACTACTAAAAATTAATAATTTAAAAGACAAATTTATTTTATTGGAAAGAGTGTATGTATAAATTTTTCTGTAACTAATTATATAAAATATTTTAATAAATTTCTGAAGTGGTAACTATGGATTCGCTATAATCAAATGTTCAAAATTTAAAAGAAAGTAAACAGACCACATTAATCCCCCCTCATACAGCAAATGTCAAGAAAAAAGTTAACCCACCGACGCCTACGAAGAAAATGGATTAGAGATCTACTGATCTAATAACAAAATATATAAATGTAGTGCTTAAAAGATATCCATATTATTATTTTACAGATTTCATAATTATTTAACATTTCACTTTTGTAATTCATTGAGTTGTTCAGATCTTTATTATTCATGTACCCTAAATATTTTTCGTTTCTTATTTCATTTTGTTTATCGTACAGTACTTATATTATTTGTTATTGCTGTTACTTTCTACGCTACTTCGTATTTTAAGTATTTTGTATTCTATGTTATTCTTGTTATGTGTATATTATTTGATTTTCCTACGTTTGTTTTCTTGTTTTTCTTAATTTCTTTTTACTGTTCAATTTTGAATTATCCACTGGGATGTATTCTTAAAAAAAAATTATTTTCTGTTTATTTTTCACGTCTTTTATTTATTCAAAATTTTGTTAAGGTTTTGGATGGTTGTGCTGTATAGTTTCTAAATAAAGAATTAAAAATAAAAAAACTTATTTAACACACACAAAGAAATGATAAGCAAAATAAAACAAAAGAAAATCGACTTTAAATAAAGTTTTGACTCTTGACTGGCTTTTAAAAAAATCTGGTGTGAAACACTCACACAACTTTCTCTTGCCAATGCAAATAATTAACAATAAACCTAACATTAGTATTAAAACATTAGAAATGAACAAAAACTAACCTCAAAAACATAACCTTATTTTAATCATGAGTGGAAGACGCAAAATGAAAATCGAACTCAATTTGGCTTAAAAAAAACGGAAAATCACACTTTCACGCTAAACTAGGCTCTGTAGAGAAAAATTCTCTAAACAAAAGTTGTAGATCTTTTAATTTTCTATAACTTTTATTATATACACTTTTGTCGTAAAATGCATACTAAGACCGAAATGTTAAAAAAATCGATTTTTCTCACGTTTTCGTGAGAAAAAAACAGAAAATCGCAAATTACCGCTAAACTAAGCGTCATACAAAAAAATGTTTGAAACATAAGTTGTAGGTTTTTAAATTCTCTACAACTTTTATTATATAAGTTTTTGCGCTAAAATTTATATTAAAGCCGTAATCTTAAAAAAACAACGTTTTTACGTGAAAAGAGCCTCACCGAGAATTTCAGCAGACATGGCGCCTACCCTATCTTGTAGAGAATAAAAAATTGAGTAAAATAGGCGATTTTAAAAAAAATCGTAGGACCAGTTTTTGAGAAAATCGCAAAAAACTGAAAAATTATACGAATAAACTACTACTTCCGGTTGACCGATTTTGATGAAAATGTTCGTGTCGCGTCCGGTAGTGGTATGTAACTTAAGTTTCAAGTTTCAAGTTCGTACGATGTTCCGTTCTTGAGATATTCTGTTCACACACACACACACACAGACACACACACAGACACACAGACACACACACAGACCAATCGCTAAAAACATGTTTTTTGGATTCAGGGGGTCTGAAAACGTATAGATCCGGTGAAAACTCGATTTCGAAAAATCGACATGAAAACAATACTTTCCTTCCTATATATTCATATAGGCAAGAGAAAGTAAAAATGAAATTTAGAATATTTTAGATATTATTATTATTAAAATATATTTTATAAAGCCTATCTCAGCTGTTATTGAATTACTATTTAATAGTTTACCGGTTAGTGTTCTATACTAATCGTTTCTGAAGTCCGTCGCCCGCCTAAAATTTTCTTTCAATGTTCCGTTCGTATTTTAATATATTTCTCGCCGTAATTTCACTCAATTTTTATTTAATAAGTCTATCTGTGACTTTATACTATGAATTATACAACAATATTTTACTTTATATTTATTTAACACATTTCATAAAACCACACATAAACACAACCTTTCTCTTCAAACTGCCCCGGTCAACAACACACCAAATCAAACATGCATTTTATATTAATTACTTTTTGTTTGATAATTTTTAAAACTTTCAAATAAAATACAAATCTGTGTTATGAATATGTATTTTAAACTTACTTGATGATCTGGGTAGATATTTCTTTATTTAAAAATTTTTATAAATGTTTTTTGTAACTTTTAAACACTCTTTTGACTCATTTAAACATAAAAACTTCCATCACTAAATTAACAGTTGATTTTTACTTATTAGCTGAGATTAAGTTGTTAATTTAATAATTTTGAAATAAGATTTAATTACAAATAGCCAGTTTAATAATTTACAAAATGTAAGAATTTAATTATAAATGTTTACATAATTATCAATAGCAGTCAGGTTATAAACACATGGTTATTATCACCTTGTACATTTGTAATGCTACACGTCCATCGTTTTATTGTTTTAAATTAAAAAATCTTGTGTGAAACACTCACACAACTTCTCTTGCCAATGCAAATAATTAACAATACAACCTAACATTAGTAATAAAACATTAGAAATAAACAAAAAACTACCCTCAAAAAACATAACCTAATTTTAATCGTGCGTGAAAAACGCAAAATGAAAATAAAGCTCAGTTTGGCACAAAAATACGGAAAATCACTCTTTCACACTAAACTAGGCTCTGTAGAGAAAACTGCTCTAAAAAAATCGATTTTTCTCCACTTTCGTGAATAAAAAACACAAGATAATCAGATCCTTAAAGAAATCGGAATAAATGTCACTATGTACTCTAAAAAATAATATATTTCAGGATCCCAAACCGTTTGATACATGAAGCAAAGTATTCGATTTTAATTATAACTTGGAAAAAAGTTTTAACTTGGACAATAGTCACCTTTTCTAAAACAGAATGTAACACGTACACAATTGGTTTCATTAATTTGCATTATTCCAAAAGTCTAACATTTTTAAGATTTAGCTACGTACTTTTCTAAAAGTACCAACATCTGCAGGTAAGTTAACTAATATAGTTGTTTAATGTAGAGACCACCATTGACCACTTAAATGCGAATAAGAATAATTATTATTAAGTCGAATAAAATTATCGGTTAAGACCAATACATTGAACGAAACTTTCCTTAACTTAGTTTTACCCAAAGTATTCTCGTAGTTCTCTGATAAAGGCCACTGAATAGAAAAGCAAATAAAATCTGCAGATAATTGTTTTTAAAATGCATTTAAAACCCTCCCCTCAAAACCACTAGTTTCAGTAACATTTTTTGAGTAAATAAGTAAATAATAATAAGAGGGTCTAAAAATTGTCAAGAAATTTTAAAAATGAATGAATGAATCAATATTAACTCTTTTATGCCCCACGTTGGGCGCCAAAATGTGATGTAATTTAAAATGTTAAAAAGTACAGAACACAAATAGAAATTGAAATTTAATGAACGTTAAGAAATTTGAAAATTAACAAAATTATGTTACAAAAATTATTAATTTGAATTAAATTTATTGATGACACTGTTAAAACTCTTTATGTATATTCTTAATTAATTAATGAGATGTAATTATTTGTTGTAATATTGAATTGAATTATTATTCTCTAATCTACCTACGAGCTCAATAAAATTATTAAAAGTATTAAATAGTTACGATTTTATAAATTCCTTGGAGTCTTCTCTGCTGTATGTGTGTCCTTCCATTGACCGGGATCGAAGGGGGGCTTAGTCATTGTTACAATTGGTTTTATAGATGTTCGTAATCTTATTCAAATCTTTTCATATTTTTTTTTTAATATCAAAGTAATTTTAATTAGTTCCACAATTAATTGGATTCTTGTTGTTTTACTAATATTATTTACTTCTTTTCTTATTTTCAAAATTTATTTAATTAAGTTATACTTTCTTTTGTTTTCCTTGGTTAAATTTAAAATATTTAGCTTCTGAAATTAATTTCTTTTAATATTTAATTTTCTTCTCATAAATCTTGTACATTTTATTACTGTTTATTCTATTTACTTTTAAAATTAAAAGTGTTTAATTTTGATTAATTTTAAGATTATTTTAAAATTATTTCTTGAATTAACAACAATTGGTTACTTAAATTGAATCATAGATCAACGATGTACTAGAACATAGACTGCTATTCTACAAAATGCATTAAAAAAATCACTCGAACGACTTTCTTTTGCCAGTGTAAATAATATTTTAAAATAAATCATTGTCGTTATAATATGTGAAAATCTAATTTAAGTCATAACTGGATGACGCTAAATGAAAATTCCTGTCTGCTGAAATTCGTGAGGGTACTCACGAATTTCGGTAGATAGGCCTATACCGCTAACGATTTTGTAGAGCACAAATATGTAGTAATGGAGAAAATTTAAAACAAAATCGGAGGAGCCGTTTTCAAGAAATTTGCAAAAAAGTAAAAAATCGTAACAATAAATTATTTCTGGTTGATCTATTTTGCTGAAAATGTTCTTGGCGGGTACCCACATGATCAAATCAACTTCAATTTCTAAGTTCGTACAATATTCCATTTTTCGCTAGTTGATCACACGCAGGATTTTTAGGCTCAGGAAATTTGAAAATATGTTTTTTCCGGTAAAAGATCGATTTCGAAAAATCTAAATGAAAACATAACTTTCCTTACTTTTCATATTTTAACTTTTTCATATACCTAGGTCCAGAGATGACAAAAGTTATAATATATTGAAATATCATTCTTTATTTTTCAAAAATAAATTGAAAGGTCTCCCAATAGATTTTTGAATTAACAAAAAAAGGCAAACAAACCGTAAATAAACCAACTTTGCATTTTAATTTATTTTTAGAAAAAAATAACAATAAAAAACAACAACGGTAATTCCGACGAAATACGTCAATCCAATTTTGTGGTAACCAGATGTATACAAAGCCAACTTCATTAAACGAAACCGACGTTAAATTACTGAATTTTACACGATACCCTGTCCTGTTTTTCCGCTAACGTTGACTGCTATATGTACTGCACAGGCCGTACAATTACACAAGCTTAAATAGCCATTTTGAAAATATACGAGCCATATATTTTTTCAGGTTTAGTAGGACAAAATAAAAAAATAAAACCATTTACAGTACAACATTTTCATTAAAAACTTAATAAAAACACCCATTATAATAATTTCTACAATGTGGTCAGAAAAAAGCGGTTTATTAATTTATTAAACCATAAACGATCAAAACAAGGTATTCCGAAATGGTTTTAAATTTTCATTATAAAAAACTGAAAGTAATTAGTACGTTACTAATGCAGTAGTAAGGCACGTACCAAACCATTGGTGAAATAAAAAAAAAACACCTTTTACCAGACGTTGGTAAATATTTCGATCACTTTACCCTCAACATAAACGTGTACCCTCATCGTTTAAACTGTCTACAACAGCATAACATAATTTAATTAATTTTAACAAACGTAATAAAAATAATTTTCTGATGAAATTCTGAAGTAACAATTCGCACGCGGATATTACAGAGCTCCGCATACCGCTACTAACACACGATTAAAATTTCTTGTAACAAATTAACTTTTAACTGAATCCCATGGTTAGCTAAACATGGTTGGCTAAACTGCACTGTCGGACTGCAAAACGGAAAGGCCCATCTTCAATACCGGTTAGGGTCTGGAACTTTATCACAGGTTAAATCCACCGATACTGAACCGTGATATAATGTGGTTAATTAATGACCAAGAAGTCGAAAGACTATAATTAGGATTGTTGTTGTTCAGGTCAACAGCCGAAAGGCTGGTTTGAACCTCTAGATGTTTGACTAAGTAAACTGAGGAGTGAGGTGGCTTACCATTGCCTTCCTTTGAGTTGAAAGAGTATGCTTATCAGCATGTCAGGCCCTCCGAAAAGCACCTACTTTCCACCTTGCAAATGACACCTTTACTTCATTCACCACAAGGTCTGGCAGTATAATGAAATTCATTTATCTCCGAGGAGGTAACTCTGACTAGTGTCTTTTACACCTCTATCTTTCTGTTCTTAATGATTCAGTCATATGACTGGCTGACGATGTGATAAGAGAGAGAACTATTTTTGTAGCCCTGGAACAAGCAGATCGAGTGCAAATCATTTTACACTCCACCTGCCTGTTATGGGCCTAACAATTTTATCGCTGTTATTTCTGAATTATTGCTGTTTGGTTTAATTTAAATAGGAAATCTCATTGGTGTGTGATTAACGACTGCCCGCTGATCACACCATGAAGTCACTCGCCTAACTAGTGTTACTTAACTTTTTAGAGCCTCTGCCCAACAGCTAACTCAGAAGATCCAAAAGCTTAAAACATTTAACAGCGTAAACAATCCATTTAAAAAATTTTGGTTTACTTAAAACCTAAATAAGAAAAACAAAAAAAAATTGTTGTTATCCAAAAATTTATAAACAGATCATATTTCTATATTTATTAACGATTTAAAAAATAATAGTTCTATAGAACATGTTAAGCTAACTATTTTATTTAATAAGAGTAATTCTATGCAGGAATTAGAAATAACAGCAGAAGATCTCAGAAATAAAACAGGAAAAATCAAAATCCTTATGAATAAAAATACGAGATTTAAATTCTAAGAGGAAACAAGAAGAAAGAAGGGTTTTTCAGATGAAGAAAGAAAAGTAATATCTAAAAATATGAAAACATACTGGGCAAAGAGAAAAACAGCTCAGAAAGAAACTCCAAAGATTGATTTTAAGTGGTCCGATGTGGCCGTAAAAGTTAAAAAAAGAGTAATGTAAAAAGTATATTACTTACAAAAATAAAATATCAGCTTTGTTTCACATGGACGTTCGATTTCAAACTTTTCAATAGTGGAAAAATTAGAAAAATAGATCGCTAAATGATAATGGACAGGTAATTAAATGTACATAGAAAGAACACTACATTGTTATTGATGTCTGAAAATAATAGAAAGCACTTTATTTTTTATTAGTGTTGTTTTTTTCAAGTTGAAGTCTGGGTGGAATAAAATTGGAATAATCCTCCCAATTGCTTGAAACAAGTTCAATGTACTCTCTGGTCTGATAGTCCATATTCCACTACCCGTTCCACCTTTCCCCTACTCTGCAAGCTATCAACTTATTTCCCCCGTACCATTCCAGCCACAACAATAACAACCGACCCGACCAACCCTCTGACACAACAAAACCAGTGTGCTACTCTCACTACTAACTACGGCCATCCATAAACCATATTACTCTCCGACAAAATTCCCTCACCGCTTCATCCCACACCACACGCTCTTTACCTCTAAAAGCCCCAACAAACGAACTTATAGGTAATATATGAGTGAGATTCTCCAACATAATTCTACCATTTCAAATATTAATATTGTTCACGTAAAACAACTCCAGTCAGTTATCTTAATTTAGGTGTTTCGAGAACAAGTATTAACGTATCTCAGAAATCAATACGGGTTTTTTTTGTCAGTCTCTCGACTGGTTTGATGCAGTTCTCCAAGCTGTTCTATCTTGCGCAAGTAATTTTATTTCAACATACCTGTAACACCCTATATCTTTTGTAAATTGCTTTATATATTCTAACTTTTGCCTCCCCCTACATTTCACTCCTTCAATATTACCCTCCATTATTGATAAACCAATACCTGGATGTCTTAAGATATGCCCCACTAGCCTATTCCTTCTTCTTTTAAAATTCTCCCATATACTTCTTGTTTTTTAAGAGGTAACTTTTTAAAGTTTAACTGTGACATAAGCTTCTATCCTCTTCCTTTCTACAGTCCCTATCACCCAAGTTTCACTTCCGTATAATGCTACACTCGAAACATAGCGTTACAAGAAATTTTTCCTAATCTGTAAATCATGTTTGTAGTCAGTAAGCTGTTATTCATTTCAAAGGCTCTTCTAGCTTAAGCAATTCTACTTTTGATATCCTAGATAGCAGAATCCCCTACATTCCTGTATGTTTTCGTTACCTACTTTTAAATTTCCTATCTCTTCTAAACCACTCTTGCTGCTGCACAACACTTTCATTTTGTTCTTATTAATTTTCATGAAGTAATCCTTTCTCATGATCTCATCCATTCCATTTAAGATATCCTCAATTCGGGTAGAATTGGAAATAAGTATCGAATACTGATGAAAACCAGTAATAATTTACAAATGGTTTTAAATAATTACAACATTTAACAATAGAATCTCCAGGTTCCATCAACGTACACAATGTTTCTTGATATGCACTGATCGTGCTGGAAATAAGCAAATTTTACTAAAACCAACTCAGCTAGTAATTAGGAAATATCTAGTATAATTCCCCATTCTAATGTGGTATTTACCCATCCTAATGCCAATCCTACAGAGGGACGGAATCAAGAACTAAAGCGGTTAGGTTACGAAAGGTTCATCTTGGAGATAAATAACGTAAAACCTGGGACTAGCAATTTCTCCAGTCACTGTTTAAGCATCGTCAGCGCGTGAATTGTATCACAGATTATAGCCCTTTTTTGTAATTAGTCTCTCGACTGGTTTGATGCAGTTTTCCAAGCTGTTATATCTTGCGCAAGTCGTGTTTATATCTACATACCTGTAACACCCTACATCTTATGTAATTTGCTTTATATTTATTCTAACTTTTGCCTCCCCCTAAAATTCACTCCCTAATATTACCCTCCATTATTGATACACCAATACCTGGATGCCTTAAGATATACCCTATTAGCCTTCTTCTTGTAAGATGCTTCCAAATCTTCTTTTTTCATCCACTCGTCTACGAACCTCTAAATTACTTATTTTGTCCACCTACCAAATCTTTAACATTTTCCTATAACTCCACATTCCAAAAGCTTCTATAGGTACTTTTCCTTTCTACAGCCCCTATTTTGTTATATCTCAATGAAGTTAACTTTACCATAAGCCGGTTTAACTATGAAAACGCACTGTAGATTACACAAGGTGAATTTCATGTATACATTTTCTGAAAATGCTGATATGACTGCTATAGAATATTAGTTTATTAAAAGAATAGTAAAGATTTTCGTAGAATAATCAAACTCATTAAGAGCTGTACGGTAAAAATAGAAGGTTAGGTTTATATACGATGTTTACCAAATGACTGCAGTAATGAGGGTAGGTTTTCACAAGTAGTGTCTAATGTGCGCGTAGATAAAGAGAGTAAATAAAATATTCAGAACTATATAAAGTAATAAGTGTAGTGGATGATATACATATAATTAGGTCAGAGTTAAGGGAAATGAGGCGTAGAAATATGAAAAGTAGGGGACTAAATGAGAGAAAACCAGATACTAGAGCGAGGGAAAGAGAAAAACAGAGCGAGGAGAAAAAGAGTTGACCATCTAATGTTATCTCCCGCAGGCGGGAAAGCATGAGCACGATGTGAAGCGGGTGGTGAGACGAGACGCCAAGCAGTCTACAGTTATTTACGCCGTTGCCAAGCAACACTGAATACGACTGACATTTTGCCAGAGTCTCCCTTTTAATGCACAACTAACATGTTAGTCTTAATTCAATAATGCACACACCATGAACATTTGAGCATTTTCAACTCTCATGCATCCAACTCCCTTCCTTGCTTTTCCACCAACAGCAGTGTTGTAAAAAAGAGATAAGTGCACTCAAAACACGTGGGTGTGCTACTCGAATCCACTTCTAACACTTCGGCTCACTCAACTCAATGACATCAAACTTATAACAAAACATCAATCAAAGTGTGCCGATAGTATAGAGCCCAAACACAAAAATAATTTACGATATATTTATTTCAAAATATTCGTTTACAAACTGAATCGCATACTGTAAGCATTCTTAAGAGTTCTCTCTTTAAGTAGGCTATACAACGCTACAGAAATTCTTTTCACCGAAAATTCAGGAAAAAGATACCAATCTCTTTCCAAAAAAATCTTCACAAGGTTTGAGATTACTTTTATAAATAAATCTTAAACAGGGCTGTGCCCTACACAAAGGAGTTGCACATCGTTTAAGATACAGTAATATACCTACATGAATAAACAATTTGAATTACATAAACTTAAGATTCATATAAATAAAACAAAAAATATATAGATTACTTTTATGATAATTTGTCATGAAATGAATAAATATTAAGAAATAAAATTTTCTAAATATCACGACTATTTGGTTCTCTAAACGTTCTGCGTTGTGTTGTTGCCCCATAACTGTAGCAGAAATTAACGAAAATTACGAAATTTACAACAAAAAAATCAGTCCAAAACTTAAGAAAAATTCACCAGAATAATTACCATGTTTTCCTCCGATTTTACGTACATTGAAGTTGTGGTTTTAGCAAACATTTTATGCAACAACTGTATTTTTTCCAGAAAGATTTCACAGAAAAAATGTCTGCCAAATAAGGAATCATGTTTGTAAGCTATTATATATACATTGTATTCATATGAATGTTAAATGTGTATAAATAAATTCTAAAGCACTGACTGACTGATATACTCTCCAATATCTGATTCCCTGACATCCCAATCATCTATACAGCTTAAATTCCGTACATTAGTTCCTTAGGAATAAAACAGAAAGACTAAAGCATTTTTGTATTTCGACCACTTGCGCATAAGTAAAAGAGGTGACGGCTGCAAAACAATGGATATTATTTTTATGCTTTCCAAAAGAACTACAGTTCTATAAAATCGGCACAATGTTCTGTACAGGATTTCTATTTTAAGTACAGCATTTAAATTTCTAACTCTAGCTCCTAAGGGGTAGAGAGTAATTACGACCCTTAAGTAATAAATATTATTTCTGTAGTTCCCAAAAGAGTTGTAATACCGAAAATTGGCTTTGAAATTCTTATAACTATGTATAAAAAAGTAAGTTTGAAGTAAAACCGGGAAACAAACTAAACCTACAGATTTAATGCGCTTTATTTTGTCTAGCAGTAAAGTTAATAATTGTTAGGATATAAATATACAGGTAATGCGATTACAATTTTACAAACAATTCCGCATGAATAATCTGCTATTCAAAATATAAATTTAAAAAAATGATGTTTAAATAAGATAAAGATTGAAAACTATAAAAATATCATCGTCTCCTGAATCAAAAGTACTCCAATAGAATCAATTTCTCATAACTTCCTTACCGAGATATTTAGCTCCCTTAGAAACTAAAAATGTAGTCAATATTAGTCAACTAAGTTAATAATATAACAGTACTAATATTGACCAGCACAAAATCTATAATAAAAATCTGGTGTGAAACACTTGACATTTTCTTGTCAATGTATATAATCAACAATATAACCTACGTTTTACCGTTAGTAAACAATATAAAATGAAAAGCATAACCTAATTTTAATCATGAGTGAATTACGCAAAATGAAAATCAACCTCTGTAGAATCTAAAATACGGAAAATCACTAATTGCCTATAACCTAGGCTCTGTAGAGATAAATGCTCAAAATAAAAGTTGTAGGTTTTTTAATTGTCTTATAACTTTGATTATATTATAACATTTTTCTTACAAAATTCATACTAAGGCCACAATCTTAAAAAATCCCATTTTTTACTGATTTTCATGAGAAAAACAGGAAACCACTAATTGCCACTAAACTAGACATTTACAAAAAATGTGAAATAAAAGTTGTAGGTTTTTAAAATGTTCTGTAATGATTATGCTACACTTTTTCCTTAGAATGCTTATTAAGCCCGCAATCTTAAACAAAAAAAAAATATTTTTTTCTACGAGAGCACACCCTCCGCAAGAATTTCAGCAGATATGGCGCTTAATCTATCGTGTAGAGCTTCAAAAAAGAGCCGTTTTTGATAAAATCGCACGAATAAAATACTACTTCCGGTTGATCGATTTCGATGAAAATGTTCGTGTCGGGTTGTCTAGTGGTACCTAACTTAAGTTTTAAGTTTCAACTTCATATGATGTTCCGTTATTGATATAGGCCTATTTTGTTCACGCACACCAATCGCTAAAAACATGTTTTTTTTGTGTTCAGGGGTCAGAATACTAGTATAACCAGTAAAAACTCGATTTGGAAAAATTGACATGAAAACAATACTTTCCTTCTCCATATATTCATAAAGGCAACAGAAAGCAATAAATTAATGACATAAGAACATAAATAAAAAAACTCCTACAACATTCAAAGATAAAAAACAAGTACCTAGTATAATTTCGGTGATTATTTAGCAAGAAAGGAATGTGATAAAGCTTTTTTAAGAGGTACAAAATTGTAGCAATTCTGAAATAAAAAGTACTTAGGAATGAAAAATGGAAAGTTTTAGATAAGGTTTATTTTTCACTTTATATTTTTGCTAAAAAAAATAAAAATAGAAGAACGACTTATAAATCTAGAGAGGAAAGTCTCGAGACACTAGGAGCTTCATCAGTCATACCGAGACAAGAGAAGGGGTTAAATAACCTGCGATGACGTAGAAGATTTGTGGTTCGCGTATATTGTGCGTCCGTATTGTAACATTACTAATATGAGTCCACTTAACCTAAAAATACAACTGTTCAGAAAATCTATTGCTGCCATTACTATGAGCACGTAGGCTTTATTGCATAGACTGGAGAATATAGTTGAGTAACCATGGTAACAAGTGTCCATTATATGAACCTGAGGTAATAAAATGGTCTTAAAGTAAGCAGTATCGTAAAAACAGATTGACTATTACTATAGTGTCTAGTAGTAGTGTTTCTTCAGAAAATAAACTACACAAAATCAAGAGTGCAATCAACAATTCAAATAAACTTTACACAAATACCTGTTATACTATATTTTACAGAAACCTCAAAAAGTACATTAAATTAAATAAACTGTTTTACTGGTTTTCCCGGTCAGGAATCACTGTATCAATAGAACTACATTAATTATATACATTAATTATTGTTAAACATTTATTTAATAATACTTCAAACACTTACTGAAGAAAGATGAAGCACAATATTGTACACATTGCAACACGCCACTTTCAATCAAACACATCATCCCAGACTGTCAAACTACGCATTCTACACAAAAAATGTTTAAAATTAACAACGATTTAGCACTGAATTTGATAGATAAAGCAGCGGTTCAAAACACAATATTTTTTTAAAATTTCAGATTTGATATAATTGTAAAATCATACAAGTTATTTTTCATTGTGTCATTCTAATTTTTTAGTTGTTTAAATTTTCATTGAACCTAAGTAATTTTTCATTCTGTTTTTATTGATGACCTTATTGTGTTTGTGTCTTCTTCGTAATTTTTGTACTACATGTATTTATATGTAACGTGGTCGCTAATGACCTTGTAGTCGATCCGACCTTAAATAAATAAATAACTAATACTATTGTTGATTTACAAAATTACCTGTAACTCTTTTAAGAATTTTTTATAGCTCTATAAAAATTAGAAAATAATGTTCGTTGTTTAATGGGTTACACATCTTTTTTAACCTTTTATGAACATATAGTCGTAATTTAAAAGTCTTATTTTTCCTGGTGCATGCATACGGATGGTCCTTAGCAGCAAGTGATATAATAAAAATATCTTAGTTATTCCGTTCACATTTTAAGGCAAAAAACGCCGGATTTCATCTCCTAAGGTGGTTGGATTTAAGAATTAAAAATGAATCAACTTCAACAAGAATTTGACTCTGATAGTCTGAGTCAAAAAAGGCTATGGATTTATAAATCAATATTTACACTTTCCATTTCATTATTTTTGCTTTATCTGAAACCATTTTATTCATAATTAAAGTATCTACAAGTTTAGTTCAAAACTTTTATGTATTTGCCAATTAAGGACATTAATAATTCATGGTATGGTAGACCTAAAAAGGGTGTGTTTCTCAACCCCGATTTGTTCTGTTTACTCATTTTCTCGAATTCTGTTAACGAAGCAATTTTGAAACCTATTTTATTCAACTTCCCAGGTAAAAAAAAACCATATTAAGCTGTAAGTTTGAAATTTGCAAGAAATTTAGTAAGAATTTATGGAGCTAGATCAGGCCCACATATTTCCAGATCGTAACTCGGAAGCGTTTCAGGACAATCTGTGTTTCTTCTAATATTGTTGTTTAGGTCATCAGCCGAAAGGGTGGTTTGAACCTCTACAGGCTTTTTTAAGTAAACCGAAGAGTAAGGTGGTTTATTTTCCTCACTGAGAGGAAAAAAATATGCTTATCAGCATGCCAGGCCCTCTGAAAAGCATCTACTTTCCACCCTGCAAAAGACACCTTCACTTCATTCACAGGATCTGGCTGTATAATGAAATTCATTACTCTCAGAGGAGATAACTCTGACTAGTGTCTTTTACACATCTACCTCTTCTGTTCATAAATGCTTCAGTCATATGCTGACCATATGATAAGAAACAAAACTATTTTTTGTAGCCTTGGAACTAGCAGATCGCGTGCAAATATTTTAACACTCCATCGCCTGTTATGGGCAAGTTTATTAGGTATATAATTTTAAAAAAATTTGACCTGTAGAATACGCACAAAAAGCGACGGTTAAACTTTGTCAATCAAGCTGAATATAGACTAGCAAAATGTCTGCCCCGCATTTTAACTGAATTTCGTTGGATCAAAAATTTGTAGTATAAAAACTACAAATTTTAACTGAATATTTTTACGAGTTTTCATAAATACTTTTGATCATGAATCATGCAAATTTAAAAACTTGCTATTATCACGCTAAACGGATTCAGTGAAATAAATGGAACTTTACTAAAACGAATATATTTTAATAAAATTTGTAATATTTTTTAAATTGGGTTCACAATACATGGATATTTTACAAAAAAAAATTATATAAAGTTTACGAACTTCTGATAAAATTTTAAAATAAAATTGAGTCATTTTAGGTATAACCACCAAATTCATAATTTATTAATTTTTGTTTAAATTACACCGAAATTAAGAATTCTAATATTTATTTCTAATAATATTTATTATTTATAATATTATAAATTAAGATACCTCATAGCTTAAAATTAATATTATTCTCGAGTTTAAACTTAAATAAGTTACATAAAATATCAGATCCAACGAACGTACAAAAAGCAATAAGAAACAAGAAAAATATTGTTTTTAACTTAGTTAATCTTCTTAAATCAAAACACCGTAGAAAATTTGTTAAACTTTCAACAAAAGTTTAATTAATCTGTTGAAAGTCATTATTTTGAGTATCTTTTTATCTTATTTACTCGAAATTTCAAAATGAGTAATTTTAAAAGAAACTTTTTAAAAAATGTCTTCAGTCTGTTTAAACAAGTTTAGTTCTTTATTACATAAATAAGAAAACTGATATATAACTATGAAAATAAATTTTATATTCACTTGAAAATTTATATTTAACCATCCCTGAAATTTATTTGTAAAAGAAAATTAGAAACAGGTAAGGTAAAATTACAATAATTTCATATAAAAGTAAAGAATTTCGCTGTACAGTCGGCATTGTTGTGAATGAGAAGATATATGAACTGCAAAGTGAAGAAAAATACGCGTTTTTATGGGGACGCACGGATATATATACTGATGAAAATATACTGACACTCTAACTTATCGAGAAAGAATATTATTATTATAAATACTATCACTTATAATAAAAAAATGTATGAGAAAACTAAAAATTATGATCACCGAACCGCCCTGCATTGGTCGAGGAAACATAAATGGCAACTTAGTCGATGTTGTCGAAGAAATTAAATATCTTGGCGAGACAATAACTTACAACGGAAATGAGAAAGCGATCTGAAAAATTACAACCAACAAAATAGCGAAAGCCCAGCTACTTACCAAAATTACATACAGCAAACCGAAGCCATTTATTGCTGTGAAACTACTTGTAATTTAAAACCTAAATGAAAGAAATTCTGAAAATAAAAGAAAAATCCTTAGGACTTGCATAAACAAAAAACCGGAAACTCAACGATATCTGGATCTTAATGTCTAATACTGAACTCTACCATGAAATCGAGACAACTACTGACATCATGAGGAAGAAACTAATTTCTTTCTTCCGGAATTTACGTTGAATACCGCACAATCGCGTAACTAACCAACTCATTTCTATAATTAACTCGCGGAAAAATCCTTCCACGTCCTTCCACCTTCCTTCAAGGTGGTTGGTCGAAATAAAGCACGATATGCAAGAACTTAAAATTACACAACAAGATCTTTTAGAAAAGTCTAAGGAGCTTAAGTTGCTTAAAGATAACGACACAAAATTCGTCGAAAAAACTCGAGCTCCGTCGTCAATGATTTGTACAGATGAAATCAGACAGATCAGATCCCGAAATATGAAGAATTATTGGGAAAAAATTAAGAATCCTAAAACCAAATTAAGAAGAACTTCTAAATTTGATACAAGAGGTCTAATGAGGCCGTAAGAGCAAGTAAAAAGTACTACTTAAATAAGAGTCAAACAATGACACTTGTTATGAGGCCCTTACTCAGATTTTATGCATTTCCGCAGTGATTAGATTAATCATAGATTACGTAGTTTATTAGTGCTTTCTGGAATTAGCACAACAACTAAAATTTATTTCATGAATTCAGAAAATTAAAACTGAAAAATTTTTAGTGGAATCCTTCTTCTGTATCAAATATCAAAGATAGCCTATGGGACCAACTAATATTCTATACGACACTACGGCGTCTACTAATGATACGAATATATTGTATTTTAGTATATATTTTTCAAATGTTAATAAAATAATGTTCATATCACGAACCGGTGTCGTAATAGAAGAAGAGGTGACACTCCCACGTGGTGGTTGGGGGGGGGGGTCCTCACTGGCTTGCCAGCGGACTTGAACAAAATTAAATAGCTCTTGCGGACCTAACACATCCCATCTCACAATTCATTAATCACCAATCCATACTTCATTAATCGCCTTTCCAGATCACATCTAGAATTTTAAATCCTGGCCTCGGTCAAAATTATCTCGATCGCTAGAACAGACAATATAAACGAAAACCATACACCATAACTGGTGAATAAAGGGCGGCCAGGTTGTTGATAATGAAAAAGTTTTGGTTGCAGAAAAGGAAGCTGAAAGCCAAATCTGTAGCTCATAAAAACTTCTAGGACTTAAATGTTTATGGACTGATTCAAGTGCTCCAATGTGAGCGTAAAATTTAAAAAAAAAATGTCCATATATTAAATAAATCTAATTTCAGTAACACAAATGTAATAGTGCTTACAATTTTTACCATATTAATCTGAATGAAAACATAATTCTTTACCAAAGCCATTATTTAATGACTAGGAATAAACAAGACCAATGAACTCCGTGAGAGTATTTTAATTTAATGAGCTTACGTTGTGGTTCACTGCAGTTTTAATGAGCAATGGTCAATTATTGTTAACTTGGAAGTTGAATGGAAGTACTGAGTGAGGGTTAGAAACAGCCGACAGTATTCAAACTTCCGGATTGGAAAAGGATGAGGCTGAGGAGAGGACTTAACAAATAATGGCGAAGCGCCAACCGGCATTTTAGAGCGGGATAACCGCGACTAACTAGAAAACCACAACAGAAATAGAATTCTCTATCAGATTTACACCCACATAAACGTGGTTATATAGAAAGCGTAAAATATTCTTTCAGTCGTTCATAATAAAACATATCAAATAAAAAAATAACGCATAAATAAATTGAGACAAACACCAGATTTTGTCTTTTACATCTTTTAATGGTTTCTTTTTATCTGCAAGTTTTTTACCGAACCATAAAATCATATTAACCAGATCTAAAGACATAAGTTCACATCAAAAGGACGGCAAGAAGGATACAGTATAAGATCAGCGCAAATACACTAGATTCAAACAATACAATGATGTTCGTCATTTTCAGTATGCAAAAGCTTTCACCGACTGACACAATCACAATCATTATTGGTCATAATAGAGAATCATAAATTCCCTAACTTCAATCACCTGGACCACTGAAATAATAATCTTTACATTTGAAACGCAAAATATGGGACGTCTTCGTAGCGTACTAGTAGCGCGCTGGCCTACAACGCGGAGATCCCGGTTTCGATTACTGGCCAGTGTCTGGATATTTTCACAAGTTAAACCCACCGTAGTCGCTAATAACAGAGCTGTTGGCGCGACGTTAAATAAACTAAAAAAGAAAATGAGATAAAATGTATTTTAATTGAATATTTAATCCATCGGGTTGGTCTAGATGTAAAGTCGTTGCCACGAGTCAGCTGTGGAAGGTTTATGGTCAAATCCTAGTAAAGGTCCAACAAAATAAAACTTCAAGTTTTATAGGTTACTATTATACGAATTTGAATACTAGACAATGGTTACCAGTGTACTTTGATGATTCAAGTTCAATTAAATATACTCTCTCAGGAATGGTCAGCATGAATCAGTACAAGACTACACTTCATTTACACGTCATACATATCATCCTCATCTCATTGGGTCATGGGGTTGCTTTTTATTATTCAATAGATTGCAACGTACACACATTAAGGATTAAAAAATAAATCGAAACTTTTAATACCTAAATGAAGATTTTCTATTCCCTTTAAATACAGAGTTCTACCGAATGGATTTAAATAATTTTTAAACGATTGTAAAGAGGACACTGCGGATTTCTGTAAAAAAAAATACAAAAATGATAATTGGTAAAACCCGTATCGAGATTTCGCAAAATAAATTAGTTTTGATGGTGCTGTTTTATTCTGGCGGCGATGTTTCAAAGTTTAAATTTTTACTTAGTGACTGTTTGTGCAAAACGTTGGAAATTTAGAGGTAATAATAACAATTTTATTTTACGCATATGAAAGAATTACTTAATTAAATTATTTGTATTTATATTATCAAAACAACTATTAATTTCTTGTATTTTTGATAAAACTAAGCTAATAAAATTACTGAATTAAAAAATAATCGTAGATAAATTATTAATTTTTTGATTTTTCGATCACCAAAAGTTAACCAAGATTCGGCATGTATATTTTTTGTAGTTGAACAAAAAATTGTCACGTTTTACTACTCGACATCTTACGTTTAAGAAGTTTAGGGGTGACGACCCGAAAGCAACTAATGTTATTTCTATGCGTTTCTAAAGAACCGTCATTCTGAAAATCGGCATTAGTAATATCTGGCGTAAGTAAAGTGCGGAGTGAAATCGAAGAAAGGATTTAACCAGTTTGTTTAAATCGCCACTCTGATGCCAGTGATGATTTACGAAACAATTTACAAACAAACACACACATTCCAATTTAATATTAATGAGAAAAAATTTATTAAAAACAACCCAACATTGACATAAAGGGTTACTTATTGTACATACAAGATACATTTAAATCATAAGAAGTTTTTGAGAAGATAAAAGAACAAGAAATTAAAACTTTGCATTTCTGCAACTAAGATATAAAAAGTTAGACAGTTCAACGCTCTATTATAAAATATTACTCAATTATAATTTTAAAGGAATAAAAAAAATAGCCGTTATTTAAGAAAGTAAATTTAACAAATTTAAACTTCTAGAGTTATTGAAGAAGTAAATCATTAATTACTTTTACAGAGAAATTTTAATTGCAACTGTAATTTAGTATAAAGAGGTTATTTCAGATGACAAGTGTCTCTGTGTTTGTTTTTTCATAGTATCTGATTGAAGTACTTAAATGAGGAAATGAAGAAAATAGTGTTCTCTAAAGTAGATAGGAGAAATTGTTCAGCGATGCTGCAAGAAACTGCACTAGCCCCAGGCCAGTTCGGATCCCCATGTTCATTACAACACCACTACGCACACCTCTTCTACTGACGCTTCCCCTGACAAATTATCCGCTAGCCTCAAGCCACACCCATCTCCCTTATCACCTTATTCCCTCCAAATTGATCCATTAAGTAGGCCTACACCTCTAGCTTTAATTGAAACCCGGTAAACTTGCTTTAAAGCTACATCGTCCCTACATCAGCATCCTACGTTAAATCCCTCTTCTTACGATGAAAAGAATGCACCTCCGGTAATTTTCCAAGACAACGAATTTCCTCATTCATCTCAAATGGATTTTCTTTTAACCAAAATAAAAAAAACAAATATTCTAAATAACCGGAAATTAAAAAAAATAATTGTATTATTTCAAGAAAATACAACATTTGAATAAATTATTGGCTAAAAATTTACCAGACCGAAAAGTAGAAAATAAAATAAATAAATCTGCCAAAAACTTACCATGCGTTCATTAAACTTATAATTTTGCAAAAACTAAATTAAAATGCCATACTTAAATTGTGTCCTTAAATAAGTTCACTGTAAGTTTACAAGAGATTAGCGGATGATACCCAAGACCAATCACATGTGTTTTTTATTTATTTAATTATTCATTTAACGTATAATCAACTGCAACGGTCATTAGCGACGACGTTGGGGTGTACTTTAAATGCAATGTAGGAAGAAATGATTTTTTTTTTAATTTATTTATTTAACGTCGCATCAACTACAACGGTCATTAGCGACGACGTTGGGGTGTATTTAATGTACAATGGAGGATGAAATGATTTTTTATAACGTACGAAAATATGCCATGCCTGAGTGATATTCGAACCCAGGACCACATGATGAGAGGCGAGCACGTTACCAACTGCGCCACTGCGGCCGGCGATGACGATTTTTTGTAACGTATGAAAATACGCCGTGCCTGAGTGGGATTCGAACCCAGGACCGCATGATGAGAAGCGAGCACGTTACCAACTACGCCAATGCGGCCATGCATTAATTTCAACTTGTTTACAAATTTCAAACTAAAAACTTTGCTCGTGGCATATTTTATGTATTTTCTTTTCTACTTTTCGGTCTAGTAAATAATTTATAGCCAATAATTAATGTTTTTTTATGAAAGTGTTGTATTTTTGGAAATAATACTATAATTACTTTTTCTTTAATTTTCCAGTGATTTGGAATTTTTGTTCACTGTTTTAGTTTTAAGTGAAAGCAGTAATTTAGTAAGTAAACGCACATACGCAGTATAATATTTTACTAAACGAATAAATGAAATAATAATATGTGTGGGTTTGATTACACAAGCTGGAATTGAACGGATTGGTTAGCGTCGACGTGCGGTGTCACAGCCAATAGACAAATCCACTATTATTTAAGAACAAATCAACAATTTAAGTACAGATCAAATGACGAAAATAATTATATAATTTGCAAGTTGTTCGCATTTCAGGTTTCAAAGAAAAAGTTAATTTGGAATATTAACAACTTCTCAAATAATTGGGTTTTGAATTTGGGATTTTGCAGAGCCCTTTAGAATGAACCGTTATACAATCTCGTAAAATTTGGCGAGAATCGGACCAACCGTTCTGATTTTACACGACTTCAAATTAGGACTTCGAAAAATTAGGGTAAAAAACGGGCACTTTTTTGTTTAAAACGCAATAAGACAACTTAAACCAGTTTCAAAAAATTTGGCTTTTCGTCAACGTAAATTTAAACAAGCTAAATTTTGATGTAAAGTACATAAATATCCGATTAGCCGTTTTTCGACAACTTGCTTTCAAACTCGAGTCTTTTTAGTTTTGAAACGGATAATAATCAGATAGGTACGGGTTTTTAACCAACCGAAACTAAGTAATCAGTCTACTTTAACTACTTTATTCAGATTGGTTAATTTTCACCAATCACGTTGGGTAAAATACTCTTTATTGACTGGTAAATTTTCGACCAATGAGAATACCTAAATTGGAATAATTTTATGGGTTAGAAATCTAAATTCCGATTGGTCAATATGCCAAAATATTTCATAAAGATTTTCGGCCATGTAATTTTTCGTTAACGATACAAAGTTCCATACTGAAGCAGATTACAGCGTGAATCTTCTCCTTCAAGCTTTTAGGATTAATACTGCTACTACCCGTCTTGTTAATAGTCTAATCCTTTTAAAAGAATATTTTTTAAAATAATAAAATACAACAGACATTGTTTCTATCGATAGTATGCGATGGTTTTTGTTTTTAAATAGTTTTTTATGTACAAAATTGATATAGCCAAACATTTACTCGCGTAGATGTATTCTGAGGGTTGTTTTTCGTCGATCGTACATGTAGAATAAAAATAGTGCATTATTGTTGTTATTATTGAGAGTGAAGATGATCTGCAGCGAGCTCTTTTTAAATTAGACAATGTGTGTAAAGAGTACAATTTGACAATCTCCTCTTCAAAAACAAGAGTGATGGCTTTCTGTGGAAAGGATCCGGTAAAACGAGGAGTGAGGTGGTTTACTACTGCCTTCCCCACTGAGTGGAAAAGCACGCTTATCAACATGCCGACCCCTCTTAAAAACACATATTTTCTACTCTGCAAATGACACTTTCACTTCATTAACCACAGGGACTGGCTGTATTATGAAATTCATTACTTTCAGAAGAGATAACTCTGATTAGTGTATTTTACATCTCTGCCTCTTCTGTTCTAAAATGATTCAGTGTTGTAATTGGCTGACCATGTGATAAGAAACCGAACTATTTATTTTAGCCCTACAACAAACAGATTAAGTGTAAATAATTTGACACTCCACCTGTCTGTTACGGGCTTGGTGAATTGTTATAGTAATAAATTGCAATAAATAATAAGAGGTGTCACTATTCACGCGCCATTTGGGTTGGCGAGTAGGCTTCAGTAAACTTGCATAATTTTTAGACCAGGTTATTCGCATGGATATTCGGAATAGCATAGCGATCGCTACTTAAGGGGAGCAGACCATTTTCATTATCCATATACCTGCAATACTAACTTAGGTAGATTTTTTGTAGGAACCGTTAAAGCTACAAAGCTGAGCTTTGGCACACCTTTCTACAGTACCGTTTTACAAATTTTTACCAGAGCTTTTTCATTTATCTTCATCCAATTTAAAAATGTATTTTATTCTCAAAAAATGTTCAAATGTGCCCACATTTTTTTTATGAAAAACACACTCAAAAAATAAAAACTCCAAAATTTTTAAAATACCTCTGGAGTAAATACACACCTTAGTATTAAAATGTCGTGTGTGAAATTTCACACTCCTAGGTGGGATGGTTCCTAAAATAAGTGTACCTAAAGTCAAAAAATACAATACGCGGAAAATGCGGATATAGAAAAAGCATAATACTATAACAGAAACACCTATTGCCAATCGGAATTAACTTCCAAACAAAAACACACCAATATTTCCTCTACGGCTGATTCCTACGCGTTCTAGAAATTATCGTTTTTATGTAAACGCGATCTCCGTAATGTTAGAGCAGTAACATGATTATATTAATCTCAATTTACAAGAATGAAAAACGTGAAAAAATATCGAAATAAACACTACGTACCCCATCAATGTAAAAAAATAATTTTTCTCAACAGAAAAAGCAACAAAATATGTCGTGTTATATATATCAATTTAAATAAGGGAAAACGATCGATCAATATTTATGGTAAAATTGAAAAATCAATATTTTTTATTAAAATCAGTCTGCTCCCCTTAATTCATGACCCAGAACAGATTACATTCAGGAATAATTGATTAATTTATTAATTGATTATATCAATTAATATAATAAATAGATCAATTGATGACAAGACGAAGTGAAACTCTGATCGAAGATGAAACTTAACAGAACTTAGTGATATTAGAATTTTAACTATTTAATAAACTAACAATAATCTTAGTTTTAGCGTACTAAAATAAAGTCAATAATTTATAATAAATAAATTTCAGTAATTATTACAGACTTAAGACTGGTAAAGGCGTATTCCTTCCGTAATATAAAATACGATATATGCTAACATCCTCCCCTTTTACAGTGAGGATAATAGGAATAACGTAATTGCGAAGTGGTCGATGTTGGTAAATCGCCAGAAATAGGGAGACGAAATGAAAACGCAGCGTTAGCTGTGCAAAAAGCAGAAAATCCATTTTGCCGTAACGGTAAAACATGCTACTTATTAGAGTAGAATATTTCTGTAAAATCCTGTTATAAATGATTTAATGATTCGACTGATAATTTGACAGACGATTCGTCACAACGTAGTAAATCAAATTACAAATGATATCCAAATTATAGACTAATACATTTTACTATACTCTATTGAATTAGATAGGCGGACTGAAGCTACCCTTACGATTAATTATTTACCATTAAAGAATTACAAATTTTACCCGTATTTTATGTCAAAAGTAAACGTTTCTTGTTTTTTCAGTCATCAGCCGAAAGGCTATTTTTTTCAGTCATCAACCTCTACAGGCTATGCTAAGTGAAACGAGAAGTGAGCTAGTTTACCATTGCCTTCCTCACTGAGTGAAAAAGTATCCTTATCAGCAAGCCAGGCCCTCTGAAAAGCATCTACTTTCCACCCTGCAAATGACACTTTCACTTCATTCACTACAGGGTTTGGCTGTATAATGAAATTCATTACTAAGATGAGACAACTCTGACTTGTGTCTTTTACACCTTCAGTCATATAATTGGCTGACCACGTGATAAGAAACAGAACTATTTTTTGTACCCCTGGAGTTAACAGATCGAGTGCAAAGAATTTAACACTTCAACTACCTGTTACGGGCAAACGTTTCTTAATAATAAAAAAACTTGTATTTTCGGTTCACATGTCTACATCGCGCAAGTACGATTAAAATGGATTAAAGGCAATTTTAACCATCATCTAAATTATGTTTTCATTATTCGGGACATACTCCTTTTTAAAAATCAGTATCGTCAGTACTTATTCGCGTAAAACACACAATAAAAGAAAAAAAGCACAAATTCGGTGCAATTAAATATTATTAATTTCTACTACTTAATGTGGCTTCCCCAACGCCAACCCATGCATTCCTAAGATACCATCAGTATTTTCTCGCGCGAAACAACGAAATAAAACTAATTTAGATCCTTTTAGATGGTCACGGTTAAATTTTAATTAAGTACACACGTTATAGAAATTATATTTCAAAGAATACATTTACAGAACAATTTATTGTTTAATCTAAAGTATAAATGAGGCCATTATGTAACTTGTAATCTGTATAAAATCTGCTTTGTACCATTCACTTTTTATTTAAACGGGAAATTTTAGAAGATTAATTATGTTTTTTTATTTTTAAATCTTGAATACTAAGAAAATCCTTTAATTTGAGTGATACTTGGATATATAAAGAAATGAAAAAATTATATAAAAATGATTTGATATTAATACGTAGCAAGTGTTAACGCTCCCAGTTCTGATAACGTAATAAAGTCTTGAGGACGATGACATTTTTGGTTAATTTTAGACTGTTTTGAAGTAAGTTTCAGTTTCTAAGTGGGAGTAATATCAACGTAGAAATAATAATCTTATTTCAGATAAAAAAAATAAATTTCAATACTGTGTATTCGAATGAACCACCAACATGTCCTCAATCTAAACAGTAAGAGACATTTTATACCAAGCGTTCTTTTCAGAACTTGACAAATCTATTTTATTTTTTTACTTATTTATTGTATTTAGTTAAATATACATAATTATTTAATACTGAACTAAAGTAAGCTGTACAAGTATACAATATTTTAAACTAAATATACTTATACGCAAAAACTCTTCTTCACAAACAGTTCTGTCCGCGCATACGAGTAAACAGAACAAAAAAACTTAATCACTTAATTACTTATAACTACTATAAAAATTACTAAGTTACATAGGTTACAAAGATTGCGTTAAACAGAATTTAAAAACAACATAAAAGAAATGATAAATTCAATTACATTTACATAAAATAACAATACTATATTTTTATTTTCATAACAAAAGAAATTTTAAAAAAACTTTAAGATTATGTTTGTATATTTGTAATAGAGAGAAAAAATATATGCATATACAGTATGTAACTTTTATTTTATAACTATAACTACTTTACAATATATTTTAACTAACACAATGTAAATATTTTGACTTTATGGGAAATTAATTCAATAAATGAGCATAAAGAAACAGGTAAACTATCGCAAAGAGAAAAATAAAAACTAACAAGAACCGTTATTTTAAGACTTGAAAAGTTTCTCAAGTTCTTGTTCGTAGATCGATAGTATATGATATTTAAGTTTATGTTTTAATATAGATATGGTGACTTAATACTGTGTATATGGGGTGGAAGTACGTTAACGAACCGCCTCTCAAGATAAAAAATGTACAATTTGGTTTTCTAGTCTTAATTTTTCCAGCGTTCCTAGTACCATAATTGGTTTTATTGAGATCAAATATTACTTCACGGTTACCACAAGCCCAAAAGAACTGTATCAGTACCTTGTAAACAAATAAATACCTTAAAATAAGGACTCCTATAGGGGGGTGTGGGCTGGGGGGTATGGAATTTTTGAAAATTGAACGTTCAAAAACAGCATTTTAATCATTTTGAGGAAAAAATTCAAGCTTCAAATAATATGTATTTTCTAGGAAAAACTGCTATTTTATAAGCTCTTGGCGGATTTTAAGAATATTATAATTATAAAAACTGTATTATAATTATTATGAAAGACAAGTTGGCAGAGGAGAGTAAATATATTCGAAAAACTACAGGCTAGTTTTATATATGAAATTTTAATATGATGTCTTATAAATAATTACAATTCAAACAAAAAATTATTTCATATACATTTTTAAATCCATGGCCTGCGGCGCCCCTGGAAAGGTTCCGCGGCGCCCCGGGGCGCCGCGGAAGTATGTTATGCATTATGTGAGTAAATGAACTTCACGTGTATTAACGTACATAGATAACTTAGTTATAAACTTAATTAATTAACCAAAGAACAAATAGTACATTGTAAAACTATAAACGCACAACCAGCTTGAAGATGGCTGCTCTTTTAAATCCCGAGACATTGACATGAGATATTTTAGGAAGCAACGGGGAAAACCATTTAGTCATCTTTCGAGTAAACACACAAAACCGTATTGCGATTCTGTGATGTTATCCTACGCCACTCTTCGATAACATAACAGTTATTTCTTCCTCTTACAATTACTTAATTATTTCAAACTGAATTTTATTAAAATATAATTAACAAGATAATAAAACTAAAATTTCCGTCATATATTCACAAACACTTTAGTGAATTTCACAGGTAAAATTATCCTTAAAGAAATCGAAGAATTAAACTTAGCCCCCAGTCTAAAATCAATTAGGCTACATCAATAATAGTATCAAACAATAAAAATTACTTAAATATTTAGAAATTCAATCCTATTACACTCTTAAATAATTTATCAAAAATTTATAAATTTTTCATATCAAATGATTTTGAAATAATTTATATTGTTCCTCTTTAATGATTTATTTATGACTAAACATTATACAACTAGTAAATGCAATGATGATGATGACATTGGGTTAAAATAACACGATAGGGAATGAGGAGGACTCCCATTGGTGCCTCCCAAAAATTGTAATCAAAAATCTTCTGAATTTCGAAGTTTATTTAATTAACAAGTTTCTATTCCAGCATACTCTTAGATGTCTTGCATTATTGTCAGGTAAATATAAGACAGAAAACAAACGTATAAATAAGTTATCGTGTTCTTGTGACTTGTGAAAGGCGTTTGTACTGGTGTTCGACGGAATTTTAGACAAAAGGTATTTAATACAAGTAAGGTTTTGTTACGTAAAGGGGTGCTTGTACTATAAGGTGTAGTGATTTTGATTGAAATACTAGAATACGTTGTACTGTCTGTCTATAACTTGATGGCCTCCGGCAGAGAGAAGCAATATGCGGATTGTAAAACCATTTCAGAAAACATTTCTAATTTTTAAGTAACTACGAGTTGTCGGAAATAACGTATTTTTATCAAACAAAGTATTTCTCATGTATTTGTTCTATAAAATTATTCAAAAAACACGCTTAATGAGATAATGTAGTAAAAGTTTTGTTTTTGAAGAAAAACTGTCCTCGTAACTTAAAAAGTGATGATTTTCTGTTAAATTTTATGCATCATGTTTTCCATAATTATTACAGAACAAACCTGCCCCATATTATTTTAATCCGTAAAATAGTCGTTGAACAATGATGACGTATTTAAAAAAATAGTACGGGTTTTTCTTCAAAAATCAAACTTTTACTAAATTATAAATTATCTCATTAAGGGAGTGTTTTTCGAAATAATTTTATAGAACAAAAAAATATGCAAAATACTCTGTTTTAAAATAATACATCATTTCCGACAAGTTTCAGTAAGTTAAAAAAAATATGTATGTTTTCTGAAATGGTTTTACAATCAGCATATTGCTCTCCTCTGCCGGAAGCCATCAAGTTACAGACAGACAGTACATTAAAAAATTTGGTTTAAACGTAAATTTGAAAGCCGTAAATCCACATAAGTTTCAAAATAAAATAATATAGGTTATGCGTAACTTTTGTGTCACTGGTAATTTTGATCGTTTATGAAGTAAGGAATATAAAAGTATAAGTCGGAAATTTAGTAAATGTTTATGTTAGGTATGTGTGCTCCAAGTAAGTCTTTTATCAAAAGTCAAACCGAGATATTTGACAGTATCTGTCTTTGTGATATTAACTGTCTATGTATACTGGTCGGCACTCGACGTGAAAGAGTGTGAAATGTCTTAAAATATTAGACAGTAAAAGTTTTTATTATTTAGAGTCATTGACATTTACGACCAACAGACTTGAACACATATAAACAGACAAATATACTTCAAAATTGTCACCGGCAATAAACCTAAAATATTACTAATATATTCAAATACTTAATATATTCAAATAACTAGAACTTAGCAACCTTCAAGAACACTTGAATTTTGTCAACTGCCTTTCAAAAAACGGTAACCAAACTTAAACCATACGTCCAAAAGTTTGTTCACCCACAATGTCCTACGTAAACGTGGATCACGCTTATTTCCATGAACATTCAGACGGCAACGGAAAAACACTGCATAAACGCACGTAATTGCATTTCTAGGTAACCACCATGGCTGCAGAAAGAACAACTCAAAATAATTTTAACCATCAAGGTTTTCGTGTACCAAATCCCACAAAGAAAGATGCTCGGATAATAGCAAGGGCACCTCGGTCATCAGCGTGCGAAATTTTTGCAAAACTCAAAAGAAAATTGAAAAAAACCGCCTAGATTACCGTACAAACATCATCTCTGTAGGCTTAAAATAACTGAAACACCTAAAATAAATTTAACATTAACTACTAGACAATATGAATACGCTTCTTACAAACTGATACAAGAAAAAAGGATCCAAGCAGCGGAAATGAGGTTTTTAAGAAGGGTGAAGGGCTGCTCGAGGCTGGATCTAATACATAACAAGGAAATTAGATCTGAGTTGGATGTGTTTAGCCTGAACGGAATGTAATCAATGGAGGCAACATTATTAAAACGGATGCCAGAGATGAGAATACCCTTAAAAGTGACGGAATATGTTCCAGTTGGAAGAAGGGAGATGGGAAGCCCTCGAAGATGTACGGATAGTAATACGTAGTCGAGATGTAAGGGTTGGAATATCTCCTGTTTGTGTAGAAGTACAGGATGGTTTGTGAGTTCGGAACAGGCTCATACCTAATCCTCGGTAGTAAGAAGAAAAAGAAACTGATAAACAAATATCCAACAAATCTAATCCTACAAAATAATCTTTTTCTTCATATTATTAAAAAATGGCTACCCGAAAATGTATTTTTTGATTTAAATATTCTATACAAACGCTTTCACGACAAGTCACACGATCACGAGAACCCCCTGGTGCGTTCACTTTCCTCCGTCCATTTATCTGACAATCCTCCTAGACGCCTTAAAAGACGCTGGAGTAGAGACATGCTAATTTGATATACACATTTCATTCTTGGGGAGGCACCGATGGGGGCCCTACCCCTCTCATGCCCATCATGTCATTTACATAATCACGATAATCATCACATTTGCTTGTTGTAACATTTTACAGTTGTAAATAAAGAATTAAAGAGAAAAAAAAATTCTAGAACGACCTTCAAAAATAAACCTTAAAAATAAAAAACTTCATCGATATAAATAACTTCATTAAAGTTAACACCTATTTCTTGGTTCCTTTTCATAATTTGCCTTTTACTTAATTTGGTTTCATATATTATTATTATCTAGTACAAAATAATGGTTATGACGCGTAATGGCTGAATGAACTCGACAGCCAGAGCCCAAGCCTCGCTTCTGCTGGTTGCCTATCATACAGCATTAATTAATATGTTATAGATTATGTATTCTGTTAAATGGAAAAAGTGTGTATCAAATTGTATGAATAAAATTAAAATTTAATAAATCTCTCACTGACTGACTGATTCACTCATTACAAATTTTCTAACTTCGGAACACAACCGAGTGAAGGATATAGTATCAGTAAATGAATTGCACTAATATTCTGGAAATATTTATACCTTAAACTTAATCAACAGGTAATATTTACCATGAATTTCCGCTTTTAAGTTCCAAAAATCAAGGAAAAGGATTTTCCCCTGTAATAATTTTATAGAATTCTTATTTAAATAAATTGCTATGGTCGATATTGTGGTTTAACCATATGTAATATAACCTAAATTCAAAGATAAATGTGTAAGGTATAAAAAATAATAGGACCAATATCATAAAGGAAACGATTTTAACTTACGACCATCATTTACCGAATAAAAGTAGGAATTAAATGACTACGAACACAGAGTAGAGGTAAACGATAGTATTGGTTGGTTGTTAAATGAAGCGTAACACAGGCCAATATTGAGCCATTACAGATAATATAGGAAACGAGAATTCACATACGCGTCCCTTCACGGCTATGAACATGTCACTGATAGCCAATAACTACCTCGTACGATATAGTCGACTGGAGGAATACATTTTGTTCGGTTAACAATGAATTTTAAAGCACAAAAGTATTTATATGATATCATCACCTAAATTTTAATTAATATATTTAAATAATATCACTTAAATTAATATTTATTATGTTATTTACCTATAAAGATATGATCTAAATATATGGTACAGCCTAATAAATACTACATTTATATCTAACAATGTATCAATGTTAATAAATTTCACTGATTACAATATTACAAAACAACAATAACTTTACAAATCTCAACCGCAATAATAATTAAACTCAAGAGAAATTAATGTTATTGTTTAGGTCATTAGCCAAAAGGCTCCTCTAAAAGGAACCTCTAGAGGCTCTACTAAGTAAATCGAAAAGTAAGGTGATTTACAAATGCCTTCCTCACTGAGCGGAAAAGTATGCTTATTAGCATGCCAGGCCCTCTGAAAAAAGTACAAGAATACATTAATATGTATTGCCGAAGCAAGTACACTGTAACTATTGTTTTGAATTAAAAAATAAACTATGAAAAATAAGTACACACAGTACCAGTATATTAAATATAAAAAAATAACAAAATTAGAATATAGAAAGTAATATACTTTGCATAAATTGACTTAATGTATTTAAACAGTACACAGTTCAAAAATGTCCAAATTAGTATAGTGCATTGTTCAGGTCATCAGTCGAAAAGCTGGGTTGAACCATAGAGGCTTTACTAAGTGAAACGAGGAGTGAGCTAGTTTACCATTGCCTTCCTTACTGAGTGGAAAAGTATGCTTATAAGCGTGCCAGGCCCTCTGAAAAGCATCTACTTTCAAACCTGCATATGACACCCTCACTTCATTCACCACAGGATCTGGCTGTATAATGAAATTCATTACTAACAGAGCAGATAATACTGATTAGTATCTTTCACACCTCTACCTTTTCTGTTCTTAAATGATTAAATAATTGGCTGATCATGTGGTAAGAAATAGAACTATATTTTGTAGCCCTGGAACTAATATATAGATTCAATTATTTAACACTCCACCTGTCTGTTATGGGTATGAGAAATAATTGTACAACATAAATTGTTTTAATTGGACTCAATAAATTAACAATCTATTTCAATCCGAGGACAATAAACAGAAAGATGTTCATGAATGAATCAAGATCAACGTACACTCTCAGAGGAGGTACTTCATGGCGTTCTATTATTCGGATTATCGTTGTTTTGTAATTGTAAACTTGCAAAATTGTAATTATTACAATTACAATAAAATTAAGCGTGGACGAACTTCTTATATTGTTTTTAAGAGTACATTTTTAAATAGGCTCAATGGACGTTTACGGTATAGTTGTCGACATTCTGTCTTAACAGTTATTCATAAATGAAATATCACAGCCAACAAAATAAATGATAAAAAGACACTATTGGTTGATTTGAGGCTTCTAGCTAAAACGAAGCAATTGCAAATTGAAATACGTAAACTAGAATTCTTATTTAAATAAACTGAAAAATCGATTCGAATTTACCGGAATTTGCATTTAGATGCGAAATATAATATAAACACGATGTACAAATAACATTTCAGACACACCAAATTGCAATTGGCCGGCCGCATTGGTGTAGTTGGTAACGTGCTCGCCTCTCATCATGCGGTCGTGGGTTTGAATCCCGCTCAAGCACGGCATATTTTCATATGTTACAAAAACAAAAATCATTCATCCTTCATTATACACAGTAAGTTACAACCCAACGTCATCGCTAATGACCATTGTAGTTGATGCGACGTTAAATAAATAAATTAAAAAAAAAATTGCAATAAAAATAATAAAACTGTCAATACAACAATAACTTCAACATAAATATTAGTTAAGAAATCTAACACAGAAATAATGTTTTTTTAAACATTTATTTAGATCATTAGATAATAATGAACAAATATAACACTGACGTGAATAATTTACAAACACTTGATAAAATAAACAAAATTAAGTAAAACACAAAGAAAATAAATTATTTCTCCAGTAGTCTTAAATTATCCATAAAAAAATTAATTAAAAAAAATTAAATTAAAATTTATTCTAGTAAACACTAAAATTTTTATTTTTTATTTTTTCTGAGCAATTTACGAACTAAAAGTAAGTGTAGGAAAGAAAGTTACAGTTCGAAATTAAACTCACTGAAGTACAAAACTGGAAATATGCCAAACTGGCTTTCTTTCCAGTCCAGACGGTCAAAAAGCAGGGAGAGAACCTTGAAAAGTGTAGGTGAACTGAAACAGACGTTAAGAAGAGAAGAAGTAATAATTTACTAAGAATTACTTTACGGAATGTTAAAGTGTAATAAACTGTTTTATTTACTTTCATAAAGAAAATCTTTAAGAAATTTTGATAATATTGAAGCCTATTAATGCAAAATAATACACCTATATGTAAATCTTATTTGATATACGTAAGATTTATGATAAATAAGCACTTAAAATATCTTAATTCTGATAATTAATTTTGTAGTTTAATAAAATTATAACTATACATTTCAACTCAAAATTAGGATCTGAATATCCATATCGTTAGGCCAGAGTAAACAATTCATATTTCTCAAAGTCCACTACATTCGTCTAACGTATTATACCGGTATAAACAAAAGAACCGTCCATATCAGACAGGTGGAGTGTCAAATTATTTACACTCAATCTGTTCGTTGCATGGCTAAAATAAATAGTTCTGTTTCTAATCACATGGTCAGCCAATTAAATGACTGAATCATTTAAGAACAGAAGTGGTAGGTGTAAAAGACACTAATCAGAGTTATCTCCTCTGAAAGTAATGAATTTCATTATACAGGCAGACCCTGTGGTGAATGAAGTGAAGGTGTTATTTGCAGAGTGGAAAATATGTGCTTTTCAGTGGGTCCGGTATACTGATAAGCGTACTTTTCCACTCAGTGAGGAAGGCAAGGTAAACCACCTCACTCCTCGTTTTACATAGTAAAACATCTACGGATTCAAACCAGCCTTTCGGCTGATGACCTAAACAACAACAAACAAAAGAAATTCGTCGTCGTCGTCGTCATGGATTAGGCTATTTTAGCTGTGAGCTAAGCCTGTTCCGGCGTCCATCTCCTCCTCGGTCTTCCAATACCTCTTCTACCCCTTGGTATATGATGCCATGCGTTCAAAGGAAGGCGGTCTTGCGGCATTCTGAAAAGATGTTCTGACCATTTTCCTTTGTATTGCTTGATTATGTCAGCTAGCGGTTGTGTTCCACATTCCTCCCTTATTACTTCGTTCCTGAAGCGATCTTCTCTGGTGCATCCCTTTATATGCCTAAGAAATTTCATCTCTGCTGCTTGAATCTTGGATTCTTGTTTCTTAGACAGCACCCATGCTTCACTTCCATAAGCTAAGGTAGGTATCGCCATAACTCTATAAAATTTCATTAGCGTATCCTTCCTAGCTTTGTTCTTCAGGGACCTACTTATTAGAAAGAAATTATAAAATAATATTGGAACAATCAGTTATGGAAACCAAATTTTTTTTTTTTTTTTTTTACTTAAATTTTTAAGTCTTATTGGTATTCAATAACACGTAATGAAAGTTAAATATACTGGACGCAGCACATGAATATTCATTTGCTAATAGCTTCATTAATTAAACAGTAATTATGTAGTTTACATATTACGCATACCATGCACAGTATAAAGGATACAGTAAATTGATATTCCTCTGAATTGAAAAAAAAAGGCAATACAGTTCGGAATAGGTGGACGTTATTTATTTAACTGTAGATACTTATTCGGTATGAAGCCTAGAACAATTTTTTAATACTCTATGTGCACAAATACAAAACTGATGATGAAATGTGATTCACAATGCACTACAATACAATATATTTATGAAATTTTAAATTTTTATGAATACAATTTATAGAAGTTATAAATTTAGTGTTATTAGTCCAATTAGAAAAGAATCGTAAAAAAACTTCTAGAACATATTTTAGATATCCCGACGTAAATAATATCGTATAGTGGAATATAGAGTCCCTGTCTACTTTCAAAATTTTCTTGGTAGGTAAGGTAGTATTTTTGTTCATAACAAACGAATTTGAATATGTTATTTTATTCATACATAAGCTTCTGTTGGGTGTAGTAGAGAAGATCGTTACAGCAATACCGAGATAAGGAAAGAACTCAACACCTTCTCTATAAACAACAAGGTATCCCAGAACAGAATGCAGTGGTTAAAGCAAGCATGTAAACAGAATGCGGGAGGATAGGATACCTGAGCAGACACTGGGCTATAAGCCGAAGGGGAGGAGAGAACGAGGACGCCCGAGAAAGAGATGGGCAGATTTGAGAGGTTCAGAACAGGCAGAGATGCCTAATCCTTGAAAGGCAGAAGAAGAAGACGATATAAGTATTATTTTATCAGCATGCCAGACTCTCTGAAAAACACATATTTACCACCCTGAAAATGATACCTTCACTTTATTCACCACAGGGTCTGGCTTTATAGAAATTCATTACTTTCAGAGGAAATATTTCTGACTAGAACCTTTTACAACTCTACCTCATTTGTTCTTGAATAGTTGTCGTATAATTGGCTGATCATGTGATATGAAACAAAACTATTTTTTTGTAGCCCTGAACTAACAGATTGAGTGCAAATAATTTAACACTTCACGTGTCTGTTGTGGGCAATTTAAGTCATTATATACGAATATGTTAGTTATAGAAAATATGCTATCTACATACAATGTATCTTATTACTGAACAAAAATAAATACTACTACATTATTATTATTATGCGAAAAAAATTAATAAAAATTATTATTATTAAAAAAATTACTATATTAAAAATTATTTTTAATTTAGAATTTTTATAAAATAAAAAAGTTTTAGAAAGCTAAAACGTTAATTATAATTTTTTTTAGTGCATAAATGGATGTATATATATGTTCATAAATGTAGAAACAAACGTAATGGACACCCTAATCATACAGGTTGCATGTGGACGTAACTTAATACCATTCAGACGGTTTTAATTGGCAGACTTCCCATTGGCATTAAATCATACAATAAAATAATAGGATTATATGTACAAAGCATTAATAATATTTGAATTTCAATAAATTTACCAATAAAACAATAACGGAAACAGTATTAAGTTAATAAATAAATCCAGGGGCACTCAATATGTTTTATTATACTGAAGAGGCTTCAGTAGTATAATGCTCATGGAGCAAAATTTACAGGTGCGTAAATACACATGACTGAAATGTAAAATACAACGTAAACCATTCTGTGTATTGTAGTGTAATAACAAACTGCATTTTACGAATACAATATAAACCAACACGTGTACACCGTTTGTAAAGAGCGGGATCAAGCAGTACACATCAAATATTCGTTTAATTCCCTCAACTGAACCCTCCGCCCTTCAATATACTAAAATGCTACCTACCATTACAACTCTAGTTCATTTCTATTTAGAATACGCGAGGGAACAAGTTTAAAACTGTACCGTCTGCATCTGACATTTTACAAAATTGATCCTGTCAGTTAAACATCATTTAGTACTTACGAAACAGTGTTGCGTTTTACGTGCATGAAATTAGGTAGCGTGTAAACGGAAGACTGAAAGGTAATGGACAAACATGTGACAAACTGTCCAATTAGAAATCTGGTGGACACATTCCTGATAAAATGTTTCACGTTTAATAGGATAAAACATATAAATAATACGTACACAATTACTTTTTACACAGGTAGATTTCCAAATAAATTTTCCCCTTTGATATATTCACAGATTCTAATACCGGGGGTCCTCAACTTACGAACATTCATTGCGTTCCGATCGAATGTTTATAAGTCGAAATGTAAACCGGTAAATTATGATGTAAACATTTACGAACCTATTTCATTGTACGAAATGCATAAACGAACTAATTTAGGTCTATTGTCATCAAGAAACTGATTTTAGACTATAATTTTTTTAAATTATTAACTGAAAACGATATTAAATACACTAAACGTAATAAATACTCTTCAGAATACAGTAAAATCATTATAGCTACGTACTGATATAATTAGAAAGTAAACAAAACAAAAAATGAATGTGCAATATTTATAATCTTAAAATAGGTAATTATTATTGATAAAAAACGCATTATATGAAAAAGATAGAAAACATTTCTGATTTATAAAAAGACTAAGACGGAGCAGTGGCTTCTTTTGATATTTTAGTTTGAAAAAACTAATTTATTGATGTCTGAACGGACGTAAATTTCTTCGCTCTTAAAATTATTTGATAACATGCTACTGCGTCGTTAACACCTGCCGACACTTCATTGAATCGGTCCCCGATTGGATCTTGCACTTCAAAACATTCCAAGGCTTTTCCCAAGTAACTAAAGCCTTCTGCCATTCTTGTGCAAGAGAACTGCTTTGGTAACTGTTGTAATCCTACTTCTTCATCCTCATCCAATTCTTCGTCTTGTTCGTGTAATCCCACCAGCCCCTCATTTGACAGTTCTTGAGAGCGAATTTCTAAAAGATTACAAACGTCTTCCTTGTCTATTCCCAAATTCAGTTTGTTTTTCCAGCGCCATAATATTGTTTATTATTTAATCTTCGTTGTTTTCAGTTTCTTTTTCACAATTCGGGCACAAAAAGTGTACATTCATTTAATCAGCCTACACATTCATAAGTCCGGATGTTCGTAAGTTGAGGATCCCCTGTACGTACTTCCTTCCTAACAAGAAAAACTTAAAAGTTGCAAAAAAGCAATTGGTGAGAACATGAAAAAGAATATAATTACTTTCTAAATAAAATACAAATTGACGTTCCTGACAATGGTGATTCATAGTCATATGAAATAAGTATTAAGGGTTTAACCACGAATACAGCTAATATGTTTACTAAACTGTCGCTTCATAAAAAAAATCAAATTTCCTGTTTTCAAATTAGTTTTCTCTTTCTCAGTTGTGCAGCCACTGAAACGTCACAGCTGTAGAGAATACCAATTAATGAAGATCAGGAATTAACGAATAGTTATATTGGTTTGAATTTAATTAATTAATAAAATTAAATTTTAATTTTTTGCATTGAAATTTGCTATCGTACTTTTAAATTTCGTATATTTCACTTTGATTGGATAATACTAGCCAAGCAATATGTTTCAATTCTTTATTCTTAATGGTTTAAAAAAAAGTGTCACCACCACCCTTTCTAATTATTCATTTACTGTGTTGCCGGCGTTCAATACTTTTCCCGGCCCTTGTCGGCGCGGTTGGCCCTTTGGCGGCGTACCGACAAACCTTTCGGCTGTGTACCGACAGTGGGCTTTGTTGCCAAGGCCGAGTGAATAACCACCCTCTACTACAGCGCTCTCAGCAACTATATAAAGAGCGCTACACTGAGCCGAGGAGATTCAATTAGTGATTCAATTCCGATCCAGACAGCAGACAAGACGTCCACCACGGCATATGGGTAAAGGATTCCAGCGAAGACTAATCGATGACCCCGAAAGAGAGAAGATGATGCTTCCGCTCGCCGACCGTCACCGTAAGCCGTCGACCGGACCGTCATCGCCCGCTGACGCGAGCGATCCCCACAGCGGTCCTGCAACCGAGCCTTACGCCCACCGGATCCGACGAAGCAGCCATCGACGCACTACTGCGAGGGAAGAAGATGACGCCTCCGCTGAACGACGACACGCCTTGTCGCCCAGCTCCTCCATCGCCACGACGACTACGACCGACGCTTCCCATCAAGACGACCACCGCTTAAACGGCCGTTTTCAGGGCCACCAAAATATAAAGGTTTCAACTCGCCACTTAATGTCGCCATCCGGTGACAAAAGGATACTTGAAATAGTTTGATCTAACAAATCAGTATCCTAGAAATTCCTTATTCTTACAAGTTAAAATAAGTCAATCAGAATTCGTTATATATAGTAACATGATTGGCCGGAATCATGTACTCGATAAGTTGATGGCGTCGCAACTACATCTTGCGTTACCTCCACTGGTATTAATAACTTTTTAGTTTCCGATTTCACGATATTTTGTAGACGATCACACAAGTTATATTTTAAAATTAAATCGGTAATAAATTTCATAGTTCTGAACTGAATGTGTGTGACTGATAGGCTTACTAACTTGCGTTGATTTAATATTTTCTTTTGTTTAATAGTTATGTTGTAATATAACTAAGTACTTATTACCATAACAGGCAGGGGGAGTGTTAAATTATTTGCACTCGATCAGCTAGTTCCAGGGCTACAAAATATAGTTCTGTTTCTTATCACACGGTCAGCCAATTATATAGCTGAAGCATTTTAGAACAGAAGAGGTAGAGGTATTAAAGACACTAATCAGAGTTATCTCCTCTGAGAGTAATAAATTTCATTATACAGGCAGATCCTGTGGTGAATGAAGTGAAGGTGTCTTTTGCAATATGGAAAGTAGATGCTTATCGGAGGGCCCGGTATGCTGATAAGCATACTTTTCTACTCAGTGAGGAGGCATGGTAAACCACTTCACTCCCAGTTTTACTTAGTAGAGCCACTAGAGGTTCAAACCAACCTTTCGGCTGAAGACCTAAACAACAATGTAAATATTTCATTCTGCGTATTTTTTAGAGCTACATATATTCTACCTTAAATCTATTTTACAATTAATAGTTTCTTTACTAATCAGGAAACTTACTATTTGCTAAACTACTAATAAATTTAATTACAGAAAAATATAACACGAAAAGATTAATAAAACTGCTGTAGGTAATAATAATAAATCAAGATACACAATAAATAATAAATTTAACAAAAAGGTATTGTGTATTGTCCTCACGGTATGAAATATGACACTCTCTGGAATTAGACGTCCAGTGTACCACACAAGTATCATCACCTCACGTAGGGTCGTTGAATATATCTCAAAATTAGTGTTAACGCCCAAAATTATTTTAATACTTAAAAATATTGCTTTATCATATTTCTTCAATAACTTAATACACTTTAGTTTATGTAAAATCTGGTAAAAGAGTACTACAGGAAAAATACATTATATTTTTTGTATTTTAATAACTAACTCACTTTCATAAAATCTGTTCATACCGGTTATTTATTAAACGTAATTTCCATTTTACGTCTTGGTTTTTTTAAAATTATAATACCGTACTTTTATCAACAGACAATAAAAAATTGCAGGCAATATTCTTCCCCTATTTCACTACTAAAAGAAGGGAAAGCTTTTAAATATTTATCACTTATATTATTTTACATAATGACGACTCTCAAAAGTAAAAAATACATTCAGATGTAGGCACCATCCTATTATGTTTGCTACATTATTTATTATGATTACAGTAGTTAGAGCTAGCTAAATTTTCATAAATAAATAAAATAAAATAACATACATAAATGAATAAAAACAAAAACATAAAAAGCTTTATTGTAGCTGCACAAAATGAAATACCTATAAGTTTATACACACCTTGAATGTATTTATTTTTAATGTTTATATTATCGTTCGTATGTATATCTATTCACTAATATAAATTCATTTAAAAACAACTAATTTTAAATACTTTATTAAGTTATGATTATTGGTGTTTTACAGTATATAATAACATGGTATATAAACAGTGTAATATTATTGTATGCTTCATTTTTTGCAATTAGCAACAAAGTGCAACCTTTCCCCAAATACTATACTATATTGAAGTGTTGATGTTCAAGTCATCAGTGTAAATAATCTGACACTCTACCTGTCTGTTATGGGCATTACATTGAAGTAATAAAAACATAAATTCATACTAACGTAAAATAAAAAGTTTGTTACCGAATTGGTTGAAATATAATTTTTATTTGATTACAAGTAAAACGTAATAATTCTAAAAAATATTAAAAACAACAACCAAAGGAACAATTAACTCGAAAAACAAACTGCTCTCAAAAATAATTATTGGAAAATATCTGAAGCGCTTGGTCAATAATTAAAACCAGAATCCGTAGAATCAAACGATTTCGAAATTTTGTGATCCAAACACCGCATATGCGCGCTTTATTGCCTATATCAATACTCGCGTGGTCCAAACACCGCATATGCGCGCTTTATTGCCTATATCAATACTCGCTGCTAGCAGCTAGTAAACTAGCGTCGTGGGAAAGAACAACTAGCAAATAGTTTAGTTAAGGCGCTAGTATTCACTAGCGCGCTAGTGATTTTGAACATGTTTGATTTTACTAGCGTTAGTACGGGAGAAAACATTACGTGATTGACTAGCGCTAGTAAACTAGCTCGGTGTGAACATTTGGAAACGTTGCTGGTTACTAATAAGCTGCTAGTCGACTCTAATGTCGACTGTGCGATAGTGAAGAGGAGGGGTCAATTTCGTATATTTTTGAAAGATGTCCCTATTTTGGCCTCGATAGAATGGAGACATCTGAGAAGAGAGGCGTTGCACAATGGATCCCAGAGAGAGAGTAGGGGCAGCGATGCTGCAGGCTGGAAGTTGATCGCTCAGTTTGCGGAGGGAGGAGACATATGGAGATCAGCGGGATCGCCCTCTCCCACAGTGAATCAATCCTGTCCCGATCTCAGTAGGTAAAGTAGGCACACTAATTTCCTGAGCTGGTGATGAGAGGGATGAATGAAAGTGAGAGTGTGAGTGTTGGTCAGTGACAGCGAGAGGGGAATGAGGCTACGGTTCCCTTCCACGCCCCCCGCTGACAGTAGGCCTAAGTAAATTTTTTTTACCCCGTCATTTCCCTAGTAGTATTATATAAACAGTTCCGAGGGAGGTGGAGATTTGTTTGCTGATGTCGGATCAAGTGGCCAGGTGGCGGGTTTTTGGTTGATAAGGCGGTTGCGGCCTCCTTGGAGCTGGACGAGGACGCCTCAATTGAGTCCAACACTACTTTTTCCATCGTGAGGGAGTGAACATGAGTTTTTCTCGCCGCCTGATAAAAAAAAATAAAAAAAATAAGCTGCTAGTAAACTACCGTCGTGGGAATAGGTCTTAAGAGGGTTTATCAACCTCTTTTCTTTGTGTATTGTTGTAGTAGTAGACAAATAATAATTATTATATAATTGTCATCACTAACATAGGGTAATTTTTATCATGTGAAGACATACTTGCAAGTACACACTGAGGTGGTTCGCGATGTGTTCGTTGCTTTCCCTTGGTTCGCAGTCGATTCGTTATAAAAATAACTTCAACAAACGGTTTGTACTCTCATACGCACCCTAAGACAGCACATTCATAAAATAAATATACTGTCACAAAATACTGTTATAAAAAATAAATCTTGCTTAAATATGAAAGAACGAAAGTCTTTCTCATGCTGATAAGGAATTATGAAATAAGCTTAATAAATTTTATGGATTTTCTCATATTTACTTTTTCGCCAAGTGAATTCTATTAACAGTTTCTCGTTTTGTTTTTCACTACTAAAGAAAGTTTATGTACTGAAGGTAAAAGTAAAATATTCAAAAATTAAAAATAGAAGTTTAATTATCTTTTCTGTATTCCATAAGTGTCTATTATTATTTGTTTGCAAATGAGTTAATAAACTGTATTTTTACTTTGTAAAATACAATGTCGTATTAAAAGACCAAACAATATGTTAAAATAGAACGAACAAAAAGCGCACGTAATAAAAACATATTTTTATACATAACACCGCTTTTATTCTATCAACAGAAGAATTCGTAAATATTTAGCCTATCTAGAATTACGCTACCGTTCTACGGAACAATAAAATAAAAAATCAATAAGGAACAGTGGAGGTATGCAACATACTTTTATTAGGATATAGAGAAAGAAAACACGACATCGGAATGGTCTGTATTCCAATACCGAGAGAAAAATTTAAACACATTTATCGTATGGAATAAAATACTTGCTAAACAATTTAAAAATTGAAAAAAATGTTGTTCCCGAATTACCACGGTACAGTTTTATAGAAATTCAATTCTACATTTACCCACCCTTAAAAAAAATAACATAAAAATGTACAATATATGAAATAGTTTAGAGCACACAAATATTTATAAAGAACGATAAAACAAAAATTTTTAAATTTTTAGAACTTCGGGTATGAGTTTATAGGTTATTTTTTTTTAAATCAAAGAATTAGAAAATTGTCTTTTGTATTTTGTGTTCATTGAAAATGAATTTTGTAGATGTAATTTTCACGCGAATACATTAGATAATTTAATATACTTAACGAATATGGGATAAAGTATATTTTTAATTTACCCCTTAATAGGTCTTTGGTAAGTATACCTACCACTCACTGGCAATAGGGTCGAATTTATTAAAGAAAAAGCAGTTGAACCGTATTAGCATTTTATGATTTTTAGATGTTTTCTGGTAAGTAGGCTATCCATATTTTAAATTAGTTCGCAGCGACCATTTGTTTCGTGAGTTACACGAATGAGGTAAGGATTCATATTAGCGTATGCTACCGTGTTGTTTTGGTGTTACTTTTGTACAGTGCTAAGAAAATTCGAGTTTTTTACGGGAAAGCAAGCATTCTTGCTAATAAAAAACTAAGATAAGCCAATTCTACAAATTTTTTGGTAATAGCCTACTGTACACAAGTTGTTTTAATAAGCATTCTTACCACTAAAAATTACGTGATTCCCATTTCAATAAACGTTCCTTGGTAAGTATACTTACCAGGGCTTAACGTTAACAAAAAAGAAATATCTTACTGTTATGGCACTAGGAATACATTATTCAAATCCCTATAAAGCAAAATTTAACATTTTACAACATATATATCCCCCCCCCGTAGTACTGCCCTATAAAGGGTTAAACTCCAAGTTTCATCGGCGTATATTCATATATGCTCAAAATACACTGTACGACTCCCAATGTTTCATTATTCAAAAGTTCTCACGAACACCAGAATGAGATAAGAACTTACGTTTCGCTTATAGGCGTTTATGATATTCCACTTTTGACTACTAATAAAAATGTACTTTATACAAAACTTCAGAATATGACAGCGTTTGGAGGTTAAAGGCTAGTAATTGGCAGTGACGGGATAACTAATACCGAATACGACCCGCTATTAAATGCCAATTGGCACTGTCAATTATAAAAAAACCCCTTATGCACGTGCAGTTGATCAGCTCTTACCAACAAACCCTACTTCCATGAGTTTTTGTCTCGACCTCTAAGCAATGCATTGCAACGTGACGTTGTCATAATGGAGTACGATAAAAAAAAGGGTAAAAAGTGAGTTCTCGGGGCCTTAAAACAGAGATTATGTGGGTAAGATATGGCGTAACTTTGACAGAAAGTTCCTTGGTCCCCAGGTTGAGGATTAGGCGTGGAGTTAACAACACTTTACAGTAAAAATATCGGAAGGAATTACGGATTACAGTAACGAAACGCCCAAACAAATAAAGAGTTTGATATTTTGATGGTTGTGAATATCAACTAGCAGAGAGGGTTTTGGAGATAGCCAAAGCCCACCAAGGGGTGTAGAGGTACAAGATAATATGATGCACCATTAACGATCCGCCATTAAATCCCGATTGGCACTGTCAATTAGAAAAACTGTTCTGCATGCGCAGTTGATCAGCTCTTACCAGTAAACCTTGCTTTCACGAGTTTCTGTCTCAACCTCTGAGCAATGCGTTGCAAAACGAGGTTGTTGTAAAGTAGCAGGATAGAAAAGGGTGAAAGGCAGGTCCTTGGCACCTTTAAACGGGGATTATTTGGGTAAGATATGGTGTAACTTTGATAGAAAGTTCCCTGGTTCCCAAGTTGAGAATTAGGCGTGGAGTTAAAAACAATTCACAGTAAAAATAACAAAAGGAATTACGGATTAAAGCAACGAAACACCCAAACAAATAAAGAGTTTGATATTTGGAAGGTTGTGAAAGGATGAGGTACTCTAGCAACTAACAGAGAGGGTTGTGGAGCTAGCAAAAGCCCATCAAGGGCTGTAGAGGTATAAGATAATGGTCATGTACCTATGTACTTAACGAACAATAAAAAAACAGCATATGAACAAAATATGGGAAATTGTTGGTATAAATCAGAACATAGTACAAAAAAAATAAAGACTATCGTTGAAATTTATGTAGCGCATCACGATGTAAGAATAAACAAACACAAATGTAGAAAGAACAATCTAAAACTTCAAAGGAATAAAATAAATTACTGTATTGTAATAAATAAACTCATTACAATACTGTATTGTGAATAAAAGAAGAGACTCTATTGATCGATACTAAATTTATGCCAATATATACAACTGTTTTTTACATACTAAGAACTTGTAACCAAATGTAACATTGGTACTTTATTTATATTCACAAAGTGCTGTAGTTTCAGAATGCAAAATAACATGCACTTAACTATTTCTCTGAAACATAAAAATGAACGTAAAAACGAACGAAGAATTTAATTAAGTGTAAAATGAAAATAATGTAACAAAACGTTTAATTATTAAAACGTGCAAATTTACAATAGTTACTTTACAAAGTTAAAAAGTTATTTTACATTTAAAAGTAAACAAGGAAATTTAAATCAATCATTTTAACAGTTTCCTTTCTTACCGCGTACAAGTTTGTTTTTCTTATTCGTTTTTTTTCAACAATGAGTTCCACTTCGTTTTAATTATGCTGAAACTTTCTGAATTCACTGGGGAGATATCAAAATGTGGTTTACCAGGCGGAACGCAGTTTAAGTAAACAGTGGCAAGGGGTTGGAGGGAGGAGTGGAGAGGTCACGCAATGCAAGTTGATGTGGAAGTGAGACAGTAAATAAGGGTCTAAAGGGGATGGAGTGTAAGCCTCGGTTGTAAATTTATGTTCCTGGTACAAGAGCTATAGAGACTATACCAAAATTAATTAAGCCCTGAGGAACGTAACGCAAGGTACCTAAAGCGTACTACGGAGGACCTTATTAGAATGATATAAGCTAATCAAATCGAGGCAGACGTTTCCATGATGTTCCTCAATGTTCAAGTTGAGAACTGGTGACGGGGTACTAACATGTAAAAACACTTCCGATAATTATTCATAACAATTTATTTTCATTCCAACAAATTACTATCAAATCCACAAAGGAAACTGTCATTACAAAAGTCTAATAATTATAAAATGTATATAACTTAAGGTGGCTCGCATGAACTAAATCCAATTTGCCTATTTTTTATAAAGCGTGAGGTTCCATCAAGGATCTAAAAGTAACCCTCCGTTTTTAAGGGGAGTCGGAAGTCCGAAAATTTTATTTTTTAGACTTTTTTGGTTTCTTTTCTTACATTTTATAAATTTTCAAAATCTTATGATTAATTTGATATATTTACTATTGTTGTAAGACGTACCTTTATTTTTAATGTTTTTTTTTTAATTTATGCTACAAATAGACTTTTCTTTAGTATTTGTGATATTAAATAGAATTTTTTGCTGTAACTTTGGTCAGAACTGAGCTAGCGTGATGATTTTTATTTTGAATTGTTTAGAACTTCCCTATAGTGTCCCAGTAGTTATCAAGACAGTCACAGAATTTTGTGAGTATGGCCACATCTAGGACCTTGCCTGTTACAATACTTGCGGCTGACACTACTCCATTTAGTGACCGATGGCCTCTTTTTGCCAGGTTCCGTCGAATCCTCCAGATAAATTTCTATTTCCGTTGTCACAATCAATCTATTTTCAAGCACAGCCTCCTCAACAGGTAGCTTCATACTGTGGGAAGCAAGTTTGCTAATACAATCTTAATTATTATGAAGCTGGGTTGCAATAATGTAAGTTAAATTTTTCAGTTTTTTATCATTTTCGAAAATTCATTTTTTTAGCACAAAAGGAACATTTTCTCAGCAACCACTCGACCAATTTTGAAGAAATTTTCAGGGTAGTTAACCTTCATAAGGATGCATAGTTTCTACGAATAACAAGTATAAAAAATGTTTTATTAATTGTTATTTTACAGCTATAAATGTTTCAAAATTTCATCGGTCTGAAAGGTGAGCCGAATTTAATTTTTTACCTTTGTTAAAAATCAAAATATTACAAAACTGTACATTCAAAATGTATATAATAGCAAAATAATGTTGTAAAACAAATTCATAATGTTCTAAGCTGTACAAACTGAGAAAATGTTCCTTCAGTAAATATGGTGAAATATAGGACTACCGTGTTCCCTTAAGGGCAGAATGTACGAGAATGATGGTTTTGACTGAAAATTTTGATTTCCGGTTTTTAATGTTTTTCAATAGTTTAGACCTAGATCTACGCCAAAAACATTAAATTACGACAAAAATATTATTTTAATGAAAAAAATTAAGTTTTTATCAGCTTTATCCTAAAAAATCAACAAGTCGCCAAGGACAAATATTTTTCATATTTTTATATTGCTCGTTTTAGTGCAAAAAGAATTTAAGTTTTTTTAAAACTAACAAGCTTCACTATTTTCAATATTGTGCTTTACTATTTTTAATATTCTCCGTTGTTGTTGCAGCTTTCTAACCAACTGTTGATGGGAAACTAAACATGTTTGTGTACTTTTGTTTTTCATTAGAACCTTTTCCCGTAAATTTAGATTTTTAACACTATGGTACGTTTTTCTCAGAAACCATTTAACCTACCAGGCTAAAATTTTCACCAGTTAATTATCATTTACATTCACATTCACGAACATTATTTTTACTTCCTCGGGTGCTCAAAAAATTAGTAATATCCAAAAAAACGTAGAAAAGAATTGTAAAAATTTTAAGTTATTCGTTATTCTTTTAAAAACTTTATGGTCCCACAGATTAAATTGAAAAAATGTCAGTAGCTAAACCAACACTACAACTATAAGTGTGTAACGTTTCATTTTCGTAACTTTCACGAATCCTATGAAAAATGTACCTAAAATTAGCAAATTTAACATTAGCGGGATACAAAGTACAGTCTCCCCTTAAACCGACAAAATGTTCCAAATCCAAAGTTGTTACTAATAAACTATAGACAGTTGACATCACTAAGCAATCCCCAAAAAATACGAATTTAAGATTTCCAATCCGTTCAATTATAAATTAAACAAATTCAAGCGATTCTGCGCAACTAATAAAAATCTTCAAGTCAAATTTTAAAAGGGAATAAATTAAGGTTTTTTATAAATTAGGCTAATTAAAAACAATAATAACAATACTTTACTAGTTATAACTGAACAGAGTGACCTAAAATTAGGACATTTCCGCTTTTACCAAGTTGTATTCGAGACAAGTGTTTATTTACACTTGGCACCAGTATTTGAGGATAAAAATAGTGGTAGACACTACAGTTTATAATGAATGCACGAACTAGAGTAAACTTTGCGTTCTTGTGGAAAGTTATTTACTATAACACTATATTGTACAATATAAACTATTTGCTTCGTTTTATTTTTAAATTAACCTGCGAATTCCTTAATGCTATTGTGTATGTAACTTACTATTTTTCTAACAGTCCTCGCGTTAGCAGGGCACATTACTTTTGATAGTAACTGAGGATAATTTTCATTGTACGTATTTTAGTACTCATTTTATTTATTATTAAAAGTACTTTTAACTTTAAATGCGCCATTTTAATGAGTTTCTTTAAAGGTACGTATTCCACCTACAAAAGAAACATAACACTCATTTTATTAGTATTACCACTATTTATACTTTCTCTTGCCTATATGAATATGTTAGGAAGGAGAGTATTGTTTTCATGTCGATTTTTCAACATCGAGTTTTCACCGGATCTACACGTTTTCAGATCCCCTGAACCCAAAAAACATATCTTTAGCGATTGGTCTGTGTGGGTGTGTGTGTGTGTGTGTGTGTGTGTAAGTGTGAGAGAGAGAACAAAATATCTAAAGAACGGAACATCGTACGAAGTTGAAACTTAAAAGTTAAGTTAGGTACCTTAAGAGGACCCTACACGAACATTTTCATCAAAGTCGGTCAACCGGAAGTTGTAGTTGATCCGTGTCATTTTTCACTTTTTGCAATTTTCTCAAAAACAGCTCCTACAACGTTTTTTAAACTCCCTCATTTACTATATTTTAATGCTTTACAAGATACGGTAGGCGCCATGTCTGCTGAAATTCTTTGAGAGGCTGTTCTCTCGTAAAAAAAATAGGTTTTTTAAGATCGCAGCCTTAATATCCATTTTAGCGCAAAAATGTATCTAATAAAAGTTGTAAACAATTTAAAAATCTACAACTTTTATTTCAAATAGTTTTTTGTATAACGCTTCGTTTAGCAGTAATTAGTAATTTTCTGGTTTTTTTCATGAAATCTGTAAAAAAAATTGATTATTTACGATTTCATCCGTAGTACTATCCATTTTACGACAAAAATGCATAAAATGAAATGTACAGGAAATTAATAGATCTACAACTTTTATTTATAAAAAACTTTCTGTAAAGAGCCTAGTTTAGCGTCAAAAAGTGATTTTTCGTATTACTAAGCCAAATAAAGGTTGTTTTTTATTTTGCATCATTGCATGATTAAAGTTAGGTTATGTTTTCGAAGTTAATTTTTTGTTTATTTCTAATGTTTTATTACTAATGTTAGGTTATATTGTTCATTATTCGCATTGGCAAGAGAAAGTCGTGTGAATTTTTTACATCAGATTTTTCGTTACCTTGTGTTCTCCGATTCATTCACTCTTTCTCAAAACATAATAAGGAATTCTTGTAAAATCTAAGATACAATATTAGACCTTTATTAAGCCTCCAATAAAAAATAATTAAAAAAAATAACGCTTGGCCAAAAATAGAAAATTACATTTAAAAAACATTTTTACACATATCATTAAAAACGCTACAAGAAACAATCAATGAGTTATTTTTGAAATAGCCGAGAAAAAGTACAGGAATGTTTTTGCAAAAAAAAACTACCATTTAATTTTCCCTTTACACGACACATGAGTAATAAAAATTATACGTAATTCTAAAATAATAGCTATGTAATAAAACAAGAATAAATAAATTATTAATCCATATAATGATATCAGATTAATAGAACTGTCACATTAAATAATGCCTCGAGAATTAAAGCAAAACAGTAACAATAAAACACGTCACGAAGATGTCACTGGCATAACAATTCAGCTTAACATTTGAAATGCAACGTATTATTACGTGATTATAATATGCAAGCGATAGTAATTTAGGAGTCGTATTAAATGTTAATTTGAATATATAATTACAAATTGAAAATAATTTGATATTAGGAGATTCAGTATAATTTGCGTTTTATTAGGGCCTGTTATATAAATTGAAACCTAACTTGATCTCAGCAGTAAAGGTCACCATTAAGTGGATCTGATTGACGTAATATTGCACAATACAAACCGAATTAATATCAATTTAGTTCGAAATATGTTTTCAAAACTGATGTTACCTAATTTTCTACAACCACTACCATGATTGAAGGCATATGAGTAGAACATAAATACAATTTATTCTGTAATGAATAAATTTAAAAAAATTGCGTAAATTTTTTTCAAATATTTAAAAAATTTGGTGTGAAACACAAACGCAACTTTCTCTTGCCAATGCAAATAATTAACAATATAACCTAACATTGGTAATAAAACATTAGAAATAAACAAAAACACTAACCTCAAAAAACATAACCTTATTTTAATCATGAATGAATGATGCAAAATGAAAAACAACCTCAGTTTGGCTTAAAAATACGGAATATCACTCTTTCACGCTAAACTAAGCTCTGTAGAGAAAAATTCTCTAAATAAAAGTTGTAGATCTTTTAATTTTTTATAAATTTAATTTATACACTTTTGCCATAAAATGCATTCCTAAGGCTGAAATCTTAAAAAATCGATTTTTTACAGATTTTCATGAAAAAAAAACCAGAAAATCACTAATTACCGCTAAACTACGAGTTATACAAAAAATGTTTAAATAAAAGTTGTAGGATTTTAAATTCTCCACAACTTTTGCTATGTATATTTTTGTGCTAAAATGCATATTAAAGCCGTAATCTTAAAAAAAAAACAATTTTTTACGAGAAAACAGCCTTTCCAATAATTTCAGCAGCATGGCTTTATAAAGCCATGTTGTTAAAGTGGTAATGTAAGCAATACAAACGCGGTTAGTCTGAACAAATTACGGACCCTTCGGCGATATTGTTTACTATTACATTAATGATTGTGTTTAAGATTCGTGACCGGCCCGACATACTCGAACTTTCGTTAAAACTCCATACTCCTGCTGTAAGGCACAGGTAGCTTCCTCGGTCGTCGGTAAATCCCATAATTTCATAATAAAATACAGTGATCTACACTATTTCAAACTACAACATAAAATGAACCGTTACCTTCGATGAATTAATGCAATACGTTACAATTCATTACCGGAAATAAACATCATTAAATGTATAACAGTGATATCATGTTAACGTGTTTAGACTAGTAATCAGAGTGGCCCACCGTTAATGTAAAAGTACTGTATTTATGAAATCCAGGCTCCGAACACACCCAAGTTTAACAATAATTTTGGTAATTGATAAGGTAAGTAAAACCTTAGTCTTTAATAAAATTTTGGAAACCAGAATATTGTTTCATTCTCTTTGGTTAAATTGAAAACTCGCAACTACCACGATATTCGGGCGTTCATAAAAAACCGGATACAGAACGAACTACGAGTATGTACAATGAATTAGGTATTTAAATACCTATCGAAGAAAGTGGTAAATAACAGAAAGAAGACTTTGCAACAGATTTCTTTACTTCTCAAGCTTAAATTACTTAAAAGAAAAACTAAGTAATAAAATATGCAGTAAATATTTATTAGCAATAAAGGCATTGCTGAAACAATGAGCGATATTTTTATTTAAATGTTTTTGTTTAGGCCATCAGCCGAAAGGTAAGTTTTTACTTGTAGAGGCTTTACTAAGTAAAATGAAGAGGGATATAGCCATCCTCACTGAGTCGAAAAGTATGCTTATCAACATACCCGGCCCTTTGAAAAGCACCTACTTTCCACCCTGAAAATGACACCGTCACTTCATTCACCTTTGGTTTCGCTGCATAATGAGATTCATTACTCTCAGAGAAGATAACTCTGACTATAGTCCGATTCACGAAAGCAAACACCTGTCTTTAAACAGCAATATCTTTTGAACTGTTGTGTGTAAAAACAATTTTAATACAGCAAATTGAAGATTGTTTTATTATTGGTTACATGATATAATTAACAGTTTCAGAAATCAAAGTGTATAAAAAATAACGAATTAAGCTTAAAAAGTACGCTGTTTTTAACCACTTTTCCAGCATATCCAACTGGAGATAACTCTGACTATAGTCCGATTCACGAAAGCAAACACCTGTCTTTAAACAGCAATATCTTTTGAACTGTTGTGTGTAAAAACAATGTTAATACAGCAAATTAAAGATTGTTTTATTATTGGTTACACGATATAACTAACAGTTTCAGAAATCAATAGTGTATAAAAAATAACGAATTAAGCATAAAAAGTACCCTGTTTTTAACCACTTTTCCAGTATACCCAACTTCAAGGTACTTTGTTCACTTGTACTTTAAAATGAATAGGGCTACAAAGTATTATATGTTAATGTAATCCTGTAACCAACAATATAACAAGCTTTAATTTGATGTATCATAATTGTTTTTACATACAATGGTTCAAAAGATATTGCTTTTTAACCCTTTATAGGGCAGTACTACGGGGGAAATATATAGGTATGTTGTGAAATGTTAAATTTTGCTGTACAAGGACTTAAATAATATATTTCTAGTGCCAGAACAGTAAGATATTTCTTTTTATTAATTTTAAGCCTTGATAAGTATAGCCTGCATACCAAGGAAAGTTTATTGAAATGGAAATCACAAAATGTTTAGTGATAAGAATGCTTTTTAAAACAACTTGTAGTACTATAAAACAAAAAAAAATGTATAGAATAACTTCTCTTAACATAATATTAGCATGAATGCTTGCTTTCCTGTAAAACCTCGAATTTTCTAAGCACTGTACAACAACAAACAAAGCGGTAGCGTATGCTGATATGAATCCTTACCAGATTCGTGCAACTCACAAAAAAAGGTCTCTGGGCGCTAATTTCAAAATGCGGATAGCCTACTTACCAGAGAACATAACACCATAAAATGGTAATAAGGTTCAACTGCATGGTTATTCTTTCAAAAAATCAACCTTATTGCCAGTGGTAAGTATACTTACCAAAGACCTATTAAGGGTTAAAACAGGTGTTTTCTTTCGTGAATCGGACTTTAGTGTCTTTTACACCTGTACCTCTTCTGTTCTTAAATCCTTTAATCATATAATTGGCTCACCATGTGATAAGAACAGAACTATTTTTTTTTACCTTGGTGCAAATAATTTAACACCCCACCTAACTGTTATAGGAAATTTATTTAATTAACAGTATGTAATTAACTAAAGTTACGTATTTGTATGTAATTGAAAACAAAAATTACAGCACATTTAACATAAATAAAATAATCAATCATAAAAAATTAAAATATTTAAATACATACATTATTAATTCATCCATTAGTTGTATGCGTATGTTAATTAATACGGTTTTCATAATAATTAAATTATTCATTGTATTATTAATTAATCTTACATTAGTTTTCATTAATAAAACGAATCACTGATCTGTTTTATTTCAATTGCAGGTTGAAGGTTATTAATTAGATTAAGTAATTTGTGTTTATTAATATAATAATTTGAAATTCAAATATGTTGATTGAGCATGGGTTTCAAATTACAGAAGGGCATAATTACTGGTTTTCAATTTCAATTATGGGTAGTAAAACATTGGTATTAATACATTAAGTTATTAAACAAAATTGTAATATTTGCAGGTGTACATGATTAAAAAATATATAAAACATGTACAGCCTATCACAAAAAAAAATTAAAAATATTATATAATTAATGCAACAAACTCCATAATACGCTTCTACATAATTTGTGCATGAACTTATGAAGATAAATTTCCATTTGATTTATTTTTAATATCTCGCTTATTGTCGAGTACTGCCCATAACTGACACGTGGAGTGTCAAATTATTTACACTTAATCTGTTTGTTGCAGGGCTAAAATTAATAGTTCTGTTTCTTATCACATGGTCAGCCAATTAAATTACTGAATCATTTAAGAACAGAAGAGGTTGAGATGTAAACAACACAAATCAGAGTTATCTCCTCTGAAAGTAATGAATTTCATTACACAGCCAGACCCGGTGGTGAATGAAGTAAAGGTGTTATTTGCAGAGTAGAAAATATGTGCTTTTCAGAGGGCCCGGCATGCTGATAAGTGTACTTTTCTATTCAGTGAGGAAGACAATAGGTAAAACACCTCACTCCTCGTTTTACTTAGTAAAACCTCTACAGGTTCAAACCAGCCTTTCGGCTGATGACCTAAACAACACATTGTCGAGTAAAACCGTATTGTTTTAAGATCGTCTCATACCCCGTAATATAAAAATAAAATAGTTAAAACATTCAGCAGAAAATTTAAGAGGTAGAAGTAAAAATTATCAGAATGGTTTCTTTAAATTCCGAAAGGTTTTAATTTCGTGGATTTTGGTAAAAAGAACGTAAGTCATACATTTCCTAAATGAATCCTGTCCCAATCGCATAAAATAAAAAAAATTATTTCCCGAGCTGGTGATAAAAGAATTGAATGAAAGTGAGAGAGTGAGTGTTGGTTAGTGACAGCAAGGGGGAGTTAGGCTACGATTCCCTTCCAAGCCCAGTAGAAAGTGTGCTACATTTTAATTTTACATTTCCCTTGTATTAAACTAACAGTTGCGAGGGAGGTACAAGATTTTTGGAGTAGTAGGATTGTATGGTCACGTGGGGGTTTTTGGTTGGTAGCGGTTGCGGCCTCCGTGGGACTGGACGAGGACGCCTCAATTGAGTCCAACACTACTTCTCCATTGTCGGGGAAAGAACATGAGTTTTACTCGCCACCTCGGATACAAAAAAAAAAAAACAAAATAGCGATTTCGTGCCTTTCATTCTGTTGTAAACAGAAAAAGTTTCAATTTTAATGATACAAACGGCTTACATCTACTGGAAATATAATCAAAAATCTGGTGTGAAACACTCACACAACTTTCTCTTGCCAATTCAAAAATTTACAATAAACTTAACATTATTAATAGACATTAGAAATAAACAAAAAACTAACTTTAATAACATAACCTAGTTTTAAAAATGAGTGAAAGACGCAAAATGAAAATCAACCTCAGTTTAGCCTAAAAATACGGAAAATCACTCTTTCACGCTCAACTAGGCTCTGTAGGGAAAAATGCTTTAAATAAAAGTTGTAGATCTTTTAATTTTCTATAAATTTAATTATATACACTTTTGTCGTAAAGTGCATACTAAGGCTGAAATCTGAAAAAAATCGATTTTTCACACGTTTTCGTGAGAAAAAAACAGAACATTGCTAATTACTGCTAAACTAAGCGTTATACAAAAAAATGTTTGAAATAAAAATTGTAGAATTTTACATTCTCTACAACTTTTATTATATAACGTTTTGCGCTAAAATGCATATTAAAGCCGCAATCTTAAAAAGAAAATGTTTTTACGTAAAAACAGCCTCACGCAGAATTTCAGCAAACATGGCGCCTACCCTATCTTGTAGAACATAAAAAGTGTAGTAAACCAGGCGATTTTAAAAAAAAATCGTAGGACCAGTTTTTGAGAAAATCGCAAAAAAGTGAAAAATTATACGAATAAACTACTACTTCCGGTTGACCGATTTTGATGAAAATGTTCGTGTCGGGTCCGGTAGTGGTATATAACTTAAGTTTCAAGTTTCAAGTTCGTACGATGTTCCGTTCTTGAGATACTCTGTTCACACACAGACACACATACACACAGACACACATACACACAGACACACAAACACAGACCAATCGCTAAAAACATGTTTTTTGGGTTCAGGGGGTCTGAAAACGTATAGATCCGGTGAAAACTCGATTTCGAAAAATCGACATGAAAACAATACTTTCCTTCCTATATATTCATATAGGCAAGAGAAAGTAAAAATACATTAATCAGTATCAAGCAATGTTTAAAACCTCAATATTTTACTGTCATGAAATCCTTAACTGTAATTTTAAAGCCAACCCTATTTTGTGTCGAAGATAAGTACTAATTTTATGGATTTACTTTCTGTAAGAAATTGGTAAATTTAGATAAATTGATCTTTCGCAGTTAATTGTTTGGGTTTACGTCGATGACAGTTCAGTACAAAGGTCATGGCACGTATACTAAAATTTTCAATAATTATTATTATTTTACCTCAGGATCACACAGAGTGACAATAGGGGAACTAAATAAATTATTATAACTACACCAAGTTGTTAAATTAAAAAAAAACTTTCAAAAGTTGTTTTTCTCTACTGAACAATGTAGGTTTTTGACTTACGCCCATTTAACCAAACTTAACTGAATTGTTACATTGAAAAATTTCAGATGTATGGATTGGTGATCATTGAGTTAACTGATTAATTATTGGATTTTATATAATAATAAATCATTATAATTTAATTATTATTAAAAGGAACGCAATCACAAAACTATCTCATTTCTCATTTACTCAGGTCAATATTTTTAGCTTTTAACCTGATATTAAGAGCGTTCAAAACAAAGGATACATGAAAAGGTAGAACAAAGAATGAGTAAATTGCGATTTGATAACAAAGACATAACATAATCTGCTTTCGTGTATGTTACTTTGGTTAATTTTATATTACCTCGGGTAATTTTATTACAGTACATAACACAACATTCTGCATCAAAGAGACTGAAGGAGTTATGTTATTATAATTGCTACCTTCCCTATTCACTAGAATTCGTTACAGAGATACAAGTCATGAAGATACTGAAGAATATAATGTTATAAAGGTTATTGGATTTTATCTTAAGAAAAGCCAACGATGGAACTACTAAAGGTGAAGTTTATATTTATTTTATTTAATTTTGATGCACTATTAGGAAAAACCGACATAAATTCACTTCAACTATTCGCTAGGGTTTTGTATACATACATACTCGTACAAAGCTCGTTGCGCTTTTTTACTTTCTCTTGCCTATATGAATATATAGGAAGGAAAGTATTGTTTTCATGTCGATTTTTCGAAATCGAGTTTTCACCGGATCTATACGTTTTCAGACCCCCTGAACCCAAAAAACATGTTTTTACCGATTGGTCTGTGTGTGTGTCTGTGTGTTTGTGTGCGTGTGCGTGCGTGCGTGCGTGTGTGCGCGCGCGCGCGCGAACAGAATATCTCAAGAACGGAACATCGTACGAACTTGAAACTTGAAACTTAAGTTACATACCACTACCGAACCTGACACGAACATTTTCATCAAAATCGGTCAACCGGAAGTTTAGTTTATTCGTATAATTTTTCAATTTTTTGCGATTTTCTCAAAAACTGGTCCTACGATTTTTTTTAAAATCGCCTGGCTTACTACATTTTTTATGCTCTACAAGATAGGGTAGGCGCCATGTTTGCTGAAATTCTGCGTGAGGCTGTTTTTACGTAAAAACATTTTCTTTTTAAGATTGCGGCTTTAATATGCATTTTAGCGCAAAACGTTATATAATAAAAGTTGTAGAGAATGTAAAATTCTACAACTTTTATTTCAAACATTTCTTTTGTATAACGCTTAGTTTAGCGGTAATTTGCGATTTTCTGTTTTTTTCTCACGAAAACGTGTGAAAAATCGATTTTTTAAAGATTTCGGCCTTAGAATGCATTTTACGACAAAAGTGTATATAATAAAATTTATAGGAAATTAAAAGACCTACAACTTTAATTAAAGCACTTTTCTCCACAGAGCCTAGTTGAGCGTGAAAGATTGATTTTCCGTATTTTTAGGCCAAACTGAGGTTGATTTTCATTTTGCATCTTTCACTCATGATTAAAATAAGGTTATGTTTTTGAGGTTAGTTTTTTGTTTATTTCTAATGTTTTATTACTAATATTAGGTTTATTGTTAATTTTTTGAACTGGCAAGAGAAAGTCGTGTGAGCGTTTCACACCAGATTTTTTTTTTTAAAGCTGGAAACAAAAATTTTGTTGACATCAGTACAAATATGTATGTGTTATATGTACGTATCAGTATGTGTTATATAAGTAAAAGTAGGTAAAATATATTTCTTAAAAAATTGTACGATCTCTTACATTTTTGGAAAGTTTACATAACATTTTACTCACAAATCGAATGTGGAATTATTTCTACGTCATATTTTATATGAGTATTTTACTGTAAGCTGGTATTGTAGTGTGCCTATTACGTGACGATATATTGTGTAAAATAAATGGTAGAATTAAAAAGAACTGATGGAAGAAGTAGACTTAAAAAACAAATAAAATAAAATATGACTTTATTATTTATCAATCACAGAATATATTTTTCAATATTTAAACAGTATTAGTATGTAATGCTATATAGCCTATGTTCCTCAGGACAGTAAAAAATTTTGTTCCTACGCTTCGGACAGTAAAAAATTTTCGAAATAGGTTTAAATTTTTTGAGATTACCTCGTACAAACTTCTTTAAAAAAAATAGGGTAGAAAACAATATCTACCCCGCAATATTACTCGGTCAACCGACATTATTTTAAGGGTAGAGCCTTCATTCGAGGTTTATACTGGATTTTATTTTATTTATATTTTGCTTAACGTACATTATCACCCATGGAGAGATAACTATAAAAGCAGGTGGAGTGTTAAATCATTTGCACTCGATCTGCTGCTAGTTCCAGGACTACAAAAAATAGTTCCGTTTCTTATCACATGGTCACATAACTCAAGCATTTAAGAACAGAAAAGATAAAGGTATAGAAGATACTAGTCAGAGTTACCTCCTCTGAGAGTAATAAATTTCATCATTATACAGCTAGACCATGTGGTGAATGAAGTGAAGGTGTCATTGCAGAGTGGAAAGTAGATGCTTTTCAGAAGACTTGGCATGCTGATAAGCATACTTTTCCACTCAGTAAAGAAAGCAGTGGTAAACCGCCTCACTCTTTGTTTGGGTGATGACCTAAACAACAAACAACCGTAACGAGTAAGATATTTTAAGCGAAAAATTAATATTCTCTAACTCAACGCTGATGAATTTATTTCTAACATTATTATACACAAAAAACAAATAAAAAACTAAAAAAAATTGAAAGGGTGAGTAAGGTTAGGTTACAAAAACAACAGGACAAACTTTTAACAAACAAAACAACCCTTCTACTAACACATTTTCACCATTTAAAATGTTCTGTACACACAATTTGTACTTGACAGTTTGTTTTTAATACATATCCGATTCTATAAAATGTGGGACAATAATATACCTACAAAAAGTAATGAATTGATCCGCTCATTACAAAAATCTCTGCTATAATACCAATGTTAATTCCCCTCCTGTTTCCACTTCAGAACATTCGACCTTGAGTACAAAGAGAACCATTTAATTACACGTATGTATTTTATCTCGTTCTCAATTATAATCATATATACAGTCAGGGTCAATGTCAACAACATACAATTATAATGATAATAATTATTATAACAACTTATTAATTCTAAATTATCCTTGAAACTTAATGAATTTTCACTCAATTATGTTACTTTTATTCAGTGCGTATTAAGTCAAAATTGAGATGAGCATCACCTTACAGTTTTCCTTTAACGAAAATTAAAATTAAAAATAATTAAAATAGTGTTTCAATATCTTTAGATATCGAAAAATTCTGTACAAAAACAAATAAACTGAATAAGAATGTGAAAAAGATAACACTACAAAACATGAAAAAGTTTCAAGTACATTACAGGGAAGATTTTAAGGGTACAATAAGTCCGTGTTCTAAACTCTTTAACGTCCATGAAGAGCACTAAGTACGTGTGGTGTATTTATTTATCTAATTCCGTTTTCTGGCGGGCTGATTTTCATTGAAAACATTGATGGTCTGAACACAATCTTTTCAACAGTGGGGGTTTTAAAGTGATTACAAACAGTCCTGTGTGTACGTACTAATAAGAATTCATAAAAATTTAAGGTAACTCTTAAATTTTCGTAAAATAATTGAAAATTAAATAAAATTTACCCAGTATGCTCTAAAAATTTTTAATAACAAGATGTTTATCATTTAAAAATAATTATTAACGGGGGTATTTTCTTTGTAAAGGAAGAGAAAACGCTGAGAAAAAACAGTGTGTGTCTATGTGCGTGTGTGCGTGCGCGCTCGCTCGCGTGTGCTTATGACCACACGATAGAAGTGAAAACTTTATGAAATAAAATTATTATTTTTATTTCTGTACTCATATGTAATATTAGTTACAAAATACAAATTATATTGTGAATTAATCATTTGATGGAATTTTGCGCTGATTGGACTTCTATAAGAAAGAAAAACAATCGGTTTATGAGAACTGAAATATGTCATAATTACTTTAGATTCAAATTTATTTAAATATCTAAAATAATCTTCAAGTATTTCTTATCTTGACCCGTATTTAAATATTACCTTACGTACTTTAAATATAACAATGATTAGGCCTATAAACAATAACATTCGCGTATTACATTAAACTAGTCTCAAATAAAAAAACATTATTCGGATTTCCCGATTAAGGAGTTGAATAAACATAACCTTTCATTCCCGTGTGTGACGCGTGACAGTACAGTTTCGTTCACTGTTCAGAAAGAGTGTTTAAAGAAATATTCACTTCATAAATGTAGGTTCATATAAATACGTTGTTCATTATAGTATTTTTCGTTAAGATTTTTTTTTCGTTTTACACCCAACTGCTACATATATTAAGGCTAATGCAGACGGTGAAGGCGATACATTAAAATTTGTGACAAAAAATGCCAGACCAGGAATCGAAAACGGGATTACGGAATAGAAGCCAGTTGCATTGACTACAGATCTCTCATGATGCGGTCGTGGTTTCGAATCCCACTCAGGCACGGCATATTTTCATACGTTACAAAAAATTCATTTCATCTTCACACATTTACACCCCAAATGTTGTCGCCAATGACCGTTGCATTTGATGCGATGTTAAATAAAAAAATCTGGTGTGAAACACTCACACAACTTTCTCTTGCCAATGCAAATAATTAACAATAAACCTAACATTAGTAATAAAACATTAGAAATAAACAAAACACTAACCTCAAAAATATAAACTTATTTTAATCATGAGTGAATGACACAAATGAAAATCGTACTCAGTTTGGCTTAAGAAAAACGGAAAATCACACTTTCACGCTAAACTAGGCTCTTTAGAGAAAAATTCTCAAAATAAAAGTTGTATATCTTTAAATTTCCTATAAATTTTATTATATACACTTTTGTCGTAAAATGCGTACTAAAGCCGAAATCTTAAAAAAAATCGATTTTTCACACGTTTTCGTGAGAAAAAAATCAGATAATCGCTAATTACAGCTAAACTAAGCCTCATACAAAAAAATGTTTGAAACAAAAGTTGTAGAATTTTAAATTCTCTACAACTTTTGTTATATAAATTTTGCGCTAAAATGCATATTAAAACCGTAATCTTAAAAAAACAACGTTTTTTACGTGAAAACAGCCTCACGCAGAATTTCAGCAAACATGGCGCCTACCCTATGTTGTAGAGAACAAAAAATTTAATAAACCAGGCGATTTTTAAAAAAATCGTAGATCCAGTTTTTGAGAAAATCACAAAAAAGTGAAAATCTACACGAATAAACTACTATTTCCGGTTGACCGATTTTGATGAAAATGTTTGTGTCGGGTCCGGTAGTGGTATGTAACTTAAGTTTCAAGTTTCAAGTTCGTACGATGTTCCGTTCTTGAGATATTCTGTTCACACACAGACACACACACACACACACAGACCAATCGCTAAAAACATGTTTTTGGGTTCAGGGGGTCTGAAAACGTATAGATCCGGTGAAAACTCGATTTAGAAAAATCGACATGAAAACAATACTTTCCTTCCTATATATTCATATAGGCAAGAGAAAGTAAAAATTAAAAAAAAACCAAAAAATGCAAGTCACACGTAGCTCACGGGTTTATGCAGTCACGGGTAGCTCTGAAAAATTTAACCGAATCTCTACGAACGATAACAGGATAAGTAGCCTGCTATCTGTGGGGTTGATAAAGCAAACATTATATGGTACAACGGGTTTTAACTTGAAAACATTTTAAAATGTGATTTACGGTAACACCGACACAAATTATTCACTAAATTTCACTAGAAAATCAATTACAGTATACTTGGTACAGCTTACTTTAGAAAAAGGGGTTACGTACAGCTTATACTAAGCTCCGATGTTGTTAACTCAACACGCTAAACAAACAAATACTTTTTTTAATATAGGTAGAATTTTGGTAATAAAAGGCTGTTTTTATACGAAGGTAGCAATAATTAACCTCAAAGAAGCTGTTTTCATTATTTCATTTAATATTCCTGTAAATTAAAGAGTTCACCAAAAATGAGGATTTTTTCGCTGATTTAAATAACTCTTATCTGAGGGAAAACATGAGAAAGTACTGCGAAAGCATAATATTTTCAAAACATAATTTCAACTGATACGTTTTATGAGCTGAAATTCGAAAACAAAGATTTTTTTGCTGACCTAAAGAGTTTTTAGGTTAGTTCTAAAATTAAAAGTAATACTTTGAAGGTAAAAATACAAAAATCTAATTTTCTCAAAACCGGTTCTAAGGATTTCAATTCAACTTCTATTCATTACTTCGTTTGCTAAGTTTATTAAGAAGTTGTATGGGTTAACTCTGGAAAAACCCGTGACGGAAGCTCTTTTGAGAATATAAGATTTTTTTCAAAATTACAACCTTACGGTTCATTTACGGTTCATTTTAGGGCAAAGGTGCATAAAATCCGTGGCTTAACATAATAAACGTTACAGAGAATCAATTAAAAAGACTGAATTTTCTTTATTAATTTTTCTCAAGAATACCAGTTAAGAGGTATTAGTAATGTTATCTGAAGTACAGCATCAAAATTGGTTTATTTCTAAAACTAAACACTTAAAAATTCTATGTAAGAAAAAAGTTAAACAGAATAAAATATCCTCCCTTTATTTAGATAGTTTTTCCAATACTAATTTTAGCGGCACTTTGTTAATATTTCTAAAACAACCCTGCATTAAATGCGTCAATTCCATTGAGTTGTTCCACATTGTCAACCACAATAAAGTTGTAGTTTTTATTAATACACCGTAGTATTCTGCCTGATTCTACCACAATAAAGTTGTAATTTTTATTAATACATCATAGTATTCTGCCATCATAGTATTCTGCCGGTTTTTTTTTCAAAACTACAGTCGTACGGTTTATTTCGGTAAAGATGCACTTAACAAAAATTAAAAATAATTTCTTACAGACTACATCTTAGTAAATGTTACTGAAGAACCGCAACAAGATCGGTTTGTTCTAAAATTAAAGGCTTAAAATGCAATGTGAACAAAAAAGTTAAAGCGAATAGAAAATTCTGCTTTTTTGTTTAGATTGTTTTCGTTCAATATTAAGTTTGACCCACCGGGTTGGTCTAGAGGTAAAGTCGACGCCGCGAGTCAGCTATTTAACAGATGATTATCGGAGATGAAGTTCCTGGTTCAAATCCTAGTGAAGGTAGTTACTTTTATATAGATGTGAACACTAGACAGTGGTTCTTTGATGGTCGGGGTTCAATTAACCATACTCTCTCAGAAATGGTCGGCCTGGGTATGTACAAAACTACACTTCATTTACACGTCATACACATCATCCTCATCTCATTGGGTCATGGGGTTGCTTATTGTTCTGAATTGAACAGATTGCAACGTACACATATTAGGGATAAAAACAAATAACAAAAATAAATAAATATTAAGTTTAAAGACGGCCGCCTCCGTAGCGTAGTGGTAGCGCGCTAGCCTATCACGCGGAGATCCCGGGTTCGATTTCCGGCCGGATTTTCGTTAGGTAAAAACCCCACCGTAGTCGCTAATGATCGAGCTATTGATGCGACTTTAAATAAGTAAAAAAAAAGTTTAGAGGCAATTGCTATTATTGCTAAAAACAACCCCATATTTAAATTTGCCCATTCCACGCTTAATTAATTAAAAAGACTGCATTTTCTTTATTAATTTTTTTCAAGAGATATTAGCGGCACATTGTTAATACCTCTAAAACAACCCCGCATTAAATGCGTCAATTCCATTGAGTTGTTCCACATTGTTGACCATGTGAAAGTTGTAATTGCTATGAATACTGTATACTGGGACAAATACATTTTTCTTTTAAGTCTGACTATGAATACAATACATTGAATATAGTAAATAAAATGTCGTACTACCTGAGATTAGACAAAAATGAGGTAAGTTCATAAATTTATTTATTTGGTAGAACATCTGATACGTACCTCAGATTAAGTTATTCCATACTGACGAAATCAAATTGAGTCATTTAGTAACGTAGAATGAAATAAGAGTAAAAACGAAACTTGAACAAAAACAGATGGTAAAAACAAACACTAAAAATTTAATTTACTCTGTATTCCGTCAACAAACAACTTTTTGTAAATTTCATAAAACTCAAACAGCGCTATTGAGCAAGTATAAGTTTGGATCTAAATACGTTTAAATAATGAAACTAAAATTTAATCAAAAAATCACAAACAACTGATGAAGCATAAAACAATATTTTATATAAACACACGCGACGCGGTAACATGAACACCGTCATAACAATCACAGATCCGCCGAACGACTGAGTTCTCTCACAATTCCCACTACGTGAGCCTGGCAGAGAACCACTGCTGTCTAGTAAGTTTTACCTCCCCACACCCAATATAACAAAACACGCACATAACATTCGCCAGAAGCAGATTACCTGTTCCATATTGCACGCAGAAAGTAATGTATGCTATACAGTTCATCTACATACTGAATTTCCATATTAGAAACAATATTTTCTCGGCCTTTTGTTTACATCATTTTTATGAATCTTTAAAGTAATATATTAATAAACTAGCGAACACCGCTCGTTTCACTTCGCATACATATATATTTTGTTTTTCGGTACAAAAAATATTAAAACAAAAATCGTACCAATTTTATTTTTTCTACTTTTGGCTGTGACCAGACGTTTCTGGAAGATTTTTTGCAACCCACATTCTCAGCATTCATTCACTGTCAGCTTTTCTCCTTTCTTCTTCCACCCGGCGTTCTTTTTGCTCTACATGAAAATCCTTAAAGTCCGTAAATAGTTGTCTGAATTTAGTTCATTAATTTTTCTCGGTTTATTCCGGTTTTTTCAGTTATTTATTTAAGTTTGCATCAACAATGCAGTCATTAGCGACCAGTTATTACAACAAAATCATTACAGTATCCAATAAACTGCTGATACAAAATTACAAAAACCAATCAACAAAACTAAAAACAATGAATAATTACTAATAAAAATTAAAAACATCAGATAATAACAATAACTGATCGGAAAAATTCAATCGGTAACAGATAAATACTGTTACACACACACACCACTAATTTACATGCAAACTGGCTTTCTCAATATCTTTTATGACTTTTTTAAACCGACACATCTTCTTTTATCCGACACATTAGGTCTATTGTTTAGTGTCTTAAAAATTTGTTTTGTCAACCGGTAGTCATCCATCCTATACAGGTGTCCGTAAAATTTTAGTCTTCCTTTTCCAATCGTTTCCTTTAATTCTACTTTTGGTGGTATGATTTTTATTATTTATTTAATTTACAAACTAATGTACGTGAGACAAAAATCAACTACATTCTTATAAATAAACAGAAGATATGAAAATAAAAATTAAAAAGAATAATAATGCTCTGTACATTAAAAATTACATTTTACTTCATAGATATGATCAAAAATTCTACATTCATGATTTCACAGAATTCTGCATTTTTTTATAAAATGTAACAACCTATAATTTACAAAACATTACAACAATAAATCAATATTAAGGTACTTTCAATTAATGATATTGAACAACCTTAAGAAAAAGGTGCAATATTTCAATTTATATTAAATGGAGTTTTGGTCTAAAATTCACATTAATTTGTAATTTTTAAAGAACGGATTTTAACGCGGTTTTAAAACCATCAAATTTAAAGTTTTAAAAATTTTTTATGTGTATATTTGACACATAATAAACATTAAAGCTGTAATCTTGAAATCCCGATCTTTCACTTTTCCATTTCTTTGTTTCTGAAGGTACAATTTTTTTAAATCGTTTCTTAGTGAGCACCTACGATTTAATGGAACAGACACACGGAACTTAAAATTTCTGCGCCTTATACTCGTAGTTCTGAAATATTGTGATAAGAATGTCTTATCAAACAATTTTAAGAAAAACAATACTTTATACAAATACCAGAACGAATTCATCTAAATATTTAATTTTAATTTTAGGAAAGTAACAATAAAATACTTTATAATTATTTTGTATTATTAGATCTATTATTTAAACAAGAGGAAAAATACAGGTGTGAAAAGGCTACGTTTACCTTCTCTTTTAAGAGATCCTAAAATGTTAACGAACCAAAATCTAGAATAGTGCCTTCTAGATTTTGGAAAAAAATTATTTATTAACACCTGATCAAACAGTTCCAGTATTAAAAAAATAAAAAAACGTAAACAAAGCAGACGATATATCACAAAATGAGATTGAAAAATAACAATTCAGTGATCTATATTCAGTTTCTGTAGAAGACGATATCGATATAATACACAAAAATTACGAAATGGCTTTATTGGTAAACTTAAAATACACCAATAAAGGTTACTGTAAAATCAAAATTACCAGTAAAATAAGCAGTTTTAAATAACCACAAGTACTGTAGCTAGGTTCAAAAAATTATAGGTATTGTACGTGAAAATTATTGGACATACGTTTAGGTAGACAGGCTCCAATATGCCATTTATAAGTTGCACAACATTAGCGTAGAGTTTGGCATGAAAATATCGCAAAAATCAAAAATTATGGCATTCAAGGGAAGATGGTCGGTTCGCTCAAAAATTATACTTTGCAACCAAACTATAGAACAAGTCAGAGATTTTAAATATTTAGCATGCAAGATTTCCTATGACAAAGAGGATGAGGTGAGTGAAAAACTGGCAAAATTCAGCGCTGTATGCGATTCTATTCGCAGGACAATAGGAAAAAAATCAAGTAAGGACACCCAAATGAAATTTATAGAGCAATGGCTAGAACCATTCATAACATATGGGAGTGAAACATGTGTGTCATTACAGAGGAATGAATCTCGTATCCAGGCTGCTGAAATGAGATTTTTGCGGGGAGTCAAAGGTTGTACCCGGTAAGATAGAGTACGTAACGAAGCTATCCGCGCCGAGTTAAATGTTCAGTCACTGTTGAAAACGTTAAGAATATACAAGAGAACCTGGTCCAACCATTTAATTGGCATGGTAGCTCACAGACTTCCTCTGCGAGCATGGAAATATAATCCTAGAGGGAAGCGAGGCTTGGGAAGACCTAAAAAGAGATGGATGCCAGAATAGGCCATTTTTGACTGATGATGATGACATACGTTTACCATTCGAAAGGAAAAAGCTTACAGGTGGTTCTAAAAAAATTATATTACTTAACACCTTTTCAATAATTAAAATAAAGTTTTGCGAAACATCAGGAACACCAACTGGTTTGTCACTCATAGAGGTATTTATGATTATCTGAATATACCGACGATCAAAAACGAAATCAGAAGATTTAACCATAGAAAACTGTTTTTAGAGCAAAAATACTTACATTTTTATAAATTACCTACATTTTGTAGAGTTTAAAATACAGTATTAAATAATTTAAAAGAATACAAAAGAAGAAAAGTAACAGAATCTTTCGTAGAAAATATGCCGGTGGTAGAAGAAAAGTTTTAACCGAACGAAAAGTACGCTTATGCCTAGTTAATTTATTCTGCATTAGTACTATGCAAATTTAATGTAAACATTGGATAAAACGTATCTCTTTCAGCACAATGTAGAATGGTATTTGAACTAAGTAAGCAAAGTAGTATGCATGTACGCGTACACGGTTTTACATAAAGTTTTTCTATAAAGCCCAACGGAAAATGCGGTCACACAGAAAGAAATTACAAACCTGGAGTTACAAAAACCATCAAAACCATCAGAAATACTCACCTACATTGTTTAGCTCATAAAACTTCATGCTAAGTTAATTAATACTGTTTTGACCAATATTTGACAAAAATATGTACATCAGAAACTGTAAACTAAAACTAAAAGACGATTAAAAAAATACTGTTTTTCAAGATTTGCTAGTAATTTTATATGATCTCAGCGTTATTATTCTACATATTGTTTTTTTTTTAATTATTTATTTAACGTCGAATCAACTGCAACGGTCATTAGCGACGACGTTGGGATGTAACTTTGTAGAATGGAGGATGAAATGATTTTATTTTGTAACGTATGAAAATATGCCGTGCCAAATGGGATTCGAACCCAAGACCACATGATGCGAGGCGAGCACGTTACCAACTACGCCACATATTGTTTTTATTTCGTAAAATAGCTGGCCCTAAAATGCAATGTTGTAATCTTAAATAAATAAAAAAGATTTTCCACGAGGTTTTGTAACGTTGTGATATTTTAAAGATGCGGTAAAGGTCCTATAATTAAAATCGCTGGAAATAGACAATCATTTTATTTATTTAAAATTTTCACCTAGTATCCAAGATGCTTTGCTCCGATCGACGAAGACGGCTGGGTTTGGTAGCAATTGGGACATTGGCAGATTCCCACAATAATTTAACACCAAGATATTTGATTCACATGTGCTGGGTGTACTAACGTACGGTACACTAACTCAGGTGTTTACCACGTGAAATATTAGAAAATTAGCAAAAACATACCGAGTCATGGAAAGGTCTATGATTGGAGCAACATTGCAACATCGAAAGCCGAATGAGTAAACAATTAAACATCAACGAAGAATAGGGCCGGGAATCATACAAAAAATTAAAATGAGCAGGTCATAATGGAAGACACATGGACAATAGATAGAATAATGTTATTCAAAAATCTAGACCACGAACAGAAACAAGAAACCGTTCACGAACACTGATGTGATGAAGAGATGTTAATCTCAAGGGAGTGGTGACATTGAGCTGGACATGGCCAGCAAGGAATAGGGAAACTTGTAGAAATTTGGAGGAAGCTTATGTTTGATACTGGACAATTAGGCATTAAAAAAATCCAAATCTTATTGTAAATATCACGTTTGTTTAGACTGCTTAACAAGACAAGTATTAAATTCCTTGGACTCGCAGGAATAATTTCAAAAACTACGAACTAAAACAAAAAAACAAAAAATACATACACTAAAACCGTTAAGAATATTTTTAAAGTTGTAATGATTACAACACTCCAATAACGATCAGATAAAGTAAAACAGTACATAATTTTATCAAACCAGGAAGTGTTTCAAGAACTATTCATTTTAGTAATAGATTTTACAGCATTAAATAGAAACCTAACAAGAATTCAGTCATATTTAACATACGTGCTTTGCATTACAAATCACAAAATTCAGTTGATATAAAATCGATTATGTGAAACGTGACAGATTGAAATGTGGAGTAAACCATGAGAGCTTTGGAAACGTACGGACTCCACCTACGCAGACTGATCTAATAGATGTGAAATTGACATAAATCTGGCGTAAACCAGGAACTGCTTAATTTAACGTACCACATTAGATTCTAGTACAACCTGATTTATAACACATTTAATAATTATTTACGACATTTAAATGAGGATCATTTGGATTTATTGTTACAACAAATTTATGATAAACTTTTCAACTGAAAAACGTTCAGGAAACAGATAAAAATTAAGACAAATTTCCGTTTTTACAATATTTGACTTCCAATTGTGATAAAAATTATAGGAATCAGCAGTAAGACTTCTATAATTCGGACTAATAGGGGGGGGGGGTCCTTATTTCAAATAACAGAAAATTTTGAATTGTGAGTTACTTTGCGGAAATTCTGGCTGAAGAATCAGTAAATGGTAAGTAAATGCTAAGTAATGTTAATGCTAAGTAAATGTTAGATTTTGCTAATGTTATAAAAATAATAAAATCACCAACTAACAAATTTTAATACTGATTTTTTACATCATTCTCCAGCACTAACACTTAACGACACTGAAGTGACGTCAACAAATCATTTCATCATATCACACATCTAAAATGTGTTACGTATGTAGTTTATTTTACAGTAGCAGAAATACAAGTAATTTTCTTAATTATCAAATCAGAAAAATTACAATCTGTTCTTTTATATAGGAACAAGAAGAATAAGTAATAAGGTTAACATAAAAAATACAAATATACATTAATAATAATAGTTACAGATAAAAATTTTGCAATTTTAAAAAATATTTAATTTTGAAATGTTTCAAAATTGAAATAAAAAATAAAATATATAAAAATTTGAAAAATAAAATGTTAATTGTGTTTAAATTTGTTACTTAAATTCAACTCATTGTATCTCTTAAAAGTCTTGTAAACGTATATTCACTGTTGTCCAGTAAGTTTATCCAGAAAGTAAAATGTGTTATTTTTGTGTTTTTAATAAGTAAAGTAAATATGTAAAATGTAAAGTAAAATGTTATTTCATTTAACATTTATCGATATGATAAAATTAAATTAAGAAACGTTCGTAAGTCATTTACAGTACTGCATAATTTAAGATTCAATCTTAGAAAATGTGCTTATTATCAGGATCCAAATTAGATTATATTACAAATATAATCAATTCTGAGTTATTTTGGGTTGTATATGACCTACAGTTCTAATTAATCGACGTTTCAGATTATCCGAATACGACTTGGTCCCATTCAAACATGATAATCTGAAACGCTTTCTTTATAAGAAAATTGTATTTTTTGCACACGGAATAATATTTACGCATGTTATTGCTTTACAGAAGGATTAATTTTAGTATTTCAAAACCGTATGTTCAAAACAATTTAATCTTCTTTAGGCGAAATAGGTATATTTTCTGTAAGCAATAGGCTTATTATAATCAAGTTAGAAAATCCTATAGACCTACATCAAACAAACCGTAACATTTAAATTAAGGTAAGTCCGCAGTTTAATTTCACACAAGGAAGTAAAGCTGTGTATTTGAATATTTCAGTTTTCCACTCGAGTGAAGTTCCATTAACAACATGTTAAACTTAATAAGGAACGTTGTTTCTTCGATCGTTTTGCCCTTAAGCAATATCAGGCTACAATTATACGATATATATACAGCAGTGAACAGTAATGTAATTTATGAAGCAGTGATATGGGTTTCGAAATTCAATAAAGAGTAGAGATGCAGTTTATCAGTGTCGTATAAGAATAAGAAGAAGGGTTCCTATAGGTTTAGATGGAAGGGCATGTCCTTCCCGACAAATCGTCATTCCTTAAGCGACTATAAGTACAGAAGAGTAAGGGGGGGGGGTTGCATGACTCACCATTTCTCCCCCAAAAAGAAGTTACCGCCCTTCCTTCTTCAAACCTTCACCCCATAGCACTTTCACTCTCTTCTTCTTCCACTCCAATAAATGTGTACAAATATTTTATTATTTATGAAACTCAATACGGTACCACTTCTTCCACCACGTACTTCAATTCAAGAAATTCATATCGAGCTCGCGTAACGCCCCCAACACAATTTTAATGTATAAATCTACTAAGACAGGAACGGTTCTTGAAATGAAAATCTACGAGTTATTGGGAAGATTTATACGGCAATCACCATTGTTATTACATCTACCGACGGTATCAAATTTCCATTACCAGAGCCCTAAGAACATTTCAATTGAAAAACTTACATTAACAGATGAGAAGAATATTTAACAGCCATAATTAATATGGATCATACGTTTAAAAATTATAATCTCATTAATTATCCATTAATTTCCTTTTAGTTTCTTAATTTAAAATCGATTCAACGACTTGGTTAAAAACAAGTATAATGGAAAAGAGCATTTGAGAATTTGAATCCGGGACCTTCTGCTTCGCTTCGTAGTTTATTCTAATGGTAGGCCTACGTACATCTCGCTGCACCAGAATTTGATACTCAAACAGAACGCAAAAATGTACTCGAATAGACATCTTGGCTATCAGTTTGTTTCATGCCGTGTTAAGTACTCAGATCTCAAGAGAAAATAATAATAATAATTTATAGTTGAAAATGAAATACTAATACATAAATAATTTACTCACATAAAAAATAATACAGTATTTAAAAATATTGATAGAATATAAAAATAAATATAGTTTGTGGGATGGAGTGTGTAGTGCAACCTCTGGAGGCTTTACTGAATAAAACGAAAATGTTTAAAATGGTGGTTTACAATACCCTTCTTCATTAAGTAGAAAAGTATGCTTATCAGCATGCCGAGCCCACTAAAAAGCATCTACTTTCCATCCTGCAAAATGATACCTTCACTTATTTTACCACAGGGCCTGGCTGTATAACTTTTTTTTTACGTCTGACTGTTCTGCAATTTCTGCTAATGCAGACGGTTGATAGTGATGATATAAAAAAGAGTGATGAAACAATGCCAGACCTGACCGGGAATCGAACTCGGGGTAGAAGCCAGTTGCACTAACCACTACGCTGTATAATGAAACTCATGACTCTCAGAGAAGATAACTCTTGACAAATGTCTTTTACACCTCTACCTCTTCTGTTCTTTAATGCTTCAGTCATATAACCTGACCATGTGACCATGTGATAAGAAACAGAACTATTTTTTGCAGCCATGGAACTAGCGAATCGAGTCAAAATAATTTAGCATTCCACCAGCCTATTATAATTTATAATTTCATTGTCATATAAAATGAATTATGTAAATATTTACCAAAGTTTAATTGTTATTTACCTATAAAGTAAACACAAAGTTATATCATAAAAAAAACTGGTTTTATAATATTCGTTTCTATTCTGATAAAATAACGAGGATAGGAATCCTCGTATATATTCTGTATAATGTGACGTATCTCTTTACTTGCTTGTGACCACAAATCTCAGATTTCTTCGGTTGAACAATACCGTAAAATATTTGTGACAATATGACGGGAAAAGACGCACAAAATTTCCAAACCAATAATTTCGCATCAATAACAAACAAACGCGTCAAGTAGTAAGCATATATTCTCATGCTTACTAAGCCTCTGTATAATAAAGGTAGATCAAAGGATAGGGTTATCCAGCCACCCGTAAATCTAGTTAAGCAAAAGCTTGATCAAAAGCAAGGGAGTGCATGAATGTAGTCAGTCACTATATGGACCCTAGTCAACTCCGTACAACGAGAATGAACGGTCAATCCCCAAAGGGAGTTGCACGGACTTCTGGGAATGATAGTGCAGTCTCCTGTAGGAACATTCTTTATTTTCAGTTGATTGACGTTAAGTTACTTTCAGGCTGAAGCATAGAAGGGATATCCCTTATCCCTTCTATTAGTAGAACCTTGTCATTCATTTTCATGTGTCTGACAGACAAAAAACTGGAAAAAGGGGATACAGAAAATAGAAATAACCCGGAAAGTAGTTTTTTTACAAAAAAAAAATTGCAATCTAATTCGTAAGGATAGAATATTCAAACATTTGCAAAGGGGAAATTCAATTGTCCTGGGAAAAGTTCAACTTCGAAACAAGTTTTGTCTTATTTAAAAAAAACACGGAAGAAAAATACTCTATAAAAAAAATACAAAAACACAAAAAATCTTCTAATAACTTTCCTCGTTTTGAAAAATAAATAGTTAGTTTACAATGTAAATCAAGCATTACTTACATAACTACTTGTAATAGGCAGACAGTATAAATCTTAAAAAAACACACACATTTACACTTTTTTAGTTGTTTTAAAGAAATCTCTTATATTCAAAAGAGAGAGAGAGAGAGAGAGAGATATTTTAAAAGAAAGTTTACTTAAAAGTATATCTACGAACACGCCAACTAAAAACACTGAAAAATACAGGTAATGCTTTTGAGATCGCTTTCGACTTTTTACAAATAAAGCAGGCGTTAAATGGTGATAGGTAAAAATCAATCATGAAAAATGCTACGAATTACAGGGAATCGAATTAGGGGCCCTCGGCATAGAGTAAACAGATGTGGTCAAAAATATACGGTAATCAGGTTCAACCAAACATTTAATGTACCTATTTAATACGTTTTCAATAAAACAAAACTAATTACCTTAAAAGTAAATTAAAAACAAAAATCTGGTGTGAAACACTCACACGACTTTCTCTTTTCAATGCAAAAATGAACAATATAACCTAACACTAGTAATAACACGTTAGAATAAACAAAAAACTAACTTTAAAAATCGTAACCTTATTTTAATCATGAGTGAATGATGAAAAATGAAAATCAACCTCAGTTTGGCTTAAAAATACGGAAAATCACTCTTAGAGAAAAATGCTCTAAATAAAAATTGTAGGTTAGATCTTTTAATTTCCTATAAAACACTTTTTCGTAAAATGTATACTTAGGGTGAAATCTTAAAAATTCGATTTTTTACAGATTTTCATGAAAAAAAAACAGAAAATCACTAATTATCGCTAAACTAAGCGTTATATACAAAAATGTTTGAAATGAAAATTGTAAGATTTTAATTTCTCTACAACTTTTATTATAGTCTATACATTTTTGCGCTAAAATGCATATTAAGGCCACAATCTTAAAAAAACACTTTTTTACGAAAAAAGCCTCCCGAAGAATTTCAGCAAACATGGTGCCTACTCTATCTTATAGAACATTAACAATGTAGTATATGAGGCGATTTTTAAAAAAATCGTAAGAGCCTTTTTTGAGAAAATTTCAAAAAGGTGAAAAATGACACGAATAAACTGCTACTTCCGGTTGACCGATTTTGATGAAAATGTTTGTGTCGGGTCCGGTAGTAGTATCTAACTAAAGTTACAAGTTTCAAGTTCGTACGATGTTCCGTTCTTGAGATATTTTATTCACACAAACACAAACAGACCAATCGCTAAAAACATGTTTTTTGGGTTCTGGGGGTTTGAAAACGTGTATTAGATATGGTGAAAACTCGATTTCGACAAATCGACATGAAAACAATACTTTCCTTCCTATATATTTATACAGGCGCGAGAAACTAAAAATGTTCATTTGAAATCGGGGAAAGACAGTAGCTTCTTCAATAAATTAATAAAAAACACTCTTATAACAATAAATATTTGGAACTTACCCAAATTATTGCAGCAATGAAGATAAAAACGTGTTAGAATCAAAGCTATATACTGCATGCTTTACTACATATAGAAAGAATAACAGCCATGAAAACATACCTGTAAGCAAAAATAAATTTATATTAATAGATTGACTATATTTTGATACAATTTTGTACACAGAAATCAATAAAGCGCAACATTACGTGATATAACCTAACTACTTTTTCCGGAAAATAGGGCTCCATCACGAACCAGTGTACAACACTTACGTTACTTAAGTTACTTTTTCTATTTTCTATTTTTTGTCGTTATTTTTTTGGATATCTGTTTCGTGAATAAATTTCAACAATTTTTAAAAAGGAGATAGCATACCTAAACAAAGAGTATGAAATATAAGTCAGGACACAGTAAAAGGATGATTTATTTTAAAGTGGTAGAGTACCGTACTAGATACCTATTTAATACAATATAATATATTCAATAGAAAAGATACATAAAAGAACTAACCTTGATAAACCAAAAGATAACTTCTTTTAACCAATCACAAATTTTATCTAAATATAAAATTATGTAATGCCACATAACCTATGCTACTTAGGAAATGCTAATCTTTCCAACAGTGAAATTTTGTTTGACATCCGTTTGTTTTTTTTTTAGATTAACTCGTACAAACAAACAAACAAACGTAGCCGAAGATGATTATATAACAAGATAGCCAACGATAATTAATCGGTTACATCACTTGAAGAAGAATCTGTATGACCTTATGGAATGGAACAGTACTGAAATGTAAAGCATAATGTATACATTTACCAGACACTAATAGGGTTTGAAGCCAATATCTTGGATTTAACAGTCAGCTACACTACCAACAGCGCCATCAATTCCGAACGTGATGCTGAATAACTGTATTGAAAGAGCACGTAGTTCCTGTAATACTGTTCCATTACTGTTTCTACCGTTTTTTTTTCATTTAGATGTAAAATAAAATTACATATTAAGAAAACCATTGAATTTTATATTGTTGCAGGTCAACCTTTATATTTTAAATAACCTTTGTTGTTACCAGCTGACCCGAACCAAATACTGTGTGAAAAATCCATTTAATAGCATTTTTGTTTCCTATCTGCAAATACGCGGATACGGGTGATGATTGACAATACAGTTACAGAATAGCGTATATTTCCATTAACGTATTGTAATATAATTTAAATATCAAGGGTATTAATCCTAAAAATATACTCTGTAGCTTTATTTTGTTTAATATATGTGTATTAATAATTTTACTTTCAGTAAATTTCATAATGAAAAATATAACACTCCAGACAAAAAATTTTCTACACTAGTAGAACGGAAAGCAATTTACGAAGTTCGTTCACATTTACTATTGGCATGTTAAAAAATGTGATTAGAATGAAATGAATGAGCTTTGATATTCAATTTTATAGGTTAAATTTATTTTATTATAAAACAAGTTGTAGTGCAGTTAATCGTTAATCGTTAACCAACGAGCGTTGTCCGGGTAAACTCAGCTACATAGAAAACGTTTAAATTTAACTGAAAAACTATTTAATAAATCTTAAATTACTACTGAAATCTGTCACTACAAATAAAGAAAAAGAAATACCAGAGAGAACGAAATTGATTTTATTAAAAATATTATTATTGTTTGAATGAAAAATTACTGAATATATGAAAGATAAATTTTACGAATTTAAATTTTGAAAAAAAAAATATTTTAATTGGAAAATTAACACCTTACCAACGATTACAAGAAAATAATGCACAACTGTGTCGGTACAATTTAGCATAACATTTAACAAAATAACCTTCAGAACGTGTGGTAGGTTTGGTATACAAATACCTACAAATTAAAATTTTCATTTTCATTGTTAAACAATATTACTCATGACCTTCAACTTCGTGTGTTCAAGAATTTTCGAGGAGTACAAAGATTTTTAAAATGTTAACGTAAATAATAAGAGTAATAAATAAATAGTAATAATAAAGAGTAATAACCAAGAAATAGTAAAAAATATCATGTACTATAAATGGTTAAGGTGCATGTAGGCCTACCTATGTTGTACGGCTATTGTGAAAGAATCGGGCACCTATTTAGATAATTCACTTTATTGTAACACCTTTTATTCAATTCTAATTTGTTTACAGGTTGTTAAGATTTATCCAGAAGCCGTCAGAAGGATTTTGTCTTTTTATTATTATATCGAAAACCTCTGTCTTCGAAATCTCCATATCTCACCTTTATAAGCAGCCGGTTTGTTTAGGGTCAGTCAATCTCGATTTGTCAGTGATTCAGTGAGCGTATTTCGTAGTGCGTAACATTGCGTTAGAGAAGGTCAACGTTACTGTGAATTATTGTCCAAAGCTTAGTATCATTTGCAAATAGTATTTAGTTTAATTAAGTGCGACTTAAGTTTATTTATTTTTATTATGAATTATAATTATTAATTTAATTATAATAACTGTAATTTACTTGTAGATTTAAGAAACTTTATTAATTGTAATTTTTAGTTTGTAACAAATACTTGTAATTTTAAACTTTAGTGTCTAAATTATTTATTTTACCCAGATCCCGAAACAGACCTTAGAGATAAGTTTCACAATATATATAGGTACTGAAATACATAAAATATATATTTATGTATTGAACATTGTAAAAAATCAATAAAAAATTATAGAAAGTCCGGTTTAATAATCAGGGAATGCACGAGTATTTTGTAGAAAATTTAAAATGTTTGAAATGAAAAGTTATATTCTAAAATTAAGCCGATTTTAAAATGAGCAGTATTGCTATTAGGGTTTGATCACGGGAAACCAAATTACTGAAGCTTATGTAGTAGGCAGCCCACCATTGAAGAATAATCAAAAGACAAAAGTCGGTTGGAGAAAATGAAATTAAAGCCACCATAACAAGGGCTCATTACAAAACCAGTGATGATGGTAGGTAGTGATGAACTTTATTGTTTCCTTTTCTGAATGTGAGGGTGGAATCGTTAGCAAAAGAGGATGAGGTAGTTTGAGATCGGACAGCTGCGACAACAATCCAAGACACTAGCATTGTTCCACTACAAAGCATTCATCCAATCCTGCTCATCCCTTCCTACCCATCTATCTCTTTCTAACAATCCCTATTTCATTTTCTCCGCTTATTCAGACTGTCATCTGTCCTTCCCTTGATAATATCTCTTCAATCCACTTACATTACCTTCCCCCCCTGATCTGCCACTGACGGAATTCCAATATCATCAGAAGACGACCTATCAACTAAGCACCTCTTTTTTCACTCCCCAACAAACACAATAGTAAACCTGTTACAAGGGTTATTTCAACTCGGTCAAAAAAACCAAATAAATGTCAGTTTATGTTTATTCGTTTAATATATTCTACGAAAGTATACTCACGTTACATCAAATACTAAACTACAGGATAAAAATAAAAACAAAATTACCACAGATGCGCTTTTTGTTGGGTGTTTTTATGTGAAATCAATCTTCACGAGTAAACATTAATCAATTATATTGTTTACATCATGTGAAAACAAAAGAAGAAAATCTACTCACTACTTTTCGCTATATATCTGACAATGAGGCCAGCCCAGTCAATTATCCGTTCCCTCACGAAGTACAAACCCCTTATTTTGTTTTCAATTTTAAATCAATTTCAGGTCAACTACATTAGCCAAATTAGATCGGCACGACTAAAACTTAAAAATAAGAGAACGCAGTTATATTAAGTCTAAAATTCAAACGCCTCTCTGCCAGTTTAAATAGTCAAAATAGATAGTCGCATTGAAATTTTAAGTAACACCAGTTGGACAAACAATTTAGTCAAGTAACCAACAGACAGAAAAACACCATACTTGATATCCGTGTTTAATTTCACGCCTATTCATGCTAAGCTAACAACGGTTATGTAGTTATCACGTTGGCTGTTCAACTAAAAACAGTTCTCAATTTTAGAAAACAAATTTACAAACAACTACCTATTAAACAATTTTTACAGCCTAAAAGTTATTTTCTTACATTACTGTGAAAATCAAAACCAGAATAGGCCACCTTTCGGTCGTAGTGGTTACTGCGTCTTACAAAACGGAAAGTTTCGGGTTCGATTCCCTAGAAAATCTTTCGGTGTTAAACCCATTGATAATGTACCACAACTAATAATAATGTATTCACCAGTAACTAAGCCGTCAATGCGACTTTCAATTGACTAAAAAAAATCATAAATAATGTATACGTGTAATTTTTACTTTCTCTTGCCTATATGAATATACAGGAAGGAATGTATTGTTTTCATGTTTTTACTTTCTCTTGCCTATATGAATATATAGGAAGGAAAGTATTGTTTTCATGTCGATTTTTCGAAATCAAGTATTCACCGGATCTACACGTTTTCAGACCCATAAGCCCAAAAAACCTGTTTTAGCAATTGGTTTATGTCTGTGTGTGTGCGTGCGTGCGTGCGCGCGCGCGCGTTTGTGTGATCAAAATATCTCAAGAACGGAACATCGAAGTTGAAACTGAAATTAGTTACTCTTGAGGACCCGACACGAACATTTTCACCAAAATCGGTCAACCGGAAGTACTAGTTTATTCGTGTCATTTTTCACTCTTTTGCGATTTTATCAGAAAAGATTCCTACGACTTATTTAAAATCCCCTCATTTACTACATTTTTTAATGTTCAAGATAATGTACGCGCCATGTCTGCTGAAATTCTTGGGAAGGCTGCGCTCTCGTAGAAAAAAAAGTTTTTTCTTTTTAAGATTGCAGCCTTAATATACATTTTAGTGCATAAATGTTTAACATTTTTAAAAATTTTCAAAATTATTAATAAAGTTGTAGAAAATTTAAAAACCTACAACGTTTATTTCAAACATTTTTTTTTGTATAACGCTTAGTTTAACGGTAGGCTAATTAGTAATTTTCTGTTGTTTTTCTCATGAAAATCTGTAAAAATGGTTTTTTAAAGATTTGAGCCTTAGAATGCATTTTACGACAAAAGTGTAGGGCCTACATAATAAAATTTATAGGAAATTAAAAGATCTAAAACTTTTATTTAAAGCATTTTTCTCTAAAGAGCCTTTTTAAGCGTGAAAAATGATTTTCCGTGTAATTAAGCCAAACCAAGGTTGATTTTAATTTTCGCGTCTTTCACTCATGATTAAAATTAGGTTAAGTTTTTTTGTTTAATTCTAATGTTTTATTACTAATGTTAGGTATATTGTTCATTATTTACAATGGCAAGAGACAGTCGTGTGAGTGTTTCACACCACATTTTTTTTTTTTTTTTATTTGGGGAAGGTGAATTTATTTCAGAAAAATAGTCCTTTATATTGTTTACAAAGTTTCTTTAGTTTTGGGTAAATAAAACCTTGTTATTTTTTTTTAAAGTCAATGTTAATACCTGTAAGAAAAATTATTAAATTATGATCGAATATTATTTTATAATTACAATCTATGTAGACGACGAAATTGACAATTTAACAGTTCACTAAATATTGCAGCTGTAACGTGAAATACACCGCAATTAATCTAACCTGCATATACCATACACAGCACCATGTACTGTTAATAATTGGATGACCCATGTAACATGCACTGAACTATCTGTGCAAGCGAATCTCGTTCCATTCATTAGTGCAGTGGGTGGCATGCTATAACCTAGATCAAATACCGGTCACCTACTACAGATTTTGTAATGGATAATAATAATAATAATGTTTACCGTTGTTATATGTATATAAACACACACGCGCGCGCGCAAACACACACATAATAACGGGTGGCGCACATAAAAGTAGCCCCGTAAATAAAGTGCAACACAATTGAAATGAAATCTGTTTATTTACAAATACCAATAATTCTTTTTATTATTTTATTCAATAGTCTAATATTGTTACGTTATTACACGATATGTTGAAAGTGATCACCGTCAGCTTGTACACATAAGATAGCGCGGCGTAGCATATTCTGAAATACAGACTGGAGTTCAGGAGCTGTAATGGTGCGTATGACGTTCGTGATCGAGATCTTTAGGTTTTCAATGGATTTTGGATTGCTGGCGTATACTTTATTCTTTAAATTTCCCCATAACTAGTAATCACAAGGAGACAAATCCGGTGATCGCGGTGGCCATAAGCCTGAAGAGATAGTCCTCTCATCGGTAAAAACACTACGCACACGAGCCAGTGATCTGCGAGATGTGTGACAAAGTCACCCCGTCTTGTTGGAAAAAAGAATATGTAATTTCGTGTGGTGCTAACTGATTAATAAATTGATCAAAAATCTGGTTAAACATGCAGGTTGTACACGGGAAGGGGAAAATGGGGGGAATTTTTCTTGACTTGGCATAAACATTATACAATCTCGGCTAAGTTATGGGACTACTTTTATGTGCGCCACCCGTATATGTATAATGAATTTATATATTACATACGTTATCTATTTCCATTGTTGTTTTAAATTCACCATTTGATCCATTTTTCGGTTTACTCATAGTAACAAAATTAGAAACCATGCTACTTCTTTGTAATTTTACGCAAACTCTTCAATTTCTTACTAATTTTTTTAAATTTATTACTATTACTTTACATTTTTAATATAGATTTTTCCAATTTCTCATTACATTTCTATAACATATTCATCATCAATTCTATTTGTTTATTTAACGTGAAATTTCACAAGTTATTCGATCCGTAGATTCTGAACATTTATTACTTTTCCTGATCTTAATTCTTTAAACATCCTTTTATATAACCACGATAAATTTACAATAAGTTCGGGCGCCATTTTTAGCGTTCTGCTACAACGAACAATATAATATAATTAAGACTTTTATTTATTCTTTTAATATTTTATGATTGATATGGTTGGATGCTACAGCTCTTGAAAAGGGAAGGGTGGTGAGCTACTTAATTTAAGTTTTAATTTTATTCCTTAAGTGTGTGCGTTGCAATCTGTTCAATTTAGAACAATAACCAATCCCATGACCCAATTAGATAAGGGTGATGTGTATGAAGTGTAAATGAGGTGTAGTCTTGTACAGACTCAGGCCGACTATTCCTGAAGAGTATGCTTAATTAAACCCCAAGCATCAAAGTACACCGGTAACTACTGTCTAGTATTAAAATCCGTATAAAAGTAACTACCTTTACTAGGATTTGAACCAGGAACCTTCGTCTCCAAAAATCAGCTGTTAAACAGCTGACTAGGGGCGACGACTTTAACTCTAGACGTGCCCGGTAAGTTGAGCAACTTAAACGGTGAAAATTGGAACTAGTAGGATACGTGGGGCTGCAATTAAATATAGAAAATATTCGGTGACAGAATTTAATAAATTACTGAAAGTAATTATTATTCTATTTTTTTTTTGAAGATTAATAAATTTTGGTTTGTGGGGTGGACATTTCTCCTTTGTAAATACAAGGTAAATACAATTTTTTTGTTGAAGATAAATAAATTTTGGTTTGTGGGGTGGACATTTCTCCTTTGTAAATACAAGGTGGCTACGTGGTGTGGGTAATAATTCTTATCTGTTAATAATAAATAATCAATTGATTTTTAATTTTAATAAATTTAAAAAAAGGGTTACAATATATTTCTTTGTTATAATTAGTGTAGTTGTTTTTATTTTATTGTTTTCAACCTGGCAGACGGCCTATAGGTAATGTCCTTAGTGAATATAGTAGTAAATTTATTTATTTATTTTCTTTCGTTTATCTTTTTCTTTATAGTTAATGTATAAGATTAAACATATTTTGTAAGGTAAATGTATGGAATATTGATAGTATAATAAAATTTACTATTATTATTATTATTATTATTATTATTATATGTTATGATTAATTTTTGTGAAGTTGTGATATGTGTCCCGTACCGGAGATGGTCAATAAATATTTCATAATTAGTTAATGAATTCACTAATACAGAAATTTTCTTTAAATTTGGAGTGAAATTGTTAAATTAGAAGAATAGAAATCCATAGAAGATAATCTTTTTGTTGTCACGGTAAGCAAAAATTCTACTGTAAAGCTATAATACTCTCGCTGCATTTTGGCAATCACCATTCATTAAATTAAAAACGTAAAATCTGTTCCAAAATATTTTTTATGGAGTTTCTCTTTGTACTTAAATACAGTACTCCTCCATACGGATTTTAAAAGATTACATAGTTGTAAAGAGGACACTTTCAGGATTCTGCAAAAAGAACCCAAAAATGAAAATTTGTAAATAAGGTATCTCAATTAAAAATCCAACCTGAGACCTTTTCCTTATCAGTCCAACGCCACCGAGGGAGATAAATAATATCTCAGTATAATCAGTGAAATTTAAAAAAAGTTACAAGTTATTTTACAGCCATTCTCATAAACAGGAATGATTGTCTACATGTTTTCCTTCAACTAATACAGTGTTCCCAGGTTGAACTGCAGAGGTTTAAGCTCAAATTGTTCAACATCTATAAAGGGATAAATGAAAGTTCCTTGTTTACGACGAATCTGAAATATTCATCTTATTCGAGAAGTTAAACTGCATAAACTAATAATAGTGTTTGAAAATAAAGAAAATGTAATTACCTTGAAATAAGGTTTGATAACACTGAAACAACTCTTTAAAAACAAATTAAAAAAGAAGACATGAATTATTCAGAGGCTTGTGGACAAAAAAGGGCTAAATTTTTAAATGAAATTTTTGTTTTGTTATGATAATAATATTGTAAACGGAGAAATTTCTACTAGAGTTTGTAGGAAACAACAAACGAGACCTTCAACTTTTATGGAAATGAGGATTAAAAAATAAAAATAACACTTCTGAATGAGGGTGAATTGCAAAAAAACTCAAATGTAGTAAACCTGGGGAAGTTCCACTGATTTTCAACTCATAAATGTTACGGTGTTTTTAAAATAACAAAACAAAAACTAAAAAAATACAGTGGAAAAGAAGGACATCTACTTTTATTAACGCAACTTAAATTTAATTACACATCATATTAAGCTCACCGCAGAATTAAACATTTAAATTAAAAGTAGACATATATGTAATTATTACAATATATCTTTTCAGATGGTTAATTTAACATTAATTACTTTGGGCGTGTTCATTTACACCTTAGATTGTCGCTAGATTTAGCTCTTTTCGGTACACACACAACTTTATCATTCCAATAGAATGTACAAAGATGACATTTTTCCTTTGATCTCGGAATATCAGTTCACAACCGAGAATTTTTGCAGAAGGGAAACAAAAATTAGATATTTCATACAGTAGTGATCACTCTCCAACCGCAATTTTATCAAACACGCGAAGAAAAGTAAACCATCAACCGTAGCAGAGTGCGAAGTGGATATTGAAAATCCTTCACACACTACATAATTACATAATATACTTACCGTACGTAAGTTGATTTTTTACAATTTTATATTATGTGTTAATTTAATTAAAAACTATTGAATAAATTTATTTTTCTAATAACCGTATTTTAATCAGACTTTAATATAGACTCTCTAATATTGCGACAAATAGGACGACACAGTAAACTAACAAAAAAAAAATTAAGGTAATCTGATAATACGATGTATTTTACTGTAAATTATTATTTCAGAAATAAATGTTCAGACTGCACATTTACTTTTTGTGTATTACCCAGTATCAGTATGTTTTTCATTACTACAAAATTAAATAATTTGAAAACGACTAATTTATTTGTCTTGCAGTTAATTTTTTGTATATAATTGATAAAAACTATATCAAGATTACTATTTAGTTTATTCAACTTATATTTAAATCAGCAATTTCAGACAGCCCATAAGTCACAATTGTACACTTTTTTTAGTGCATTATAGGACTAACAGAAAGTAAACACACCATCCGTACAAAAATCACATAAGTATGGCTTTCTTTACGTATGTAACACTAAGAAAAGGCTAATCCTTATGGATAACAAAGTGCTTCCTGCTAATTAAAATATGAAGGTAGACCCTTTTGAGACTTAATCTCTACTTTCTAGTAGAAGAGGCTATACGAAGTTTCTGAGCAAAAATCTTTTTAAGGAGATAACTACTAATTGTGACAAAGACGAACAACGTAAATAGTCTTGAAAACCAACATTTTTCTTTCTTAAAGTTATGAATTTCAATTTTTATTGTTGTAAAAAGCTATTAAAGTCACTAACAAAACTAGTGAAATAAATAAATTAATACTATTGTACAAAACAATTTTTTACTGGTCTAATAACGTATTTTAAAGAAAACACTGTAAGTTAGCATTTTAGTTCAATTAATTTTAGAAACACCCTAAATCAAAATTTTTAACTTTTCTTTTAACATGTGGTTTATCTTTAAAATAACAAAAAAGTATACATTTTATATTAAAGTGGACAGCCCTCTAAACAAATTATATTTTTATATTTTTTTATTGAAAAGTAGTAGGCCTATATTACCAGTTTTTTATTTATCCGAAAGTTAGTTTATTGACTTATGGGCTTTCTGAAATGACCGATTCATTTAGAATTGTCGTTACAAATTACTCTACTCTTCTTTGAGCTGGATGCGTAATTACAGTTACAGAAAATGCTTAGCGCGGACCATCCCAATGGCGAGAGCAAAATCACATCTAACTGAAATTTTATTTAACTATAATTTTTATAATATAGCACTAAAGTATAACAAAATCACTAAAAGTTATAACAAAATCACTAAAGTAGCTTATAATTGTGCCAGAAGCAGATATAAACATAAATATGTTGACATAACATGACTCGTCACTGGCGCTTGACCGTCGGTAACGTTAGTTTCACTCTTCCAACAGTACGCGCATATGATTTGTCTGTATCAACTCCATAGTTAATTGGAATAATGCATAGTAAAATGTTTATTTTAAAATAAATAAACATGCGTGTTTATTGTTTAATTCTAAAAATTTGTAGTACTTTGTATCCATTTTGTATTCTAACATTTTCCGTAAACACAATAGTTAACCTACCGCGAAAATTCTGGGAATTGAATCTTCCCGGTAGGAGAAAGTGTACTGCATCAGTTTATTAATTAAAGACGTCACACAATAAGGAAGAATTTCGATTTCGAAATTTAAAAATAAATATTAAAAAGTTACGTTAAAAATATAATTAGGCCTATGTATACATAAACATACTATATAAAATTTATTAAACAAGAGATTCATTGGTAACATCGAAAGGAGTTTATAAACCAACCTTAGAATACTAACACATACGTTTTTATGAATGTTGATTCATTTACATGTTGGTAACACTGATTTTGAGATCAGTGTCAAAATGTAATGGAATTAGAAAACGGATTTCCGTTGTAGGAGCCAATATTTTGGTTGGATACCACCGACAGGCAAGTTGCCAACTGGTCAAGACTGTATGAGAATAATTCATGAAAAATCTGAACCTTGTTCCGACGGAATAAGGCGTGGGCTACAAGCATATTTAGTAATTCAACAGGAAGAATTGAAATAAAATATATTTTTCAATACTTTTTATACCGTGTAAAAAATCATATTATTACTAGTATAATGTTCTCATACGGTTTTATAGTGTCCAATCAAAATCATCAATTATAATAAAAAATAATATTAATTAATTTCCTTATATTTACCAAACTGCCCATAACCAACAGGTGGAGTGTCAAATTATTTACACTCAATCTGTTCGTTGCAGGGCTAAAATAAATAATTTATTTTGTTTCTTATCACATGTCACATGGTCAGCCAATTTAATGAATGAATCATTCAAGAACAGAAGAGGTAGAGGTGTAAAAGACACTATTAAGAGTTATCTCCTCTGAAAGTAATGAATTTCATTATACAGCCAGACCCTGTGGCAAATGAAGTGAAGGGGTCATTTGCAGAGTGGAAAATATGTGCTTTTCAGAGGGCCCAGCATGCGGCTTAGGAGTTACAATATTTAAAGTGTTTTCCCAAAAAGTAGCATAGGAAGAGTATAATTTTTACGAAAAGGTAAAAAACAAAACTGGCGCATGCGCATATCGAAGTCTTTTACAACCTATAGCTAGTCCGGGAATAGTCTTGCAATTACTTTAACTATTTCTAATCTCAATTACTATTTCAGATTACGTTTCATCAATTTATTAATTAAACTGAACTGAAACTAATGAAAATTTAAATAAGTTACATTTAAACGTATCTTAATTAACTACATATTTAAATTAATAACATTCTAAGGAAAAAGTAATTGTATTCATACGTAGTAAGGTACACAGTAATAAGTATGATTATGTACTAATTTTACATAAAGTATCAAGTTTCAGATTGACATAGGTAAGCATATTTTGATCTAGCAAGCAACAATATTACTAACTAAAACGAACAATTAACTTTACGAAGTTCGTACTGATGGGCGTGCTTGTCTAAACTTCAAGTAAATTTAAATTGGAATCTGTTCTCAACATTCCTCCTCTTAACCACATCGCTTAATTTAAGTTACAGCGCATGATAAGATAGATTGAACGAATAACAGCAATCAGGAAGAGAGCGTGGGGTGAAGGGCACGGAAGTGTTTCGATAAAACTGCGGTTAATTTCAGCAGAATGTTACATCGATACATGTTATTTAATTTACTTCACTTATAATGTGTTACAATATGGTATGTGGGAACAATGATAAATGAAAATTGGGACATGGCACAGGAGATTAAATATCGCATAGCAAGGGCAACAGCTGCTTTCAATACAATGAACAGAGTTTTCAGGAGCCATGATCTTACCATTGAAACGAAAGTCAGACTTTTGAGGTGCTACATCTTCTCTATTTTGCTGTATGGAGTAGAGACATGGACATTGAACAAGAGTATGATTAAACGTATAGAAGGCTTTGAATTGTGGTTGTACTGGAGAATGCTTAAAATATCATGGACAGAGCATGTAACAAATGAAGAAGCTCTGAGACGGATGAAGAAATCCAGAGAAATATTGAACACCATCAAGATCCGTAAACTTCAGTATTTGGGACACGTCATGCGGAATGAGTCCAGGTACTCTTTGATACAGCTCATTGTGCAAGGGAAAATAGATGGAAGGAGAGGACCAGGAAGAAGAAGAATATCCTGGCTACACAACCTCAGGGAATGGACCGGAAAGACATCTGCTGAACTTTTCCGTATTGCTGTCAGCAAAGTGAGAATTGCCATGCTGGTCGCCAACATCCGAAACGGATAGCGCACTAAAAGAAGAAGATAATGTGTTACCGAACTACATAGTTTGTTACGATATCGTAAAAAATAACTAAGAACAAAAGAGGTAAAGGTGTGAAAGACACAAGCCAAAGGTATCTCCTCTGAGAGTAATGTATTGCACTACACAGCCAGACCCTGTAGTGATTGAAGTGAAGGTGTCATTTGCAGGATCGAAAGTGGATGCTTTTCGGAGGGCTTGGCATGCTGATAACCATACTCTTTCAACTCAGTGAGGAAGGCAATAGTAAACCACCTCACTCCTCGTTTTTACTTTGTAAAACCTCTAGAGGTTCAAACCAGCCTTTCGGCTGTTGACCTAACCAACACACTTTTATTACTTAATAGTTACGTTGGACTGATTAGGCCGAAGTAACTACAATTTTCACTCGATTTAATAAGTAGGCAATGAAGTAGGGCTAGGCCTTTCATTCACAGTCTTTCATTCATTTAGTGTATGTGGTCCCCTATTGATTTGTTAAGACATGATTTGTTAGGACTAGTGGTCCTAAGTATGAAAAGGTTGAGAATCACTGATTTAATGCACCCCTCTGAGGATAGCAACTGGTACTTACTGCGCGCGGGATCAATTGCTACTTTAATTATAAATAAATTGGTAGTACAATAAAGGAAATAAACTAATTTATTCACACAATTCATTAGTTAATGGTTGATTAAAGCACAGTAACTCGACTAGGACATAAATTCATCTCGCTCTATTGTATCACAAATAACAAGCCTACCAGCGAAACAAAGCAATCGTATCCGGACGAACAGCTTCTCGTGTAAGAGCTATGGTTTGGGTCATCTACTGCGATGGTCAAGACAGAACAATAGGTCTTTAGATTGCAATTTCCTTGCATTGACTACTGAATACACTGTGTTATAGTAAACTGAGGATTGTTCAGCAGCTATCGTCTGTGATATAGACCTAAGGGCTAAGCTACGCATAAATCGAATAAATGAGTAACTCAGAATAGATATCGTATACTGTACAGCTCAGTATATAGTCAACTCTCCGTTCAATTACGAAGATCAGATTCGACCGAAATCGAATTACGCAGTAAAGTTCCCCATCATTTCCTCTCACTCTAAAACAACCCTACTGTCTTACTCCTCAATTCTATTTCATCTGGCTTAAACCATTCCCGACTCTAAATTATAATTCCATTTTCATTCCCTGAAAATCATCCCGCAAAATAATGCGTTCGTTTAAAACTTCCTTCCTTTTAAAATAAAATCCATTAATTTAATAGTCCTATAGAATTTTATATTTTATTGAATTTAAAAAAAATATCTTATCACAATTATTATTATTTAAAAAAAACTAAAATGTTTAATTGAACGTGCCCATTTTTATCAATAATCTCTAATATAAATTCAAAAACCCACTGACTGACTCACTCATTCACTCATCACTGATTCACGATTACAGAGATATGAAAATTGGCAAATTTGTTACTTTGATGATTAATAGGAAACTTAAACCATTTCCAACAATCCTTAATGAGTTAATGTAGTTAATACCCTAAAAAAAATATTATTTTTGTACCGTTACAATGCAAGACGTCATCAAAGAGCTAGATGAATTTAAGATGTGGCTTTATCGTCAAACGCTAAGAATAAGTTGGACAAGTAAAATAATGAACGAAACGGTATTATTAAGGTTTAATACACGTATGTATCTAACTACCATGGTAAAGCTGAATAAAACGGAGCATATTTTGGTCATAATAAAACCACCGTGGATTTCAACAAATTTAATTGGTATCGGAAGGTAAAGATGAGGGAAAGTGAGGAATAGATAGAAGGAGAAAGTTATGGCTATGAAAACATACAAAAACTGGTGTGAAACACTCACACGACTTTATCTTGCCAATGCAAATAATGAACAATATAATCTAACATTAGTAATAAAACATTAAAAATAAACAAAAAAAACTAACCTCAAAAAACATAACCTTATTTTAATAATGAGTGAATGATGCAAAATGAAAATCAACCTCAGTTTGGCTTAATAATACGGAAAATCAGTTTTTCACGCTAAACTAGGCTCTGTAGAGAAAAATGCTCTAAATAAAAGTTGTAGATCTTTTAATGATTTTATAAATTTGATTAACATACACTTGTAAAATGCATACTAAGGCTGAAATCTTAAAACAAATCGGTTTTTTACTCGTTTTCGTGACAAAAAAACAGAAATCGGCAATTACCGCTAAACTAAGCGTTATACAAAATTTTGAATTAAAAGTTGTAGGGTTTTTAAATTGTCTACAACTTTTATTATATACACTTTTGCCCTAAAATGCATATTAAGGCTGCAATCTTTGAAAAAACCATTTTTCTCTACAAGAGCAAAGCCTCCCGAAGAATTTCAGCAGACATGGCGCTTACTCTACCTTGTAAAGCATAAAAAATGTAGTGAATGAGGCGGTTTTAAAAAAAATCTTAGGAGCCGTTATTGAGAAAATCGCAAAAAGTGAAAAATGACACAAATAAACTACTACTTCCAGTAGACCGATTCTGAAGAAAATGTTCGTGTCGGGTCCTCTAGTGGTACATAACTTAAGTTTTAAGTTTCAATTTCGTCCCATGTTCCGTTTTTAAGATATTCTTTTCACACACACATACACCATTCGCTAAAAACATGTTCTTTGGGTTCAGAGGGTCTGAAAACGTGTAGATCCGGTGAAAACTCGATTTCGAAAAATCAGGATGAAAATAATACTTTCCTTCCTATATATTCATATAGGCAAGAAAGTAATAATGGGCCTATACAGATGCAAACAATTACTTCATCAGCCCCACGATGGACGTTACTGACTGAAACGTTAATTTATAACGTCACTTGAGACGTTACTGCAAAGGAGAACGACTGTCCCAAAAAATTGGAGTTCTTCAAATTGGCATGCGTATTCTAGAAGCTGTACCTAGGAACACTACAGAATTTGAATTTTAACTTCGTGCTATTCAAGGGTAGAAACAGGATAGGCGTAACTTCTTTAAGATAATAAATACGTTATATGTATTCTACCATAATCTGTAATTCTGAAAATCGGCATTAGTTTTCTAAATGTGATAATGATAAAAAAAAGAGTGGAGTGAAACCGGGAAAAACAAAAAATAAACCGATAATCCATTTTATTTAATGGATCCCTCTAATGCTTTAAAAAGCTCGCGCACATCGCACACGCAACTTCTAATAAATAACAAAAGAAATAAAAATACAAGCGTGTGAATGTGTCTTATCGGTCGACAATAACATCTAAAAGTTAAATTATTCGCATTATCTATCATGTATCTTGACACGTGTATAAAAAATGACCACGCATTTTTCTAAAGTGTTTATACAATGACCTAGAAATAAACTTTTCTTAACTAACACAAAATATTTTCAATATTTTATACCAACTGCTGCTTAAAATAGTTTTTATAATTAATTAGGCTGTGTCAATATCACCCCCGATAAACAGTCTTAAATTAATAAGTTTATTTAATAAAATCCTAAATAAAACAGCATTATGTCGGTAAAATACTTTCAAAAATCTGTTAAGCTCAAATTTGAAAAATATAACGATAGATTTTTGTAAAACTATATGTAGGGGGAGAGCAAACGGTTAAAATAATCAAATTAAATCACAAAACAACAATTGGAGAAAACAGAAAAGATAAAAAACCTGGTTTCACAAAGCAAGAACTGATGATAAAAAAATTACAGAAATAAAATTATTAACTTAGGTTAAAAAACACCTTCAAACAGCACACACGATTGTTTTCAGATTAAATTTTGTAAAAGAAAATACGTTACAGAAAAAAATCAACACGTCAATCGTATGATAAAAATAATGTGGGTGTTTAGGTCAACAGCCAAAAGCCTGTCTTGAACCTCTACTAGAGGATTTACTAAGTAAAACGAGGAGTGAGGTGGTTAACAATTCCTTTCCTCACTAAGTTGAAAGAGTATACTTATCAGCATGCCAGGCCCTCCGAAAAGCACCTACTTCCCACCCCACAAATGACACCTTCACTTCATTTACCACATCATCGGGCTGTATAGTGAAATTCATTACTTTCAGAGAAGATAACCCTGACTAGCGTCTTTTACACCTCTACCTCTTCTGTTCTTAAATAGTTCAGTCATAACTGGCTGACAATAGTTTTTTTTTGTTTTTTGTTTTAAGTCTGACTGTTTTGCGATTTCTGCTAATGCAGACGGTGGAACCCGAGACCCCGGTGTAGAAGCCAGTTGCGCTAACCACTACGCCAACAGGCCGGCCATGTGATAAGAAAAAAAAATTATTTTTTGTTGCCCTGGAACTAGCAGATCGAGTGCAATTAGTTTAACACTCCACCTGCCTGTTATGGGCCAAATAAAACTAACTAAAAACACAATAACTGATAACGGCTGTGATACACTGTATGAATTTTCTTACATATAATTTTATTAATAACTACAAAAAAAACATCTATTTTCAATTAGAAACAACTCAAAATCGTAATCCTAGTAATTTGGATACAATTTACAATTAAACTCAACAGGTTGCATAAAAACTGATTACAAACGTTAGAATTTGATTTAAAAGAAAGTAAAAAATTATATGCATTAATTCAATTATTTAAAAGAAAATTTTGTCACTAAACTGTTTAATTAAAGAACATTAAATGATTTAATTTTTTTTTCATTACACTATTTCAGTACTTAATAAAGTAATTACCAAACCGAACAATGTACTTTTGATTTCTATCATTGATAAAATCAAAATTAATGATGAAGCCTTTAGTAAAAATAACTTCCGTTTAGTCACGGGTCTTCTTTTCGTTAGATCCGGAACATCTGTTTCCGTTAAAGACAGGTACTTCCGGCGGTCAGAAAAGATTGAAGAATTCAAGAGAGAGAGAGAGAGAGAGAGAGAGAGAGAGATGAGTAGTGTAGTCTAGGGGTGTAATGTTGTGAGCGCATATATTGATCCCCGCGTGGTAGAGCACTGGGATGAGCGTGGTGGAATAAAGTGAGAGGAAAAGATTTAAGGGAAAATGGTCAGGAAGGGGAGAATCGGGGGAAGCCTCAGGCCTTAAGGGTTCCACCTGCCCCAATACATCGTTGCACGTTGTCCTGACTTCACTTTTCGCCAGTCATGGCACGGCCTTCTTTGATTGGATCATATCTACTTTACCGCAGTCCGTTCTTTCTACAAAATAAATTCGGTTATTTTTCTATTCTCTTAAGAAAAATATGTTCTTCAGTAAAAAAGATGTTATCGTGTTTTTCTTGTCAAGAGTTTTTTTTCAAAAGTAAATAACAATTATAAAGATCATAAAAAGTTGTGATTTCGGACAACTTTTTACACAACACCTTTCTACCTTTGAAGTTAAAATAAGTTCATTTATATTTTAAAGGATTGGCTTAGTCACTGCACCCATGAGCTAATTCAGTAATTTTCTTTTCATGGCGATGTACTTACTGGATTTCAAATCTTTAATTAAACCTTCTACGTTTTAGTTTCTCGGCCTTCCCTTTTCTTTCTTACCCAGCAGCTTACCATTAAAAATATTCACAATGAATAAACTGCGCCTCATAAAATACTTGATATCTCCCGCTTCCTTCTGTTTAAGCTAGCTATAAATCCTCCTTTGCATCCGACTCCTAGTAATTCAATATTCGCTATTTATCAATCCACCTGATCCACATTCGCCTCCATAGCAACATCTCCATCACTCCTAGTTCTACTTTACATTTCTTTCCCTAACATCCATGTTTCTTTTTTTATGTAGTAAAACACTACTTAAGTTTTCACACAGCTTCCTTACATGATTATTAAATAATCATAGTTTTTTAGTAAATTTTGCTAAAAACTTTCTTCTAAAATTAAAAGCGTGATTAATTAAATCAATTCGTTGCTTTATTTCTCTATGACTTCTGTTGCCATAAGAAGTTGTTGTTGTTTAGGTTAACAGCCAAAAGGCTGGTGTGAACCTCTAGAGGTTTTACAAACTAAAACGAGAAGTGAAGTGGTTTACAATTGCCTTCCACACTGAGTTGAAAGAGTACGTTTATCAGGATACCAGGCCCTCCAAAAATCACATACTTTCCACTCTGCAAATGACACCTTCATTTCATTCACCACCTGGTGTGGCTCTATAGTGAAATTCATTACTCTCAGAGGAAGAAACCCAGACCAGTGTCTTTTACACATCTACCTCTTCTGTTCTTAAATTATTCAGTCATTTAATTGGCTGACCATGTGTTAAGAAACAGAACTATTTTTTGTAGTTCTGGAACCTGCAAATCGAGTGCAATTAATTTAACACTCCACTTGCCTGTTATGGGCATTGCCATAAGTTATCGATCTGCCTAGACAACAGTACTTATATTTGTTAGAGTTAATGATTATACGTCAAAAAACAAGTGTAATAATTATACCTAAATATTTGAAGACAAATTTATACCAACCTCGAACATTAATAATTTAAACAATTTTAACGAATATCTCATAAATTTAAGTAATCATACGCTTTTGTTATTACTAGTATAGCCTGATTTTCGTAAGGAGAGCGCTGAGCAAAACGTGCGTCTGCATTAGTATAGTCTTGTATGTACTGCAATAGTGCAGCGTATGTAATCAACAATGGAACAGTATGCCTACAAAATACAATAGATGTCAATTTTCAACAATAATTTGACTGTACACCTAACTGTAGGTTATACGGGTATGCGGGGTCGAAGTCAAGTATGCGCATGCGTAGACCAGCGCTCACAGCAATTGGCTTGGCCTTTACGAAACATTTTAACCACACCAAAATAATTACTGTAAATAATTGCAATATTGGAATTATAAATTTTGTTCTCTCTTTTCTCTCTCAGGACGAGGAATTCATTGTACAATAAAGAGCACACTTTCTTGGAATCAACCTACTAAACATTAACAAAACGACAAGATAATGCAGAACGCATTTCTAAAACTTCCCAAGGGAACAACTTACACTTAACTTTATAAAAGCGTTTTTATCAACCCATTAGCCAACTACATTTTTAGAAAAAAATTAAACACCAAATAGTACAGCCTAGTAATAATTGAACAAACATTAGTCAAAGCGAGCCAACTACATTTTTAGAAAAAAATTAACACCAAATAGCACAACCTAGTAATAATTGAATAATAAACATCAGTCAAAGTAACCAAGAAATTCTTACAGTCGATTCTAACATTTGCACAAATGTAAATAGATATTCAAAATTGTAATAATTGATATGCACTATAAAACTGAATACAAAGTTGATTCCATTATGCATGATATTATTAATTGACAATATTAAGCAAACAATTTATTCATTTAGCTCTAGCTAATAAGTTCCATTAATTATATTGATTGAATTGAAATAGTCTATTTAGAACGCAAGCATCACTGTTTGAAATTGATCGTAAGATTTTTGTCATTATCAATCAATCCTCAATACCAATGCGGCATCACCCATACAGTACCTATTTACTATTTAATCTCAGCAAAATGTAGTTTGTCTTTAACAATTTGCTGGTTAGGTTAAAAATCTGGTGTGAAACACTCACACGACTTTCTCTTGCCAATGCAAATAATGAACAATATAACGTAAATTTAGTAATAAAACATTAGAAATAAACACAAAACTAACCTCAAAAAACATAACCTAATTTTAATTATGAGTGAATGATGCAAAATGAAAATCAACCTCAGTTTGGCTTTAAAATACGGAAAATCAATCTTTCACGCTAAACTAGGCTCTGTAGAGAAAAATGCTCTAAATAAAAGTTGTAGATCTTTTAATTTCCTATAAAAGTGATTATACACTTTTATCGTAAAATGCATACTAAAGCTGAAATCTTTTAAAAAAATCTATATTTTTACACATTTTCTTGAAAAAAATAACATGATATTATTATTGTGTCGGGTCCGGTAGTAGTATCTAACCTTAAGTTTCAAGTTTCAACTTCGTACGATGTTCCGTTCTTGAGATATTTTGCGCGCGCACGCGCACACACTCAGACCAATCGCTGATAAAACATGTTTTTTGGGTTCAGGGGGTCTGTAAACTTGTACATCCGGAGAAAACTCTATTTCGAAAAATCTACATGAAAACAATACTTTCCTTACTATATATTTATACTAGCAACCCGCACTCGCTTCGCTTCACAGCAGCTAATGTAGGCCTCATTGAATTATTTTATAACCTCTCTATATACAATATTTGTGGTTCTGTTGCCCGTGGCAGCAAAATAAATTGTTTTTCTGCACTTCCAGCTCTAGAAAGTCCGACATAAAGTTGTCCATGAGAGAAGGAAGCAACAAAAGAACAGAATTGAATTAAATGCATAGAAGAATACCGATGGAAAAGAAGGAGACATTTGATATATGGCTGAGATAAGAGGCAGCAATACGTGGGTGCAGTACGCAGAGTAACTGGAAATATGACTCATTCACTACCTGTCGAATGAAAACAAATATTTATAAAATACAGTACAAAAATCAAATTTTTAAATATTTCCGAATTTTTAATGTTTTTGGAATCGAACGTTATTCTTCAAGTTTTTCTATGAAATATAAAAATTGAATCGTGCTTCTAGCCCAAAAAATACACCATCCAGAGGACTTTAAAAAAATAAAAGTGCTATACACCCGATAAAACTAAAACATACGACATCGTCACAGTTTAAGTTCCTTAACTCACTTAATTAAAGTTACTTAAAGTTGCAAAATAGCCTATATTGATCAGGAAGCTCTAAGCTACGCAACAATGAAAGATTTTTTTAAAATCAGTTCAGTAGTTTCTGAGATTACCTCATACAAACAAACAAACAGACGTTTCTTCTTTATTATATTAGTAGTCTATAGATAAGCAAGAGAAAGTAAAAAGTGATGGAGTTTCCCAAGGCTCTCTCACTGGGTTGTTATTATGACCGCTTATCAGTAGCTAAGCCAAACCGAATAAAAAACATTTTTCTTCCTACAAATGACACATTATTTCATTTAACATGGTCTGGCCGTATTATGAATTGTATTATTATCAAAAGAAGACAGATAACTCTTGATCAGTGTTCAACATACCTTTACTTTTTTTGTTAAAAAAAGAACTCAGGCATTTAATTGAAACTTGGGCTAGTCTCCTGCACTGAAAACAGTTTGGAGCGATTTAAACGGGCCAAAGCTTCAATCCGAGACGGTTGGTAAGGTCCAAATTTTGATTGCGCCCTCCACGTGGTAGGCTTGTATACGTGGGCTATCTGCTCAACTGACCTGAAGAAGACAGCCTACTGTTTAAAACCGTACAGCCAAAATCCCAGGAAAAAGTAGGCTAAAAGATACCAGGGGAGGACCCGACACGAACATTTTAATCAAAATCGGTCAACCGGAAGTAGTAGTTTATTCGTGTAATTTTTCACTGCTTTGCGATTTTCTCAGAAACGTCTTTACGATGTTTTTAAAAATCCCCTCATTTACTACATTTTTTATGCTCTACAAGATGGGGTAGGCGCCATGTCTGCTGAAATTCTTGGTGAGGTTTTCTCGTAAAAAAATTGTTTATTTTTAAGATAGCGGCTTTAATATGCATTTTAGCGCAAAAATATATTTTATAAAAGTTGTAGAGAATTTAAATTTCTACAACTTTTATTTCAAACACTTTTTTTGTATAACGCTTGGTTTAGGGGTAATTAGCGATACTCTGTTTTTGTTCTCACGAAAATGTGTAAAAAAATAAAAAAAATTTATATAGATTTCCGCCTTAATATGCATTTTACGACAAAAGTGTATGTAATCAAATTTATAGGAAATTAAAAGATCTACAACTTTTATTTAGAGCATTTTTCTGTACAGAGCCAGTTTAGCGTGAAAGAGTGATTTTCTGTAATTTTAAGCCGAACAGGTTGATTTTCATTTTGCGTCTTTCACTCATGATTAAAATTAGATTATGCTTTTTGAAGTTAGTTTTTTTGTTTATTTCTAATGTTTTATTACTAATGTTAGGCTATATTGTTAATTATTTTCATTGGCAAGAGAAAGTCGTGTGAGTGTTTCACACCAGATTTTTAAGAACATAATACAGCAAGAACGAATCAAATAATACTCAACTGATTCTACAGTTATTGTTACTGGACAGTAGTGATCGATAACGTTTTAAATACTACTAATAATAAAATAAAAATTCACGATAAAACATACTAAATGTTTATTTTTTTAGCCCGGATGTTGATGGTAGTATTACGTACGTACATAAACCGGAAGCTGCTATTGTGAGTCACGAGTCTTGCATTCTATTCTGCTTTCGTTCTTATTTTTTTCTTTAAGGATAGGATGTACTTCCAATACACTGCAGCAGTGCGGGAGTCATATTCTGTTTAGTATTCTACGGAGGAAAATTCTCCTAGAATATCGTTGTTCGACTCGTTCGAATAAACAACGTTTGTCCCGAAGGACTGTTTCATTGTACTATTCTTGTTTCATCTAACAATACTACCTAACTCTACAATAAATTACTCAACTAATAAAAGTACAGAAAATTATTACAAATTTTAAAAATCTGGTGTGAAACACTCACATAACTCTCTCTTGCCACTGCAAATAATTAACATAATAACCTAACATTAGTAATAAAACATTAGAAATAAACAAAAGAAAAACTAACCTCAATAAACATAACCTAATTTTAATCATGAGTGAAAGACGCAATTAAAATCAACCTCAGTTTGGCTAAAAATACGGAAAATCTCTCGTTCACGGTAAACTAGACTCTGTAGAGAAAAATGCTCTATCAAAGTTATAGATCTTTTAATTTCCTATAAATTTGATTAATATACACTTTTGTCGTAAAATATACATAATTAGGTTACATTATATAATTTTCCAGACCCTAGCAGGGAGTCAAAATGGGACCTTCACCTTTACAGACTAGCACACTAACCACTGTGCCGAGGTTATAGTCATTGACAGAAGTTATTTTGCAAAAAATACCCGAATTTAATAAATTTATATAGTGTAATTACAATTCAATATCTTTTATTCTCCTACATTTGAGTTTTCTTTCAACTTCTGAAGGGGTGATAAATTTCAGTAGCATACATTATTATTTTGATAAAATATACACATTCTTGAAAAAAACTTATACTCTTTAAGTAAATTGGGTCAATTTCACAAATCCGACAGATTTCGGTAATCCGACAATGGTTCTGCCCATAGGAGAATTTTTGAAAGACTACAGTATAAGAAATAACAGTGTACCAAATAAAACTTTTCGCCCCATGTACGAATTACTTTAAAAAAATATATTTAAAAAATTAATAAACAAAATTCTTTAAATTAAGTAATCCATAATAAATTATACTACATTATACATCTTCCATAATGTTCTATATTTCCAGGAAATCAAATAAACAGTTAAATGTGATGCCTGGACAAACTTCTGATGATTTGAACCAATATATAAATTTTCTATCATATGCACAAATAGAAAAAAGAAAGAAAAATAATGTAGGATGAAAATAAACTTGCTTACAGAACACTTTTCCAAGACATATATACTGTATTCCCTCATCTCATAAGAGAACTACGTCAGTAGAAGAGACAGCTTACAGTAGAAGACTCAGTTTTGTAAACATTATTGTTTACATTATTCAAAAGGATAAAAATTCCTTTTAAGGGAATATAAGCCACCATATTTCATGCAATGCCACATGCACATAATATACACTGGGTACTTCGTCGGGATGAAAAGAAAAAATACTTGTAAAATATTACTGAAATAAGTCTTTATAAAAACTGTATTATTTTGAAGAATTTTTTATGCACTTTGAAGTAGCTTTCTTACATTGCTGCAATTTTTAGAAGAAATATTTATCAAAATATTTACATACTATAAACTAGTTTTATTTAAGACGTAAGCCTAAAAAATAATATTTTTAATATCGACAGTGAATTATTATATTATTCAAAATATCACGGTTAATTATTTCTGAGAACAATTTTAAAATTAATACTGTTAAACCTACTCCTAGGTTCGTTCGTAATCTGGGTATGACAAATAATAAACGGACTTACTTTAAACTTATAACATTTAATTATTTATTCAATTACCATTAATGGTCAAACTTAGCCTACTAACAATTAACATTAAATTATATAAATTAAATCAATAAAAAAACTTAAAATTGAACTAAACTTGACAAATAATAGAATACTGTTCTTAGGAATTAAACAATTGATTAACCTGTCCGTAACCATTTGATACCACCAGTACAAAGTATTAACGTTTAACTCAGAACCGTTTCCGTAACGACATTATTTCGAACGGCCCGACACAGACATTCCATTCACAATTCAGGTATTGACTGCCTGACTACAAAGGCGCTAACTGTTTTTATACCCTATAGTTAATGTAGAACCATCGAACATTTTCTCCATTCTAGTGGAACTTTGTAAAAGAAATCAAAAATAAAAACAAACGTTTCTACTATTTTAGATTTCCTAGAAATCCTGTTCAAAACATCAAATTCATCGCAATTTACTATCCTTGTTGAACGTACTCCATCTCATGCAATAAAATAGTCCATGATGGTCTTTAGTACAATATGGGATAGATAGTTTATTGTAAACTACAATAAACAATCTATTCCATATTGTATTTCCTCCCTGGATTTTAATTTTGTAAAATACATTGGCTACGGAGATAAAAAAATCAATATAAACTCAGGAAATTAATTCAAGCGACGTATATGTCACCTTGTGCATCTGTGTGGCTGAGAAAAATCACAAGAATATAAGATTAAATAACTGAGAGTAATACTTGATAGACATTCAACCTGGAGCCATCTTAATAAATCTAAATATTAACTTTAAACCAATGACTACAAATGCTATTAAAATATATATATATATATATATATATATATATATATGTATTCATGCGAGGATTTACAGCCCCAGCCGTATCTCGCTTCCTAAGCACCACCTCTCTCTGTATCGCCAGTCCCCATCGGAGAGCCACCGTAAAGTCATTGCCTCCTGCACCCCATCCAACCATGTCACTTCCGGCCCACCCCTCCTTCTTCTGCCGGCTGGCGACCACTCCCATATCCTCTTTGGCCACCTACCATCCTCTATCCTTTCCAAATTGCCATACCATAGTGTTATAATTTCATTATAACGCTATTGCTATTCATTCAAAATTTCCGTTACAGATTTGTCTCATACTACGACTTAGAAAAGTATTTAATACTCTATCAACTTAGGGGTACAAATACTTGGCAGTGAAAAAAAATAAATTGAACCTGCAGGTATTTAATCCAAATTGTTAAGGATAATATTTCAAAAGCTCGGTGATATTTCAGCAACTTGACCCTATCATAAACCTTATCCAAATTGTTAAAGATGTTTCAGGATGTTTAATGAAAAATAACGATATTTTATCAAATTGAACCTAAAATTTTAAGATCAAGACACTAAAACAAACGGAAAAATTGTGCCTATATCCTCGATTTTTTAATTAATTACCCGTAGCCTACATGATAAGCAACTGATGGGGTAGCACAGTAACTTTCCAAGAGGAAAATAACTGCCGTTAAATCAAGATCAGTTAGAATTAACTTAAATCTTCGATAGAAAATAATGTAGGGGTACTATACAAACTCCCAGTAATGTCTGAAAATTTTAATAAAATTTCAGCAATGTGTAAAATATTTAAAAAAAATTATTTTCTTCGATCACACTCGAATTCCCGAATTCATTTGTTAAACATCACATATCTATTATTTTTTCAATTAAGTAATAAAATTTGGTAGTTGTATTTTATACATACGTTAAAATTCTGCCCATAACATACAGGTCAAATTACTTACACTCAATCTGTTCGTTGAAGGGCTAAAATAAATAGTTTTGTTTCTTATCACATAGTCAGCCAATTAAATGACTGAACTTTTTAAGAACAGAAGAGGTAGAGGGTGTAAAAGACACTAATCAGAGTTATCTCATTTGATACTAGTGAATTTCATTATACAGCCAGACCCTGTGGTGAATGAAGTAAAGTTGTCATTTACAGAGTGGAAAATATGTGCTTTTTAGAGGGCCCGGCATGCTGATAAGCGTACTTTTCCACTCAGTGAGGAAGGCAATGGTAAACCACCTCATTCCTTGTTTTACTTAGTAAAACCTCTACAGGTTCAAACCAGCCTTTCGGCTGATGACCTAAACAACACATACGTTATTTGTATTATTTCCAAATAAAAACTAAACTGGAAAATATAAAATACAATATCGTATTTACTTTGATGGAAAATAAATTTATATTTATTTGGAAACAAATTACATTGGTATTATTTCATGGAAAATAAATAACGAATTAAATATGTTTGATATGTAATTTACAATTTATTTTCTTTTATATAAAATAACAAATAGTACGTACGTTTTTATGAAATATTTTATTCAGTTAAAAGAAACATCATAATTTATAAATTATAAAAATATTTTCTTTTTGAAAAAAATGAAAATTAATTGTTTTTGAAGTGGAAAAATTTATTATATAACAATACGAAGTTTAGACAGCAAAGATAATTAAAAATTGTCTCTGGATAACTTTATAGTTCTATTTAATAGAGAAAGTAAGAGATAAGTCTGGTAATGACAGATCATTACAGCACCAGGCATATTGAATTCAGTGCCAGTATTCTATATAGGATATCGTTTCCCTTAACTCTTTAACCGGTCTGTACTACATTAACCATCCCTCTACTTCGAATTTCAATAGCCTGCCTGCTTGATATTCATTTTTTTCTCATAGTCGGTACCAGCCAGCGTTAGAGGGTTACAAGTGGCTTTTTAATCGGATGAATTATGTTCCAATATTATGTTTTCTACTGAAAGGATTGAAGAATATTGGGTGCTTTTACTTCCGTATTCATAATCTAAATGGGTTTAACGGAGATAAATTGTGTTCTACTATAACAGACGTTATTAAAGGTCAAGGATCTTGCTCTTACATCGAAATAACTTACCCTCCAATGAAATCGTTTTAAAAATTTTAGAAGTTTATTCCTTTCAATCAAATAAGTACTATAATTTGTAACGAAATTTAAACAAAATTTGAATAATATAAACTAATACTATTTGCTTTTCCTTCTTTCATTCCAATTTCAAAAAAATTATTTCTATTAAAATTTAAAATTTATCTCACTCAAATGTCTTGAACAATAATTGAGTTCATAGGTCTAATACGCGTATATGTACGCAAGACAACAGGGTCGTTCCGGTTTTCGACGCTCAACTGTAATACGTACATTACTTATGTAATCCTTTTTTATAGGAGTATGCACTCCTTTTTTACTCCTTAAATGCTTTAATTTTTATCTTTAACTGTACGGAACAAATGTGCAAAATTCCATCTTTCTAGATAATAGATGATCGGGAAGGAATAACGATGGGGCGAATCAGTTAAGGCTTTCACATTAATATACAAAAACAGAAGTTACATCGGAGTTTAATATTGAATTTACGACCACACAACTTTATTTTTGAAAACCAGTACAAAACTGTGAGTTTCGTGATTTTAACCAGAAATCTTTTAGTCCGATCACATGAAACTAGGGATTATTTCCGAACAAAATCTTTTAGCTATGCGATTTTGTGATTTCCTAATAAGTTTGTAAATTTATCTGATGATTTTAAATTCTATCCAAACACTTCAAAGAATGCGCTTTAATACCAATCACCACACTGTTTTCCATGGCCATACACAACAACGTGATCGGTTTCGGATGACTTAAACACTAAAAATCTTTGATTTTAACTAATAACTTATTAATTATTGGGAGGAATCATTCCGATTGTTTCTCAAGTCAAATTTTTGGAAGAAATCATTGAAAATTTTCACAGTATCCTTTGTATAAATTTGATTTCTCCTTTATAAATTTTGTTAAAGACTGTGGAATCATACTTATACTATAGTCAACAAAATGCTAGTCATCCCTCCCACGTACATTGGTGTTTATTAGTATCAATGTAAATAACTGTGAGAGCGGGTGACCATGGTGATACTTATTTAATTAACTAAAATATATTTCACCTAGAATTAAAATTTCTAAATTTAACTTACCATAAAATCCTATAAACAGAATAAAGTATAAAATTTGGTTTTCATCGGTGCAATTTCAAAGGGTTTAAATAGTCCGTAAGTATCAAGTTTAAACATTTTAATAAAAACTTTTAAAATGAGAAATGGCGGGCTGAGTAAAAGTATTTTGTAAATCCTTTTTTATGCTTTTTTAAGTGGTTGGTTGGCATCCGGAGTGAAAAATAAAAAGAGTTCGGTTCGTTTTTCCGTTTTAGTCAATTGATGAATACGTTTTTTTAAGAGATTACAGTGCCGTATTCATGAGAACGCGACACAGTAGGACTACGAGTTTAAGCATTAACGTAGAACTTTAAATTCATTCATTTCGTTCGCTTTCCTCGAGTAACGTCTTGTTTACTTTTTAATATATTCACAGTTTCAATTCCCTACTTTTCTCCGACCCAGATGGTTGCCTACTTATTTTCCGTTTTCCACACGTTTGCTGTTTCCCGTATATTAAAATTAAATTTGTTTTCTCGTTTTTTCCATTTCCGTTTTAAATAATTCCTAGAATTAGTTTTATTTATAACGATAACGGTTACGTGAGTATAATGTAAATTATGGAACAAAACAATTAAAATAATCTGATTTATTTTTGTCGTAAAAGTTCCTTAAAAATTGTCATATGTTTGTCACATAAAATTGTCATATATTTTTCACTTATTTTTTTACTACGTATTACGATTTAGTCTTACGAATAATTAGTAATTTTTTCTTAAGTAAACTACTATTTACCTCTACAGAACCTCAGTAATTTATTTAAAAAATACACATGTCATCAGAATTTAGACTTTCAAACACAATTTGTTCCTGAATACTAACACTGCTCTGCTTCAGCTTTGATAACGACGGCACTACACAAGGTCAAACACAGTTCATCCAGTTAAACCTTTGCACCAGATCTTCGTTGTCAAGCAGCTGGATTGGTTCAACGCTGTCACTTGCGAAAATAATGTCATATCAATTCGCATTGATATCGCAAAACGTAATAGTTAATTCATAAGTTACCTTTTACAACTATTACACACAGAACAAAACAAAATTTATTGGTTGACATTTTTCTTTCCTCCTATCCGACAATCAAAATTTGGGAAAGGTAATGGGAAAATAAGCTATTCTGTAGGAAACAAAATGAACTGGTCTGAACAAACCAAGGAAAAATCATGAAAGAAGCTGAACCAAGAAGTGTACGCTACAAAAATATTTAATGATACTTATAAAAACAAATTATGATTGGTTTTTAATATACAGTTTTATTAACGCTCTATTTACAATTGTCCTAGTTTTCTCAGCACTCCGAATGATAAATAAATGATTCCCTAAAGTACGTACGTTACGAGATAAATTATAGTTACTTTTAAGTTCCGGTAACAATCACATAAAATCACCCTAGGAACTATTTCTGTTTTTAAGTATTTTTAATCCTAAATGTGTACGTTCCAATCAGTTCAATGCAGAACAATAAAGAACCCTATGACTCCATGAGATGAAAATGACGTGTATGACGTGTAAATAAGGTGTAGTCTTGTACAGATTTAGGCCGACCATTTCTGAGAGAGTATGGTTAATTAAACCCTAACCATCAAAGTACACCGGTAACCACTTTCTAATATTCCAATATGCATAAAAGTAACTACTGTCACCGTCGTCCCCTTTAATCAGGTACTGTGCTGCCGGGTACAAAGCTTCCGGCGTAGCGACAGAGGGAATCGCCAATAGTTCCGAAAGAGGCGGAGTACCGACAGAGGCCTTTGTCAAGGTCAACACAATACCACACGGCTCTCGGCGACTATAAAAAGAACGCTGCACTGAGCCAGGAGATTCAATACCGATTAAGACAGCAGACAAGACGTCCACCATCGGCACACGGCTACCGGACTCCAACAAAGGCTCATCGAAGACCCCACAAGAGAGAAGATGATGCTTCCGCTCGCCAACCAACAGCGTAAACCGTCGACCGGACCGTCATCACCCACTGCCGCGAGCGATGCCCACAGCGGTCCCTCGACCGAGCCTTACGCCCACCGGATCCGACGAAGCAGCCATCGACGCACTACTGCGAGGGAAGAAGATGACGTCTCCGCTGGACGACGACAAGCCGTGTCGCCCAGCCACCAACCGGCACGATGACTACGACCATCGCTTCTCCAAGACGACCACCGCTTAAACGGCCTTTTTCAGGGCCATCAAAAATTAAAGGTTTTAACTCGCCACTTAATGTCACCATCCGGTGACACTACTTTTACTAGGTTTTGAACCAGGACCTTCAACAAAAAAAATCAGCTGTTAAACAGTTGACTCGCGGTGACGACTTTACCTCTAGACCAACCGTGTGGGTATTTTTTTTATTTTATATAATAACAAATACAACTGTATATTTATTCAACCCGCAGTCCTATGATGTAAGTGTTTAATATTCTGTTTTCGTCTTGATTGAGGAAATCACCCAGTAGCAAACCCTCGGCACTGTTTTAATCTTCTTTTTGGAATTTTTGGTAGGAGCAGATGTGACAATGTTTGTATCTCTGGATTTATGGGATTCATTAATATCGAATGAAAACGAGTGTACAATTTGATAATGGTCGTGTATACTGTGTTTAAGTTGAGGTCTCCATGTATGATATATTCATAAGGACTCCATGAACGTTTTCACTAAAATATCTTAAACAGTTCTATAAACATTTCAACTGAAAATAGAAGGATATAAAATAGATAAATTCAGATAATTAGTTCAGGATACTTACTGGACAACCTCCATAAAGGCTAAATGGAACTAAAAATAAATATCTGTGATTTCCTTGAAATTTCACACTTAACAGTTCACAGTTAAAGAGAAACAACATAAAAGAGCCAGTAAATAAATAAACAATTAAATCTTAAAACAGTGGGTGGTCTGTTTTTGTATATCATTCACCATAAATATGTTTTTCTATCGTTATAATCGTACAATTTTTATTTATTGATAAATATTTTTTTCTGATTTTTCCGTATCTATCAAGCAGGTTTACAATTAATATCTTACTTACTACAGAACAAAATAAAATAAGACACGTTTTTCAGCTACCATAAAAAAAGTTGATCAAAGAAGACTTCCTTAAAAACAGACTAAAACTTTTCTTAAACTTTAAAGCGCTTTCAGTTTTTCAAACATCTCAAATTTAGGCTGTAATCAAAATGTTGAAATAACAAAGGCGAAGAGAGGAAAATCAATTTCCTTTTTTCTCTTTAAAGTTAAAATCACCTTCTGGAAAGTTGAAAATATTTAACGCAACGTAAAAACAGTAATTATTTCAGCTAAAAATAAATGTAAAGCTACTTTATCGTTAAATATGTTTTTGTACCTTGCACTAATATAAAAAGGAAAAATTTTAAAAGAATTAAGTTCTACAAAAAAATCAAAATGGAGCTGTTATAAGTTCTGAATAAAGAGAGATACATGCTCAACGTTACTGAATTAATAAATTCTTATATTAAATAGACGTTGCTGTTGTTTAGGTCATGAGCCGAAAGGCTGGTTTGAACCTCTAAAGCCTTTACTAAGTAAAACGAGGAGTGTGGTGGTTTACAATTGCCTTCCTCATTGAGTGGGAAAGTATGCTTATCAGCTTTCCAGGCCCTCTGAAAAGCATCTACTTTCCGCCCTGCAAAATGACACCTTCAGTTCATTCACTAGCGGGTCTGGCTGTATAATGAATAGACATTATAATATATACACATTTTCAATTACATAGAGACATACTCAATAACATTCCAATGTAACAGTCAATTGCTCTAGCCACAAGGTACAATAAAAAAACTGGTTTATTGATGTCTCTAGTTTTACAAGTTTGAATCCACACATTAGTATTTCTAGGAGTCGGTTTTAGTGATGTAACCAGGAATCGAACCTGGGACCTTTCACTTGGAAGGTTAGCGCGCTAATCACTACGCCACGGAGGGTCAAGATAAATTTATAATAATTAATAAAATATGATTTGAATTAATCCAAAATCACTTCAATTATGTGAATAATTACTTCAATATTTGAGAAATACTAGATATTGTTATAATGAAATAAAATCATCTGTTTATAAACAGCTGACTGTTTAATTATAAAAACGAAGCATTTGATTGTTGGAGCGCCGATCCCCCTTCCGTTACTAAGACCTCCTGGAAAGATTTTCATTCCGATCTAGATCGTGCCCTGCCCCCTCAGCCGCCAACAATAGTCACTACTACCCAACTAGATTTCCACGCTACCAATCTATCGACAACTATTCAGCATAGCCTCCGAGTCTCGACTCACACTGCCCCTCCGAACACACGCTCCAGCCTCCCTCCTGAAATACGAAACGCTATAGCCGATCGGCGGCGTAGCCGCCGGCTATGGCAACTTACTCGGGACCCGCGCCATCGCACTCTATTTAACAGAGCTGTAGCGAGGTGCCGCTTCCTTTTGACTCAGCATCGTCGTCGAGGATGGGAGGAGTACCTGACCTCCGTTCAAGATTCTGGTTCTCCATGGAACACTACACGACGCCTTCTGGGGAAGCAGCGGTCTCACCACCCGCTGAATTCACCTGGAGGACTCATCTTTTCAGCGGGTGAGATTGCGGAGAGATTCGCCTCGCACTTCGAATCCCACTTCACACCGAATACCACTCCTTCCGACCCAGCGCACGAACAATTTGTTGATGATATGGTCAACACTACTCTTTCTGACCCGACGCCCCTTCATCTAGCACCGTTCACTGAAGACGATTTATCTGATGTGATACGCTGCCTCAATCCAAGGAAAGCCCCTGGTCCGGATGATATCACTGGGAGGGTGTTATTTAATTCTCCTTCTAGGATTAAAGCGCACCTTCTCCAGATTTTCAACGCAGTGCTTTCTCTGCAGCATTTCCCTTCTTATTGGAAAACTTCCAAGATCATAGTGATTCTGAAGCCTTTCAAACCACCTTCTGATCCGGCCAGTTACCGCCCAATTTCTCTTCTGCCATTGTTCTCGAAACTGTTTGAACGACTCCTGCTATCGCGGCTTCAAACAGTTATAGACCCTGTCCTCCGTCCGGAGCAGTTTGGCTTTCGGCGGGGGCATTCGACCACTCTTCAGCTCCTTCGTGTTGTCACTGACATCTTGGATTCTTGGAATGCCAGGCGCCAGACGACGGCGGTACTTCTCGACTTTCAGGCAGCATTCGATCGTGTCTGGCACCTGGGTCTCCTATATAAGCTTTCGCTTATTTTTCCTCCCCCAATAGTGCGTCTACTGCACTCGTATTTGACCGGAAGGCAATTCTTTGTCTCTCCGAATTACCCTGGGCTCCGTGATACCGCTTCTAGTGTAAAACCCATCTCGGCAGGAGTTCCCCAAGGATCGGTTCTTGGACCGATCCTTTACCTCGTCTACTCAAATGATTTTCCACTTGAGCCCGGTATCCGCGCTGGTGTCTACGCCGACGACATAATCTTGTACAGGTCCAGCCCCAGTCTCCCATTCAACGTTAACAGGCTTCAACGTCAAATACAGCTCCTTGTGGAGTGGTGCGACAGGTGGAAGTTATCCCTTAACCCCACGAAGTGTGAGGCTATCTGCTTCACCAGAAGAAGGAAGATGCCTGCTCAACTGGAGATATCAGGACATCGACTGGAGTGGGCCTCTAGTGTGAGATACTTAGGGGTGACGCTGGATAGGTGTCTCACTTTCACCAAATTCGCGAAGGATAGGGTACGCCAGGGTAGGGTCCTCTTCTTCATCCTGGCTCCTCTTCTACGTTCTACTTGCCTGAACAAATCTATCAGACTCCTGATCTACACAGCCGTCATTCGGTCGTTTCTGTTGTATGGCTCGCCCGTTAGGTGGCCATTGCTGTCCTCGTCTAACAAGAACAATTTTTGCGCTCTACATAATAGGATCCTTCGAGCTATTTCAAACTTCCACTACCTCATCCCCAATTCTATTGTTCAGGAGCACCTTCTTCTGCCCTCGATTGAGGACTTCATCCACAACACCTCTCGGAAGCTACACGACGTGGGAAAGGATTCTCCATTTCCCAGCATTAATTCCATCTATGCTACGCCGCATCCGCCGGAAGTACTACGGAACCTGCCATTCCACGGCTACGTTTAACCACAGATAGCCCTACTGACCTCTTCTTCTTTGTAGTCCGCCCTTCACTGAAACTGAATCCCACATTAAATACAAAATAAATAATAATAAATAAGGCCGTACATAATAACATTTAAAAGAGCCGTACAAAAAAAAAAAAAAAAAAAAAGGCCACTGACACATTAAAAATTTAAAGAGCCGTAAAAAAAAAAGGCCGCACATATACACTACACTCACATTTAAAAGAGCAGCCATTTATTGAAATTAAAATTTACACACACTTTCTTCGTTTAAAATTTTCTCTGAAGTATCCCGCTCCTTACAATTTCTACGAGCGATCGGTTGGTGACCCCCAAGGTATCGCCTTCATCAAATCTTCAACACGGATTCAGATTCATTGGAGCGCCGCTGCACAGTTTGAATGGCTGGTGTGTTACTGGCCTAAATTGTACGAGATTCTTCGTTACAGTGAAGTTTGTTATTTTGTCATAAGACATTGTGTTTAATGATTAATTTGGTAAGGTAAATTGTTTATTTTATTTTATTGTTGATAAATTGCGTGAATTGTGTCGTTTAATAACTTATTTTCATAAACTCATTATTTTCACTGTTGTAATTTTTATTGGTTAGGTTTTTTCGTCAAATAATTTTGGTGAATAAATATATGAGAATTATTTAAATTAAAGTTTACAATTTTACTTGACTATAACGAGTTGTAACAATATGTTATTTAAATGGTTTTTTTAGTAATAGCAACTTGTTCCTTTTTTTGAGGTGAAACGACAAAAATTATGAATTGTTTACGCGTGGATCTATTAATAGGCTATAATGTATTTCTAAGTGATTGAATATTTAATAAACTGGATAAAAAAAAGTTATAAAAAATAACTATTGTGGTCTATAATTTTTTAATGGGTAATTTTATGGAAAGGGACCAAAGAATCTTTTGTTCTCTATTGTCAATAATTTTGGCTCTTTGTCCATTTTCAAACTTTCACTCTCAATGCATTTAGATCGTTCCATCTCTTTCACTTAGATAATAATGACCGAAAGACTAAGTCTATGAAAGTCAAACAAAAGCAGGAGATAATAATCGTTCAGTTGTTAGTAAAGAGAAGTGCGCCAGTGAATATTTATATTAACAAAAGTACAACCATGAACATAATCTACCTAAATAACGTAAATTTATACTGAAAAATGGAGATATAAAATATATTAATTCAGGATACATACTAACAACCTCCATAAAAATGTAAAAAAGTTTAAGTGAAGATTAAACTGCTACAAATTTTTAACTCGACATTTTATCCAACGCTTAGTTCAGCCGATACTGTTGTATTATAAATTGTATGGGTAGACCAGGGAATAGGATTTATCTTTTATCTCACTCTGTCTGTAGTAGAGAGAGATAAAGTATTGCGCAAGTGAAAATATTTGAAATCCTGTAACCGAATGAAACGAAATCTAGTAGGACCGATTTGGCTGGAATTTAAAAACCAAGTTTTCCTTAACCAACCGAAAAAAAGGATTTCGAACCAAATATGTAGTTTAAAAATTAAATTTCTTTACACTAATTCATACAAAAATCCAATTACCTCAAAAATGAATGTAACGAATTTAAATAAACTTTCCTTATTTGCTACCTACATTTAAGATGTTATTGAGGTAGCAGTTTTATCCCTGGAAATATTTTTACAGGACTCTGCTGTGTTTCAAAAGATCTAATTTAGTTTTTAATTACGGTTCTTAGCCTTACGGTTATTTTAGGGCAAAAGTCTACAAAACAAAAATTAAAGAAGATTAAAACTGCTACAAACTTGTTACTTGATATATTGTCCTACGCTTAGTTTAGCCGATATTTTCGTATTTTTGTGAGAAAAATTGTATGAATATCGGTTTATTCTGTAATTAGGCTCAAAATTAGTGGACTTTGCTACGACAAAACACTACGAAAATTAAATTTTTGAAATTTGACGGCAAAAGGGTTCATTAATTAATAAATAAAACGCTACGACTTTAACACAATCATTTTGACCAACGAGCTTAGTATAGCGGTAATTTACAATTTCATGTAAAAATCCGCAATAAAATGGGTAGAAAGAACATAAAGTACCTAGTTAAAACTAGTACTGCCTGACAATTAATAAGACAGTTAGTGCGGTTTGCAGTGTCATTTGATGTGATTAAAAGCGTGCTGTGCAACTTTGTGGGTTTAGTTTTAGCACAAAAACTACAAAAAATATTTTAATAGAAAAAAATGGTTTCTAAAATTTAAAACTAGAACACAAGTTTGGTTAAAAGCATAATGCAGTTTCGAAAACACCTTTTGAATAACATTCTATGAAACAACTACTGTCTGTCTATAACTTGATGGCCTCCCGCAGAGAGAAGCAGAATCAGCCCGCTACTAGACTTCTCAATAACACTTCATTATGTACCAAGTCCAGTGTACTAGTTAGTAGTAGTACATAATGAAATGTTATTGAGAAGGGTAGTAGAGGGCCGATTCTGCTCCTCTCTGCTGGAGGCCATCAAGTTATAGACAAACGGTACACAAAAGCTTGTTTCTAATGTCACAAGGACACAACAGCAGACTTGTAAGTATACTTTCAATATTATTTATGGACTAGAAAACCATCAACGAACCCTAAAAAAACGCTGGAATATCTTGATGTAAGACACCGATAGAAGTCCTGCCATAGAAAAAAAAAACTATAAAAATCACTTATACAAGCTGAGCCAGTATCACATTGGTACACAAAATATTAAACAATTTTATAAACACTAAGTTACCTTTATGATTAAAGTTTTTGATGGCAATTTTAAAAACTGTTAGATACCACTAGACGACCCGACACGAAATTTTTCATCAAAATCAGTCAACCGGAAGTAGTAGTTTATTCTTGTCATTTTTCACTTTTTTGCGATTTTCTCAAAACGGCCCCAACGATTATTTAAAAATCGCCTCATTTACTAAATGTCTTATGCTTTACGAGATAGGGTAGGCGCCATGTCTGCTGAAATTCTTGGTGAGGCTGTTTTCTCATAAAAAAATTGTTTTTTTAAGGTTGCGACTTTCCCTTTCTTGACGAACGGGACTTACAAGTCCCATTTAGTACGATTGCGTTTATCTGTGCATTAACAGTTTAAATTGCCTAGTTGACCATCGGGACTTCTAAATCCCGCCTAGTCTGATTTTTCTATAAACTGTAAGGGCTTCAAAAATACATCAGATCGTGTCACCTGCGTATTGAATGAGGCCATCACATGTGGTACATGTGTGTCAAACCTAGACATGTTGTAGGCCTACATTTCCATTACACTTCCGAGATTTTAATATTGTGCGGTCTAGAAACGGTTAATGTGCATTTTAGCGCAAAAATGTATCTAGTAAAAGTTGTAGAGAATTAAAAATTCTACATCTTCTATTTCAAACATTTTTTTGTATAACGCTTAGTTTAGCGGTACTTAGCGATTTTCTATTTTTTTCTTACGAAATGTGTAAAAAAAATCGATTTTTTTAAAATATTTCATCCTTATTATGCATTTTACGACAAAAACGTATAACCAAATTTAGAGGAAATTACAGATCTACAACTTTTATTCAGAGCATTTTTCTCTACAGACCCTAGTTTAGCGTGAAAGATTAATTTTCCGTATTTTTAAGCTAAACTGAGGTTGATTTTCACTTAATGTCTTTCACTCGTGATTAAAATAAAATTATGTTTTTTGAGGTTAGTTTTTTTATATCTAATGTTAGGTTATACTGTTAGTTATTTGCATGGCAAGAGAAAGTTATATGAGTGTTTCACACCAGTTTTAAACTAAGCTTACCGAACATTTATAATACCTCTGGAAGTTCAATAAACTGACAAAAAGATCCTCTAGCTTATTTTACAAATGTTATAAACTGTTTAATAATAAATTAGTATTACCACTTACGATTAGAATACCTAATTATGTCAAAGAAAGCAACGAACGAGAGCGATGCTCCTTGGAGAACACAAGAAAATTTAACGCTTTGCTTAACTTTCTTTACGAAACGTTTATGCTTCAATGGTGTTTTAGTAATCTCAAGAGAATTTCTAACAAGTGGAGAATCGGTAGAACTTAACTACAGTTTGGTTTTCCTTAAAACATTTTACCTGAAGTGATTAAATGGTTAGAAGGATTTTTACGATTACATTACGGTTACTCTCCCACATGAATTTAATATACGTATAATAAAAAATAGTTAAGTAATTCTGTGAATTAACAAACTAGATCAAAAATATGTTTTAAATATACAGGTCTACATATTTACATGGTTAAGTATTATTTACAAAAGGATGAACCTTTTAGAAAATTACAAAGATTAATGAAATCGGAAGTATGGGACCAAAACTATTAATACATAAAAAGTTAACGCATTTTCTACAGTCACAATTACAAGAAATTTAGCTGTACATTGCATTTTTAACGTGAAATTTCAGAACAAACGAATTTTGATGTGGGTTTTCACTTACAATAATTATAAACATCGGTAGAACTATATACGTCAGAAAAATAAATGTTAAAACCATTAAGTTCTAGTACTTTTTAGTATTAAGGACTTATGCCTTAAAATGCGCCCAACGTAAGGCTGAAATTTTGAACTCTTAATTAAAAAAAACCGATCAAAGCCACCAATTTTCTTAGGTTTTTTCTAATGAATATTACTTGATTAGTTCACCAGTCGAAAGGCTGGCTTGACCACTAGAGGGTTTACTAGTAAAATGACGAGTGAGGTGGTGTGAAACATGATTACGCATCCTTTTCACTAACATTCAACCCGTAGTCTGTACATATTTGCTGCATGGTTCTGTGGGATTTACTATTAGCAATTACTATAATGCTTTTCACGGTTGATGAGCTCTCCTGTTCCACGCGTTTAGACCAATCAGAACGTTTGCCAACGTTGTCGAATTGTACGAATGTTTCAGCCTGACCAACATTACGCGCGCATGCGTATAAGAGCCGCAGTAGTTCACTCGTGTCTTGCATCTCGTACTGAACACATCGATTATAGAACGCTTTTTTGTTTTACATTCGACTCTTCTGCAATTACTTCTAATGCAGTCGATGAGAAGGATGATAGATGAAGATGGATGAGTGATGGAAAAATGCCAGACCTGACCGTGAATCGAACCCGGGATCCCGGCGTAGAAGCCAGTTACGCTAACCACTACGCCAACGGGCCGGCCGATTTTTTTTTATATGATTATAGAACGCGTTAACATGCAATACTTTATAATATAATCAGCTGATTGTATGTTCATGGATTGTAATTGTTATTGAAATACCAAAAAAAATGGCTGACAAAATATATAACAGAGCTACGAGAGCAAGCGTTGACAACGTTGTTGGCAAGTCATTGGCTAGCTATGAAGTGGTTAGGGAGCAATGCGTACGTTCAGAGCTCATCAGCCGTGAAAAATAGTATAGAAATTATACATTTTTAATACTGTCTTGCTGTATAAAACTACTGACTGTTTGTTGTCTTGATGACGACGCAATATTTCACTAACCCTTCATAAACATGACGTTAATGTAACATCGTTGTTGTTCTGTTTTACGTATAACAATGCTTAACCTGTACACACACTAAAACTGTACACACAATTGGTCATCACCATTAATATTAAATGATCAGTAATATATAATTTTGGATTCTTTTTTGTAATTATAAAAATTTTTTAGGGTAGGCTTATCCCAACATGTCTCCCAATTTGTTCGGATTATCTGGGTTTTTAAATAGTTATAGAGCGTAAGAAAATAAGAATCTAGAGACTGTACAAATTGAGAACCTTTGTAATCTACTTTTTGAGGTGTATTTGAGTGTGCGTGAGGGGGAAAAGTACTTGTACCGTTTAGTACGTGCTAGTTGTGTGGTATATATGGTGCATAGGGGCACGGGGACACTGCAGTAAACAGTAAATGACGTAGTTTAGGAAATAAAGTGAAGGTCAACAACCTTTAAGGGGTTGAGTTATATAGTACAGTAGAGAATTGCAACGGCGGAGTTCAGAAGGAGGTAAAGTTGAGGGAGGATTACACAATACTTTTCTTTGGAAAAATCATCAGTAAATGCCAGCCTATTCTTACAGCTTCCACTTCCCTCATCATGCTCACTCTTTTTAACTCGTTCACGCATTGCGAAAAACTCCCAATTTCTTTTTCTCTTTAAATTTACTCTCGAGTATTCCTCTCTTGTCTTGTGAAACGTCTATCTCTTTTACCTGCTCTGTCACGCCTCCAGTAGAGCCGTTTCTACGACCTCATTTCACAGCCATCACTATACTCAACGACAACAATTTCCTCACGTTCACTTCCTTTGCATTCATGATTCATGATGCATAATTTATTTTTAGACCTAAGGCATTTCTTTTTATTTCTACAGCTGATGCCCTATTTTTTATCTCAACAATACTAAATTGAATCGTTGTTTACAACTACGACTAAATTATTCAAAATACTATGATTGAATAATGATATCGACAACGCATACCGAACGTATTATTTCTCCAAGTAGCTACGACAAATAAATGGAAATTATATCAAAAAAACTTATAAATAGAAATCTTACTTTTTCTAGAACCAATGATTTGATTAGAGAAATTAAATAATAATACATTTAAAAATTAAAGTACTTAGTAAAAAATATTATAGATGATTATCATTACTAGTAAATCTAAAAAAACCACTCTTTCATTAGTAAATGAAATTACTGTATCTCTGTCATTAGTTTTAGTTCCTTTATAAATTTCCGCACCACACCAAAGACTGATTAATGCCAATGATAGATTTAGTAGCAAAGAGTACTGAAAAGCCCTTGTGAGTTAAAATAAACAAAAGCGAGTGGTATTTTAAACATACGGTCTGTTTGAACTACCATTCAAGAGAGTTTAATTAAATAACACGAGATGGTTAACTAATTGAAATTGGTTTTAATTAGGTACTTAAAATAGTGAACAATATCTCTGTCACGATGTAATTGACTTTTAGGCCATTATAAACATATCATCATACTAAATATTAAAAAGAAAAATAATTCTTGAATCCATAATAACAATACTTTTGTAAAAGATTTCATGGTACAGTATTTAAAATTTCATATTCTTACAGATATGCAATAAAATTTACATTTTGCATTCAGCTTTTTTAAGATCATAAAATATTAAATTTTTAACGCTGTATTTTCTATAAAAAAAGATAGAGTATATTGTAAATGTATGAAAAATATGTAAATATAAAATAGTATATATACATTAAATGATAGATAGTAAAATAGAGAAAACACTAGAATCAGTCATTTCAGAAAGCCCATAAGTCAAAAACCAACTTTTGGAAAAATTAAAAAACTTGAATGTATTATGTTTCAATTAAAACATATAAATTGTTCAGAGGGCTGTCCTCTTTAATACAAAATATAGGCTATTTTTGTCTTTTTAAAGACAAGCCACGTGTTTAAAAAAAATTGAAAGTTTAGACTTCAGGTGTTTCTGAAATAAATTGGAGTAAAATGTTAACTTACGTTGTTTTCTGTAAAATACGTTGTTAGACCAAAAGCAAATGGTGCCGTTTGTATTCATTTATTTATTTCAGTATTTTACATCATTACTTAAAATAACTTTCTGCAATAATAAAAAATGAAATTCTTAACTTTCTTTAATCCCTAATGTGTGTACGTTGCAATCTGTTCAATTTAGAACAATAAGCAACCCCATGACCCGAGATGAGGATGATGTGTATGACGTGTAAATGAGGTGTAGTCATGTACATACTCAGGCTGACCATTCCTGAGAAAGTATGGTTAATTGAACCCCAACCCATCAAAATACACCGATAGCTACCGTCTAGAATTCAAATCCGTATTCAAGTAAATACCTTTACTAGGAATTGAACCGGGAACCTTTGTTTCCAAAAATCAGCTGTTAAACAGCTGACGGCGACGACTTTTACTTTTAGAGGCCCACCGGGTTGGTCTAGAGGTAAAGTCGTCGCCGTGAGTCCGCTGTTTAACAGCTGATTTTGGAGACGAAGGTTTCTGGTTCAAATCCTAGTAAAGGTATTTACTTTTATACGGATTTGAATTCTAGACAGTGGTTACCGGTGTACTTTGATGGTTGGGGTTCAATTAACCATACTCTGTCAGGAATGGGCGACCTGGGTCTGTACAAGACTACACCTTATTTACACATCATCCTCATTTCATTGGGTCATGGGGTTGCTTATTGTTCTGCATTGAACAGATTGCAACGAACACATATTAGAAATTAAAAGAAAACACTTTTAGAAAGAAAAATGTTGATTTTCAAGGCTATTCATCGTTGTCATAAACAGTAGCTATACACCTTAAAAAGACCTTTGCATAGAATCTTTGTATGGGCTCTCTTCCACTATAGAAAGTAGAGCTTAAGCTTCAAAAGAACATCCACTTTCATTTCTTAATTAGAAGGAAACATTTTATATACTTAAGGATAAGCCTTTTCTTAGTGGAATATATTACATTAGGAAAGCCAGAGTTATGAGATTTTTGTAGGGATGGTGTGTTTACATTCAGTTAGTTCTAAAATGCACTAAAGAAAAAATGTAAAATTTTAACTTTTGGGATTTCTGAAATGACTGGTTCACAGAGAAAAGTACTCAGTTGATTTATTCAAGAAAAATACCAAAGAAGGTTTTTCTTTTCAACTATTCCTATTAGCTCAGTAATTCAAGCTCATTGTGCCTATGTAGGAAACAATTCATTCAATTTTCAAACTTGGCCTACATTGCTGAAGGCTTCCCAAATAACACAACTAACGTCACCGTCTCTGGAACTACAGCGTCGTTCACCATACCAGAAGATATGCGTCCATGTATGTTTTTAATTGCAGTGGTCGGTATAAATTAAAAATTCCAAGAAAAACACGTACAGAATTAAACGATCTATAAAAGAATCTCTTTCATGAGGCGCGTCTCATGGCTGGTGGCAATTTTTGAAAAGGTTTACCTCTGACCTATAGCAAAAACTATTAGTGATTTCTGTATCTACTCTTTAAGAGGAATCGAACGACACTATTTTTGTTTACAATTCTGACTTTGATTTCTTGACTTCCGGTCAAAAGCGGTACTTCAAACCCAACTTAGACCCACTACCTTGATTACCTAAGCCAGTGATTCTCAATCACCCCATGGGGGTCGCGACCACAGCTTGAGAACCACTGACCTAAACAACACAATGCAAGTTTATACATTTTTTACATAAATTTATTCAAAATTATAATAAGAAAATTATTTCCTATAAATTAAATTAAAAAAAAGCCAAGAAAGTAGGATCCAAGCAGCTGAAATGAGGTTTTTAAGAAGGGTGAAGGGTTGCTCGAGGCTGGATCTAAAACATAACGAGGAAGTTAGATCCGAGTTGTGTGTATTTAGTTTGAATGAAAAAGTGGAGGAGTACCGGAACCAATGGAGGCAACATTTGGAACGGATGCCAGAGGAGAGAATACCTTTAAAGGTGACGGATAAGTTCCAGTTGGAAGAAGGGAGGTGGGAAGACCTCGAAGAAGGTGGCTGTAGTCGAGTTGTACGGGGTGGAGTGTCTCGTGTTTGTGTAGACGTACAGGATGGTTTGTGTGTACAGAACAGGCTTATGCCTAATCCTTGATAGCAAGAAGAAGAAGAAGAAGAAGAAAAAATACCAAGCTATTTTTCATAAATAAATTTTACTTTGTAAAAAAATTCTCCCGAAATGAAATACAGGATGTTACTTAAAGTAAATAGAATTGTACTCATGTTAAATAAATAATTTAATGTAATCGCATATAAGTGTTAGCTTTCATTTTATTACAACTGCCAACAGTGAATAAAATAAAAAATAAATATTTCGAATTCCCAAGCGTATTTTTCGTGGGCATTGTTAGGATTTCCGACAAAAAACACACACACTTAAATAGGGGATGAGATGTATTAAAAGTACGAAGGGAATGAAGTAAAAAGAGTAGCAGAGCAAACAAGTAGGCTCTTGAAAACGAGTAAGTTTAAAATCAACATGACTGCTGGATTTTTAATATTGTGGAATTCGTATCAGGATTGGCCGTGTTGTAGTCTGGCGGTTTTAGAATACGTCAGACTTTATACACGTACGTACGTACGTACGTATAATCGTTGTACGTTATATAACGAGGGGGTATATTCCGTTTTAGTAGGCACAACCCAAAAGCAGTAACCCATAATGATGGATGATAGGGCGGAAGTACTATAACGTAGGTCATTAATCTCCTGTCACTGTGGACGGTTATTTACATCGACTGACTGACTTTTCAGCTTTTCCCAGCTAAGATATATCCTTTAACAAAAAATAAAAATAAAAAAATAAATAAAACACGATAAATAAATCCTTCGGAAACTTAAATACATGAAAAAAATTTGGTTTTATGTTTATTTATTTATTTTTGTTACTGTTTTTGAAATGTGAGTCGAACACAAGTTGTGAGTCAACTGAGACTAAATGGGTGGAGCGGGTGATAGGTCATGTGTCAAAAGTGGTTAAGGGTTGGTCATTTCAACGAACATCACACGCATCATGGGGTGGTGGAACAGGTCAAAGCCGAGTTCCAACAGATGCTGAACCCGGTAGAATATCATTTCTATCTCTCTCACACATACCACTATTTCCTATCTCAAAAGCATACATGCAGTTTCATTAACCCGATCCACAATATGTTTGACTCCGACCACCATCTGGGACATATCGAGGCAACTGAAACGTGTGATTTCTGTATAAACGTATTCAGTAGGTTATACGTCCGTTTAGTTATACAGCAAGAGAGCTTCTGATCAACTAATTAGAAAATGAACCGTTATCTGAAAGGAGGTTTTTCTAAATACACGGGACACCACATTCAAGCCACATATTGTGTTTGTATTAACAGTGAGTTGTAACATACAAAGTACAGCAAACGTATTCATACACCTGTGTAAACAAAAGCGGAAGCCCTATTTTACTAACTCATTAACTGACCACTAATTATCTAACTTCCCGAACACCTAGACAGGTCAAATTTTTCAAATCTTGCAAAATTGTTTTTATGGGTTGACAAGAAAAATTCATTCATTCACATTTCTACCAGTTATTCTTAAAGGGTAATAGAGGTGACAAGCCTAAAATAATATTTATTATTTTTAGGCTTTTCCAAAAAGTTACAGTTCTGAAAATTAGAAGATCTACTATTTAGTTACTAAGTACTAATTTGTTAAAACAGCGCTAATAATTAGAAAAGAATTAATTATAAAAATGGAACAAAAGAGCTACTAATTAAGTAAGTAATAATTAATTAAGTAAGTAGTAATAAGTAGTATTACTTAGTAAGTAATAATTAGTTATTACTAAATGCCGGCCGCATTGGCGTAGTTGGTTACGAGCTTGCCTCTCATCATGCGGTCCTGGGTTCAAATCCCACTCGGGCACGACGTATTTTCATATGTTACAAAAAAAAATCATTTCATCCTCCACTGTACAAAGTTACACCCCAACGTAGTCGCTAATGACCGTTGCAGTTGATGCGACGTTAAATAAATAAATAAAAAATAATAATAATTAGAAGAGGTATAGTTTGAAAATAGACATGCGCATTTAAAATAATTTATGTAATCGATGTAGGATATGGATAGGCCTTCTGCTAAAAAATACGACTAAATTTTGATGACTAGATTCGTGAATGTTCTAAACGTTTATAGGAATAAAACCGAAATAGGATAAAAAATAAAACCAAACAGGATAAAAAACATATTTCTTCTGTAGCAATGTAAAATTTTTAACCGATTCACATGTTACCTAAAAAAATTAGGCCTACATGAACAATAATATCAACATACTAACAGGAATACCAAACTGTAAAATAATAACGTAACACATTTTTGTTTATTTCCAGACTTTATTGCCTTCATTAAAACAGGTACTCAAACAAACTACATATTTTTAAAGAGTAAAAATATGTATATGATACAATCTTCAGACAGATACGCACGAAATGAAAATCGAGTGTCCAAACCAGGTGGTGCATTAAATTGAGATCTTTCAGACGTTGATGCATATGAATTTTATTGCCTTGAGTAGATAAGATCTGGCAAAAAAGCGAGGGAGGACATATCACTCAGACTAGACTACAATACAATTCTATTGGAAAGATGTGGTAAGATACTCGCATTCCTTTTTTGAAGGGTCAGACATTTCGTGTTTTTTTCTGATCTAATCCCTCTCATTCAATCCAATCCTATTGTAAGGATTTTTTATACGTATCCTATAATAGAAAGGCCGTGGGACTTGCACATGTTGAATTCAACCTTACCTATTATTTTGTGGAGGATTGTATTATTACGAATTAATAGAATAAATATTTTCTATGATAAAAAATAAACACCTGTAAAGTATTCTAGGTTCGAGCTAATACCTGAATCAGGGAAATATGAACAACATTTTTAATACACACTATAGTAACAATCCAAGTAATAATTCAATGAAAATTTTATTTAACTGTGATACAGAAATGCGAAAGCCCACACTGAATTATCCAATTACTCATAAATCCTCTAACTTCCCGATCACCTACAGAGTTTAGATTTAGTACATCACAGGGGTTGAACAAAAACACTTAAGCATTTACATTCCGAACAATTACGCCTTCTTCTTTTCCTTTAACTGCTCTGTCTGGTCCGGACGTTGGCCATCATTATCGTGGTGCAGACTTGGTCTACAGCTACTCGAAAGAGTTCCACCGAGGTAACACCAAACCACTTTTTCAGATTATCGATTCAGGATATTCTTCTTCTACCAGGTGCTCGAATACCCTCAATTTCACCCTGAATTGTAATTTTAAGGAATCTGTAACAACTGTCCCCGAGTATCATGTTATGTTTCGAAGTACTCAAACTTGCGCTGTTTAATCGTCAATAACAGCTAAGTCAACATCCCATTCTCTGAAGGACTTCTTCATTAGTCATACAATCAACCCAAGAGATTCTCAAAATACATCACTTGCGTCTAAGGAATTAAAAGTTATTTTTATAAACTCAACATGAATTATCGATTAATTTGTATTCTCTCAATGAACCCAACCCTTTGAAACCCCCAATTGAAACTAGGTTTTACCTAAATTAACATATTTTACGGCAGTTTGTTTACCCTACACTTTTAATTTTATATGAACAACCGCATAATGATCAGTATTTTCAAAACCACAGCTCTACAGTGTATTTTAAAAACAGTTAATCTATAGTTTAATACCGTTTTAACAGTGTGTTAAATAACAGAGAGTAAAATTGAGAAAGCAATTAACTAGTTTATTTTCACTGTTTAAGGTGTTGGAAAAGTAAAATTTCTTTTATAAGCATCTGGTGGTGACTACGTAAACCAACTATACATAGAGCAAAAATAATAATCAGAGTTATGAAAGATAATGGCAACTAAAGACAAAAACGAGGAATTAAAAGAAAATGATTCCAATGGAAATAAAAGAAAATTTGAAATCTTTCTAAAACTGAACATGTATTTAATCAATTATCTTCGTCTGTGTCAAAATTACTTTCTAACGAGCTACGCCTCTCCAGAAATTAGCTCTATACGCTTTAACACTCTCCTACACAACATTTTTCAGTTATTCAACTAATTCTTCTACTAGGTAAAAATCCAGTAGCCTAAAACTTCTAAGCACATCATCAATTTTCTTCCACTGTTCATATTCGTTTTACTTCCGTGTTCTACAAAATTTTTCGTTTATTTTTGGTTTAAAAAATTATAAAGAGGCCGCCTCCGTAGTGTAGTGGTTAGCGCGTTAGCCTACAACGCTGAGGTCCCGGGTTCGATTTTCGGCTAGGGTCTGGAAATTTCCGCAAGTCAAAACCCACTCTTCCAGTTGCATAACCCACCGTAGTCACTAATAATCAAACTGTTGTTGTAACTTTAAAGTATTTTTCAGCAAATCCTACTAGTAGTACTATTTGTAAAAATTGGCGAGAAAAACATTATTATTATTTTACGTCATGATCTCTAAAACCTTTGACAAACTTCATTATTCCATTGACAAAATATGTTTTAACTCCAAAACAGAAGAGTAAAGAACTGTATTAACACAAAAGATGAAATAATTTTCTTTTCCGTTTTAACTAAACTAAAGAACATGAATAATTTAACATGTACAATGCACAACCTCCAGGTTGTACATAGTTTTTACAAGTTGTACTTCAAGTTTTTTAGAATTTACTTTTAAGTCACATCAGCATCTTGGTTAATAGCGACTACGTTGGGAAGAGGAAGGATGGGTTTTAACTTGTAATAATTTTTCAGACCCTGGCCGGGAATCGAACCAAGACATCCGCTTCGCAAAGTAACAAGCTTACCACTAGGCTACTGAGGCGGTTAAGTTTAATTTTATTTCACGATTTCTTAATTTCATATTTATTAAGATTAATATACAATTTACGTTTCTCATTATGTTAAAATTTTACTGTTTGTTTTTTTTAAATGACGTGATTTATTTTGTACATAATGATCACAACATTTTTATTTCTGGCTTAGAATTAATCAAATCAACAGATGTAATATTGTTAACCGACTTGGTGGGTTTAATAAATTTCACATGTCATGCAATATAAAGCTAAATTGGTTTGCCAAAATACTGCAAACAACTGTTTTACATAAATAAACAAACAGCTTAGAACCAATTACCTAACTCGTCCACTAATCGGTGCTAACAGCATTACTATTGATGTTTGCATTAACTAGGACAATGTAGTTAATGGAATGAATGCCCCAGTGTCCAGAGCTAAACGTTATAAATAAAAAAATTATTTTATCAACAAATCACAAACAACAACTTCTAAAATTACTTGTGTAAATATTAAGAAACCTAACATGCATGCGTAAAGAATTATTTTTATTGTATGTTGTACGTAGAACTATCAACTGCTACCATTTTTTATGTTATATAGGAACTTAATTAATTGGTGCACGATTACTCAAACAATTTACAAGACCTATTAACTTTAACCACAGACTTTGTTCAACATGAAACAGCTATCTGTCATTCCTCTCAATTCAACAATCATGGAAAATAGTTCGTTAAAAGATTTCCTAACCGTTAATGTTGTTTAGGTCAACAGCCGAAAGGCTGGTTTGAACCTCTAAAGGTTTAGTTAAGTAAAAACGAGGAGTCAGGTAGTTTACAATTGCCTTCCTCACTCATTTGGAAGAGTATGTTTATCAGCATGCCCTCCGCAAAGTACCCACTTTCCACCCTGCAAATGACACCTTCACTTCATTCACCAAAGGGTCAGGCTGTATAGTGAAATTCATTACTCTCAGAGGAGATAACTCTGACTAATGTCTTTTACACCTCTACCTTCTGTTCTTAAATAGTTCAGTCATATAATTGGCTGACTATGTGATAAGAAACAGAACTATTTTTTGTAGCCCTGGAACCAACAGATCGAGTGCAATTAATTTAACTTTCCACCTGCCCGTTATGGGCAGAACCATCAATACGCAACAACTTAAAGATACAAGGTTCATATCAAAAATTATTTTACAATCGGATGAATTTTGAACTAGAATTAAATTTAACAATCACTTTATAAAAAAAATTGATGAAAACACGCTCCATTGATTTACGAATCAAATGGAAAGCTAATTCTTCCTGGCCGCCTCCACGTAGAGGTTAACGTGCTAAAGTAATAAACGGAAAATCTCAGGTCTGATCTTCAGCTAGGGTCTAAAAAAGATCATAAATAATTTTAATAATTTTTATTAATTTATTTATTATTAATTTATTTTTATTAATTTTATGAATAATGTATTTAATACAATATGTTAAGTGTGTTTTATCAATTAAATAATTTACAATATCTAAACTAATTAAGATACCAAAATAAAAAAACAATCTTTTAAAATTTAAATATCTAAATGACAGTTATCAAAAATAATAAAACATTTCAATTTTCTGAACAAAACAAAGAAGTCATCGAAGTAATGAAACATTAAAATATCATTAATGAGAAGAATCATACGGAGAATAATTTAGTACGGGCATTAAGCCAGGCCATGTTATGGACAAAGGCCAAGACGAGCGAACAAAAAAAAATGGCACGAAAATATAAGAGTGAAATTAATAAATAACTACTACAGTACTTGCATTTAAATGAAGGAAAGATAACAAGCTCATTTAAAAAACATTAACAATTTTTGACACAATGGAAACTTCTAAATTTCACATACATTATGAAACACAGAAATACTAAAAGAGACAAAGAAAATAGTGTTCTTCAAGTTACCAGAAACAGAATATATTTAAGATAAAATTTAGAGGTAAGCTGCATTGACAAACAGGGTGATATCTTAACAATGTAAAAAAAATCTGTATGAGGTTATCAACGTTGAATTTTAGTTGGCGAATATTACCATGCATTGTATATTATGTGCAAAAATTGATAGCTTAAAGTACTTTGCGGAGATAATACAACCGATGACTAACAGGGTTAATCTCAGAAAGGGTGTTACAAAACTGATATAGCAAATATCACATAGGTTGGTCAAACCACTGTATTCATAAATAAAGTATTATTACACCTAATAATCCAAATTTTAATAAGTAATCAAAAAAGAATTTGTCAGTAAATCAAGAGGCTGGTAGTTTATATATGGGAAAACGTTTGACAAAGAAATCAAAAGACAATAACAAATCCGGCAAAAAAAAGATGAAACAAAGTCACACAAATAACATGTCAAAACAGGTACCAACCATATTGTAAAAATAAAAAATAATATTTCTAAAAAAGTGTAAGAATGAAATCATTAAAGCTACTTTGCTTTTCTAACTTCTGACGTAGATTCTGAAAATAAAATCTTCAAAACGACAAAATTGACCCTTGAATAAATATCGCTGTTAAAATTGTGGATACAGTAACGATTCGTAATACGGACTCTGCAGAACATTTTCTTTCTAACACTTAAAAAAATGTATAAAACTTCCGAATGGATCAGCCAAGATTCCAAGATTATTTTAAATGATATAATTTTATCTAAAACGAAGAAGCTTTTTGCACACCAGCACCACTATAGTTTTTTGGCATGGTAGCGATGGAGTAACTCTTCTAAATACTGGATACAAGAAAAAAAATTATGTTTTATATTCTTCGTTAATCGGGACTTTGGAAATAATAACTACGAGGGATGGAAAATCTGAGCGTAGAGAGCTTCATTTTAATAAGAGGTTGACAGGAATGAGCCATGTGGGAGCTTCGACCAAAACTCGGAAGAGATTTCTCTTATCTTTTTAAATATGAATCAAATAAGTGATATTCTAACAGAAATAGCGGAAAAGGTTTTTAATACCATTAATAGAAGGATGGGTTCTAAGGAAGTCTTAGGATAGGAAGTTGGAAGCAGCTGAGATCGAGGTTGGAAGTGTTTTTTTATATCTATGAAAGGAGCAACAACTTAGAGATCGCATCAAGAGTGAGACAAACCGGGATGATTTGGGTAGAACGGAATCTGTGAGGCAGAGGATTGAACGATGTAGGGAGAGGTGGTTACAACACGTACGCTGCATGCATGAGGATCAATATCCGCTACTGGCCTTACAATACCGTCCGCAAGGAGTATGATCGTTGGGCAGACCACGAAGAAGATAGATAGAAGTGGAACAGGCAATGTGCCTAATCTGTAAACGAGAAGGACTAGGAAAGAAGAAGAAGAAGTAGAAGACTTAATACTAATAAAATTAGTACTTATCATGAAGCATTTCCAATCATTTCTACGATCTAGCAAAAGTTGTGTAAAGTTATGTGTATGTATTTATGAGTTATATTCTAAAGATATGGTTTATGTTACCTTCATTGTTTGTACTCTATAATGTAATACAGAGCTTAAGAACATAAAAAATTAAATCAATATCTGTCAGAACACAGGTGGAAATTTACACACGAAATTTAATGATGCATATAATTTGATGCACGGATAATGTTGTGTAATCTCTTTTCGTATCCAATTTTAATAATTTAAAAGAAAAATATTAGTTTCATTACATATTTAAAAAATAGATGAAAAATAACAGCATACGTAATAGAATTTAAACATGTGTAAAGAAGTTCGTAATACAATTTGAATTCATTTGGCCACATTCGAAATTTTTAATTTAAATTCTGCCTACAGATTTTTTTACATATTTGCACTAAGTACAAGTGCACTGAATGTATACAACAATGTTTAACAATTTAAATAATACATCCGTCTAATTTAACTTAAAATGGCTAGCTTGATTGTTGAAAAGCAGATATGAAAAGCGCAACATACAAAGTGTGCATTCACTATATTAACAGTAGGGTGACGCCTACAGCAGTTCTCTAAAATCATCTAGTCATAAAGGAAAGAAAAATTAGGATAAATCTTATTATAAACTTCCCAGGAAAAGGAACCCTTTTGAAATTTCATTAGTCCACCCTTACCAGGTAAGATACAGTAGGCAAAAGCAAGACAAGCTTTTCCTGACGAACAAGGCGTAAAATAAGCTAGGATCAAGAGAAAAGGGACGAATGGGGAAAATAAGGACAGAGACAGTGACTCAACTAAGAGGGAAGCGAAGAAGCTACTTAAGGCATTGACACGGCCTGCAGTATTCAGGGGGAGATTTTAAAATTGCGAATTTCCTCGATATTAAACATCGGGTTGAATGACGGCCTTGGGGGAAATTTACGAACATGAGCTTTGTCACGAATGGCGGAAAACATTGCTTGGCCTAACTAAACATAATTTACAAGTAAAGTTGAATATGCCTTTAAAAGATGTAGACACTTTACCTTTGCTTTTATAATAAAAAAAACTTATCCTTTTCAACACGTGACCTGCTAAAGGTTTTATATACGAAGTTTTTTCCTGAAAAAGTACTTTACGCAAGAAACAAGCTTTGTTTTAAACAGCAAGCAATAACAAAAAAAATCTTTTACCCTCAAGATTAGATTTTACCACGTATTTTACTTGTTACAAAAGTGTGTTTGATGTTCAAACAATCCGCAGAGATTACATTTTTGATTTTCTATGCTGGTTCTAACCAAAAACTTTTCAATAAAAATTGCAGGTTTATTACCTATAACTTAGTTTTAAACACTAGATATTGATACACATTAACCAGTGTAAACATCGAAAAAGAAATAGATTTTTACAAATTAAAAAGAATTTATAGATAAAAATGTGTAATATTTCCTATAATTTATTGATATAAGAGTAAATATCTATGACCTCATAAATTCCTAATTATGAAGTATTCTAGAATCTTATAAAACACAAAACAGTCGGACGTTAAACCAAAACAAAAAAACAAAAAAAAAATTATAAAACACAAAATCTATCAGTAATATTAAAATCGGAATTTTTTTGACGGCTTGAACCCCGTATCAGTCTGTCATTCATCCAGTCTCGGTCAACTGTCATCACTTAAAGGTGTTGACATCTGTAAGCGCGGACACGTTTGCAAATACTAGTTTCTTAACAGAAATCCGTTATTTATTATCATTATGCAATAAAATATTAGAAATTAATTGATATGTTTTTAATATTTTCTCACAGCCTTCCAATCTACGTTGGATTTCACAAGCCTTTAATTTGAATTTATGGTAATTAAAGAAAAAAAAAATCTAGTCGTAAGAGCGCCAGAATACAATCTACACTGCAAATCGGAAGGACAATTCCCGGTTTCGGTCTATAAATCATTAGGCACATGTCAAAAAAGCTTAAGAAAACCCGATTTTGTACCTACATAGTCGTCAATAATCAAAGATGTTCAAAAACTTCAAGTGAAACAAAAAAATTAAGATGAATATCCTTCAATACGAAGAACAATATTGAAGCAAATTTTTGAAATTGTATAATAATTGTATCATGACGTCCAGGCTCTCATTGGATTTTCCGAAATGGCCAAAAGTTAGCGAGCAAGGATTAACCCTTTTAGCTGATAAAAAAATTATAGGCTACATTAAATTATATGGAGTCTATCAAAGTTTTTATTATCTTTGTAAGTTTCACACGATTTTATTTATAGTTTAATTTTCTAAATCACCACAGCTATTCGGTTCACCTTTTTTTAATTACAGTGTGATTAGTCCTACTAAATTAAATGTTGCTCATGTATTGTTATTGGAATACTAATAAGAATAAAACAAAGTAACAATAATTTTTTCTAAGAATACGAGTTAAATCTTAAAAAAATGAATTAAATTTTACGATATTGTTTAATAACATGTCATCTACTGTATTTAAGAACTATTTTGTTCACTTTAATCGGGAATGTTATCACAAAACGTAATTTAATTACATTAGAAACATATTCAATTTTCAAGTAAACATAATTACGGATAAAATTTTAATGGAAAACATCAATATCGAAAGTGGTCATTTTTACACGTCATGACACACCAGAGAAGAAAACAGTTATATTTATGTATACTCTGTGCATAATATACGAGAGTGGGAACGTTCTATTTTGATATGATTGATCAATAACGCAATATCAGAATTATCTGAATTCACTTCCTCTCATGAAAAATTTAAAGGAAAAAAGGGGAGAATTCTGAGTGAATGACTATTCGAGTTTTGTTTTCACACTGTACACTACCTTATTCATAAAACATATTTCACAGAATGAATTTTTACTGACGTGACAGAACATAACCAATTCAATATCAAAAAAAAACTGGAGTCGTTCCACAAAAATTTTATGCAGCATTTCGAGAACTAATAATATTATTTATGACATTACTACAACCGTAACTGTGAAAGCGTTACAACTGGAAAAAATATATAAAAATTGAAAAAATATTTTATCAGAAAAACAAATTACGTTGTTTTGCATGTGACTTTTCAACCATTTTACAAATTTACTAAAAGTTTAAACTTGAAAACACATCGAAACTATGATAGTTTATTATCTAAAACTTTCTTTATACAATTTATTACCGGTAAAATGCAAAGAAATTTTTAGTTTAAATAGTTATAAAAAACAATTTTGTTGTTGTGAACAAAAGGTGAACATTTCACAATCTGAATAAAATATATTTTTAATTTTAACGAATTATAATGTTAGTTCATACGGAATATAGTACATATTATACCTTCCAAGAAAATTAGAACGAACTATACAAATATTTTGACATCAGCTTTAATTTTAACATGTTTTCTCTGGTTAAGGAATTTATTTATCTTTTGCAATATTTTTCGTAGAATAAGCATAACTATTTTAGCAGACTAAATTGAATTTCAATAAATAATAATTTAGAAAATTACTTAAATTTTAACCTGATTTAAATAATAAAGCTATCGACAAGTTCCGTTAAAATGTCACTGTAGCATACGCTACAAATCTCAACAAGTCTGTTCGGCTAAAGAAATACTGAAGAAACCTTCACAAGTCCTTACAGTAATTCTTTCTCATCATCTCTTTATTTTCTTAAGTGCTGAGTATGAGCTGTAATTACAACACATACGATAGACTATAAGACCATTTGTTAACACCCGTACACACACGTACTATTAACGTAATTCAGAACCGGTTCTGTAACGACGCTATTTCGAAACGGCTCGACATTACTTTTCATTCATAGTTCATTGAGTAACTCACTACAAAGTCACTAACTGTTTTCATACCTGCAGTCTGATAGTTAATCGAGACCCTTTTCACTTTCTCAGTTTAACTGGCACATAGTAGAAGTAATCAAAATTTAAAAAAACGAAACGTTTCGACTAGTTTTGATTTCCGAGAAATTCCATTCATTGCAATCCCTGTTCAATAAACAACACTTCATAGAATACAAATACCTTACAATGAACAATTTATTCCCTTAGCCATTTCTAAAATATCGCTGTACCAAGTTACAATATTAATCGAACAATGGTATTAACAACCTAAGAAGTCAGCAAAGATATTGAGCAAACCGGAATAAATTGAGAAAATTTACTGAACCAAACCAAATTTAAACAACTAATTACAAATTGGCTTTAAGGGTTTCCATGAAGACCAAAAACAGAATACCGGGTGGACTGAAGAAGAAAGAAAAGCCTACAATGAATGAATGCTGAGAATGTGAACTGAAAAGAGAACTTTTAAAAACGTGTTAAGTCACCTCACGTGATCTAAAATACGGGTAATAAAAAAAGTTTTCAATACGTTATTAAATGTTCAAGTACCTAATTAAGAACCGTATACATTATTTCTATCCTTTTTAAAACATTGAAATTTAGTAAACCTAGGAAAACTTTCCTGACATTAAACACAACATTTCCAATTCACAGCCATTAAAAACCTGCATTTTTAAGTAATACCTTTTAACACTGAAGGAAATGTAAGTAATTAGACCACCTAGGTGATGAATTACGAAATTTTTACATTAGTAGGCCTACCTAATAAAATACTGTAAAATTTCGAAAGTATAAAATATTAAAAAATTACTTTACTTGAGAAATAATAAAAAGTTTCGCATTTTGTTAGAAAATTAAATTTTAGGAAGATCTTTACAATGAAATAATAATGTAATTTGGAGATTAATTGATAATGATATGCTTACTTTTACGATATTTTGGAGTTTTAAAGGCACATTAAAAAGTTTTTTCCTTTCTTTAAGTAGATTGTACTACTTCACTTGAACGTATTAAAATTTTGTATTTTTTATTTAAAATTTCACAAAATTAGCTCTGTCATTAGAGATTAATTAGTAAGAAGATAACCAATTGGTTTTAAGTTAATAAAATTTCTCGATTTTAGCCAGAAGTTGAACATCTTGAGACCTTCCTTATTGTAGACAAGCACGCTAACAATACGTCACGGAAAAATAAAAGTGTTAACTTTATAAGACAAAACAAATTTTACTTGTTCGATGAAGTTGTACAAAAATTGACGTTCGATTGGAAAATTTATGATAAAAAAATGGATAAGGGCTACTACTGGATCTGTTTATTAAAAAACTTTGGAACTACTAGCTGGCCCATGAGAATAAATTTTCACAATAATTTGTATTCATATACAGGCACTCAATTTATTCTTGACACATTTAATTTCACAATTACAATTCTTTTATTAAAATATTTTAATACTTATATTAGGTATCACGCTAAATTTATAACTCATAAAAAACGCTAGCGCTACCATAATCGACACTTCAAAACAAATTGATATAACTTACTAGTTCAAACTTTGCAACGTCGCCGTCAGAAAAGTAGCACCGTTGAAAAATTAATTCAATAATTTTAATTATTTTATAACATCTAGTTACGGTTTGTATCAACTTAAAATTTTCGTTTTTTTGCGGAATTCCAAAATGTCCTCTTCACAGCCATGTAAATAGAATTGTTAAAATCCGTTCGGTAAGCCTCAGTATTAAGGACAAACAGAATATCCATTTAAAATACATGGACCAGATTTTGCGTTTTAAATTTACGATTCATGTTAATTGGTGATAATTTTTAAAATTATTGTCATCTACCAGTTTGTTTTGTCCATCCGTCCGTCCGTCACACACACACGTTCAAACATCAGAAACTACAGAAACTGAAAGAGATAGCAACAAACAGTTTTTGGATTCGAAATCAACACAAAACTTTAGTGGGCCTGGATTGGGTTGAAGTTCCGGTTTCGACCGAAAGTGGCCAAAAACCGGAAGTGTCATTCGATTCTTCTTGAAAAGTGATACAAAAATCACTTATGGTTTTTGACATACGTCAAAGGTAAGCTTTTTAAAAATTTCCACCATCCATGGGACGCGTCGTATCATGAGAGGGATTTTTTAGGGGGAGACTGTACTTTGTACGCTGCCAATGTTAAATTTGCTATTTTTAGATACATTTTTCATAGGATTGGTGAAAGATACGAAAATGAAACTTTACACACTTATAGTTGTAGGGTAGTTTTAGCTACTAATTGTTTTTCAATTTAATCTGTTGAACCGTAAAGGTATTAAAAGAATAACGAATAACATTAAACTTTTACAATTTTTTCTACATTTTTTGCATATTACTAATTTTTTGAGCACCTGAGGAAGTAAAAACAATGTCGGTGAATGTGCATGTACATGATAATTAACTGGTGAAAATTTCAGCCAGGTAGGTTAAATGGTATCTGAGAAAAACGTACTTAAGTGTTAAAAATCTAAATTTACGGGAAAAGGCACAAATGAAAAACAAAATGTACACAAACAAGTTTAATTTCCCATCAACAGTTCGTTAGAAAGCTGAAACAACAACGAAGAATATTAAAAATAGTGAAGCAGATATTTAAAAAAAAACTTAATTTCGGTTTGCACTAAAACGAGCAATGTAAAAATATGAAAAATATTTTTGTTCTTGGCGACTTGTTAATTTTTTAGGATAAATCTGATAAAAACTTACAATTTTTTCATTAAAATATTTTTTTTGTCGTAATTTAATGTTTTTGTGGTAGATCTAGGTCTAAACTATTGAAAAACATAAAATACCAAATTAAAATCAAAATTTTCAGTCAAAACCATCATACAGTCTCCCCCCCTTAAATGCGTTATTGTAGTTAAATGACACTAAAAACACCCAAAAAAATCAAAAAAGATTTATTAACTTTACTAAAAAAAATGAAAAACATAAAAATTTTTTAAAAAATTAAATAAATAATTTAAAACAGTTAGTTTAATTATATAATTAAGTATGCTGATGAGTTGTAATAACGCTCAACGAGATGATTTTGTATCATTTTCACGGATTATGCACCATATACAATCACGGACGAAATTATGGTACATTTAGCCTTTTGTCATGGTTAAAAGCCCAATATGATGACCAGTTATGCACTAATTTCATACAATGAGGTTAACGGACCACGGATAACGTAAGGCTTGTCCACGGATGCATGCAAAATAATGTTCCAATATCGCTGGTCTAAAATTCTGGAACCTTCAACGAGCGAACATTTAACAAAATCAATGCATACACATTCATATGTTGAATAAACAGATAAAATATGGTACGCTCAAAACATCCGTTATCCCTAAATTTATCATGTTGCATTATCCCACACAAATCGGCCTACCGTTCGATGTATACATATACAATTTTTTAACACACTTAATTGAGTTATTCCATTTTGTAGGTATGTGATATTATGATTCATCACAATGCAATTAGACTTAATTAAAAATGCTAAAGGGATCGAATATGATATTACGTAAAATTGAAAAATCATCCAATTATTTTGTGTTTTCTAAAAGTAAACATGATGCCGACCCCTGATAGAATGTAAACAAACAAGATTCAATATTTAAAATAACTACAGAAAACATCAATAATTTGTCAATCCACCACAGTCATCTATTAAATAATATACAGTAGGCCTACTTATCAATAATCAAAACGAATGTTTTGTTACGCGTAGATATTCATTTAAATGCAAAATTTATCAAACCGAAACGAATTTTTGCCACAGAAAATACTTAGAAAAAGTTAGACTGTTGAATATAGGCCTACATAACGAAACAAAGAATATTTCTTCACAAGTGCGGTGTATAAAAAAATATTGTGACAATATTAAAGGGAACGTGTTGTTCCAGAATTTTCTAGCAGGACTGAGTTTTTAGAAGTGTTAATGTAAATAATAATAGTTGATACTGCCCATAACAAACATGTGTCAGATTATTTACACTCAATCTGTTCTTTACAGAGCTAAAATAAATGGTTATGTTTCATAACTGATCACATGGTCAGCCAATTAAATGACTGAACCATTTAAGAACAGAAGAAGTAGAGGTGTAAAAGACACTTATCAGAGTTATCTACTCTGAAAGTAATGAATTTCACTACACAGCCAGACCCAGTGGTAAATGAAGTGAAGGTGTCATTAGATGAGTGGAAAATATGTGCTTTTCAGAGGGCCCGGCATGCGCTGCTGATAAGCGTACTTTTCCATTATGTGAGGAAGGCATGGTAAACCACCTCACTTCTCGTTTTACTTATAAAACCTCTACAGGTTCGAACCAGCCTTTAGGCTGATGACCTAAACAAGAATAACTGGTTGATAAGTCGGGTTATTTTCAAGAAATGTTTAAAAATTTAGTGTATCAACAAGTATAAAGTAAATATAGAGTATTAACGAGATTATTTGGAAAATGTTATGTATTTATTGTCATTATAGGCCTATAGTTGTGACGGCTACCTGATAAGGATAGGTGTATCTATTTATATAATTAGCTCTTTTTGTTAAGGTGTGATATTGAAATGTGTCTTTTATTCAATTTATCATTTGTTAAGATTCATCCAGAACCCCACAGAAAAACCATGTATTTTTATTATTATATCGAAAATCTTTGTTCATCTTGAAATTTCCATAGCTTAGGTATACAAGCGCGGACGGTTCGGTTTTGAGTTAGTCTTGATTTGTCATGCAGTGAGTGATTTATTTACTGCGTAACAGTTTAGACAGTAAGTAAAGAAGAAAAACAAGAGAAAGCCAAATTTTTGGCATGGATATTCAAGAGTATTTAGATACTACTAGTACGACAATTCAGTACTTTGTTTATTCAATGAACATACCTCTATTGGAATTAAAACAACTCCATCGTTATAATCTTCGGTTTCGTTATGTATAAGTCGATCTGAAACAAAAAAAATTAAACAAAATAATTAATACAATTTAAATGTAAAAAAATCTAAGGGTAGAGCGCTCGACTATAAAATTAAAGGTCTCCTGTTCATTCCTACAACCAACAAGTAACCCATCGTTATTTCAATATCAAAATTTTAAGACCCAAAAACAACCATAAATCACCTGAAAATATCTCACTCGATTATAAACTCCCAGAATCACCAAAACACATTGATTACACATTTGAAGTACCAAACTTGCAGTAAATAAATTAACATTTATTTAACATTATCTAATATTTCGTATATTTTATCTCTCTACATCGTCATTCACGAAAAATACGTGAGTGTCAAACATATCAACGGTAAATCACAGTTAACTGCATGGATAACTTAAACTCACATTGAATAACACCAGACGGAAAGGAAATTTTTAACCGGCTCTTAACTTCTGCGAAAAATAACAAAAATGTTCAATGAATAACAAATTAATATTGTATAACTAAGTGATAGCCTATGTTAGGTAAAAAATTATATTTTGGAAAATATAATTGAAAAACTAAATTGGAAAACATAATAAGTCATCAAAAACTGAAACAGCTAGACTTAAAATTAAAAAATTCATTTGGCTACTCGTACGAAACTCAAAATTATCACACATAAACACAAGCTTCTACGAGTATATAAAATACCATATTCATACAGTTCTGGATGAACGCAGATCAATTAATTCACAACTGTGAACATACTTTATGGATCAACGGTATCTAGTCATGAGGTATCCAGTAACTTAACTATCAAATATTAAACGTTTTCAGTCGAAAGTTCTCGAGCTCTAACAGTTGTGCCCTAGTTTATGACACACCACCTAAAATAATTGATGCCTGTATAAGCCTAGCTTTGTGTATGTATGAGGTGATATGCACATGAAAAAATCCTAGATCTGACCGCGGAATCGAACCCGGGACCCTAGCATAGAAGCCAGCTGCGCTGAAAACTGATCCAACGGACCGGCCATATTTTTAACAGTCAGAGGTAAAATTTCAAAATTTATATAAGTGTATAAAAAACGGCTTGAATCACACGATATAGCTATTAATTTACTGGAAAACGGCGGTACAATGCGAAGGCTAAAACGGATACATCCAACAGACTTATTTGTCTACCAAGTTAAAAACCTCTTTTTAAAAATTTATCTTCAAATAATTTACATTATATAAACAGGAATTTACTTTTGTAAATGTATTTTCACTGGGAGTTAACAAACCAAGTCAATTTTTATATTTTAACAAATTATTTATTGTTTTTTAAAGAACAAATTCTAGATAAAATTCTGCAAATAAAAATTATTGTTTCCGTCATTTTTAAATGTAATAAAAACAACATTTTCCTGAAATTTTCAAAACTATTGATACAAACTCCGTGCGTTCCAGACAGTTGCCTCTTGGTAGGTTGTCAAGTCTGACTACCACGTTGCCATTATGGTTGGTTAATGTTGTCGGTTTAATTTGTAAATATTTAAAATGGTTTGTATACATACAAACATAAGACCGTTTAATTTTTTAAACACTACTCTCCCATGGGAACCAACACGGTTCGTAATAAACCTAGACTGTATATACACAATTAATCCGGTCCATTAAATTGAGTTTACGTTAAATTAGTAATTTAACAATAACAACAAATCAACACATGGAGGAATATACGTACACGAACAATAGTAATGTAGAGCCAGGGTAATTAACAGTTACCGTAGACATAACCTTTGCGTGCGTGTGTTTGTGTTAGTAAATCTGCAGCTATAATTTGTAATTACGAACGAAAGCGTTCCCGAATACTGTCATAAGGTTTGCAATCTATTCCATTCAAATTAATACTCTGGTATGAATGGATTTAAAGTAATCAACAGTATGCAATAAGGACGCTAATATCATGAAAGACATTAGATTTTGAATCGGAGAAAAAGTTATATAAGCATTGAATATTTCTTTAGTACAGATAAAAGTGTTCTGTATTTATGATCAGTTGTTGCGCTATATATGAATTTGTTGTAATACTATAATGACCAATTATAATACAGTCGAACTTCTATAACTCGAATCCTTAAAGGATGGGAAAACAATTCGAGTTACAGAAATTTCGAGTTATGGCAAAATAGAAACAAAGCAATTATTGAAAAAACAAAAACAGAACATTCCACATAGACTAATACAGAACCCTACCTAATGTGGAATATGTAAGCCAACTGCACGTGCGTAATTTCGTAATACAGTAGTACTGTACGTTGCATTCAGCTTAGCTATTGGCTGCAGTTCCAAAATTACCCAGTACATGCTGAATACGTTACACTGCACCGACAGACTATGGTTCTATTTTTCTGTGGTCGATCAAAGATTCGTCGATTCAAAGAAATTCATTGTTTTAGTTTACGCTAGTTAGGCCCACAAAAGCAACAAGATGACTTTGAGAGTCTGTATTTTTTTATGGTCGAACATGTTTTCTTAAAATGAACGAACCAGCCCTGTACCTATAGTTTTCAAAAGACCAAAAATGGTATTTTGAGAACTATGTACATAATTTCTTCAAAAGAAACTAAATAAATAGTTCGACTTAGAGAAATGGCGGAATTCAAGTAATAGATGACTTTTTATAAGGTGAATGTATGGACGGTTGAAGGAGACTGAAATTCAATTCGAGATATAGAAAATTCGAGTTATAGTTCAACTGTAATAACAAGATGACAAGTCATTATTAAAGTTATCTAGTAAACCGACCTACTCAAGATAGAACGGAATTAATTAACAAAGATCAATAAACATTGCTTTTAATTAAGAAAAACCGTTATGCAAGTAGTTATCAGTGCATCTTGAAAAAGATAACACAATTTTATTTTCTCTTCTAATAGAGATCTTCTCTCTCTTCTAGAGTTGGACTCTTGTCGGATTTCGTTCTCCTAATGGAAGTTGGCAATCATAATGGCAATATCGACCATGGACAATGCTGCAGAATACATTTTATAGAGTAACTGCTGTACCGCTTTTTAAGTTCTTCAGCCACGAGACCCGTCGTCTTTCCGGATGTTTTCCTGGTATTTAACCATAATAAATGGAATAGAGCGTATTATTCCCCTTGCATTACAAGAAAGAGTTATGGCAGATTTCTTGTTTTTATAGTCTCAAATAAGTTATTTCAATTTATTATTCATCAGACGGACTTCGTTTGATTTCTTCTCAGTCCATGCTACTCTCGACATACAGTGTTAGACCAAAAGTTCAAAAGCTTGAATTTTGGCAATATCTTGTTTTCTGAGCGTCTGGGTCTTCATTATATACACAGAGAATTGTGAAGTCGTAGTATCTCGCATAACTGGTTTAAATTTCCAGATTTAAATTCTTGTTGGAAACTATATTCTTCATTTTCATAAAAGCAGTATTTGACATGTCTATTCATGATTTTTTTATTAAGCTAACTCTTTACTATCAAACCGAAAAGTAAAAGACTTTAAAGGTGTGTTATGTAAAAAATGACAGTCCGAACTATTTTTCTCAGCCCCAATAAACATAGGAAGTTTAATTTGGCATGAATGCACCTTGAAAATTATGGTGCTTTCAATAAACACGTACAATAAAAATTAATCACAATTTTTCAAATTCTTTGAGTTGTTGCCAATATAAAACAATAATTTCCATAGTGGAATTGGCTCGAAAATCAAACGCTGATTTCATCAGATCCACAAATAATTCAGTGAACAAATATATTATTTTCCCAAGTTAAAAAATTAAAACAGGGCATAATATTTTAAAAACCTGTTAAGTACATCGAATAAGCTTTCATGTAGCCTACTTCACGTAGACTGTTCTAGTTGTCACCTTTGGATCCTAAAGCTGACTTTTTTATTTACAGTTCTTTGAGAAGGTACAAAAATATCTATATTGTTTTGGCAGTTTACACACTCTTTCTCACTCTCTGTACCTGTCAGGATCATGTAATAGAATACTTTAATTTTCCTGAGTATCTCTTGAAAAATACCCCATGCCGATTTCCTTAATTAATCCTTTTTGGGAAGGTAAAATAAATATGTATTGCTTTAGGGCAGTATTTACCTATTTTTTCTCTTCAGGAGCAAGTAATAGAAATAGAAATTCATTAATTTTCTGTTCAATAGCTAAAAAAACGAATAAATTGAATTTCAGCTCACTAGGTGATCGGAAAGTTAAAAAATTAGCAATTAGTAAGTGAATCAATTAAGAATTTCTCATTTACAAAGAGAAAAGACTGCTAAAGAGAATCAGATATTCTTAACGCATGAACAAAAAATATTGGAATTTCCATGAGTTTTCTTGATAACAACAAAAACGTTTTTCCACCAACACTTCGTAGTTTAAAATACAAATTGAATTGTTTGCACAAGGCTGCCTGAAATATTCCAGCAGAGTGTATTTATTTTCTTGTTCATATCGCTTTTGAAGGGTGTATGCTTTGAAAAAGCTTCGGACATACTTTAATATAAGATGAGTGAGACACGACTCATATATCTTACGGACTATTCTCACTGTATCTTAGTCGAGTGGAAGCCACATGTGGTCCAAAAAGAAAACAGGAGGGGTTTCTAAGGTTGCTTGTGGTTGCCATGGGTTAGAGAGTGAAAAGTACAAAAGCAGGAGGCTGTATTTTTCTAAAGGGGAATACAAACGGGTGCAGTCTGTTCCAGTATATTAAGAAAAAAATACGTCTCAGCAGGAGATGAGCTATTACATTGTAGGTTTAGATAAGTTAATTCATGAGAAAGAATTGAGAAGCGATCAATTTTTTACGAAATGGTAAAAAAATGTACAAGTAGAGGAATGTAGAAAAAAAGACTAATTATCCGAGTAGTAATGAATAAAAATTTGTTGTTTCTTTATACAAAACACGAATAAAACATAATGTAAGTAAAGGTCTTATATTTTATCGTTAAAAACAAAAATTTTAATCTTCGTTTCACAATCTTGAATACAATTATCAAAATTATGTTCTTGCGTACTGAAAAGTAACAAATCAGCTTGCGCGTATCGCGTTCAGTAAAAGATGTGAAAAGAAAAATCTGGTGAATCACTCACACGACTTTCTCTTGCCAGTACAAATAATGAACAATATAACCCAACATTAGTAAAAAAACATAAACCTACAATAGAAACCTGCATAGAAATACACAAAAAACTAACCTCAAAAAACATAACCTTATTTTTAATCATGAGTGAAAGACGCAAAATGAAAATTAACTTCAGTTTGGTTTAAAAATACGGAAAATCACTCTTTTCCGCTAAACTAGGCTCTGTAGAGAAAAATTTTTTTAAATAAAATTTGTCGATTTTTTAATTTTCTATAAATTTGATTATAATAGGTAGCTACACTTTTGCGGTAAAATGCATACTTAGACTGAAATATTTTAAAAAAATCGGTTTTTTACAAGTTTCCGTGAGAAAAAAACAGAAAATCGCTAATTACCGATAAAGTAAGCGTTATACAAAAAATGTTTGAACAGTTTCTTTTACGAAAAACAGCCTCCCAAAGAATTTCAGCAGACATGGCGCCTACCCTGTCTTGCAGAGCATAAAAAATTAAATAAATGAGGCGATTTTCAGAAAAATCGCAAAAAAGTGAAAAATGACACGAATAAACTACTACTTCCGGTTGACCGACTTTGATGAAAATGTTTACGTCGGGTCCTCTAGTGATATCTACTTTAAGTTTCAAGTTTCAAGTTTGCACAATATTCCATTCTTGAGATATTCTGTTCACATTACAAACACGCGCGCGCGCGCGCGCGCACACACACACACCAATTTTGCTAAAAACATGTTTTTTGGGTTTAGGGGGTCTAAAAACGTGTATATCCGGTGACAACTCGATTTCGAAAAATCGACATGAAAACAATACCTACTTTTCTTCCTATAGCTATATTCATATAGGCAAGAGAAAGTAAAAATAATGAAATAAAATGAATTCGACTACTTTATAGTGAATCCGGAAATGCAATTCCTAAGCCATTTTTCAACTCCCAAACCAAAACTTTCGGATTCGACTCCCACTTAAGACGGAAACCCAGTGTTATTTGATTGTAGTAGGCCTATGTTGAATTCCAACAAAAATCCTACAGTTTTAGCTGCTGACACAAATATACAATTAAAATTTTCCCCTTATATCATAGTACTATCAATTAATCAAATTTACAACAATTTATTTTTATTACAACATTATTATTTTTTTTTTTACAACAATCAAATAAAACACAAATCGAATTGTATTTTACTTAAACGAATCTAAAAATTAAGCACACCTGTTCCAGGATTACCTTACGCGTTAAAATTTTATTGAATAATGTACGTAGACCGCTGCAAATGTAATATTGTTAATTAATTAGACAAATCGGTGACCCTTGAATTTGAAAGTCTGTGTGTTTGCGATTAAGCTGAAAAATAACAGAGAACAAAAAATTGTCTGGCCCACATACTCGGATCATTTACTCAGAATACCTATTTCTAATACTACTCTTTGAACTTCACTTTGTTTGCCAATTTCTAAAACATACGCTTATTATTATCATCAAAATACCTGTGCGTTTTTATGTATTTTCAGAAAGGAAACACTAAACTCCTTAATAAGGTTTATTGCCGATTCTTTGAAGTTTTTCCATTATTAAAAGGTATACTATTTATCCTCTTTGTAATATAAAAAAGTTGAATTCGGAAAAACATTCTCTTTGATCCACACAACATACGAGTAGGTTTTATTACGCAGCTTATCAAATGCGTTGACTTTTCTTTAGTTAAACGAGAATAAATAATGTATTTCACGTGGACCTATAAATTATTTCAATTTGCGTAACAACAAATTTTGAAGGTTACCTTATTTCCGTATTGATCACTAATTTGCAAATAGATGCCTTATAATCCTACTATTTACTTCACAGCATAAAATGTAAGCCATAATTCAATTATAACCAATAATTTTAATTATATAAATACAATCAATTTAACGAGATAAAAAAAACTAAAATTGAATCATATATTATAAATTTTAGTTTTGGTTAACTTTAGTTTCTAATATTTTTTTTATTGGGTATTTTTATTCCCAAAATAACCCTAGGGTTGTGCGTAGATAATTATTATAAACAGTGATAAAAAGATGAAAAATCTCAGACCTGACCGTCAATCGAGCCCCAAATTCCAGGAATAATTTTCGTATTTTTTTAAATTAAATTTTCATATTTAATCATATAAAAAAAATCACTAATTGACGCTAAAATAAGCGTTGTACAAAAAAATGTTTAAAATAAAAATTGTAGGTTTTATAATGTTCTACAACTTTTATTATATACACTTTTGCTCTAAAATGCATATTACGATCGGAATCTTTAAAAAAAGCATTTTTACTACGAAAACACACGCCTTCAAGAATTTCACCAGACATGGCACTTACCCTATCTTGTACAGCATGAAAAATGTAGTAAACAAGGTGATTTTAAAAAAAATCGTATGAGCCGTTTTTGAAAAATTGCACGAATAAACTATTACTTCCAGTTGACCTATTTTGATGGAATTGTTTATATCGGGTTCCCTAGAACCTAATGTAAGTTCCTAGTTTCAACTTCATACGCTATTCCGTTCTTTAATTCACCGAATTGGTCTAAAAGTAATAGTCGTCGCTCCAAGTCAGCTGTTTAACAGCTGATTTACGGAGACGAAGGTTTCTGGTTCAACCCCAACTGATAGTTGGGGTTCAATTAACTATACTCTTTCAGAAATGGTCGGCATGGGTCTGTACAAGGCCACATCTCATTTACACGTCATAAATCTCATCTCATCTCGTCCTCATCTCATGGGTCACGGGGTTGCTTATTGTTTTGAATTTAACAAATTGAAACGTACACACATTAGGTATAAAAAATCCGTTCTTGAGATATTTTGTTCAGACGCGCGCGTGCCACACACTCGAACCCGCAGACCAATCGGTAAATACATATTTCTTGTGTTCAGGGGGCCTGAAAACGAGTATTTTCGGTGAAAACTCGATTTCGAAAAATCTGCGTGAATATACAAATTCAATTTTTTCTAAAATAACTTTTTTCCTTCCTAAATATTCATTTATGGCAAGAGAGAGTAAAAATAACTAATAAACAACACACATATTGAGGATGAAATATTACAGTGCCTGTACTGAACGACATACTAAAGAAGTAGCCTGTATTATTGAACATCTGTCATTTGTAAATAGAATACTGCATACAAATAGCTTGTTATGAGAATAGTTTAACAATAGTATACGTTAGCACAATATGTTGATTTCTAAGTATATAAGAAAGAGACATAAATAAAACTAGTGTATTCCTTCCCACACAGAAAAAAAATCTATTTTTTCTTGAACTAATAGCATATATTTTCTAGACACGTGACCTCTATTGTTTACAACACGTGAAGACGTTTGTAAATGCAACGCAGTAATTTACGCTTAGCATTTATAAATGACAAAAATATTCTTACAAAAAATAATCATTGTCGATATAACAATGTATAAAATATTGTATACAAATAGGCCTAACTATTGTTATTTAATAAAACAATGGATATATATTCCGTACAATAACATTTGAATCGATAGACAGAAAAAATATATACTAAAACAATTATTTTAACTTTTTTAAATATTGAATAACACATTAATACTGTAATTTAAAACTTGTTAGTCAACTACATTGATTGAACTACTGTTCACAATTACAGAATTTAAACATACAATATAACAGGTTCCAGAAATATTTCATATATCATAATCATTGTAACGATTACAAAAAATAACGGATTAGTTGGTTTTAATCGGTTTCAATTATCCGATTACAGTCAGGTGTTACTATTGTTATGAACCGAGCAAATTTCCACCAAAAACAATGTCTTCAAAATAATTTGGGCTAGGACCGAGATAAAATAAAATAAAAAATAAACAGTAATTTACCTAAATAATATTCCAACTAAAAATGAAAATATATTAAGACTAAAGTTAATTAACTTTAGTCTTAATATGTTAAAAATTTTGGTAGGTAATAATTTTACTTTACGAAATCTTACAAGTCTATAATATTTATCCCCTATACCCTCCTGTATAACTAACTTAAAAACATTAAAATAATGGGACCTATCCGTTATTTCACATCACATCATCTGTAACCTTAAATTCGTCTCGTGTAAACGCATTTTTACTATTATTACTGATTACTCCCACTCACTATAATTAATTATAGATTGTTTGCACGTTTATTAATGGACATTCGTTGGTTGTTTGCTTCGCATGTGTTCTATTGAATACATAATGAATCTTTTGGAATTGGCTCCTATTATTTATACTAAGGAAAGAGCTATAGTCTACGTTTCCTTCAAGAGAAAGGAATATTGCATAATCCGTGCATTTGTTTATTTGGACACGATCAGGTACTGAAAACCACTGGCCAGGATCGTTGGGTGTGTAATAAAACAATCTGTAGATTTAGTAAACCTCTCAGAAACGACACATTTCTCGCTAATATGAAGTTGGATTATCGAACAATCATTCTCTTCATTTACAGTTGGTGCAGAGTACGCATCAAGTAATTGGTGCGAAGATGTAATTTTGAATAAATTACTGTTATTTTCTGCATTTTTAAATTTTAATATTTTGTACTGTGTGGCAAAGATTTGATTGCTCTTTGCGGAGAGGAGCAGAATCGGCCAGCTACTATCCTTCTCAATAACATTTCATTATGTAGCCTACTACTAATTACGAGTACACTAGACTTGGTACATAATGAAGTGTTATTGAAAAGGCTAATAGCGGGCTGATTCTGCTCCTCTCCGCAAAGGCCAATCAAATCTTTGCCACACAGTAATTGTTTGATCTTCATTGTTTTGTAATCTGTACAAATAAAGCTTGTAAATAATTTGAGAAACTTGTAAAAGAATAAAGGAAAATACAACAAAAAATAAAATAAAAATGAAAACAACCGAAAATAAAAGAACCAGGCGATTGCTGGTCGACGGTACTGAGCACGTGCTGGTGATTGCTGGGTAAGGTGCGTCACACGATCTTTTGATGATATGAAATAACGGAATAGGTCCAAATAATGTTCATAAAAAAGTTACCTCTAACCAGTATCATTAAATTAAACAAGAAAGTAATAATGGATTTTAAAGATTCATTAAGATAAAAACATTGACCACAAATACTAATTTGTTTAATAGTATAAAAAACAAACATTAATAACAAATAATTCAAACTACGGAAAAGGAGCAGCATTAGTAACAAACAGGTCTTTGCAATATCATTCCAAAGAGGTATGCATGTTACAGTCTAAGTAGAAATGAATATGGAGATCTCTGTGCCATTATACCATGATATTATTTATTCAAATACGTTTTTGTTTATAAATGGAATAATTATAAAACAATTACGTACATATATACACGATATATCATATATAATGTGTGCTTTTGTAAATATAATCACCATTTATTTTTAAAGACGAAAGGTACCTTATGCTTGCATATTAATGTTTCAGTACGGTGAAGCAAACAGAGTATTCCTGGGAAGGTTTCATAATAGTAAAGCCTACTAAGGGGTCGGTCCCATACAGCAAAATGACAAAGAGGGTAACGGGTAGGTGGGTGTTGGGGTGAACGTTCGTTCTAATTTCACTTTCAAATTTCCTTCCAGCTGCACCCACCTCGACACAACTGGAATAACAATTTGAACTTGGAACTGCTAAATGTCTTGGAAACTACGTCAAGATGACTCCTTCAAGACGGTTGTGAGGTTTCTGTATCCTTAATGCTTACCTCATCTTGAATGCTTTGTTATCTCGTCTACTTCGTCCTTAAACCAATTGACTTAACTAATTAATTGCATTTGAAATTTTAACCATTTCTACACTGCCGGAATTTAATCACAAGTTCGAATCCTCTGTATGTAACTTTTGTACAATAATCTAATTATTTGTTCTTCTTTAACATTCGAAGTGAATTCTATAATAAAAGATTATCACAACAGTTACACGATTTTTCAGTTTTTAAAACTCCAGAACTTCATTATGAATCCATTTCGATGTTAAGAAGGCCGGTATTAAAACAGACAATTTAAGAAAAATACAGAGAAAAACATTACTCTATTTTAACGCACAACTAAAAAATTTGGGCGCATCAATAAGGGAGTAAAATTTAAAAATTCAACTGACTTATAATTGAATAAGTAGCAGTTATCTACACCAGTAACTATCTTTTAGTAGAAATAGCCCAATGAATTATTGTTTCATGTATCACTAAACGTACATATAGAAGAAAATCTGGTGTGAAACACTCACACAACGTTTTCTTGCCAATGCAAATAATTAACAATATAACTTATATTAGTAATAAAATATTAGAAACAAACAAAAAACTAACCTCAATAAACATAACCTAAATTTAATCACGAGTGAAAGACGCATAATGAAAATCAACCTCAGTTTGGCTTCAAAATACGGAAAATCTCTCTTTCACGCTAAACTAGGCTCTCTGGAGAAAAATGCTCCAAATAAAAGTTGATGATCTTTTAATTACCTATAAACTTGATTATATACATTTTGTTGAAATCTTAAAAAATCGAGTTTTTACGTTTTCGTGAAGAAAAAAACAGAAAATCGCTAATTACCGCTAAACTAAGCGATATACAAAAGAAATGTTATAAATAAAAGTTGTAGGATTTTAAATTCTCTACAACTGTTATTACATACATTTTTGCACTTTAAATGGATATTAAAGCTGCAATCTTAAAAAACTAATTTTTTTACGAGAAAGCAGTCTTTCCAAAACTTTCAGCTGCAAATATAGAAAAATTTAGTAAATAATGCGGTTTTTAAAAAATCGTACGAGCCATTTTTGAGAAAATCTCAAAAAAGTGAAAAATGACACGAATAAACTACTACTTTCGGTTGACCGATTTTGATGAAAATGTCGTGTCATGTACATTGTGGATGTGTATGAGATTAGTACACGAAAACATTCGGAACAGTGAAAATTAAAGAGAAAACAAAAAATCGATTAAAAAATATGAGAAAAATAATTTAAGTAAAAAGATTAGAAAATATAAAAAGTCAAAAGATCTGAAAAATAAATTAAAGTAAAAATTAATAGACAAATTATTAATGTTAAAATTACCAGTAAAAAGATTTATACAGAAAAATATGGTAAAAAGATATTCAAAGAGTAACTTAGGGCCTATATTGATTTAAACGAAACAGAGATAGATGTATCATAAACAAAAGATGTTTTCAAAATAATGAGTAAGAAACTAAGGAAAAGTTTAGACAAATTATTATACCACCACAGGAAAAAGAGAGGTTTAAATAAGAGATTATTTAGAAAAGAAATTCACAAAAGAGAATGAACTAAATAAAAAAATTCTGGTATGAAACACTTAAACGACGTTCTCTTGCCAATGTAAATATTGAATCATATAACCTATTTTTATATGAAATATTTTTAAATGAAAATCAATTTTTGTATAAGACTTTAACATACGGAAAATCACTAATTGACGCTAAACTCACCGTATTATTTCCGTATTCCGGAAATTCATGCATCGTATTTTTATTTATTTTTTCTTGTATTTTGTACACTCTCGTATTGTTATTCCGTATTTCTGTGTATTTTGCTCTGCACAACAAAATATCTCAAGAACGAAAGATCGTACGAAGTTGAAACTTGAAACTTAAGGGAGATACTACTAGAGGACCCGATACGAACATTTTCATCAGAATCAGTCAACCGCAAGCAGTAGTTTATTCGTGTAATTTTTCACTTTTTTGCAATTTTCTCAAAAACGGCTCCTATTTTTTTTTAAATTCCCTCATTTACTACATTTTTAATGGTCTACAAGATAGGGTAGCAGCCATGTCTGCTGAAATTCTTGGGAAGATTATTTTCTCGTAAAAAAATTGTTTTTTTAAGATTGCGACTTTAATATGCATTTTAGCGCAAAAATGTATATTATAAAAGTTGTTGAGAATTTAAAAGCCTACTATTTTATTTCAAATATTTTTTGTGTAACGCTTAGTTTAGCGGTAATTAGTGATTTTTTGTTTTATTTTTCATGAAAAACTGTAAAATATTGATTCTTTAAGATTTCGGCCTTAGTACGCATTTAACGACAAAATGTACATAATCAAATTTATAGAAAATTAAGAGATCAACAATTTTTATTTTAAGCGTTCTTGTCTACAGAGCCTAGTTTAGCGTCAAGAGTGATTTTCGTATAATTAAGTCAAACTAAGGTTGGTTTTCATTTTGCATCATTCACTCATGATTAAAATCAGGTTATGTTTTTTGAGATTAGTTCTATTGCTTATGTCTAATGTTTTATTACTAATGTTAGGTTACATTGGTAATTATTTACATCGACAAGAGAAAGTCGTACGAGTGTTTCACACCAGATTTTTCAGTTATTTTTAAACTGAATGGAAATAAACTCAGATGATAAAAAAGTAAGTAACCTGTTCATTTCATGTTAAGCCGTTTGACATTATTGGGGTTACAGCATCAAAATCGGCCAAATGATGAATAAAACCCCTTAAAGATCATTGAGAAAGTTATATTTTAACGAATTTTTGTTTATAAAATTGGAAAGAAATATTATAATATTCATATAAAAGTAAGCCTATTACAAGAAAATGAACAGAAGTAAAATGATATAAATTTAACCTTTAGACTGTTAAGAGCACAGGTAGTTTGTTAGAAGTAGTTTATCAAAGACTTGATAGGGGAGAAGGGATAAGCTTTAAGATGAGTAGAGTGAGCATACACTAGAGACATGGTGAATATTAAAGACTTAAGATAACACCACCCTCTACCCTTATGCAGAATGATAGGCCAGCAACCACCTTTTCCTGTATAGAAAATATTACTAACACAACCCTTCACTAAATATAACCAGCGGGTACGTGCAGCACATAAGGATGTTATATTAAAACTAACATTAATAAATACATATAATCACGTCGTAAAACACGTAAACATAAAAACCCTCTTTCAATAAAATTACCATCATTATTATTCTTTATTATCAATTAAAATAAAAATTACAAATCACCTTTACCAACATTAAATTATTTTCTATGCGTTAACACAATATTATCTTGATGAATAAAATTACTCAATATCCTAATACTACATAAAAAGTTAAAAATTTAATACAAGATTAATCTACAAATAAGTTCATTAAAATTTATATAAGATACCTTTGTAACACCTGCTCATAGTTTTATAATAAAAATACAATAAAAACTATGGTGTAGATAGAAATATCGTTTAAATATGCTGATAAAAATTATTACCGTTTCAGAAAAAAGATAAAAACTAATTGATAATAATTATTCTCTAAAAGCATTTAGAATTCTAATTTATAAACAAAGTCCAGTTTTGGTTAACTAATTTATAGCCGGAGCTTTTTGTAGTCATACCCTTTGAATATGGTCGTGGATCATAAATAATACTAATAAAATCATCAATTATAATAAATTTCACCAAATATTTGATGTATATCTCCTCTTAGCATATCTTGTCACCCTTAATATTAGGTATTTCATTAATTAAGAGTTAGTCTATATATTTTTATAATCCACCGGGTTAGTCTAGAGGTAAAGTCGTCGCCGCGAGTTAAGTGTTTAACAGTTGATTTTCGGAGGCGAAGGTTCCTGGTTCAAATCCAAGTAAATGTTACTTTTATTATGGATTTGAATACTATACAGTGGTTACCGGTGTACTTTTGTGGTTGTGGTTCAATTAACCATACTCTCTCACGAGCGGTCGGCCTCGTCCTGTACAAGACTGCACCTTATTTACACGTCATACACATCATTTTCATCTCATTGGGTCATAGGGCTGCGTATTGTTCTGAATTGGAAAGATTGCAACATACACATTAGGGATAAAAATAAAATATAAACAATATACATTATATATGTCTGTGTGTGTGTGTGTATTTACGATGTCTGGCCTCCGGGCCAGTTGAATCGGTATGTGCAATTACAATAATAACTTGATTTTATTTACTTTAAGTCGCATCAACATCTGGGTTATTAGCGACTACATTGGGTTAAGAAATGGTTAGTTAAACTTGTAATAATTTTCCAGACCCAGGCCGGGAATCGAACCCGACATCCGCTTTGCAGCGTAGCACGCTAAACACTGGGCTATGGAGGCGGTCAAAAAATAAAATATATCGGAAAGAGCGGTTTTGTAAGCTTATCAGTGAACACACACCAGTGGGAGTTTTAATTTTTTTTAAAAATAAGTCAAGAAAATAAAAAAACCAACTTTTTTTGGCGTCCGACTGTTTTACAATTACTGCTAATATAGACGATGAGAAGTGCAATAGATGAAAATGAGTGATGAAAAAATACCCGACTGACCGGAAATCGAATCCGGGAAGCCGGCGTAGAACCCAGTTGCTCTGACCACAACACAAAAAGAGTAAACAAATTGGGTAAAATTGTCAATAATGTAAAAAGTTCTACAACAAAAAGTTTTTTTATCTTTTATTTGAAATTTTCAACTGTACACAAATACACGACTACTAAAAAATGTGATACAGCCTGTGCACATAACAAAGTAATATGAGAAAGGAAACAAAGTTAAAGATATACCCATTGGTATATCTTTGGGTATATAATTAAGTATTAAATACGATAATTAGTCTATATAATTGTTATTATTTTTATTATATTAATATTATTTATTTTTTATTTAGTTATGACTCAGAGAAAATCTCTATTCCATCTTCTTTTTAGACGCTGGGCTGGATTCCCAGGAAGGTGAAAGCGGTAAAGTTCTTGAATTAGAGGATTCGGATTTAGTTGTAATTTCGGAAATAATTTTGTATAATAGGACTGTACTACTTCTTCAACTGTAGGAATCCCTAAATCGGAGTGTAAAGTGTTATATCTTACGTAGTATGGAGCTCTTGATATTAAACAGACAAATTTTGATTGGAACGTCTGTATAAGATAAGATTACTGGATTTTGATGAGTCAAAAAACTGTACCTGTAAGTCCCAACTGGTTTAAATAATGGTTTGTAATGTAGTAATTTTGAAGAAGTTTGTAAAGGAAAGGTTCTACTTAGAAATCGGTACAGTTGTAATTTTGTTTTAACTGAAGTCTTTTATTTTTTAAATGTAACTGCCACGTAAATCTGTTGTCCAAGATAAGCCCTAAGTATCGAATTTCGCACTTCTGAGGTATGGGAACGTTATTAAAAAAGACATTAGGGCACATTCCTTTTCGAATAAACAAAGCGTAAAATCTAAATAAACAAATTATGTCGAAATATTGGTAATGTAGGAAACAGTATAGAACCTATAGCTTCCCACATTGTAGATATTACGAGATCATATAGCTATAATTTATATAATTAACATAAAACACTACTAACTAAAGCACGACATTATATTATTGTAGAGAATATTATCAAGAAAGTTTGTGATAAGCTTAATTCAGAAGGTATATAATAAACTTGTACAGTATAATGAATGATACAAGTACTCTTAATACAGCAAATATTACATAGATAACTAAAATCAATATTTCCGATAATATCGACGTATCGGAATATCTCTCAATAACCCGCTTAGCCCAAAGACAAGTGCTGTATCAGTTACTTTAACAATATTTACATTATACAATAGTGATAGCATAGATAACAATACTGTCCTTGTAATACTGGTTATATTGTGTACAATAATATAATGTTATATTGTGTACAGTATCTAATGTTATAGTTGGTAGAAGCTCGAGATTTCCCGAGTTGAGTACTACAGTATTGCATTTAAACGCAGGCATAGCGAACTATATGCAGTACTATCGTTCAAATTACGTAGTAAAATAAATATTATTACTTCAAAGTAAATAAACTACATTTTATTATTAAAAGAATGTAAAAACTAATGCAAATATAAAATTTATATATTAAACTTACTCAGTACTTTTATACATTAATATCAACTGCTACCATCGGAGGTTCATAAAACTAGTTTCACTCCACATTTTTTATCTTCCAGATATTACTTTAAGGCAACCTGGACCCAATTAAAAAAAATTACAATTCTTCTTTAATTTTTTAAATCACTATAATTTTTCTTTAAAATGAAATATAATATTTATGTACTTGTAATTTCCTTTTATAAATAAAACATAATTTTAATCCAGCTTCACCGTCAGGTTATTGTACATTCAAGTTGAAATTTTCTTAATTTTCATTGTTTGAATGTTTCAATAATCAGTTTCAATGTCTGATTATGAAAGGGAAGCTAGAAGGAAAAGGAATTTTTTTAGAAAATATCTGGAAGAACAGTATGATAACTTATTTAAATATGAAGCTGGACAGTTTTAAGATAAGACTAAGTTTTTGTTACACCCTTCCCGTTTTTTGTGATTTCCCGCAAATATGTATTTTTAAGATGAAAGGAACATTTTCTTACAAACGTCTCACATAATTAGTTGAAATGTTTAGGGTATGTTGATGTCGTAACACTAAAGACCAGAGGATATGTTGATGAAATACCTTTTAATAATTTTTTCACACCAATGATGATGCAAAATCGCAAGGTTCGCACGTCATACAAAAAATTAAATTTTTCATTTATTTTTCGAATATTTTCAAATCCTTTGGTCACAAATTTTAGAAAGAGCTGATGAAAATCTGGTAAAAATTTGAAGGTGATAAATTAAATGGTCGCTAAGAAAATGTACCCTATTTTAGCATTTGTAGCATACAATGTCCGGGCTATAGAATATTAATGGCGATTAAAAAAATTACAGCGTTTTGAAAAAGTACATAATTTGTTTTTCTTTAATACCGTAAGTGTATACGTTACAATACATTGAATTTAATAACAATAATCAACCCCATGACGCAATGAGATGAGGATGTTATGAATGACATGTAAAGGAGGTGTAATCTTGTATCTTATACAGACTCAGGCCAACCATTTCTGAGAATGTATTCCGGAAACCAACCATCAAAGTACACCGGTAACCACTATCTAGTTGTAGTATACCAAATTTACTGAACATCTGGAGTTGTTTATTTTTTGAGTCTATTAAAATGATAAACATCTCCAGCTGATTATTATTTAAGAATTATTTAAAATTATTTCACATTGACAAAATTATTTTAATAAAAAGTTATTTATTCCGGTTGCTAGGCGACTAGAAAAGAATAAGATGGATTTTATACAAAATTATTTTCAGTGAGGGACAAGATGGCGAAATAAACGGGTGGTCCCTCATTCATCCATTCATATATTTTGTTTTATTATGATTGACTTGTCATTATTTATGAATGCGCTAGCTAAGCAATAGATATGCGTGCAGGCTCGTAAAATAATTAAGAAATATGAATAATAATGACTATGTGTAAGTGAGTAAGTGCTGAAATGTTGTATGCAGCAACCTTATATTAATTATTCATTAATATCTAAACTTCCATTAAAGAAGTACAAAAGCCTAGAAGAAATTGTGTGTCTTTTTATTTTTGTTGTGATTATTATTATTTTTCAAGGATTTTAATTACGGAAAAGAAAGGATGATGAAGGTAAATGTTTTAACCATACAATATAATTTAATTATCTAATAAAAATTGGCATACCCTCGTGGAGGAATTTATTACACAACAAATTGTCGATCCCTTATGAAGAAATATTTAGTATATAACAAATTTGGCATCCAGCTCGTGTGGAATATTTAGTTCTCTTCATAGTATTCAAATCTGTATAAAAGTAACCTTTACTACAATTCTTTTTTTTCTCTTTAATTCTTTATTTACAACTGTAAAATTTTACAACAAGCAAATGAGATGATTATGATAATAATGTAAATGACATGATAGGCATGAGAGAGGTAGGGCCCCCATTGGTACCTCCCCAAGAATGAAATTTGTATATCAAATTAGCAGGTCTCTACTCCAGCGTCTTTTAAGGCATCTAGGGGGATTATCAGGTAACTGGAAGGTGGAAAGTGAACGCACTAGTGGGATCTCGTGTTCGTGTGACTTATCGTGGAAGCGTTTGTATAGGTATTCGATGGAATTTTGTACAAGTGGTGTTTTCAAATCTGTATGTAAGGTTTTGTTGCTAACGTAAAGAGGTGCTTTTGCTATAAGACGTAATGTTTTTGATTGGAATGCTTGAATTCGTTGCAAGTTAGAGGGTTTGGTTGAACCGTAAATTTGGGACCCGTAGGTCCATATAGGTTTCAAAAGAGAACAATATATGCGTAATTTTTGTGCCATTGGTAATTTTGATCGTTTGTGAAGTAGGGAATATAGAAGTTTAAGTCGGGAATTCAGTAATAAACGTTTCCGTTTGATATGTGTGCTCCAAATTAGTCGTTTATCAAAAGTCAGACCGAGATACTTGACCGTATCTGTTTTTGTGAGAGGTTCATTGTCTATGTATACTGGTGGGCAATCACCATGACGGAGTGTGAAAGTTACGTGAAGGGATTTTGTCGTATTAAGTTTTATTTTCCATGTTTTACACCATTCGTGTATAAGATTGAGATGATGTTGGAGTGTTAGTGAAGCGTGTATAGAGTTTTGGTCTCGGGCTAATATCGCTGTGTCGTCAGCGTAGGTAGCAGTGAGGTCTGGGGTAGGGTCAGTAGGTCTGAAGTGTATACAGAATAGAGAAGTGGGGCTAAAATTGAGCCCTGAGGCACGCCGGCTAGACAGATTGCAGCCTTAATATGTATTTTATGGAAAAAGTATATATCAACGAAGTTGTAGAAAATGTAAAAATCTACAACTTCTATTACAAACATTTCTTTGTATAACTCTTAGTTTAGGGTCAAAGAGTGATTTTCCTTATTATTAAGCCAAACTAAGGTTGGTTTCCATTTTGCATCATTCACTGATGATTAAAATTGGAACATTTGAAATTAATTCATTTGTTGGATTGACTGTTTTTATCTCTACGGGTAAAGTTGATTCAAATTTATTGGAACATTTGAAATTAATTCATTTGTTGGATTAGGTTATGTTTTTGCGGTTAGTTTTTTGTTTATTTCTAATGTTAGGTCATATTGTTCATTATTTTAATTGGCAAGAGAAAGTCGTGTAAGTGTTTCACACCACATTTTTTGTTTATGTGTAGGCCTACATCTTATTACATAAATAACACTGACACAAAACACCGCGAAATAAGACTATAAGTGTTAATGTAATTAGGCCTAATTGTAAAATTAGTAAGTACTTTTATGCGAATTAATTTGCACGGATCATCTAGGTATTTTGATACAAAGTAAAATTAATAATTTTAATAAAACTTAGTACATTTAAATCAAAATTAATTTAAATTATTTTTTATTAGCCGAAGAATAGAAAGGTTCTCTGACGAAAAATTACACATGTACGTATGAAATATATTGCATGTTTTATAAATAATTATCTTTAAAGGAGCATCTACCGTAACAATTCATTAAATACTAAAAAACTCATGTAAGGGAAAAGAGAAAATAGTCTTCTAGAATGTTAACCAAATAAATTTAAAATACTTAAGGCAAACAAACACATACTTCGTAAACATTAGTAATGTCACTTAAAAAACTATAAAATTACACCTATAATAAAACATACTATATAAATAGGAAGCGTTAGGCCATTCTCGGAAGATACTAAAAGAAAATGTGTTTCTAATGTACCATTATCGTATATTCTATTATAATGTACACTTGCTATAAATAAGCATTAAAGATGGGAAAATACAGAAAAGGCAAGGAAAACTCCCTACTGAGTTTATTTTACAATATTCAGTAAGCAAAAGAGGGAAGGTCTTTTCGTAATTTAATTCAGTACCGCGGAATAACAAAAAAGGAAAACGACCGAAATAAAATTTTAAAAATAATAGTCCAATAATAATCATTCTTAATAAGTATTTAACTTAATAGTTTTGTAGTAAAATTTATTAATTAGAAACACGAAAGTTCTTTAATTCTTTTATGTTAAAATGGTTAGAATGGACCATTTTACGAAGGAGTGTTCAGTCTCATTAATGAGACAAATTGATGTAGAAAAAAGGATTTATTCAATGACAATGAAACTTACAGTACTTTTCAACATAATCTCTAGGAACATTTACACACTCTTATCCCAGTTCTATGAGCTTTCCGATTCCCGTAGAGTCTTTACCTTACTGTTTATATTATTTGTGTAACGCTTTTTTTTATTTTTCCTGGTCGATGAACCGCACACAAAGTAATTGAGCGGGTCGAACAAATGAAAACCGGACGGCGCGAGATCTAGACTGTAAGGTGGATGTAGCAATATCTCCCAACTCAACTTCTTGAGCGGTTCTCTCGTTTTCTGAGAGTGTGTCTTTAAGGGCTTGAGTTAATTGTTTTACAACCATCTCGAACAAGTTTTCCGAAAATTTAGTACTTCATAAAATATTGTATGCGCGGTTATGACACTTAAATTACACAAACTTGCAACTGGAAAATGTTGACTCGCCTATCTTCGCAAATAAAGAATTATTTGTGTGTTTTTGCAGCGCAACAGTCGAAAATCTCCATACGGAGATCAGTGAAGTTTTTCTGCGTGAATTAAACTGTTCCACTCATTTTAAACACGTAACTGTGGTTTAAGCACTTTTCACCATATTGTCTCAACATTCTTAAGTATATAAATTTCCGCCGGTTTTACACTTTCAGATATAAAAAATTTTCTAAATAAACGTTGCTCTTCCGGCATACACGTTTCAAGCAAAGCTTACATTTTGGAATAAACAATAGAGTTTATGTTTTCAAAGAGCTCATTAAAGTGTTTTCCTAAGATTGCCAACTCTCGAAAAGTTTGATTGTCATTGAATGAACTAATTTTCCTCTACATTAATTTGTCTCGTTAATTATTGAATGTCCCACGTAAACGTTAATATCTTTTACACAACTACCTTCAAATTAATTCGCTACAATTCTTAGTATTAGTATTGTATACTTAAGGATAAATAAAGAAAAGGGTTGAAAAAATTATTTTATAATTTAGATTAATATATTTCCAATCAGATAAAATAACTAACGGAAAGATGACAGGTAAATAAAAAAACTTGAAAGTTTGTTTCAAAAATGAATCAGTATTTATCTAGAAACGCATAAGTATAATCAAATTTAAAAATACGTAGGCCTAAGTAAACTAACTGTTAAATATATAATTTAATTAATTAATATAATTATGATTACGCAAATTAAATACTAATAAATAATTTTATTAATAAAAATTAATTATATGTAAAATGAGAACTGACCTAAAAGTTATTTTTCTAAACTAGAGAAGCACCTGCCAAGCCATTACCACAGGCTCTTGTAATTTTATACTGTGACTTCACGCCCTGATAAATGATACCTTAGGACACCTGCCTTCTGTCAATGCATAAACTAAACCTATTTTAGACTTATTAGTTACAATATATTCAAGACTAAACATAGAAAATATTTAAGTAGATAAAAGTGTAGTGTAGCTCTAGGCAGTATTTTATAGCCTGTGTTTTATAACAAGATATACATTTAAGATATTTGATATAAGAAATTACAGAGCTATACCATTTAATTCATTATGGAGTAAGAAATTTAATAAGGTGTTTTAAAAATGGTTATTTAAAAGTAAATATTAAACTATACGTTCAAAATTCCTCAAATTCAGAAGATGTTGTATCTCTTAAAAATTGTAATAAATTTTAAAAAGTTTAGTTTTCGTTCTTTGTACTCCGATCATCAACCGACAAAAGGTCAGTAGGATGTAAAATTATATAAAAAAAAACAACAACAAAATAGCAACTTTAACAGGTCAGTGAAAAATTACATATTTAACTTTCTCCCTAACTTTTGTTATGCAGATTTCTGCAGTACATTGTATTTTAAGACCTAACTATAATATATATTAACACACAACATTATTGTAATATCAATAAACAAAACTCAAAGATTGCAATCTGAAACAACAAACAACCTATTTTTTATTTATTTAACGTCGCATCAACTGGAAGGTCATTAGCGACGACGTTGGGGTGTAATTGTGCGTAATGAGAATGAAATGATTTTTTTGTAACGTATGAAAATATACCATACCTAAAATATGCCGTTCTTTACAAAAGAAAAGAACCAATTTCGTTTTCACTTAAAATTCTCTTCTTGAAGTGCCTATCCTCTATGGATGTTGGCCATCACATTGGTCCACATTACTCTATTCACTGCCGTTCTGAACAGAGCTGTTGACGTCATCCCAGTCCACGCCCGCAAATTCCGCAGCCACGATATCCGTCTTCGCCCTACTGATCGTTGCCCCTCTATCTTCCCCTGCAGGATGAGTTGAAGAAGGTGATATTTTTCGTTTCGCATGATGTGCCCGAAGTACTCCAATTTTCTACGCTTGACAAGTTGTAAGAATTCTAGTTGTCCATCAATGCGTTGTAGTACCGCATCGTTTGACACGTGGTGTGTCCATGAGATTCTGAGCATGCGGCGATAGCACCACATCTCAAATGCATCTATGCGATTACATGAGGCATCAGTAAGGGTCCACGCTTCCGCCCCATACAGAAGGGTTGAGAGTACATAACATTTTAAAATTCTCATTCTCACTTAAAATTACAAAGCGGCTAATATAACTGTTGTCCCAAAAAAATGTAGTTAGTTTATATTTTATGATTTTTTTTTCAGAAATACCGCTTTTACCTGTTTAATGAGCAAATTACATAATGTATTAATTAGGGAAAGTTTAAAAAAAGTTAAACCTTTTTTAAGAAAATCGCAGTTTTGTAGTATTTTTGCATCGGAATAATAACTATTAATTTTTTTCTTCATGACTTCTCCCAAAAACCTTTTGGGTATCGGTTAAGACAGCATTTAGAGACCAACACATTCTTAAATAATTTAAAAAATATAACTGATATGAGATATTTTATGAAAATAATATTAATTTCCATACAACATTTCAATCAGTTTTAAAATACAAATATATTTTTTCAAACTGGTGGGTAAAGGTAAAATAAGTCTCTGGGTATTTTTCTACTAGATATTCTACATTTGGTGAACAAAATGCTAACCTTACTTTAAATAAATAGTTTCTAATCACTCATTGTCCAGCTATAAACGAGAAGCATTGATATACAAAACAGATGTACATTACCAAAAAAAAAAACATAAAATAAAAACAATTTTTAATTAATATCTCTTTTAAGAATATAACAAAAAATATAAATAGCTGATCAGTTAAATTACTTACGGTAGCCTAGTAAAAAAAAAAAAAAAAAAATCTGGTGTGAAACACTCACACGACTTTCTCTTCGCAATGCAAATAATGAACAATATAACCTTACATTAGTAAAAAAACATTAGAACAAAAAACTAACCTCAAAAAACATAACCTTATTTTAATCATGAGTAAATGATGCAAAATGAAAATCAACCTCAGTTTGGCTTAAAAATACGGATAATCACTCTTTCACATTAAACTAGGCTCAGTAGAGAAAAATGCTCTAAATAAAAGTTGTAGATCTTTATTTTTCCTATAAATTTTAATATACACTTTTATTGTAAAATGCTTACTAAGGCTGAAATCTTAAAAAAATCGACTTTTTACAGATTTTCATGAGAAACAACAGAAAATCACCAATTACCGCTAAACTAAGCTTTATACAAAAATCGTCTTTGAAATAAAAGTTATAGGTTTTTACATTTTCTACAACTTATATTATATGCATCTTTGCGCAAAAATGCATATTAAAGCCGTAATCTAAAAAAAAACAATTTCTATACGAAAAACCTCCCTAAGAATTTCAGCAGACATGGCGCCTACCCTATCTTGTAGAGCATAACAAATTTAGTAAATGAGATTTTTTAAAAAAAAATCGTAAGAGCAATTTTTCAGAAAATCGCAAAAAAGTGAAAAATGACACGAATAAACTACTAATTCCTGTTAACCGATTTTGATGAAAATGTTCGTGTCGAGTCCGGTAGTAGTATCTAACTTAAGTTTCAAGTTCGTAAGGTGTTCCATTCATGAGATATTTTGTTCACACACGCGCGCGCGCACACAAACACACACCAATCGCTAAAAACACTTTTTTAGGTTCAGAGGGTCTGAAAATATGTGTATCCGGTAAAAACTCGATTTCTAAAAATCGATATGAAAACAATACTTTCCTTTCTATAATTCATATAGGTAATAGAAAGTAAAAAAGAAAATTAGAAATAAATATTAAAATTTTTAATTGAAATACAAAACAAGAGGGATACCCATGGCAATTGAATTCCGATAAACTTAATTAAAAAATACAAAACTTCAGACTGTTTAAAACTCATAAACTGACACAAACATTTACTGAGGATTGTTTAAAAAAACAAAACAAAATAGATTGTTTTAAACTCATAACCTGACATAAAAATTTACTGTGGTTGTCAATCAGTTGAATAATTGTTACACCCACGTCAGTAATAGTTACGGATTTGTGGAAACAATAAAAAAGAAAATACAGTATAATCCTCAGTAAAATGGTATAATATCAATTGTTGCAGGATTAAAAGAATGACAATCGGTAATACTAGTGCATGTAGGAGGTACTACAAATATAGGTTTATTAAAAATTCTAAATTCAGAGTATTCTTTCGCTTTTACCAGTCAGATTTGAATATAAGAGGAAATTTATACAAAAAAATTAATGCACGTTAATTGAATCGGTCATTTCAGAAAGCCCATAAGTCAAGAAACTAACTTCTGTAAAAATTAAAAATCTGGTGAGAAACACTCACACGACTTTCTTTTACTAATACAAATAATGACCAATATAATCTAACATTAGTAATAAAACATTAGAAATAAACAAAAAAACTAAACTTAATAAACATAGCCTAACCTAATTTTAATCATGAGTGAAAGACGCAAAATGAAAATCAGTTTGGCTTAAAAAAACGGAAAATCACTCTTTCACGCTAAAATAGGCTCTGTAGGGAAAAATGCACGAAATAAAAGTTGTAGATCTTTTAATTTCCTATAAATTTAATTATATGCACTTTTGTCATAAAATGCATACAAGGCTGAAATCGTAAAAAATCGATTTTTTACACGTTTTCGTGAGAAAAAAAACAGAAAATCGCTTATTACCGCTAAACTAAGCATTATACAAAAAAATGTTTGAAATACAAGTTGTAGGATTTTAAATTTTCTACAACTTTTAATTTATAAATTTTTGTGGTAAAATGCATATTAAAACCGCAATCTTAAAAAACAATTTATTTACGTAAAAATAGCCTCTCCAAGAATTTCAGCAGACATGACGCCTACCCTATCTTGTAAAGCATAAAACATTTAGTAACCGGGCGATTTTTAAAAAAATCGTAGGACTTGTTTTTGAGAAAATCCGGTAGTAGTACCTAACTTAAGTTTCAAGTTCGTACGATGTTCCGTTCTTGAGATATTTTGTTCACGCACGCACGCACGCACGCACGCGCGCACACACACACACACACACAGACCAATCGCTAAAAATATGTTTTTTGGGTTCAGGCGGTCTAGAAACGTGTAGATCCGGTGAAAACTCGATTTTGAAAAATCGACATGAAAATAATACTTTCCTTCCTATATATTCATATAGGCCAGAGAAAGTAAAAACATGTAATTTATTATGTTCAATTAAAAAAAATATGAAAAAATATAAATTTTTCAGAGGGCCCCTCTAATATAAAATATATTTGTCTTTTTAAAGCCAAACCACTTGTTTAAAAAATTTAAAATTGAGACTTAAGGTGTTTCTGAAATAAACTGGAGTAAAATGTTAACTTCGTAGTTTTCTGTAAAATACGTTGTTAGACCAGACAAAAATAATTGTGCTGTGCAATAGCATTCATTTATTTATTTCAGTAGTTTACATTATGACTTAAAATAGCTTTCTGCAATAATAAAAATTGAAATTTTTAACTTTAAGAAAGAAAAATATTTTTTCAGGGCTATTCACGTTTTTCATCGTTGTCATAAACAGTAGTTATGCAAATTAAAAAGATTTTTGCATACAATCTTTGTATTGCCTCTTTTACTAGAAAGCAGAGCTTTTAAGGTTCAAAAGAACATCCATTTTCATTTTTTAATTAGAAGGAAACACTTTGTATAGTTAAGGATAAGTCTTTTCTTAGTGTTATATACTACTTAAGGAAACCCAGTGTTTACATTCAGTTAGTTCTAAAATGTATTAAAGGAAAAATGTAAAATTTTGACTTATGGGCTTTCTGAAATGACTGATTCATTGTCCAGTCTATGTAGTACTAATAGAATTTTAGAAATTTCATTAACCCTCTTTAAGTTCTTGCTCCTCGGACTTCCTTTTTCTTTTACCCAGAATCTTACCATCAAAAACATTCATATTATGTCTTAATATGCGCCGGACACATGGCTTCACCCTCTGTTCAAGTTTACAGTAAGTTTTAAACGTTACATCAAAATAAAATATTTAAAAAAATAAAAATAAAAATTGGAGAAATTTATGAAAAAATTAGTTTACTATGAATTTTTCTATCATAGTTTACAATTATTGCTATTTATATGTGAATGTTTCGACCTAAGGGTTGATGTATAGTTCCTTTTCTGTTAGATTAGAACAGGTCATCTGCTTCCCTGTGTAGAGTAAATTTATTTTGAATAGGAATGGCTTACGAGGGAAGATAAGAAGGCCGTCAAAAAAACTATTAAATTATAAACTTAGAATTTTTTGAACTTCTTTGTCCTTGTTTTTGACCATTATATTATCTTAATAACTAACGATACTTGTTTCTGATTGATCTAAACCAACCAATCAAAATCAAGTATTTGATGTACGACGATTAGTTAAATTATTTTATTAACAGGATTTTGATATAACTGACCTACATTTAATTTTTTTAATAATAACATAAAGAATTATTTAAAAAAATAGTCGGTAAAGTAAATAAATCAATAAGTTTTTTGTATTGATTGTTTACGGAATATATCAGTAAAAAATAAATGAAAACTGGACCGTTGGTACTAGAACAATCTTTTGTTTGCGAGTAAAATAGAGGCAAGGACGCAGAGTTCATTGTGTTCAGTCTTTCTGATAAGCAATTACTGGTAGATATCATACTCATTGTTTAGTCTATTGAAAGAGAAGACAAAAAGGAGAATGCGTTCTTAAAATCTGCACCGAGATTGGTATGAGTACGTGTATTTATGTACATAATAATCTGCAGCAGATATTACGGTGAAATCCTATGTCTATAACGATCTTGCTTTTCACGGATTCATACATTCATTGAGCCATGTATTCAACAGACCTTTAGTTCTTTAGCCACAGAGGCATATCCTCTTTCATCTTCTAGGTCTAGTATTTTTACCTATTGATCTAGTTCCATTCAACGAATGAATGCGTAGAATTTTACATAACATTTTCATTGCAAAATAGGGTTATGCAGTATGAAATACCTTACTAAAATATTATATGTAACACACAGAAAGGCTAACATATAAATGTTATACGTAGATATATTAATGTAACGTTTAATTTCAATAACCTAAAAAGGATTCTAGTTTACCTCGAATAAAGCAAAATGCAATAAAATGCTAAGCTTATTCTACATTAAAAATGTTGAAATCCATTAATGAGATTTTTATACGGAGTATCTTTAAAAGGAATATCCAAATTTTAGGAAATTATTGCATAGGTAAATTAAAGAAAAAAAGTTCATACAAGGTACGAAAACGCTTTGTTATTGTATTGAGTTGGCGAAATATTACGCCTGGAATTCAGTAACTCGTACGATAAGAGGCCATATTGACATTTTGAAGGCTTTAATTTAGAGCCAAAAGTGGTGGCATCTTAAGATTTTTAACCCGAAAAATTTAATAACAAATCCTACAACTGTACCTCGCATAGTTTTTAGAACATCTGACACAAAACACAATTATTAGGGGTACAAAATAATAATCTTTTACGTTTATCTACACTAGTTTGTTGTTTAGGTCAATAGCCGAAAAGCTGGTTTGAGCCTCTAAGAGGTTTTACTAAGTAAAAACGAATACTGAGGTGGTTTACTATTGCCTTCTTCACTGAGTTGGAAGTGTATGCTTATCACCATGCCAGGCCCTCAGAAAAGCACCCATTTTCCACCCTGCAGGTGACAGATTCACTTCACATTTCATTCACCACAGGGTCTGGCTGTATAGCGAAATTCATTACTCTCAGAATAGATAACTCTGACTAGTGCCTTTTACATCTCTACCTCTTCTGTTCTTAAATAGTTGTCATGTAATTGTTTGACTATGTAATAGGAAACAGAACCACTTTTTGTGGCCCTGGAACCAACAGATCGAGTGCAATTAATTTAAAACTCCACCAGCCCGTTATGGGCATACACTAGTATATAAAATGGTAAAATAGGTGTTTCTGGAATTGTACCGGCCCGATTTTAATGATTTTGGTGTCGTTTGACGCTATTATAATATAGATTTGCTAAAAATTCCCAAATATTTGTTTTTTTTTTCAGAAAATCCTACCGGAAAATTAAAAAAAGTTAGAACCGTTATATTTATCGACTTGATAACTTCACCACTGAATTCCTAGACCTAGAAAACTAAAGAATTTTAGTTTTTAACAGTAATTTAATGTTCTTTTTTTCAAACCGTACGTCAGCGCATACTTTGTCGTTTAAGAGTTCAGAGCCCTAAGAATAAAGAGTTCATTTAAGAGCCCTATTAAGCTATCCTTCGCTATAACAATTAATAAATCTCGAGGACAAACATTTAAATTCATCGGGTTAGATTTATACAAAGATTGTTTTTCGTATGAACAGTTACATGTGGGTCTATAAAGAACTGGTAGTTCTCGTAATCAATTTATTTTAATAACAACAGGAAACAAGACAAAGAATGTTGTGTATTAGGAGGTAAAATAATATTGTTGGCATTTTAACCGATGAAAATGTTTTGGGACTTTCAATTGGGAAAAATACAATTTTCAGCAAATACGAAGTTACTTAATGAAAACTTTTCATAGCCTATCACCCGTGCGAAGCCGAGGGAGAGGTCCGCTATTTAGCTATTTAGTTCCGTTTTTATTGAAGACTAACATACCCTGCGCGGTTTCGCACGCGAACATTTGCAATTACTTTTTTTAAAATAAATATGTAACAGAAATTGTGTAGTTGCTAGATCAACTGTACTCCAACACACATACGCACACGCACGCGCGCGTACACAAACAACAACGTTTTGATAAATTCCCCCGCGTACGTCTCTCCATAACTTCAAACCAATTCGTCTACTTCAACAGCAATAGATACTCACATGTACACACACATACATATTTATGAAAATCTTTATTAGAGCCCTTAGGGTTAACATTTTTCAAAATTTAAAAATAAAATGTTACTGTGAACATAAATACAAATATGTTGTCAAAATTTCATGAAAATCCGTTCAGTAGTTTTGAAAATTAGCCTGCACAAAAAAATACGCTTTGTCTTTATAATATTAGTACAGATATAACAGTTTTAGTTAACGAAGCGAAGCGAGTACGGGTCCGCTAGTAGTAAAATAACACTGTTAAATGTTTAAATAAGTCAATAATATTTTAATTCACCACGGATATATTTAAATTCTAAGAAAACTGATATTAAATAATTAAGTCAAATATAAATACAAGATATTGCAATCAAATTTTTTTTTACTTGTTTGGTCACAATGGACCAATTTAGTCATCTTGAAAGCCTTAAGTTTTCGATGGTATTCTTTGAGGTTCTCCGAACGCTTTTGGCGAAATTCTTTTGAACAAACTCTGATTGCTTTCTTAGGTGCATGCGTCGTAAGTCGGATGTTGTGGACTTTGATTGTTTGTTTGTATTTCGGTGATTTTTCGATTAAGTCTTGTTTTGTTAAGTTTAGTTCTTTTATGTCATTCAGTACTTCTTCATGCCACGCGTAATCCAACTTTTACTATAATAAAGTTTTTTTAACGTCAACTAATATACGTACTACATCGTTGCAATCATGTTTGAGCACTGAATTTGATCAATTTCGATAACACAGACGGTAGTAAATCTTTTTAGTGAAATAATATATTATTTCATTTATAATATACTAGATACAGATATAAAGCACTTAAATATTTGTCTTGTTCCGTCGCACAGAATAATCAAAAGTAACGTTAACAAATACATTATTGTATTCAGAGAAATATAAATGCAGAACATGTGTGAGAACGAAAACACCAAGTCAGATTAATTTGTCATTGTGTTAATAATACACAAACAGAATTTTAGGTTCCGTATCTGTTATCCGCGGAATGCCCTAAAGGATGAAAAGGGATGCTATTGGATGAGTGGAGGAGGAAATGCTTTTGCAGACAAAAGCAATGATGTTGAGTGTCAAAACAATGTTTTGTTTTGCAAACGGATGGATGGGATTTACATGGGAGGGATGCTATACTCCATCCTAGAAAATGTAACAAGGCTTGTGTTGTAAAATGAAATAGCTTTTGGTTTATACGCGAAGAAACATGAATCGAGTTACCTCTTTATACCTAAGATGGTGTTGTTTTACGTGAAGTAACACTTTATAAGAAGTATTTCCTGAATTTAAAGAGCTTATTAAAAGTCTGCTATTTCATTTTCAACTATTACCGATACCGTGTTTAAGTTATTTGCAATTATATTAAATTTTGAAATACCAACTTTGAACATATTCTACAAAATATTCTACGATGATTTAATCTCATACAATATTTTATTCTATAGTAGTTTGGTTTAAATTTATATATTTCAAGTGTTATTAAATTAATTCGTTTGAAAACAGTACATAACTCGAGATGAAATGAAAATAAAACTTATAAGTTTAAGATTTGAGTTCACATAATACATATCATACCAAAAATTCTTCCAATTTGAATTTTTCAGCTCAACCCCTAAACAACAAATTTCTGTCTTCAGCTCTCTAGGTAAAATCTGGAAGTTACAGAAATAATGATGAGAGGTCCCAGAACCTGCCTGCCGCGGGGAGCGCTCCCAAAGCGCAGCAGATAGTGCCTCCCTCCCCAATGAAGTACACTCGCTAGAGTCCTACGGGATGGCGGCCACACTGGCCATCCAGGACCCGAACTGTGAAGTACATGTCACTCCTGAACTGCGAACACGAACAAGGAAGAAGACCAAGCAAAAAGAATAGCCCAGCCGAGACCGGGCGCCCCATCCCTGGTCGACGTTACAACCACATACACTCACTGAAATTTATTTTAAAAAAAACAATTTATTGTACTGTACTCCAAGGTCGATGAATCCTTCCCCACAATCGGGTTGCCAAATTTGAAGAGAACTATTTTATCCCCACAAGGGATTAGCCAAATTTGAAGAGAACTATTTTACTCCCACGAGGGATTAGCCAAATTTGAAGAAAACTAAATTATTCTCACAAGGGTATGCCAGATTTGTAGTATAATTAAATTGCCCCTCACAAGAATTGGAATTTTCCAATGAAAGATCCGTGATTACTTGACCATCTATTGTTTCTTGATTTCTTAATTCTTTCAAACCATCATCCAAATTATTTCTTGTTGATATAACTTCAAATATTTGTTTTTCTCTCACATTTTTATCATTATTCTTATTGTCATTACTATCTGTTACAATATTTTGTACTCCTTTTTGTATTGGTTTAATAATTTTGTTAACATCTTCTAGACTTTTTCTTATATTCTCTATTATTTTTACATTATCCTGTTTTATCCCTTCTCTAAGTTCTCTAATCGCCCTTTCTCGTTTATTTAATCTACAATCCAAACCATTTATTTTCTCAGCTAATTCTTTTCCCTGCTTATCTATTTCTATCTTTAAACTATCTCTAGTATCTTTTTCCTGCTTATCTATTTCTATCTTTAAACTATCTCTAGTATCTTTTGCCTGTTTATCTATTTTACTCATAAGTTGTTGAAACATATTTATAATCATATTTGTTTAACTATTATTATTATCATTACTATTATTATTCATACTTATTCTGTCATGAATTCCTTTCCTGTAAATCATGAATTCTTTTCCTGTAATTCGTGAATTCTTCCTGTAAATCGTGAATTCTTCCTGTAAATCGTGAATCGTTCCTATGATTCCTCCAAGGTCGATGAATCCTTCCCCACAATCGGGTTGCCAAATTTGAAGAGAACTATTTTATCCCCACAAGGGATTAGCCAAATTTGAAGAGAACAATTTTACTCCCACGAGGGTTAGCCAAATTTGAAGAAAACTAAATTATTCTCACAAGGGTATGCCAGATTTGTAGTATAATTAAATTGCCCCTCACAAGAGAATGCCAAATTTGAAAGAAATTAAGTTAATATTGTATTCTTCATTTACGTTGTATCAGCTTTCAAGTTTGATCTTATTATTTTTCATTTACCTTGTCCCTTATTTATTTATTTCAATAAAACATTATTCACATTAAATCATTATAAGTTTTATTCAATTAATATATTTTCATAATTACATAATCGAACGAATGGTTATTGTTATTGTTTTGTTACATCTGCCATTGAAAAGCTATCAGATAATCACTGTTATTATAGAGTTGAATAATTTGTGTCTCTTTTAATACATGAACGTTACATTTATTACTGTTTATTTATATTTACTATTTATTATATACTCATTACTATTTTTTAAGAACGAATGAGGGACCTACTCGCTTGGTTTGGCCTCCAGTCCCCCACTAAAATAATTTACAATTTCTATTTTCTTCTTCTTAGTTGCCTAGTAACCATATTCTGTTAATGTAAATTAAATAAATTTTTTAAAATATTTATCTTAATCAGCTGGAATTATTCAGATTTATTTAAATAGATTCAAATATAAACAACACCAGGTGTGCACTAAATTTGTCTCATTACAGTACAATTGTATGAAATGGTGTGTACTGGAAAAATAATGGGTTGTGATGAACGGAATGTTTTGAATAGGAATTCTTAAAACTCGAAACTAGTAGAAATTTCTATTCCTTCTACACTGTTCTCAATTGTTTGGATAAATTATCTACCCGCCGGTATAAAAACAGTTAGCGTCTTTGTAGTTAGTTTGTCAGTAATTTATTTGTGAATTGAAAGTGATCTACCTTATACAGAGTGATTTTTTAGTCTTTTACCCATTTGTTAATGTCTGGTAATTTTTTTCTAAGAAAGGGAAATTTTGTTTTGTGACACGAAGTTAGTAACCTTACTCAACCGGTATAGATATGGCAGTGTGAGTTGATTTACCTTGAGCTGTGTAAAATTTTGTACTGTTTCCGGTCGTGTTACGAACAGGATGTCTTTTACCCTAGAACAACGGGTTTTCTTCTTGAACAATATTTTGCTACGAAATCGTACGCGAGTGTAAAAGAATTATTTAAAATTGAATTTATTGGTGTTTTTCCACCAAAAAAAATATCAATTTCTAGGCTAACAAACCAATTTCGAGAGACAGGTAGTGTTTGCGACAGAAAACGTAGTGGTCGACCAAATCTCTTGACATATGATGTTTTAGAGAATGTGAAAACAAGATTGCTCAATTCTCCATGGAAAAGTTTACGGAAACTTTCCTCGGATATTGGTTGTCATATTCGAGTGTTCAGAAAGCTGGTAAAAAATTTAAATTGTATCCGTATCGCGTACGATTCGTCCAAGAGCTTCAGCCTCCAGATTTAAAAAAGCGATTATTCTAGGGTAAAGACATTTCTATTCGTAACACGACCGTAAACAGCACAAAATTTTACACAGTTTAAGGAGAATCAATTCAAAATGCCGCATCTGTACTAGTTGAGTAGGGCTACCAACTTCGTGTCACAAAACAAAATTTCCCTTTCTTAGAAAAAAATTACCAGACATTAACAAATTGGGTAACATGACTAAAAAAAAATAATTCTGTAGCTTATATCTTAATGAATAGCTAGTCGAATACCGATCAAGGGACAGCATCAAGGCACATGGATTGCATTTTAACTATGGTTGTGTTGTACTAGTGCTATAAATATGAGAAACATAAAAAAGTACAAATGGAAAATACAGAAATCTATATAAAAATCCATTGTGCCCTATTACATTATTACACTACGAGAGGGGAAACCGAAATAGTGTGAGGTTAATTATTCAAAGTTACATTTAATTTAAATTGAAAGCTTACACAAAAGTTAAAAATTTAGTTCATCTCGACTTGCAACTAAATAACTGCAGTAATGTGTATTTTAACAAATGTTAAAAAGATCATTAGCAAAAACACTCATTCAGAATGCAGAATAATAAATAAAATTAACAGTTCCCTGCAGCATTACAATGATTAGAACGACAGGGTATTCTAAACTGTAATAATTCATGTGATTCGTGTTTTTGCAACAAGTGGTCAATTCTGTAGAAAAACCGGACATTGTATGCAAATTTTATCATAGATGACGGTTTATCTCGTCTGAAAATTTATTCGGACATGTAGATAAATTAACGTAACCAATTTAAACATTAATTTTAAACAAAAAATAAATTTTCAAAATTCAAAAAATATTTGATTAAATTATAGGTACCCACCGGGTTGGTTTAGAGTGATAAAGTCGTCGCTGCTAGTCAGCTGTTTAACAGCTGATTGTTGGAGACGAAGGTTCCTGGTTTAAATCTTAGTAAAGGTAGTTACTTTTATACGAGTTGATTACTAAACAGTGATTACCGGTGTACTTTGATGGTTGGGGTTCAATTAACCATACATTCCCAGGAATGGTCGGCCTGGGTCTGTACAAGACTACACTTCATTTACACGTCATACACATCATCCTCATATCATTGGGTCATGGGGTTGCTTATTATTCAGATTTGAACAGATTGCAACGTACACACATTAGGGATTAAAAAATAAACAAAAAAATTATAGGTAAAGTACATTTCGCGTCCACCTCTAAAAGAATACTACTAACAAGGAACATAAAAATTATATTTAATGTTTTTAGGTTCAAATTCCAAGTATCACGAGGGGACTGAGTATAATTAATAAAATTTTAGGATCTTTTATGATTTAAGACTATTAAAGACAACCTCAAGAAACTTTACACTACTTTAAGCTTTCTTGGTAGTCCACAAATCTAAGGCACTTCTTTTTTTATAGACTTTTCTGGGTTTGGAAATCGACTGCTCTGCTTATATTCGTGATTTTCAAAAATAAATTTTTTTCTACTTTATCCAGCTACATTAACCTTTTATTCATTTATTTAATAGTTGTATAATTACTGCTTCATATAAATTATAACGTAACATCTTAATGTCAACTATTAATATTTCCATATATTTATTTTTAACAGACAGACTTGCCCGTAACAGACTGGAGGAATGTAAAATTATTTGCACTCAATCTATTAGTTCCAGGGCTAGAAAAAATAGTTCAGTTTCTTATCAATTATAAGCCAATTAAATGACTAATTAGTTAAAAAACAGAAGAGATGTAAAAGACACTAATCAGAGTTACCTGCTCTGAAAGTAATGAATTTCATTATACAGCCAGGTCCTGAGATGAATGAAGCGAAGGTGTCACTAAGTTTTACTTAGTACAGCCTGTAAAAGTTCAAACCTGCCTTTCGGCTGATGACCTAAACAACAACATATTTTTTTTACCCATTATCAATAAAGTACATTACCTACATAAATATATTTTTAGTTAATAATTTTAAATTCTTTTTGAGTTTTTTGCAAAACACCCTTCTTTCATCCCTTCAAACACCGCTAAAATTTTATAATAATGGCTTTGTGTAAGAAGAACATAAAATTTAAATAAATTTAAAATTCCAAAATTTCCTAACCGTATATAATCCTAATAGGCTACTTTCCACTCAGTGAGAAAGGCAATGGAAAACCCCCTCACTCCTCGTTTTAATGAGTATAGCATCTAGAGGTTCAAATCAGCCTTCCGGCTGATGACCTAAACAACATAATCCTAAACAAAATTTTATAAATAGGCTATAAAATTAAATAAAAACATTTAATTATTTTTTTAACTTAAACTAAAATATTAATTTCTTAAGCTTTCTTAAATTTCTCTGCACAAGACATATGACCATAATGGTCATAAGTATACAATCTCGTATCCTTCGTGGAAGTTCGTAAATTCCGTTATCTGTTATCTGTGCTTTTTTATTCTCATAAATTTTCTCTATTAATTCCAAACTCATAAATCACAATCCAGTAATTTTATTTTCATTGTCTAGCATCTTAAAATCTCCAACAAATGTATAAAACGTATTTTGTTTAATTAAGAGGAATATCAAGTAAGGTTTAAATTAGAGAAATTCCATAATCCTGGTAATAAAACAGAATAATACATGTTGAATAGTATTTAAAGCTTCATTTAAGCTATGACTTAACTGTATCGTAGTTTCACCAAGGATCTAAGTATTTTTAATCTACATTCAGATGTTAAATCCTACCAGCTTAAATTCTCAACATTTTACAACTAATTCACAACAGTACATTCAAAGATATATATATAATTAAACAACGTTTATTATTACTGCACAAAATATCCGAGAATAAACAAGTTAGTTTAATGCTTAAATAAGTATTAGTTTCTTTAAACATAATTCCCTTAATTAGTATGTTAATTTAAACAAATAAAAATTTAAAAAAGAAGAGAAAGCAACAACGAAGAAAATTATCAGTCTAATTAAAAAAAACCAAGAAAATTAAACAAAACTGTTTCTTTGTACTAACATCCTGGTTAGTTTTCCTATTCTTTCATGTTTTAAATATTTGTTTTGCAAGTGTTTCTTGGTTCATCCTGACCAGATATCCGTAGAATCTCATTGTATTTTTCGTTTAATCCGATGTTTTGGATTTGTTTATTAATCTCTTTATTTCAGCAATTCTTTACCCCATATTTTTAATTTTTAAAGGAACACTATTTTATAGTATAAAACTGCATTTCCAAACGTAAAAAACAAACTCTATTCGATTAATCGATATTATTAACTTTTTTTTTGTTTTAAAAAACATTTTTATCCACAGTACGTTACAATCTGTTCAATTCAGAACAAGAAGCAACCCCATGACCCAATGAAATGAGGATGATGTGTATGACGTGTAAATGATGTACAAGACTACAATCTTGTACAGACCCAGGCCGAACATTACTGAGAGATATAATTAATTGGACCCAAACTATCAAAGTACACCGGCTTATAAAAGTAACTACTGTCTGTCTACAACTTGATGGCCTCCAGCAGCGAGGAGCAATTTGGGGATTGTAAAACCATTTCAGAAAACATTTCCAATTTTATAAGTAACTAAAACTTGTAGAAATGATGTATTTTTATAAAACAAAGTATATCGCATGTTTTTGTTCCATAAAATTATTTCGAAAACACGCTTAATGAGATAATGTATGATATAGTAAAAGTTTTGTTTTTGAAGAAAAAATAAATTGTCCTCGTAACTTAAAAAGTAATGATTTTCTGTTAAATTTTATTGCATCATCGTTTTCCATAATTAGAGAACAAACCTGCCACATATTTGTTAATCGGTGAAATAGTTGTTGAACAATGACGATGTGTTTAAAAAATAGTTTTTTCTTCAAAAACAAAACTTTCACTAAATTATACGTTATCTCAATAAGCGTGTGTTTTTCAAAATAATTTTATAGAACAAAAAAACATGCGAAATACTTTGTTTTATAAAAATACGTCATTTCCGACAAGTTTTAGTTACTTAAAAATAAATTAGATATACGTTTTCTGAAATGGTTTTACAATCCACTTATTGATGGTCTCCCCGCTCCCGGAGGCCATCAAGTCACAGACAGACGATACTTTTGCTAGGATTTGAACCACAAACCATCGTCTCCAAAAATCAGGTGTTATACAGCTTACTCGCGGCGACGACTTAAACTCTGGACCAACCTGGTGGGTCAGTTAGTTTTTAAGGATAAAAAAATCAGCTTGCCTTCATGAAACGCGATAATACATTTTTTTTAAATTCCAAATGTGTGTACGTTGCAATCTGTTCAATTCAGAACAATAAGCAACCCCATGACCCTATGAGATGAGGATGATATGTATGACGTGTAAATTAGGAGTAGACTTGTACAGACTCAGGCCGACCATTCCTGAGACAGTATGGTTAGTTGAACCCCAACCATCAAAGTACACCCGTAACCACTGTCTAGCATTCAAATCCGTATAAAAGTAACTACCTTTACTAGGATTTGAACCAGGAACCTTCGTTTTTGAAAATCAGCTGTTAAACAGCTGATTTTGGCGACGACTTTATCTCTAGACTAACCCGGTTGGCTATAATACATTTGAGGCACAAAAATATTAACAACGGCGACTACAATTTTAAACAAACCGCGAATAAACTAAAAATTACTCCAAAAAATAAAAGAAATACAATTAAAAATAAACCATCAATCTACTTAATAAAAACGTTCGAGAATAATTATTTACTAAAGAACATAAATTGTCATTTCCTCAATTAACAGATAAGATACAAACTGAATTTTAATAGTTTACTTCTTTAAAATAAAAATACAAATAGGCCTATTTAACCAAGTTTAAAAAGAAGATTAAAAAATAAATTTCCTAATGAACTTATTTACGGAATACATTTCATTTCACAGTTCATTTTTCTTCAGAAAAAAGAAAATACAAATAAAACGTAATAGTAGAAACAATACACAAAAAATAAAAAATGAGGGAACATATCCTAGATATATTTTTTCTCTTTGAAATATAAACAAGGACAGGAAATGAGCATCAAGTAGTAAGCCATACAGAGTACGTATAACAGATCAGAATAAATGATGTGTGAAACAAAACTGTTAGCTGTTGTAACAGTATAGGGATAGGCAAGCGGCCATCACGAGGCTGAAAACAACATGAAACCTCCCATGATTCTCACCATAGTTTCAACATTCACCATAACACAAGTCATGACACGATACGACAATATTTCTTTGTTGTTCAACTTTAACCCCTTCCCGACAGAACAACCCTTTATAACAAATACCGTATCCGAATTCAAATCATGTTCGTTATTCTAAACGCATTATACTGTATCTCAAAAATCTAACGAAAATTATGTTTCCATGTATACTTTGTCAAAATTTAAACGTTTAAAAATTTAAGAGGACATACATGAAACTTATTTAGATTTATGGAACTCTAAAAATGTTTTGTAGTTTTTTAGATGAAGCAGTTTAATTTTTATACCGAAGTATATTCAAAAGTAAATTTCATCATTTCCATCTTTGCATTACTTTTATATCTTCAATGTTGAAGTAAAATTGACGAATCAAGGCATTCCTTATATATTTTTTACATTTAAATATGAATTTGTTTATTAAATTAAAATGTTGAACATAAATTTAAATGTATTTTTATATCAAATTTTGTATTTGAATCAATTTTTCTAATTCACAATAAAAAATTAGAATTAAAGGGTTTCTGTAGTTTTCAGATCAAGTGGCCAGGCGGCAGATTTTCGGTTCGTTGGAGGTCGTGGCCTCCCTGGGACTGGACGAGGGCGCCTCTATTGATTCCAACACTCATTCCCCATTGTGGGAGAATGAACATGAGTTTTTCTCGCCACCTCGGATACAAAAAAGCAAAATACTACGAAAATTAATTAAGTAAAGAGTAAAGTAATTTTCATATGATTGAATACAAAAAAATTAACTCAAGAACCCATTTTGTGATATTAATATGAAAAATCAATCTTTTCAAAAGTTCTATTGTTTCGTTTTAAGTTTATTTAAAGTCTGATTAACAACTTGATCATGTACAACTACAGTGAGTTACGGTACATAAAGGAACATTTTTGTGTACATTTGTTAGATCCTGGTTGGTAATTGAACCTATGACCTTTCGGTCAGCCAATTAAATAACTGAACTTTTTTAGACCAGAAGAGGTAGAGGTGTAAAAGACACTAATCAGAGTTATCTCCTCTAAAAGTAATGAATTTCATTACACAGCCAGATTCTGTGGTGAATAAAGTTAAGGTGTCATTTGCAGAGTAGAAAATATGTGCTTTTCAGAGGGTCCAGCATGCTGATACTGTACTTTTCCATTCAGTGAGGAAGGCAATGGTAAACCACCTCACTCCTCATTTTACTTAGTGAAACCTCTACAGGTTCAAACCAGCCTTCCGGCTGATGACGTAAACAACAACAAGACCTTCCAGTTTAGTGTAAACTAGTACTCTAAAACAATGCACCATAGAGGTGACCATGCGTTTTCTTACCTACATTCAAAAATCGGAAAAAATTATTTCATATCAAAACCCACTGTTACCCAGCAACCTACAGCAGATTGAACATAATTCTGATCCGATGTATCATTTGAAAGACTCCTGAAGAATGAAATAATTATTGGTAAATAAACACATAATTACAAAAATTGTGATTTTTATTAGATGTTAAAGGTATTTTTTAAGTTAAAACATAGATTTTTTCGATATAATATCATAAACGTATTACCAGCTGTTTTACGTAAGAAGCTTTCAATGCATGGATACCTTACGGAATCGCTACCAAAATAAATGCAGTACCAAAACTACTGGGGGGTAGCTTCACCCTGTTAGTAACATTTGCATCAGGTGAAAGAAGTTTTAGTAAACTTAAACTTATTAAAAGCTATTTGAGAATCACGATTGGCCAGCATAGATTAACAAATCTAAGTATTGTATCTATTAAGCACAAAAGAGCTGCTCTGATCAGATTTTATGAGATTTAACACTTTTGGAGCTAAAATTTAAGCTCTGAATTGTATTTCTTTGTATAGTTAGTAATACTCGTATATAATTCTACAAGTGTATTCTACAACTTCAGAATCAGAATTCAGTCAGAATCAGATGTTTGATTCTTATGTAATTTTAGTAATTAATAAGTTGTTATTGGTAAAACATTAACTTGAACTCTTATACAATCATTAAACAATAGTTTGATAACAGTCTAGCCTACTTACATTATAATAAAAAAATTTGGCGTGAAACAATCACACGACTTTCTTCTACCAATGCCAATAATGATCAATATAACCTAATATTAGTATAAAAACATTAAAAAAAGTAACTAACCAACCTCACAAAATATAACCTAATTTTAAACGTAAGTGAATGATGCAAAATTAGGCTTAATAAAACGGAAAATCACCAATAAATTTTATTATATGTATGCATTTTTGCCGTAAAATGGATACTACGGCCGAAATCTTAGAAAATCGATTTTTTTTTATAGATTTTCATGAAAAAAACAAACAGAAAATCACTAATTACCGCTAAACTAAGCATTATACAAAGAATCGTTTGAAATAAAAGTTGTAGATTTTTAAACTGTCTACAACTTTTATTATATACACTTTTGGGCTCAAATCTTAAATAACCGTTTTTTTCTACGAGAGAACAGCCTTTTCAAGAATTTCGGCAGATATGGCACCTACTCTACCTTGTAGAGCATACAAAAGTTAGTAAATGAGGCGATTTTAAACAAAATCGTAGGAGCTGTTTTTGAGAAAATTGAAAAAAGTGAAAAATGACACGAATAAACTACTACTTCCTGTAGACCGATTTTGATCAAAATGTTTGTATCGGGTCCTCTAGTGGTATCTACCTTAAGTTTCATGTTTCAAGTTCGTACGATGTTCCGTTCTTGAGATATTCTGTTCACTCACACACACAGACCAATCGTTAAAAACATGTTTTTTTGGGTTCAGGGTGTCTGAAAACGTGTAGATCCGGTGAAAACTCGATTTCGAAAAATCGGCATGAAAACAATACTTTCCTTCCTATATATTCATATAGGCAAGAGAAAGTAAAAATGTAATTTATTGTATTAGTTTTCCAATAAGTGTTCTTAATAAATAAAAGTTCTCAATTATATAAGTGAATGCTATTGTCATTTCAACCACCGTATCTGAAAAAAGTAACTTAGGTATTTTATAATATTGTAAAGGAGGGGGCAGCGAATTAAACTCCCCCCTCGCAACAAATCTCCTAGTTCCGGCACAGAAGAAATGTATCCAACTTTTCGTTTGAAACTTATTTCAATAAATTAAATAATACATATTCATTTGTTAGACCAGTGCAGTTAGATGAAAAGAGAAAAGCAGGAAGTTCAATTTTGAACTTTTCAGGGTTAAAATCTACCCCGATAGGTTTACGAATTTAATCCGATTAGAATGGATTACTTAAGTTAGGGGACAGGAATTCATAATTCAATTTCAAAACTTTAGACACTGCGTACAGTCCTTTCGGATACAATAGGCTCAGCAAACTACATGACCATTTGTCATCAATTACAGCACGCGCGTTCTCAGTCTTAGTGGAAATATGATATGAAACATCTGTATTTATAATTCCCGATATTCAACAGTATTACAATATAATATCACAATATTACCATGAATTAAAATTTAATTTTCTTTGTTACCTAATAACTTATAATAAACTAAAAAAAAGATTTCCTAAAAACAGAATAATGTTTCAGTCATCACGAATTAGTCCAGTCACCAATCCGGTTGAAAGTTATTTTAAAAAGTTAAGTGTCAACAGCAGACCAAGCGACTTGCTAAAAAGACAAGCTGACATCCAGCCATGAACATACATCAATGTTCATATTTAAATTTTCGGCTCTAACGTAAAACAATTGTCAATATTTTTCACCAATAAATTTGTAGGTAGAATTAGTAATGTGAAATGCCACTTCTCTATAATTCGGTTTATGGGTCTTTTAAAATAAAATTAGTAGGAAAAATTGTATTTTTGTCAAGATAAATGGTTAAAGAATTACGAAAATTTCTGTATTTGTTAAGCAATTACAAAATCTACAAAAATATTTGTACACTATTCACAGAGAATCATAATGACATTGACTTTGTTGATATAGTGAATACGTGAATGGAGCTCACCTTTTTATCAACGTGACCCGGACAGAGAGAGTAAAACAGTATTGTTACCTGGGAAACAAATGATAAATGAGCAATTGGACAATACACAGTGAATAAAATGCTGTATAAACACAGCAGAAGTAGTATTTTATAAAATTAGTACTGTATACCGGAATACGAGCCACAACCTTACTCTTGCAACAAAAACTAGCTATCTAAGATTCTATTTCATTCTCTGTTCTACGGTAAGGTGTAGAGTCTTGGATCTTAGATGAACCCATCAGAAGGAAACTGGAAGCATTTGAGATGTAACATGTAAATGTTGAGTACTATGGACTACTCCGATGACAAATGTAGAGGTTCTCAGAACAATTAAGAAAGAAGTGGAAATCACTTGCAGCATCAAGTGTAGAAAGCTCCACTACTTGGAACATATCATGAGGAACGAATATAGATATACGTTACTTCAGGCCGTTCTGCAGGGATAATATATAAAAAGGAAACCTGAAAGAAGAAAGATGTCATGGCTTCGAAATATGATAATTTGGTAAGGAAAAACCTCAGAGGAGATATTTCGCAGTGACAAAAAAACAAATATTGAAAATCTCTATGATGGTGTCGCCAACATTTTGAAACGATATGCACCTAAAAAAAGACAGTTACACTGTGGGAATATTTTAGATCTCTCAGTATTGAGTGTTTATTAACCACAAATACCTGTCATTTCATTTACTTGTACGTTCACCGGAAGTACACAGAAAATGTTAAAAAATATGGTGTGAAACCATCACACAACCTTCTTTTGCCAATGCAAATAATAAACAATATAACCTAACTTTAGTAATAAAACATTAGAAATAAACAAACAATTAACCTCAATAAACATAACCAAATTTTAATCATGAGTGAAAGACGCAAAATGAAAATCAACCTCGGTTTTGCTTAAAAATATGGAAAATCACTCTTTCATGCTAAACTAGGCTCTGTAAAGAAAAATGCTCTAAATAAAAGTTGTAGATCTTTTAATTTCTTGTAAATCTGATAATACACATTTATCGTAAATTGCATACTAAATCTCAAATCTTAAAACCTCGATTTTGTTTACACATTTTCGTGAAATAAAAACAGAAAATCGCTAATTACTGCTAAACAAATATGCTAAAATAATATTTTGAAATAATAGTTGTAGGATTTTAAATTCTCAACAACTTTTATTATACACATTTTTGTGTTAAAATGAATATAAAACTCGCTATCTCAAAAAACACAATTTTTTTACGAGAAAACAACCTCTCCAAGAATTTCAGCAGACATGGCGCCTATCCTATCGTGTAGAGCATAAAAAATGTAGTAAATATAAAAAATTAGGCGATTTTACAAAAAAATCGTAGGAGCCGTTTCTGAGATAATTGCTAAAAAGTAAAAAATGACACGAATAAACTACTACATCCGGTTGACCGATTTTGATGAAAATGTTTGTATTGAGTCCTCTAGTGGTATCAAACTTGAGTTTCAAGTTCCGTTCTTGAGGTATTCTGTTCGCCCACACACACACACACACACACACACACAGACCAATCGCTAAAAACATGTTTTTTGGGTTCAGGGGGTCTGAAAACGTGTAGATCCGGTGAAAACTCGACATGAAAATAATACTTTGCTGTCTATATATTCATGTAGGGAAGAAAAAGTAACAATTTATAAATATGTATATTTCTTTTTAAGATACAGAAACTTTGATATTAAATTCATTTATTAATACTTCTCGAACCTATGCATAATATATTATTACAAAAAAAAAGAAATATTAAGTATTAAAACCACGAGTAATAATATCACTGAGCCTCCATATGCTTTGTGGTTGTACTATACTGTAAAACAAACTCAAACTGACGTATTAAAATTGCTTTAATCCCTACGGAAAGAAAAGACAACGAGACTGCCTTGTAGTAAGAATACCATCTTTAATCGTTTTCCGTTGCTTTTAATAAAAAAAAAACACACACAGAAGAAAAACATGGAAATTACTTTCCCCATTTCCCAAAAGAAGGAAAAATCCCTAACATTAATGCAGGCTTACGTTTAAAAAATACTGCGTATCTTTATAATGTGAAAAAGAGAAGATAGAACGTGGGTATTAATTTTACTTTTTCAAATACAATGTGAATAGTATAAACTACGTTATCTTAAATAAACGACCTTATTAAAGTTTAATTTCCTTATATGAAATTTTCAACGGAAAATCTGTTGTTTCAAAAGTCCCTCATTCGTCAAAATATGTCTGTACGTCGTTCACAGAGTTGTGGATTAAACGGTTAAACGGATTTCGATAAGATTTTGTACGCATGAATATTTTCGCCCACTTCCGTAGGTAACTTTTTATGTTTAATTTACTTTTAAAACAGCAAAGTTTTTATTTTTTTTAAATTATAAAGAAGCCGCGCCTCCGTAGTGTAGTGGTTAACGCGTTAGCCTACAACACGGGGGGTCCCGGGTTCGATTCCCGGTTAGGGTCTGTAAATTTCCACGGTCCCGGGTTCGATTCCCAGTTAGGGTCTGTGAATTTCCGCAAGTCAAAACCTACTCTTCCAGTTGCATAACTCACCGAAGTCGCTAATAATCAAACTGTTGATGCGACTTTAAATAAACCAAAAAAAAAAGTTATAAAGAACTTCAACATTCCAAAATCCTAATTATAATAATTATTATTATAACGTTTCATCAAGACCTCTAAAACCTTTGAAAACCTTACTTAGTCCATTGATAAATAAATAAATGTTGACTCCAAAACAGAAGTGTTAACATATCTATTAACACAAAAGATGGAATAATTATCTTTTCCGTTTTTAAAAAACAAAACGATAACATGAAAAATATAACTTAATTATTATAATATGTACAATGCACAACTTTAAGGTTGTACATAATTTTTACACGTTGTAGTAGTTCAGGTTTTTTAGATCTTTAAGTCGCGACAGTAACTTTGTTATTAACGACTACTTTGCGTCGAAAAACAAACTGGTTGGAACTGTTATTAACTGGGTTTGTGTTTAAACTTGTAATAATTTTCTAAACTCTAGCCGGGAATCGAACCCGGGACCCCCACTTTACATAACACGCTAACCACTGAGTTACGGAGGCAGCCAAATACCATTTTAATTGAAATAATATTGATAAAAAACAACATTCAAAACGATCCACTTATTTCAATAATTTAAAAAATTGCAAAATTTAGTTAGCTATGAATAACGGTTTGGATCGCACGGTAATTATTTGGTTATCAGGCTGAATCCTGAATCCTGGTTGAGAGGGCTAAGAAGCCCTATGATGGCGACATCGTGTTAAGGAACACCTGGTCGCTCGGGGAACAATATAACAGAATAATTGCAACCTCAAGAAATTTAGGGGGAATTTTATAGTTTAAATAGGAAATAGGATTCTGGTTCGTGGGACATTGGAACTGGGACTTGAAAGGAGGTAATTTATTTTTAGAAGTTATTTGTGGAAAATTTAAATTAAGGGACAAGTGGGTTTAAGAGCGGCTCTTTTATTTTATTTCTCAGTGGCCTTTTTTCAGTTTTGTGGGAGGCCTATTATCTTGGTGAGGGGAAGGCATGCATTTTACATTTATCAGGCTACTGGACAACGATACGAAAGGTAAAACGGAGGCATTCTACACGGACTTATTTGTCCTAAATAAATAAATAAGTAAATAGTAAATTAAACTTCTACTCTTAATAATTTTTATTTTGTAAATGAAGACATTCAACTGACTTATTTGTTCAGTAAATTAAACTTCTACCAAAATTGTTTTTATTTTGTAAAGGTATCTCCAGTGGGAATTTCATGTCAAATATTGTTTTAACAAATATATTTATTGTTGTTAAAGAACAGACCGTAGATAAATTTTGTTAAAAAGAGTATTAATACTTTCAAACTATTACCGATACAAATGTACGATAATAAATTATTGAAAATAGATTACAAAGTTTTATTACCCAATTAAAATTTTCCGTATTAACAATATTACCATAAATAAATTTGATGAACCAATATTAATGAAATTTTTGAATTATTTATAAATTTTATTGAACAAATTATATAATTTCAGTAAATTATGAAGTACATTTCTAACAGTAAAGTTTATTTTAATGAAACTTTAAGATCCGTTCGGTTATACTTAACTGAAAGAAAATATTTTAAAAGTAATATAATAAAAAGTTCATACGTATAAATCCGTTGCACGGATTGCTTAGAACAATATGAAATTTGCTTTATCGTTAATTCATAACAGAAAAGTAACACTATTTCAAGTTAAACTATAGCTATAAATTTTATTTTTCATAAATTTAAATTTATTATTTTTATATGGCTAATAAATATTTCTAGAGGATTATTTCATAATCTGACGAACGTTTTGATAACATCATGATTTGCAAATGTTATGCAAAAAATACCTAATAAAGATTAATTAGAACTGATAAGAAATAGTTCAGAATTACATCTTATTAACACATGAAGTTGTACTAGTAATTAATTATTCTTGTACTTTAATACTAATTCCTCCTCCACCACCGGTCGCAGCAGTTCATAGCATAAATTTAAATTGTTCAACTTCTCACACAATCTTACACTTTGAAAGCCAAATCATGACTGTGCAAATAAAACATAAAAAATCTGGTGTGAAACACTCACACAACTTTCTTTTGCCAATGCAAATAATTAACAATATAACCTAAAATTAGTAATAAAACATTAAAAATAAGCAAAAAACCAACCTCAATAAACAAAATCTTATTTTGTTATCATGAGTAAAAGATAAAATGAAAATCAACCTCAGTTTTGCTTAAAAATACGGAATATCACTCTTTTACGCTAAACTAGGCTCTGTAGTAAAAAAATGTACAAAATAAAAGTTGTAGGTCTTTTAATTTCCTATAAATTTGATTATACACTTTTGTCGTAAAATGCATACTAAGGCTGAAATCTTAAAAAATCCATTTTTTACAGATTTTCTATCACTAATCAAAAAAATCACTAATTACCGCTAAACCAAGCGTTACACAAAAAAAATGTTTGAAGCAAAAGTTGTAGGATTTTAAATTCTCTACAACTTTTATGATATACATTTTTGCACTAAAATGCGTATTAAAGCCGCAATCTTAAAAAAACATTTTTTTTACGAGAAAAGAGCCTTTCCAAGAATTTTAGCAGGCATGGCGCCTACCCTATCTTGTAGAGCATCAAAAATTTAGTAAATAAGGCAATTTTTAAAAAAAATCGTACGAGCCGTTTCTGAGAAAATTGCAAAAAAGTAAGAAATGACACGAATAAACTACTACTTCCGGTGGACCGATTTTGATGAAAATATTCGTGTCGAGTTCTCTAGTAGTACCTAACTTAAGTTTCAAGTTCATACGATGTTCCGTTCTTGAGATATTCTATTCACACACACACACACACACACACACACACACACGCACGCGCGCGCGCGCACACGCACACGCACACACACAGATCAATCGCTAAAAACATGTTTTTTTTGGTTTAGGGGGTCTAAAAAAAAGTGTACATCCGGTGAAAACTCAATTTCTAAAATTCGACATGTAAACAATACTTTCCTTTACATACATTCGTATAGGCAAGCAAAAGTAAAAATTGTTAAAATACAAATAATACAGTAGGAAAATAATAATAGAAGGTTCAGCATATGGAGTTGCTCACCGCGCCACTATTGTTAAGGAAGCGAACCTCGCTTGAGTTACATTCTCAGCTCATAAATTTTAGTAAAAGTATAAAAAGTTTTATCTGATTAGCATTTCAAAATTCAAAATGAATTCAAAGTGATGGTTTTAAACCATGTGGTTGGCAACGTGTTTGCCATTAACCGACAAAGCACTTAAAGACGATTTAGGAATATAAAAGTCTCTGTTTACCCTTAACTGAGATTCTGCCTTTACGTACTTCATTAAAATGTTCGTTTTTTCGCTTTAAATAATTGATTTGCATCGCCATGTCCATTAAGAGGGAAAAGAATTTATTGACGTCTTTTAGAACATTACCCTTCCTAAATGAACCCATAGCTGTTACTACCCTCGAATACTTTATCGTAATACGGTTTTTCCTGTTCACGTCATTAACAAATAAGAGAACAGGGTTGATTGTTTCTTTTTTGTTAAGTTAGGGAAATAAGTACATTTTTTACTGAAGAAAAATGAATGTTTTGCATATCTTAAGTGAAATGGTGCGAGTCTTATGAGTGGAATAGCTTTTTTGAATCTTCAACAGGAGCGATGGCGGCATCTGTTAGGTTACTTAAAATGGTGCTCATTAATTCACAGCTTTTCTTCCCTTAATAAAAACGAAACTTAACTATTTCACTTTTCTTACTTACTTACTTAACTTTCAATTGTGTACTTTACGGTATGATTGTTCAAATGGCACGTTCGTTTTCCAAGTAATATTTTATAAATTCTACAATTTAAAATACTTCTTTAATCTGGTTCTCACGATTTTAGTCTCTTTAAATTTCTCCAGGAAAATTAATTAAACTATACTACTAAAATATTTAGTTTCATACAATAATGTTGAAAAATATACAGGTGAATATTAAATAAATTTGTTTAATTCTTCTTTCAGTTTTACTCTACAATATGATTTTTCTACGAACGAATACTAATGCTAATGTTTAGATGCTAATGCTAATGTTACAGATCTTTGTGAAGATAAGTGACATAATAATATCTTTTGCTTTAGGGTTTACCCACTTTAAAACTGCTGGAGAAAACGGTCGATATTTAAATGTTTTGCATTTCGTAGGTATAGTGCTCGCCTCTCATCATGCGGTCTTGAGTTCGAATCCCATTCAGGCATGGCATATTTTCATACGTTACAAAAAAATTATAATATTTCACCGTCTGCATTAGCAATAATTGCAGAAGAGTCAGACGTTAAATCAAAAAAAAGTAGGTATAGGTTATAACTAACCAATTTTCAGAACTATTGTCATTTGTGAAGGCGTAGAAATAAGATTTGTTATCTTATCGTAGCCCCAACTCTTTCAATTCGTTAGGAAAAAAAATGGTTTAGAAGATATGGGAAATTTAAAAGTAGACAAGAAAAACATACAGGAAGTTGGGAAATTCTGCTATCTAGGGAGTAAAATAACAAAGGATGGTAGAAGTACAAGTGAAATCAAAAGTAGAATAGCTCGAGCTAGAAAAGCCTTTGGCATTCCAAAGGCTTTCTAATGTTTTTTTCATTAAAAACAGCTTACTGACTACAAACATTGACTTACAGATTAGGAAAAAATTTCTTAAAACACTATGTTTGGAGTGTGGCATTATACGGGAGTGAAACGTGGATGATAGGGGCTGTAGAAAGGAAGAGTACAAAAGCTTTTGAAATGTGATGTTATAGGAAAATGTTAAAGATTAGGTGGATGGACAAAATAAGTAATTTAGAGGTTTTTAGGCGAGTGAATAAAAAAAAAGTATATGGAATCATCTAACCAGAAGAAGGGATACGCTAGTGGGGCATATCTTAAGACATCCAGGTATTGGTCCTATCAATAATGGAGGATAATATTGAGTGAATGAATTATAGGGGATGGCAAAGGTTAGAATACAAAAAGCAAATTACAAAAGATGTATGGTGTTACAGATATGTAGATATGAAACGACCTAGCGCAAGATAGAACAGCTTGGAGAACTGCATCAAACCAGTTGAGAGACTTATTGACAAAAAGGCGCAATTGGTTGAACTGTGCAACAGCGCATCAATTACAATAATTTTAAAAATTTATTTAAATAATATTATTTTAATCTTCTGTTAAATTGGTTTTTATTTTGTCTAAATTTTATTTTGATAATTATTTTTAATATCCAAAATACTTCAAGACCGTTTTAAAGATACATACAATATTTATTTAGTGAATTACAAATAATATTGTTATAGACTGTTGATTATTTCAAGAATAAGAAAAATTATTCATTCATTCATTCATTCATTGCGTATAACGCTAGCGTTCCTTTAATAATTTTACTGTTTGAAACCATAGATAAAACTTTATAATTATTCCAACCATCAAGTCTAAAACTGAACTCTGTTAATTTAAAATACATAAATGTTTATCTGAAATAAATAGTAACTAACGGATATTAACTGAGCTAAGTTATTTAAATAATTAATTTTATAATAATCTATTATTTTCTACATTACAATTTCAGAGTTTTCATTAAGTAACTCAAACATCATTAAAAGCGAGAGTTACAAATTGTAAATACTTTGTTTTTTTTTTCAGTTAACCACCTAGAAAACAAACTTGTCAAATTCTAGCTGTACAGGTAATCGGAAGGTTAGAAAATTAGTAGGGTAATGGGTGAGTTAGCGAGAGCTTCGCACTTATAACAGACTAGAAATTGCGCTCGCAATGTGCAAGGCCTTATTACTAGCCTCAAAGAGGTTAAAATTGGGTTTGAAAACATCAGTGGGTGAATAAAAATTACTATGCCTAATGTAATATACATGATGATTTTAACAAATGTATGTCTTTAAAAAGAAAAAAAAATCTGGTGTGGAACACTCACACAAATTTCTCTTGCCAATGCAAATAATGAACAATATAACCTATTATTAATAATAAAACATTAGAAATAAACCAAAAACTAACCTCAAAAAACATCACTTCATTTTAATCATGAGTGAATGATGGAAAATGAAAATCAACATCAGTTTGGCTTAAAAATACGGAAAATCACTGTTTCACGCTATACTTGGCTCTGTACAGAACAATGCTTTGAATAAATGTTGTAGATCTTTTAATTTCCTATAAATATGATTATACACTTTTGTCGTAAAACGTATACTAAGGTTCAAATGCCCATAACAGACAGGTGGAGTGTCAAATTATTTACACTCAATCTGTTCGTTGCAGGGCTAAAATAAATAGTTCTGTTTCTTATCACATGGTCAGCCAATTAAATGACTGAATCATTTAAGAACAGAAGAGGTAGAGGTGTAAAAGACACTAATCCAAGTTATCTCCTCTGAAAGTAATGAATTTCATTGTACAGCCAGACCCTGTGGTGAATGAAGTGAAGGTGTCATTTACAGAGTGGAAAATATGTGCTTTTCAGAGGGCCCGGCATGCTGATAAGCGTACTTTTCCATTCAGTGAGGAAGGCATGGTAAACCACCTCACTCCTCGTTTTACTTAGTAAAACCTCTAGAGGTTCAAACCAGCTTTTCGGCTGTTGACCTAAACAACAACACAAGGTTCAAATCCTAAAAAATCTATTTATTTACAGATTTTCATAAAAAAACCAGAAAATCACTAATTACCGCTAAACTAAGCGTTATACAAAAAATGTTTCAAATAAAAGTTGTAGGATTTGAAATTTTTTACAACTTTTATTACATATTTTGTTGCGCTAAAATGCATATTAAAGCCACAATCTTTAAAAAAAAAAACATTTTTTTCACAAGAAAACAGCCTCCAAAATAATTTCAGCAGACATGGCGCCTACCCTATCTTGTAGACAATAAAAAATTTAGTAAATGAGGCGATTTTAAAGAAAATCGTAGGAGTAGTTTTTGAGAAAATCGCAAAAAAGTGAAAACTGAACTGAATAAACTACCTATTTCCGGTTGACCGATTTTTATGAAATTGTTCGTGTCGGGTCCAGTAGTAGTAGTATCTAATTTAAGTTTCAAGTTCGTACGATCTACCGTTCTTCAGAAATTTTGTTCACACACACACACACACACACACACACACACACACACACACGCACGCACGCACGCGCGCACACATACACACACAGCCCTAAATCTCTAAAACGTGTTTTTATGGGTTCAAGAGGTCTGAAAACGTGTAGATCCGGTGAAAACTCGATTCCGAAAAATCGACATGAGTACAGTACTTTCCTTCCTATACATTCTAATACACAAGAGAAAGTCAAAATTTGTTTTTACAATAATACGAGTAGTATTAGTATATCTCGTAGTATATAGTATATAACTATAGTATATAACTCGTATATTATACTGTTTAAGGGTTGCCAGCCCGTTTTATTAACCCTTCGATGCATGTGATCCAAATGTAAAAAAATTACGTTTTCCTATTAGACTCTAAAAACATTTTGTCAAAGTTCAGGTCTGTTGGGTAACGAAAAGTTAAGAGAACTAAAGACGAGTGTGAGGGAATTATTCAGTCAATAAGAAATTAGCGTATTATCTTTCTTTCATAAAAATCTTACATAAATATTACAGCTGTACACGTACTGTTAACCAATACATTTAATACTGCATATATTTACTGTAATATTGAACATAAATAAGTATGTAAGCCAATAATTACACTTACTTATAGTTGTAACTAATTAGACATAAATACACTGTAGGAAGAAAATCACCAACAACATAATACGATGTGCTTCAGAATTTTAAAATGCTGAAATGAAGTAGCAATCCTTGGTTTACACCTGCGTGTTAAATTATAAACAAATAAGAACGTATTTATTGTTTACCTAACTCATTGAATATGCATTTGAGTCACAGATTTTAACAAAATCGTGACTAGTATTTATAAAATAAGCAGTCTTTGTTGTAAAATTCCACATTCATGTCACGTGTTCAGAGTACTCTTCACATCACACTTTGCTTTACCCTCAAAAGACATTGCACTACAGACAGAAAGACAGTTTTTTTTATTCTCTTTCACTGTTCTAATACCATTTTCTCGTTGTGTCGCGAAAAAATGTACGATAGGGATTTAAGCTGAAAGTCACTTTACAAGTTACGTTTAATGTAAACAACAGTTCTGATAAAAGCAATGTTTAAAAGAAATCCCTTTGAGTTAAACCTGCATGTGGAAAATGTTTTTGTCTTTTGGTGGAGAACATATTTTATCTTGGTATGCTATACCATCAATAAACAAACCATGTACAAATTCAAACAAACATGTGTAAAATTACACTCAAAAAGTTAACTTGTTATAATTAATATCTCATCTAATTTTAATATAACATCATATTTTTTTGGTGAAAAATTAGTAAACCGATGTAGGCTAATTTTATTTAGATTTATTTTATCAAAAAATTTACATTATAGACAAACACAGATTAGTAGCTAATCCTACTCAATCTATTTAGGTCTGATACAAAAATCAACCGAACTGAATGTTCTACTTCGTTTATTTTTCAGTGACTGATAACATCTTAAAAAATTCAATTATTTCAATAAAATCCACTAGCATTATATAATTAACTTTCAAGTGTTGCCACTATAATCTCATAAAACCCTACGTACTCGTCCTTTTAAAGCCACCTTCTCAAAATGATGAAAACAAATGTAAATTGTATCAAAAATAATTTTTTCTTTTATTTGTAATCGGGATAAATGTACATTATTGACAACCACCCGATTTTTATGGCTACTTTCGCTGTATTTTTGACGAGGGTAGTCATGAATTTGAACAGGAACCTCCACTAGAGTTTGTTTACAGATGAGTGTCAGCTAGTCACCATAAAAAGTCGCTTGCCCAACCGGTGTTACTTAACAAATAATAGACCCTTTTTACCAGCTGAATAATGGAACTGGCCCGAAGGCCCAATAAATAAATGTAAATTCAGTATTAAAATATTCACCGGATTAGTCTAGAGGCAAAGTCGTCGCCGTGAGTCGGCTGTTTAACAGCTGATTTTGGAGACGAAGTTTCTTGGCTCAAATCCTAGTAAAGGTTACTTTTATACGGATTTGAATACTAGACAGTGGTTACCGGTGTAATTTGTTGGTTGGCGGTCAATTAACAATACCCTCTCAGGAATGGTCGACCTGGGTCTGTAAAAGACTACACCTCATTTAAACGTCATACACATCATCATTGGGTCATAGGGTTACTAATTGTTCTGAATTAAACAGATTGCAACGTACACATAATAGGAATTAAAAAAAAACAGTATTAAAATATTCAACGGGTTAGTCTAAAGGTAAAGTCGTCACCGCGAGTCAGCTGTTTGACAGCTGATGTACGGAGACGAAGGCTCAAATCTTACTAAAGGTTTTACTAGGATTTGACTATCAGACAATAGTCACTGGAATACTTTGACGGTTGAGATTCAATTAACCGTACTTTCTCAGGAATGGTCGGCCTGAGTTTGTAAAATAAACACCCAGATTTAAACTAATTTATTGTTTACCTGATTTATTGATTAATTTAATTTTTACTAATAAAGTAAATACTACCAAAAGTAATACTACTACGAAGGTTCTTGGCTCAAATCCTAGTAAAGATAGTTACTTTTATACGGATTTGAATACTAAACAGTGGTTACCGGTGTAATTTCTTCTTGGCTCAAATCCTACCGGTTAGTAGTAGTAAATTAATACTACTTATTTACACGTCATACATATCATCCTATCATTTCTACCTCAATGAGTCATGAGATTGCTTATTGTTCTAAATTGAACACATTGGAACGTACATACATAGGGTTAAAAAATTAAAATAACAAAATAACTCCTTATTCTTAAATTAAATCAATATTAAAAATATTACTCAATCCTAAAACAAATATTCAATCTTGGGTTAAACTACGTGTCAAACCTTCATTCTATCTATTAATCTTCAAACGATAAAATAGACCCAAGAAGAAATCTTTTACACGTGCAATAACCTGAAGATCATAAGGAAGAAACTCTGAAAATTGTCTTCTTCAAGGTATATAAAAATTTTTTTAACAGTTACTTTAATAAAAACTAAAATCGCAAATATAAAAAGGTAGCTATTTTTTGTAAAATCTTCAGATTAAAACTAATTGATAAGCGGATTCTAAAACAGTAAATAAAAAATGTACGCCTGTTACCGAATACCGTAAACTTTTGTACATTTCAGAAAATAGGATGTTATTTATCAACACCATTTATTTCAACCAGGATAATTACGGAACAATATTCAACATTTTATACATAATTTATAGGCGTCAAAATAAACCAGGAGTGTTTACAACTGATGGGTTTACATTAATAATACTCTTGAATAATTAACAAAATTTAACAACAGTTTACATTTATTTTGTTTCGAAAAATAACTCAGAAATCCGAATTAAATTTTACTGGAATAAAAATTACTTTTTTTTAAGGAAATCTAATTTAAATTAAGGAATTAAGATTAATTATGTATTATAAATAAATACGAGGGTATATTTTGTACTGTTATTAAGAGAGAAGAATTATTTTATTTGACATTTAATACAAATGGTTGATTTTACTTATTTAATAAATATCGTAAAGGTGCAATAAATAATCGATTCAATGTTATTGGACAAGCACCCTTGTCTTTACCGGTATTAGATTTATGTAGTCCATATATTATCCTCGCTTAAACGAATTTTCAACTCATACCCTTGGTTTCAAATGCAGTTAATCAATATTAAGTCACTTTTATTGCTGTTCCAAAAAGTTTTTACCTTAGGTAAAGTACTTAAAAAGCACAGAAACACTTTATTTACTGTACTAATACTACTTTATACTTCCTTTTATAACAAACATTTACACACACACAAATACACTTTTCTTACAAAGTGAAGTTGACTTGTAAAGGCTACGTAGTATATATTTCCCTGGTAAGTATGCAGGTAGCTTTTATCTTCATTTTCACAGTACATTAACAGTCCCTACCTATTTACACTTCTACGGGGACTAAAACTAGTGGTAATATTCCAGAGTGTTAAAAACACCTGCAAGCCACTCTCAACAATAGGTCTATTTCAGCTGCTTACCACTAAAGAACCATGCACTTAAAGAGGACTTACATTCATATTTCATTAGGACTTAAGTGACAATTCTAAAATGAACACACAGCGTAATCATTCTGTAACTTTTTCGTTACAATTGACAAATTAATAATAATATACCTTGAATAACATTAAAGAGATTTTTTTAAAATCTATAATGTGTGAACGTTGCGATCTGTTCAACTCAGAACAATAAGCAACCCCATGACCCAATAAGATGAGGATGATGTGTATAACGTGTAGTCTTCTACAGACCCAGGCCGACCATTCCTGAGAGAGTATAGTTATTGAACCCCAACCATCAAAGTATACCAGAAAATCTGCTGTTAAACAGCTGACTCTCTACCGACTTTACCTCTAGACCAACCCCGTGGGTCATTAGAGATTTTTTTTATTCCTAATGTGTGTACGTTGCAATCTGTTCAATTTAAAACAATAAGCAACCCATGACCCAATGAGATGAGGATGATGTGTATGACGTGTAAATGAGGTCTACTCTTGTACAGACTCAAGTCGACCACTCCTTAGAGAGTATGGTTAATTGAAACCCAACCATCAAAGTACACCGGTAACCACTGTCTAGTATTCATATCCGTATAAAAGTAACTACTTTTACTAGGATTTGATCCAGGAACCTTCGTCTCCGAAAATCACTGTTAAACAGCTGAATAGTGGCGATGACGTTACTCCTAGACCAACCCAGTTGGTTATTAAAGATATTAATACAAATATTTCAAAATAACAACGTAGATACGATATAATGCAGAAACACCTTAGTGTTTTGATGACAATAAAACACATTTAACACTTTCATTCCCAATTACGTATAAATCCTTCATGATAATCAGGTAAACTGTCATGAGACAGGTCTCTTGCACCATGTTATTCTACAACTTATTATATTTTCAACCAGCGTCTTAATTTTTTGATAGCTTAACTCATGGCCCCTTTAAAACTTTCAGTAGCAACGTCCGGAAAACAGGTCGTTGATATATTTTAGGTAGCGATACCATCCGGTTTACCGGACACCCGTAAGTTATGCATAAAATGCCAACGTCCGGATAACCGAACATTTCCAAAAAAACATTTAAAACAAAGTAATGGAATAATGTATTTTGAAACCGCCTCCGTGGCGTAGTGATTAACGCGCTAGCCTACAAAGCGATAGGTCCCGGGTTCAATTCCCGGCTAGGGCCTGAAAATTTTAACACGTTAAAACCACCGTTAAGGTACCAAGACCCACAGTAATTGCTAATGACCAAGCTTTCAATGTGACTTTAAATAAAGTAAAAACCTATTTTGAATATTTTTACAGGTAGAACGATTTCTTTTTTTTTATGAACACAATAAAAATTAATTTTTAACTGAACATTTTATTTTTCTGTAACGTTGAAATTTTGGTCGGCAATGGCAGGGCTTGCGCCTGCAACTTTTCGAAATAAGGGCTGGCACTTTTTGTACATCCTTATTAAAATTGAAGGGCACTTTAGATCAAACTTTTAAATATTGTTTCGGCACTGAAAGGGTAAAACGGTCTGTCACCTACGGTGTCCTTTTCTTATTTTAGACGTTCAATTCACCTCAACATAAAATTACAGAATAAAATAATAACATAAATTCGAGGACAAGACTCACACTAAGCTGCAAAGCTGGAGAAGAAGGAGGAAGATGGAAATTAAAAGAGAAAGGGTTGGTGTAGGAGAAGACGAGATAAAAACACAATTTTCATTGAATACCTTCTCGTTCAACAGGTAAGGAATTAGTTTTGAAAGAATTGTTTTTACGATTTTGGCAATTGGCACCGAATGGTGACTATCGTGAGTCAAATAAAAAACCACACATCGGGGTTATTTTTTTTCAAAAATCAAGTGAACTGTTAATCTTGTGGATGTTTAAAAATGACAGCTCTTGATAAAAAAAATAAAAAACAAATTTAAAACATTACTTGTAGGTTTTAAAGACTATTTTTATATTATATTCCCCCATATGAAATATAGACAAGGAAAGCTTGTTTCATGTCGATTTTTTAAAATTGAGTTTTCACCGGAAATTCACGTTTTCAGGTTCTCAAAAAACATGTTTTTACTGATTGGTCACACATATTTTCATTGAAATCGCTCAACAGGAAATATTAGTTTATTCATGCAATTTTCCACTTTTTTGCCTTTTTCTCAAAAATGGCTCCAATGATTTTCTAATGATTTTTCCTACGATTTCCTATGATAAAAATCGCCATTGCTTGTAATCCTAACATGCGGTAAGCGTCACGTGTGCTCTCGTGGTACAAAATTTATTTTTAAGATTGCGGCCTTAATTTGCATTTTAGGAAAAGACGTTCATAAGAAGTTATAGAAAAATACAAAAACGGTCAAGTTTTATTTCAAACGTTTTTTCTTTAAAGTTTATCGTCAATCAGAGATTTTACATATTTTGCTCATCAAAATCCAACAGAGATCAATTTTCATTCAACGTTATTAACTTATGATAAGGTTGGGTTACTTTTCATTTTACATTGACAAGAGAAAGTTGCGGGAGTGTTCATACAAGATTTTATACTTTCGAAAAATGTACATACGGAACTGCCTTGAACTAAAAGATGAAACGATTCCAAAAGTTTTCATGATAGTCATTGTTTAGTTCAGTTAATAAAAACAAAATTTTTTTTTTTTAATTCCTAATATATGTGTACGTTGCAATCTGTTCAATTCAAAACAATAAGCAACCCCATGACCCAATGAGATGAGGATGATATTTACGACGTGTAAATGAGGTGTAGTCATGAACAGACTCAGGCCGACCATTCCTGAGAGAGTATGGTTAATTGAACCCCAACCATCAAAGTACACCGGTAACCACTATCTAGCATTCAAATCCGTATAAAAGTAACTGCCTTTACTAGGAAACTTAAAAACAAAACTAACGAAAGATTTGAAAATGTAAACATTATATTAAAAAAAGCTGTGTAGAACAATAACAAGTGATCTTTAACCTCACTTTGATCGTGTTTTAGACAAATGAAAATAATAAAGCGGTTGAAACAGAATTGCGAGGATATTTAATATTACAGAAAGAGAAATCAATCAAAATTTTCTACACCAACAAACCTTTAGGTTGATTAATCTTTAAACTTTATTACTAAATGCAACCTAATATTCCAAACACAATTTTTCTGAAACACAATGTAGCGAAACGTGATTCAAAACAGATTTGAAGTACATTGTGAACTTTAACAGGAAGTATTATGGTGAAAGTTCAATATTGAACGTAAAGTTTTAAGCTAAAGCTAAATAGTAAGGGAAGGTGTATGTATGAATATAGGAGAGCAAGTGACGAAAAGTTGTTATACATTTCAAAAGTACGGTACAGTATTAAACATTTTGCACAGTAAGTTTGGCACGTGATGTGGTTTATATCACCTTTACACTTGTAGACCACACTTCCTTAAGTTATTTAAATTTAATAAGCTTAAACGTAAAATAATAACTTTTAGTAAAATATATTTTAAAACAATGATGTGGTAAACCACATTAACTTACTCTATAATCGTCAGGCAGTCAAATATTTTATTTATTTTAATTTTTATTTATTTTGTTTTGATGCTGTATCCACAATAAAGCCCATTTCAAGTTGTTAAAAGTAAGCATAGTACAAAAAGTAAGACGGTTACGTAAAAACCAAAACCAAAATGCTAACTCCCATTAAACTGAGAATAGAACAAAAATTATCACATACGAAAGTTGTAGGATTTTATATTATTATTAAGTTATTATTATTATTATTATTATTATTATTGTGTGCAACTATTTAATGAACGGAATGTGTATGTCTTTTGCGTTAATTGGCGATATGTGTTTAATGTATGAAGACTATTGCTGGAAAATGACAATTTATGGTGACCCAGTTATCATAAATTCAACAAAATAAATCTGTACCTAAGAAGTAAAATGTGTAGATTTCATTCGGTGATTTTTCAGGAGAACCAAAAAGTAGGAATATTTTATTTTCATTATTTTGAAATTTACACCCAATTTTTACAGAAAATGGTTCTTACCTACAGATTTATTATTTCATAACTTTGTCAACTTCTATTCTCCTTTCCACCTAAACAGAACATATTTTAACTGATTTCTTTGTTTTGTCACTTTTTCCATTCTAAATTATCTAGTATTAACTCCAATGTAAGGTGATTTTATTTAAAAAAAAAAAAAAAAAATTAGTGAAATACCTAGTGATAACACTACATTTTTATAAAGAAAAATTTTAGGCTATACACAACGCTTTAAAATAAATAAAAGTTTACTCAGTACTGTTTAGTAACAGATTAATAAAACACCAAATAGTACAACGAAAATTCAAGCAAAATTTGAGGACTATCAGAGTAAAACACATTCAATAGCGTTTTACAAAAAAATTTGTACATCATCTACAAAGTTGAATTTAATCGGTTATAACACGCTCTAAAATTGCAAGTTAGGCAGGAAGGAGTTAATATAGTATATTTTCAGAGAATTTTTTCCAATTTTAAAGGTAGCTTTAACTCAGTTTCGCCAAAATTGAAGTTGACATCCTTTACCTTTGTGGTACAGAAATAAAGTCATTAAGTCAACAAAACGTTGAATTCAATTGCTTGCATGGTAGCCGCAGATTTATCAAATTTAATTATTATTATATAAAAAAAGGTATTATAATAAACAGTAATAAGATTAATTGACTAGGTTAATCGTTTTTTTCTGTCTGATGAGCCCTTTGGGTTTAGGTTTTAGCTTCCCCTTCCCGATAAGTTATCAGATTTATTAATAAATAATAAACATGATCTCTTATTAGACTCTTTATTTATTTATTTTTTTTTTTTTTTTTGGTTTAACATCCGACTGTTCTGCAATTACTGCTAATGCAGACAGTGAAGGATAAAATGATTGTTTGTAATGTATGAAAATATGCCGTGCCTGAATGGGATTCGAACCAAAGACCGCATGATGAGAGGCGAGCACGTTACCAAGTACACCAATGCGGCCGGTTCTTTAAACATTCCTTTATTTATTTATAACGTATTCTTTATATTATGGTAATATCATGGTTTGTCCATAACAGGCAGGTGGAGTTTTAAATTATTTGCACTCGATCTGCTAGGGCTACAAAAAATAGTTCTGTTTCTTATCACATGATCAGCCAATTATATGACTGAAAAATTAAGAACAGAAGAGTTAGAGATGTAAAAGACAATAGTCAGAGTTATCTCCTCTGATAGTACAAAATTTCATCATTATACAGCCAGACCCTGTGGTGAATGAAGTGAAGGTGTCATTTGCAGGATGGAAAGTCGATGCTTTTCAGAGGACCTGGTATGCTGTTAAGCATACTTTTCCACTCAGAGAGGAAGGCATTATAAACCACCTTACCTCACGTTTTACTTTGTGAAGTCTCTAGAAGTTTAAACCAGCCTTTCGGCTGATGACCTGAACAACAATATCGTTGTGTGGTGTGGTGCATGGCACCATTCTTACCTCCCGGTTCAAGAACTACTAACAAACCAACAATATTTTAGATTACAAAGAATTCTATTAAAATTTTAAACCAAATTTAAACAATTTTTAAAATAAAATATTGCAATGTTGAAACCCTGTATTTTAACATACAACATTAAACCGTAAAATCTAGATCCGAAATTCCGATACAACAAATCAATTGAGAATAAATTAACTTGAATGAAAATTGTAAAACGATGATTACAAAATAATTACAGAAAATATTTACATCTTTATCTACATCTAAATCAGGAAATCTTAATATAAAAATCAGTGAAAAAGAAAACTTTTACTGTAATAGATAGCATGAGGTTCATTTAAATTTAATTAAGACAAAAGTTCTTTGACTTGTTGTCCAATTCAATGAGTGATAGTAGTTTATAACCTTATTAAAAACTGTAAAATGTAGTAATCGTATATAAAGATTGATTGATTGTGAAAAAAAGAAAAATTTGTAAGCCTTAAGTTTAACGTCATCTGTTATCTATTTCTTAGCTCTTTAAAGCACAAGGTTCTTTTTACCTCTTTGGAAGTTTATAAAGTTAAAAGAAAACGACCGTCTAAAAGTTTAGACACGCAGAAAATTTTGGTAAATACCTACTACCACCAATTTTAAAAGTTTACTCTTGTGAAGATTTTTTAGTCCAAGTTTTTTTGTGAGGTGATTGGAGACTCAAGTAGGAAAAGTTAACGAAGTGTTCGAGTATAGAATGAAAGGACAAAACGCAGTTCTTCTCCCTAAAAAACATTTTCACCCTAACCAAAACAACTTTTCCTTCTTTTCTTAGCTAACCAGGTTCAATTTAAACACAATGAGTACAGTTAAAGACGAAACAAGCTCTTTTAAAACTTTCAAACTTAATTTGCCAAGTCCATCAAGTTATTTTTAGAAAAGAACGGTTGTTGTAGATTAAATGAATTTAAGTGCATGGATCTGAAACTTGAAATGAGTTTTGAGTATTTACAAAAAAAAATACCGTTTGTAAAACGGAAAGTGTAATTAATTCATTTAGAACCTATTGTTAAGTTAAGAGGTATACTAAATAAAATGACTTAATTTGAATAACACACGGCGAATATTTTTGGATCACGTTGTAAACGATTACCTTTTTAAATTTAAATTTTACAATTTCTATCTACAAAAAGCAATTTATACCTAAATCTAGAATGAAATTTAAAACAAAATGTGGATACACTACGTTTAGAAGTGCAGTCGTTCAGTCTGGAATGAGAGTTTTATTTTTTAGTCACCACCGACAAGGCTGGTTTGATGCGTTTTCCTTCACATTTTCCGGTTTTACTCTTACCCCATTTTACCCCACTTATATACTATTCACATCTTCAATTTCCTATTTGTATTTTTTATGAACTCAAACTTTCACACTATCTTTTAGCTTTTCATCTCCATTTTCCAACTACGTTAAAATTAGGTTTGAAAAATCCCTTTCAAGAGACGACGCGACTCATGGGTGGTACAAATTTTTAAAAAGGCTTACCTTACTTCTGGAAAAAACCATTAGTGATTATTGTATCTACTCTTTAAGAGAAATCGAATGTCACTATTTTTGTTTCCATATTCCGACTTTGAATTCTTTACTTCCGTCAAAACCGGAACTTTAAACCCAATGATTTCTGTATCTACGCTTTAAGAGAAGTCAAATGACACTATTGTTTCCAAATTCCGACTTTTATGTCTTGACTTTCGGTTAAAACCTAACTTTAAACCCAATCCAGGCCCACTAACTTTTTGTATAGATTATAAATCTGAAAAGCATTAGTTGCTATCTCTAGTAGTTTCGGACTTTTATTTCTTGACTTCCGGTTTTGAGCTACTTCCGGTCAACACAAACCGATACCCAAAACCCATACCGGAACTTCAAACCCAATGATTTCTGTAGCTACTCTTTAAGAGGAATCGAATGACACTATTTTTGTTTCCAAATTTTATTTCTTGGCTTCCGGTTTTGGGCTACGTCCTGTCAAAACCGGAACTTCAAACCCAATAAGCCCACTATTTTTTTTTTATGTAGATCACGAATCCAAAACCCGTTTGTTGCTATTTCTTGTAGTTTCTGACTTTAATTATTTTATTTACGGTTTGGGCCACTTCCGGTCAAAACCGGAACTTCAAACCCAAGTTTGGTAAATCCAGTAAATAAACGAATTATTTCATAAGAATTATAAAAGATCCCGTAAAAATCACCTCATCATAGCTTAACGAACTAGAACGCAATTTATACTTATCACACCTTCCCGGAAATCTCCGCAGAGGTCCACGTCGCGATGGAGGAGGGGCATCATTTTGTAATATATGATTTCCCATAGTACACAAGATTATGTAAACCATTTACGAAAAATTTACAAGTGGAAGGCCCTGTTGAGTGGTAAACTCCTCAAAGTCTTTAAGCGCGTTTTATCCCATTTCATAATCATCTTATTCGCTCGTTTTAAAAAAACAGTTGTAAATTTTACCAATTAAGTAAAAATAAAAAAAATATTTAAAGTTCCTTTAACAGCGTTGCTAACGTAGTAATATTAGCTTTTGTTAAGGGTTGCGATACAGAAACGTGTAATAATCCAAACTCTAGCCGGAACTCGAACCTCGAACCTTTCTCTTCGCAGTTTGCAACACAATGAAGCATTCTAACCACTGGGCATGGAGGCGGCCGTCATATAAATTTAAATTCGAGCTAACAATTCAACTTATTTATTCAATTTATCTCAAAGATTTTGAAATGAAACATTTTTTCCCTATCATAGGAAGAAAGTTTTGATAAATTTAATTTTGAAAACTAGACTGGTAAATTCACTAACGTCAACTTTTTAGAATTCCATTGTTTTCTTCAAAAAAAATATTTCGTATACTGGATATCAAACTTTTAATATTTATCAATAACTTTAATGAAATTTCCATTTTCAAAAGTAACAGGATAAAGTTAATGGAAAGCTTTTATTTTTTAGCCATTGTTATTTTTATACAGAACAAAAAGAATTTTATAATTACAAGTATGGTGATAACATTTCCGCTGAGCTTATTACAAAAAGTACAAAAGAACAAATAATAAATACATATATGTAGATGTCAAAGAATATATTCTGTTTTCTTTCATATTCAAAAGAATTTTGATTTGTTATAAATCAAAAGAACCCTTGTTAACCTAGCCACTGTATACATTTAACCTACACACGCGCACTATTTTCTTTAACTGTATATCTTTTGAAACATTTATCATGTAACAAGACACCCCAATTCTTTTCTGCTACGCGTAGATCTTTGGTACTAAATTTATCTCACATGACGAATTCGATTTTATCCTAGGGAAATCGCAGATGTCACGTAGTACTGTTTAGAATCTGCTAGACAATAACACTTCACTTTTTATGTTTTTCTTCTGAGTATTTCTATAAATTTACAAGCGACAATGACAATACGAATGGTCATAAAAGAAAATTGGTAGAACTACTGTTTGAATAAAAATCTACCCGGATAACGCACGTTTATATTTCAGAAAGAATGCTCTCTAAATTTATGTACATACCGCTATACTTTTTGTAATAAACAAAGAAAACAAATTTTAATAAAATAAGAATACATCGCAAAAATGTTTGACTGCGTAACAAGTAGGTTAGCCAAGACTTAACAAACTGCTGTCAGAACATAGCAAACATCAAAAAGAATGTAATAAGAAAATTTATCCTGCTCCTTGTCATATCTTAGCCACAAGTAAACAAAACAGCAATGTAAGGTCTTCAAAAAAATAACTAACCCACATATTTCGTTTTATATAGGTCTATACAAAATAGAAAAACAAAAACTAGTGAGAAAAATTAAAAAAAAATTTATTGGACAACTTCTCATAAGAAATACAATAGAGTATTATTAATAAGTAATAGAGAATACTTGGACTGAAAGTAGAAAAATATTAAATTTAAATGACGACACGGAAGATACTTTCAATAAATATCTTCTGTGGTGTAATTTTTATGAAGATAACGTTGTACTGCAAAGAGGGTCCAAATTCGACTACCGGTCGGGGCCTTGATAAACCACCGTTACTGTACAGTCACTCACTGTACTCGGAAATGAACAAACAGTTGTCTAAATTATAAACTAAAAAATATTTAATACAAAAAAAAATTATACGACGTTCTTTCAAAGTAACTTATATGCGAAAGAATGTTCGAACATAAAATCGAAGATGAAATCACACAAAAGGTTTAAGACAGCTTAGAGTAAATATTTGTCACCGTCACCCCCTTCGATTAGGTACTGTGCTTCCGGCTATCAAAGCTTCTGACGTTGCGACAGAGGGAGCCGCCAGTAGTTCCGAGAGAGGTAGTAGGCTTGTGGCGGCGTACCGACAGAGGCCTTTGTCATTAAGGGCATAAAATAACCGCCCTCTACCACAGCGCTCTCGGCAACTATATTAAGAGCGCTACACTGAGCCGAGAGATTCAATTCCGATCCAGACAGCAGACAAGACGTCCACCATCGGCACACGGCTATTGAACTCCAACGAAGGCTCATGGACGACCCCGCAAGAGAGAAGATGACACTTCCGCTCGCCGACCCAACAGCGTAAGCCGTCGACCGGACCGTCTTCACCCGCTCCCGCGAGCGATGCCCACAGCGGTCCCTCGACCGAGCTTACGCCCAACGGACCCGACGAAGCAGCCATCGACGCACTACTGCGAAGGAAGAATATGATGTCTCCGCTGGACGACGACACGCCGTGTCGCCCAACTCCTCGACCGCCACGACGACTACAACCATCACTTCTCCAAGACGACCACCGCTTAAACGGCCCTTTTTAGGGCCACTAAAATGTAAAGGTTTCAACTCGCCACTAAACGTCGCCATCCGGTGACATATGATGACCTACCTACTTCTGTTAGCTCAAATAAGCCCAGTCTTAAAAAAATAATAATATTAAAATCTGGTGCGAAACACTCACACATTTTTCTCTTGCCAATGCAAATAATTAACAATATAACCTAACATTAGTAATAAAACATTATAAACAAACAAAAAACTAACCTCAATTAACATAACCTAGTTTTAATCATGAGTCAAAGACGCAAAATGAAAATCAACCTCAGTTTAGCTTAAAAATACGGAAAAGCTCTCTTTCACGCTAAACTAGGCTCTGTAGAGAAAAATGCTCTAAATAAAAGTAGTAGATCTTTTAATTTACTATAAACTTGATTATAATACACTTTTGTCGTTAAATGTATACTAAGGCTGCAATATTAAAATAATCGATTTTTTTACACGTTTTAGTGAGAGAAAAAAACAGGAAACAGCTAATACCGGTAAACTAAGCGTTGTACAAAAAACTGTTTGAAATAAAAGTTATAGAAATTTAAATTTTCTACAACTATTATTTGGCTATACCAATGCATTTTTGTCGCCAAAATGCATATTAACATTGCAATCTTAAAAAAACAATTTTGTTTACGAGAAAACAACCTCACCAAGAATTTCAGCAGACATGGCGCCTACACAATCTTGTACAGCATAAAAATTTAGTAAATGAGGCGATATTTTTAAAAAAACGTAGGAGCCGTTTTTGAGAAAATCGCAAAAAGTGAAAAATGACACGAATAAACTACTACTTCCGTTTACCGATTTTAATGAAAATGATCCTGTCGGGTCCTCTAGTGATATCTAACTTTAGTTTCAAGTTCGTACGATGTTCCGTTCTTAAGATATTCTGTTCGCGCGCGCACACACACACACAGACCAATCGCAAAAACATGTGTTTTTTTGGGTTCGGGGGGTCTAAAAACCGTGTAGATACGGAGAAAACTCGATTTCGAAAAATTGACACAAAACAATACTTCCCTTTCTATAAATTTATATAGGCAAGAAAAAGTAAAAATTGTTCATTAGTTCGAGAATATTATCATAAAAAAATTGAAAAAGGAATATAGTTTACATTCGGTCTTTATTTTAGAGGTGATATCACATATTTGTAATAAAGACTTAATAGCATTTTGCAATTTAAGCCCAATTTACATATGATCTTAATGGTTGTTTAGGATCGTCCAATATTTTATGAGGCATACCCTCAGACCGTATGTTCGTACGTTATGACAGGAATATAGCAGACTAAAAACAAAACGTTATCATAGTTGAAAATGGGGTTGTTTGGTATTTAAATTGTTTGAAAATGTAGGAAAAGCGGACACAGTATTTGTCAAGTATATCTTCCTGTTCTACCCACACTGGTACTTCTCTCTATACAAATAATGTAATACCTCTCGCTAAAACTAGGCGTTTGTGTGTTGTAGTATTTAAGCCCGCAGGGTCTTTTGTTTAATGGCAGCCGCACACTGCCAGCAATTCTATAGCTATTGTCGCTTAACAATGCTTGCGTGAACTACCCTGAATTTACAAAATATGTGTATCACATAATAGGTACATATAAGTACAATCGCAACGTACTTACCCTCTTTTAGATAACTACCCAAATCTCTATCTCTCTCTCACACCTCCTTTCTTACGGTTTTAATGTAACTGAATGCAAATTTCTGTATAGTATAATATACAAAACTTTATACAACAACCTCTCAACAAATTAGAATCTCAAACAAATTGACTTATGATAACACAATCTTGCAAAAGTTCGGATTAATTAATTAATTAATTATTTAATTAAAACAACATACATTCACGCAAACAATCAACATATAGTGTAACAAGTTTATTAAATTGTATCATTTTTTCGTAAAACAAAAAATATCACAAAATTTACCTTACCTTACGTTTTTATCGGTTTTAACCTTTACATATTTGGCAGGTATTTATGTGAATCTTCTTCAGAACTACCTTATTCGTTCGATGAAACGACAGTAAAGTATAATGAAAGTTAACAAAAATACGGAAAATCCTTCAAAAATCGTAGTCAATTTTTTTACCCATTACGGGCAGGTGAAGTGTTAAATTAATTGCACTCGATCTGTTGATTCCAGGACTACAAAAAATAGTTCTGTTTCTTATAATATAGTCAGCCAAATATATATCTGAAGTATTAAAGAGAACTATTGAAGAGGTAGAGGTGTAAAAGACACTAGTCAGAGTTATCGCCCCTGAGAGAAATGAATTTCACAATACAGCCACACCCTGTGGTGAATGAAGTGAAGGTGTCATTTGCAGGTTGGAAAGTGGGTGCTTTTCGGAGGGACTGGCATGCTGATAAGCATACTCTTTCAACTCAGTGAGGAAGGCAATAGTAAACCACCTCACTCCTCATTTATGCTTAGTAAAACCTCTAGAGGTTCAAACCAGCCGTTCGGCTGTTGACCTAAACAACAAATACGTATATAAAATAATATTAATATTAATTGCATGAAAATAAAATTATAATATTTGCCACCTCTGAGGCGAAATGGTCAGCGTACTACACAGTAAATTATAAAATCTCGGGTTTCGATTCCTGGCGGGACTGAAAGATTTTAACACATTAAAACATAGGCCTTTAACCCCACAATAACCACTATTAATTAAAATGTTGAAGTGGTTTAAGTAAACTATAAAAGGGTAATAATATACGTGTAGTTCTTGAAGAAAAATATCTTTCTGGTAAATTTAACGTTAGTCAATAAAATATATAACTTGAAAGTACTACAAAAACCTTAATTTAATTTACAACTAATGATATAAGGATGAAATATAATTGAATAAATCATTAAATCTATTATAACTGTTAAAATAAATTTATTTCAAAAAAAAAGGTAAACAATTCAACAAGATTTTACTCTGTAATATAGAAATAAAAGAAATTAAAATCTTTTACAACCTGGAATCATATTTAATTTAAATTTTATTTATCCCGTCTTATTTAATTTATATAATTAAATCCTAATTTATATAATTAAATCACATAAATCGTCGTGGGGTTTGATAAATAAAATACCTATACCTTATTACACTTAACCGTAAATAAATTTTAATGCTAATAAAATTTAGAGGCTTCCTGGTAAGCTAGGCATGCCAGGTAGACTTATACAAATTGGCTATGCATTTTTAAACTACACAGGTTAGGAGGTTGGGCAAGTGAGTTGGCATGGAAACCGACGATCATAACTGAATGAACTAGATAAAAAATGAATGTCTTTGTTCACGCCATGAGAATGATTGGGGATAAACAGCAAGCAAAGGGAGGATGTCAAAAATAAAACAAGTTATAGAGTTAAAAAACCCTTATCAAAACGTAAAAAAACATGTGTTTAAATTATCATATTATAAACGCCGAATAAGTCTCTGTTAGGTTTCCTTTAATAAATAAATAAATCTACATAAGTCGGCGACCGTTTTTAAGAATTGACCCGTCAAAAATATAATATTTACAAAATGCCTACAGAATTAACACATAAATTCAAAATACAATATTGAAACACCTAACCCTAGGTCCGTTCAGAATCTGTTTTTAAAAAATCTGGAGTGAAAGACTCACACGACTTTTAATTTTCAATGCAAATAATGAACAATATAACCTAACATTAGAAAAAAAACATTATAAATAGGTAAACGAAAAACTAACTTCAAAAAACATAACCTTACTTTAATCATGAGTAAATGATGCAATATGAAAATCAATTTCAGTTTGGCTTTAAAATATGAAAAATCACTCTTTCACGCTAAATTAGGCTCTGTAGAGAAAAACGCTCAAAATAAAAGTTGTAGATCTTTTAATTTCCTATAATTTGATTATATACACTTTTATCGTAAACTGTATAATAAGGCCGAAATCTTTAAAAAATCCATTTTATTACAGATTTTCATAAAAAACCAGGAAATCACTAATTACTAATTAGCGAAGTTTATTAAATTACGTGACCATATCGTAATTAAGGCACGAACCGAATGTTTTATTGGAAAGGAAATATTTATTTATTGGTGGCAATTTTTAAAATTGTCATCTATAATTTTTCCTTCGTTGTCCGTCTGTCACACCTAGATATCAGAAACTACAATAGATAGCAACAAACGGTTTTCGGATTCGTAATCCATAAAAAAATTAGTGGGCCTAAATTGGATCTGAAGTTCCGGTTTCGATCAAAAGTGGCCCAAAAGCGGAAGACAAGAAATCAAAGTCAGAAACTACAAGAGATAGCAACAAACTTTTCGGATTCGTAATCTATTCAACTGCCCAGAACAGACAGGTGGAGTGTCAAATTATTTACACTCAATCTGTTCGTTGCAGAGTTATAAAAATATTTCTGTTTCTTATCACATCGTCAGTCAATTAAATGACTGAATCATTTAAGAACAGAAGAGGTAGATGTGTAAATGACACTAATCAGAGTTATCTCCTCTGAAAGTAATGAATTTCACTATAAAGCCAGACCATGTGGTGAATGAAGTGAAGGTGTCATTTACAGAGTTGAAATATTTGCTTTTCAGAGGGCCCGGCATGCTGATAAGCGTACTTTTCCATTTAATGAGGAAGGTAACTGTAAACCACCTCACTCCTCGTTTTACTTAGTAAAACCTCTACAGGTTCAATCCAGTCTTTCGGCTGATGACCTAAACAACAATCTACACAAAAAGTTTGTAGGCCTGGATTGGGTTTGAAGTTCCGGTTTCGACCGAAAGTGGCCCAAAAACGGAAGTCAAGAAATCTAATTTAGAATTTGGAAACAAAAAAAGTGTTATTCGATTCCTGTTAAACAGTAGATACAGAAATCACTAATTGTTTTTGCCATAAGTCAAAGGTAAGCCTTTTTGAAAATTGCCACCAGCCATGAGACACGTCATCTCATGAAAGGGATTTCCTTAGCTTAGTTTTATTAAGTACAAAGCAACTATAACTTGTGAACTTATTAAAACTACTGACGTGAAACAGATAAACAACATCTTGCGCATATTACTTAATATTCGTAAAACTTTTTATATAAAGTTATATTATTAAGTAAGTTGTAAAGTTGCGTTTACTAAACTTTTTAATGATACTTTCTGAAGAATAAAGTAGTTTTCCTAGTGAAATTTAATTCTGCTTCATAAGTGTAAATGACATTTTTCATGATGTATATTTTCAATTAAAAAGTTGAACTTTCTGTACATTTTAAATTGATATAAATTTGTAAGGATTTGTAACACAGTTCTAAATCATAGATGAAAATTAATTTTGTTAATTAAAGATATGACGGAAAATTTATTTACAGAAAGTTTGAATTGAATTTGACTACATTCAAATTTTTTTTTAACTTTCTTTCATTTAAGTAATTATATAAAATACTAACAATATTGTAGTTAGTTCCTCCCAATTTTTTTCAGGAAAGTTCTATACTTTCAAGTACTTTTAGAATTGCCTCGTTGTTTCCTCCTACCAAATGAACTTTAGATTTGATATCCATTTAAACTAAATGGAAAACTTAAAAAGTTACAGTGCCATCAGCGTACTTTTCCTCGTTTCTGAAACATCCTTGTGTACGGATATTTATATTACTTGTAGACTACAATACTTGCGTTTTATTTACAATTTATGAGTTACAAAAGTATGTATATATACATCTGAATTGTTTCAAGTTTTATCTACGCTTTGGCCGTCCGCATTGCCGTAGTTGGTAACGTGCTCGCCTCTCATCATGCGGTCTTGGGTTCGGACCCCATTCAGGTACGGCATATTTTCATACGTTACAAAAAAATCATTTCATTCTTTCACCGTCTGCATTAGCAGTAATTGTAGAATAGTTGGACGTTAAACCAAAAAAAAAAAAAAAACGCTTAACATTTTTGGAACAATAACACAGAAAAAACTACAGAAAAACATCTCATTGTTAATGAATCAGAAGAAGCTACTTTAAAAGGCATTCAAACCCAATCAGTCAATCAGAAAATTGATATTAATTGTTAAGTAAGACCGGTCGGAGCAATTATGTATGGTGACCAGCTGATAACGAATCATGAACAAACTCCACTGGGGTAGCTGTTTAAATTCACATCTATTCTTAATAAAAAATACAGCAAGATCAGCAATAGAATGTTGTATTAACGCAAAACTGTATATTTCCCGATAATAAAAATAAAAGCATAAAACATTTCCTTAAAAAATATTTAACTCGCCGGGTTAGTCTAGTGGTAAAGTCTTCACTGCGAGTCAGCTGTTTAATAGCTGATTTTCGGAGACGTAGGCTCCTGGTTTGTATATGAATTTGAAAACTAGATAATGGTTACCGGTGTATTTTGATAGTTGGAATTCAAATAACCATAATATCTCAGGAATGGTCGGCCTGAGTCTGTACAAGACTTAACCTCATTACATCATTCTTATCTCACTGGTTAATGGGGTTGCTTATTGTTCTGAATTGAACAGATTGCAAGTATACACATTAGGCATTTTAAAAAACGTAGTTAAAAGTATTAGGTAAGTTCAAAAAACGAATATTTTTATTAATTTTAAGATGATTTTCCTCGTAACATCCATTAATAATGTTAGGAATACGCGTAGAGCTTATTAAGACATTGAGATAATTTAGGCAAGAGAGTAAAGTAATTTGAGAAGATTTTGAGGATGAATAAAGTGAGTACAACTCAAGAGGAAAAACAAATTCTTGGAAATACAGTACGCACGTTATATCCACGCATCGCTTCTCTAGTAAACATCATTAAGTAATTAACGAAGAGCAAAGATAAGAAATAAACTTAGGTCTTATATGTTAACGGATTTCAAAGGTTCCAAAATGGATTTGGCAATCCACCATCAACGTACGTACAGTTTTGTGTATTTAATCTAATATTCTAATCTTCCATCCATGAATTTCCGTACATTTCATTTAAATATTAAAATAATAATCCTCATAATTACATATATACTGAGAATTATATTAAAATTTTTACTCCTTGAGAATCAAAAAGTTGGTATGTAGACCTACCAAATAAAAGTGCCAGTAACCTTGGTTACCTTGAATACTGAATAACTTGAATATACAGAAGAATTAATTCCGTTAACCGAATCTTCGACAGTGGTACAGTGATTAGCGTTCTACCCTATAAAGCGAAAGGTCCCTGGTTTAACTCTGGAGAATTATTAAATGTTCCTTAATCAAACTCTGTTACTAATGATTAAGCTGTTGATCCGACTTAAACAAAAAGAAAAAAGATTTGAGCTTATTGTACTCGTATTTATAAAAAAATTTTTGTGCAGAGCAATACTCAGCAAAGGGCTTCCGACTTTAAAAAAATGTTGTTGTTTAGGTCATCAGCCAAAAAGACTGGTTTGAATCTCTTGAGGCATTACTACGTAAAACGAGGAGTGAGGTGGTTTACCATCCCTTTCTCACTGAGAGGAAAAGTATGCTTATCAGCATGCCAAGTCCTCTGAAAAGCATCTACATACTTTCAACCCTGCAAATGACACCTCCACTTCATTCACCACAGGGTCTAGCTGTATAATCAGATTCATTACTCTCAAAGGAAATAACTCTGACTAGTGTTTTTGTACACCTCCCCCCCTTCTCTGGCCGGCCCGTTGGCGTAGTGGTTAGCGCACCTGGCTTCTACGCCAAAGTCCCGGGTTCAATTCCCAGTCAGGTATGGCATTTTTTCATTACTTATTTTTATGTATCACCATTTTCCACCGTCTGAAATAGCATAAATTGCAAAACAGTCAGATATAAAATCTCAGGTAAGTGAATTTCTATTATTCTTTGAATCTTCCCCCAATTACTTAGAAAAGAACGGGCCATAGGTATTTCCGGGACTTCTTTTTTATCTAATAAAGTGAAACCTAGTCCTCCATTCGGATCTCCGGGCGAGGACTATCAGAGGGGACTTCATCAAAAAAATAAAAGTTTCTGAAATTCTGCGAGTTGGAACATGGAATGTTAGGAGTTTAAAACAAACTGGTAGGTTAGAGAATTTAAAAAGGGAAATGGATAGGTTGAAGTTAGATATTGTAGGCATTGGTGAGGTACGCTGGGATGATGATCAAGACTTTTGGTCCGGGGATTATAGGGCTATTAACACTAAAGCCATCGGAGGGCAGGGCGGAGTGGGTCTAGTAATGAATAAAAAAATTGGACAAAGAGTGACTTACTATAAGCAGTGTAGTGATAGGATTATCATGGTTAGAGTAGATACGAAACCAAAGTCTACCACTATAGTACAGGTCTACATGCCTACGTCTTCACACAGAGAGGAAGAAATAGAACAAGTATATGAGGAATTAGATGAAGTAATAAAATATGTCAAGGGTGATGAAAATTTGATAGTTATGGGAGACTGGAATGCAGTAGTTGGAGAAGGAAAAGAAGGAAAGATAGTCGGAGAATATGGTCTAGGGAAGAGAAATGACAGAGGGAGTCGGCTGGTAGATTTCTGCTCCAAATATAATTTAGTGATAGGCAATACACTTTTTAAGAATCACAAAAGGAGGTCATACACTTGGATGATGCCAGGTGACAAGGGAAGATACCAAATAGATTACATAATGGTTAGACAAAGATTCAGAAACCAGATTATGAACTGTAAAGCCTATCCAGGTGCAGACATAGGGAGTGATCATAACTTAGTAGTAATGGATAGCAGGCTTAAACTTAAAAAACTGAAGAAGGGACAGGGAAATGCTAGGTGGGATGTAGACAAACTAAGAGAACAAGACAACCAGGTAGGTTTCCAGGAGAGTATTCAAAAAGGGATAGAAGAAAGAGGTAATGACACAGGAAATGTAGAGGAGGAGTGGATAAACTTCAAGGAGGTGGTAGTGAAAGCAGCGGAAGAATGGTTAGGACATACTAAAAGAAGAGGTAGGAAACCGTGGATTACTAATGATATTTTAGAACTGATGGATGAGCGAAGAAAATATAAAAACGCAAAGGACGAGAGAGGTAAAAGGCAATATTGCTACTTGAGAAATACCATAAACAAAAGGTGTAAGAAAGCGAAGGAAGAGTGGATCAGAGCGAAATGTACGGACATTGAAAGTAAAATGGCAGTTGGTAAAGTGGACGCAGCTTATAGAAAAATAAGGGAAAACTTTGGAGAACGAAAGATGAAAGCTGTTAATTTACAAAGCGCAGGTGGTAAACCATTGTTGAATGGCCAAGAGAGAGCTGAAAGATGGAAGGAATACGTAAATCAACTCTACATGGGAAAAGAATTAGAATATGATGCGATAGAACAAGAAACTGATGTTGAAGAAGATCAAAAAGGGGACCCTATACTACGAGAAGAATTCGATCGGGCACTTAAGGATATGAATATGAATAAGACACCAGGAATAGATAACATACCATCGGAATTATTATTACGATGTGGCAAAGTTGCTCAAAACAAATTATACAAACTTGTGTGCAGAATGTATGAGAGTGGAGAGGTACCATCGGACTTTAAAAAAAATATTATGATTCCAATACCAAAAAAGTCAGGAGCGGAGAAGTGTGAACATTACAGAACCATCAGCCTAACATGCCATGCATCTAAGATACTGACAAGAATTATATACAGGAGAATAGAACACCGAGTAGAAGAAGTATTGGACGATGACCAATTTGGATTTAGAAGGAGAATGGGAACTCGAGATGCAATATTGGCTCTGAGACTGATTATTGAGAAAAGAATACAGAAAAATAAAACTACTTTTATGGCATTTGTAGATTTAGAGAAAGCATTTGATAATCTGGACTGGAGTAAAATGTTTAAAACTTTGAAAAGGCTAGGAATTAAATACAAAGAAAGGAAAGTTATCTACAGTCTGTATAAGAATCAAACGGCTGTTTTGAGAATCGAGGGGTACGAAAAAGAGGCTGCTGTAAGAAAAGGTGTACGACAAGGTTGTTCTTTGTCACCACTACTTTTTAACTTGTATATAGAAGAGGCTATAAATGAAGTGAAGGAGAAATTTGACGTAGGAATAAAAATTCAAGGAGAAACAATAAAAATGTTGAGATTCGCCGATGATATAGTAGTATTAGCCGAGGCAAAGAATGAACTAGAGGATGCCTTAAATGGAATGGATGAGATCTTGAGGAAGGATTACTTCATGAAAATTAATAAGAACAAAACGAAAGTGTTGTGCAGCAGCAAGAGTGGTTTAGAAGAGATGGGAAATTTAAAAGTAGGCAACGAAAACATACAGGAAGTTGGGGAATTCTGCTATCTAGGGAGTAAAATAACAAAGGATGGTAGAAGCACGAGTGATATCAAGAGTAGAATTGCTCAAGCTAGAAAAGCCTTTGAAATGAAAAACAGCTTACTGACTACAAACATTGATTTACAGATTAGGAAAAATTTCTTAAAACATTATGTTTGGAGTGTAGCATTATACGGAAGTGAAACGTGGGTGATAGGGGCTGTAGAACGGAAGAGGATAGAAGCTTTTGAAATGTGGTGTTATAGGAAAATGTTAAAGATTAGGTGGGTGGACAAAAGAAGTAATTTAGAGGTTCTTAGGCGAGTGGATGAAAAAAGAAGTATATGGAAGCATCTTACCAAAAGAAGGGATAGGCTAGTGGGGCATATCCTAAGACATCCAGGTATTGGGCTATCAATAATGGAGGGTAACATTGAGGGAGTAAATTGTAGAGGGAGGCAAAGATTAGAATATATAAAGCAAATTACAAAAGATGTAGGGTGTTACAGGTATGTAGATATGAAACGACTTGCGCAAGATAGAACAGGTTGGAGAACTGCATCAAACCAGTCGAGAGACTGATGACAAAAAAAAGAAAAAAAAGTGAAACCCTTTTGGGATGAAGAAAATATTTCTTTATATTTTCAAAAACGTGAGTGAAACGTGTAGAAATTTATTCAGGTAAAATTATCTCGGTAATTACATCCCCAAATGTAGATTATGCAGCCGTAATGCAAACGTGTCCAGCATCGATCCGTTTTGGGTCCGAACGTTAGCTCCGCTGGGAACATAATGAATAAATGAAAAGGATACACTGCGTGCAACGTACTGTTGTTATAATGTACGCATAACAACGCAACGTACGATTATGAACGCACTTGTAGGTTTATTTCCAGACGTATCGCAGTATAATTCTAAACAGAACCCTAAAAGCAATGAAGACGAATAGTTAATTTTATCTCTTTGGTTATCTTCATAGCTTTAGAATAAAGACGTTCCACACGCACTTTTACGAACAAAACACACATTTACATGTACCCATTATAGTTTTCGAGTGCTTGAACCAATGAGAAGTTATGGTTTGGTTTACATCAAACCATTCTTCACCCTATTTTATTATTTCAAAATAAACTACCTGTAAACTATCAATTTGATGGCTTGAGATGTAACACGTTTACCATCACATTTTTAATAAATCTTTTAAAAACTATTTGGTTAAAGTACATGATTTTATTCATCTACCCTTCTTCCTCCCCCTCCCTCCTTCTCCTTCTTCCCACGTATAGGCAAAAATACCTGTTCCGGTCCACACTGATTAGAAATCCGACTCAGATCATCTCCGTCAAGGTTTACCTACTCTATACCTATGTTAGTTACCTATATTTCCCGTCCATTTTTCCGAGCATTTGTTGCGGACTACGATTAAGACGTTTTTTCTACAGTCAAAATACCACCATGACGTACAACCCCTAACCTGGATAATCAGGGACTCCTTTGCTAGCGTCACTATACCTTAACCGAAAAAATCCAATTTTAAAGTTCCGGATTTTCACCCTCACCTTTATGTTTTCAGGAAGAATTTTCCGGAAGCATGACAGATAAAATGGCATGTAAACTACTTGGATTTTCTTTTAATAGATACCAACTCGGCATCAGTTCTTCCCCTAGATTACCACAAAGGCATAAATATTTATATTTTCTAAATTCCTTAATATTCCAGATGGTAATAGTACATTCAGGTTGTAAGGGGATGCAGTTAACCTTCATACCCAGAACGATTTATCTACTTTTTAACTTCTCTTGCCCTATATGAATATATATATATAGGGCAAGAGATTAAATCAAGATTAAAATTAGGTTATGTTTTTATTTAACATTGTTTACTAAATATTAAAAATAGGTTGTATTTTATTATTCACATTGGCAAAAGAAAATTGTGTAAGTGTTTCACACCAAATTTTTCTTATATTTTACTTTGTCGCGATTTACCTACATAGTACGACAAGAGATAGAATTGTGTTACTTTAAAACATTTTGTACTCAGATTTCAATAAATGTTTAAGTTCATGATCCTAAGAACCCAAAAAAGTCCACTTTTAAGGTTCAACATTCATTAAAATAATAATTAAAAAATTTTTAAAGATTTTTTTTAGTGTAGCACATCTTACAAGTTTATAACAGAATGGGATTTAATAACCTAGAAAAATTTATGACCAATAAATTTGACATCCGCCTATGTTTAATTTTTTTTTAATGTAATAAAATTACGACTCCGCTAAATTTTAAACTCAATTGTACATTATTTATTATTTTACATATTATGAAGCCAGTACAGCTTTTTTTTTATTTGTTTATTTTGTATTTGTATAAAAACAACCAGCAAAAACGTTCACAGCTAAATTTTAATAAAAATCAACCGCGTTAATGACTTTAAGGAGGACACAACCCAGCGATAGCTCTCCAGAGAACAATAATTGTGTTCATTTTTAAATTGTATATTTGTATATTTAATAAATGTTACAGTTGCATTAATGTACCATCTCTCTACTCCATCGGCGTGTTAGTCGTCTTTGTGCGATTCCTGGTAGGTCTGCAGAATTCATATTAAGGGATTTTAATGATTTTGAAGTTTGTCTCTGAACCTATGGTACAGTTTTAGATATGTGTCGTTGACGTAAGAAACGCGTAAGTCATCGTGTAGTGTTCTATTGGATACGTAATTTGGGTATAAAGTAAATTCTTACCACTGATTATACAACATATAAAAAAAAATGTGATGTGAAACACTCACACGACTTTTTCTTACCAGTGCAAATAATTAACAATAAACCTAATATTAGTAATAAAACATTAGAAATAAACAAAAAACTAACCTCAAAAACATAACCTTATTTTAATCATGAGTGAATGACGCAAATGGAAATCGTACTCAGTTTGGCTTAGAAAAAACGGAAAATCACACTTTCACGCTAAACTAGGCTCTGTAGAGAAAAATTCTCTAAATAAAAGTTGTAGATCTTTTAATTTCCTATAAATTTTATTATATACACTTTTGTTGTAAATTGCGTACTAAAGCCGAAATCTTAAAAAAATAGAGTTTTCACACGTTTTCGTGAGAAAAAATCAGAAAATCGCTAATTACCACTAAACTAAGCGTTATACAAAAAAATGTTTGAAATAAAAGTTGTAGAATTTTAAATTCTCTACAACTTTTGTTAAATAACGTTTTGCGCTAAAATGCATATTAAAGCCGTAATCTTAAAAAACTATGTTTTTACGTGAAAACACCCTCACCCAGAATTTCAGCAAACATGACGCCTATCCTATCTTGTAGAGAATAAAAAAATTGAGTAAACCAGGCGATAAAAAAAATCGTAGGACCAGTTTTTGAGAAAATCGCAAAAAAGTGAAAAATTACACGAATAAACTACTACTTCCGATTGACCGATTTTGATGAAAATGTTCGTGTCGGGTCCGGTAGTGGTATGTAAGTTTCAAGTTTCAAGTTCGTACGATGTTCCGTTCTTGAGATATTCTGTTCACACACAGACACACACGCACGCACGCACGCACGCACGCGCACGCGCGCACACACACACACACACACACAGAGAGACCAATCGCTAAAAACATGTTTTTTTGGGTTCAGGGGGTCTGAAAACGTATAGATCCGGTGAAAACTCGATTTCGAAAAATCGACATGAAATCAATACTTTCCTTCCTATATATTCATATAGGCAAGAGAAAGTAAAAATATAACAACATAGGCTACTACATTTAAAATGTATTAAAATTTATCATCACTATACACCAAGAATTCGTTTATAATACTCATTTATTTATTGTATTATTTTCATATCTTTTATAATAACTTATTTTTGTTTATTAACTTTTAGAAAAGTAATATTTATTACGACTCAAGGAAAAGACAATTTGTAGAAAAGATGATGGTATAGTTATTAGAGCGTAAAGACTCTAAACTAAGGGAATAAATAATATATTTAGAAGACATATCAAGTTCTTTTTTAACATCAAAAGAAATAATGTACGTTAGGTATACATTACATCACGTACAAATAATTTCCTTTTTATTTAAATTTAAAAAATATACGAATATATTTATACTCGTATGAGACAGACACTGTTATGAAGATAAAATTAGCACACTGTTCAATAAATATCTAATTCATATATCCAAGGCTGTATTAATATAACGAATAAATTCTTTTAAAATTTTTAGTATTCCCTTAATTGTACATTGTAAAATTAAGTATTAAAGAAGGCCTTATTTACTGAATAAAATCAAATGAATCTCTCATATTTCATTAAAATCAAACGCGTTTTACTGCATCAAGATATAGGAGTCACCTCCTTTCTGATTCAACTTCTCCGAAGTATTTAACTGTTGTTGTTTAGGTCAACCGAAAGTTACATCAACCGAAAGACTAGTTTCAACCCCTAGAGGCTTTACTAAGTAAAACGAGGAGTAAGGTGGTTTGCAATTGCCTTCCTCACTGAGTGGAAAAGATGCTTATCAGCATGCCGGGCCCTCTGAAAAGCATCTACTTTTCGCCCTGCAAATGACACCCACCTTCACTTCATTCACCGCAGGGTTTGGATATAGGCTGTAATGATAAAATTCATTACTCTCAGAAGAGATAATTCTGACTAGTGTCTTTTACACCTCTTCTTCTTCTGTTTTTTAATGCTTAAAGTGACACGGAGTGCCTATCTCCGTAATTTTAATGTAAGGAGCATATCCCAAAAACTATTAATCTGTCCCTTTTTCGTTACTTTTCAGTTTTTTCAGTCTTTTTCTTTTCAGTCCCTTTTTTGTTACTCTTCAGCCTTTTTTTTGTTATTTTACACCCACTGAGTTAGTAGCATCTTGATTTATATTGTTAGGAAGATAAGAATTTTTTTGAAATTGAAAATCATAACTTTTTCCCTATTGAAGCGGAAAATAAATATTCACACACACTATTTTGCTATATTTTTAAGTCAGTACATTGAAAAAAAGGCTGTAAAAAAGGCATTGAAAAAAGGCTGTGTTGTTTAAAAAGGCTGTGCAAAAATTTAATTAAAATCCATTCACAGATGTTCTTTACGGGAAACATGAGGAACTAAAAGAGAACACATTATAAGTTAAATATTTATTTAATAATTTAAATAATTAGTTAAGATTCAATAAGCCGGATCCAAGATTGCCGACACAATTTTGAAATATATACCAGAAAAGTTTATTTGATACAGTAACCAACTGCATTTATTGATTTGGTTATCCTGTGAATCTCAGTTAGCAACAATTAAGCCGTTTCCAGACTTTAAGGATACCCGTACCTATACCAAGTATAAAAGAAACTGGAATCTGGGCACTGATTATTATGAATTACTACCACGTGGAGTATTAACTCCACGTGTAATGTTTTTATAGTTACAAATACTTTTTAAAATATTGAGAGCGTGTCTAATACATATTTTTATTTTTAAATTATTAGGTAACAAAGCTATTTTTGTTTAAAAAAAACTAAAAATGTACTTCTTTAAATATTTTAAAAATTGTACATTTACAAATGGTAATATTGTTGTTTGAAAATTGCGTGCGATAATAGGTAAACGATATCAGTCATGAACACGCGTATGAGAATCGGCAACCTTAAACGAATTCGCAAGTAGCCTACACCCCATTTGCATGTTCACTGGTCGATATTAAGCACACACATTCGCTTGCCGGCTCACCATTGCCCGTCGCAACTGCATTAACATTAATTTAGGCTGTACGTGCTTGAATAATTTAATATGCGGAGAAAATGGGGATATGGGGGGAAATGATGACGCGGCTTTATTAGGATCATGGATCGTTTTCATTATTCTGACATACGCTCATATATCAAAATTAAGCTGTTAATCCTGTTTCAGATCCTATGCATCCTTTGTTAAACAAAAAATCCCTGTTCCCTTCGTTTTTCTTTAGTTCTACACGTGTCATGCAATAATTACACTCATTAGCGGATTTTTAATCCAAAAGAACACAGTATTTTTTTCCCAGATTACTGTATGAAACATGCATATTATACAATAAAAAACAAACCTGGTAATAAGTTTTCCTGTTGATTAAATTTTGGCACGAAAATATTGTAATTAAAATGGAAATTGCATACACTATTTAACTGTTTATGAATTCACACAGCGTCCAGGTTACAACCAACAGTATGACAAATTTATTAAGTTTTTGTTAATTAAAAGCTGCCGTGGGACAATGTTTTAAATAAAATAAGTACATGATTACACGAATAAAAATTAAGTTAATAAGAATAGTTTCAATTTTTGTCACCAGAATTATTTTTTAATTATAATAGAAATATAAAAATCTGTAAACAATACTACAACTAACATCTGCTATAATACAATTACGCTAAAGTAGGGGTTTCTCTTTTTGTATTCATTGTACACATTCCGACATTCAAAACTTCATTTAAATTCCACATCCAAAAATACCTGGAAATTTTTATAAGTTTTACAGGAATTTTGAGATCACTTAAAATCAAGATTATTCCAGCACAAAATTTGAAGTGCAGCACATTTAAAGTAATGAGAGTGAATCATAACATTTAATGTCTCTCATCACATTTAATGTGATGAGAGTGGATAAGCTATAATTTATAGAGCAAATCGGAAATTTTGGAAGAAACTACAAAAAAATTTAAATAAAAAAGTTCACTGCTATTAACTGATCAGGGAGGTAAAATTTTTATAACGATATAACATGTTTTTAAATCCGCATCAACATCTACCGTATGAACAATTTTGGATATCGAACACAATACCGTTAGGTTGAAAATTACCAGAGAGCCACCATAAGTGAATAAATGTCATATCTTGGCCCTGTTTATTACATGCGAAAAACCTTATTGAGTGAAGGACTCACTCACAATCATATAAATAATTCTCTAACATGCCAATCTCCCACACAATTTAATTCAGAAAAATTTGTTCTTTAGGGATTGAATAGAAAACTATAGTAATTACATTCCGACCATTTTCGCCTAATAGGTAAAAACGGAGTGACAAACTTAAAACAATGCATATTATTTTTATTTATTCCTTAAAACCTACAGTTGTAAAAATGGACATGCGTTTTTGTCATACCATAAATCCTTTGAAATTAGCTAGTGAAAAATATAATACTTAAAACAAAACTTCTTAACTTAATTTTGTTGTAAAAAATAGAGTACTTAAAACAGAATTTCTAAACATTTTTTTTCTTTGTTTATTTAACGTCGCATCAACTACAGTGGTCATTAGCGAAGACGTTGGGTTGTGACTGCGGAGTATAAAATGATTTTTTGTAACGTATGAAAAAATTCCGTGTCTGAGTGCGATTCGAACCCAAGACCGCATGATGAGAGGCGAGCACGTTACAAACTACGCCAATGCGGCTGGCAATTTCTAAACTTAATTTTGTTTTGTTTTTTGTTTGTAGTTTTTGTTTTCTGGTGAAATAGAGTACTTAAAACAGAATTAACTTTATTTTGTAATTAGTTTATTTTTGGTTAGTTATTTTTGTATTGTTTATTTGTTAGTAGTTTTTGTAGTGAAAAATAGAGTACTTAAAACAGGAATATTCTAAACTTCACTTTTTGTAAGTTTTCCTAATTGTTTAACACGTTTTTTTCAAAAACCTATTAAAATCTATACCTACAACAAAATTAATCACCTACAAAATGGAAGGTCTTATTTAATTCCCGGCTAGGACCTGAAATAATAACAACCTTTCTAAGCTTTTTAAGGTTTTTAAGAGAACAAGAATTAAATAAATTAGTTTTTAAATTTTTTTACAGTTTTTCATCTCGTCAATCCAACTTAATTCTATTTGCGATAACTTAATTGTTAATTTTGTTTGATCATTTATATTAAGTTACCTATCATAAGGTAATTAATGCTGTTTCCTTAAATATTAAGTAAAGATGTTTACTTTTTTAGTTATAGTATTTTGGAAGTTTCATATGATTGTATTGTTTGCATTAAATTAAATTATTTATAATTATTTGCAAAGAAGAAAGAAAGAGACATTTTTTTTGTAATCCCTAATGTGTGTACGTTGGAATCTGTTCAATTCAGAACAATAAGCAACCCGATGACCCAATGAGATGAAGATAATGTGTATGATGTTTAAATGAGGTGTAGTCTTGTACAGACTCAGGTCGACGATTCCTGAGAGAGTATGGTTAATTGAACCCCAACCATCAAAGTACACCGGTAGCCACTGTCTAGCATTCAAATCCGTATAAAAGTAACTACCTTTACTAGGATTTGAACCAGGAACCTTAGTCTCCGAAAATCAGCTGTTAAACAGCTGATTTTGGCGACGACTATACCTCTAGACCAAACCGGCGGGGCAAAAGAAAAATTTACTACAGAAATATTTTACAAAATATTGCTAAAATCTATACAAGATGACGATTTTAAATTTCATAATAATACTAAATAATATATTACAGCGATATATATTTTATTGAAACTGGTAAACAATTATTCCTTTCATCTGGGTGTATTAAATATGTAATTATTAACTCGTTAGGGAGTGAATAATATTGTTGAAATATCAGCGAGTCGATAACTTTATTATCTTAACACAGAAATAAGAGGCCTATATTAATAAATTTTATATATCAGATTTCCTCATCTAACTGTAATAACGTGAATGCTTCGATATCAGTGTTAGATTGTTTTAATAGATAGAGAAAGCTCACTTAATTGGCGTTCGCTGTTGGAAAAGCCACAAATTGGAAATAACTGAGAATCAGGGTAGGCTTAAAGATCCAAATGGGAGGAGACGGTTGATTATATTCTCTTACATTCAACTCTATTAAAACACCGTTACTGAATTACCAAAATATTATGCAAAGCATAGATATTAGATTTTACTTAACAGAAACAAACATTTAGGTATTCATCAAAATTATGTCTACATCAAAAGTACTACGGTACTTTATTATATATTTTGGGTGGGACCCAAAAATAACGGGACTTTATAGCTTTTTTATTTACCAAATTTTTAACACCGAAATTTAATCGCCTTCGAAGTATTCACTTTTAGATACTATGTTCATCCTTTTTTCCGCTGTTGAAAACAATTTTTAAACTCACTGATTCGGATGTCCTTTAAGCCTCCCAGCCATTTTGGTTTCGCTTCTTCTTGGGTTGGACAGGTGAAATGATTAGTGAATATGAATCATTTAGGACAATCGACTTTACTATCATTTCTTGTATTCTTTTGTGATTATTTTTTATACAATTTTTAGAGTTTTCTTCTAATTTTTGTATTTGTGTACCTATACTTTTTTTAAATATTTACTTACAAAATAGTTCAAAATTCTTTTATCTCGTTTTTTCTCGTCCCATTCACCTAAAGAATAGCAGTCTATGCTCCAGTATTATATCATAGATCTAAGATCAATATTAATAAAACAATTATTAAAGAATTCAAAGAAATCATTTTAAATAATCATCAAACAATTAAATCCCAATTGAATTTAAATTATTCTAAGTCAAAAACTAAATATATCAAACTAAATTGTAAGAAGAAAATATACAATTTAAATAAATATTCCAGAAGGCAAATCCAAATTTAGTTAAAGAAGAAGCAAGAAAACAAATGATAGTTATAATTTTACATAAAAAATTTGAACAAATTAGCATTAAATTAAAAGAAATTACAAGAACAGCAAGATTTATTTTATATACGGAAACAACTGAAACAATTTTGATAATTTTAAAGTTAGAAGATAAAATTTAAAGGAATTTGGTAAAGACTATAAAACCGATTGCAACAATGCATCGAGACCCCAATTGATTCCCAATTGATGGATGGACAACAAGCAACCAGAAGACTGCAAGCAATCAAGGAATAAGTCGTAGTTATAAAATATTAATTAATAACCGAGCCCATTAAATATTATTAAAAAACTTAAATATTTTCAGATTCACAAATTGCAATATTTTATAACATTAAATTCATTAAATTAAGAAGAATTATAATTAAGTGTCATCAATAATTATAGAACTATTACAGTTTCAATTCAATTTATGTAAAGTCAATATTTTGTGTAGTTAATTAGTTATTCGTTCATTAAAATTCATTTCTTTCACATTTCAATTCTTTCTTTAATTTTACATACCTTTTAATTTTTGCTTCCAGAATTCGGAAGAAAGCCTTTGTATTTCTATTATTTTTTTACTACCTCGACTTTCTTTTCCTTTGTACAAAATTAAAAATATATAAAAGAGTTAGCTTCTTTTGTCGGGGAGTGAGTAGAGTTTAGTCAGTTCAAATTGCCACACGAAGTGTGATATTAGTTTGAATACATTGTACGTTAAAAGGTCTGCGTAGTGTACACATTGTATTTGGTTGCAGGTAAGTTGTAAATTATTGTTAAATGCAAAATTATTGCTATTGTTAAATAAGTTAATTCAAGCTTTACACTTTTGGTGGCAATTTTTAAAATTGTAATATATCATTTTGTTTTGTCCGTCCGTCACACTCAGATGTCAGAAACTACAAGAGATTGCTACAAACGGTTTTCGGATTCGTAATCTACACAAAAGGTTGTGACCCTAAATTGGGTCTGACGTTTCGGTTTTGACCGGAAGTGGCCCAAAACCGAAAGTCAAGAAATCAAATTCAGAAACTACAAGAGAGCAACAAACGGTTTTTGGATTCGTAATCTACACAAAAAGTAAGTGGGCATGGATTGGGTTTAAAGTTCTGGTTTTGACCAGAAGTGGCCCAAAACCGGAAACCAAGAAATCAAAGTCGGAATTTTGAAACATAAATAGGGTCATTCATTTCCTCTTAAAGAGAAGATACAGAAATCGCTAATTATTTTTGCCATAAGTCAAAGGTAAGCCTTTTAAAATTGAGACGCGTCGTCTCATGAAAAAGATTTTTGAAATAAATTTAATTTATATAACTCAATTGTAATTTGTTAGTAATCAAGTTTAATACTTAATTTGTGACAATATATAATTGTTATACGTTTACTGAAGTCCGTTTATTAGCATGCTCCGTCGCGGCGTCGCACGCGAAAAATGGTGTAATCAATTTTCAAAAATATATATTTTTTATTCTTATTCTTAATTTGTGTACGTTGCAATCTGTTCAATTCAGAACAATAAGCAACCCCATGACCCAATGAGATGAGGATGAAGTGTATGACGTGTAAATGAGGTGTAGTCTTGTACAGACTCAGGTCGACCATTCCTGAGAGAGTATGGTTAATTGAACCCCAACCATCAAAGTACACCGGTAACCATTGTCTAGCATTCAAAAAATATATATAACAGAAATTGTGTAGCTGCTAGATCGATTGTATACTCCAATGTACAAACACACCCACACACACACATACAATGTTTTGATAAATCTATTTATTTATATATTTATTATCTATTATCTCTCTATTCTACCCTTTCAACTACGTAATGTAAGTACTGCACTTCAACAATGAGCAAACACACAAACACACACACGGACGCGCGCACGCATACATGCAATACCTACTCACATGTACATGCACACATACATATTTATGAAAATCTTCATTAGGGACTTTAAGGTTATCATTTTTGAAAATTTAAAAATAAATTGTTGCTGTGAATATAAATATGAAATATGCTGTCAAAATTTCATGACAATCTGTTCTGGATTTTGGAAATTAGCCTGCACAAAACACTTTGTCTTCATAATGTTAGTATAGATTACACCCAGATCCCGAATGAACCTAGGTTTAGGTGTAAGAGTATGTTATAAAAAAATCTAATTTTTTTTATGTTTAGTTACAGGCTGAACCGAAAATAAACTAGACTGAAGGCATATTTTGGGCTCCAACATTATTTTCCTACATATTAATTTATAGATTGGCAATACACATCAAAATTTGATTAGACATTGCACAATTACTGATAACTATCGAGCTGTACAGTAAAACACATCGACAGTGAATAAGAAATAATGAAAAAACTACAGAAGGTATTTTTTGCAAAAAAATTCCCGAGCAACAAAAATATGAAATAAAATACAGATACTACTATTATGATTTAAATCATCTTCCTCTCACCCCCAAACCTCCACATTAATAGTAATATAAATCATAACCACATAACGAATAAGAAAGTTTTTTGACCTTTCTAAACGAATGAATCATAACCTTCAGTAAAATCAATTTCCTGTAGATATAGAACGGGCGCAGTTTTACAATCTGACCGAACATTTTAATGAGTTAACATAAAAATATACCGCACGCGTACAAAACATACGATGCAATGGTTTAGAATCGTTTAAATTTTATTTGAAAATTTTATAAACAATGTTTGAGGTAACGAGAGTTTAATGTAATTGTATTTCGATATCACTTTAGACGACAAGCTGATTCCCACTGACCCTTCATCCACACAAGGATGCAAATATGCATCTAAACCGATCTACATAACAGTTAAATTCTGATTATGGTTTTATTCTCTTTATTTTCTGATTACGATGATCTCCAATTCAGTGTGGGGTTAAAATTAACAAATTCTATCCAATACAATAATATTTTATACCCCATGCTCAATCTACAGTATTATAAGAAAATATTGCATTCGGGTAAAATTTTCGACACCATTAAACTGATCTCAACGGATTTTAACTTATCTTCATATTAGTATATTACTCCCTGAAGCCAAAAAGTCATTTTCGAGTGTGTTATTTGTACTGGAACAAGAACTACTGAACCGACTGAGCTAAAACTTGAAAACTAAGTTGTTTTTCAACGAATATAGGAGGGATGTTTTTGAATTAGCAACGTTGTCCCATAATTTAAGGTACTTTATTTACTCCAGCGTAAACGTACAAAAATACGATTTTCTTTAAAACGACTCTAAAAATTTATGTTTAACTTCCTATATTTATTTAATTTTCTGGGGTCATTAAGGTAGCGTAAGTGATAACTGGGAAAATTCGTAGAGGGTCTGCTCTCCTTCGATAAACTATTTCTTTTTACATTCCATCCTTACTGTGGATTTTAGGGCAAAAGTTCAGGTAACATAAGTTAAAAATAATTTTTGAAATCTACAACTTTTGTACTCGCGTTAATAATATTATATTAATCGGCGATTAGTTTAGCAATTATTACCAATTGTTACGACTAAAAATATTTAACAATAAATACAGAGAATTAAAAATACTAAACTTTTTGTTTGTAATATTTTAAGTCGAAGTTACGTTAAGTGACAATTAGTGATTGTCAGTAAAAATTCTACATTAATTAATTCTTTCTGTATTAAATCGTCTGACACTGTTGAAAACATAAAATTTTAACCGTTGAGTACAGAACATCAAAAAAAGTTTTAAAATGTTGTATTGCTGGAAGATTACCCAGTAAATTCGTGCTGTTGACAGCCCATTTGTTTTAAAAGGTAAAACAATTTTAAAAGGCAAACAAGGTAAACAATTATTCGATCATATTCTTATAAAGGTGCTTAAATATGTAGTAGCCTACAATTATTTTTCTATTTTTAAGCCAATGAAGATTTATTTACCATAGATCGAGAATTGTGATGGGATGACCACAGTACTCACCAAAAACTGATTTAAATTAATCCAATTCAATTTAAATAGTTACCTGAAACAAAACACACAAAAAAATTAATACCAATGTATTCTTACAAGGTCTTGACTAAAGTAAAAAGTTAAATTAATTATATTAACCCGCCAAAGTCAAAAAAGAGAAACTTTTAAAAAACAACTATTTTAATCATGAGTGGATGATGCAAAATTAAATCTTGAAGTCGTCAGTTCTTCTCTGATCCATTCAGAGATTTGTGGGTTTAGGCGTAGAAAACGTGGCAGTGACCGAACCCTTATCGTAAAAAATGAGCCGAAAAAATGTTTTAAGTAGATGTATTAATTCTAGGAGACACTGTACTTACGGTTAGACGATCTCATTTTCAGAATCAACGACAAAAATTTGGAAGAAAAATAGCCTTCAAGTTTTTTTTTTGTTTTAACCCGCATATTTTGTCTAATTTGTTCTTCATCAGATAAGCGGTTTTGTATAGACGTCTACAACTGGTTGGACCCTTAATTAACATGTCATTTATGATACAGTTCTTTCCGTTTTCTTATTGACATTAATTTTTTCATATTATATTTTCTTACCCATATGAACGCCCGTTTATAATTTTGACAAGCATTCTTTTGATAATTTTTAATAGTTTAATTAATTAACTATTAGTAAATAATTTTAACGATTAGATCACTAATGGTGCCTTATTTATAACACCGCTTGTACTAATTACAATGGTGGAAACAACCTCTGTGATAAAAACAACCCACGCCCTGCCCGGTTGCATTCATTAGTACTAACGTAAATAGAAGTAGACATTAATACAAAAAACTAACAAATTTGTAGCTTCTGTATACATAAAATACGAGACAGACATAATGGAAGTTGTTTAAGGAAGGCGATACATACCAGAAAGCAAATAAAATATACGGTAACAGACAAAAAAAGAGGGATTGACAAGAGGTTAAAGGGATGAGACAGAGATAAAATAACTAAGTTTCAGAACCACGTCTGTATCAGTTTCCATCATGTGTCTGGATGTAATCATTGTAGTAATACTACTAGGTAAAGATTAAGTGAAAGAAGGAAACTAACTTAACCATTGTGGTTATACTGAACCCAGAAACCATTGTGCAACTCTTCCTAGTTTGTTTAGTACGTTTACTAACTTTGTTTTTATAGTTATATAAACTGTTTAATCCGTCCTGATAGAAACTCATTTAAACTTTATTTATTTTTAAACTATAGCAGTACTGTTTTCTAAAAAAAAGTCGTCTACTTTGAAGCTATCAAATCCTATCAACGCTATTTTTTTAAATATTTTCAGCTCGAAGATAAAATTGTAAGAAACGATAATAATAGGACGTCGTTATTTCCAATAACAAATTTTATTGAACTTAAGATTCTTGTTTATAAAAGTATGTAAACATCTCTATATACAAATACGGAAGCCTCACTGACTGACTTTTCCATTTAGTGAGGAAGGCATGGTAAACCACTTCACTCCTCGTTTTACTTAGTAAAACCTCTACAGGTCAACCCAGCCTTTCGGCTGATGACCTAAACAACAGCAATTTGTCTTTACATAACAAAGAAGGTACACTGAAATATGTACTTGCAGAAGAAGCGGTGAAATTATGTATGGGTTTGGCATGCTTATCTTGTTCTTGGTCTTCATGAATTTTGAGAGCATCAAAAATTACTTTCCATGGAATTTCTTAAGATTATGATTAAAATCTAATTTACAGACTTAAGGGAAATTAGATTTTGCGTTTTGAATCATTTTACCGAATTCCCATTTTTGAAGTTAGATCGTTCAAATTAAGAACATATTTTTCACATCCAGAGCTTTCAGGTATACGAAGTTGCATAGCTTCTAGATTTCCCACGGTTTATTTATCGTCAACTTCAGAACGGTTTTCCAAATATTAAGTCTAATTTCTCACAATAAAAGACAAATAAGGAAATACCACAACAAAATTCTAAAATCATTTTTTTTTTTTTTTAGATAATCTACAGACTAAAGGTTCTGTGTTTATGTATAGTACACATTTAAAAAACCAATGCAACCAACAGCTGTTACAAAAATAAAAGAAACATGTAACATAAGATATTAAATTACATAGTCTTGTACTAATTACGTTATTAAAATTTTTAATTTATTTAACTAACAGTAAGTAGAACAAGAAAATGATTTATATTGATTCTTATCTAAGGCACTGTTATTAATATAAAATAAAAGTAACGACATAATGTGTGTGAACTTCTACAAAAAAACACCTGGGGGAGAACAGTGAGACACACACACACACAAACTTTTTATTGTACGTAGGTCTATATCCTAAAATTGATCAACAACCCCAGACAACGTAAAAGACCTTGAAGTTGAGTCAGCACATGATTCTACCCTTTATATTATTATATTACATTCATGAGTCATAATATTAACAAGCCTATTTTTGGAACCGGTATGAATCGTACCGAAAATAACCTAATTGATTAATTAAGCTACTAATTCAGTGCACGCCCCGGAGGCTTAATTAAAACAGTATTAATCCTGCCCAATTAATTTAGTTCTTAAACTGTTTTTATAACCATCATTATATTCATTTACGTAGCACTTAAATATTTAAATACAAAAGTATACTTAACGATCAGCAGGCAATGGGCAATTTTTTTTTGTAAAAAAGAAGTCTGGATGTTCACAAAATAAAACTACAATAATATTTGATTTTCAAGTATTGGATATCTATAATATCCATTTCTATAATAAAAACTAGTAAATGGGGGTTACAAGAAGGAGGGCTTACTGCTAGCTTCTGATACACTCATTAAGTAAAATTGTTTATTGTTTTTCCCGGTTCTAGCAATTTTACTCCACCCTTTAAATTTTATATTTTTCTAGGTATCATTGTAAGAATAGTTAAGCCGATTATTAAAATTACAAATCTTCAAATTTTCCATAATAGGCAGGTGGAGTGTTAAATTATTTGTATTTTAGAAGCTAGTTCCAGGGCTACAAAAAATAGTTCTGTTTCTTATCATATAGTCAGCCAATTTTATGACTGAGGAATTTAAGAACAGAAGAAGTAGAGGTGTAAAAGACACTATACCTTGACGAATTAGAGACTGCAGATGAGATCTCGCCAATAACAGCCACGGTCGGGTGTGAGGTTGCCGTTTCGCTGAGTCACACTCTGTTCCACCAAACTCCAGCTGACTATTTGTTAGTCTGTCTTCCACAGCGGGACCACAACGTGACAACGCAGGATACAATTAACGAACGTCAACTGGATCTGTGCTGTGTTCTAGGTCGCTATGCTCCGCCTTCATCTGCAGTCTTTAGTTCGTTAAACTATAGGACAGGAAATCTTACATCACGTCCTCCTTCGCTGCTATGCGTTTAGTATCAAACTTCTTTACATCTCTCATCTGTTTTTTAAAAATATATTTTTTTATTTACTTTTTTTTGTTAATCCCTAATTTGTGTTCACTGCAATCTGTTCAATATAAGAACAAGAAGAAACCCCATGACCCAATGAGATGAGGATGGTATGACGTGTAAATGCGGTGAAGGCTTGTACAACAGACTCAGATCGACAATTTCAGAGAGAGTATGGTTAATTGAACCCAAATTATTAAATACACCGTTAACCACTGGTGTATGTTAATACATAAACATAAAAACAACCGCTAAGTGTTATTTATGTTTTTTTAGGCCGTATATAATTTTATTTATGTTTGTTTATGTTTATGTTTATTTAGGCAAACGGAAGAATATTGGTTAAATTAAAGAAGTTTATTTTATATTCAAAAAAATTATCTCGTTACAATAAGTAGGAAAATAATCATTCAAATTTTAACAACTACCTTTTTACGGGGTAGGAGCAAAGTAACTCCCCTAAAGAAATAAATCATATTTCTGTACTTTCTCAAACAGCTATAATTCTGAAAATCAGCTTAGTTAAAGTAAAGTGTGGAGAGAAACCGGGAAAACTGTGAAATGTAATAAACTAGTAGGCTACAACTAATGGCCTCTGTGGCTAGTTATAAATACATAGGCCTACACAGAATATTTTTACTTATCTTTCGCTCCATGTTAATCTCATCAAGCGTTCAAAAATCCTTTTCGTGTTATAATATTTATGAGCAGCTTTGTACAGACAATTATTGTAGATCAAAAAATTAAATTATTAAATTAAAATTAAATTATTGTAGATTATTGTACCTTAAAAATCAAGTAACCAAACCCTTAAAAAATTTACACAGAAATAAATCATCATTAAAATGTTTTATTTTAAGTACAATATAAATGTACTTAAAGGATTATCAAGCAAATGAGAGAAAAGAAAGCAAATAAGTTTAAATATAATAACAATTGAAAGCTTAAAATGAACAAAGGAATATTTTTGTAAAGAGAAAATGTCGGAATGAAACAAGACGAATAAGAATGGTAAAACTACGAAACATTATTTCATCGTTCTTTGAATTTACATCAAGACAAGCGGGAGTAATTATCTCGAATATAATAGCATAATGAAATCTTAAACACAATAAATTTATTGTAAACTGATAAATAAAACTAAAGGTAAATAAAAATACTTTTTTATAGAATTTTTAGAGTAGTTAAGTATACGTAAACTTATTTTACCTTAATTAAATGAATTGATCTTCAAGTATTTTGAATTATTCATTGCTAATAGCTATTCTTGCGAATTAATTTGCACAATAATAATTTTATACTAATTTATTCTTAAAAACCAATTATATTACTTATCATAACAGCCCAATTTTATTATTTTGCAATATTGTTTTGAGAAGTAAACATGAATTTGAAAAAAATATATCCGGTGAAACTTTATTATGAGTCTGTAAGCTGTTTTTCTTTAACTGTGGATAACAATAGGTCATAATGAATTTGTTCATCTGACATGTAGATATCAAGGTGCTTTCAAGATGGGTTTTATTGTTTTTATTTTCTCTTGCCTATATGAATATATAGGAAGGAAATAATTGTTTTCATTGCGATTTTTCGAAATCGAGTTTTCACCGGATCTACACGTTTTCAGAACCCCCTGAACCCAAAAACATGTTTTTAGCCATTGGTCTGGTGTGTGTCTGTGTGTGAACAAAATATTTCAAGAAAGGAACATTGTTCGAACTTGAAACTTAAGTTAGATACCACTAGTGGACCCAGCACGAACATTTTCATCAAAATCGGCCAACGGAAGTAGTAGTTTATTCGTGTAATTTTTCACTTTTTCGATTTTTTCAAAAACGGCTCCTACGATTTTTTTAAAAATCGCCTCATTTACTACATATTTTATGCTCTACAAGATAGGGTAGGCGCCATGTTTGCTGAAATTCTTGGGAAGGTTGTTACCTCGTAAAAAAATTGTTTTTTTAAGATTACGACGATATGCATTTTAGCTCAAAAATGTATATGATAAAAGTTGTAGAAAATATAAAATCCTACAACGTTTTTTGTACAACGCTTAGTTTAGCGGTAATTAGCGATTTTGTTATTTTCTCACGAAAACGTATAAGAACATCGATTTTTTAAGATTTCAGCATTAGTATGCATTTTACGACAAAAAGTATACAAACAAATTTATAGGAAATTAACATATCTACAACATTCATTTAAAGAATTTTTCTTTACAGAGCCTAGTTTAGCGTGAAAGAGTGATTTTCAGTATTTTTAAGCCAAACAGGTTGATTTTCGTCTTTCACTCATGATTAAAATAAGGTTGTGTTTTTTGAGGTTAGTTTTTTGTTTATTTCTAATGTTTTATTACTAATGTTAGGTTATATTGTTAAGTATTTGCATTTGTAAGAGAAAGTCGTGTGAGTGTTTTACACCAGATTTTTTTTTTCAATTTAAATCTTTTTATATTGGATTCGTTTGCAGTTCTCTACAACTGTATGTTACACGTCCATACAGGGTTTGAAATTACATTATTAACTAATAATTTGTTTTTATTTTTATGGTTAGTCCTGAATTCCACGCAATTGATCGTTGATTTTTGCAATATTTTTGAAGAGTACACATGAATTTGAAAAATATATCCGGTGAAATCTTTTTATGAATCTCTGTCAGCTGGTCACCATATAAAGTCGTTTATTTAAGACCTTTACTGAACAATGAATGGTGAATTTCTGTCAGCTGATTGACTGGGCTGTTCATAGATCGATAAACAATTAAGATAAAAATGAGAAACCAAAATTAAGAACAAGCAGGCTTACAAAACGAAGAAAACAATTATTAAATTTCATGATTTCTTTTGTTAGGAAATTTTAGATTTAAAAGTATGTCCAGATACATTTTATTTATTTCCGCCTCATAGAGAGGAGGTTTGTTAAGTAATCGTTTATAAATTTTATGTGATTACCTAAAACATTCTGGTAAAAGTGCACAGTTAAAATTCATTTGTTTTTCCCCCTTTAACATAGGTTAAGTGGAAAATGCATTACACAAAAGCGAGGGAGATAGTACACGAAAAATGAGAGAAAAGAAGACAACATACCAATAAAGTTAGTGCAAATTTACTATGATAAGATAAAAGAGAAAGAGGGTTCAGAAAAAGCCTTACCCACACGTCGTAATACTGTATTGTAGCAACAAAATAAGCCCCATTTTTAAGAGGCTGTCGCATCATATTAGTCTCATCTAACACCCGCAGTTTGAATCTACCCTCGCCTTCATTCTATCGCGTTCATTTTCTCTCTAACCCGCTTTCTACCATCATATAACTATACAGCACTTCGCATCAGCGCATAAGATGTGAGAGAACACCATCTGCTGCTCGGGGCACTTCTATTACCTGCTCGTCTACAACAGATCCCCACGACATAGAAGAAGATACAACGAATTCACGGCCTTCTTTATCAAACTATGTCCTCTTCTACCATGTATCAAACTTACTAAAGCTTTCTCATCGTTTTTCTACTACAATGTAGCGGAAAACATACTCCCCGACACACGTAATCCATTTTACGGACAGTTTCCTTTAAGTACCCATCAATATTCGATTGTTGCTTGACCCTATTGCCTAGCAGATCCATTTAAGTTATAAAACTTGGCTACCCTAAAACTTTCCTATCGATAGACAATTCCCCTATATAGAAAAAATGAAAACACAGAATAAATGCACTTGAATCAAAAATAAAAACAATTTCACGCTTATTTTGTTCAAGAATTACACCATGTAGGTGCGGTAATCATATTCCCTCGATTGCAATTCAGGATATATAATCCGAGGGGAAGAGGTTGTCGACAATATAGACTACTATTTACACAGTGTTTTAAATCTATTGTCGCATTTTAAAGTTTGTTTGTTTATTTTAATACTTTATTTTCACGATATAAATATTTCAGCTAATAAGGATTAATTAATTTACATCGAATGATAAACTATACCTCTACAAATTAAAGACTGCAGATTAGATCTATATATACTGAAGTCACGAGATTGCTTTATGCGTATGGATGGGCTGTGAGGAAAGGAAGTGAAAAAAAAATCAGAATATGAAGGGTCAATGTACACAGTTTACTAGCTGCAAGTAAACTAGCAGTCTAGAACAAGCGTCGGGGGAACGAACAACTAGCAGGTAGTTTAGTTCGCTAGTATTCACTAGTGCGCTAGTGACTTTGAAAATGTTTGATTTTACTAGCGCTAGCAGAGGGGAAAAGGTCACGCAATTGACTAGCGCTAGTAAATTAGCTTGATTTAAAAGTTTAGAAACGTTGCTAGTTGTTAGTAATCTAACTTTGTACAGCAATACATAACACAACTCACGTAATATGTTTTCAGAGCACTGGCAATAATTAAATAGCTCCGTGGGAATCGTCATCGATGAGTTAGCAGGTCCTGCTAGTATTTCTTCTTCTTAACGTGCGTCTCCGACCGGAGGTTGGCAATTATGATGACTATTCGGACTTTGGACACCGTAGCTGTAGCTCTGAACAGCTCTGCTGAGGTACAAGGAAACCACTCGCGAAGATTCTTTAACCAAGAAATTCTTCTTCTTCCCGCGTCTCTCTTTCCTTGTATTATCAAGTGAAGCATTTCATCTTTTGGTCCACGCATAATATGACCCAGATATTCCATTTTCCTTTTTTGAATGGTGTAAACAAGCTCCTTTTCTGTTCTTATTCTCCGCAAGACAATCTCATTGAGTGCTTTATCCGTCCAGGGTATTTTTAGCACGCGCGTGTACAACCAAAGCTCAAACGAATCTATTCACCTGATACTTGTCTTCTTTAATGTCCAAGCTTCCGAGCCATATAACACTGTTGAGAAGATGTAACATCGAACCATCCTTAATCTGAGGTCAAGACTCAAGGACCTGTTAGTACTAGCAGCTAGTAAACTAGCGTCGTGGGAATAGGTCATTAGGTTAGTTATCCCGTTTTTATAAAGCGTCGAACTCTTTAATTTTCCTAGGTATCACGCTCGAAATACTGCATACTAAAAATCATACAAATCATTTACCATGATTTCTTACTCAAAATCATGTAGTTATCTGATGTATGTAAAATCGTGTAGTTTGTGTACTTTCAAATTCCTATTTTTTGAACCCCAGCTCTTCTGGAAGATACAGGAACAGTATTTATCGAATTACCGTCAAGTCGTCGCATTTTTTCTCTTAGCGCAAGTAATCAAAAAGTAATTGTTTACGTCCGGTTTTTTGCACACTACAGCTACTACTGAGGATGAAGGTTGATAGATAAAAATGGGTGATAAAAAAAGTACTTTATCGGGAGTTGAATCCGGAACCGTTGACGAAGTATCCAGTTGCGCTGACCACTAAACCACGGACCGTCCGGTAATACAAATGATTTAGTATTTCCGTTTAACTTCTAAAGAACAGATGGGCCGAATTTCAGCTCATTTCAGGCGTCAAGGAAGCTAGAAATTAGTGACGAATGAGCAAGTCAAAGAGGAATTTCACATTTTATTTTTATAGAGATTAAGATCAGATTAAAAAGAGTAGAAAATTTTAGAAATGTAATACTTCCGACCACAGACAAAGTGGCAAGAAAAAAGAAAAAAATAATATGAAAAATTCATTTCACGGTATACAGCCTAATTAATTTCCATAATTAATCATATCTTTTATTAAGGAAGAAGGGATGGTTGGATCATCAAATACATTAAGATTAATGGTTAAAAGGCCTAAGTAAGCACTAAAAGTAAGAACGCAGATTTAACGTTGTCTTATGAAAAAGAAGACTAAATACTTGATATTAAAATATCAAAATTTTCAGCGTTATGTACTTCATGAATAACGTGTCAAATACATTTTCCTATAACATTAATAACGCGTAGGCTAAGTAAAAATGTTAAATAAAAGCTTCCTTTGAAATTTATCACAAAAAACTGAAGTATTTATTAAAAATCATACCATCTCTACGCTATGGAAAAATAACTCATTTTATCAGAATAAAAATATTCTAATACTACTTAACAATACAACTTTACCTAACCTAAAGTATTGAAAGTTTAATTCACTATACCACCACAGTGTTTCAGGATGAACAGATAATATTTCAGGAACTGATCATACACCTAAAAATACGAAAAACAGTTCATATAAACATTGTTTATGTCGAATTCTGAAATCTACCATAAAATCGAGCTAATTACTGACATCACGCAAAAGAAACGAACTTTCTTCGGCATCTTTCTTCGGGCATTTACTTAGAACACCGGACAGTCGAGAAACCAAACAACTCATTTCTATAATTATTAACGCGTGGAAAAATCCTTCAAGGTGGTTGGCCGAAATAAAGCAAGATACGCAAGATCTTAACATTGCAGAACAAGGTCTTTCAGAAAAATCTCAACAGCTTAAGTTGCTTAAAGATAAAGACACAAGATTTGTCGAAAAAACTCGAGCTTCGTCGTTAGTGATTTGTACAGATAAAATCAGACAGATCGGATCCCAAAATATGAAGAATTATTGGGAAAAACTTAAAGTCCTTAAACCAAAGCAAGGAAAATTTCTAAGTTTGATTCAAGTGGTCCAATGAGGCCGTAAAAAACAACATTGGACCGGAATTGCTTCCTTATCGAGTTACGGCTAACGAAAACTTTCACCTGAAATTCAGCTCCCCCTGTGAAATGAACTCATACAGGAATTTTTAGGACGTTAGAATATTAATTGATTACCTTTTATGCAAAATGAGCTGAAAAATCTAATAAAATGTGTCCCACGTCCGTAACTACAGTCATTTCTGAAATAGGCTATCTGACGAAACACGCCAAAGTCGGTCTCGAAAAACATATTTTCTTTAGATGTGAAGTAGATTAACTTTGTTAAATGGGCAACGAACACATTAGCCGTCAGAATCATTAAAATTTCTAATAAATTAATTAAAAACAATTTATATTAAAATAAACATCTTCGATGTTGTAATTACAAAACACGTATTTAATGTGGTACATTGTAATTGTTAACTCTAGTAACATCCTTTATTAAAAACTGTAAACGAAAACAGTGTACATTTTCATAATTAAAAACTACATAATATAGAATATTTGCAAGTACAGCGGACATAAAAAACAAAAATTCTCGGGAGTTGTTTTAATCAAAATTAAAATAACAGATTGCAAATAGTACGTCCCATCTACATAATCAATAATAATAGAAACGGGCGATATTAATAAAGCTTCTTCTATTCAACGGTTTTTAATAGTAGAAGCACGCCACCCATGTGGATTATATGGTCCACGTGACGTCACGACCTGGAGCCTGAGAGGGCAATCTCAGCGGCTAGCACCTGCCTCGCACCTGCCATTTAACAAACACCTGTCGGCCAGGTAGGACTTGATTTCCTGGTCCAAGGGTCCGTTTATACATCCCGTTCACGCTAATACACCAGCGTTGTTTCAGCCTATACACAGATTCTTTTTAAAACAACTCTTTAAAATTACGATCCACTTTCGGAATAACAAATCACTTCGTAACAAAAATAAAATCTAACTGCACTGATTTTTATAATTTAAACTGTACTCAAATATCCTTTACGTTCTCTATTTGAACGAACACAATTTAAAAAGAAAACATTGATTCACCAACTCTAAAACATAAAATAAATTTCTATTTTTTGTTTAATTAGTAAATTTCAAATCACGACTCATTCGAAAATTCGATTCCCGGTAAAGAGTTCCAAGATTTTATTATTTTAAATATAATTTTGCAACACCTAAACGTAATATTAATTTTTCTTCAATCGGAAATAAAATTATTATTTAAAATCTCCATGCAATTATACAGAATGATTTTTTAATCCTGTTACCCAGTTGTTTAATGTCTGGTAATTTTTTCTAAGAAAGTAAAATTTTGTTTTGTGACACGAAGTTGGTAGTCCTACTCAACCGGTATAGATACTGCAATGTGAGTTGATTTTCCTTGAGCTGTGTAAAATTTTGTGCCGTTTCCGGTCGTGTTAGAAACAGAATGCCTTTTACCCTAGAAAAGTTTTCATTCTTAAACAATATTTTGCTACGAAATCGTAAGCGAGTGTAAAAAAAATCATTTGAAATTAAATTTGTTGGTATTGCTCTACCAGAAAAAATGTCAATTTCTAGGCTAACAAACCGATTTTGAGAGACGGTAGTGTTTGCGACAAAAAACGTAGTGATCTACCAACTCTCTTGACAGCTGACGTTTTAGAAAATGTGAAAATAAGATTGCTCAATTCTCCCCGGAGAAGTTTACGGAAACTTTCCTCGCAAGTTGGTTTGTCATATTCGAGTGTTCAGAAAGCTGGTAAAACATTGAAATTGTATCCGTATCGCGAACGTTTAGTCCAAGAGCTTCAGCCTCCAGATTCAAACAAGCGATTGTTTTAGGGTAAAAGACATTCTATTCGTAACACGACCGAAAACGGCACAAAATTTTACACAGCTCAAGGATAATCAACTCACACTGCCGTATCTACACAAGTTGAGTAGGGCTACCAACTTCGTGTCACAAAACAAAGTTTCCCTTTCTTAGAGAAAATAACCGGACATTAACAACTGGGTAACAGGACTAAAAAAATCACTATATTTACGTGTAAATAGACATATTAGGCCTACATTCTGTAAGTTTTTTTTAGGTCTGACTGTTTTTCAATTGCTGCTAATGAGGACTGTGAGAAAGATGATACATGCAGATTAGCGATGAAAAAATACCCGACCTGACCAGGAATTTTATTTTTTATATCTTCAAATGTTTTTACAATTAAATCTATTTAACTTTTATATTCGTATCACATTTACCATAGTTAAATCACATACGGAATTTAAATAACGAATTCAATGTATGAAATATTCAGATGATATTAGCTAAGTACTTTATATAAAGAGAATTTTAATGTGTATTTTTACAATATACGTAGTCTAATTAATTTATTCAAGTTATGCTAAATTACTAATTGAACCGCAGACTAGAGTTAATACATTAATTAAACAGAATAAATAAATTGTCAATTTATGAAACGTTTTACGTTAATTGAAATTGTGAATCGAATACGTATATCGGTCCTTTAGTTATTATTAATTAAAAATAATAATTTATAAAATCGGATTATAAAATGAAGACTGGTTGGTTATTTTGATAAAGTTCACTATTCACAAAACTAAAAAAAAACCATGATTTATTATCGTCGTAATAAATTTCTGATATACGGTACTCCCCATATATTTTCATCAAAACAGATTTTTTTACGTTCGTATAACCCAACTCAAACCACGTGGCCTCTGAGATGCGCACACCGGCGTGTGAGAAAGAGCTATTTAGTGAGCATACCTCACTTGCACAAACATACGAGCACAATTAAAATAGCAGTAAGAACTTTGCATACTTTACATTACTGATGTATGGTCTTTGTTTTTTCACTTCATGTAATAAGTTATATAATTTACTTTATTTTAGTTATATTTATTTATTGTGTAATATAACCTTACATTAATTAACGTATTTGTATACACGCCAACGCTGGAAGATGAGGGCAAGGTGATGTTAGTAATACAAAATATTGAAGTTCATAATGACATATCGCACACTTTAGCAATGAAGCAATACTTATAAAATGCATAAAACTGTTTCGTGATTTGTTCAGTCGTTTTAAATTTCATAGATGTTCTGTCATGAAACTTTACTCCAGCCGCCATGATGACTTGGTACCATACGGAATATATAAGTCATCACTTAAACAATTTCTAGCTAATGGAAAAAAAACAAGTAAGACCACCCCCGTAATTGTAAAGAAAAATAATAACAGAAATCTGAATCCTGAATCCTGAATCCTGGTTGAGAGGGCTAAGAAGCCCTATGATGGCGACATCGTGTTAAGGAACACCTGGTCGCTCGGGGAACAATATAACAGAATAATTGCAACCTCAAGAAATTTAGGGGGAATTTTATAGTTTAAATAGGAAATAGGATTCTGGTTCGTGGGACATTGGAACTGGGACTTGAAAGGAGGTAATTTATTTTTAGAAGTTATTTGTGGAAAATTTAAATTAAGGGACAAGTGGGTTTAAGAGCGGCTCTTTTATTTTATTTTATTTTTCAGTGGCCTTTTTTCAGTTTTGTGGGAGTCCTATTATCTTGGTGAGGGGAAGGCATGCATTTTACTGAACGTGGACTAAAGGTATAATTTAAGGTAGGGGTTAGTTTATGATTTCAGGGGAGACGGAAAGGGCAGAGTTTGGCATAATCACCGGCCTTTTTATCTTCTGAGTGTTTAATAATTTAAAATGGCGGCTCTTTTCACCGTAGTGGAGTGATTATGCATAGGAACATGGGGACAACTACCAACTGGGGAGAGTGAGTCATACAAGTAGAAGGGGCATGGGCAAATAAGAGGAATACAGGGCAGAATAAAAATGTGGCAACTCTAAATTTTGTTAAGTGGGTCATACTGAAATTTAGATAAAGTCGTGGAATGGTAATGGCATAGAGACTTCAGGTGGGTGTGGGCGTCGGTACAAGTCCTGAATGATCTGGGGTCCGTCAGTTTTCCCAGCGTCGTGTAGCCGTTTCGAGGTATTGTAAATAAAGTCCTCCATAGAAGGGAAGAGAAGGTGTTCGTGTATGATGCGATTGGATATAAGATAGTGGAACTGTGTGATGCACCGGAGGACTTTGTTCTGGTATGCTGAAGTACGTCTTTTGTTGGACTTGGAGAGAAAGGGCCACCATACCGGTGACCCGTACAAAAGGAAAGGACGTAGGATAGAGGAGTACATCAGAAGTTTCAGTTTTGAGGAGTATGCAGGAGAGAGGAACAAAGGGATGAGTAAAGCGAACAAGGCCCTACCCTTGCTAAGTTTGCTGTCAATGTGCTGTCGAAGTGTCAATCGTTTATCTAGGTCAACCCCTAGATATTTCACGCTGTTCTGCCATGGGAGGAGTTCCCCTTCCAATCGTAGAGGCGGAGGAACATTGCGTTTTAGTGTAAAGTGGATTGCTTCGCATTTTGTGGGGTTAAGTGATAGTCTCCAGACACGACACCAGCTAGTGATGTCTAGAAGCTGAGTTTGAAGCGCGCGGCAATTGAGGCGGAGGCATCTGCCGTGACGGTACAGAATAGCATCATCGGCAAACAGTCCAAATTGGATTGAATCACGGACAGGAAAATCGAAGGTGTACATAAGATAGAGTATGGGCCCAAGGACCGAGCCCTGAGGTACACCCGCGGACGAGAGGGTGAGTGGGGACATGGCCATGTGGAACTGAGGAATAGTGACAGAGACTTGGAACTGTCTTCCAGTAAGATAGGAATGGAGTAATCGGACAGTTGAGGGGGGAAAGAATTGTGCCAGTTTGTAAAGGAGGCCCATATGCCAGACGCGGTCAAATGCAGCCCGAAAATCAAGCAGCACAGCCGTCGTGTCACAGTAAGAATTTCTGGCATCCACAAGTGCCGTGACGATGCGGAGGAGTTGGGTAGTTGTGGAGTGTCCTTGACGAAAACCAAATTGCTCGGGGGGAAGAACAGATTCAACAACAGGACGCAGGCGCGGGAGAAGAAGCCTTTCGAATAATTTTGACAGGATCGGCAAAAGGGAAATTGGTCTATAACTTTCGGGATCAGTCGGACGTTTATGGGGTTTCAGAATAGTAATGACTTTGGAAACCTTCCACGAAGAGGGGAAATGTTGCAGCGCCAACACTGCATTGAAAATTGCCAAAAGATGAAGCTTTAGATCTGGCGGGGAATTCAGGATGGCGTATCCAGAGACATTATCAGGACCAGGGGCCTTACGCGGATTAATCGAGGAAATTACAGAGGTGACATCATCCTCCGTGAAGGGCTGTAAGTTACAGGGCGTAGGGTCAGAGAGCGTTGAGTTGACTTCATCATGAATGAGTTCATCCTGGTCATGATGAACGGGCGGAGGGGCAACAAAATGTCGTTCAAAATGCGAAGCGAAAGTGTCAGCAATCGCCTGCGGAGAATATGTCAAACCATTAGGTGTCATCAGAGGATGCGACTTCCTCTGGGTCGACAACAACGACGTGTAGCCTCCCATGGTCTTCCGTCATCCGCTATTCGATGAAGGTAGTCCTCCCACTTACTACACCGGTGACCATCGAGTAGCTGTTTACACCTAGCAGCGGCACCGTTGAACAGATCCCGATGATGTGGATCTCTGGTGCGCTGCCAGAGCCTTCGAAAGCGACGCCTATCGGCGATTGCTGCTTTGATAGGAGCTGGAAGTGATGACCTAGTGTGAGGCGGGCGTGGGTGTGAGTTCTGGGCAATGGAATCGGAAAGTATCGAAGTGAGGGAATCAAGATGGGACTCAAGCTCAGTTACAGTGGTAATAGTAGGGGGTTCAGGTGGGATTAGGGAGGCAACTGAGTCATAGAAGGAACGCCAGCAGACCTTCAGAGAAGGAGGCGGGACAGGGATACGAGCAGTCGAGGACGTGAAAGTAAACAGAACTGGATAGTGATCAGAATTCAATTCAGGTAATACATCGATGTCAGGGACGGAGGCAAGATCGAGAGAAACAGCGTAATCAAGGATATCAGGAAGTTGATAGGTGAATGGGGGCACCCTTGTCGGGGTGTCAGGAACATGGAGCGCTAACGACAAAGGAGACTGCTCGAGGAAGGACAGGAGTTCAGTACCAGCAATGTTCGTTGTTCGGCAGCCGAGATCCGTGTGTTTGCTGTTCCAATCGCCAGCTGCAAACACAGGTTGACGTTGGTCGAAGAGCATAGCAAGGGCTGCGGGGTGGAAATGGGCAGCAGATGGGGGGCGGTAAACTGAAATGAAAGTAACCAGACGTGAGAAGAGAGGCACCGTAACAGCGACATGTTCAATCGAAGGAATATGGGTCACGTCAAGGAAGTTATGAACATGTCTCTTATGTATTAGAACAGCTACCCCCCCTGCCGGGACCACAGCGCCAGGTCGATCGGCACGATACACAACGTAGGGGGATAGGCGAAAGCGAGTAGTAGGTAAAAATTTAGTTTCCTGTAGAAGAGCAACGTCAATATCGTAATCTGTTAGTACTCGTAGTAGGTCATTTCGTTGGCGAAGGATGCCATTGCCATTCCATGACATAATGCGAAAACGCATTACAAAAGGAGGGAGGTCAGAGATGAGATAAGGATAGTGATAGCTTCAGAGGCGGAGCTAATAGATGTTAGTTGAGGAAGAACATTAGCCACCCAAGCTAGGAACTTAGGGGAGGTTAAGAACTGGACGATCGTAGAAAAATCAAATGCAGTGCTGTCCTTAGGAGGGACTTTTTTAGCCGGGAGTGGCGGAAACTCCCTTTCTGAGAAGACCGGCTTGGATGGCTGTGAGTGGTAGGACCACTCAGAAGTCGGAAATTGAGTCTTGGTGGTGGCCCTGTGCACAGGAGCCTTCTTTACGATTGTTTTGTTATAGCTCCTCTGAGTAGGAGGGGAAGAAGAGGAAGAGGGTTGTGATTGTGTCGCCTGGGACTTGGCGGTAGACGGAGCTGATGAGGAGGCGGCCGTCGATTGGGCGGCAGCCTTGCGCCTCTCGGCAAGAAGCCGGACATGTAATGGGCACCCCCGGTAGCTAGCAGGGTGCTGGCCATTACAGTTGCAGCAGCGAGGCTGTTCAATTAACTTGCCTTCACACTGAGCTGCGTCGTGCTTACCGCCGCACTTGACGCACCTTAACTCATGGTTACAATTAACCGATGAGTGGTCATAACGCTGGCACTTAAAACATTGTGGCAGACCCGGCCGTGGGCGGAAGGCCTCCACGGTCACTTCAATGTTGAAGATCGAATCGACCTTGTAAATGTCCTCGAAGCGAGGTGACTTGCGCAACTTCACAAGGAACACATTGATTGGCCTGCCAGCTCGGCCAGTTATATTCTGGCAGTGGCTCACCTCGAAGCCACGCTCAGCGAGGAACAGTTTTACCTCTTCGGGTTGAAATGAAGAGTGTAACCCTTTGATGGCCACCTTGACCTCATCAGGCTCATTCGTATAATATGTGTGGAAGTTTATGCCCTCCGAAAGGAGGACAGTCTTGCACTTCTGGAAGTCCCCAATGTGCCTTACAATAACAGAAATACGTAACAACCAACACACAATCTCTTAATCTAAACGCACATACCAATTCCTTTAGGTCAGTTGTTCCTAACCTGGAAGGTGTAGAAGAATTTCAAGGGAGACGTGAGTGTATTAAAAAAATAAAATAATTTACTCAGTTTTGTAGTCGCATATATATATTTTTCAAAATTATCGAGCTTCTTTGTACCTGTACTCTAGCAGAATCTGGCACTCGAATATTGCAGTAACAAGGTAATTGTCCTACTTTGGCAACACTCATCACTCTTCTGTGTCATATTCCGATCGTAGGCTACTACTTATTTTGACCACTTATAGTGGTTTTGGGAGGGGCGTGACCTCGCATCAGAGTTAAAAGGGGAGTACAGTGCCTGAAAGGTTGAGAACCACTGCTTTAGGTCATGGATAAGAACAACCAAAATTAACAGATAATCAATTTGGTTAAAAACATCAGAAATTAGCTGGCAAAAATTATGTATTTTTATTTTATCTATAATAATTTTTTTGGAATATTTTAGAAACATAGAAACTGAGAAGTAACCAAGTCCGTAGTTCATCCGATAATGCAATCGACATTAAAATCAATGACAAAATTTTTGACTACGAGGGAAAATACAAATAACAGATCACACTATATTCCATCACAATCGCATAATGCTGTGGATGTTACTAAGAAATTAAAAACTTCAAATCATCTGCCCCGTTGGAAAAGAAGCTAAAAGAAACATGAATTAAATACCAGCTTAAGAATTTATTGAAGAGAGTAGAAAATCACAATCACGAGTCAAATTATTACCTTCCCAATGTGATAATTTTATAGAGTTGATGAGTTTCCAGAAGATTTCACAAGTAGGAATATGATCAAATAGTATTTTAAGCATGCTAAAATATCGTGGTTATTTGGGAACACGTTTGATTTCAATTTGTAACGATGCAAATTTTCAACTTTATCCATATTTCGCCAACGAATTTAAACTACACTTTGTCCAACAGTTAGAAGATACCAATGCTCATAATGGCCGGAGCGCAGTTACGTACTGTGTTAAAAACATTGACACACGCTATGGAAACATAAGTTTATCTTATTGTATGCTATATTATAATTATATTAAAACAAATTACGTTTACGATTAAAAATATTTACGTTATTGTCTGAAATATATATTATGTGACAGAATTGCTATTACGTTTGTAATTGAATAGAATTATTTTTAGTGTAGGCTAATACACAGCATTTTGTTTGTAAAACCATAAAATGTTATGAAAAGATAAAATTAAACACAATTTATTTTTATTCTTTCAAAATCTATATTTATCCATTTCATCGCCATAAGCCTATGGAATTCCATAAATGTTTGTTCTTTAAATGTAACTATTTAATTACATTTATTTTAAAGTATTTCATTTCTTTATAATTTTAGGTAGCCAATGTATGAAATACTGCGTCTCTTAATCGAATATCGGGGCCAAACATTATTCTTTAAAAAATAATCACTTATAATTTTAACTTAAGTTAAAATTACAATTACAACTAAAACTTATATGTTATTAATTAAATACTACGTATGTTTGCAGGACAGGTAGCAGCGGAAAGCGTATTGCTCTGTACAGTATAACCAATGTTAAATTGGAATCGTTTATCTTTCCCACAGACTTACGTGACTGTTGGATATAGAATAGGAAACTATAGTTTAGCAACGGCGCACATTACCTTTTGAAATACTGTACTGACAAAAATAAAACTATTTCTGCCAACATTTTTTTTTTTGTTTTATGTCTGACTGTTTTGTAATTGCTGCTTATGAAGACGGTGAGAAGGATGATACATGAAGATAAGTGATGACCTGACCGGGAATCAAACAGAATTTTTTTTTTTTGTTTAACGTCCGACTGTTCTGCAATTACTGCTAATGCAGACGGTGAAGGATGAAATGATGTTTTGTAACGTATGAAAATATACCGTGCCTGAATGGGATTCGAACCCAAGACCGCATGATGAGAGGCGAGCACGTTACCAACTGCGCCAATGCGGCCGGCAATCAAACAGAAAAATCCGTAATGTTTGTCTGGCTCAAAGCTTTATAATTATTAATCGACTGTTAGATAAACAGTATTTAGACGTACCGTATTATATTATATCTAGCAGAATTACCAACACAATACTGTAGGACCTGTATTTCAGGCCTATGTACTTAGGACATAATTGGTACGTCACGAATAACAAACAAACCAACAAGACTAAAGCGATTTGAGGTTTATTCAATGGAGCACAGATAGTTGAGTCTAGTGTTTGCTAATAATAAGGTCGTACCCAAAAGCAAATCAAGGCTGTATAAACCAACCAAATTTGATGCTGAAGGCAAATTTGAGATCTAATGGGAGTATAAAATTTGTATACATCTAAACTATATGTAAATTAATCATAATCAGTATCTAGTTAACATTAAATATGGGATTTTCTCCTTTAGATTTAATAACCAATAATTAGGCCTATAAAATAAAATATAATTTCAAAATTATACAATAATCACCTCTAACGATTTACAAGAAAAAGTTTTTTTTTTTTTTTTTTTTTAACTTTAATAACTTTATTTGCAACTATATACTACGATACAACGAGCAAATTAGATGACAGTAAACAACGGATGACAAGGAAAAAAAAAAAAATAAAAATAAAAATAAATAAATGAAAAAGAACAGTGATACCCATTGGTATATGTTCTATGAAATAAAGTTCATGATTCATGAATGATAAATAACAACATAAGAAAAAAAAGAAGAAAGAAAAATAAAATAAATCACTTTATAGAAGATCCCTGGCCCATTGACGTTTCAACCTGCGCTGCGGATTTCCTGGTAGTGATGCATCCGATAGTTTGGTGATTAATTCGTTGGGGTGATCATGCAATTTTCTGTGAAAAACACTGTAGCTGGACTTAACTACTTCACTTATGAACGGAATATTAAGGTCGTCATGTAGAATTTTGTTGTTGACATAAAAAGGTGCGCAGGTGATTAAACGTAGGCATTTTGACTGAAAGGCTTGTAATTTTTGTAGATTGCTCGGTTTAGCTGTGCCATAAATTTGTAGTCCATAGGTCCATATTGGTTTGAGATAAACTTTGTATAGTAATAGTTTAGATTTTAGAGTCAGTGAAGAGCGGCGTCCAAGAAGTCGAAATAGTTCTTTCAATTTGGAGTTCAAAGTCAGTCTTTTGGTTTTTATATGAGTCGCCCAGGTGAGTCTCTTGTCAAAGTGAAGTCCAAGGTATTTAACTTTTTGTCGTTGTGGTATCGGTTTATTGTCGAGGAATAGTTGAGGACATTCGCCTTTCCGGAGAGAAAAGGTGACATGCACTGATTTTGAAGCGTTGAATTGGATCCTCCAGATTTTTAACCAATAATTTAAAAAGTTAATGTGACTTTGTAAATTATTACTTGCTGCTTCTGGCTTTACATCAGAAGAAAGGATGACTGTATCGTCAGCATAAGTCGCTAAGGTGGTGTTAGCAGATGCAGGTAGATCTGATGTATAGATGCTGTAAAGCAGTGGCGACAAGATTGATCCTTGTGGAACACCAGCGACGATTTGTTTGTAGTCAGACAGAGCCGTGTTATGTTTTACTTGAAAAAATCTGTCCGTTAAAAAGGAGCTGATGATTAAGAAATAGGCACCTGGCAAGAATTTTCTTAATTTATATCGCAGACCTTGATGCCAAACTTTATCAAACGCTGCGCAAACATCAAAGAAGACGGCACTTACATATTTTTTTTGTTCAAAGCCAGAGGCAATTTGATCAACGATTCTGTGTAGTTGATGAATTGTGCTGTGCCGTCGACGGAACCCAAATTGATGATTAGGGATTATACCTTGGTCTTCTACAAATATAAGCAGCCTTGGGAGTAAAAGTTTTTCGAATAATTTTGAAACTGTTGAAAGTAAACTGATGGGCCTGTAAGAAGATGGTTCGTGGATTGGTTTATTTTCTTTATGAAACATGATAACTTGTGAAAATTTCCACTGTATAGGAAAGTGGGTGGTCCGCAAAATAGCATTAAAAATTTGCGTAATTAGAGTTATTCCTGCTTGTGGCAGTTCACGTAGTACTTCAGCCGTTATCAAATCATATCCAGGAGATTTTTTTAGTGGCAATTGAGTAATTGCAGTCTTTATTTCTTGGTTATCAACAAAAAGTTATCAAAGAAAACTTTTATCTTGGTTATCAAAGAAAAAGTTATCAACAAAAAATGTGTTTATTATAATAATATATTTAATAAATCAGGCAGATATTTCACGATAAATGTTGTTATAATTGACAAAGTGGAACAGATTTACATTTATTTAATTTTTTAAACTAAGCGAATCAAATCAACAAATTAGCTTACGATACTTATTATATATTTTTTTTAACTTACTGGCCTTGAATAGTCATAATATTAACAGATTTGAAATGACGAATGATGTTTAAAGTCACAAAGGAGGCTAGATGGTGAATACAATAATATGATACAAACGGTAAGCCACATAAAACTTACATATTATTGTTATTTGGTCAAAAGTTACATTATTAAAAATCTATACAAATATTATCTGCCCATAACAGACAGGTGGAGTGTCAAATTATTTACACTCAATCTGTTTGTTGCAGGGCTAAAATAAATAGTTCTGTTTCTTATCACATGGTCAGCCAATTAAATGACTGAATCATTTAAGAACAGAAGAGGTAGAGGTGTAAAAGACACTAGTCAGAGTTATCTTCTCTGAAAGTAATGAATTTCACTATACAGCCAGACCCTGTGGTGAATGAAGTGAAGGTGTCATTTGCAGAGTGGAAAATATGTGCTTTTCAGAGGGCCCGGCATGCTGTTAAGCGTACTTTTCCACTCAGTGAGGAAGGCAATGGTAAACCACCTCACTCCTCGTTTTACTTAGTAAAACCTCTACAGGTTCAAACCAGCCTTTCGGCTGTTGACCTAAACAAACAACAACACAAATATTATAAAGACACCGTGTTTTTTTTGTGCAGGCTAATTTTCAAAACTACTAAACGGATTTTCATGAAATTTTGACAGCATATTTGTATTAATATTCACAGCAACATTTTATTTAAAAATTTCTGCCTGAGTCTATACAAGACTATAATTCATTTACACGTCATATACTGTATATCATCTTCCTTTCATTGGGTCATAGGGGTGCTTATTGTTCTTAAAGTGAACAGATTGCACCGTACACATGCAATAGGGATTAAAAAGGTTGGTTTTGTTGTTTTTACTATTAAATCTATTCATACATAAAAAATACCTATAGGCCTATATAGAAAATTGAAATTCGGTATCAAAATTTCACTAGGATCGTGTTGTTCGCTTAGAAAGGATTTCGAAAAATATTAACGGTAAAATTGTGAAAATTATTTTTTAATTACAACTTTATTTTACACCTAAATAAACAAGGATAAATTAAAAGGGAATTTAAATAACTATAATTATGTATTTTTTTTCTGCCCATAACTGACAGGTGGAGTGTCCAATTATTTATACTCAATCTGTTCGTTGCAGGGCTAAAATAAATAGTTCTGTTTCTTATCACATGGACAGCTAATTAAATGACTGATTCATTTAGGAACAGAAGAGGTAGAGGTGTAAAAGACACTAATCAGAGTTATCCCCTCGAAAGTAATGAATTTTATTGTACAGCCAGACCCCATGGTGAATGAAATAAAGGTGTCATTTGCAGAGCGGAAAATATGTGCTTTTCAGAGGGCCGGCATGCTGATAAGGGTACTTTTCCACTTTCAGTGAGGAAGGGATGGTAAACCACCTCACTCCTCGTTTTACTTAGTAAAACCTACAGGTTAAAACCAGCCTTTCGGCTGATGACTTAAACAACAACATGTATTTTTTATAAATAGCTATAGTCTACAAATATTTAACGGAAAAGGACACATATAACCAAAAATAAATACAATAAAAGCGGAAACTGTAAGTTAAGTATTTGTAATTGGGAAGCGAAGCGACCGGGATTCGTTGGTCTACGATGTTAAAGAACTAAAACTATTCATGGTGTAACGTACGTCGCTGTACATTTATAGACACGAATTTTAATTGTTTACAGAGAAGAACAACTCTTGCGCCTAAGAAGAAACATAAAATGGTGTTTAGCCTAAAACAGAACACATTATTTCTACATTTTTCCGAAGGGCAACAGTTCTAAAAATTGGTATGCATATTCTCTAAGCGATACCTAAATAAAAGTATCATGAAACCGGAAAAACCAATAAACAAGTTTAATAAATGTAGCACTCTAGGACGCGCGCAATTTCCGGTTAAAATTCACATCATGAAACTCTAAAAATTACGATCGAACGTGAATACTGCACAAGGAATAAACAAATTTTAAATGTCTTTTAGTATTTCTTTCAAATAGGAAAGTACAGTTGTATCTAAGAAAACTCAAACTAATGTCGCTTAGGTAGTCTTAGGATCTTAGTCGCTTTTAATGTGCCATAGCAGTTTCAATTTACGATTACATAAAACCACAGAAATAAATACGTAACAATTTAGTAAAAACAGTATTAAACCGATACTGACAAACAAAATTTAACAAATACATATAATAACGTACTGAACAAGTTTGTTTTCATTAGCACATGGATTAACATTTTGAATTATCATTTTTTTCTCATGTTACTTAGTTCTAAATTACCTGGAATAATTAAGAAATATTCAGATTAATTAATATTTTATTTTTTGTACCAAAAAAAGTTACAGTACATTTTTATAGAAATCTAAAAATAAAATTCTCAAGACCTTTTAATTCAGTGAAAAAATAAACACAGTAGCAGGGAATAATGAATTGTACAACATGAAAGACAAGGTCAGTAATAAGCAACACTGGAAAAAATCCAATTCACTTGTTTCCTTTTGTTTGCTTTTTAAATTACTAAATTTGTTTAACCTTGATACATAAATATTCGGTTTGAATACGAATAGAAATAATATTAATTATTAGTATAAGGTTTGTTACAAGCCATAATCTTCTATACATTAGAAGCTGCGTTAGTACATTCATGTTGTGAAAATATTAAATGATCTCCCAAAGAAAATATATTTATAATATTATTCAAATCTTATTATACAGGGTGATTCACGAAGATATGCAGAAATTTTGGGAGCCCATTGTACATGTAAAAATAATGAAAAAAGTTTATATAAACATGGGTCCGGAAATGCTTCGTTACCGAGTTACGGCTAGCGAAAGTTTCGCCCGGATTTCAACTCACCAGGTGAAATGGGTTCTTCCTGAAATTCTGGTAAGGTACATTAAGGGGCGAATTCAATAATTTCTAATGGTTTTTGATCTGATAAATTGAATAAAACAGGTCCCAGAACTGTCAGTTAGGTAGTTTTTAAGAAAACCAGTGTCAAATGCAAAAAATGGAGTGAAAACACATTTTTTATCTTTGGGCAAGAATAACTTTGTTATTTCACCAAGAAACAGTTAAAATTTTTGAATAAAACATGTAGAAAATTTTATTCTGAACAAATCGGTGTAAATAAAGTACACAGAAAGCGAATAGATGTTTGATTAAATGAATTTTCATTCATAACAGTACAAAGTAAAATTAACCGGAAAAATAAAGATGAAAAAATGTGTTTTTTTCATTCCATTTTTTGCGTTTGACACTGGTTTTCTCAAAAACTATTTAACTTAGGACCTGTTTTATTCAATTTATCAGGTCAAAAACCATAAGAAACGATTGAGTTCGCCCCTTAATCTACCTTACCAGAATTTCAGGAAGACCTCATTTCACCTGGTGAGCTGAAATCCGGGCGAAATCTTTCGCTAGCCGTAACTCGGTAACGAAGCATTTCCGGACCCATGTTTATATAAACATTTTTCATTATTTTTACATGTACAATAGGCTTCCAAAGTTTCTGCATATCTTCGTGAATCACTCTGTATTAACTACTAGTTACGCTTCGCAATCAACGCCATTAATAGTCAATTCTGCATTTTTGGTTTTGTGTTAGTCACGAGCGGGTAATGAGCTAGCAAATTAAAAAAAAAACGAAATATGTTACATACTAGGAACGTTTCAATAAAAAAAGAAAACTTGAATCATTCCTTCCGAGTAACCTGATATGTAAAAAATAGCTATTTACCTTTTCATTAAAAAATTTAGCTCCATTTTTACTTTCTTTTGCCTATATGAAAATATAGGAAGAAAAGTATTGTTTTCATGTTAATTTTTCGAAATCGAGTTTTCACAGGATCTACACGTTTTCAGACCCCCTGAACAAAAAAAGCATGTTTTTAGCGATTGGTTTGTGTGTGTGAACAAAATATTTCAAGGACGGAACATCAAACAAAGTTGAAACTTAAGTTAGATAATACTACCGAACCCAACACGAATATTTTCATCAAAATCGGTCACCCGGAAGTAGTAGTTTATTCGTGTCATTTTTCACGAATTTTTTTTGAAATTTTCTCAAAAAAGGCTCCTACGATTCTTTTAAAAATCGCCTTATTTAGTATAACTTTTATGCTCTTCAAGCTAAGGTAGGCGCCATGTCTGCTGAAATTCTTGAGGAGGCTGTTTTTACGTAAAAAAATTGTTTTTTTTAAGATTGCAACTTTAATATGTACGAGTATTTTAGCGCAAAAATGTATATAATCAAAGTTGTAGAAAATTTAAAAACCTACAACTTTTATTTCAACCATTTTTTTTGTATAGGTACCGCTTAGTTTAGCAGTAATTAGCAATTAATTTTGTTCTTTTTTCATGAAAAATCCGTAAAAAATAATTTTTTTTAAATTTCGGCCGTAGAATGCATATTACGACAAAAGTGTACATAATCAAATTTATAGTAAATTAAAAGATCTACAACTTTTATTTCATGCATTTTTTTCTACAAAGCCAAGTTTAGCGTCAGAGTGATTTTCCGTGTTATTAAGCCAAACTGAGGTTGATTTTCATTTTGCATCATTCACTCATGTTTAAAATAAGGTTATGTTTTCTGAGATTAATTTTTTTATTTATTTCTAATGCTTTATTACTAATGTTAGGTTATAGCCTATTGGTCATTGTTTGCATTGGCAAGAGAAAATTGTGTGAGTGTTTCACACCAGATTTTTGTTTATTTGAAATCGCATCAACTTCTTTGTTGAAAGTGACTAATATGGGTTACGGTATAGAATTAGTACGTTTATACGTGTATAATTTCACACTCTAGGCGAGAATCGAATCCGGAACCTCCCACTTTGCAGTGTGCAATGTCTTACGCTTTAACATCTGAGCCAAAAGGGCACCACTTAGTGATTTTTGTTTAAATATTTATGAATCCTTAAGATATGTTTACCTTCAAAAAAGTACAAGAAGCAATCTGTATACAAATTAAGTAATCAAATAATATACATAACATAATGTTACTCGAATGAAATAAAAAAATTGATAAATCCAAAACTTCTTACTTACTTTACCGTGTTAATAAAAAAGTGATACAAAATTAATTTTATTTTAAAAATGAACCGGTTTTTTCATAGATCTGTTGAGTTGGTATAACATCACCTGTCATCTTCCTTGAACCTGGTACAATCTACATTTTAGTTATTTTTGTATCATATTACCAATTTAAATTTAAAATAAATGTATAATACAGAGTGATTTTTTAGTCCTGTTAACCAATTGTTAATGTCTGGTAATATTTTTCTAAAAAAATAAATTTTGTTTTTAGAGACCTAAGTGGCTGAAAAATGTACAGCAGGTTATGGAGGAACTTAAAATCACTAAACAGGACCTACTAACGAAATCAACAGAGTACGACCAACAACTGGTCAAGGCTAACATAATAACATTTGCACCAAAACCCAGGAGATTATACAGAGTGATGTTTTAGTCCTGTTACCCAATTGTTAATGTCTGGTAATATTTTTCTAAAAAAAATAAATTTTGTTTTGTGACACTAAGTTGGTAGCCCTACTCAACCAGTATGGATATGGCAGTGTGAGTTGATTCTCCTTGAGCTGTGTAAAATTTTGTGCCATTTCCGGTCGTGCTACGAACAGAATGTCTTTTATCCTAAAACAATCTCTTGTTTAAATCTGGAGGCTGAAGCTCTAGAACTAATCGTATGTGATACGGATACAATTTCAATTTTTTAGCAGCTTTCTGAACACTCGAACATGACAAATCAACATGCGAGGAAAGTTTTTGTAAACTTTTCCATGGAGAATTGAGCAATCTTGTTTTCACATTCTCTTAACGTCATCTGTCAAGAGAGTTGGTCGACCACTACGTTTTCTGCTGCAAACAATACCTGCCTCTAAAAATCAGTTAGTTAGCCTAGGAATTGATAGAATAGAGTGGAGGAACACCAAAAAATTTAATTTGAAATGATTCTTTTACACTCGCATACGATTTTGTAGCAAAATATTGTTCAAGAATGAAAACCCGTTGTTCTAGGGTAAAAGACATTCTGTTCGCAACACAACTGGAAACAGCACAAAATTTTACGCAACTCGAGGAGAATCAACTCAAACTGTCGTATCTATACCGGTTGAGTAGGGCTACCAACTTTGTGTCACAAAAAAAATATCCCTTTCTTAGAAAAAAATTACCAGACATTAACAATTGGGTAACAGGACTAAAAAATCACTCGTACAAATATAAAAATTTGATTTATAAATAACATCATATAGAAAAACCTACATATCTGTTTTAATAAAAAAATTTTTGAGTCTTAACAACCACAATTACGTGCATTATAATACAGTTTTATTTTTTTTAATGGTGTAGGCCTACAGTGTACATTATTGTTAGACAGAAAACAAGACAGTTGGTCCAAAAAGAATCTCATTAGTTACACCACTTGAATTTCAATACAACAAATAGAAGTTCATACTGAAGTACAACAGCGGTTACAATCTGTCATGCTTTACACTCCATCCCAACCCCTTTTCCTAATTATATGTAAAACAAACAGACTATAAAATCATCCTATAATAAAATATAATCATATAAGTAAAAAAGACATAAACCATTTAAAAATATTGACCGTATATTAACTATAAAAACTTTTTTCTAATATTTCTTTATTTTAGACACACAATGTCAAAACAAAAATATCTGGTCTATAAAAAGTAAACTATGTACTAAAACTTCATGAACCGAAACTATTGTCTGAAGGGGAATGTCATGATGCGGGTAGGCAATATGTCTTAAAACGTACGGAAACGATAAAATATTTTAAGTTATGTTAGTAAAAGTAAAATACTACCATTAGTTATTACTTTTATTATTCTAATATATTTTGACAAGATTATTTGAGTATTTTTAGCGGAGGTTTTTAAAGAAAAAATATTGCAACATGGTACGATAGTCTAGAAATGGTTAAGAAAATAGAATGTTCATTGTAAGAATTGTGTAGAACAGTGATTCTCAACTTGGTGATCGTGGTGATATTACAGGAGGGGGTCACGAAACAATAATGAAATCGTTTAATCATATAATGAGAAAAAATCATTTATTATAGAATTACTTATAAAAATTTTACACGCAATAAGTACACTTACTTGTAAAGGAAAGAAATTAACCATTAATTAATTATTAATGTGATAGTTGCATTTGTTTTTCATTTAAATTTTCTTCATACGTGGATCTTCGTTAGAAATATATAAAAGTAAATTGTTCTCGAAGGATAACATACGATCCCATATTTTGTTTTTAGAGCAACCAAAAAGGAAACCCCCTTTTCACAGAGATAAGACGTGGAAAAAGGTATTAATATTTTAAATTCATCTGTGACTAAATTTACATATTCATGTCGTCGAGCAAGCCAAAACGTATTTAAATCTTCACATGCAAATTGCAGTTGTAGCGTTTTGTCGGCAGAAATTTCGATGAGCCGGTCTTGAATCTCAACTTGTAACTTAGCTGCGGCAACAACGTTTCACTAAACGGATTCAGTACCCATCTCTAAGAGAAGTCATTTTTATCTTTCGGGAAATACTGAGTTTAGCTCACGCAAATGCATCGTCATGCAACCCAAACTGTGTTGAATAATAGTGTCTTGTTCATTCAAATTTCAAAAAATCGGTTTCACGGTTGGCTTCAATCGCACCACTAAAATAAAAGTATCAGACGCACGCTTTGGATTCGAGACTCAACTGAAGTTGTGCGGTCGCCAGCGCCTTTTAAATACTGTTTGTCTGTGACTTGATGGCCCCTCGCAGAGGGGAGCAATATGCCGATTGCAAAACCATTTCAGAAAACATCTAATTTTTTTTAGGTCACTGAAACTTTTCGGAAATGACGTATTTTTATAAAACAAAGTATTTCGCATGTTTTATGTTCTATAAAATTATTTCGAAAAACACACGCCTAATGAGATAATGTATAATTTAGTAAAAGTTTTGTTTTTGAAGAAAAACCCGTATTTTTTCAAATACATCGTCATTGTTCAACAACTATTCCACCGATTAACGTAAAATTTGGCAGGCTTGTTCTGTAATAATTATGAAAAACGATGATGCAATCAAATTTAACAGAAAATCAATACTTTTTAAGTTTCAAGGTATTTTCATAAATACATTTTGTAAAATCGCGAAACACGACATAAAAAAGTCAGCATGCGAGAAACTTTTTTGTCTTTAAAGATAACTGTACACTGTAAGCGAATGAAATAAAGAGAAAATTTTGAATTAATTTTTAGTGAAAGAATTATTTAAATTTGACGAACCGTATAGGAGTTACAAGGATTTAAAAAACGCTGTACTTTGATTGTACTGATGTAAAGTATAAGCAAAAACGATAATATTTTCGAGCGCGGTTTTGAAAAGTTAATATCGGGAAAATTTTTCTGTCATTCGAAAAAGTGCACGCATGAAGTTTATTAACAGAGCTTAAATATATTTTCTCTAAAAAAATCATTCAAATCGGATCATCCGTTTTAAAATTAACACAGTTCAAATTTCGCAACTGCGCGGCGTGTATTGCATGATAATAAACTGCCCTGGTATTCTACTACTACCATTACTTATCACCAATATTTATTTGAACGAATAACTGTACTGGAATCTTAATTTAGGGAAATTGTTAATTACAGCTCCTTGCGTAACTTTCTGTAAAGGAAGACTAAGTAAATTAGTAACCCGTTCTTCATCTCAACGTTTAGTGACATTGTTAATTACATTTCTTCCATCACTGTGAACGGTTTGCCCATGTTTCCGTTTTGCATCCATATTTGTTTACGGTTTTAATATATGTTATAAACCATAAAGGCGTAACTGAAACTAACATCTTCCTAATTACCTAAAGTATTGGTGAATATATGAAATTATTATCAAACACACATGACCCGAGCAAGACACAACAATTGAAGCACTATTCACAAGTAAATGAAATGTTAATGTAGTAATGTAGTGTTCATGTAGTAAACGTAATGTGTATGTAATTTATAATATTTGTTTAGCAAAAGTAAACGATAACCTAATATAAATGATAAAATAGTTACGACTACAATATGTAACTTAAATGTATGCCCGGAAAGTAAAAGTTACGTCCGACGCATTGCAACGATACTACAGAACTGGTTGAAAAAAAAGACAACATGCTTACTGAAATATTCGGAAATGGTTTCTTGAAAATAAAAAAAACAATATTTTACTTTTTACAAAAGCGTTGTCAAAACATAAATTTTACGTGACAGAACAGATAAACAATAAGGGTGTAATTTTATACATGTACTAAAATAGCCCATAATACTATTACGTAGGCCTACGCCTTTCATGCGCTTTGGATGCGTGTGGTTGTAATTGATGGTATACTTAAATCCTTGTAACTCCTATACGGTTCGTCAAATTTAAATAATTCTTTCACTAAAAATTAATTCAAAATTTTCTCTTTATTTCATTCGCTTACAGTGTACAGTTATCTTTAAAGACAAAAAGTTTCTCGCATGCTGACTTTTTTATGTCGTGTTTCGCGATTTTACAAAATGTATTTATGAAAATACCTTGTAACTTAAAAAGTATTGATTTTCTGTTAAATTTTATTGCACATCGTTTTTCATAATTATTACAGAACAAGCCTGCCAAATTTTACGGTAATCGGTGGAATAGTTGTTGAACAATGACGATGTATTTGAAAAAATACGGGGTTTTCTTCAAAAACAAAACTTTTACTAAATTATACGTTATCTCATTAGGCGTGTGTTTTTCGAAATAATTTTATAGAACAAAAAATATGAGAAATACTTTGTTTTATAAAAATACGTCATTTCCGAAAATTTTCAGTGACCTAAAAAAAAATTAGATATGTTTTCTGAAATGGTTTTACAATCGGCATACTGCTCCCCTCTGCCAGGGGCCATCAAGTCACAGACGGACAGTACTAGTAACAGCACGACTTGTTCAAACACGTCCATATGCATGTTCAAACATTCTCTCACAGTGAGTATTATAGAAGGAGATTAAATTAGAAAGAGCACATACACATCAAGTTGAAACTTGTAAATTGCTCATGTATGTGCACGTCATACATCCACGTTCATACACGTCGCTACTATAAAAGTATAAATGCAGCAATATAAAATAACAGCAATAGTTGTATTCCATTTTTTTTTACTGTCTGTATTTTCTTTAAAGACATAAAATTATTGCAATTAGATTGTATAATATTAAAAAAAACATTTTACATTTATAATTACAGTCAAAATTCAATTACTAATTGTAAGACTTAGCTACTATTATTATCGGGGGTGGGAGGGTCGAGAAATTTTATTTATTTTTGCTATTTGGGGGTCGTGGAGCAAAAAAGGTTGAGAATCACCGCTTTAGAAGTTTTACTAAGTAAAACGAAGAATGAGGAGGTTTACAATTGCCTTCCTCACTGAGTGGAAAGGTATGCTTATCAGCATGCAAACGCACCTACTTTCCACCCTGTAAATGACACCTTCACTTCATTCAACACAGGGTCTGGCTGTATAATGAAATTTATTACTCTCAGAGGAGATAATTCTGACTAGTGTCGTTCACACCTCTACCTCTTCTGTTGTCATAAATGCTTGTCATATAATTAGCTGACCAGGAAATTAGAAACAGAACTATTTTTTCTAGACCTGGAACTAGTAAATCGAGTGCAAATAATTTAACACTCCACCTGCCTGTTATGCGCAAATGATATACTTTTAATATACAAACGAATGATGTACTTTCAGAAATCGTAGAAAATTAATATTAGAAACAATCTGTTCAAATTTATTACGTACAAAAATAAAATACATACAAAAAATCTAAATTAACAAAAAATGTAGTAATATTAAAAATTAATAGGCCTACAACGTTAATTGGCTTCAACGATAAAATTTTATCAGATTATAACAACTCCCGATCAATCTGTCATAAAATCAGTAATAAAAAAATGTTAATATAATTATTATTGCCGTAGGTTATACAATTTTTTAAATGCGTTTTATATTACCATTTTCCATAATAAAATCGTGATTGCATTTTTAATGCTTTAGATAAAATGTTATACAGTTAAAAAATAACAGATTTGTATCGCAATATAATTTTACGGGATATACTAAAATTTCGTTCATAAAAATATTAAAAACCAAAATTTTATAATTATTTAACGAGAAAAAAAATCAATTATTTTTTTGGTAATTAGCCGATTAAATTAAAACTTCAACTAATTTAACAACCTTAATCATTTTTATTTGGGCAAATGAAATTTATTACAAACTGGTACGTAACTGCAAACATCCTGTTAAATTTTAGTAAAGAACTACAGTCAAATAAAAATTTGTAATGTTTTGATTTGCTATTAATTTATAAGGTCATAAAAAATTCGTTAGTAAATTACTAACTAAACATTTTAGAGGATTATGAAACAGATGAATATCAAACCCTGAAAATTTGGTTAAGCAGCTATACGATTCAGCTACGATGCAGGTTCAGTGAAAATGTTTCTCACCTTTTCAAAACTTTTGAATTTTTCAGAATTTTGCACTCGCTTTCAATTTTTAATACCAGAGTTACTACGATCGCCGAGTAGTGCGGATGCCAAATAAGCTTGCCGGTGTTGCTGCGCGAACAGTTCGGATTCAGTCGGTAGATTTCGTGTTTTAGTACCGAACTGCCTATTAAATCACATGTTCTAAACGATGTAAATTATCATCTATTAGCGATGTTAAAAACATTCAATAGTAAATACTGTATACAAAAATTAACGCCTACAAAATACAACATATTACAGACTAATGTTTTCAGGTTAGGTGATATATAACGTTGCGAGAACGACGTGATTCTGATCACTGCTAGTACAACACTGATCCCCACCACTCGGTGATGCAACCGAGCGCGCCATTACCAAATAAACATTCTGCGCACTCAAGATAACCAGCAACTTATTTGGCGTCCGCTCTACCTCGGCAGCTACACTAAGAAAATAACCAAACCATCATACTGAGAAAGCTATAATGAACAATATATACGTACGTTCCAAAACATCCGTATCATTTAAGTCTCATACAATGTAACAATAGTACAGTCGCTGGTGCCTAGGCAATAGGTTTTGAAATGAACACCACATGCAAAACAAAGAAATATCAATTTAGCTGCTGACTTCCAGGGTTTTCCCAACTTTTTTTTGATATGCCAATATCAGTAACGGGACTTGTGCATTGGTTAGGTAATAATATGAGATGATGTATATATAAAAAATGTCAGACCAGACCGGAATCGAACCCATGACTTCTGGTGAAGAAACAATTTGCGCCGACCACTAGAGTTACTTCAAACGAAATTTTATTTGCCATGTTTACGATACGTAGCAGAATTAAACAAATTTCTTACAATTTGAATAACACTACAGTTAAATTGTTGTTTAGGTCATCAGCCGAAAGGCTGGTTTGAACCTCTAGCTAGAGGCTTTACTAGGTAAAACGAGGAGAGAAGTGGTTTACTTTGCCTTCTTCACTGAGAGGAAAATACGCTTATCAGGATGCCAGCTCCTCCGAAAACCATCTACTTTCCACCCTGCGAATGACACCTTTACTTCATCCACCACAGGGTCAGGCTGAATAATGATGGAATTCATTGTTCTCAGAGGAGATAACTCAGACTAGTGTCTTTTACTCTACTTCTTCTGTTCTTAAATGCTTCAATCGGCTTCAATTCAATGCTTCCATTGGCTGACCATGATAAGAAACAGAACTATTTTTTGTAGCCCTGGAACTACCAGAGTGAGTGCAAATAATTTAACACTCCACCTGCCTGTTATGGACAATATAAACAGTTATATAACTAATGGGCAAAATTAAAAAATAAATTACTAATGGGCTAATTAAATAGCTAATGGGAAAAATAAATTAAACAGAGATGCAGATAAATTATATAACAATAAATTATTTCGGTTACCGGAAAAACCGTATTACATATTTTTTGGAATCACATATTTACGAGCTAAGAATCTCCAAACTTTATGTGGAAACGATAAACGAAAAGTGCAATGAAAGTAGGGCTGATTGAGTTATCCTGATTCGAAATCATAAAACATCAAAAAGAAAATTAAGGTTATATTTTATGTACAGACTTACACGTTTCAAGTATTACTGAAATATCCTCCAAAGCTACGTGCCATGAATAAACACACAGTATCACTCAGGTGGTCTGTTTTTTACGATTCAGAAAAAATGAAATTAATTCAAATGACGAGTAATCGCAGAAAGGATTATTTAAAAGGATAGTAAAAATAAATGTAGAATTAAAATTTATAAATAATCCAGTGATCATATAAAAAAACTACAAGAACCGTAAGAGACATTATTTTTAAAAAATCACATAAAAATACGACAAACTAATTGATTTATGTAACCAGGAAGAGAAAACATAGTAAGGTGGCAGGCAGTAAGATTGTAAGACAAACCAGCTAAATGCTCTTCGTCAATATTAAAGAAATCCACAGACCTATCAGGTGTCAAGGTTGAATTGACTTTCCGCTTAAGTTAAACCTTTTAGTTCATTAAAGAAAAAGCTTAAATAAACAAACATGTAACCTACTTAACAAACAATATTGTAAAACGGCTACGAATACGTTAAATATAGCCAACTAATTCACTAGTTGATAATAACTTAAAAAAAATATATATATACAAGTTCGCGACCAGTTAATAAGTCCACTGACATTTAGATTTTATAAATTTACTTAATAATCACACATAAATTATGTATTTGCTAAGTCCACAGGATCTCAATAGTAGCTACATGATTGTAAGTAAACATAAATTTTACCATAGAAGTGCTTCAGTTTACAAACGTTTGAGCACAAAAGTTTATTTTCAGCAAAAAGCTATAAATTTGTGAAATAAATTATATTTGAACTTACTTTTAATTATTTTGGTTTGAAATATAGTTTTTACTAAATTATTTCAGATTAGTATCTTGATTAAATAATTCCTCACGTTATAAGATTTCCAAGTTTCTCACAAACGGCTTCTATGATTTTGTTTAAATCGCCTCATTTACTAAACTTTTGGTACTCTATAAGGTAAGGGTAGAGTCTGCTGTAATTCGTAAGGGGCTGTGTTCCCATGGTAAAAAAATCGTTGCTTTTACTTTCTCTTGCCTATATGAATATATAGGAAGGAAGTATTGTTTTCATGTCAATTTTTCGAAATCGAGTTTTAACCGAATCTACACGTTTTCAGACCCCCTGTACCAAAAAACATGCTTTAAGCGATTGGTCTGTGTGGGTGTGTGCGCGCGCATGCGCGCGTGAACAGAATATCTCAAGAACGAAACATCGTACGAGTTTGAAACTTAAGTTAGATACCACTAGAGGACTCGAACCGAACATTTTCATCAAAATCGGTCACCCGGAAGTAGTAAATTATTCGTGTCATTTTTGCCTTTTTTGCGATTTTCTCAAAAACGGCTCATACGATTTGTTTTTTTAAAATCGCCTCATTTACTAAATTTTTTATGCTCTACAAAGTAGGTTAGGCGCCAACTCTGCTGAAATTCCTGGAGATGCTGTTTTCACGTAAAAATTTTCTTTTAATATTGCGGCTTTAATAGGCTATGCATTTTAGCGCAAAAATGTATATAATCAAAGTTGTAGAAAATTTAAAGTCCTACAGCTTTTATTTCAAACATTTTTTTTGTATAATGCTTAGTTTAGCGGTAATTAGCAATTTTTTCTTTTTTCTCACGAAAAAGGGTAAAATATCAATTTTTTAAAGATTTCAGCCTTAGTATGGATTTTACGACAAAAGTGTAATGTAATTTGTAGGAAATTAAAAGATCTACAACTTTTATTTAAAGCATTTTCTCTTCAGAGTCTAATTTAGCGTGAAAGAGTGAATTTCCGTATTTTAAAGCCAAACTGAGGTTGATTTTCATTTTGCGTTTTTCACTCATGATTAAAATAAGGTTAGTTTTTGTTCATTTTTAATGTTTTATTACTTAGGTTATATTGTTCATTATTTGCATTGCCAAGAGAAAGTCGTGTGAGTGTTTCACACCAGAAGTTTTAAGATCCTAGCTAGGAATCGATTATCAGACCTTTAGCTTTTTTATTGTCTCTAGAGTGCAAGTGTACTAGCATTATACCTCTTTGCCACTGAGGTAACTGGGGAAACGTTCATAAAAGTTTTTAAAATGTTTGAAGTTACATTTCCTATTTAGTAATGTACAATGCTGTATTTAGTTCAGTATCATTACTACTGTAATTAAAATATAAAAAATTCTTATTAAATTTCAACTGAATTGTCGTATTATTTTAAATCCGAATGAATTTCTATTGTTACCATTGTTATTCTTCTCTCCGTATGAATTTTCATTGAATTCTCCAAATCGTTTCCACATTACAAACAATCAATAAAATATAAACAATTTTTTTCAATTTTAATTGAAATACTGTTGTCCAGCCTTATTGTGTCAGCAACCAGATTGTTTAATTATTTAGTGATGATTGGATTTAATGACACACTACTTAAACAATTGAAAATCAAATTCGTACTGAATACTGGTATTCAAATAGTAGGCCTATTCGTTAAATATAATGAGTGATGAAGACGTTGTTGGCCCAGGGTCACAACTTTCTTCCGTTAACGTTCACTAATTCGGGTACTTAGAATTATTGTTATTTTAGACTAAAATTTCGACTCAGTATTTCGAAAAACAGTCCAAGTTATGAAAACAGCAATAAAATCACTTTACCCAAACGAACTAAAGACTGAGATGGAATCTAGCCAATAACAGCCTAGGTCGGGTGTGAGGTTGCCCCTTCGGTAATCACACTCTGGTTCCACCGAACTCCAGCTGACGCTATGTTAGGCTGTCATTCGCAGCGGGAACACAACGTGACAACACAGGATGCTATTAAAGAAAGTCAATTGGCTGTGTGCTGTGATCTAGGTCACTACGCTCCGCCTTCATCTGCAGTTTCTATCTGGTTAAGGTATAGGCTATAAAATATAAACACAAAACCCCCTCATTCTCTGATTGAATGATTCGCTCACGCATCACTAATTCTCTCTAATTTTCCAATTATGCACAGAGCTAAATTCGGTGCATTGTTCTCTTATTTAAACTTTTATATACTTAATCTGTATTGTTTAATTGTAGTAGAGCTATTATAAGTTTTCTTGACGAATCATCAGTAGTTTTATGTATTTTTTGACTTTTCTTTTCATTTTATTGCGAGGGTCCTACAAATTTCTTTGCTTCCCGTATCCTACAGCCTTTATCTTTTTCTTATCTACAGCCATTGTCTTTTGTTTTCCAAGTCACCTTTCCTGAGATTCCTCATTACTACAGCTTCTAAACCTCTCTGTATCCATGTTTTTCGAGTGCGACCTATTCTCCTTAATTTTCTGGATGAAAAACCCCTTTTTTGGCCGTCTTTTTACGGCCTTTCTTTAGACATGTCAAACTACCTACCATGTTTCGATTCTATGATACTATGGTATCCCGAGAACCAGTTCGATTCCTTCTTTATTTCTGCGTGCTCCACTCTGTAGGCCTGGTGACCTTCGTAACCACTCTCTCTCTCTCTCTCTCGTCCTTTAGCTTTGTTTATTCCGGGAGCTCATTTCTCAGCACTTAGCACCATTATGAATAGTTTTAGGCTTTAAATACGGACGTATTATATTAACACCAACATCTTTATGTGATTATCTTCAACATATATTTAGTACGGTGTAAAATGTTTAAGGCCCATAAAATTGTATAGTATACACGTAGCGAGTTTCATAAATCATGAATATCGTCTACTTTGTTGCCAATTTTAAAAAAAAATGTAGAGTAGTTACTAATATTTGGCTTTTAAACACAGACCTTCAAACATAGAGCAAGTAGGCTAAAGGCTTTTGTTTGGTTTGTCGTACTTTTTGTTGTTACTTTTACTAAACGAGAAAACAACTCGGCTGACTTTGTTTAATAGGTATGTAAATTTTTTATCAACTCGATCTGCATTTGTAAGGGAAATAGCCGCAGAATACATTATGAATGGTCAGTGACTCGTTTTATTCTGTTGTGGTTTTAAGATGAAAACGTATTTCATATTGCGGAATAACTACACAAATATTAAATTATGCGTTAAGCTTTCTATAGTATTCTTTACAACAGTATTGCGGTTATCTTTTCCATATTATTTACCAAATTTTGTGGGATTCTGTAATGTGCTTTAACTCATTAGTTGTGTATTTAGGTCATGTAATTAAGTTGTTTAAGTAATAAAATACAAAAATATTATAATTAACAATTAATATTGTCGTTTTGATAAGTTGGCAGGGTAATCTTAATTTTTAACTTTTACTTTTATTTTTTTAACGCCCGACGGAAAAAGACGGGTGTTTTAAGTTTAACGTGTGTATCTATCGGTGGTATCGTAGCTCTCAAACGGATGAACCGATTTTGAAAGGTGACTTGATCGAGAGTATTCTTAGCTATAAAAAACACAAAATCACTAATTGCCGCTAAACTAAGCGTTGTACAAAAAAAGTTTGAAATAAAAGTTGTAGATTTTTAAAGGTTCTACAACTTTAATTGTATACACTTTTGCTCTAAAATGCGTACTAAGGCCGCAGTCTTAAACATAAAAAACTAAATCACTAATTTGTATCCGTCTGTGGCATCATAGCTCCGAGCGGATGAACCGATTTTGATTTAGATTATTTTGTTTGGAAGGTTACTTGATTGAGGGTGTTCTGAGGTATGATTCATCAAAATCGGTCAACTGGAATTAGTATTTTATTAGCGCTATATTTCACTTTATTGCGATTTTCTCAAAAACGGCTAATATGATTTTTTTTAAATAGCCTAATATCCTCCGTTTTTTGTGCTTTAAAAGATAGGATATGCGTCATGTCTGCTGAAATTCTTGGGGGGGGGGGGCCTGTGGTCTCGTTAAAATGAAAGGTGTGTTATTAAGATTGCGGCCTTAATTTATGCATGTTAGAACAAAAGTGTATATAATCAACGTTGTTGATTATTTACAAACCTACCACTTTTATTTAAAACATTTTTTGCAAAACACTTAGTTTAGTGGAAATTACTGATTTACGCACTCTGATATGTG